>JALAZF010000021.1:22999439-24268879 GCA_022829125.1 Lathyrus tuberosus | reverse complement strand
TTTATCACTTAATTTAAATAAAAGACTCAACAAAATGGGAAATAATCGAAATCGGGGCGTTACAATGTGCATATATGGGGTGCCTTGTTTTCAGGCCTGGGCAAGGCAAGGCAAGTTTTGGCAATTTACGTGAAGCCTCTAACTTTCTCATTTCTCCATGGATTGAGACAAAATTTAGGTGCATCTGACCTAGAATTTCATGAGGAATCTGTCGCTCCCGGGATTTTCATCCAGGTACAAACACGAAAGTGACGCGGAAACAGAGTCACCAACAATGTGTATTTATCCCAAGAGAGGGAAAGGAAACACTGCGTAAACCTGAGGGAAGGGAAAATACATGGTCTCGCGACCAAGAGAAACGGGTAAGGGAGTCGGTTACGCGAGGGGAAGGTATTAGCACCCCCACGCATCCATCGTACTCGATGGGATCCACGCTTGTTGTCTCGATCAAAGGGTGTCGTCATCTGGGGCTCCACTGCTACTGGAAAGGAGAAGAAACTGGAACGGAAAAGAACGAAGAATCGAGGAAGAAAAGAAAAAGAAGTGACTCGATAGGACATCGCCGTCCTAGACCTACGTATTCCCTCGTGCAATGGGAAAGTCAGAGTCAACGTAGTTCAGACACGAACTAAGGGGGGAGGTTGCTCGCCAAGACATCGCCGTCTTGTGCCTACGTATCCTCAATCTAACCATGAGGAGGAAATCAGAGCAGTCGTAGTTCGACCTAACAAGGTCTTAGTGTCTTTTATGAACGACGTTAAGTTCATGTCCGGCAGTTAGGGTCGATGCCTGTTTGCGACAAAACGGAAAATAACGTGCTCCTTTCTGAAAATGGTTTGAAACTTAACAATCCCGAAGGATAAAAAGGTTTGAGTTTGTTTCATGTTTTTTAAACAGAAATGGATTGAAGTTAGTTTGTAACTTGCATTGCACCCAAGTCTACAACATAGGAATGAATACGTCGCGTATCGTCCCCAACAGGACGTACACTAAGCATCCTAGAAGAATGAAGGGAGACCCCCCATTATCCACTTCCCATATATAAGGCTCATGCACAATACACGTTAACCTTTGTTAAGTGTTTTTTTTTTGAGATTTTTCTTTAAGAGAGAGAAGAGAGGACTCAAGGAAAAGAAAACACTAAGGGGAATTCTATCCTAATGTTATCATGCAAAAGATGGCCCTAAAGGGAGGTTTAAGAACAACCTAAGTCTAAAGAAGAGAGAGGGATAGCACTACCTAATGCTTATCCTACCTCACCTTAATAAAAAATTAAGGATGAGCTAGGATCCCAAAGGGATGTGAAGAAGTTCTACACAATCAAGCATTACATCATGTAATCCACACACAAAAGAGAAATAGAAGTAAAAGAGATTAGAGATGAAAGGAGAAATGAGCATGGATAAACATCCACATACTCATATGTCTTACCTCTGCCCCTACATAAAAGGTTAGTACAAAATCAACACAAGTATTGAATATAGATGAGAAAAAAGTAAACCAAACAAAGCTAGTTGTCTTAAGAAGACAACTTAAGAAGCAAACAAGGTTTAAACTAAAAGAAAGGAGTACTAAGGATTAAGGACCATCCAAGGTCACTAGGTATAGGTCAAGGTATCCTACTAAGGTTAACATGCCAAAAGAAAGCAACCAATGTCAAACTATGCATCAAAATATCATACAAATGCAAGTTATGCATTAACTATGCAAGATGAATGCATATGGTTCATGAACATGAATAAATGCACATGCAAACATTAAAGTCAGAAGTAAATGGCATCTATAAATGTATGGAGATGTCATTAAGATGGCATGTGAATCATAAATGTAAGCATGGAGAATGATTAAGCAAGAAGAAGTGAAAGCAAACACCATACAAGTTCATACATTTATGAATACTTGTAACACAAGTAAAGAATGAAGATGCAAGATGAACACACTTGGAAATGAATGCAAGTCAGTAGCATATGACATGTGAGATGACATTTAAAATGCAAGGATGAGCACACAAAGTACATATAAGTCTCATGTTAATGCAGGTTCAAAAGTATATGCAAACATGCACAAGTAAAGTAAAACAAGTATTCACATGTTTATGAACTTAGGAGACATGCAAGATGCAATTAGAAATCATGACATATGATTGAAAATGATCACAAACAGCATGTGAATCATGTTTTCATGGACGTACAATATCACACAAGCATTAATAAAGACAAGTCATCAAAGACATGTAAGAAGATAAGCACAAGTCCACAAAATAGTTCAAGTTTGAATAAGTGCATACAAGTCAATCCAAGATGAATAAGTAATGACCTATAGAATCCATCCATTAGGTTTGAATTGGGCCAAGAACTTGATTGCACAAAGGATCGCATAGTTTGGATTTCATCTGACAAAAAGTCAACTGTGCCCAAAATCAAGTTTGACTTTTTGGAATTTTTCACAAATATGATTCCTCTAAGTCAAAAACAATGTTAATGTATGATATTGATCATCATTCATCAAGAAAAATCAAGAAAAGTGAGTTAAATTGCAAAAGGGGAAACCTTAGAAAACTTAAAATTTTCTAAGTTATGGAACAAAAGTGGTTTTTACCCAACTTTGCAAGGTCATAACTCCCAAACCCTAAGGCATTTTTTCTTTCATCCAAAGCTCAAATGAAAGTTCATCTTACATACTTCAAATATGTCAACTTCAAGAAATTCCAAATCCTCTTGGATTTTGATTTATGGATTGATCAAAATCACAAAAACATGAAAATGATCATTTTTCCAACACTTAGAAAATTGTAGACAGAATCTGTCTAGGTTTTTCACCAACTTTGAGGCCACTTTTCACTTTGATCCAAATTGAACCATGTCCATTGGTATCAAAGTTAAAGTATGCCATGAGAGCTTTCCAAAATGTCCAAGAACTCAATCAAACTCCATTTGAGCTAGGAGTTATGGATCTCACAAGTTGCCTAAAAACCAACTGTTTTGTGACAGTATTTGGTACAAACTTGCATCCCACGATTCCTTGGACTAACTTTGGACACTTTGATCATTCAAATTCTGTCCAATTACAACACAAATGAGTAAGGAATCTGATCCATAACACAAAATGCCAAGAACCTAGCCTTCCATGTGCAAAATCATCATGAAAGGAACCTTGAAATTCAAATTTGGCATCAAGCATTCAATGGATACATCAAGGTGGCATGGACTGAAGCAAACCCAATTGAATGAGTCAAGCCTTATCCCTACAACAGAAGACCATAGGCCTGTGCTCTAATCTCAAGTCAATGGTCATGGAAGACTAGAATTCCTTTATGCAACCATTAGCCACAGACCTGTACCAGTTGACATTCACTATTGCTTGCAAAACAAACTTGCTCTACTATAAATAGAGCTTATTTGTGATCAGTTTGAGTACACCAAAGCACCCAAACTGATGCTTTCCTCAAAATCTCTCTTTCACTCCAAATTTGCCTTCTATTTCAAGTCATTATCGGGTTTTGAAATTGGAAGTGATTCAAACCAAACTAATCATGCCAACACCTCATAAACATCCTATATGAGTGATCCATGGTCTTGAAACACATCTGAAACACTTGAATCACAAAATCACCAGTCAGTTGCTCAAGCTTTTGGCAGAGTTGCAGTTGAGGTACCACAAGGTGATCTAAGCATCTCCAATCAAGGCTAAGCATCTCAACACACTCCATAGGGTATAGTGAAGTTGTCCAGGTCCTTACAACACATATGTAACACCTCCAACATAGAATTCGATCACCAGAAGATTGCCAAAAAGCTTTCGATAGTATTAAAGAGTATCTATTGAATCCACTGATTCTGTCTCCTCTAGTAGAGGGAAGACCACTGATCATCTACCTAATAGTCTTGGACGACTCCATGGGTTGTGTACTTGGCCAACAAGATGAAACAAAGAGAAAAGAGTCTGCCATTTACTATTTAAGCAAGAAATTCATCGACTGTGAAACTCGGTACATTATGCTTGAGAAAACATGCTGCGCTCTGGCTTGGCCAGCCAAACGTCTTCTCCAGTACATGATTTGTCACACTACTTGGTTAATCTCCGAAATGGATCCAATCAAGTATGTCTTCGAAAAACCTACTCTCACGGGAAGGATTGCCCGTTGGAGAATGTCGTTATCAGAATACGACATCTAGTACCATGCTCAAAAAGTCGTCAAAGGAAGTATTTTAGCCGATCATTTGGCTCATCAACCGATTGACTATCAGGAATCAGTTGGATTTGACTTCCCAGACGAAGATGTCATGTATTTGAAAATGAAAGATTGCGATGAACCGCTACCTGTCATACCCCAAATTTGTCCTACCTATGTATAACTTTCATCTGTCACACCCTCATTTTCACCTTAAACCTTTTTTTTATCCAATATCTATTTTTATCTTTTTTGCTATCCATTTTCTTTCTATGACCACATTCATTTTATCCATTACACCATTCATATTTATAACCATTTCCATTATCCATTACAAAAAATCCATTTCTAGATCCATGTGACAATTCAATTTTCAATTCAATTCATTTTTCAACCTCATTTAAATTCACGCTACAAAAATCCCAAAAGTCCGTGTTTAATTTAATATTAATTTTAACCTCATTTAATTATCCAATTCTTTGAGTCACTTTCAAAACCAAATTTCTACCATAAACCCATATTTCTTTTCAAATCCATTTAATTAAATCCATATCCACTTTAAATCCTTTTTTCTAAACCCAAACCATTCTTCAAATCCACCTTTCAATTTAATTCATTTTAAACCAATTCATTCCAAATCCATAAACCACTTGTCTAATCCATTTTATTATTATTTTTATTTTTTAGTTATCCACAAATATCCAAATCCATTTTTGCCAAGCATACCATGAACCAAGTCCAACTTTTCACGTCAAACTCAATTCTATTGTTAGTAACAATTGATCTTTTTTTTTTAATAACAATTAACCTTTTTTTCTTTCCATATTCAAATAAATTCTAAATCCATTTTTTTACAAAAAATTCTAAAGTCTACAATAAAGCCCATCCATTATGAGCCCATGAAGCATAAACAAAAAACTACAATTCTGCAATGTGAAAAGCATACAGGACTTTCCATTCCAATACTTCACAACAAGCCTAGAACTGCTCTGAACGATACTACAAGCCATGCGTGACATAACCTGCTTCTGCATCAAAACCACACCAGACATAACCTGCAAAACTGCTACAAGAGACCTGCACAAAGCCTGCATATGATAACAACCCAACATCAACAACAACGGTACCAAAACTTCATTAACAAGTTTTGAATTTAAAATAAAAACAGAAACCACAAAAGAGGAGGGGATAAAAAGAGAGCAGAGGGGAAAAAAACGAATTAAAAACCTTCAGATCAAACTCACCACTGCTTTTTTTTTCATTATCAATAAACAACACCATCATAAAGCCATATACACACGTCACCATTAACCTCCTTGCGAACCAAACCACCAACTTTACACAAACTATCACCCATTCTTGATACTATAACCACCTCCCTCACTTGCTGCGAACAACACCGACAATCTTTTCCTTCCATCTTCTCCAACACCACCAACCTCCGTCTTTAAACTCACAACACCGTACTCCAAACACAACCACCACAACTGCACTTAAAACCCTTCATCCACCCAATATACCTCAGCGTAAGCCTCATCGTTCCACCCTTGCTTCCTTCAAACGAATTCTCACCATCAAGTGGAACAACAACAAATCTCTCGTGCCGGCTTCGTAACATTAACAACACGCCGACGCAACCTTCACCGACCAACAACAATAACATCCTCCGACGGTGATTCCGCGGTCGCAGAGAAAGAGACAACGCGAGAAGGAGAGATTGAGTGAGAAGTAGCGGACCAAAAACAAAAAAACTCAGCTTCACCATAATACTCGAACCACCCTTTCCCTCCTTCTACGCACAACATCATCCATCATACCCTCATCATCGCCGACACCTACAACCGTCTCAACTCCATCTCTCAGATCTTAATCTACCGTCCACCTTCAATCACAGCTGACTAAAACACACGTCACCCTTGCTTTAACCCTTTCATCACCACTGTTACGGTTTCCGCCGCGAATCCGCACAACACCAAAACCAAAATCGCCCAAACCCCACCCTGTAAACCACCTTCAACCGCAAAACTCCATAACCCTCAACATAAACCCTTCGAATCTCCAACAAACAACTCCAAATCCTAACATCAAACCCACCCATAAGGAAAAATCAACCCAAAATTGCAGACTAAAACTGATTGAGAAGAAGAAGAAAGTTCGAAGTCAAAACCAAATCTCATAGAAGAAGAAGAAGAGCGAGCACGGATCTGAAACCATATCCAGAAAACAGAAGTGAAACGTATGGAATACAAACCTGAAAATGGATTGTAATAGCAGAAGGTTGAGATTCGATTTTTCTTTTCGTCGTCGTGGGTTCGTCAATGTTGTTCTTGCCATTGAGTTTTTCCACTTTTCTGATGTCGTTTCGCGCAATGATGAGGAAGTTGCTCCTCTAAGCGTGTTGTTGTTTTTTTTTCTTTTCCAATTTGCTGAAGCTATGCTCCTACCACGTGTTTTGTTTCTCTTTGAGATGACATAATGAGTTGTCCTTTTTTTTTACAGTTACTTTATTTTCTAATGTTTGATTTGAATAAGTCAAATTCCAAATTTTTTTTGGAGGAAATGGGGTGCCGCCTGGACTTTGGGCCTTGAGGCCATCCTAGTAATTTCTACACCCTCATAACCTTCAACGCCTCCCCTCTTTCTCTTTTTACTTATTTAATTTTTTTTATTTAATTTGTTCAAGTTTCTAGATGTGGTTTTATCTTGTATTCACCATGAGTTGATTTACTTTTCATTTTTATTTCTCTTCAATTTTATTTTCATATTTTGGCCGATGATATAAAAAAATCTTGATTAAGTTGATTTATTGAGATCGATTCAAAATCTCGATTTATATGAGGCCACCTTTTTATTTTTTATCGGTCAATGAAAGTAAAAAAAAATCATAGCTTATCGATCTAAGATTAAAGATCTTGATTAAGACGAGACCGATTTTATCTCCACTTTTACTTTTCATTTTTTATGGGTCGATGAACATCTAAAACCAAATTTTGTCGGTTTAGATGAGACTTTTCTTCGATTTCGATTTTATTTCACATTTTACTTTGCACAATATTCTTTTCATTTCCGATCAATGAAGGCCTTAAACATCATGGAACCTTTTTGGAGTTCTTGATTAAGACGAGGTCGTCACCTTTTATTTCCCAATTCACCCGATTAATCATTATCTTGTTTATTTTTCCGTCAAATATTATCTCGATTATATTTTTTCATACTATTGGCCATATCATATTCATGTTCATACGCTATTCAAACCTTTTTATAATCACTTGCCGCTTAAAACACATAATTTATATTCAAACATTACTTTTATAAAAGGTAGAGTGAGGTGGGTTGAGTCTTTGATCCGTCTCCTCAATTGTTTAGGTGCGAGTTCACTTACTCGTGTGTGAACAATTGTCACCTTTAAAAAACTTAAGCTTTAACCGGTCGATTGTTTAGGTGCGAGTTCACTTACTCGTGTGTGAATAGTTGACACCTCTAAAAAACTTAAGCTTTAACCGGTTGATTGTTTAGGTGCGAGTTCACTTACTCGTGTGTGAATAGTTGACACCTCTAAAAAACTTAAGCTTTAACCGGTCGATTGTTTAGGTGCGAGTTCTCTTACTCGTGTGTGGACAATTGACGCCTTTAAAACACACGAACTCGACAACATTCAAATATTTTTTCCAAGTAATCATTAAAACACCTAATCTCTATCTAAACACATTTTACTAAAGGTGAAGTGAGGTTGGTCGAGTCTTTGGCCCTTCTCCTCAGTTGTTTGGGTGCGAGTTCTCTTACTCGTGTGTGAGCAGTTGTCACCTCTAAAACATCCAATACGATCAAAATTATCCTTTCCCCGCCTCCGTGTGACCGAAACCCTAAAACACGTCCAAATCAAACCTTTTCTCAATTAAATCTCTAATACACTTAATTCATACTCAAACAACTTTCACAAAAAGAACATTGTTTAATCCATTCTTCCGCGCATATGAACTAGTGCTTCAGCCTCCCACGACGAGCCGACAAGCCAACGTTTAGCAGTTAGAATGCGAATTAAACACTCGTTCGCTTAAAAAACACGAACCAACAAACCGTAGTCCCCCGAACTACGAATGCTCTGACTTTCCCATTGCACGAGGGAATACGTAGGCCCGAGGATCTCAATCCTTGCCGAGCACACTAATAAAAAACCACCCCATTTCCCTTAGAAAACAATATTACCTTAGAAGATAAACAAACAAGCCTAGCTACCCTTTCTCACGAATCGAATCAAGAGGTTCCCGTTGAGTACAACGGACATAGAGGATGCTAATACCTTCCCTCTTGCATAACCGACTCCCGAACCCGAATTTGGTTGCGATGATCACGTTCTTATCTCCCTTTAAAGGTTTTATCGATATTTTCCTTTCCCTCTCTTGGGATAAATAAAGTTCTGTGGCGACTCTGTTTCAAACAGTTTTTTCCGCGTCCATCGCGAGGATCATATTTTTCGAGGTACGACACTACCCAATGAAGGGCCAGAACCAGATTCCCAATGGGGACTAATTTTTGACGGGGCTGTCAACAATTATGGAAACGGAATTAGGGCAATCATCGTAACACCTCAAGGTAACCATATTCCTTTCACTACCAGAATGACGTTCAAGTGCACAAACAACGAGGCCGAATACGAAGCTTGTATCATGGGTCTCAAAGAAGCTATTGACTTAAGGATTAAGAACTTGGACGTATATGGAGACTCAACCTTGGTTATCAGTCAGACCAAAGGAGATTGGAACACATACCAATCAGGGCTAATTCCTTACAAAGAATACGCGAGAAGGTTGTTACCATTCTTCAACAGAATCGAGTTTCATCACATTCCTCGTGAAGAAAATCACATGGCTGATGCACTAGCCACTCTTTCTTCCATGATTAGTGTAGGTCAATGGAACGAAGTACCAAAGATTGACATAATGCGCCTTGAGAGGCCCACTTATATCTTCATGGTTGAAGCAGTCATTAATGACAAACCCTGGTATCATGATATCAAGTGCTTCCTTCAAAGACAAGAATACCCACTTGGGGCATCCAGGAAAGACAGAAAGACTCTCAGAAGACTGGCAGGAAACTTCTTTCTGAACGGTGATACACTCTATAAAAGAAACTTCGACATGGTTTTGCTCAGGTGCGTAGACAGACCGAAGGCAAACATGTTGCTGAAAGAGATTCACGAAGGATCCTTTGGCACTATTAGTTGACAATGGAATCTGATTGCTACAAGTACATGAGAAAGTGTCACAAGTGTCAGATATATGCAGACAAAATCCACATACCGCCAACGCATCTCAAAGTTCTCTCTTCTCCATGGCATTTTTCCATATGGGGAATCGACATGATTGGCATGATCGAACCCAAAGATTTAAACGGACATCGATTCATCCTGGTAGCCATTGACTACTTCACCAAATGGGTCGAAGCCGCGTCATATGCCAATGTAACCCGACAAGTGGTGGTCCTATTTATAAAAAATAATCTCATTTGCCGTTATGGTGTTTCAAGCCAGATCATTACGGATAATGGATCTAACTTGAACAATAAGATGATGAAAGAGTTATGTACTGAGTTCAAGATCGAACACCATAACTCATCTCCCTACCAGCCTAAGATGATCGGGGCGGTAGAAGCGGCTAACAAGAACATCAAGAAAATTGTTCAAAAGATGGTTATAACCTACAAAGACTGGCACGAGATGCTACCCTTTGCTCTTCACGGTTATCGCACATCTGTCCGCACTTCAATAGGGGTAACCCCTTTCTCTCTAGTATATGGCATGGAGGCAGTGCTCCCCATAGAAGTAGAAATCCCATCAATCAGGGTATTAATGGAAGCCAAGCTAACAGAAGCTGAATGGTGTCAGAGTAAACACGTTGAACTGAACCTAATCGAAGAAAAGAGAATGATGGCTTTATGCCATGGTCAGTTGTATCAGTAAAGAATGAAGAAGGCGTTTGACAAAAAGGTCTGACCCCGTGTCTTCAGGAAAGGAGACCTTGTGCTCAAAAAGATACAATCATTTCTCACTGATTCCTGGGGCAAATGGAATCTGAATTCTGATGGCCCCTATGTGGTCAAAAAAGCCTTCTTCGGCGGTCCCTTGAGACTCGCAACCATGGATGGAGCGGAGTTTACCTACCCCACGAATATTGATGTAGTCAAGAAATACTTTGCCTAAATAAAAAAAAATGTCTCGGTGGATTGAAAAACCGAAAGGGTGATCCGGGCAAAAATTAGAGACATAAGCAAAAACAAATCATCCCGATGGATTGAAAACCTCAAGAGACAATCCAGGAAAAAGTTATGGATTCATGGCATGAAACTACGTCTGAAAAAGTCCTGATCCCCAGCGGTGGCACCATCCGTCAAAAAACTTCAGTCAAGGTCACCTTCAACAGAAGCTCAGAATGTCAAGAATTCAAAGTTGGTAGAAGGATAGAGGTCATTATGTTTCAATGTAGCCCCTTTTCCGTTAAATTACCATTTTCTAAACTTTGTAAATGTTCTATGGTATCACGCGCTTGGCTGATTACCATTATATCAATAAAAGTTGAGCCTTAGCACTTTTTTTTGCAATTCTCATTTGTTTTTGCTTTACAAAATGCAATTTTTAACATGATTAACGATTCTTAAAACAAAAAAAAATGAAAAATGAATTTAAACATTCAAATTTTCTTCTGCTTTTAAAATAAAGATGGCATTTCTTTTTAACTATTGAACAACAAAAAGAACATCGATAGCTTCTCCGAAAGTGATTAAATTTCAAAGTGTGGAATCAAAGTACTCCTTCTAAACTAGTGCACCTAAATGGAGGATCAATTGTTTTAGATGTAATGTCTCATCTGATATCCCCGACAGAGTTCTTACCTCTTAAGACCGATCGACGATTCTCTTACCCCTACAGGGTCCATTCCTCTCCTAAGCAAGGTAGGATTGTTATCTCAAACCGAGGATACTTTTCATCCCCCGCAGTGGCCGAGTATCCAGTCGTGCTCATTTCACCAGTCCGTATGTCGCGTCTGTTTTGTCAGCATAAACATACATACATCATGCATAATTGATTCACATTTATATTCATATTGCATTTCTATCACTTTGGTCAGTCTTATTTCCAAGTGATAAAGTCCTCTTGCCAGTCAAGTTGTCAGTCCTTTCCTCGTCAGGAAATATATCATCTGAGAAATTTCTCCCCAGTTTATTTCTGAAATTGGAGCCCGTCCTCGACAACTTTGATAACTTGAACCCATGAAAAACAAGAAGACAGTCAACCGACACTTTTTGGAACATCACTCTTCACCAGTGAAGATGATATTTTCTCTTTCCCGGATTAAGGAAAATCCCAGAGAAAGACTCTTATCCGAAGACTCTCGGTGATACATCGGTTTTTCTCCCAAAAGATTCGATGTTAACGAAGTCATCAACACCCCAAAATTGGATCACATCACATGGCATTTCTCCGAAATGATTTCACAAAAAAGTATGATGTAGTATCCCCAAGCAAAAATTAGTCTCTCAAGAGACTCATTTTCCCCATGAGAGTCAACAAATGGGATCTCCAACAGAGAAGTTTGCACACCTCTACAGCTCGGACAAATGGGTGTCCCCAGTAAGTCTAACCTCAAATTGTTTCCATCAAATAGCGTCTCCCCAGTATACCTCGGAGAGAAGTTTGATGAAAACCGCTACACATAGTGTTCCTTGTCAAGAAAATAAACTCTACAAGAAGAAACCGAGACCAGTTCCGTGGTTAAAGAACAGGATCGAGGGGAAGTTTAGTTCAGAATAAACTGAGACCAGTTCCGTGGCTGAAAGACCAGGATTGAGGGGAAGTTTATTTCAAAAGAAACTAAGACTAGTTCCGTGGCCAAAAACCAGGATCGAGGGGAAGTTTTACCCTTTCCTAAGTAGCATTGCTTAGCAAAAGAAGATGGATGAGCAAACTGCCATTCATAACCACAGTCAAAATTTCGAGTATTCTGATATTTAATCCTCTTGCACCCTGAATGTCCGAATATCTTCACCATTCACACCTTTGGGTCCAAGAAGATTAAATAGGGGCATCTGTCATACCCCAAATTTTGACCAAAAAGATTTCCCATCATTGTGCAAATCATCACCACAATGTGGATGTGCCATCATGCCTCATCAATCTCCTCAAGGATTATTGAGCTTTCACTACAAACTAGAAGTTAGGGTTTTGAGCCCTCTCAGAGCACTTAGGCAAAGGATCAATCAAGAATTGACATGATCTTTAACTTGTCTAACCACTCAAACACCCTTAAAGGATTAAGAGGACTCCCACCTCAAGAATCAAGCACAAGAGTGCAACATTCCAAGTGGATCAAGCCTCAAGATCGACAGTGTCACCAAATTAGGGTTTTGGTCGACCAAGGCCTCCAGATGAAAAATTTTCATCTGGGCATGAGCCAATGCCTCAAAGCATAACCTAAGATACTCCAAGGGACCTCATGGACCCAATCATAAAGTCAGAACAACCTCTGGGGAAGCATTAATCATAAATCAGGAATTAGGGCTTCTTGACCTAATTCACCCCTAAGTTGACTTTTGGAGCAAAGCATGAGCCAAGACCTCAAGACATGATTTGAGGGCCTCAAATACACCACATTGATCCATTTACAACAATGGATTGATTCAAGAATCTTGATTCACAAGTTTCAATTTCATCTGGACCACAATTAGGGTTTTGAAGAAAAAGTCAATTGTGCCTTTGACTTTTGACCAAGACATGCTCCCAAACCTTGGGACATGGTTCAAGACACCCTAAAACACCTATGGAATCCATCCATTATGTTGAATTGGGTCAAGAACTTGATTGCACAAAGGATCGCATAGTTTGGATTTCATCTGAGAAAAAGTCAACTGTGCCCAAAATCAAGTTTGACTTTTTGGAAATTTTCACAAATATGATTCCTCTAAGTCAAAAACAATGTTAATGTATGATATTGATCATCATTCATCAAGAAAAATCAAGAAAAGTGTGTTAACTTGCAAAAGGGGCAACCTTAGAAAACTTAAAATTTTCTAAGTTATGGAACCAAAGTGGTTTTTACCCAACTTTGCAAGGTCATAACTCTCAAACCCTAAGGCCTTTTTCTTCCATTCAAAGCTCAAATGAAAGTTCATCTTAAATACTTTAAATATGTCAACTACAAGAAATTCCAAATCTTCATGGATTTTGAGTTATGGATTGATCAAAATCACAAAAACATGAAAATGACCATTTTTCCAACACTTAGAAAATTTTAGACAGAATCTGTCTAGGTTTTTCACCAAGTTTGAGGCCATTTTTCACTTTGATCCAAATTGAACCAGGTCCATTGGTTGACATCAAAGTTAAATAATGTCATGAGAGCTTTCCAAAATGTCCAAGAACTCAATCAAACTCCATTTGAGCTAGGAGTTATGGATCTCACAAGTTGCCTAAAAACCAATTGTTTTGTGACATCATTTGGTACAAACCTGCATCCCACGATTCCTTGGACTAAATTTGGACACTTTGATCATTCAAATTCTGTCCAATTACAACACAAATGAGTAAGGAATCTGATTCATAACACAAAATGCCAAGAACCTAGCCTTCCATGTGCAAAATCATCATGAAAGGAACCTTGAAATTCAAATTTGGCATCAAGAATTCAATGGATACATCAAGGTGGCATGGACTGAATGCGTCAAGCCTTATACCTACAACAGAAGACCATAGGCATGTGCTCTAATCTCAAGTCAATGATCATGGAAGACTAGAATTCCTTTATGCAACCATTGGCCACAGACCTGTACCATTTGCCATTCACTATTGCTTGCAAAAGAAACTTGCTCTACTATAAATAGAGATCATTTGTGATCAATTTGAGTACACCAAAGCACCCAAACGGATGATTTCCTCAAAATCTCTCTTTCACTCTAAATTTGCCTTCTATTTCAAGTCACTATCGGGTTTTGAAATTGGAAGTGATTCAAACCAAACCAATCATGCCAACACATCATAAACATCATATATGAGTGATCCTTGGTCTTGAAACACATATGAAACACTTGAATCACAAAGTCACCAGTCAGTTGCTCAAGCTTTTGGCAGAGTTGCAGTTGAGGTACTACAGGTGATCCAAGCATCTACAATCAAGGCTAAGCATCTCAACATACTCCATAGGGTATAGTGAAGCTGTCCAGGTCCTTACAACACATCTGTAACACCTCCAACATAGAATTCGATCACCAGCTGCAAGAGGTAAGCCTGAAGCCTTCAAACTCTATATTCCATGCATCATAAATGATTTTTTGAGTTACCATCTTGTTCCTGCATGTATGTAGAGTAATAACCCTCAATCAATTGCTATGAATCAATCGTGTATAGAATTTCATTGTGTTCATACTGAAATTAGGGTTCTTGAGGTTATTCTCTGATTTCTCACTCCATACTTAATATAAATGCAATTAATTTATATGGTTGTAATCCTTGTTCAAAAATGAATGAGATTGGTGTTTGAATCGTGCAAAACCATTGAGTAATCAGAGAGAAAAGTGAGAAAATGCAAATCATCCATGGCGCGGTCACGAGGAAGAAGAAAGTGACCATTGGCGCCATTTGAAATTTTGATATTTTATTTAAATAATTTCGAAAATTAATTTCTCTCTCATTTTTTATCATTTTTGAATGGTTCTTTCTTTCAAAATTCACAAAAATGTTAAATTATTTTATTTTACAAAAAAAATCCAATTTATATTATTTATTTAATATAGTTAGAATTTTTGTAATTTATTTCATTTTATTTGTTTTTAAACATTTTAAAATGAAATTTCCACTTTGATTGTTCAACTTCAATTGAATTTCAAGCTTTCATGTGATTAAACATGATTTTACAAAATATTTTTCAAAGTTGACACATTGTTTTTGAATATATTTGATATTTTATCCCATTTTTATTTAATTTCCTTTGAATTTGCAAAGACTGCAGGACTAGAGTTCATCAACTATGCTTTTCCCGAGGTCAACGTCATCGAGGAAGATGACTCGACCACTCCCACAGAAGTATGGGACACCTTAGGACAGCTGAGTGGCAAGTACGACTTCTTAGTCAAATACACCGCTCCTGAAAGCTCTCACATCAGATACGAGGACATCCAGCCAACTGGATGGGGAGATCATCTTGAGAGTGAAAACACTAAGGAAGATACAACAGAAGAGTTTGTTTACGACAACTGCATGAGAGGAAGACTCCAACGATCCTGCTCCGCCAGAAATCAGCGTTATTTCTGAGGACAAAATAAGAAAGAAAGTACCAGACTTTGTGATTCACCGAGGAGTTCGTCACCAATGGGTTGCTATCGATGTCCCGAAAGTCGTCCATAAGTCTAAGTAATTGTCGTCTTTGTTTTAAACCTTTCATCTTGCCCAGGTGAAACAGATGTTTTTATAGGGCTCACTTTCTGTAAATGTCCCTCTTCACTTCGCCCAAAGCGACAGAGTTTTGTTTTATAGGGTTGTGTTTCAAGAATCGGCAAAATCATGAATAAACAATGTCATTCTGTAATTTCCGCAGTTATTGCTGTTTTTGCTTTTCGTTTTTCCAGAAAATGGTAATCCTAAAACAACCCAAAATAAACAACAAGCATTTTCCAGAAAATACACTACATACACTTGCATTCTCTCTATCTCTTCTAAAAACAAATCATCACATCATGCAGATTGCTTCTTTTAAACCCCATTGAAACATACGATCAAATGCCTTCTCCTAACTTTGAATTCCCGGTATTTGAAGCTGAAGAAGAAGAGGACCCGGAAATTCTAGAGGAGATCTCCCGATTACTCAAGCAAGAGGAAAGGTCCATTGAGCCTCACGAAGAGCCGTTGGAAACAGATAATTTGGGTTCAGAAAAAGAAAGGAAGGAAGTTAAGATTGGGGCACTGCTCAGTACAACTGTCAGAAAATACTTGATAAGACTTCTCGAAGAGTTTCCAGATGTATTTTCTTGGTCCTATCAGGACATGCCAGGGTTGGATACCAGCATCGTGGAACATCATTTATCGTTAAAATCAGATTGTTTGCCGATAAAACAAAGGTTGAGAAGGACTCACCCGAATATGGAAATAAAGATTAAAGAGGAAGTGCAGAAACAGATCGACGCAAGTTTCCTCGCCACCTCAGAATATCCTTAATGGCTAGCTAACATAGTGCCAGTTCCGAAAAAGGAAAAGTCAGAATGTGAGTAGACTAAAGGGATCTGAACAAAGCAAGTCCAAAGGACGACTTCCCCTTGCCACACATTGACATGCTGGTAGACAGTACAACAAAGTTCAAAGTCTTCTCCTTCATGGACGGATTCTCGGGCTATAATCAAATTAAAATGGCGTCGGAAGACATGGAGAAAACTTCATTCATCACCCCATGGGGCACCTTTTATTACAAGGTAATGCCGTTCGGTTTGAAAAACGTCGAGGCAACCTATCAAAGAGCCATGATGACTTTGTTTCACGACATGATGCACAAAGAAATCGAAGAGTATGTCGATGACATGATTGCCAAGTCCAAAACAGAAGAAGAGCATGTGACACACCTGTCAAAGTTATTCGAGCGTCTGAGAAGATACAAACTCCGCTTGAATCCCAACAAATGCATGTTTGGTGTTCGCTCAGGAAAACTCTTAGGGTTCATCGTCATCCAGAAAGGAATCGAGGTTGATCCTGACAAGGTCAAGGCCATTCAAGAAATGCCCTCACCAAAGACCGAAAAACAAGTCAGAGGATTTCTGGGACACCTGAATTACATCTCAAGGTTCATATCCCTCATGACAGCGACATGCGCGCCGATCTTCAAACTACTCAGAAAGAATCAAAGTTGTGTATGGACAGGAGATTGCCAACAAGCTTTCGACAGTATTAAAGAGTATCGGTTGAATCCACCGATTCTGTCTCCTCCAGTAGAGGGAAGACCACTGATCATCTACCTAACAGTCTTGGACGACTCCATGGGTTGTGTACTTGACCAACAAGACAAAACAAACAGAAAAGAGTCTGCCATTTACTATTTAAGCAAGAAATTCACCGACTGTGAAACTCGGTACACTATGCTTGAGAAAACTTGTTGCGCTCGGGCTTGGGCAGCCAAACGTCTTCGCCAGTACATGATTTGTCACCCTACTTGGTTAATCTCCAAAATGGATCCAATCAAGTATGTCTTCGAAAAATCTGCTCTCACGGGAAGGATTGCCTGTTGGCAAATGTTGTTATCAGAATACAACATCGAGTACCATGCTCAAAAAGCCGTCAAAGGAAGTATTTTAGCTGATCATTTGGCTCATCAACCGATTGACTATCAGGAATCAGTTGGATTTGACTTCCCAGACGAAGATGTCATGTATTTGAAAATGAAAGATTGTGATGAACCGCTACCCAGTGAAGGGCCAGAACCAGATTCCCAATGGGGACTAATTTTTAACGGAGCTGTCAACAATTATGGAAACGAAATTGGGGCAATCATCATAACACCTCAAGGTACCCATATTCCTTTCACTACAAGAATGACTTTCAAGTACACGAACAATGAGACCGAATACGAAGCTTGTATCATGGGTCTCGAAGAAGCTATTGACTTAAGGATTAAGAAATTGGACGTATATGGAGACTCAGCTCTGGTTATCAGTCAGATCAAAGGAGATTGGAACACATACTAATCAGCGCTAATTCCTTACAAAGATTACACGAGAAGGTTGTTACCATTCTTCAACAGAATCGAGTTTCATCACATTCCTCGTGAAGAAAATCACATGGCTGATGGACTAGCCACTCTCTCTTCCATGATTAGTGTAGGTCAATGGAACGGCGTACCAAAGATTGACATAATGCACCTTGAGATGCCCACTTATATCTTCATGGTTGAAGCAGTCATTGATGACAAACCCTGGTATCATGATATCAAGTGCTTCCTTCAAATACAAGAATACCCACCTGGGGCATCCAGGAAAGACAGAAAGACTCTCAGAAGACTGGCAGGCAACTTCTTTCTGAACGGTGATACACTCTATAAAATAAACTTCGACATGGTTTTGCTCAGGTGCGTAGACAGACCAGAGGCAAACATGTTGATGAAAGAGATTCACGAAGGATCCTTTAGCACTCATGCCAATGGACACACAATGGCGAGAAAAATTCTAAGAGCAGGGTACTATTGGTTGACAATGGAATTCGATTGCTACAAGTACATGAGAAAGTGTCACAAGTGTCAGATATATGCAAACAAAATCCATGTACCACCAACGCATCTCAAAGTTCTCTCTTCTCCATGGCCTTTTTCCATCTGGGGAATCGACATGATTGGCATGATTGAACCCAAAGCTTCAAACGGATATCGGTTCATCCTTGTAGCCATTGACTACTTCACCAAATGGGTCGAAGCCGCGTCATATGCCAATGTAACCCGACAAGTGGTGGTCCGATTTATCAAAAACAATCTCATCTGCCGTTATGGTGTTCCAAGCTAGATCATTATGGATAATGGATCTAACTTGAACAACAAGATGATGAAAGAGTTATGTACTGAGTTCAAGATCGAACACCATAACTTATCTCCCTACTGGCCTAAGATGAACGGAGCGGTAGAAGCGGCTAACAAGAACATCAAGAAAATTGTTCAAAAGATGGTTATAACCTACAAAGACTGGCACGAGATGCTACCCTTTGCTCTTCACGGTTATCGCACATCTGTCTGTACTTCAACAGGGGAAACCCCTTTCTCTCTAGTATATGGCATGGAGGCAGTGCTCCCCATAAAAGTAGAAATCCCATCAATCCGGGTATTGATGGAAGCCAAGCTAACAGAAGCTGAATGGTGCCAGAATCGACACGATGAACTGAACCTAATCGAAGAAAAGAGAATGACGGCTTTATGCCATGGCCAGTTGTATCAGCAAAGAATGAAGAAGGCATTTGACAAAAAGGTCTGACCCCGTGTCTTTAAGAAAGGAGACCTTGTGCTCAAAAAGATACAATCATTTCTCACTGATTCCCAGGGCAAATGGACTCAGAATTATGATGGCCGCTATGTGGTCAAGAAAGCCTTCTCAGGCGGTGCCTTGAGACTCGCAGCCATGGATGGAGAGGAGTTTTCCTACCCCACGAATGTTGATGTAGTCAAGAAATACTTCGCCTAAATAAAAAAAAACGTTTCGGTGAATTGAAAACCCGAAAGGGCGGTCCGGGCAAAAATTAGAGGCATAAGCAAAAAAAAATCATCCCGATGGATTGAAAACCTCAAGAGACAATCCAGGCAAAATTTAGGGATTCATGGCAAGTAACTACGCCAGACAAAGTCCAGATCCCCAGCGGTGGCACCATCCGTCGAAAAAACTTCAATCAAGGTCACCTTCGACAAAAGCTCAGAATGTCCAGAATTCAAAGTTGGTAGAAGGATAGCGGTCGTTATGTTTAAATGTAGCCCCTTTTCCGTTAAATTACCACTTTCTAAACTTTGTAAATGCTCTATGGTATCACGCGCTTGGCTGATTACCATTCTATCAATAAAATTTGAGCCTTAGTGCTTTTGTTTGCAATTCTCATTTGTTTTTTCTTTACAGAATGACATTTTTAACATGATTAACGATTCTTGAAACAAAAAAAATGAAAAATGAATTTAAGTTTTCAAATTTTCTTCTGCTTTTAAAATAAAGATGGCATTTCTTTTTAACTGTTGAACAACAAAAAGAACATCGATAGGTTCTCTGGAAGTGATTAAATTTCAAAGTGCAGAATCAAAGTACTCCTTCTAAACTAGTACACCTGAATAGAGGATCAATTGTTTTAGATGTAATGTCTCATCTGATATCCCTGACAGAGTTCTTACCTCTTAAGACCGATCGGTGATTCTCTTCTCCCTACAGGGTCCATTCCTCTCCTAAGCAAGGTAGGATTGCTATCTCGAATCGACGATACTTTTTATCCCCCGTATTGGCCGAGTATCCAATCGTGCTCACTTCACCAGTCCGTGTGTCGCGTCTGTTTGTCAGCATAAACATACATACATCATGCATAATTGATTCACATTCATATTCATATTGCATTACTATCACTTTGCTCAGTCTTATTTCCAAGTGATAAAGTCCTCTTGCCAGTCAAGTAGTCAGTCCTTTCCTCATCAGGAAATATATCGTCTGAGTAATTTCTCCCCAGATTATTTCTGGATTGGAGCCCATCCTCGACAACTTTGATAACTTGAACCCCTGAAAAACAAGAAGACAGTCGACCGACACTTTTTGGAACATCACTCTTCACCAGTGAAGATGATATTTTCTCTTTCCCGGATTAAGGAATATCCCAGAGAAAGACTCTTAACCGAAGACTCTCGGTGATACATCGATTTTTCTCCCAAAAGAATCGATGTTAACGAAGTCATCAGCACCCCAAAATTGGATCACATCACATGGCATTTCTCCGAAATGATCTTGAAAAAAGTATGACGTAGTATCCCCAAGAAAAAAACAGTCTCTCAAGAGACTCATTTTCCCCGGTAGAGTCAACAAATGGCATCTCCAACAGAGAAGTTTGCACACCTCTACAGCTCGGACAAATGGGTTTCCCCAACAAGTTTGACCTCAAATTTTTTCCATCAAATGGCGTGTCCCCGGTATAGCTCAGAGAAAAGTTTGATGAAAACTGCTACACATAGCGTTCCTTGTCAAGAAAAGAAACTCGACAAGAAGAAACCGAGACCAGTTCCATGGTTGAAGACAGGA
The DNA here is from genome assembly GCA_022829125.1 of Lathyrus tuberosus. Taxonomy (NCBI): domain Eukaryota; kingdom Viridiplantae; phylum Streptophyta; class Magnoliopsida; order Fabales; family Fabaceae; genus Lathyrus; species Lathyrus tuberosus. The sequence goes on along the minus strand of JALAZF010000021.1, from coordinate 24,247,941 downwards.
TCGAGGGGAAGTTTAGTTCAGAAGAAACTGAGACCAATTTTGTGGCTGGAAGATCAAAATCGAGGGGAAGTTTATTTCAAAAGAAACTAAGACCAGTTCCGTGGCCAAAAACCAGGATCGAGGGGAAGTTTTACCATTTCTAAGTAACATTGCTTAGCAAAAGAAGATGGATGAGCAAACTGTCATTCATAACCACAGTCAAAATTTCGGGTATTCTGATATTTAATCCTCTTGCACCCTAAATGTCTGAATATCTTCGTCATTCACACCTTCGAGTCCAAGAAGATTAAATAGGGGCATCTGTCATACCCCAAATTTTGACCACCAAGATTTCCCATCATTGTGCAAATCATCACCACAATGTGGATGTGCCATCATGCCTCATCAATCTTCTCAAGGATTGTTGAGCTTTCACTACAAACCAAGAATTAGGGTTTTTAGCCCTCTCGGAGTACTTAGGCAAAGGATCAATCAAGAATTGACATGATCTTCAACTTTTCTAACCTCTCAAACACCCTTAAAGTATCAATAGGACTCCCACCTCAATAATCAAGCACAATAGTGCAACATTCCAAGTGGATCAAGCCTCAAGATCGACAGTGTCACCAAATTAGGGTTTTGGTCGACCAAGGCCTCCAGATGAAAAATTTTCATCTGGGCATGAGCCAATGCCTCAAAGCATAACCTAAGATACTCCAAGGGACCTCATGGACCCAATCATAAAGTCAGAACAACCTCTGGGGAAGCATTCATCATAAATCAGGAATTAGGGCTTCTTGACCTAATTCACCCCTAAGTTGACTTTTGGAGCAAAGCATGAGCCAAGACCTCAAGACATGATTTGAGGGCCTCAAATACACCACATTTATCCATTTATAATATTGGATTGATTCAAGAAGCTTGATTCACAAGTTTCAATTTCATCTGGACCACAATTAGGGTTTCGAAGAAAAAGTCAACTGTGCCTTTGACTTTTGACCAAGACATGCTCCCAAACCTTGGGACATGATTCAAGACACCCTAAAACACCTATGGAATCCATCCATTAGGTTTGAATTGGGTCAAGAACTTGATTGCACAAAGGATCGAACAGTTTGGATTTCATCTGACAAAAAGTCAACTGTGCCCAAAATCAAGTTTAACTTTTTGGAATTTTTCACAAATATGATTCCTCTAAGTCAAAAACAATATTAATGTATGATATTGATCATCATTCATCAATAAAAATCAAGAAAAGTGAGTTAACTTGCAAAAGGGGCAACCTTAGAAAACTTAAAATTTTCTAAGTTATGCAACAAAAGTGGTTTTTACCCAACTTTGGAAGGTCATAACTCCCAAACCCTAAGGCATTTTTCTTCCATGCAAAGCTCAAATGAAATTTCATCTTACATACTTCAAATATGTCAACTACAAGAAATTCCAAATCCTCATGGATTTTGAGTTATGGATTGATCAAAATCACAAAAACATGAAAATGACCATTTTTCCAACACTTAAAAATTTTAGACATAATATGTCTAGTTTTTCACCAACTTTGAGGCCATTTTTCACTTTGATCCAAATTGAACCAGGTCCATTGGTTGACATCAAAGTTAAAGTATGTCATGAGAGCTTTCCAAAATGTCCAAGAACTCAATCAAACTCCATTTGAGCTAGGAGTTATGGATCTCACAAGTTGCCTAATAACGAACTGTTTTGTGACAGCATTTGGTACAAACTTGCATCCCACGATTCCTTGGACTAACTTTGGACACTTTGATCATTCAAATTCTGTCCAATTACAACACAAATGAGTAAGGAATCTGATCCATAACACAAAATGCCAAGAACCTAGCCTTCCATGTGCAAAATCATCATGAAAGGAACCTTGAAATTCAAGTTTGGCATCAAGAATTCAATGGATACATCAAGGTGGCATGGACTGAAGTAAACCCAACTGAATGAGTCAAGCCTTATTCCTGCAACAGAAGACCATAGGCCTGTGCTCTAATCTCAAGTCAATGATCATGGAAGACTAGAATTCCTTTATGCAACCATTGGCCACAGACCTGTACTAGTTGCCATTCACTATTGCTTGCAAAACAAACTTGCTCTACTATAAACAGAGATCATTTGTGATCAGTTTGAGTACACCAAAGCACCCAAACTGATTCTTTCCTTAAAATCTCTCTTTCACTCTAAATTTGCCTTCTATTTCAAGTCACTATCGGGTTTTGAAATTGGAAGTAATTCAAACCAAACCAATTATGCCAACACCTCATAAACATCATATATGAGTGATCCTTGGTCTTGAAACACATCTGAAACACTTGAATCACAAAATCACCAGTCAGTTGCTCAAGCTTTTGGCATAGTTGTAGTTGAGGTACCACAAGGTGATCCAAGCATCTCCAATCAAGGCTAAGCATCTCAACACACTCCATAGGGTATGGTGAAGTTGTCCAGGTCCTTACAACACATCTGTAACACCTCCAACATAGAATTCGATCACTAGCTGCAAGAGGTAAGCCTGAAGCCTTCAAACTCTATATTCCATGCATCATAAATGATTTTTTGAGTTACCATCTTGTTCCTGCACGTATGTAGAGTAGTAACCCTCAATCAATTGCCATGAATCAATCGTGTATAGAATTTCATTGTGTTCATGTTAAAACTAGGGTTCTTGAGGTTATTCTCTGATTTCTCACTCCACACTTAATATAAATGCAATTAATTTATATGGTTGTAATCCTTGTTCAAAAACGAGTGAGATTGGTGTTTGAATCGTGCAAAACCATTGAGTAATGAGAGAGAAAAGTGAGAAAATGCAAATCATCCATGGCGCGGTCACGGGGAAGAAGAAAGTGACCGTTGGCGCCATATATATAAAATTTTTAAATATTTGAAATTTTGATATTTTATTTAAATGATTTCAAAAATTAATTTCTCTCTCATTTTTTTATCATTTTTGAATGGTTCTTTCCTTCAAAATTCACAAAAAATGTTAAATTATTTTATTTTACAAAAAAATCCAATTTATATTATTTATTTAATATAGTTAGAATTTTGTAATTTATTTCATTTTATTTGTTTTTAAACATTTTAAAATGAAATTTCCACTTTGATTTTTCAACTTCAATTGAATTTCAAGCTTTCATGTGATTAAACATGATTTTACAAAATATTTTTCAAAGTTGACACATTGTTTTTGAATATATTTGATATTTTATATCATTTTTATTTAATTTCCTTTGAAAATTATATCTTTTAAATTCAAAATTAGGGTTTTCTCTTAATTTTGATTTTTCAAACATTTTTCAAAACATCTTTGTGCCTCTAATAGAGTGTAAGACCCATCCCTTTGTATATAAAACCTTTTTGGTCCTCAGTCATTGTATAAGTCCCACTGTGTTTTCTAAAACCGCGGCGCGATCGTCACCTTTTAAACAAAATCATCTGGGCCTCCCTTTGTTTGTAAGTCCCATTTCAAATTTTTAAAAACACTTTGGGCCTCTAATAGAGTGTAAGACACATCCCTTTGTATATGAAACCTTTTTGGGCTTCATTCCCTAAATAAGTCCCACTGTGTTTTCTAAAACCGCGGCGCGATCGTCGCCTTTTAAACAAAATCATCTGGGCCTCCCTTTGGTTGTAAGTCTCATTTCAAATTTTAAAAAAAAAACACTTTGGCCCTCTAATAGAGTGTAAGACCCATCCCCTGTAAATACAAAACCTTTTTGGGCCTCAGTCATTGTATAAGTCCCAGTACAGTTTTCAAAATAACGGTGCGATCGTTGTTTTTTCATTTGGGCCTCTCCCTTGAGTTGTAAGCCCCACCTCTTGTACAAAAATAAACTTTGGGCCTCTAATAGAGTGTAAGATCCACCTCTTTTGTAAAAATACAATAAATTTGGGCCTCAATCATTGTATAAGTCCCTCTGTGATTTTCAAACTACGGCGCGATAGTCGCCTGTTCAAAAGAATTCATCTGGGCCTCTCCTTAAGTATAAACCCCAACCTTCTTTTCAAAACAACTTCCCCTTTTGATTTAAATTCAAATTCATAGTTGTTATCAAAAATTTCTTTAATTTCTTGAATAACTAACCATACTGCTGCAATGCTGGAAGCTTGCTCACTTGTAAGTTCTATCAGCTTTCTTTTAAATACTTGCTCATATATATCTCATCTGTATATATATACATGTATATCTTTCTTAGATTTTTCCCCAGAAATTAGGTCTAGGATTAGATAAAGCCAGTGGTCACTCTTTCAACACAGTCAAAATTAGTTCCCCATAGGAAATTCCAGATACAGTCTTGCCTCCTCTTGGGCTTATACAATATGGAACAGAGAAAGGCATTATTCCCGGTGAAACTTTTCTCAAGACTGTCACTATTAGAAATTTGTCAAGAAGTTCATTTCCCCAGAGGGGATTAATTCCCAGTGAAACCTCTCTTGAATTTCTTCAAACCCTATAACTGTTCACTACAGAAAGGATTAATTCCCGGTGAAACCTTTCTGGAACTTTTCTTAAGTTTGGCCCAACAGGCTTCCTAAAAGCATCCCCAATCTCCTCTTGGGCTTTGTACAAGGACCCTCAGGCTTCTTAGAAGTTCTCATGCCTCCTCTTGGGCTTAATACAAGGACCCAAAATACCTCCTACAGGTATAGGACAGAACCTAGTCATCAGTTGTTAGAGCAGTCCTTTCAAAAGTCAAAACATCAGACCAACTTAGGGTTGATTCTCATCCCTTAAAAGTCAGCCTCCTCTTGGGCATCATACAAAGATAAACTTTTTCATAACAGTAGACTTGGATAGTCTCATCTCCTGTTGGATCTCAAAGAAACCCTCAAGTATCCTAAAAACACAGGATAAACCCTGATCATTTCATCAATCACCAACAGAGTTAAAACCTTCATAGGTTTCAAAACTCAATCTTTAAACTCTTAAAAATCCCCAGCTAGGGTCAAATCACCACCAATAAACCCTCTATCAAAACCTCAAGGTCTATGATATCTCAACTCTTCTATAATCCTCAGCAAGAGTTGATTCCCCAATTTGGACCTGTTTCTGGATCTCAATAATCCTCAGCAGAAGTTAGCCTCCTCTTAGGCTTCATATAAGAAATTCCCCAACCAGCCTCCTCTTAGGCTTTGTATAATGATCATCCTCAGCAGCTTTAGCTTCAATCTTGGGCTTTGTACAAGACACCAAATAAAAATTCCCCAGTGGAGTCATCTTTATTTTAGCCTCAATTTTGGGCTTTGTACAAGACACATATATATATTCTCCAGCTGAGTCAGTCAAATCCTTTTAGCCTCAATCTTGGGCTTTGTACAAGATAGATAAAACCTCTCCTCAGTAGAGTCAGTCCCTCTTAGCCTCAATCTTGGGCTTTGTACAAGACAGACAAAATATTTCTCGGAAGAGTCAATTCCTTTCAGCCTCCTCTTAGGCTTTGTATAATGATTCCCCAAAAGAGTCGGTCTCTTTTTCAGCCTCAATCTTGGGCTTTGTACAAGACAGAAATAAAACTCACTAAATAGAGTCAACCTTTTAGCTTCAACCTTGGGCTTTAATCAAGGCACACAAAAATCAACATCCCCTCAGAGGAAATCAAAAATCTCTCTGCAGGAAGACATTTCTCTGTACAATCACGTCAAAACAGATAAATCAAAACAAACCCTAACCCCAGATAACTGTTGTAAGTGGCACACTTGTTGATTCAAAAATCCAAGTTGTAGTTCTTCTTTATCCTGGTAAATCTCTTCTTTCATCTAATTGTTGTAAGTGGCAAGCCTCTGGATTATTTACATCCAAGCCAATGTCCCTCTTTTAGCATGGAAGATTCCTAAGGAAAAATGGCATTGCTCTACACAGAGTTAAAGTTTTCTCCTTCAGGACAAATCCTTTATAAAGGAAATTATGGCATTGCTGGATTCTCATATCCCAGTTAAAGTAATTCTCCTTTATAATCAGTTACCCAACAACTGTGATGAACAGATGAGATAGCTCTCTTCAGAGGTGACAAATTCTCTCTCAGTCAAACTTTTAGCTTCAATCTTGGGCTTTGAACAAGAAACAAATAACCCTTTAGCTTCAATCTTGGGCTTTGAACAAGACACCAGACATCTTTTCCTCCCATAGAATAGGAGGAACTACGATTGCTCTGATTTCCCTGTTTTATTTAAACGGGAATACGTAGGCATAAGATTGCGAAATCTCAGCGAGCACACACTAAACAAAAACTTTAGGTCCAGTACCTTACCAAAAACATCGGAAAAACCCGAAAATCAACAAAATACTCTCTCTCAACACTCCCAAAGGGGAAACTTTCCCAACCCATGACAGATAAACACCAGTAAGTAGGATAACAAAAGAAATTTCTAAATAACCTATGGATAACCATATATAGGATGGGTAATTGACAACTCCCCATTGTATAACCTGACCCCAGACCCCCCAATCTCTTAGCATTTGTTAAAGAAAACATTTGCGTGCAAGGTTAGTTTTAGATAGCTTCCCTTTCCTTTCCAGCTTCATAGGATAAATAAGAAATCAGAAAGTAACACCCAATTCCAACCATGGCGATAAGGTGGTCGCGTCACCGACAAAAATCGTACGCTATAATATAGTTTTATGTAAACAACCTTAGGTTTACAGAAAGCACCCACGTTAACCTATCACTACCCAATGAAATCTTTATCATTAGAAGTAACATCTAAATGACAAGAGAAATCCATCTGACTCCCTAAATCACAACCTGTGATTATCTAACAGTTACTACACCATAATTGTATCTACCCTGTTGAAAGACACCCCTTCCAATACAAATTTCAGTCAAGCATCCTTGACTAACAAGCTAACTTGGATTTGCTTCAAAGCTTCATCCAAGAACACTCCACGATTCATTGCCTACGGGCTTCTGAATCTGTACAAGATCCTATGTCTACCACACTGCATCAAATCGATATAGAGGGAGACTTACATGAGAAAACCTACGACTCTCAAAACCTAAACCCTACTTTACAAAATAGGATTCCTAAGTCTATGTCGTCCTCTCACTCTTTTTCTGCCTAGGTCTTGGTCTTCTTTTATAGTCTTCTGCTGAGTTAGGCTTCATATCTTTGATCCTTGATCCATTGCCAATCAAGCCTTGAATCTTGGAACAGATTTAAAACAAGCCTGTTGTGATAGTCAAGATGTCAAATCTTCATGCTGTGACATTCTATTTGACATCTTTGGTCTGGGGCATAAATCTTCATGTTGGAACATCTTTCCCAACATTATGTTTTACCAAAATTTAGTCAAACTCTTGGAGTTTTCACCTATGTCTACCACAATGTATCAAATCGATACAGAGGGAGACTTACAAGAAAGCCTACAACTCTCAAAACCCTAAACCCTATTTCTACTTTACAAAAGTGTTACAATAGGTTCAGTTCTTCAGTCCTAAGTCTTGATCTTCTTTTATACTATTTTGCTGTCTTGGGCTTCGAATCTTCTGTTTATCTCTTCCTTGATCCACTGCTATAATCACTCTTTGATTCTTGCACTAGATTTAGAACCTGCTGAATTTTCCGAAATAGGATGTTAGGACATTGTATTTGACATCTTTGTCTGCAACAATCTTCATTAAGTTTTAACCAAAATTTAGTCAAACCTCGGGAGCTTTCAATCTCCCCCTTTTGACAATTTTTGGCTAAAACTCCTTGTGGGACAATAAACCCAGGGTGCTCCTAACGTATCTTCACCCTGATTGGCCGATTATGATTGGAGTACTGATGTAACTTCAATCATGTTGGTGTAAATGAGGAAGAGGATGACATACAATCCCCATTTCCCATGAATCTATACTTCCTCACTTGGAGGGGAAGAATTTTGCGACTGAAGCAACCAAACACCAACATGGGTAACTCAGAACGCAAGACACGAAAGAAGGACTCAAAACATATAGGAAACCTGAGACTCAGTCAGAATTTATAACATTCCGTCCAACATCCTTGCAAACCAACTGCAAGGACAGACTCAACCCTTGTACTTTTCTCCCCCTTTTTAGCCAAAAATTGATAAACATGTCCAAGACAGACCCATACTCAAATCGAGCCAACCCAAAAACGGATAAATCCCATGAGAACCCAGCACAACAGAAAAGACAACCTGCGACAAGATAAGGACGAGAACACCCTTTATATACAAGAGCGTTTTTCATAGGATGTAACGAACCATTGAAAGTAACACATATCCATTCAATGTGAGCATTAAATGAAATTGTGTATCTTCATAGATAAAAGTGCACCGACCAAACCGTATTTGACTGTTTCTTCCTTTTAACAAGGACCATTCAAGGAATGCGCATTTTCCGAAACACATGTTTAACACGCGTTCCCTAAGACACAATTTCTCCACCGTCCAAAGCAATTAAGAGTACAACCATCCATCCAATGTTCTAACATCTTGTCAAACTTTGTTTAATCCCTCTTGTAGCATCTATTTAATCCCTTTCAATCAGAAGACCAAGAGTAACGGACCAAGTTGTTAAGACATTTCTTCAAACATCTCTCAGTTAGCAGCAAAGACTCTCAAGATACTTGTATACCTCCTGATTCAGTCCATCGACCCCCAATGACAGAATCAGAATAACCTGATAAGTCCACCTAGAACTTATACCAGTAGAGTAATGTCACGACATCTCGTATGACATATCAACCTTACCCGAGGTAATCTATCACAAACTGCTTGAAACCACAAATAATTTTGATAAATAATCTGCACCACCGCAGTAATATATCCAAAACAGAAGTCTAACTCCCCCTGTTGTAGATAACCAGTGCTCCTTTGCAAGAGGAACACCCTGAATGAATGAAAAACATAAGACGCGTCTTCATGTCTTCAAGAGTGCACCCTCTATTCAACACACCTGCTGAATGCATTCTCCTAATGCTTGACCCTCAAGCAATCTATGTACCACACTAGTACATTTAACAGACAGAAGTTCTCCCCCTATCTTTCTCAACTGATGCTTCTTCAGCAAGAAACACCCAAAATCACTACATGATATCCCATGACAACTTCATGATCATATAGTTAGAGTACCAGGAACGCATCCTTGTACCACAACCAACAAACTCTTGGATTGAGACCAAAACACCATTGATCCCTCTCATCCAGAAACCATCCATACACCACACGAATTCCTCCTGAATTCTCATGTATAGATCTCCTTGTTCCCTGAGATACAACCCAATTGAATCTGAATGCTTCACATTCCTCAAAGAGACATACAGATCCCCTTAATTTGCTAGCTCACCCAGATGTTCTTCACACTTGAAGGACATCAAACACATGCTCCAGAAATCCTCAACTCATTTGCTCCACAAGCACCAAATTGATCCACTTCTAGCATGCCACATACACATCAGACTTCCAAGACAGTCCTTTACCCATCATTCTCCCGTATGACAAGATAAATACCTCTTAGACAAGACGTGAGTGTCAAGTTCCACACTTAGAACTTAGAATCCTACTCCAAGGATAACCAACCCAGAAGATGTTCTAATATCAGTTAGGACATTCTTCACATATCACTGACACCAACCAACATGGTTCTTGATATGCTCCACCACTGGACTTACTATCTGCATAGTACTCCAACTAAAGATCCTCAAACAACACTGCACCACCAGCTTGATCAACAAGAACTCCAGATAACCGAAGAGAGAAATAGACTCTCATCCACCAAAAGAAGGCAATCTTCCATAATCAACTTAGAACTTCTACCACAAGCTCCAAGATAGAACTGAACCAGAACCTCCTTAAGTCTTCAACCAACTACCCTTCTTCCCAAGAGTAATTAGTTCCAAGCACCCTGCTTGAATGCACAATAAAGATCAACCAAATGCCACTGTTTGGTTCATCTTAACTTTTCTTCAGAGTTTTAGACAATCTTTTGATCCACCAATGAAACCTAATCTTCAAGTTACATGATCTACTTACTCCATAGCATGCCATCTTGGATCCACCAAGCCTCAGACATGTAACATCTTCTCCTTCCACAGCTCCCGCAAACTGTATGAGATAGGCCTTTTTGAAGCGTTAATTCCATTTCTTTCTGAGAAGATCAACTTATCTTACGATGATGCACCACAACATCAACTAAGACCCTGAAGTTTCTGCTTGATGTCATGACATCTGATCAGACATCTAGCTGAGAAATTCAGCCCTTCCTTCTGCCACTTAGAAGAACCTCTCCCTATAACAGAACAAGAGTTCCATGTTCTCATAGACTTGATTCAACAACCAAGTTTGAGTAGACAACCTTCATCCTGCTTAATCATATCACAAGTATTCAATTCAAGCTCACACCTTGATGAATATCTACTTCACAACTCCAAAGAACTCAAACGCGCCAAGTCTGATTCTTCATAAGAGAAGTAGTCATAGACTACACCATAGCTATACCAAAGGATGCCACTTTCCTTAAGTAGAGCTGTCTGTAGAAAGTCAGAGACAACTGCCACTTAACCTTGACTTTAAAGATGAGCAAGATCACATGCTCCTATGTACCTAGGTCAGAAATAAACTGACCCAAGTTGTGCCATCACCAGCACCATATTCTGGACAAGTCTCTTTCCAAGACACTTTCTAGATAAACATCAGATGCTTCTAGTAACAACTGGAACACACCTGCTGCACTCCAATACTCCTAGATAAAAAATAAACTGATCCAAGAACTATTCATCAAGATTATGATGTCTTCTTCTTCATCTTCAACATCACCATTGTCTAGACCAGTTTCTTGCCAGGAAACTCTCTAGAGATCAGATGCTTCTGCCACATCATACTGAAGCAGATTCTTAGGTCAACACTCAAGAGAAATAGATCCAAAAGCGTATGCAGTACCCCTCCCATGATTCTACACAAACCCAAATGAAGAGGTGTTTCAACATTGTGTTGAACATCAGCAATCTTAAACTTCACATACAAGGATAATCAATTAAATACTTCTGAATATCACAAATAGCAATTGATCTTAAATCCTTGTTCAATAACCCTGTGTCACTATTGAAGCCATACTCCAACAGATCACTCCATGAACACTTAACAAGTATTCAATCTTTGCAAGTATCTTCCTTGACAAACAAAGTGTTGAGAGACCAAGGCTACCACCCTTGACTCAAGTAACTAAGATTCTCTCTGAACGAACTCAATTTACCTCAACAATTCTGAAATCTTCATTCAGATTGGATTCATCCTTAGGATTAAGAGAGATGAATCCTTCCTTGCACTTTTGGACAGTGAAAATAAATCATCTCCATTTTCTTCAAGTTTATGTTTCACAGAAACATCCTCTAGTCAGAAGAGTAACTAGAAGACTCCAGATGCACGACTGATATGCCTTTATGAGTGGACTTGAGAGAATTCTCAAGTATCTTTGACAACTTAGCCGATCAATAATTTATCAAATTCCTAGAGCAAGAACTTGATAAACCTAATCTCAACTCCACATTCTCTTCAACTGACTTCAAGATGCACAATGGAACCAAACTTCCAAGTACCAAGTCACCATAACAGACATCTACCAACAACTCTTTCCATTCCATCGCTCCCGACTTTGGAATAAAAGAATGCAGATATCTTCAAATATAGAGGCCGACGATTGAGATCTTCCACCATTTGTCTTCAGTAACAACTCCAGAATCCCATAAATTCCAGAGCTCTTCCATCAGAAACATATGCAGCGGAACCACCAAGGAACAAATTCAATATGCCCTAATAAGATGTCAGAACATCTTATAAGACACCCCAACAAGAGAACTAGCCATTTCTTCTGCAGTTATTGTAGAACCTCCTCAGAAACATGAACAACCACCAAGTTGTTACCTTCGATCCAAAACATCCATCCCATCCATTAATACCCTTGAGTATGTCTGAGTGGATGATTTGATCTCCAAAACTTCTTGTTTAAAACGCCAGAAAGTATCTCCCAATGATCTCATCCCGAAACAGACAAGATGCATGCTCTTTTACCAATTGAAATTCTGGCATAACAGACAGCAGATGTCCTAACACATGTCAAGACATTGTTCTGCATAATTATTAAACAAGGAACAGAACAGTAAACTGATATTCAGAATATCAGCAACTACAGAAACACAGATGTTTTGACATTTGTTCCAACATGTTAATCAAAACTGAACTGTAAATTGCAGAATGATAAACAACACAGAATATGATGACCCAGTTCGGGGCAAATCACCTACATCTGGGAGATACCAATCCAGAAAGAAGAATCCATTATCAGTAATATAGTTTTATGTAAACAACCTCAGGTTTACAATAAACACCCACGTTTACCTATCACTACCCAATGAAAACTTTATCTAAGAACTCCATCCTAGATAAGAGAAACCCATCTCACTCCCTAAATCACAACCTGTGATTATCTAACAATTACTACACCATAACTGCATCATCCTATTGAAAAACACCCATTTCAATACAAAGTTCAGTCAAGCATCCTTGACTAACAAGTTAACTTGGATTTGCTTAAAAGCTTCATCCAAGAACAATACACGATTCATTACCTACGGGTTTCTGAATCTGTACGAGTACCTATGTCTACTACAATGTATCAAATCAATACAGAGGGAGACTTACAAGAAAGCCTATGACTCTCAAAACCCGAAACCCTATTTCTACTTTACAAAAGTGTTACAATAGGTTCAATTCTTCAGTCATAGGTCTTGATCTTCTTTTATACTCTTCTGCTGCCTTGGACTTCGAATCTTCTGTTTATCTCTTCCTTGATCCACTGCTGTAATCACTCCTTGATTCTTGTACCAGATTTAAAACCTGCTGAATTTTCCGAAACAGGATGTTAGGACATTGTATTCGACATCTTTGTCTACAACAATCTTTTTTAAGTTTTAACCAAAATTTAGTCAAACCTCAAGAGCTTTCAGAAACTATGGAGACTTCTTTTGAAGCAACCTCTGCTGCTACTACTATTGCTACTAGAACTATTGTTCTTTCTGAAGCAACCTCTATTGATGCTTCTGTTGCTACTGGAACTGTTGTTCCTTCTGATGCTCCTTAACTCACTATTGTAAATAATTCATCCATCACCACATCCACTATAACATATTCCATCTTATTCGTTATGGAACCCATTGTTCCCTCTGCTCCCCAAACCACTAATCCAAATCTCAACCTATCTTATGACCTACAAATCCTAATCATCATACCCTCATCTGTTGCTGACCTTCTAACCTTTCCACCTTTTCTCTTAACCCAATCTCAAAGATCTGAACTATCCCAACTTGGAATCTCTCACCCCCAAACTCCCTCTGTAAACCCACAACCACCAAACACCATTCATTCATCCTGATGATGAGTAAAAAACTTAGCTCATTGTCTACCCAAACAGACCTATCAACCCTTTTCTAGTCAAACACTCTCTCAAATCAACATTCGTCCCACTCCCATGGATGTATTGTTTGTACAATTTGAAGAGGATGTTGCTGGCAGACTAGATACTCTCATTAAAGCTTTCAAAGGAAATGCAAAAATTTTCTGAAGTATGTGATATGACTGATGCTTTCAGAAGATGGATATAAGCTGGTTCTGAAGAGCTGGAATTTGTTTTTCTAAAGGAAGCTAAGATGAACATCCATGCCATACTCACTAGTATTGTTGAACCTCTACTTCAGAAGGTTCTTGCTACTCTTCTGCTCTCTGCACCAGAAGTGATTTTTCCTTCTCCCCTAGTCCAGACTTCATTGGTTCCTACTGAGACTTCTATTAAACCTGCAAGTGTTTCTGGCACCAAGGCGAGTTTGGGTTCTGAGGACTACGTTTTGAAGAAGTTGAAGCATCTGACTGCAGAGAACTCATAAGTGAAAGAAAGGACGTCAAAGATTGAAGGGTTACTTGCAAAGATTCTATCAAGACTGCCTAAACCCTCTGAACCTTAGTTTTAAGAAAACTTTGTGTTATCTTTGTTTTGTTATCTTTCTTTTCTGTACTCGCCTATCTGTTGAATGAAATGAATTTTGTTTGGTTTATTTACTTTGTCTTTTCTATTTCTTTTTGACTGATGACAAAGCGGGAGAAAGAGTGTGTATGATTTTTATATATCTAATTCCCATTATGAAAACCCAAACATGTTTGTAACAATTTTTAACTTGGTAATTTTCTGAGAACTTTGAAAAAGTTCATCATTCTGACCAAGTGTTTCAGGTTCTAAAGCTTTGAACAAAGTGTTTAAATTGATCGAAGTTGAATCGGTCATATTGAAACCAGGCGTATACAGGTTCTGAAGTTGTACTCTTAACAAGTTCAACCACTGATGTGTTATACTAGTTCTGATACTCATGACCTTGCTCTGATACCAGATAGCAGAAAAGCTCTGATACTGGATATCAGAAAAATCTAATTAATTTTGATCTGATACTCAAACAAGGATTTTGAAAGAATACTTACGTACCCAAGTTGTTGCAATCTAGGATATTACTTCAATCACTACAAGAAGGCTTCTACCTTACGGGAAGATATTTACCAGATCGCTGTCTTAAGAGAAAGTTGTAACAACCTGGCTTATGCCAAACAGGGAAGTTATTTCTTTCATGCTCATTTAAAATGTTTATATATGTTAAAAGTATTTTAAGTCTTAAACTCAAGGGGAGCTTGCAAACCTAACTCTGAAATTCTAAGCTTAAAAATAATTTTTAACAATATAAAATTTAGGGGGAGCTTACAAACCTCACTCTGATACTTTTATGTGATTAAATCGTGCAAAAATTGTTCATCGAAATACATGGTTTTGACATTATAAAAAAAGGGAAGATTGTGAGAACAAGTTTTGGTTCTGCATCTGACCTTTATTTTTTATGATAACAATACATTGTTTCTTAGAGAACAATTTTGTACACAAATAATTTTTGTATAGTGTGTAGCTTTTGCTAAACAGGTTATGACTCTGAAGCTCTGATGTGCGACGTCATCAGATTCTGGAAACAACACACTCCGACTCTGAAGAGAAACAGGCGTGTTACAAGATGATGTCAACTCCTTGAAAGCTCTTAGAAACGGTTCTGAAGAACGTTCGTGCTAAAACTTCTGATCGTGGCTCTGACTGAAGAAGCCTCTGAAGGATTGCTTACCTTCAAGATTATGCGCTCAAGTTGTAGATTTTGAAGAACAGAGTGCTGAAGATTCTGAAGACCAGGTTCTGAGGAACAGTGTCAAGACTCTGAAGACTCTCAACCAGGCCCTTGATTCTTCTAAACATGCTTCAAACAACATTCATTCAGAAGCCTCTGAAGAATAAAAGATCAGATCAAACTGTTTTGTGTGAGATAAATAGTACACAGTACAAGATCAAAACATTTCTTCCACTACGCGGATTTCATGGAGTAAGGACATTTATGCTGTACGATTTCGTCTTCCACCATTGATGACGGTTATTCAAGGCGCCATCTCATTCATGAAAATTCTCATTCTACCCTCCAACGGATCTTTCCTTGGCTATATAAGAAAGACTTGGAAGAATGAAACATGCTACGAATATGCTGGTATTCAATATACTATTCACACGTTGCTGCATTATTTTCTCTGATAATATTATTCTTGTGAATAATGTATAAACACACATAGAGCTTTTATTCGTATTGTGTGAGCAATTCATTGTACTTAGATTTTGTGTTAATTTGCTTACTAGAAGTAATCATTGTAAAGACAACCTGTAAATCTCAAATTTGCTTTGAGTGACTAGGGTTTAGTCTGTATACTCGAGAAGACAGAGACAATTATCTTTGTGGTGTTTGTAATCAATTTGGTTATAGTGGATTAAGTATTTATTGAGAAGGCAAAATCACCTTGGTAGGGTGGACTGGAGGTAGCTTAGTTAACAGCGAACCGATATAAAAATAACATGTTATTCTTTATTGTTCGTGTATTTGTGTATTGAATTGGTTTTGAAAAAGCTTTGATTTTGAGAAACTCAATTCAAACTCCTCTTTCTTGTGTTTCTTGCCACCTTCAATTTAGTTATTTCTAAAGACACATTATTCGGTAATTAATATTCGAGAAGATAACAAACACTAAAGTTTTTGTTTGCAAGTTTGCATGGGAGAAAAAAATTCACTTTTTTTCACCACTAGTATCCGGTCCACAACCGACTAATCTAATTCAAAGGCCTGTTCTGTCATCAAGTGGTTACAGCCCCCCTTCCAATCGCATTTGCAGAGGATAAGAATTTAATTGAATTGCACTGAAAGAGTATGGGAATTTTACACCATCAGTTAATCATAGACGTTAGATGATGGAAGTTTGATTTTTATTTTAATCCTTATAAAATAATACAAATGGATAATAATGATGAATTGACGATATAAAACTTTTTACACTGTATAGTAATTGATCTCTTAATAATAAATAATTATCTATGACTAATATGTTTTTTTTAAACACAAATTAGATTCAAAGAATTTATTTAAATCTTTCGAAAATTTCTTTCAATATAATTTTTTAATTTCCATATAATAAAAGAACTAAAAATTATATTAAAAGAGATCATTGGAGGGTTTATATAAACTTTTCAAATTTAATCTATATTATTATAACATTTAAAATTTTAAAAATTTAAAAATATATTAATAATAATCATTTTTGAGAAACAACACTCACTCAACAAATATAGAGGATTTATCTATTTTTTATACCTCCTCTCCTCTCCTCTCCAAAAAATCCTTCTATTCTCTTTCCAATTCACAAATATAGCCTAAATATGTTGGGTTGATGGTAGAACATTCAAACAAATGTTAACCCTGTCTTCAATTCTTATCTTTCACAAACAGATCAATGATATTTCAAGAGACAGGGAAGGAATTCAGATCAAATAGTACAGATAATCAATGCAGAACCATATCTATACACCCTTAAAGGATAATCAAATGAATACCATAAAAAGTGCAGGCTAAAATATATCAAACTTTACAAATAAAACTAGTCTTTCTATGCGTTTTGAGACAAAATAAATATATATAACTAGTATTTGTAACTTGTAAATTGATATTTAAGACCACAAATACAATCCTATCAGATCAATGAATTCGTAACCGTAAGTATAACATCACTAGAGGAAGAAACTCGTGTCAACCATTTACATTGATCTTGTCTCCTCTACGGATAAAACAACATCGGCTACGAACCAGGCGCAACAGCATTGCAGATTAGTGTCGTGACTCCATAACAATTACAACATTTCCTTGATAAAATCAAGGTTAAGAGTGTCGCGAATAATAAGGTATAACCCGAGAATCAAAACGAGCATAACTCCCGACGACATGATTCGTTGCTCCACTTCTATAGGTAGTTTTCTCCCGCCCCTAGCAGCCTCAACGAGAATCAACGCCAATGTTCCTCCATCCAAAGCAGGCAAAGGAAGAAGGTTTATAATGGCAAGGTTAATATTGAGTATGGCTGCAAATTGATACAGACCATCGATGTTTGACCGCGCAACTTCTGCACCAACCGCAATAATTGCTACAGGGCCCGAAACCTTACTAGCCGTCTGAGAAAAGTTAAAAAATGTCTGCTTTAACCCATCAAGAACATTCGAAGATAAACCCCAAAACTCTTTTGCTGTAAAGGTCACAGCTTCCACTACATTTTTTGGTCTAACCTTAGATAACTTAATATTCGGAGCTAACTGAACTCCGATTTTACCGGTTCCATCGAAACTCTCATCCGGTGTTACCCTAATTTCAAAGTCTTGTCCCCCTCTCTTTACCTTAAGTAAAACATATTTCTTGGGACTACTCTTAATGACATCAACAACTTCAGAAACAGAATTAGGACCAGGTCTAAGAAACTCATTTCCATTAACTTCAAGGATCACATCACCCGAAAGCAATCCATCTCGAGATGCGGCCGAAAAGGGCCGAACCTCGGGGACATTGACACCAGGAAATATTTCTTGAACAGGCAAACCAACAGCAAGGATTTGAACAAATATAATGACTAATGCAAAAACAACATTTGCAATAACACCAGCAGAAACCACAATGATTCTATCTAAGATTGGCCTATTCTTAAGCAAATTTTCATCATCAACAGGAATATCACTATCTGGATCATTATCAGGGAACCCTACAAATCCACCAAGTGGAAAAGCTCTAATGGAATATTCAACGTTTTTTGCATTAAACTTAGCTAAAATTGGACCAAACCCAACAGCAAATTTACTCACATGAATCCCTTGAAGAGAAGCAGCAAGGAAGTGACCACTTTCATGAACAACAATGATAGCTGTCAACACAGCAACGGCCTCAAGCACAGACTGAGGACCTTCAAAGCTTCCATAATCAAATCCACCAATAGCAGAGGTTCTAAAATCAACAACCCTATTTCTGTTATGATGTAAAAACTGCTTCTTGGTGGTAAGTTTCACGTTTGGGGAAGTGAATGAAGGAGAAAGAAGCGATTTTGAGAAATGGGTTTTGAACTTTAATGAAGGTTCTAAAATGGGTCTCTTTGAATTGGATAATTGAATGATGGAAGTTGAATGGGAAGGTGGAGAGGGAGAGAGGTATATGACCATGGTTTTGGAGGAATTGAAGTGGTGGTAATAAGGTTGAAAAAGCTTGGTGGTGGTGTGTGTGACTCTGTGAGAAGTGTACATAAAGTGGGTTTGGATAATTCATTTTGTTTTATTTTCGGTTAATGGTTTTTCTCTTGTTTGGGAATTGTGGAGGAGGAGTGAGAGACATGTCTTCCTCTTATTTTCCACAAGTTGTTTTGTTTGTCACGTTTTGATAATCGTTTATTTGGGTTGAAACAATTAAAAGCAAAGCCCATGGGTCTATGGAGTAGTTTAGAAAATTTTACCTCATATACTATTATTCCTCTATCCTTACATTTGGTAAAATATTCCAATTTTACCCTTTTAAATTATCAAATTGCTTTATTATTTAATATTTATTATTTTTCGGTGTTTAAATTTTCTTCACCGGATAACTTGCAATCAAGTTTTTCGGTATGTACTTTTTCTTCACCAGATAACTTGCAATCAAGTTTTTCAGTATGTATTTTTCTTCACAGGAAAACTTGTAATCAAGTTTTCCGGTATGTAATTTTTCTTCACCGGATAACTTGCAATCAAGTTTTCCGGTATGTAATTTTTCTTCACCGGATAACTTGCAATCAAGTTTTTCAGTATGTAATTTTTATTCACTGGATAACTTGCAATTAAGTTTTTCAGTATGTGATTTTTGTTGCCTAAACTCAAGTTATTCGATGAATAAAAATTACATACTGGAAAACTTGATTGCAAGTTATCCGGTGAATAAAAATTACGTACCGGAAAACTTGATTGCAAGTTATCCGGTGAAGAAAAATTACATACCGGAAAACTTGATTGCAAGTTATCAGGTGAAGTAAAATTACATACCGAAAAACTTGATTGCAAGTTATTCGGTGAAGAAAAATACATACCAGAATATTTAATTGCAAGTTATCCGGTGAATAAAAAATACATACCAAAAAACTTGATTGCAAGTTATCCGGTGAAGAAAAATTAAATATCAGAAAATAATAAATATTAAATAATACAATAATTTGATAATTAAAAAGGATAGAATTGAAATATTTTACAAAATGTAGGAATAGAGGGATAATAATAGGGGTATTTAGTAAAATTTTCAATAGTTTATTTGGAGAATTTGTGGTTGCCACCCTTAAAATTTAAAACCGCCCTCAATTTTTCCGGTAAAAAATTCGGTAGGTCAATTAAAAATACTGTAAGCAATCAAAAAATCTGGTAACCAATTAAAAAAATAGGTATATGTTTTTATCAACTTTTTCAAAAAAAACTGGCGCGTGCTAAAATTTATATCTTTTTAAAAAATAATAGAGGTTACAGGATTTCTTCTATAATGGTGAAATTTTTGATAGTGTTAATTTATTGGTTTTTTCAAAAATCTTTATCGGTTTTTTAGAAAAGTACCAAAGATTATCGAATTTTTCTCATACCCTTGAAAAATTCGATAGTATTAATTTTCAACGGTAGAATTTTGCCGACACTTTTGTAGGATTGTGATTGCACCAAAAGGTTTGTGTGGTCAATAATGATTTCAAACTTGTATAAATATGCATTGTATGTTGTTAAGAAATTTTCTCAGAATGTCTCAAAATTGGTATCTTGCGTTTGTGTACTTCAACGGCGTGAAACCTTTAATTGATTTTAGGCTCGCAAAGGACACCCCTCTTGACGTTCTGAAACCAAACGGGATAATCCATGTGCATCATAGTGACAACAGAAAGGTGGTTAAGATCGAGTATCGTTCACCATCAATCGATAATGGAGGAAAAATTAGGTTCAGTAAGTTTGAACTGAAGACAAATGAAAATTTAAAAGTCATGTGGAGCACATATCGCTGATATGAAACAAAGGGTTTGATCGAGGTGGATGCAACAATTGCCAAATTTGTCGACCATATTATCAAGATGTTGAAACGTCTTGAATCAGCTAGTATTGTTTAGGTTTTATTCATTTTATTTTTTGTTAAGTTATGTTAAGTAATGTAATGCTAATTTTCTTCTAATGAAATATTAAGATAAGATAAGATGTCAATAATATACAAATAATGTCAGCAACATCAAAAAAATAAACAAACAATAAAATTTACTGATGCTCCGCAAGTGCAGGATTTATCGAAGTAATATAAAAGATTGTCAAACCCACAAAGACCAATATCAACCTACTGTAATCTACCGTTGCTTTGTAAAGCTAAGGCTATTATTAAAATGGTACGAACGGAAATATAAACGCTAATTACTAAAGGTTTGAAAGTAATACTAAAACGAGGCCGAAATATGATTTTCGCGCACCTAAGGGACTTGTAGAATACGGGTACAGATTATGACTATACTACCATTCCGTAGGAAATGCCAACTTAAAGACTCCGTCTCACACTCTCGCGCTATTGACAAAAGCCACGCCTAATGACTTCAAGATTTTGCTCTCCCTCGCTCGGTAATTAAAAGACGCATTTTGAAAACCAACAAAGCCTAAACGAAGCCTAAAGCGCTCTCGCTGTGTTTAGGATCGATGCTCAGTGCCTACTATCCGGTGCATACCTCAAACTCTCGCTCTATCGGACACACCTTAATGTATTTCTCACTCTCGGGACAAAACACTGTTAAGCAACCCCTCGCTCTCACGACAAAGTCACCTAAATTAAACTTAGACACTAAAACCAGAATATCAAACAGTCGTATTTTCATACCGATGGTTTCTACAGAGTCCCGCCGGAACGACGATCTCTAATTATAATTAACCGAACATAATTAAATTTGATCTTAACATGTTAAAGCATTCAAATTCTGGAACTATCATGTTAAAACAAATTCAAATATAATCTATACTATAATGCAATAAATAAAGAACTTGTAAAAAAATGTGGTAAATGGAACTGAACTCGAATACGAAAATGGCGGCAAGATTTGTATTGATACTTGAAGTGATACAGCAGTACAAGGAAATAGAAAATACAGAGTGCAGCAATTCCTCAGTGTGAGTAATTGCTGCTTTGAAACTGAACATCTATGCCTAAGTTCTAAAACGCGATTCGGCAGCGCTTCCGCGCAACTTTCGGATCCCCCTACCAGCCTCCAATAGGGCCTATATTTAGAGAAATTCTAGCTCCAAAAGATCTGGTTCGAATTTGAATTTGAAATGAACAAAACTGCCAAACTGCTGCTGATAAAACTGCTCCCGCGCATAATGGCGATCACCGTATGCCTAATGGCGACCGCCATTAGTTCAAAAAGTGATTTCTCTCCTTTTTTAGGACATGGCGAACGTCTCTCTCCTCTGTAGGGGCAAATGGCGAGCACCATTCAGTTGGGGAGGCCAAAACTTGCATTTTTGCTGTTTTTCTTCACTCTTCAGGTTTGTTTTCGCTCTTTTTTCCATATTTTCCGATTAAACACCTGTCGACATAAAAACAAAGGAAAACATAATAAATCAAAGCAAATAGTATGAAAGACTCGATAAAACAGTACTAAAAGTGCGCGTAATGAGTCGGAAAATACGATACGAATTCGGGTTATCAAACTCCCCCACACTAAGACTTTTGCTTGTCCTCAAGCAAAATCCCAATGATATAAAATAGTAAGTACAACGCTCGACTCATAGGCACGACAGAAACAATCAAAGCACAAGGTTGCTAGGCTAATGATACACGGATAGGTACTAAATAGTGAAAACAAGGATACTGTAATGACACATCTCCACAAAAACGGACAAAGACTTCCTTCTAATGCAATACCAGTTCAAATCATGACATTATAACTCGACCTACAGACTTCGTTCTTTTTCACCTCTCTTTTATTCGAGCGCAATCACATTAAGCCCGTTATCCTTTGTAGTTATATGGTAAGTGAACCTGTTAGTGTTATACGATCTCTTGTTCAATTTTTTTCTTTTTCGCACATTTTTTTTTCTTTTTCTTTTGCGGGAACATGTCTTTTATTCATTTTTTCTATAAAAATCACATAAATCAACTTTTTGAGTTCAACACATATTTGCATCAGTTCATTACTTAGTTCGTACATAAGGATGGTGCTGACTGCTAGTATAAACTAATCAAGAGGCTCTTCTAAAGAACTAGGAACAAGGTCTCAGCATAATGTGTATTTAAATCGATATCGCATACTTAGGAACTCTAAGGTGTAGGAACGGTACCGATATTAGCAAAACCTTCTCAAGTCCGTCCACATAGCCTAAAACAAAGATAAAACAACATATACTTAATATGTCATGCCATTGAGTCAAACGGTATTTTTTTGAACTTGGGGTCAAAATAAGGGAGTTTTCAAACAATGCGAAATTGTAAAGTAAAAATTGACTCAACTAGCGCATATAACTCGATAAAGCAACAAACTAGAAGGCAAAAAATTGAAAGCGGTAAAGTTCCTCCCCCACACTTAAACCAAACATTGTCCTTAATGTTTCGATAAAAGGTGGAAAAGGAAAGATAGAACCTGCATGAATACTACTGCATGCCAAATCTTCTCTGATCCTTCCTTTGTTGTCCCTGTCTTCACTGACCACTTCTACTTTGGCGTCTGGCATTTTATGACATCTTTAATTACGCAATTCTTGAATCAGCTCATCATATTCGCCCGCTTCCGGAGGAAGTACCTGCAAAAATGTTAGAAAGATATGGTGCAGTGTGTGCAGGTGGAACATGACTAAGAGAAGAACGACGAAGAGGTGAGTTATGAACGGGAGAGACATGCTCTCTCCTATCATACTCATCATCGGTGTCACCACCAGCAGCGACATTCATAGGAATGTCCGTGGGTACCAGCTCATCTCTAGGATTTAGAATTTTTGCCTAGATGTAGCTAAGACATGACAAGCAATACATTTCTTTATTATCTGCAAATTCAAACAAACAAACATAACAACTTAAAATAAAAAAAAAACCCCGTGGGTTGCCTCCCACGCAACGCTTTATTTAACGTCGATAGTTCGACGTCTAATAATCTTCGGTTTCCATGGCCACTTATCAAGCCATCTCACATATCCCTCACCTTTTCTTTTCTTCCTTCTGTGGGGTGGTTCATTTTTTTGAACTTGTGGTGGTGGTTCTGGATCTATCCTAAGTATCAATTTTTCAAGTTTGGGCTTAGTTCATTCATCCACCACCTCAAAGGTTAACCTTACCCTCTTAACAGTAATGATATCCCTAGTTTCACGGTCCTCAAATTTTCTCTTTTTATGCAAGAACTCAGACAAAGGTGCATCGATGTGGATATTTTCCAATACCTCCACATATGTTTTGGATTTGGAGTCTACCTTAACTTCTACAAAGCTTTGCGGGAAAGGAATTGGTCGGGTATAGGGAGGAAGAACAATAGGTGCTACCTTCTCTACCTCTTCGACAACCTCCCTTTCAGATGGTGTCGGTGGATTTTTCTCAATTTCTACGCTTTTCTCACCATAACTCTCCTCAAATTCATTATCACTCTCCCTAGGATTTTCTATTTGTTCTTCACTACTGGTTGTTACAACATCCACATGTCTCTCAAGGGAGTGTCCTATAGGTGTTTGTGCAAGCAAGGAGATTTGAGTCTCCAATGCCTCGTTGTGAGTCGCGAGGGACTCGACCACAGTGCTCATCTGCCTAAAGGTTTCATAAGTATCGAGATGTTGTTTTCTAAACTCTTCATTCTGGAGAGTTTGTGTCTCCACAAAGCGCTCCATCATAGATTCTAGCCTATAATTAGTTGTTGTTTCAATGAAATCCTCCATTAATGTTTCGAGGTTGGAATTATGGAATTCTTGCGGATCCTCAAAATATTGGGAGTGGTAACCATAGAGGAAATTTGGTTGAGAGTGAGTGAGCGTCGCATTGAAATCCTCCATCAATAATTCAAAGTTGGAATTATAGGTTCTTGTGGTTCCTCAAAATATTGGGAGTGGTAATTGTAAAGGAAATCTGGGTGATACATAGTTCTTTTTTTTTTCAAACAAGAGTGCGTTAGTCTATTCGATGCAACAACAGAATCACAATATTGACTATTGGTCCCCGGCAACGGCGCCAAAAACTTGATGCTCCGCAAGTGCACAGATTTATCAAAGTAATATAAAAGATTTTCGAACTCACAGAGACCAATATCAACCTACTGTAATCTATCGTTGCTTTGTAAAGCTAAGTCTATGATTAAAATGGTACGAACGGAAATATAAATGCTAATTACTAAAGGTTCAAAAGTAATACTAAAATGAGGCCGAAATATGATTTCCGCGCACCTAAGGGACTTGTAGAATACTGGTACTGATTATTACTATACTACCATTTCGTAGGAAATGCCAACTTAAAGACCCCGTCTCACACTCTCGCGCTATTGACAAAATCCATGCCTAATGACCCCAAGATTTTGCTCTCGCTCGCTCGGTAATTAAAAGACGCGTTTTGAAAACCAACAAAGCCTTAACGAAGCCTAAAGCGTTCTCACTGTGTTTAGGATCGATGCTCAGTGCCTATTATCCGCTGGGTACCTCAAACTCTCACTCTATCGGACACACCTTAATGCATTTCTCACTCTCGTGACAAAACACTGTTAAGCAACCCCTCGCTCTCACTACAAAGTCACCTAAATTAAACTTAGACACTAAAACCAGAATATCGAACAGTCGTATTTTCATACCGATGGTTTCTACAGAGTTCCCTCGGAACAACGGTCCTCATACGAAGGTCTCTAATTATAATTAACCGGACATAATTAAATATGATCTTAACATGTTAAAGCATTCAAATTCTGGAACTATCATGTTAAAACAAATTCGAATATAATCTATTCTATAATGCAGTAAATAAAGAACCTGTAAAAAAATGCGATAAATGGAACTGAACTTGAATACGAAAATGGCGGTAAGATTTGTATTGATACTTGAAGTGATACAGCAGTACAAGGAAATAGAAAATACAAAGTGCAGCAATTCCTCAGTGTGAGTAATTGCTACTTTGAAACTGAAAATATATGCCTAAGTTCTAAAACGCGATTCGGCAGCACTTCCGCGCAACTTCCGGATCCCCCTATTGGCCTCCAATAGGGCCTATATAGAGAGAAATTCTGGCTCCAAAAGATCTGGTTCGAATTTGAATTTGAAATGAACAAAACTGCCAAACTGTTGCTGATAAAACTGCTCCCGCGCATAATGGCGATCACTGTATGCCTAATGGCGACCGCCATTAGTTCAAACGGTGATTTCCCTCCTTTTTTTAGGACATGGCGAACGCCTTTCTCCTCTGTAGGGGCAAATGGCGAGCGGCATTCAATTAAGGAGGCCAAAACTTGCATTTTTGCTGTTTTTCTTCACTCTTCAGCTCTGTTTTTGCTCTTTTTTCCATACTTGCCGATTAAACACCTGTCGACATAAAAACAAAGGAAAACATAATAAATCAAAGTAAATAGTATGAAAGACTCGATAAAATGGTACTAAAAGTGCGCGTAATGAGTCAGAAAATACGATACGAATTCGAGTTATCATTTACTCAGGTCTACCACGGGTAATGTGTGATATCTGAGACAACCTGACATACATCTCACCATCTGGGGTTGCCAAACCCATGAGGTTATTTGAAATAACTGTTATCCTCGATAGTCGTTGCTAGTCAGTCATACCAGGTTGAGGCGGTGACACGACATCTAAAGGTCCTCCATCATGAGAAGGTTTAGTATCATCAACAGGTTGAGCAAGTGGGATGATGTGAGGGTGTGATATTGTAACGTACCACTCTAAGTAACCATCCTCACACTGCCTAGAGAATTGTACATCCACTGTATTATCTCTAATAGCAATGGCATTGTTGTCAATGTTAGTCACAAACCATCTATCAATGCCCTCATATGGCATAGCGGGGACTTGTCCAGGGATGCCCTGAACATACCCTAACCGACGTAGAAACCTTTTAGGTAAATATCTAGCCGGTGAACTCTCCCAATGCAGATTACCCAAAAATAGGGTAGTGTCATCAAAGTCGTGATGCACTTTATGCTCTACATAAGGTGTCCATATGACATCGTCTACGGTCAGTGCATCGATCCTCCGTCTAAACTCCTGAAGACCTCCTAAATATGAATGTATAACGCTCCATCTAGTAGCTTAAGGGGGCCTAGAAATAGGAACACAAACACGCTTGTCCAAGATGGACGAGAAATGCTCGTGTATCCAACACTAGACAAAAAGAAGAAAATACATATACAAAATTTATTTGATAAATAAGAACTAAATAAATCAAACATAATAAATATTCATATCAGAAATAGAATCATATAACCGGCAAGGTGCCTCATCTCAAAGACAGCGCCTCTCCAAGGGCAGTATATAGTATCGTCAATAATACATGCAAGATCCTAGTTAATGAAAGGGGTTGTGAAGAATTTACCTACAGGGGGAAGGTGGAAAAGACAGGAGACACCATATATGGTAATCATCATCTCACCGAATTGAAGATGAAAGGAGGATGTCTTCTTAGGCCATCGCTCAATAAACACGGAGTGCGATGGGGCCTCGAGCATGGCCAATAAATAGTTCACCAACGAAAGCATACAACATCAACAACAATGTCTCTTACCTTATCAGTCATTTGTACATCTAAAAATTTATTCAACTTTGCCCCATGGGTAAGGACCTTTAACAGGGCGCAGTCATGTAACAATTAAATTATAAACCATTACTTATTTTCAATTCATTCATAATAAATAAATAAAACTTATAATAAAATATTTATACCTCTCCCTGCCATAGTCTAAATGCCACATGATCGGCATGATCAATAGGCCCTCTAGGAAAGCCCTTATCTGTGTGTACAGACTGTTATGTATCATCTTGAGTCAACACATCTGTGTCAGTCTGAGCCTCCACCTACGTGTTAGCCTGAGAAGCCACCTATATGCCAGTCTGAGTCATCACCTCAATGTTAGCCTGAGCTTTAGCCCGAGTCTCTATATTCTCCTGAGCATCGGGCTCACATTAAGATCTTTGCCCCATCCAACTCTATTTTCTCTATGCTAGAGAGTACGAGGTGCACGTGACTGCTCAATTCTCCTCTTGTGAGAACCTGTGGGGGACTACTATAATCGCCAAAATATGTGGATCCTCCCTATCATCTGCCCCTACATGTGAGCTCTCTGCAACTGCCCTTTCTACTTTGTCATCCTATCTAGAAGCAATTGGGTCGTCTCTTCCTTTGGTCCTCATTACAACTTTATGAGAATTTATAAAAATCTGGAAATAAACATGGCTTTATGGGAATTTTTGAAAAATATGGTTACTGACAACCCACTACTAGAAATACTCAGGTTTCCTGCGGATTTACCTGCGGATTTTGACAAAATTTCCGCAGGAAACTTGTTACCTGCGATTCTTCCTGCTAGTTTCTGTTCCCAGCTAAAACCTTTGTGGGTAATTAATTTAGCAGTTAAAGTCGCAGAAAAAGTCACAGGAAAGAATCGCAGGTAAAACAGCTAAAATCGCAGAAAATACCGCAGGTAAATGAAATTTTCGCAGAAAAAGTCGCAGCAAATTAAAAATCCGCAAGTAAATTCACAGGTAGTTTCTCTCAGTTTATTAATTTTTATTTATTAATTGTGTTTAATTCATATTTAAAATATTATAATTAATGTTAAATAATAATATAAAAATAAATTCTAATTTGAATAAGACAATGCAACAATAATCACATTAACTATATAAAGCAACCAAACATTACTATAAAGCCAATAACAAGTACTTCTAGAGTTACATTACTAAAAATGACACAATCAAGTTACTAATAATCACTTGTACAACCAAATTAATAAGAAAAACAATGCAAATTTCTAATTAGTTAACATGAAAAAACAATCAAAATTCACTACTAATGTGTTCACTAATGTCTTCATCTGATTCATCATCATCTTCACTAGCCCAGTTTTCTCTAGTTTGCGAAACTGCCAAAGCTCCATGAGTAGGTCTTATGTGCAACTGATCCAAACCTCAGCCTATCTAGTTTTGTTGATTATCACAATCGATTCCAAAGTTTGCTCGACCAAATCATGGTGGGTTATACCGAGCCATCGACGTCTACTTGAAGGAGCACCAAAGTTTGACAAAATCTAATGACATTTATGACTTCTCAACTTGCTGCTTCTCAAATAAGATGACAAAAAACCAGTATTGACAGTGTTAGAATTATTTTAGGAATGCTTAAAGTCTCAGTAGAATTTGCAAAAGAACATTACTTTCAACCAAGAAAGAGTACAAAAGTCTTTACCTGCTGGTTTTCTCAATGCAATAACGCGTGCTGACTATCTTGTTAGAGGGGAGGTGTGTTGTTCATAACGTCTCACGGAATAGCTGGAAATTGGCCTCGACTTTATGCTGCATGTACGATTTTCGAGCCTCTGCAAGCAAAACTTGGTTCAACGGGTGGATGCAGTGTAGAGCAATTTGACCATCACTGTCCTTGGGTATCTAATTGTATTGGCAAGAAAAGTAAATGGGACTCCTTTCCTTTTCTTATTCTTGAAGTTTCAACAATGTTGGTTCCTGGTGGAGTTTGTCTTACCAATGGACCCGATTGCCTATTCCTCAGCTGGGTTATAGATTAATTATGTATTGGCAACACCATTTCTTATTGTCAGTTCTTCGGAATCTGTGCCTAGACAGTTGTTCAAACTAGTCAGGTATCACGCAAAATTACAACAAGCGAAATGGCAAATGTAATGCGGTATAGATACTTCAAAGAAGAACTGTTCTGATTCTGACTGCACAAAAGGCAGTGGAAATAGTCATGTTGTCATTAATGCACTAACTGCCATAACACCTTTTCTTATAAATAACTGCAAAGAAAATAAAAAAATCAGTGAAGTTACAAACTAGTGTTAGCTCCTTATCATCACAACTTCAAAACAAACAAAACTAATCCAACTCCAGACTAACCTAAACCTTGTAAAACTTTATCACCATAAACCCACTGGTTATCCAAATTAAGAGGGCTGAAATATATTTCTTGAGTCTCCGGGCAATAGTAAACTAACAAAAGAAATCAGTATTTTTGTTCACTCAGAGATGGTACTTATTCTCTCTTCCTAAACTATTCTCATTTCACCTTTTACTGTCATATATGTGAGGCTAATAATCTGTTGTTTTTGCTATCAGTATAGTATGTCATGTTCACAATAGAATTTAGATAGAATTATAGAAAGAAAGTACAATTTAGTTTAGACATGTACTTTTCAATGTACTGCTAAGCCCAAATTGTTCAAGTATTCTCTCTAGGAGACAATTATTAAGTAATTAATTAATGAAAAGCTATATTATAGACTAGTAAATGGAACAAAGGATAGCAATGGAATTAGCTTCATTTTTGTGGAACTATGTGTTAGTTCTAGTATTGGCTGGAATTTTGGTAAAACAAAGTTGAAGAATGTTGATGTCATATGTTTGATGTGATAACATTGGTTCCT
Organism: Lathyrus tuberosus; assembly: GCA_022829125.1. Taxonomy (NCBI): domain Eukaryota; kingdom Viridiplantae; phylum Streptophyta; class Magnoliopsida; order Fabales; family Fabaceae; genus Lathyrus; species Lathyrus tuberosus. Next base: position 24,217,931 of record JALAZF010000021.1, on the reverse strand, counting down.
AACATTAGCTGTTGCAGAGTTGAAGTTTTATATGCTGATGTTATAATTGATGTCTTGACATCAGTTTATCAGAATATCAGAACATCATGTTGTGATGTTTTAGGGTTGCGCGTGTTAGTTTGTTTTGAGGAGATCTGTTAGAGAGATTGGATGCGAATTTCTTGGAAAAGATATTGGCAATCAGATTTGGAGAAGATCATGTAACTACATTAGGGCTGATTTGAAAAGATTTAAAAAAGATTAGAAAATGAAATCTGTTTTAAATTATGATTAATAACAAATCAAATCAGATTTTTTTGGAAGAGGTCCAAGCCCAAGTCAGAATTCTATAAAAGCAGCCTCAACCCTTGTTGAAGAAAAACGAAGAAAGTGAGCATAGACTGAGAGTCAATTTGAGTTTTCGTGTGTGTTTTGTAAACCATTCGTGTTTGAATTGGTGTTACTATTTTGAGTTGTTAATTGTTCTTGATCAAAGCTGTTAAGCAGAATCAAGTTGTGTGTTTTAAAGTGTAATCATTGGATTGTATCACTGAGGTGATTTAGGGAGAGTGAGTGGTTTCTCATACCTAAGTGGTTTCTTAGGTAGAAGTGTCATTGGGTAGTGATCAAGTTAGGTAGATGTCAACTGGGATTGTTGAGTCTGTAATTTGATACTACTAATAGTGAGTTTCCTCCCTGGCTTGGTAGCCCCCAGATGTAGGTAGTTAGACCGAACTGGGTGAACAATTCATTGTGTTATTTACTGTTGTTATTACCTTGTTCATATACCAGATTGTGTTGTTGTGACATCACACTTAACATCACACATCTGATACCAGAATTTCAATTGGTATCAGAGCAGGCATCCTGCACTGCATCTGGGTGAGATCTAGGGCTGATACTTTCTGGTGCAATGGACAATGAGAGTGGTGGATTTGTGAATAGACCCTCTATTCTAGATGGATCTAATTATGACTATTGGAAACCATGGATGGTTACCTTCTTGAAGTCATTAGACAGCAGGGCTTGGAGGGTTGTCTCAAAAGAATGGAAAGCACCTGTTATTATTGAAAAGGATGGTACAACTAAGCTAAAACCTGAGGAAGATTGGACAAAGGAAGAAGATGAGCTTGCACTTGGAAATTCAAAAGCCTTGAATGCCATCTTTAATGGTATTGACAAGAACATCTTTAGACTGGTAAACACTTGTGAAGTAGCTAAGGAAGTATGGGATGTCTTGAAAACTACTCATGAAGGAACCTCCAAGGTCAAGATGTCAAGACTTCAACTACTGACTACAAAGTTTGAAAATCTAAAGATGAAGGAGGATGAAACCATTCATGATTTTCACATGAATATTCTTGAGCTGTCCAATGCTTCTAGTGCTTTAGGAGAAAGAATGACTGAAGAGAAGCTGGTAAGGAAGATTCTCAGATCCCTTCCCAAGAGATATAAAATGAAGGTGACTGTTATTGAAAAAGCTCAAGACATCAGCAAGATGAGGGTTGATGAGTTAATTGGTTCTCTTCAAACCTTTGAGTTGGGATTGAATGAGGAGCCTGAAAAGAAGACCAAAAGCATAGTTTTGGTGTCCAATACTGAAGATGGTAAGAAGGAGTGTAATTTTGAAACTCAGGAGGAACTGTCAAATGCTGTTGTGATGCTTGGGAGACAGTTTAATAAGGTGTTAAAGAGAATGGATAGAAACTATAGACCTAATGTTAAGAACATCACATCTGACAACAACAGGTCTAGTGATCAAGTGAAGAAAACAAGAGATGAAGAAAAGTCCAATCATGACAAAGGAGTTCAATGCTATGAGTGTGAAGGTTATGGTCATGTCAAGAAAGAATGTCCTACATACCTCAAAAAGCAGAAAAAGGGGTTATCTGCTTCCTGGTCTGATACAGATAGTGAAAGTGAAGAAGAGAATGCCAAGCTTGTTAAGGCATTGACTGGACTATGTGCCTCTGATGGAGAGTCTAGTGATGGTGAATTGACCTTTGAAGAGCTGGCATCCTCTTATCAAGAGTTGTGTCTGAAAAGTGAAGAGGTCCTTCAAGAAGGGGAGAAGCAGAGGAAGATTATTGTACAGCTTGAGACTGAGAAAGCTGAACTTAAGAATGAAATGTTGTCGTTAAAATCACAGCTTGATCAAATGTCAAAATCCATCAGAATGTTAAATAGTGGAACTGACACTCTGGATAAAATACTTGAAGCTGGAAAAGGTACAAGTGATAAGACTGGTCTAGGATATGAGGGTGAGAAGAAGATATCTGCAGAGGCTAGTTCTTCTGGGGTTAAACAAAACATTCCTCATCATCATGAAAAAGGGCATGGTTCTGGAATTAAGAAGGTTGTCCCTCACCTTGGGCCACAAAATAATGGAAAGGGCTATGGTCCTGTTCCTAAGAAGTTTTTGTCTCAACCTCAAGGAAAGCCTCAGGTTTCTGGAGCTAGACAGTATATGCCTCCCCAATACCATAGGAGTATGCAGGCTTATAATCTCAAACATAACATGTTCCATCCGATGTCTCAACATCAAGGGAAAATGTATGGGTTTGGACCTAATAATGTTGTGCCTCATGGTTATGGAAGAAGAAGGCCACATCATCATGGTAAAAGACAGCCTAAGCACTACAGAAGATAACCTACTTATGGGAGAAGACAACATCAATATTTTGACAGATGGCAGCCTCAGCATTATGACAGAAATCATCATCAAGGTGGGAGACATTTCAATCACTTCAGAGAAGAGATTCAAAGAGTAAGATGTTACTATTGTGGAAGATTTGGCCATATACAATCTTCTTGCTTTAAATTGCATGGTTATCCCAAGCCTGTTCCTCAACCTAGACAGAAGCAGGACAGACCTCAGACTGTTAAACAATGGGTTCCTAAAGCTGCTGTCACATGTCTATTAGCTCACTCATATGTTAGAACCCCAGCTATGGATGGTTGGTATTTTGACAGTGGTTGCTCAATGCATATGACTGGTTTCAAGAATCAGTTGGTGGATATCAGGACTTACTCCACAAACAATGTAACTTTTGGTAATGGAGAAAAGGGGAAGTTAAAGGAATTGGAAAATTGAAGTGTGAGGCTGGACCTAATCTTGAAAGTGTACTTCTGGTCAAAGGATTGACTGCTAATTTGGTTAGCATCAGTCAGTTATGTGATGAAGGATTCAAGGTTAGCTACACTAAAGATGAATGTTTAGTGACTAATGAGAAGAGTGAAGTCGTTATGAGGGGAGTTAGATCCATAGATAACTGTTATTTATGGGTTCCTCAAGAGTCCAGCTTATCATGTAATGTCAAGGATGATGTTATGACATCTGAATGTGACATTAGAAGGATCACAAAACAACCTAGGGTTATGCAACTATTTAGAGGAAATATTAAAGAAACCAAGGTAGTAGAGGTTGATCATTCAGGTATGAAGTGTAATGACGACTTCCCTAAAGATATGTGTGCTAAAATTTGTGAAGTGTTAAGTAGAAATTTGGATATGTGGAAAAGGATTCAAAGGTTAGTGAATTATGGTGTGCATTTATTAAATTTCAAAAATTTAAAAGGAAATTTGTTTTGGTGGGGAAATTACATTTATTGGCCTTTAAGTGACCAACAAAAGCACTTCCCTTACCTTAGGCTATCATTCCCTATTATTACTCTCACACGCTACTTCAATCTCCACACTCCAAGTCCGTTCATCTTCCCCCCCTAAGAACAGGAATTACAAAACACCTTTGGTCATCAGTTGTTACGCATGAACGATGTCTAAACAAGTGTCATTTCCATCCAAGAAGGCTGCATCCAAAAGTTCCACTCATGCAAATTCTAGGGTTTTGACAGAAGAGGTATCTGTGGGTGAAGCTATAGACATTGCTCCTATCTCTATGATTCTAGCCTCAGAAAAGACAAGACCTGAGAAGTATCAACCTAAGAGGGCTTCAAAAGGTAATACTTCTAATCAATCTACGGGTAAGAAATTTGATGATAGCAAGAGTATAGCGTTTGTCACTAGTGTTTTGTTTGGAGACAAACCTACTCCTAAGACTACCACCCCTCTTCCTCAAGTTGTTGAAGAAAGGGTAGATATGGACAAAAGCATTGATCAGATTGTCACAAAAATATTTGAGAAAGGGATTTCTGTGAAGGGAATATCTAGACCTCTGAGTCAACTGCCTGCTGATCAATCAGTTAGAGAAAAGGGTGACATTGAAACTTCTGAAACAAATCTTCACAGATTAGCTGTTTCAGTCATTAAAGATGCTGAGATTGAAGATGAAGTTGAACCTGAAGCTGAAAGAGAAAGGGATACTCATTTCTGATAAGGTTCCTGAAGTGCCAGTGGACAACATATCCTTTCATTATGCTAGCAGTGCTCCAATATGGAAATTTGTGTGTCAAAGGAGATTAGCTCTGGAGAGAGAGCTGGGCAAAGATGCATTGGAGATGAAAGAAATTATGGAGCTCATTCATGCTGCTGGCCTGTTGAAGACTGTGACAAAATTCTCTAAGTGCTATGGTGGACTTGTTAAGGAATTTGTTGTTAACATTCCTATAGACATTTCTGATAAAAGAAGTGTGGACTTCATGAAGGTGTTTGTTAGGGGTAAGTGTATTAATTTCTCTCTTAGTACCATCAATAAGTATCTGGGAAGAGATGATAAAGAGGGTTGTGAACTGGAAGTGATTGATAATGATGTGTGTAAAGAGATCACATCCATTCAAGTGAAGGTTTGGCCACTGAAAGGTAAATTGACAGCTAGCAAACTCAGTATCAAGTATGCTATTTTGCATAGAATTGGAGCTGCTAACTGGGTACCTACTAATCACAAAACCACCATAGCTGTGGGATTAGGAAGGTTTATTTATGCTGTTGGGAAAAAGGTCAAGTTCAATTATGGAAATTACATATTTGATCAAGTTGTGAAGCATGGTGCCACTAATGCTACCAAGATGCCTATAGCATTTCCTTCCCTTATCTGTGGAATGATCTTAGATCAATTTTAACTAGTTCAGATGTAGCATGTAAGAGGGAGTCAGCTTTATCCTTGCATCCCAAGCTGTTTGTTGGGAATCATGTTCCAGACATTGTTGTAACATCAAGTTCTGGTGTGAAGAAGGTCAGTTCTAAAACTGAGTTGATTGAAGAATTAAAGGCGACCTGCAAGGATCTTGATATGGTTATCAGTACTAGCACTGCTAGGAAGATGAAAATTGAGCAGATAATCAAATCCTTGGAACAGGGTGAAGATGATGTGAATGTCAATACTGAAGAATCAGGTTCAGAGGATGCTGCAGATGGTTCTGATGCTAATGAAGATTGAAGTGCTGATGTTGCTGTTTATTGCTTTTGTAGTTTGTAGTTTTTTTTGTTTGTTTCTGCACATTGTGTGCATGGTGTGTAACTTGGATAATAGTACTTTTATGCTTATCTTGGTTTTGTTCTATGATTTGTCTTGTCTTGTGGTGCTGACTGTTGACTGACAAGGAGAGCTAGTAGGACTTACTGTAGTAAAGTGGTAGGGTATAACTTGTTGGGAGTTGGCCAATTGTGGCCAAAAAGGGGGAAAGTTAGCCTATGTGTTGCCTAGTTGTCTGTTGTGGCTCTAGGCTTGAGGGGGAGTGTGCATGGTTGAACAACTGGTATGCTGGTTCTTATTTTGAGGGGGTTTAGCTTTGTGCAGTTTGATTGAGATTGCTGCTGGTATGAAGTTTTTCCGCTGCAGGTACCTCTGATGATGGTAGAGATTGTTTTAGCCAAAATTAGCCAATGGGGGAGATTGTTAGTTCTAGTATTGGCTGGAATTTTGGTAAAACAAAGTTGAACAATGTTGATGTCATATGTCTGATGTCATAACATTGGTTCCTAACATTAGCTGTTGCAGGGTTGAAGTTTTATATGCTGATGTTATAATTGATGTCTTGACATCAGTTTATCAGAACATCAGGTTGTGATGTTTTAGGGATGCGCGTGTTAGTTTGTTTTGAGGAGATCTGTTAGAGAGATTGGATGCGAATTTCTTGGAGAAGATATTGGCAATCAGATTTGGAGCAGATCATGGAGCAGATCATGTAACTACATTAGGGCTGATTTGAAAAGATTTAAAAAGATTAGAAGATCAAATCTGTTTTAAATTATGATTAATAACAAATCAAATCAGATTTTTTTGGAAGAGGTCCAAGTCCAAGTCAGAATTCTATAAAAGCAGCCTCAACCCTTGTTGAAGAAAACCGAAGAAAGAGAGCATAGACTGAGAGTCAATTTGAGTTTTCGTGTGTGTTTTGTAAACCATTCGTGTTTGAATTGGTGTTACTATTTTGAGTTGTTAATTGTTCTTGATCAAAGCTGTTAAGCAGAATCAAGTTGTGTGTTTTAAAGTGTAATCATTGGATTGTATCACTGAGGTGATTTAGGGAGAGTGAGTGGTTTCTCATACCTAAGTGGTTTCTTTGGTAGAAGTTTCATTGGGTAGTGATCAAGTTAGGTAGATGTCAACTGGGATTATTGAGTCTGTAATTTGATACTACTAATAGTGAATTTCCTCCCTGGCTTGGTAGCCCCCAGACATAGGTAGTTAGACCGAACTGGGTGAACAATTCATTGTGTTATTTACTGTTGTTATTACCTTGTTCATATAGCAGATTGTGTTGTTGTGACATCACACTTAACATCACACATCTGATACCAGAATTTCACTATGCATAGTACGACACATGATTTCAATATAATAGTACTAGTTTAGAAGAGTTGAAAGAGAGTAATTATTAGAGAGTAGGACAGATTCATATTGATTTTAGTAAAAACATTTGCATGCAGTGGAGTTGCATATTAAAATGCTGTCTGTCTGAGATCACCATGTGATGTGTCTGCAACAACTAGTACTTATAAATTATAGTTATATACAATTAATAATGCAGCTCATCAAGAGGCATTGAAGAGGGAGATAGAAAGGTTGAGACAAGTTTATCATCAACAAAAATATATGAGATGGTGAGAAGTTTTATTAGGCAGAATATTAGTGGTAAGCTTTTGCTATCAAAACTGTGGCAATCACGTATTGTGTTTTACTTTATAGAATGGGACCACTCAAAATTGTATGATTGGAATTCAGTGAGACACATGTGCAACACTCAGTGATATCAATATCAGAGAGATGAAAGAAACAGTACTTGATAGTGTTGGTGTCTGCTTTAACTACATGGGGTTTATGTAATGTAATGTTGGAGACACATGGTAGGACTAACCCTAACTGACATACTATATACTCACTTGCATGTTTTATTAAATAATAAATCCAGAAATGCGACTCGTGGTGACAGTACCAATACTTCTGCCTATAGCATGCAATTGTCAACATTTAGAAGCATGCAATTGTCAACATATGTCTGCTATGATGAGTACTAACTCAGTATAATCCCAAAGCAAGTGCTCCTCAGAGGAGAGATGATTCTCTCTTTGCCCAATCCTGGGTTTCTAACAAAGATGTAGAAATGAAACCAAATGAAAACAAAGATGTAGAAATGAAACCAAATGAATGTTAATGTTAGAAAAACTTCATTTCCTGAAATATCTTAGAAGAAAACAAGACTTACATCACTCCTGTTGGTTTAAGCCGGCGGTGACGAGCACATATAACATAATCGAACATAGATTCTCGCAGAAGAAAGTAACCCATCCATTCAGTTATGATGACATCAACTGCAAAGTCATACAAACACCAACATTTTTTAAGGCTATCAAAAGGTACACCAACCAACATTTAACAAAGCATATAACAACAACTGCAACCACATATAAGTGTCCTATTCGACTAAAACTAACCTTTCTCCGGCCTTTTGCCTAACCTTCCGACGGAGACTCCATAACTTTATAACGATGTTAACCAGTCTTATCCTAGCAAGCGAACAAGTATGTGGTATCCGCGTAGCTCTTGGGCTATTGAAGACTTCATTGACAATAAAAAGGTTTGTTGGCACAGTAGATCCAACTTGTACATTATAAGTTAAAGTATGAGAAATTTGCAGATTAAGAACAATTTTAAACGATTTTAAAGTCTCTTTATGTCTAAGTGCATCATGTTTCATATAGCACAACACTGTCTCAGGCTTTATATCATGAAACATGAAACATAAAGTTGAAACCAAAGAGGACAATTGCCAATTTTCAGGTTCGGAAAAAATACCTATTAAAAACACAAAAACATTTCATCAAACATTTAGAGTGCAATAAAGAAATTTCGTAAAAAATATTAAGAATAAAATTGTAAATAAATTATAAAAAAAATTAGAACTATAAAATTCGCAGCAAAAATCGCAGTAAAATTCCCAGCAAATTTCACAGGAAACTTCGCAGCAATTCTTGCAAAATTTCCAGAGGCTTTTGAATAACTAGTTCCTGCGAAGTAAATCGCAGTTAAATCCGCAGGAAAACAGATATATTATTTTAAAATCCAAAGTCGCAGGTAAAGTCTCTGGAATTCCTACGAGATTTGCTGCGACTTCAAGTTTCGCAGGAAATAATGTTTCACAATATAAATTCACAGGTAAAATCGCAGGTATACATGCGGATAATTTTTCGCAGCAAAATCCGCAGGTAATTCGTGTATTTCTAGTAGTGACCCTTTTTACTGGAGATTTTGAAATATATGGTGTGCCTGAATGTATTTTTACTCTCATATAATTAAATATAAATTATAGAATTTTATTGGAAATTTCAAAAATATCAGTAAAAAATCATGGTTTTCCAAACAAAAATGGTATGAATCTTAAATTTCTAGTAAAAAAAATCAAAGTTTTTACAAAAAAAGGGACTCACTTGTAAAACTCTGGTTGAAGACTCGAAAAATGTGGTAAATTGAACAACTTTTGAAAAATATCTGAAAAATGACAAATGAAATGTGATTTTTACTATTTTTAAGACAAGGGGTATTATAGTCATAGCATAATTTTAGGGGCTTGCCAAGTTAAATTATAAGGGTGCCAGGATAAAAACTAAGTTATTTGTCATACCAATAGAATCAAGATTTTTACCTTGCACTCTTATGCTTATACCTCACACTCCTACATTACATATGAAAAAAATATCTTACCTCTAATGTAAAATAAATAAAAACAAGACTTAAATAATTTTTTTTGGTTCCTGTAAGGTAGCGTTTTTTTTTATTTTCGTCCATGTATTTTTTTTTTCTGGAAATAATCTCTCGATGTTAAAATCATTTTGGTTTTAGTTCCTAAAGTTAAAATCCGCAGGAAAAATTCAAAGAAAAATTCGCAGGAAACCCACATATTTTCCTACAAATTTTAACTTTAGGGACTAAAAGCAAATTAAATTCAACATTTAAGGACTTTATCCATGAAAAAAAATGTACAGGGATGAAAAACAAAAATACGTTAACTTACATGGACCAAATGAGTATTTAAGCCTAAAAACACTTAACTTTTTTTCACCTCATTCTCATTTCTCTAAAACATCTACGCATATTCACAAGTAAGCTTTTTATGTATTTTACTTTTATACATTTCTGCCACATTTTTTGATATATCATATTAATATCGTGCATTTTTGTAAAAAAAAAAGAAATGAAAAAAGAGGTACAAAAGCATTTAAAAATTTTTGTTTCTTAATGACTATACCGCATTTATATATGTAAATGCGGTACCAACCAAGTGAGTTTGTACGAATATTTTAACATTTGTGGTATGTTTGTATTGTGTGCACACATATTTCAACAAATGTGTTATAATCTCTTTTTCAAGAGATGTGGTACTGTAAGTCATTTTAACGTTTTTTTCAATAACTTATCATTTGATTAAATTGTTTAAAATTTTATTTTATACTATTTATTATGAGAACTAGAAGGTCTGATGACCGCATTATTTGGAGATTGGGTGATACACCTATCATATTTAATGTTGAAGAAAATGATGATGCTACAACTCATAGTGAGATTGATATTAGGGTAGACAGACTAACTCCTACAAGCTCTTGCTACTGGAAGACAATGAAGTATGTAGACCATAGGGTAGATATGAAAGATGTAGATGAGACACAAGTTAAAGGGCCGAATCATCTTGATGCAAATGGTGTTAATATGTTTGAGTTTGTCACTCACCATGATGTAGAGGACCATTTTGGCCTCAAGAGAATAGGTCACAGATGAGCTCCTAGAAAGACCATTTTGCTTGATCGTGCTGACGCAATACAATAATCATATAGCCTTGAAGCTATTGCAAATTTGAGATATTTGTAATTATATAATTATTTAAATATTATTGGATTATATATATATATATATATATATATATATATATATATATATATATATATATATATATATATATATATATATATATATATTCCAAATCATAGTCTTTAAATTAAAGTTAATCTAATGGTTAATTAAGTAAAAAAACTAATTTAATCATTATATTAGATTCAATTCAAAGGCTAAGATTTGGAGTAAGTTAAAAAAACTTTCTGTTGGAGTAAATTGATCCCCACTCTTATATATATATATATATATATATATATATATATATATATGGTGAGGATCAAATGACACCAAGGTGTCAAACTTATTGGTATGACACTTCCGATAACTCTTTACCGCATGTTTATATAACAAAATTCACTGTTTGATTCAGATCTATTATCATATAGATCATGTCTATAAAATTTAATATCAATAAAAAGTAATTTGATAGGTTAAAGAGAAAGATCAAAATTAACGGTTTTGACAATGTTTTGAAAGACGCTAATTTTGATCATTTTCTTTAACCTATCAAATGATTTCTGATTGATGTTAAATTATATATATATGATCTATATGATAAAAGCTTTGAATCCAACGGTGGATTTTGTTATGCAAATATGCGGTAAAAATTTATCGAAGGTGGCATATTATTAAGTTTTACACCTTTGTGTCATTTGATCATATATATATATATATATATATATATATATATATATATATATATATATATATATGTGTGTGTGTGTGTGTGTGTGTGTGTGTGTGTGTGTTAAATAATTTAAGCGGTATTTTATGATTTAGTTTTTTAGGATCACTCCCTCACCCATGGGATTTTTTTTCTTTATTGAAGGATTGTGAATTTTGTTTATTTAAAGCAAAGTAACTATTGGATTTAATGGTTCTTTGAATGAATAATGCAGAAAAATAAATGAACACACAAAATTTTCCTAGTTCCCCTTATAATCAAGGGTATATCTAGTCCTTTCACACCTTGAAGAATTTTCCAACAATGATGAGATTCTTATTACAAGTATTACAACAAGACCAAATACAACCTTCTTATCATAAACAAAGAAAGCCCACCACTTTCTTTGAAAAATGATACACAAAGTTTGAAATAAAAGAATGAATGAGCACTTTAATGATTTGTTTGAATTGATATGAAGATTAGTTTTGTGGAAAGAGGTAGCCTTTGTTTCTATTGTAAACATGTTTATATACATCATGAAACATTTCTATGAAATGATGCACAACTTTTGAAACAAACCATGAAGCATTTCAATGTGTTAGAAACATTTTAAATTTGAAAAACTGCACTACTTCAGGTTGATAATCGAATACCATAATATGGTATTCGAATATCCCTTTTCAAACGTTTAAAAAATTCATTTTCAAAAATTGGTATTCGAATACCAATAAGTGGTAATCGAATACCACTCCTTCTAGAAGTGAAATTAATAATTTTCAATTGGTATTCAATTATCCCTATATGGTATTTGAATACCACTATTTCATTTTGCTTAAAAACTACATTTTGAAGTATGACACAATGTATGAACATGAATGATAATGCATAAAGGGTTTAGATGAAGTGAAACATGATTTTCCAGAACAATTGAATGTATTATAGTATGTATTGAAACATGTACCTTAGTTATGCTTCCAATGTTCAAATTTCACTTAATTTTTTATCATCTTGATTTTTTACATGAACGAAATAACTTGGTTCTTTTTCTTCTTTGAGAATTTTTTTCTTGATACAAGATTCATTTACACCATCTCTTCATTCAAATGTCACAACCCCAACACATTTTAGCAATATTTTCTTAAGAAAAATAAGCTTTAAAACTTGTTTTAGTATGTGTGTGTGTGTGCGTGTGCCTGTGTGTTCGTGCGTGTGCGTGTGCGTGTGCGTGTGTGTGTGTCCGTGCGTGCGTGTGTACGTGTGTACATGTGTGTGTGTGTGTGTGTGTGTATACGTGTGTGTGCGTGTGTGGATGCGTGTGTGTGTGTGTGTGTGTGTATGCGTGGGTGTGGGCATGTGTGAGCATGCTGTCGTAACCAAAAATATGACCCCCCCTTTTCCCTTTTTACATAAGCATGTGCACTTTCATTCCTAGCATACACATCAGCATTTTTATTTGTGGATTTATTGCAGGTGTATCCAAATTCCTAGAGAGTCTCGAGGCTGTGTGTCATCAAAGCATCAATACGGGAAAAACAGAAGGATTTCTATGTCCATTTATCCAAGCACAAGGTCAAAGCACGGAACCATGGCCAAAACACCTCATTCCAAGCCAAAAAAGTGTATTTTTGACTGTGGTAACCGGTTACCCAAATCTGTGTAACCGGATACACCCTCATTGCCCAACCCAGGAAGGTGCATTTTGGCACTGGTAACCGGTTACCAGGATCAGGGTAACCGGTTACACCTGTTGAATTTTGCCTATATCAGTAGCTTTTCAACATTGCAGCAGCTTCTATCTCATTCCTTGGCATACATCATTCTAGCATCTTATAGAAGGTTCTAAACATGTGATTACACCAGAACATATCAGCTACATTGGCTCCACTACCTCACCATCAATAAGGTTCATCATGCACCCTCATTTTCTCTCATTTTGGACCAATTGTTCATTGAGTTGCATTGGGATTCCCCAACTGAGTCAACTAATAACTAACTGAGTTAGACCCCAACTCAGTGAGTTGGATCTAACTAACTCTAAACCAAATGCCAAGCCTCACTTAACTACCTCCATACCAAGTTCCAAACCTCCACTCACTCCAAACCTATGCTCTATATAAGCAAACCCCTCACATTGATGCAAAGGACCTTCACTTTTGATCCTGAATTTTTCACTCTTCATTCTCTCATTTTGCTCTGAATTTTCACTCTCCATTCTCTGAATTTTCTACAGCATTCACTCTCAATCATCATCTTCTTCCTCCCTAAACCTCACCAAAGCTCATCCTCAATTAAAGCTTAGTAAGCTTTGCATTGAAGCTTTCTATTCTTTGAGCTAAACCTCCATTCATATCCATTTCATCATTGAATTCTGCAGCAACAACAACTTTTACTTCATTTCAAGCCTTGAAAGCTGATTATTGAAGGAGTTTTGGTGCAAATTCAGATCCGAAGCAATTATCGCATTATTTTCGGGTTTCTTGTAACAAATTACTAAAGATATCTGGATTTTCTAAGCTTCTCTTCATCACATTTTGATAACAACAATTACCAAGGCAAATCTCAGCCTTGTAGGTTGGTGGATTCTTCTTAATTTACCGCTTTCGATCGATTTTGCATTTTTACAATGTAGTGCTTAATTGTTGTTTCGCTACATGAATAATTGCTTTGTATGCTTGATTCTATTAGTTCTTGATTGCTCTGAATTAACATGAATTTTGCATCTACTGCCATGCTATGTTACACTGTGATTACATGCGATAAGTGATTCCGAAAATTGCTTTTCGAAATTATGTTTTTGCTATTTTTGCAGGTGTAACCGGTTACTGCTTTTGGTGTAACCGGTTACACCCTTGCCTGCACCCTAGGAACTCACTTTGTGCATGGTGTAACCGGTTACACCTTGTAGCGTGCAATTTTTGTCGGTGACGCGACCACCTTATCGCCATGGTTTGGAATTGGGTGATACTTTCTGATTTCTTATTTATCCTATGAAGCTGGAAATGAAAGGGAAGCTATCTAAAACTAACCTTGCACGCAAATGTTTTCTTTAACAAATGCTAAGAGATTGGGGGGTCCGGAGTCAGGTTATACAATGGGGAGTTGTCAATTACCCATCCAATATGTGGTTATCCACAGGTTGTTAGCAATTTCCTTCTGCTTATTCTACTTACTGGTGTTTGTCTGTCATGGGCTGGGAAAGTTTGTTTAAATGAAAATTGGGGCTTATACTCAAGGAGAGGCCCAGATGAAAAACAACGACCGTGCTATTATTCTGAAGATTGTATCGGGACTTATACGATGACTGAGGCCCAAATTATTGTATTTACAAAGAGGTTGGGTCTTACACTCTATTAGAGGCCCAAAGTTTTTGTACAAAAGATGGGGCTTACAACTCAAGGAGAGGCCAAAAAAGACAGTGATCGCACCGTCGTTTTAAGAATCGCAGAGGGACTTATACAATGACTGAGGCCTAAAAAGGTTTTTTCTACAATAAGGGATGGGTCTTAAACTCTATTAGAGGCCCAAATAGTAATTTAAAAAAGAAGGATGGGACTTACAACACAAAGGAGGCCCAGGATGATTTTGTTTAAAAGGCGACGATCGCGCCGTGGTTTTAGAAAACACAGTGGGACTTATACAATGAATGAGACCCAAAAAAGGTTTGTATTTATAAGGGATGGGTCTTACACTCTATTAGAGGACCAAAGAGTAATTTGTGAAGTTTGAAAAAATCAAAACTTAGAGGAAACCCTAATTTTTGAATTTAGAAGATATAATTTTCAAAGGAAATTAAATAAAAATGATATAAAATACCAAATATATTAAAAAACAAGTTGTCAACTTTGAAAAATATTTTGAAAAATCATGCTTAGTCACATGAAAGCTTGAAATTCATTTGAAGTTGAAAAATCAAGAGAAAGAAATACTTTTAAATGTTTAAAAACAAATAAAAACATAATTCTTTAGGAAAATATTAAATATATCTAATAAATAATATTTTTGTGAAATTTTTGTGGAATAAAATATTTTAATATTTTTGTGAATTTCTAAAAAAAGAACCAATAAAAAATAATTAAAATTGAGAGAGAAATTAATTAATAAAAACCATGAAAAATGTGAAAAATAACAAAATAGGGGAAAATGACAAAATGGTCTGGGTGGGTCTTGAACCCACGACCTTCCAAACAAACACATATGCGCGCGCTACCATTGGGGTGGTGATACATCCGTGTATCAAAACCACCCCATGAATACATAAGGGTGACCTGAATTTCAGGTCAGGCAAAGGCAAAAACCATGTTTTGGTGGATTTGCATGAAGGCCATAACTTCCTCAATTCTCCATGGAATTGGATGAAATTTAGATGGATCCTGCCTAGAATTTCATGAGGAATCCAATGGTGCTTTTGGAATTTTCTGAAAATGTTTCTATTTTAAAACCCGATAGTGGTTACAAAATAGGCCTAGATTTGCATGTTCTATGCTATCTCATCATACAAGCAACAATAGCATGGCAAATTGGTTCAAACACAACACATATGATATGTATGAGATGTCCATGATCAATGGACATCAAAGCAATGCATAATTTAAAGAGTTCAAGTTGTGATGTACTTACCTCTTGAAGCTCCTTGTGCTATCTTTCAAGATGTTTGTGCCAGAAGTGATCCAATGCTTTAGACACCTTTGGTTGATCCCTTATAAGCTTTTAGAATGATAAAAAATAGTTGGAATCCTCAGGAACAAGAATCGGCTCTTTCTTGCAAAAGTGACCAAAATGGTATCTCACTCAAATGATGTTACAGTTGAGGGAAACTTGTTGGGACAGTTTGAGGATGATATTTGGAGTGTGTTTGAGGCTTTGTTTGGTTTTGAAAATGACTGAATCAAGAGATGGCTTGAAAAATGCAAAAAAGTCAAAATTTGAGGTTTTGGAGGTTGACTTTCTGATTTTGGTGTTTCAGATAAAGGACGAGTGTTTGAACAACTTATATATGATACATTGGATGTGTTTGGATCATGAGCTGTGGTGGAATTGCTCTCTAACTCAAAAACTCAGTGGTGACTTGCAAAAGAAGGCATTTCTGCATAATGAGAGAGATTTTGAGGAAAGCAATTGTTGTTGTGCTTTGGTGTACTCAAACTGATGACAAATGAGCTCTATTTATAGTAGATCAAGTTTGTTTTGCAAGGAATAGGGAATGGCAGCTGGTACAGGCCTTTGGCAAATGTTGATCCAAGGGAATCTCAAGTCTCCTCTAGCCATTGACTTGAGGTTAGGGCACAGGCTATGAGTCCTCTGATTCAGAGATAAAGCTTGACTCAATTCAGTTAGCAATGTCTTGATGCTTGCCACCTTGTAAATCCATTGAATGCATTGAAACAAAATTGGAGTCTTTGAGTTTTTTAGCCTTTTTAGGTGCCACATAGCTACATGTAGATCCTTGGACTTTGGAGGCTTGTGGATCACATCTTTTCCCTCTGATGTTATCCCCTGAGGTGTCCAAATGGATGACAAGGCTTGCAATTGTCCAATTTAGCTAACTCGAGCAAAATGCACACAATCTGTCTTGTACAAGACAGTTTTGGATGACCAACTTTCAATGGATGTAACTCTTTGCTCAAGTTGAATTAGAATGAGTTCTTGTACATTTTGGAAAGCCCTCATGACATACTTTAACTTTGATGCCCAAGACTGGTCTTGGTTCAGCTTGGATCAAAGTGAAAAATGACCTCAAAGTTTGGAAAAAGTGAAACAGATTCTGACTTTTTGAAAATTTCACTAAGTGTTGGAAAAAGTGGTCATTTTCACTTTTTGTGATTTTGATCAATCCATAATTCAAAATCCATGAGGATTTGGAATTTCTTGTAGTTGACATATTGGAAGTATGTAAGATGAACTTTCATTTGAGCTTTGGACGGAAGAAAAATGCCTTAGGGTTTGGGAGTTATGACCTTGCAAAGTTGGGTAAAAACCACTTTTGTTCCATAACTTAGAAAATTTTAGGTTTTCTAAGGTTGCCCCTTTTGCAAGTTAACTCACTTTTCTTGATTTTTCTTGATGAATGATGATCAATATCATACATCAACATTGTTTTTGACTTAGGGGAACCATATTTGTGAAAAATCCCAAAAAGTCAAACTTGATTTTGTGCACAGTTGACTTTTTATCAGATGAAATTCAAACTGTGCGATCCTTTATGAAATCAAGTTCTTGACCTAATCCAAACCTAATGGATGGGTTCCATTGGTGTTATAGGGTGTATTGAATCATGCCCCAAGGGTTGGGAGCATGTCTTGGTCAAAAGTCAAAGATACAATTGACTTTTTCTTCAAAACCCTAATTGTGGTCCAGATGAAAATGAAGCTTGTGAATCAAACTTCTTGGATCAATACATTGTTACAAATGGATCAATATGGTGTATTTGAGGCACTCAAATTATGTCTTGAGGTCTTGGCTCATGCTTTGTTCCAAAAGTCAACTTAGGGGTGAATTAGGTCAAGAAACCCTGATTCCCGATTTTTTATGAATGCTTCCCCCAAGGCTAAATTGACTTGATGATTAGATCCATGAGGTCCCTTGAAGTATCTTAGGTTATGCTTTGAAGCATTAGCTCATGCCCAGATGAAATTTTTCATCTGGAGGCCTTGGTCGACCAAAACCTTAATTTGGTGACACTGGCGATCTCGAGGCTTGATCCACTTGGAATGTTGCAACTTTGTGCTTGATTCTTGATGTGGGAGTCCTCTTGATCCTTTAAGGGTGTTTGAGAGGCTAGAAAAGTTAAATATCATGTCATTTCTTGATTGATCCTTTGTCTAAATGCTCAGAGAGGGATGGAAACCTTAATTCTTGATTGTAGTGAATGCTCAATAATCCTTGAGGAGATTGATGAGGCATGTTGGCATATCCATATTGTGGTGATGATTTGTACAATGATGGCAAATATTGGTGGTCCAAATTTGGGGTATGACAGATGCCCCTATTTAATCTTCTTGGACCCGAAGGTGCGAATGGTGAAGGTATTCGGGCATTCGGGGTGCAAGATGATTAAATATCGGAATACCCAAAATTTTGACGGTGGTTATGAATGGAAGTTTGCTCATTGTATTCTTTTGCTAAGCAATGATACTTAGAAAATGGTAAAAATTCCCCTCGATCCTGGTCTTCAGCCAAGGAACTGGTCTCAGTTTCTGAAATAAACTTCCCCTCGATCCTGGTCTTCAGCCAAGGAACTGGTCTCAGTTTCTGAAATAAAATTCCCCTCGATCCTGGTCATTAACCACGGAACTGGTCTCAGTTTCTGAAATAAACTTTCCCTCGATCCTGGTCTTTAGCCACGAAACTAGTCTTAGTTTCTTCTTGTCGAGTTCCTTCCTTGACAAGGGATGCTATTTGCAGTGGTTTTCGTCAAACTTCTCACCGAGTTTTACTGGGGAGACGCCATTTGATGGGAAAAGGTTTGAGGTCAGACTTGTTGTGGCAACCCATTTGTCTGAGCTGTAGAGGTGTGCAAACTTATCTATTGGAGATGCCATTTTCTGACTCTACTGGGGAAAACGAATCTCTTGAGAGACTGTTTTCTGCTGTGGGATACATCATACTTTCCTTCAAGATCTTCTCAGAAAGATGCCATGTGATGTGATCCAATTTTGAGGTGCCGATGGCTTCATTAACATCGACTTTCTTGGGAGAAAAACTAATGTATTGCTGAGAGTCTTCGGTTGAGAGACTTTCTCTGGGGATTTTCCTTAATCCGAGAAAGCGAAAATATCATCTTCAATGGTGAAGAGTGATGTTCCAAAGGTGTCTGTCGAATGTCTTCTTGCCTTTCAGAGGTTCAAGTTACCAAAGTGGTCAAGGACAGGCTCTAATCCAGAAATAAACTGGGAGAGATGTTCAGACGACACATTCCCTGACGAGGAAAGGACTTAGACCGGGATTGACAAGAGGACTTTATCATTTGGGAATGACTAGAGTGATATTAATGCAATGTGATTATGAATGTGAATCAATTATGCATGATGGATGTATGTTTATGCTGACAAAACTGACACGACATACAAACTAGTGGATGAACATGACTAGATACTCGACCACTGTAGGGGATAAAAAGGTATCATTGGTTCAAGATAGCAATCCTGCCTTACTTAGGAGAGGAATGGACCCTGCGGGGGGAAAAGAATCGTTGTTCGGTCTTAATAGGTAAGAACTCTGCCGGGGATATCATATGGGACATTGCATCTGACACAGTTGATCCTTCATTCAGGTGCACTGGTTTAGAAGAAGTACTTTGATTCTGCACTTTGAAGTTTAATCACCTCCGGAGAAGCCATCGATGTTCTTTTTGTGTTCAGTAGTTAAAAAGAATTACCATCTTTATTTTAAAAGCAGAAGAAAATTTGACAAGTAAATTTATTTTTGTTTTATTTCAAGAATCGTTGATCATGTTAAAAATGTCATTCTATAAAGCAAAAACAAATAAGAATTGCAAACAAAAGCACTAGGGCTCAAATTTTATTGATAGGATGGAAATCAGCCAAGCGCGTGATTCCATAGAGCCTTTACACAGTTTAGAAAAATGATAATTTAAGGGAAAAGGGATACATTGAAACATAACGACCGTTATCCTTCTACCAACTCTGAATTCTAGACATCCTGAGCTTCTGTCGAAGATGACCTTGACTGGAGTTTTTCTGATGGATGGCATTACTGTTGAGGAGTCGAACTGATCAGACGTAGTTACTTACCATGAACCCCTAACTTTTGCCTGGATTGTACTTCGAGATTTCCAATCCATTGGGATGATTTTTGCTTATGTCTCTAATTTTTGCCTGGACCGCCCTTTCGGGTTTTCAATCCACTGAGACATGTTTTTTCTTTTCTTTTTTTATTTTATTATTTAGGCAAAGTATTTCTTGACTACATCAACATTCGTGGGGTAGGAAAACTCGTTTCCATCCATGGTTGCGAGTCTCAAGGCACCGCCTGAGAAGGCTTTCTTGACCACATAGGGGCCGTCATAATTCGGAGTCCATTTGCCCCGAGAATTAGTGAGGAATAATTGTATCTTTTTGAGCACAAGGTCTCCTTTCCTGAAGACACGGGGTCGGACCTTTTTGTCGAACGCTCTCTTCACTCTTTGCTGATACAACTGACCGTGGCATAGAGTTGCCATTCACTTTTCTTCGATCAAATTTAATTCATCGTGTCGACTTTGACACCATTCTGCTTCTGTTAGCTTGGCTTCCATCAATACCCTGATTGATGGGATCTCTACTTCTATGGGGGGGCACTGCCTCCATGCCATATACTAGAGAGAAAGGGGTTGCCCCTGTTGTAGTGCGGACAGATGTACGATAACTGTAAAGAGCAAAGGGTAGCATCTCGTCAGTCTTTGTAGGTTACAACCATCTTTTGAACGATTTTTCTTAATGTTCTTGTTAGCCGCTTCTACCGCTCCGATCATCTTAGGTCGGTAGGGAGATGAGTTATCGTGTTCAATCTTGAACTCAGCGTACAACTCTTTCGTCATCTTGTTGTTCAAGTTAGATCCATTATCCGTAATGATCTGGCTTGGAACACCATAACGGCATATGAGATTGTTTTTGATAAATCAGGCTACCACTTGACAGGTTACGTTGGCGTATGATGCTTCTTCGACCCACTTGGTGAAGTAGTCAATGGCTACCAGGATGAACTGATATCCGTTCGAAGCTTTGGGTTCAATCATGCCAATCATGTTTATTCCCCATATAGAAAAAGGCCATGGAGAAGAAAGAACTTTGAGATGCGTTGGAGGTACATGGATTTTGTCTGCGTATATCTGACACTTGTGACACTTCCTCATGTACTTGTAGCAATCGGATTCCATTGTCAACCAATAATACCATGCTCTTAGAATTTTTTTTCGCCATCGAGCGTCCGTTGGCATGAGTGCCAAAGGATCCTTCGTGAATCTCTTTCATCAACATGTTTGCTTCTGGTCTGTCTACGCATCAGAGAAAGACCATGTTGAAGTTTCTTTTATAGAGTGTATCACCGTTCAGGAAGAAGTTGCTTGCCAGTCTTCTGAGAGTCTTCCTGTCTTTTCTCGATGCCCCAGGTGGCTACTCTTGTCTTTGAAGGAAGCATTTGATATCATGATACCAGGGTTTGTCGTCTATGACTACTTCAATCGTGAAGATAAAAGCGGGCCTTTCAAGGCACATTATGTCAATCTTAGGTACGTCATTCCATTGACCTACACTAATCATGGAAGAGAGAGTGGCTAGTGCATCAACCATGTGATTTTCTTCTCGAGGGATGTGATGGAACTCGATTCTGTTGAAGAATGGTAACAACCTTCTCGCGTAGTCTTTATAAGGAATCAAACCTAATTGGTATGTGTTCCACTCTCCTTTGATCTGATTGATAACCAGTGCTGAGTCTCCATACACATCCAAGTTCTTAATCCTCAAGTCGATTGCTTCTTCGAGACCCATGATACAAGCTTCGTATTCGGCCTCGTTGTTTGTGCACTTGAACTTCAATATGGCAGTGAAAGGAATATGGGTACCCTGAGGTGTTATAATGATTGCCCCAATTCCGTTTCCATAATTGTTGACAGCTCCGTAAAAAATTAGTCCCCATTGGGAACCTGGTTCTGGCCCTTCACTGGGTAGCGGTTCATCGCAATCTTTCATTTTCAAGTACATGACATCTTCATCTGGGAAGTCAAATCCGACTGATTCCTGATCGTCAATCGGTTGATGAGCCAAATGATCGGCTAAAATACTTCCTTTGGTGGCTTTCTGAGCATGGTACTCGATGCCGTATTCTGATTACAACATCTGCCAACAGGCGGTCCTTCATGTGATAGCAGGTTTTCCAAAGACGTACTTGATTGGATCCATCTCGGAGATTAACCAAGTAGTGTGACAAATCATGTACAGGCGAAGACGTTTGGCTGCACAAGCCAGAGTGTAACATGTTTTCTCGAGCATAGTGTACCGAGTTTCACAGTCGGTGAATTTCTTGCTTAAATAGTAGAAGGCAGACTCTTTTCTTTTGGTTTCTTCTTGTTGGCCAAGTACACAACCCATGGAGTCTTCCAAGACGGTTAGGTAGATGATCAGTGGTCTTTCCTCCACTAGAGGTGACAAAATTGGTGGATTCAACGGATACTCTTTGATACTGTCGAAAGCTTTTTGAAAATCTTCTGTCCATACACAGGTTTGATTCTTTCTGAGTAGTTTGAAGATTGGCGCGCATGTCGCGGTCATGAGGGATATAAACCTTGAGATGTAATTCAGACGTCCCAAAAATCCCCTGACTTATTTCTTAGTTTTTGGTGAAGGCATTTCTTGAATGGCATTGACCTTGTCAGGATCAACGTCAATCCCTTTTTGGCTGACGATGAACCCCAAGAGCTTTCCTGAGCGGACACCGAATGTGCATTTGTTTGGATTCAAACGAAGTTTGTACTTTCTCAGATGCTCGAATAACTTTGACAGGTGGGTCACATGCTGCTCTTCTGTTTTAGATTTGGAAATCATATCATCGACATATACTTTGATTTCTTTGTGCATCATGTCGTGAAACAAAGTAGTCATGGCCCTTTGATAGGTTGCCCCGAAGTTCTTCAAACCGAACGACATTACCTTATAACAAAAGGCGCCCCATGGGGTGATAAATGAAGTTTTCTCTATATCTTCCGACGCCATTTTTATTTGATTATAGCCCGAGAATCCATCCATGAAGGAGAAGACTTTGAACTTTGCTGTACTGTCAACCAGCATGTCTATGTGCGGTAAGGGAAAGTCATCCTTTAGACTGGCTTTGTTCAGATCCCTGTAATCTACACACATTCTGACTTTTCCGTCCTTTTTCGGAACTGGTACTATGTTGGCTAGCCATTGAGGATATTCTGAGGTGGCGAGGAAACCAGCGTCTATCTGTTTCTGCACTTCCTCTTTGATCTTGATAGCCATATCTGGATGAGTCCGTCTCGGTCTTTGTTTTACTAGAGGACATTCTGTTTTCAACGGTAGACGATGTTCCATGATGCTGGTATCCAACCCTGGCATGTCCTGATAGGACCAAGCGAATACATCGGGAAACTCTTTGAGAAGTTTTATCAAGCCTTCTTTGACAGTTGGACTGAGCAGTGCCCCAATCTTAACTTCCTTCCTTTCTTTTTCTGAACCCAAATTAACCGTTTCCAACGGCTCCTTGTGAGGCTCAATAGACCTTTCCTATTGCCTGAGTAATCGTGAGATCTCTTCTAGAATTTCCGCGTCCTCTTCTTCTTTAGCTTCAAATACCGGGAATTCAAAGTTGGGATAAGGCATTGGATCGTATGTTTCAACGGGGTTTAAAACAAGCAATCTGCATGATGTGATGATTCGTTTAAGAAGAGATAGAGAGAATGCAAGAGTGTGTGCAGTGTATTTCCTGAAAAATGCTTGTTTTTTTATTTTGTTTTAGGATTACCATTTTCTGAAAAAAATGAAAAGTGAAAACAGCAATAACTGTGGAAATTACAGAATGACATTGTTTATTTATGATTTGTCGATTCTTGAAATACAACCCTATAAAACAAAACTCTGTCGCTTTGGGCTAAGCAAAGAGCGACATTTATAGAAAGTGAGCCCTATAAAAACATCTGTTTCACCTGGGCAGGGTAAAAGGTTAAAACAAAGATGGCAATTACTTAGACTTATGGACGACTTTCAGGACATCGACAGCAACCCATTGGCGACGAACACCTTGGTGATTCACAAAGTCCGATACCTTCTTTCTTGGTTTGTCCTTAAAAATAACGCTGATTTCTGGCGGAGCAGGATCGTTAGAGTCTTCCTCCCATGCAGAGTTATCGTAAACAAACTCTTCTGTTGTATCCTCCTTAGGGTTTTCACTCTCAAGAGGATCTCCCCATCCAGTTGGCTGGATGTCCTCATATCTGATGCGAGAGCTTTCAGGAGCGGTGTATTTGACTAAGAAGTCGTACTTGCCACTCGACTGTTCTAAGGTGTCCCATACTTCCGTGGGAGTGGTCGAGTCATCTTCCTCGATGACGTTGACCTCGGGAAAATAATAATTGATGAACTCTTGTCCGGCAGTCCTTGTAAATTCATCATTGTGCTGGATATTTTTGGCATGTCCTTAGTAATGATCCCATGGCTTGGTGGGAACGTGGGCATTCTTTTCAACATTACTCAGCTGATAAGCATCGTTGGGCTGACTCTTTTGCCCCAAGTTTTCTGTGTATGGCTCCCAGATAGGCAAGTCATCCAGGAGATCATAGTAATCTTGATCAAAGTTGTTCTTCATTAGATCGTCTTCTAATGAGTTAGGTGGAGCACGACATCCCTCAGGATCGCAATCTCCGTAAATCATTCGGACGTCTGATCTTGGTATATATCTCGGGCTCTGCTTTGGAAAATAGAAGGGAATGTGAGCTTCTTTCTAAGACATATAACCATCCGGGTTGAGATAAGATTTCCATTCCTCGTCCGCATCGGAGGAGTCACTCTCATTGATGGTGTGTACTTCTTG
This sequence comes from Lathyrus tuberosus, assembly GCA_022829125.1. Taxonomy (NCBI): domain Eukaryota; kingdom Viridiplantae; phylum Streptophyta; class Magnoliopsida; order Fabales; family Fabaceae; genus Lathyrus; species Lathyrus tuberosus. The sequence goes on along the minus strand of JALAZF010000021.1, from coordinate 24,193,461 downwards.
AGATACCGGGTGGAGGAAGCCTCCACTGTGGAAGAAGTCTTGAATGGGATGAAAACTTTCATCTTTCTTGGCAGTCTGGGTACAGGTTGAAGAGAAACCAAGACCTTTCTTTGTCTTATTATCCGTAGGAATCACAAGCTGTCCCCATCCTTTTACGTTATTACTCTAGATTACTTCGAGTGCGTCTTTGTACGAGGAAATCGACGTTCCTTTTTCTGGATGAGCTTCAGCATCTCATCGTTGTTCTTTGTAAGTTGACTGTCTGGTTGATTAGGAACTTCTCTTTGAGGTTCCTTTTCTTTGGAGGGTTCTCCAACTCCTCTGTTGAAGATCCGGCTGCTCCGTGTGACTCGAATGATGTCGACAATGTTGACAACAGAGGGTAATGGAGTTTCCTTTCCATTTTCGATGGTAGTTGCACCGTACTTGTAAGGGATAGCCTTATCTGATTTGTACGGTATTGGACCTGGCAGGTAGATAACCACAAGAGCTTTTTGATTTCTCTGACCGTTATAGGCGACCTCAATCAGTTCCTGGTTGGGAACTTTTCTACTGTCCAGAGGAATTCTTGATTCATCGAGTAGAGGGATTATGGGACAAACGTCTTTGGTCCTCCCATGATCGGAGATTATGACAACGTCTTTACTTTGATCAAGGAGGTAGTCTGGCATCACGTTGATCGACCCAGAAATTGAACATAGTCAGTTTTCTTTCCGGTCCAACTGATTTTGAAGAGTCGCTCGAACGAGGTAGCATCCTTGGTTGTTCTCTGAACAAAATCTACAATGCTCGTAATTGTGGGGTGGCATTCGGTCTCACCCGCTTTGTATGCAGTGTAACTTTACTAGATCTGTTTCCATCGAGCGGACATCCTGACTTTGATGTCTACTAGGATTCCCGTCAATCATGCTGATCTATTTTGTAGCTTTATCTAGGTAAATTGGAAGCCACCAGTGGTCCAACAAGTGTTAAAGTGTTCTCTGGATAAGTGCACATCCTTGGTCGTCTTCACGACATTCCTCACAGTCTTGATAATTGTGTGAAACCAGAAAACTGAACCTGTCTTGTTTAACATGTAGTTTTACCAAATTGGTATTCATCAAGCGTATGTCAAATATCTGGACCATATTGACTTGATGGTTATTTCCTTCTCGGTAGTCCTGGATCCATCTGAGATCCATCTAACGTTGGAGGGCCTCTTGTATGAAAGAGCATCCCTGATTGCTTGTTGAGCAGATCGGATAGGTACTGTAATCGTGTCGTGGCAGATTATGATATTGGCTTTTCCTTGAATGCATAGCCACCAAATGGACGTTCATCGCAAGAATGTTATGATTCTGAACAATGTTGGAATGTACATGGGACATTTTGACCTCCCGGATTCGGTGATCTTGGATCCAGCCTAGATCCACCTATTCTTGCAGAGCTGACTGCACTACGGAGCACCTCTGATTATTATTTGAGCAGATATCACATTGGTGATAATTGTGAGATGGCACATGACCGTACCCACTCTGCCTGCAATGCAACTTCACCAGATTTGTTCCTAGTGAGAGTACATCATGAATTTGATAACTGCTGTGAAATTCTTCCTCTATTAAATTTACTGTTGCTTTTTCATGTAGTGGCAACAGGTTCTTTTGAACATTCGGATTAGTATCTTTGAAAGATAGGATCCTGTTCCTGACAAGCTTTTGTACATCAGACTTGAAACTGATATAGTTCTCAATGTTGTACCCCGATCCTCCTTGATGGTAAGGGTAAGCTTGATCCGCTTTGAACTAAAAAGGCAGATTTTTCGGTACTGCAAGAGGATACCTGGTTTGGACGTGCCCCTTGGCTAGTAAGAATGGAAATAATTCTGCATATAACATCGGTATAGGGTCAAACCCTGATGGTCGTGTCGTACGATTATTGTTATTGTACTAAGGACGAGCCTGTTGAAGAGGCTATTTTGTCCTTTGCTGATACGGTTGTTGACTTGGCTGGCTTTGAGCAACTTGAGGTTGATAAATCGGAGCCAGCGCAGGGTTGATAGCGGGAGTTATTACCGCTACTGGTTGATACCTTCACCTTTTCTTTCCCAGAGAGATATTACTGATCTCTTGTTCTTTCTTTTTCTGGAAAGCACTACCGTATCTCTTAGTACTGCTAGATGGTCCTGCATCTTTGACCAATCGTCCTTCTCGGACTGCTTCTTCAAGGCGTACTCCCATGTTCAACATCCCAATGAAGTCGCTAGGCGCGCTTGCAACCATTCGGTCGTAGTAGAATGAACTCAAGGTTTTCAAAAAGATTTTTGTCATCTCTTTTTCCTTAAGAGGGGGACAGATCTGGGCGGCAACTTCACCCCATCTTTGAGCATATTCTTTAAATGTCTCTTTGTCCTTTTGAGACATTGCTCTGAGTTGATCTCTATCTGGTGCCATGTCCAAATTGTACTTGTACTGCTGAATAAAGGCAGAACTGAGATCTCTGAAAGTACTGATCTTGGTGCGGTTTAAACCCATGTACCATTTGAGTGCGGCACTAGTTAAACTGACTTGGAAGTAATGGATCAGTAGCTGTTGATTTTCTGTCTGAGTTGACATTTTTTGAGCGTACATCACCAAATGACTTTGAGGGCAAGAGTTGCCTTTGTATTTTTCAAAGTCAGGCACCTTGAATTTGTGCCGTATCTTTACATTAGGGACTAAACAGAGGTCTGCGGCGTCCTTTCCAAACAAATCTTGACCGCGAATGGCATGCAGTTCCTTCTGCATTTCTAAGAATTGTTCTTGGAACTCATTCATCCTTTCGTACATGTCTTTGTTTCTGCCAGAAATCGCTTGTGGAATCTGTCCTTCTAGGACAGTGTGTACCACTGATTATGGTATAGACATTACAACGGCGACTCTTGGAGCTCCAGTACCCTGAAGTTTGTAACCTTCAGGTGTTGCTTTTGTAAACCTTGCATCTTCATTTTCCCGAAGTTTGTAACCTTCAGGCTCAATGATTCCTGCTGCAGTTTCTTGGTCTTCAGTGACCGGCGGGATATATCCTTCAGGGACAAAGTTGAGAGGCATGCCCTAGGGACAACCTTTAGGAATGTTGTACCGAGGATGATTCTCACGTGTCTCCACAATGGGCGTAGATGTGATCATCGAGATTACAGACTTTTGTTGCCGCTGCTCCTGAGCTGCTGCCAGGGATTGCATGTCACTGTGAAGTTTTTCCAAACTTTCCTTTAGAGCGTCGATTTCTTCTCTCATCTCTCTGTTCTCTTCCTTGAGACAGTTTGACTCTAGAATCACGATACATGTGTGAGATTCGAAGATAAGAAGACGCGTTATGTGAGAATGATGAATGATATGCAAAGATATGTTTTATTTTTTTTAACTTTAATAAAAAAGAAACTCAACAAATAGATTGCAAATATCATACAATGAAGGGTGAAGACCCTGTTTTATTGAATTTGAAAGATTGAAATAAGGAAAATACAATATTTTACAAAGGAAATGTCTAAGCTCACGGATCTTGAGTCCTCTCTGAAGAGAGTTCAGATGCTGACTCTGATTTTTTTCCTTTTCTTTGACCGAGGTTCTTTAGCCGTTGTCGGGTTGTCAGTCCTTTGCCAGGTGAAAGCAGCGAGCAAATTCTTTTGATCTTCTTGACATTCTATGGCATGCTGCTCTAATATCTTAATCAGAGCATCCTTTTCCTTTAACAGTTCCTGAATCTTGATACACTCCACGTTGAGGATTCGATACTTGTTTTTCCAAGAGCTCTTCTCACGTTGAACTTTGTTGAGAGCTACCTGGAGTTTTTTCGTGTCAGACAAGAAATAAAGGACATATTCCTTTAACGGAAAAACTTCTTAATGAGGGTAAGACATCCTTATCTTGAGGGCTCTAGTTTACACCCAATGGAGATAAGGCTCCATGGAGAAACAATTTGGTCTTCCTAGAGACTCTCTTCCTTTCTTGTGAATATATGGCCAGGCATGCACTATTTCTTTCTTTAGTGCCCTGTCATTTTCCCCTTCCTTGAAGAAAAGACCTTCCAGATGAACATTATGCGGGATATGCCTCACCGGGTATCCGAGTTGACGGCGAACTAAAATTGGATGGTAGTTGATTCCTCCCTTAGTTCCTATGAGGGGTACGTTAGGTAAATTTCCACAACTGTCGATGATCTCTATCCCTTCGTAAATCCTATCATACCAATCTATGTCAGAGTTGGCAAGGGACATAATCCTTTGTGACCAACGTAGAGTACTCTTGTGATCCCAAAAAGTAGCAGCCTTGGGTAAATGGGAAATGAACCATTTGTAAAGTAAGGGTACACAGCATGTGATCATTCCTCCGCTGTACAAATTTCTTAAGTGTACAGAATGATAAGCATCTGCGAGCAGAGTTGGTACGAGTTTTCCAATCAGAAATATCTTAACAGCGTTGGTATCAATGAAGTTGTCAATGTTGGGAAAGAGGAAAAACCCGTAGGTGAGTAGGACAAAGATATCCTCGAAAGCAGTTATGTTTCCTATACTAGCAAATTACAGAGCTTTCTCCATCAGGAATTTAGCTGGTAAACCCTAGATTCCTCCTTTGGTTGTCATGTGAGTCCTAACTTCTGACTCCTCCAAAGAGATTGCTTTTGCAATGGCCTGATCCTTTGGAATTTCTTCCAGTCCATAAAATGGAGCTTGATCAGTGATAGGTAAATCAATCAGATAAGAGTACTCTTCTAATGTTGGTGTCAGTCGATAATTCGGAAATGTGAAGCAGTGATAAACTGGATCGTAGAACTGAATTAACGTAGACAGGATTCCTTCAACTACGTGGACCCTTAACAGAGACAACATTCCTCCATGCTTAGCTCTAAAAGCATCAGGGTTGGTGACCATTCTTGCCAACCTCCTTAAATTCTCTAGTTTCGGAGCCTTGAAAGTGTACTTGCGCGTCTTTCTTCTACCGAAATCCATAACGCAATCTTTCTGATATTTGCAATTATTGTTTTAGTTTATTTTGAAAAAAGAAGAGAAGATTTTTTATTTGTTTAAGAGTTTTTTAAATGAATGCATGAATGCAGCACACAAAAACATTGAAAAACATGGGTTCAAGGGTTCAACATCACGAGCATGGAGTCATGGCTCTACCCATCCCAAAGGTTGCATTCTGGTCAATTTTGTACCTGTAGAACGGGTTCCAGGTTCCAAAAATCATTGACCCCTCCTAGGGATATCAACAGCAAGCTGGTTCACCCGAGCGAGCTGTAGCATCCTAGGATGAATCTCAATTGAGTGTAGTATCGCGTATGAACTATTTCCGATAGTCACCGCACTACCAAGTGGTCATAAGGTTAATGCCTACTAAATCCTCAAGGTCACAGGTGCGGCACTGGGAAAACTCTTCTTTCACGACCATGGGTCGTTCAACAGTCAGAATCCACACGGGCCCTCGCCTGATTTGGTGGTCTACCAGGTTCGCTTGTTCGAGATTCACTCCCTACAAGTTCCCCCGTCTATGCCACCCCTTATCTTAGGGTTCTCTCAAACTTTCCACATGCGTATTAGTCGCATTCCCATTAAAAAAAAAACACGAATATCAAGTAGAAAAAGCAGTATATATATAGTATATAGTATAAAATACTAAACAACCTAGACCTCTTAGGAATTCTAGTCCTAGTTTGGCTCCCCAGCAGAGTCGCCATTTTTCTGTAGCGTGCGATTTTTGATGGTGACTCGACCACCTTATCGCCATGGTTTGGAATTGGGTGCTACTTTCTGATTTCTTATTGATCCTATGAAGCTGGAAAGGAAATGGAAGCTATCTAAAACTAAACTTGCACGCAAATGTTTTCTTTAACAAATGCTAAGAGATTGGGGGGTCCAGGGTCGGGTTATATAATGGGAAGTTGTCAATTACCCATCCTATATGTGGTTATCCACAGGTTGTTAGGAATTTCCTTCTGCTTATTCTACTTACTGGTGTTTGTCTGTCATGGGTTGGGAAACTTTGTTTAAAAGAAAATTGGGGCTTATACTCAAGGAGAGGTCCAGATGAAAAACAACGATCATGCTATTATTCTGAAGATTTTATCGGGACTTATACGATGACTGAGGCCCAAATTATTCTATTTACAAAGAGGTTAGGTCTTACACTCTATTAGAGGCCCAAAGTTTAATTTTGTACAAAAGATGGGGCTTACAACTCAAGGAGAGGCCCAAAAAGATAGTGATCGCACCGTCGTTTTAAGAATCGTAAAGGGACTTATACAATGACTGAGGCCCAAAAAGGTTTTCTGTACAACAAGGGATGGGTCTTACACTCTATTAGAGGCCCAAAGAGTAATTTAAAAAAGAAGGATGGGACTTACAACACAAAGAAGGCCCAAAATGATTTTGTTTAAAAGGCCATGATCGCGCCGTGGTTTTAGAAAACACAATGGGACTTATACAATGAGTGAGGCCCAAAAAAGGTTTGTATTTACAAGGGATGGGTCTTGTAGCGAGCGATTTTGGACGTGGTTCTTAAGCACTGTCACTCTCTTTTGGGGTTACTACAGGTCGATTCATTTTTTATCCTATTAAAGCTGATGAAGGAAGGGAAATAGATGTCTCCAATTAACCCTCCTTGCATATCGAGTTTAAACAGCGGTCTGTTAGGTTACGGATGCTATGTGGTAGTGGGGCCTCTCTTATGTTATTTTGACAGAATGACGGGTTTATTCTATGGGCAGGAAATGGTGTTTTGGTGTCTTGTTCAAAGCCCAAGACGTGAAGCGAAAGGTGATCTATATCTTGTTCAAAGCCCAAGATGTGAAGCTGAATGTGGTTTGTATCTTGTTCAAAGCCCAAGATATGAAGCTGAAAAGATGTTTTTCTTTAGAGAGAATTTGTCATCTCTAAAGAGGGTCTGTTTGTCACAACTGTTTATAAAGGAGAATTACTTTAACCGGGATATGTGAATCTGACAATGCCATAATTTCCTTTATAGGAGGGTTCCAACCTGAAGGAGAAGACTTTAACTCAGTGTAGATCAATTCTATCTTTCCTTAGGAATTTTTCATGCTAAAAGAGGGACAGTGGCATGGATGTAAATAATCCAGGGGCTTGCCGCTTACAGCGATTAGATGAGGGGGAATGAGTTGTTGATGTTTGTATACTATGAACGAGGCACAACTTTGATGCTAAAAGGTTGATTGGCTCAACCTGGGTTTTCTTATACAAAGCCTAAGAGGAGGCTACTGACCCAATAAGAGGGTGTTTTTATGTGTCTCGTACGAAGCCCGAGAGAGAGGCTAAAAGGGTTGACTCAACAGGAGAATCTTTTATACTCAACAAGAGAGTGTTTTGGTATCTCGTACGAAGCCCGAGATGGAGGCTAAAAGTTGTTTGACTCAACAAGAGAGTGATTTTGTATCTCGTACGAAGCCCAAGATGGAGGCTAAAAGGTTACTGTTTCAGTTGAGTGACATGTCCAGTATGTTGGTTAAGAGAAAATCAATTTTTATATGAGTAACACTGTACTCATGGATTTGATCTGAGAATCGGGATTGTTTCCTGTTCTTTAAGGAAATGGGAAATCCGAAGGGTATTGAGACTGTCCAAGTCTGCGGGTGTCTTCCTATTTTTGAAAGGAATTTGAGACTCAAGGAAATTAGACTGTCCAAGTCTAGAGTTTTATCTTTTGTACTATGCTTAAAGAAACAGTTGTAGTACGTTCACGGTAGAAAGATCTAAACTCTTTGAAAGATTGTTCTATTAAGATGACTAATTTCTGTTCCTATACCTCTAGGAGGTCATCGGGACAATTTGTACGAAGGCCAAGAGGAGGTTGGAAACTTTTAAGAAGCCGAGAAGTCCTTGTACGAAGCCCAAGAGGAGGCTATCATTCCCGGGGGAAGAATCATTATATGAAGCCTAAGAGGAGGCTGTGAATACTTCTAAGAAGCCGACGGGTCCTTGTACTAAGCCCAAGAGGAGGCGGGGATGCTTTTAGGAAGCCTGTGGGTCCTTGTACAATGCCCAAGAGGAGGCCGGATGCTTTTAGGAAGCCCATGGGTCCCCAAACCCCGAGAAATTCAAGACATGCTATTCACAGAGAATAGATCAAGCCAGGAAAGTTCGAGAATTTTGGAAGAAACTCAAGAGATGCAATTCACGGAGAAGAGATCATCTCTGGGGAATAGAGTTTCTTGACAATTCCTAAGGAGGACAGCCGAAGAGAAGACTATATCTGGTGCTCCTATAGGGGATCTAGTATTGTCTATTTCTACGAATAATCGAAACGACTTCACCTAGTGCTAGACGTAGTTGCCGGTGAAACTCTAAATATCTATACTATTATTACACAGTCGATATGAGTTTATGAAAGAAGGCTTACAGCGAAACAGCCCCACAATACAGTTATAGGTATATGAAAGCGGTAAATGAAAGCATATAAACACTTACTCGGTTGTAGAGCTTCCATGCTGTTTGGTTAGTTGTTCAACAAAGAAAGATTGAAAACAACAGTATATTTCAAAATCAAAGGAGAAAGTGCTTTGAAAAAGAAAGCTTTGGGGCTTACAGCTCAAGGAGAGGCCCAGGGTTTTACCAGTGATTGCACTGTTAAATTTGTACATAGGGACTTATACAAGTGACTGAGGCCCAAGAAAGGTTTTCTGTACAAAGGGATGGGTCTTACACTCTCTCAAGAGGCCCAAAAAGTTTTAAATAAAAAGAGTGGGGCTTATAACACGAGGGTAGGCCCTGATGATTTTCAGTTTGAAAATGGCGATCGCACCGAGATTTTCTTTTAACGCAAAGGGGCTTATACAATATATGAGGCCCAAAGTTGTTTTTTGGTTAAAAGGGGATTGAGTCTTACACTCTAATAGAGGCCCAAAGAGTTTTGAATGGGTCTTATAGCTCGAGGAGAGGCCCAATTGATTTTTTAAAAGGCGACGATCGCGCCGTTTACTTGTACAGAGAGACTTATATAATAAGTGAGGCCCAAAATTGTTTGTACAAGGGGGTTTTGGGTCTTACACTCTCTCAAGAGGCCCAAAGAGTTTGAAAATGATTTGTGAGGGTTGAATTAATCAAAAACCCTAATTTATTTCCAAAATGTATTTTAATTGAATAAAAATTCAATTAAAATGATCAAAAACTATTTAACATGTGGGAAACAAATTATGATCTTGGATTAATGCTTCAAAAATCATGTTTTGCCCTACAAAATGATTAGAAGTCATTAAAATTTACAAAATCAAGAGGGAAAAAATATTTTAAATGTCAAAAACAATTAAAATATTAATTCTTTGCAAAAATATCAATTATAAGAAATAAATAATATTTTAGGGATTTTTTGGTAAAATAAAATATTTTAACATTTTTGTGAATTATTAAAAAAAGAATCAACTCAAAATCATTAAAACTCAGGGAGAAATTAATTTTTGAATAAATTAAATAAAATCACAAAATTCAAATATTTGAATTTGAGAGAAATGGCGCCAAGAACAGCTGAAGAACACGCGCGTTTTTCAGTTTTGCCCAGATTTGCATTTTCTATCTAATCTCACGGAATACTTGATTATATCATGCAATCCACATATCAAATTGCTCGCTTTCACCTCACGATCATGTTTATAACAATTAATTTCATTTAAATTAAGCATAAAACAAGAAATCACGACAAATCCTCAAGAACCGTAAATTCTTCATGAAGGCTGGGATTTTTGATACACCATTCAAACAAAGCAATTAATTAAGGGGAAACATTCCATGCATGATTATGAACATTTGGCAAAAGTATTGTGCGAGGAAATATGCATAGATTGAGAGATGACCAAGTTTAGGCTTACCTCTAGGTCGTGGCAGCAAGCTCAAAGTGATTTCTGAGTTGGAGGTGTTACAGATGAGTTGTGATGATCTGAACAGCTTCCCTACACCCTAGGGAGTGTGTTTGAATGCTTGGACTTGATGGATTTTGGCTGGATCACTTCATGGCATCTCAACTGCAACTTGGTTAAAACCTTGAGCAATTGACTGGTGATTATGAGAAATCAGTGTTCCAGATGTTGTTTAAGTGTTTGATCAGCTCACATATGATGTATGCGAGGTGTGTGTGTGTGATTGGTTTGAGTATAATTGCCCTCTACTGAAAAAATCGATAGTGACTTGCTAAAAAAGGCATTTTTTAGAGTGAGAAGTGGATTTTGAGAAAAGGGAAGTGTTGTAGGCCTTTGGTGTACTTAAACTGATCACAATTGAGCTCTATTTATAGTAGAGCAAGTTTGTTTTGCAAGGAATAGTGAATGGCAACTGCTGAGTAGGGTTGGCCAATGTTGGCAAATGAAAATCCAAGTCTCCTCTAGCCATTGACTAGAGGTTAGGGCACAGAGCTTTGGTTCCCTTGGTCTTGGATAAGCCTTGACTGAATTAAGTTGCCAATAGCTCAGTCCATGCCACCTTGGTGCTTCCATTGAATGCTCCAATCCAAAATTGGTGTCTTGTCCCTATTTTAGGCAAGTCTAGGTTTGGCATGCTATTTCTTGTTCCAAGGACTTTCGAGGCTTCACTCAGTGATTGTCCCCTTTAGATTCAATCCTCAGATGTGTCCAAAGTGATGACAAGGCTTGGAATTGGCTGATTTTTGCAAATCAACCAAAAGTGCAAAAATCTGGTGATGTTCTTGGCCTTTTTGGAAAGCCCTCATATGATACAACAACTGTTTGATCATATTTGGTTTTGATACTTTTTGGATCCAAGAGAAAAATGTCCCTACATTTGGAAAAAAGTGAAGGCAGATTCTGACTTAGTGAAATTTTCACTAAGTGTTGGAACAAAGTGACTTTTCTTGATTTTGATCACTCCATAACTCAAAATCCATGAGGAATTTGGAGGGAGGTCAGTTTTTAGCTTTTGTAAAGGGCCATGAGATCTACAAGTCACGCTTTGGATGGGGAAAAATGGCTTTGTGGTTTAGGAGTTATGATCCTCCAAAGTTGGTACCCTTGCCACTTTGTTCATAACTTAGAAAAATTTCTAAGTTTTTCATGGTTACCCCTTTTACAAGTTATCCCACTTTCTTTGATTTTTCTTGATGAATGATGATTCAAATCATACATTAACATCAATTTAGGGTTAAAAATCCAATTTTGTGAAAAATCTCAAAAAGTCAAAGTTGACTTTTGTGCACAGTTGATTTTTTATCAGATGAATTCCAAACTGTGCGATCCTTTAGGAAATCATGTCCTTGACCTAAATCAAACTTGATGGACATGTTCCATGGGTGTTATAGGGTATATTGAATCATGTCTTAGGGTTTGGGAGCATGTCCTGGTCAAAAGTCAAAGCTACAGTTGACTTTTCCTGCGAAACCCTAACTGTGGTACTGATGAAATTGAGACTTGTTGCTCAAGCTTCCTGGATCAATCCATTGTTCCAAATGGATCAATATGGTATATTAGAGACTCTCAAATCATGTCTTGAGGTCTTGGTTCATGATTTGTCCCAAAAGTCAACTTAGGGGTGAATTAGGTCAAGAAACCCTAATTCCTGATTTTTGATGTATGCATCCCTTGAGGAAAAATTGACTTGATGATTGGGTCCATGAGGTTCCATGGAGTATATTCGGTTATGTTTTGAAGCATTGGCTCATGCCCAGATGAAAATTTCCATCTGGAGGCCCTGGTCGACCAAACCCTAATTTGGTGGCACTGGCGATCTTGAAGCTTGATCCACCTAGAAGGGAGCAACCTTGTGCTTAATCCTTGAAGTGGGAGTCCTCTTGATCCATTGAGGATGTTTGAGAGGTTAGACAAGTTGAAGATCATGTCATTCCTTGATTGATCCTTTGTCTAAGCACTCAGAGAGGGCTTGAAACCCTAATTTTGATTGTGGTGAATGCTCAGCAATTCCTTGAGGAGATGGATGAGGCATAAAGGTACATCCATATTGTGATGATGATTTGCACAATGATGGGAAATCTTAGTGGTCAAAATTTGGGGTATGACAGGTCTTACACTCTATTAGAGGCCCAAAGAGTAATTTGTGAAGTTTGAAAAAATCAAAACTTAGAGGAAACCCTAATTTTTGAATTTGAAAGATATAATTTTCAAAGGAAACTAAATAAAAATGATATAAAATACCAAATATATTCAAAAACAAGTTGTCAACTTTGAAATATATTTTGAAAAATCATGCTTAGTCACATGAAAGCTTGAAATTCATTTGAAGTTGACAAATCAAGAGAAAGAAATACTTTTAAATGTTTAAAAACAAATAAAAACATAATTCTTTAGGAAAATATTAAATATATCAAATAAATAATATTTTTGTGAAATTTTTGTGGAATAAAATATTTTAATATTTTTGTGAATTTTCAAAAAAAGAACCAATAAAAAATAATTAAAATTAAGGGAGAAATTAATTTTGGAATTAATTAACAAAAACCATGAAAAATGTGAAAATAGCAATATAGAGGAAAATGGCAAAATGGTCTGCGTGGGTCTTGAACCCACGACCTTCCAAACAAACACACATGTGCGCTACCACTGGGGTGGTGATACATCCGTGTATCAAAACCACCCCATGAATACATAAGGGTGACCTGAATTTCAGGTCAGGCCAAGGAAAAAACCAAGTTTTGGTGGATTTGCATGAAGGCCATAACTTCCTCAACTCTCCATGGAATTGGATGAAATTTAATTGATCATGCCTAGAATTTCATGAGGAATCCAATGGTTCTTTTGGAATTTTCTGAAAATGTTTCTATTTTAAAACCCGATAGTGGTTTCAAAATAGGCCTAGATTTGCATGTTCTATGCTATCTCATCATACAAGCAACAATAGCATGGCAAATTGGTTCAAACACATCACATATGATATGTATGAGATGTCCATGATCAATGGACATCAAAGCAATGCATAATTTAAAGAGTTCAAGTTGTGATGTACTTACCTCTTGAATCTCCTTGTGCTATCTTTCAAGATGCTTGTGCCAAAAGTGATCCAATGCTTTAGACACCTTTGGTTGATCCCTTATAAGCTTTTAGAATGATCAAAACCAGCAGGAATCCTCAGGAACAAGAATTAGCTATTTCTTGCAAAAGTGGCAAAAGTGACCAAAATGGTATCTCACTCAAATGATGTTACAGTTAAGGGAAACTTGTTGGGACAGTTTGAGGATGATATTTGGAGTGTGTTTGAGGCTTTGTTTGGTTTTGAAAATGACTGAATCAAGACATGGCTTGAAAAATGCAAAAAAGTCAAAATTTGAGGTATTGGAGGCTGACTTTCTAATTTTGGTGTTTCAGATCAAGGATGAGTGTTTGAATAACTTATATATGATACATTGGATGTGTTCGGATCATGAGCTGTGGCGGAATTACTCTCTAACTCGAAAACTCAGTGGTGACTTGCAAAAGAAGGCATTTCTGCATAATGAGAGAGATTTTGAGGAAAGCAATTGTTGTTGTGCTTTGGTGTACTAAAACTGACCACAAATGAGCTCTATTTATAGTAGAGCAAGTTTGTTTTACAAGGAATAGGGAATGGTAGCTGGTACAGACCTTTGGCCAATGTTGATCCAAGGGAATCTCAAGTCTCCTCTAGCCATTGATTTGAGGTTAGGGCACAGGCTATGAGTCCAATGATTCAGAGATAAAGCTTGACTCAATTCAGTTAGCAATGTCTGGATGCTTGCCACCTTGTGAATCCATTGAATGCATTGAAACAAAATTGGAGTCTTTGAGATTTTTAGCCTTTTTGGGTGCCACATAGCTACATGTAGATCCTTGGACTTGGGAGGCTTGTGGATCAGATCTTTTCCCTCTGATGTTATCCCCTGAGGTGTCCAAATGGATGACAAGGCTTGCAATTGTCCAATTTAGCTAACTCGAGCAAAATGCATAAAATCTGTCTTATATAAGACAGTTTTGGATGACCAACTTTCAATGGATGTAACTCTTAGCTCAAGTTGAATTAGAATGAGTTCTTGTACATTTTGGAAAGCCCTCATGACATACTTTAACTTTGATGTCCGAGACTGGTCTTGGTTCAGCTAGGATCAAAGTGAAAAATGGCCTCATAGTTTGGAAAAAGTGAAACAGATTCTGACTTTTTGAAAATTTCACTAAGTGTTGGAAAAAGTCGTCATTTTCACTTTTTTGTGATTTTGATCAATCCATAACTCAAAATCCATGAGGATTTGGAATTTCTTGTAGTTGATATATTTGAAGTATGTAAGATGAACTTTCATTTGAGCTTTGGATGGAAGAAAAAGGCCTTAGGGTTTGGGAATTATGACCTTGCAAAGTTGGGTAAAAACCACTTTTGTTCCATAACTTAGAAAATTTTAGGTTTTCTAAGGTTGCCCCTTTTGCAAGTTAACTCACGTTTCTTGATTTTTCTTGATGAATGATGATCAATATCATACATCAACATTGTTTTTGACTTAGGGGAACCATATTTGTGAAAAATCCCAAAAAGTCAAACTTGATTTTGTGCACAGTTGACTTTTTATCAGATGAAATTCAAACTGTGCGATCCTTTGTGAAATCAAGTTCTTGACCTAATCCAAACCTAATGGATGGGTTCCATAGGTGTTATAGGGTGTATTGAATCATGTCCCAAGGTTTGGGAGCATGTCTTGGTCAAAAGTCAAAGATACAGTTGACTTTTTCTTCAAAACCCTAATTTTGGTCCAGATGAAAATGAAGCTTGTGAATCAAACTTATTGGATCAATCCATTGTTACAAATGGATCAATGTGGTGTATTTGAGGCCCTCCAATCATGTCTTGAGGTCTTGGCTCATGCTTTGCTCCAAAAGTCAACTTAGGGCTGAATTAGGTCAAGAAACCCTAATTCCTGATTTTTGATGAATGCTTCCCCTGAGGCTAAATTGACTTGATGATTGGATCCATGAGGTCCCTTGAAGTATCTTAGGTTATGCTTTGAAGCATTGGCTCATGCCCAGATGAAATTTTTCATCTGGAGGCCTTGGTCGACCAAAACCCTAATTTGGTGACACTGGCGATCTCGAGGCTTGATCCACTTGGAATGTTGCAACTTTGTGCTTGATTCTTGATGTGGGAGTCCTCTTAATACTTTAAGGGTGTTTGAGAGGCTAGACAAGTTGAAGATCATGTAATTTCTTGATTGATCCTTTGTCTAAATGCTCAGAGAGGGATGAAAACCCTAATTCTTGATTGTAGTGAATGCTCAACAATCCTTGAGGAGATTGATGAGGCATTTTGGCACATCCATATTATGGGGATGATTTGCACAATGATGGGAAATCTTGGTGGTCAAAATTTGGGGTATGACACACCTTACATTTTTTTTGCCAAATTTTTGCTGTTTTGGGATTGTTTTGCATGCTTTTCTTGTATATTCTCCCATACTTGCCTATATTGATGCCAATTCCATTGTTTTAGGTTAGTATCTACTTGCAATAATTTTTGTTTAATTGATTGCATGATTTTCCTTGATTATTATGCAATTTTGTTACATGTTTGAAGCACTTTTTGCACATTTTTGCTTATGTGTTATACTAAAAATGCTTAGAAATGCATGCTAGTTTGTCATTGTTAATGCTTTGCAATTCAAATTGATGCATTAGATTTGTTCTTCCTTTAACAAATTTAATCTTGTTTAACATTATCTCCCACACTTGCTTTGATAATCTTTTAACTCGCGTGAAAGATTATTGGCATTTTCTTACCTTTGATTGAGAGATCGAAACCTTGTTTTGATTTATTAATTGTCCTGCCTCTCTTTAGGATCTCTTTAGAACCCCTTCTTCCATGATCCTGTTTCGAGCTGGGCAACTGAGCACTGAGCTGGAGCACTGTACAAATTGCGCCGTCATACTGTCAGTCTCAATTTCTACATTACGTTTTAGGTGCTAGAGAAGGAATGAGAATGGATAATTGCTTCCCACATTCCGACTATCTTTGGTAGGGGACGAATGACCCTATGCCTA
The DNA here is from genome assembly GCA_022829125.1 of Lathyrus tuberosus. Lineage (NCBI taxonomy): Eukaryota > Viridiplantae > Streptophyta > Magnoliopsida > Fabales > Fabaceae > Lathyrus > Lathyrus tuberosus. Next base: position 24,177,507 of record JALAZF010000021.1, on the reverse strand, counting down.
GAGTAGTCACCTCTATCCCCATACTGTATTGTCTCTTGAGTCGATCCTTAGTCACTCACTCCTGCCCCCAAACTTTTCTCCTTCTTTGGGTTAACACCTTCTCTTGGTTCAACACCCTTTCCTTTGGTTAATCACTTCCCGTCAGTTAATATACTGAGTCCTTTTCGAGTTAACACATTCTCTTGGTTCAACACCCATTTCTTTGGTTAACTACTGTCTGTCAGTTAAAAGACCAATTTCTTCCTCTTTCCTGTTGGGTTAATCACCTTTTGGTTAAAACACTCATTTCATTGGTTAATCATTGCCCGTCAGTTAAAAGACCAATTTTCTTCTTCCCTAGCGAAGTCGAAACCTTATCTTGGTTCGAATCACTTCCCTTTGGTTAACCATTGCCTGTCAGTTAATATACCGAGTCCTTTTTGGGTTAACACCATCTCTTGGTTCAACACCCTTTTCGTTGGTTAACCACTGCTTGTCAGTTAAAAGACCAACTTCTCCCCTTTCTTAGGTTAACCACTTCTTGTCAGTTAAAATACCGAATCCCGGGCGGGTTAAACACCTCCTTTTGGTTAAAACAACCTTTCCTTGGTTAATCACTGCCTGATAGTCGTGAGACCAGTTTCCAAATTTTTTTCTCTCCCCAGCGGAGTCAACCCCTTTTTCTTGGTTAACCACTATCTGTCAGTTAAAAGATCAATCTTCCTTTTCCTAAGTAAAGACCACTTCCCTTTTCCTTGGGTTAATAATCGTGTCTCGGTTAAAACACCCTTTCTCTTACTTCCTTGCTTCTCCCTCTTGGTTTTGACACCATTTCCTCTTCTCTCTTTCTCTTCCTTAGTTCTCTGAACTACGTAGGCTCTGAATTCCTTATTGCACTATGAGGGTACGTAGGCACAAGATTGCAAAATCTTGGCGAGCCACCTTTTCCTTTTTTTCCTTGGTTCCATCAACTACGGAGCTCTGAATACCTCATTGCATTATGAGGATACGTAGGCACGAGGGCCCCAATCCTCCGCGAGCACTTTCTCTTTTCCTTCCCTCTTTCGCGAGTAGCCTTTAGATAAATCACCTATCCGAGCCTAGAAGAATTCATAATGGTTCTCGTCGAGTACGACAGATGCATGGGGTGCTAATACCTTCCCCTCGTATAACCGACTCCCTTGCCCGTTTCTCTTTCCCATGGGTTTTATCTATATTTTCCGTTTCCTTTTGGATTAAATAAAGTTTGGTGGCGACTCTGTTGTACATCGAGCGTGCGATTCGCTCAGGTATATTCCCGCTAGCTTCAGCTGGCGACTCTGTTGGGGAGTTCTTGCTCTTGCAAGTTGGAGTTTCGCCTAGTTTTGATTGTTTCCTTGTTTGTTTGGGTGTTTATCTTTATGCATTACTTGCTTTATCTTTTATGTTATTTATTGAATTCCTTTAATGCTTTAAATATTCATATGTTGCATACTCTGGATATCTGCTATATTTTCAGCTGTTGTTGGGATGGGATGATGTTACTTGAGAGAAGCTCTATACCCAGGCTTGAGTATACACACATGATAGAATCGTGAATAGTCGTGTCTCCTGCGTTTCGCGCGTTGGGTTGTCACGAGAGCCACACCCAGACTAGTCTCACTTGAGAATACTTTTGTCCTGCGAGAATTCGCTACGGCATGGTATTTTCACTTGATTCCATGACTCTGGGATACCTTCTAGGGACCACCTTTGGAAGACTAGAACACACTTATGAGGGGATATTGGGCTTTTTCTGCAGGAAACCAATACTATTCATACCATTTATTCTCTCGTACACGTCAGACCTTTGCACCTACACAAAGTTTTATATGATGATTATCCAGATTATTCAGATTATGCTGGCTTCTTGATTCATGTGTTGCATATCATTTCATCATATCAATTAATTTTTGTATGTGCATTTCCAGGGTATTCGAGAGCTTAATCTTTGTTGAAGTAATCAAAAGAAGGCGAGTACTGGTTGCAGAGGTATCTATAGCTACAAGTTTGTGGAACCTAAGCTGAAGACTTTGAGAGGTTTAGCATCCCGTCTGACTGAGGATAACAGAGACGTTTTCAAGGATGACTATGGTAATCGTCTGACCATTCTCAACAATGAAGTCAACATCACGGCCATTCACACGCTTGTGCAGTTCTATGACCCGCCACTAAGGTGCTTCACATTCCAAGATTATCAGTTAGCGCCAATGCTTGAGGAGTACTCTCATATCTTGGGGATCGAGATCAAGAACCAAGTTCCCTTCATCTACACCAAAGGATTTCTGAAATCTTACCTTATAGCTGAAGATCTTTATGTTGATAAGAAGGATGTGGACGATAATCTCAAAACTAAGGGTGGTACTCGAGGGTTTACTCTAAAGTTCCTGGTAGACAAAGCCGTTTCTTTTGCTGAGGCTGGAAGCTAGAGTGCTTTCAACATTGTGCTTGCTTTGCTTGTGTATGGGATCATGTTGTTTCCGAATATGGAAGAATTTGTGGATCAAGCTGCTATATGTATCTTCTTAACCAAGAATCCTGTTCCCACACTCCTTGCTGGCACATATTATTCTATTCATTCGAGGAATGAAAAGAAGAAAGGAACTATCATCTATTGTGCTCCTATGTTGTACTGTTGGTTCATAACTCACCTATTGCAGAAGGGTCCCTTCGTTGAGAACAAGGGAAATCTCAAATGGTCTCAAAGGATCATGTCTCTGACTGCCGATGATATCTCTTGGTATTCCTGAGTCTACGACAACACCAGAATCATTCTTCATTGTGGTAAATTCCCCAATGTGCCACTCATAGGTACAAAGGGAGGGAATAACTACAATCTGAGACTAGCATTCCGATAATTGGGGTATCCTATGCTTGACAAGCCAGATCCTGAGAAAGTGGAGGAGTTCATCTTTTATGAAGGGGTTGAAGACTTGGGACTACTGAAGAGGTTTAGTGCTGCTTGGACACAGATTCACCATGAAGGAAGAGCTGAATTAGGTAAGAAGAACTACATAGAAAAAGAATCCTACACACAATGGGTCACGGAAAGAGTCAAAAAGATCTTGTCGCCATTTCCTTATGAGTCTTCCATGAATGTTAAGCCTCTCGAACTTGTCGTTGTTCCTCCATCTAAAGTTGACCAACTCAAGCAGACTATTGAGATGTTGAAGAAGGAGAACACTGATCTTCGATTTAACCTCGATAAGGTCACATCTGAGAAGGAAAGCTTATAGATTGATCTCCATCAGAAGAGGGAGCGCCTGCTCAAGGAGGTGGAAATCGAACAAAATAAGCAGAGGAAAGTAGGTGATGCTCTGAAGGGTACTTATGATGGATTCGCCTCAAAGAAAAGGAAACTCGCCGACACTCAGTATCAAGCCTACAAAGACGAATTGAGCTACAAGAAACAACTTGGGGAACTCCGAGGAAAGCTATCAGAATAGTAGACAAAGCTGCAGAGTGGACAAGATTGCACTACCCAGTTGGTGAAAGACCTCTCTCAACGTCAAGACGAGCTCAACCAAGCTTTTAGTGAGATCCAGAAACTAAAAGGCCAAGCGCACCAGAACCGAGAGGAAGTCAGTCAACTCAACTTGAAGAGTACTAAGTGGGAAAGACAAAGTCGCCATCTCCAAGTTCTCCTGGATCAGAAAGAGGCATTCCTACAAGATCTCCTCCAAGGACCTAATCATTCTAAACTATGCAACCTCATGAAGGATGTGAAGTATTGGAGCAAGAGACACACTCGCTTAGCCAGATTCGCCGAGCACGCACTTGAAGACCTGCCAGGATTTTTGGAAGATGCATATGCTGATGTGCGTCCGCACAAGACTCCGGGGGCTGTTTTTCATTTCCTATATGTTTGTAGGGGGATTTTTGAATGGATCAAGGCTGATCTTGTTGTAGCCCAAAAGGAAAACCTTTGAGTTATATTGACTTGTACGTTTCCCTTATTGAATGAAATGAGACGTTTTCTTGCCAATTTTATCTTTGTGCCTTTACTTGTAAACTTTATGATTACTGTTAAAAAAATAAAAGCTCAAGAATTGCTGGAAATTAAAACTTTATTTTTGCATGCATTGTATTCATTCATGCACACATATGCACGTCCATCATCCAAAAAATCAAAACGCTTACACTGTCCATCTCCAACTGATAGCAAAGACGACGACTCCACATCATTATTTTACCAAATAAAGCAAGTCAAAGATTATGGCTGATTATGAACTCGAGAATGATGCTTATAAGGAAACCATGGCTCAGTTCCAAAGGATGGATCTATTCTAGACTAACATGGATACTATCATAGAGTTCCTTCATGCTCAGAAGGACGCTGCTGCCGTTGCTACCATTGTTGCAACCAATACTAATGCAACTGTTGTTACTACTGTTGCTAGTTCTACTATTACTGTTGTTGAAGCGTAGGTCGAGACTGTGATTGAATCTGCTGTCAACCAACCAAGCTCTCAGCCTGGTCCAAGTAGGCTTCTTGCTGCCTATCCGTGGGGAATGCTTCCAAACTTTACTCCTCAGATTGCCAATGGGGGTGCTTTTGTGCCTTATCAACCCTTTGTTATGCTTGTGCCCAATGGGAACTCTTCTGCTTACCCATAGGGCATGCCTACTCAACTTCCACCTCCTGTAGTTAATACTGATGATCACAAGACTCCTCAAGTGTAAGATCGCCAGACTCCTATGCCAACTGATGTTGAAAACCCTGATGATGATGAGCCAGTGTACAGAGGTCTTCCTATTCTTGTTCCGATTCACCTCAACCTACTCAAACTGCTATTCAAAATGTCCACTCTAGAATGCCTTACCCTGGGGCATCCTCCGTGGTTGTGGTACCTCCTACTGGTTATCCGTATGGTGTTCAGTTAGGTCCGAATTCTGGTCAGATGATTAATTCTGGGTTGGTGTAACCGTCTCAGTTTGCTTCTCCATAAGTGCCTGCTCAGACTGCATATCAGCCTCCGAATCCGCAAGTTTTTGTTAGACCTGCTGATCAGAAGAAACTTGTAGACTATAAACTGTTGGATGAGAGAATTAGAGCTATTGAAGGCTTCTCTGATTTTGGCATGGATGCCAAAGACTTGTGTTTGGTTCCAAATGTTGAGCTACCGCAGAAGTTCAAAATTCCTGAGTTGCCAAAGTACAAAGGGTTGAGCTATCCCCGAAGTCATGTGACCATGTATGGCTTAAAAATGGCATCTTATATTGACAATGATGGATTACTTTTTCACTGCTTCCAAGATAGTTTATCCGGAGCTTCATTGGACTGGTATATGGGACTTAACCGCAGCAAGATCCGTTCATGGAGAGACTTGTTTGAAGCTCTCTTGAAACAGTACAAGTACAACCTAGATATGGCTCCTACAAGGCTACAACTACAAAATCAGTCTCAAAGGACAAATGGAACCTTTAAAGAATACGCGCAGAGGTGATGCAGAATGGATTCTCGTGTTCGACCTGCTCTTTCTGATATAGAGTTTGTTGATATCTGCATGGGGACATTACAAGGGTTGTATTATGAGAAAATGGTGGGAAGTTCATCTTCGAACTTTTCCGATATTGTGACTATCAAAGATAGGATCAAAAATGGGTTGAAGATTGGTAAGATTTCTGGTACCTCTACTCAACAACCAACCAACAAAAAACCACATAGCAGTTATGAAAAGAAGAAAGAAGGTGAGGCGAATGTTGTAATGGCAAGAACCCCTCTTCAATATCAGGTTCCTATGGCTCCCATGCCATATTATCCCTATTCGTATATTGCTGCTGCCTAGTATCGACAACTGCCATATCAGTATCAATCACAACAACAGGCTCAGACCCCTAAGAATTAACAACAACTACAACGGCAGCAATCTCAGGAAAATAATAGAAATCAACAAAGCCAGAACAGACAAGGGCATAGTAACAATTAGAAAAACTGCAAACGCCCAAACTTTGATAAGATTCCCGTGTCGTACACATAATTATTTCCTTATCTTGTCCATCAGGGAGCAATTATACCAAAGGAAATTCCACCTGCACCTCTCCTGCATGGCCCGAAACATAATCCTAATGCATTATGTGCTCACTATGCTGGGTACATAGGACATGCTACTGAGGATTATATTGTTTTCAAGACCAAAGTACAAGAACTAATTGATCAGAAGATTATGACATTCGCTGAGGAACGTCCCAACGTGTAGAATAATCCTTTGCCTACTCATGACGGGCCGAGGGTTAACATGGTTGAAGACGATGAAAGGGCTGAACTGATCATGGACGTCGACAAGGTGAAAACTCTAATGACTGTTGTGATCAAGAAATTGAATGAACATGGGATATAGGGGTGTATTATATGTGAAACCAATCCTAATCAATGTTGAGAACTGAAAGGTTGTGTTCAAATTTTGATGAATAGAGGTGTGGTCCAGTTTGCTAGATCCAGAGTCGTCAAGAAAGTAGCTACCATTGAACCATTCACGATCATTTACAGAAAAGTTCCCATGGAAGCTCCAAAGAAGAAAGTTCAGCCTATCACTGTTAATGTGCCCAAGTCGTTCCCTTATCAAAGCTCTAAGGCGGTGCCTTGGAAGTATGATTCTGTGGTGTACTCAGGGGGCCGAGAACTACAGTTTCCCAAATTTGAGATTGTGAATATAAATGCTGTTGGAGGCATGACTCGTAGCGGACGAGTGTTTGCTCCAAAAGTCACTTCTAAGCTGGTTCAAGTGCCAACTTTCATCTCTCCCAAGGAGAAATATGCTTCAACAACTCCTGTTGTGCAATAAGGGGCATCCACATCCACACCTGTTCTGGTAGTACCAATTACTCCATCTATAGATATTGCAAAAGCGAAAAAGGTAATTGCTAATGAAAATCAAGAGTTTCTTAAGTTGATTAAGAAGAGTGATTTCAAGATCGTGGATCAACTGGGGCAGACACCCTCGAAGATTTCGATCTTGTCTCTGCTTATGAGTTCCCATGCTCACATATTGACTTTATTGAGAGTGTTGAACACTACCCATGTAATGCATGACATCTCTGTTGACCAGTTTGATGACGTGGTTGCCAACATAACTGCCAGTAGATATATGGGTTTCAACGTAGCCGAGTTGCCTCTTAAGGGGACTACACATAACAAATCCTTACACATATCAATAACATGCATGGATGCCTTGTTATCTCGTGTCAGTTCTTCCTTCAATGTGATGCCTAAGGGTACGTTGAGTCAATTATTGGTAGAAGGGAGCGAGATGAGGGCTAGTGCTTTGATCGTCAAGGCCTTCGATGGTTCTCAAAGGCAGGTTATCGGTGAGGTAGATTTTCCAATCAAGATCAGACCGCACTTGTTCACCATCACCTTCCAAGTGATGGACATCAACCCTGGCTATAGCTGCTTATTGGGTAGACCGTGGATGCACGCCGCTGGAGTAGTTACCTTCATGTTGCACCAAAAGCTAAAATTCTTGTATGAAGATCAACTGGTTATTGTCTGTGGTGAAGAAGATTTGTTGGTAAGCGAGTTATCTTCCTTTCGATATGTCGAGACAGAGGAAGGCATAACGGAAGTGCCATTGCAATGTCTTGAATTCGAAGACGTCAGCTCTGCTTCTATCAATCAAGGTAAATCACCAGAAGTGACCCTATCATCTGCTAAGAATGCAAGAGAAGCTCTTGAGAAGGGCGCCCTTCTTGGATGGGGGCAAGTGGTAGATGTTGTGGAGAAGCATGATCGTTTCGGACTTGGTTATCATCCTGCTCAACAAGCCAACTCAAGTAGTCAAAAGAAGTTCAATCCAATCAAGTTTAACAGTGCTGGTTTCCAGAAAGGCGACATTATGGCTGTCATTGATGACGTTGGCAATAGTAGTTAGAATGCAAGATTTGTGCGCATATGTCCTCCCGAGTTCAAGCTTACCAATTGAACGAATACCGTGATTCCCATGGTCTTTCCTTTGAACATGTAATGCATTTTGCTTTTCTGATCCATCGTCTTCGCCCGAGACGAGAGGATAGGTTGTAAGGGCCTCCCGTTTTTAGACATATTATGTGATCAATAAATGAATGCTTTTTGCATTCAAATCATGCTCCTTTTCTTTCTTTATTTTACTTTTTCACAAATAATAAATGGCAAAAGTTTCTTTTATTTTTTCACCTTTAAAATAGCTCATTCTAAGAAAAATTCATAAACATGCAGAGAAAATAAGTGCATTGATAACAATAGGGTAAACATCCATTGTAACTCTGGGATTCCAATTAACCAAGCCGAAGAAGGCGGTAAGGAAGATTGTGAATTATCGGCTGAACTAGCAAGGCCCCTTGAGCACGAGCAGAAAGAGATTCAGCCATACAAAGAGCCAGTAGAAGTGGTCAACCTGGGTACAAATGAAGTCAGAAAAGAAGTCAAGGTTGGGGCATCTCTCGCCAAGCATGTACACGCCGAGTTGGTAAAGTTATTGCTAGAATATTTGATATCTTCGTCTGGTCTTATCAAGATATGCTTGGTTTAGACACCAACATCATTGAACATCACTTACCGCTCAAACCCGAATGTCCTCCTGTCAAGCAGAAGCTCAGAAGGATTAGACCTGATATGGCACTCAAGATCAGAGAAGAGGTGAAGAAACAGTTTGATGTTGGGTTCCTAGCCACTTCTGAGTATCCTCAATGGGTTGCTAACATCGTCCCGGTTCCTAAGAAAGATGGAAAGGTTAGAATGTGTGTGAGTTATCGAGATCTCAATAAGGCAAGCCCAAAAGATGATTCCCTCTGCCTCATATTGATGTCTTGGTGGACAACACTGCGTAGTTCTCAATATTTTCGTTCATTGACGGTTTCTCAAGGTACAATCAGATAAAGATGGCTCCAGATGATATGGAGAAAACCACCTTAATCACGCCTTGGGGCACATATTGCTATAAAGTCATGCCATTTAGTTTGAAAAACGCAGGGGAAACATACCAACACGCCAGGGAAGCCCTCTTTCATGATATGATAAATAAAGAGATCGAGGTTTACGTGGACGATATGATTGCTAAATCCAAGACTAAAGACGATCACTTGGACCATTTGAGGGAACTGTTTCTAGACTCTAAAAGTTTAGGCTGCGGTTAAATCCTGCGAAATGCACCTTTGGAGTCCGATCTGGTAAACTATTGGGTTTTATTGTGAGTCAGAAAGGCATTGAAGTTGATCCCGACAAGGTTCAAGAAATTTAAGACATGCCACCTCCAAAATTTAAAAAGAAGTCCGAGGCTTTCTGGGCCGACTTAATTACATCTCTAGATTCATTTCTCATTTGACTGCTACCTGTGAACTGATATTCAAATTGCTAAGAAAAAATTAATTGATTGAATGGAACAGTGATTGTCAAGAAGCATTTGACAAAATAAAAAGTACTTGCAAAAACCACTGATTTTAGTACCACCGATTCCTGGTAGGCCTTTGATAATGTATCTCACTGTCCTCGATGAATCTATGGGTTGTGTATTGGGTCAGCACGACGACACGATGTCGCGGTGAGAACTGGATATCAAGTTATTAGTTAACTTGAATCACATTTCTTTTATTTCACCACCGTCTTTGATTTATCCAAGGGAAGGGAGAAAGATCGAATTACCCACAATGCAATGCAAATGCAAACTAAGATTCTAAAGTTCGGGGGTTGGTTATACCTAGGGAAGGTGTTAGCATCCTAGATATCTGTAGTACTCTACAGGAACCTCTTGTTTTTCTTATGTTATTTGTTGTTTGTTATCTGTTTACTAAAGGGTTAAGGGTAGGGAGACTTAAAGTTCTATTCCTAAGTGTGCTCGACAAAATATCGCATCTTATGCCTACATATCCTGTCGGGAATGGAATCAGAGCACTTGTAGTTCCTCTGAAGGATGCTAAGGTTGTTTAAAAGTTTTAGGAGAAGAGATGAGTCATCATCTTAAGAAACCACCACAACTTTGAAAATTGTTTGTATTTGTGGGGTATAGGATTGTATGTCCCTTCTTTGAGATGATTCACATCTAATTCTCTTGTGTGGAGAATTAGGTGAGCTAAAGTTTGATTGTAAAAATCAAAATTGAAGGGGGGACTAACTTAGGAAGTCTATCCTAAATTGTCTAATAAACTTATCTTAAGCGTGTAAAACCTATGGGGAGGTATGATGCAAATGAAATGCACCATGCACAATAATTTGATTATCATGCATGGGATTTTCCCTTGGATATTAATGTGATTAATTATATTAGATTTAAGCAAGACTGCTAGCAAAGTGGTGCTAGTCTTGTGTCTAGTGACCAAAAGGTTGAATGCGATGCCTAAAGGCAATCGACTTACATGGGTAGAAAATGGGCTTGACGTTGGATCGAGAGTTTTAATGTTTTGAAAAGGTTTTAAAAACAAAAGCACGCATACATGATACGTAATAAACAAAAGCAATAGCACAACATAATATCAATCAAGTTCTAGCCTAATCCATACAAATGCAACCAAGCGCGGGGAACGACTTATTAGGAAAAAAAGTTTTGAACTAATAAAAGGTTTATTATTTTAGAATTATGTTTTAATTTGAAAAAGTTAAGGATTATTAATAATTAAAAGGGGTTAAAGGTTTCTTGTATAAAAAGGGTTTTAATGATTTTCAAAGTTTATTTTAGTTTTAAAAAGGTTCTTAAAGAGTTTTCAAATTAATTTAGAAAAGGTTTTAATTTTAATATTCTTATAAATAAAAGTTTTTATTAAAAGGTTTTTACTAGTTAACAAAATGTTTTTAATTTATTATTTTATTAAAAGGCGACATTTTAGAAAAGAAGTTATATATTATTTTTATTAAAAAAGGATTATTTAAAGGTTTCTAAATGTTTATTATTATTTTTTTATTGGTTATGTTAAAAATAAATTCTAATTACTTTGAAAAAGGATGAATTTATGAATTTTAGATTTATTTATTTAAAAGGTTAAATTAATTAAAACAGGTTTAATATTTAAAAAAGGAAAAACGGAGGGACCGTATGCTACACAGGTAGGGAGGGTCCATCGCGGACCCTCAAGTTCAACCTCTAGATCCAAGAATGTTGTCCATCCAACGGATCAAAGCGAGGGTACATGATAAGTGAGGTGTGTGCATGTGTACAGGATCAAAACGATAATCAAAAGAAAAAAAAATAAAACCAGACGGACTCTCACTCTCTCATCTTCTCACTCTCGTTTTCCTCTCCCTCTCTAAAAAATTAGGGTTTCGCACCCCCTAATTACGCCGCCACTACTCTCATTCTTCTCATCTTCTCTCTCGAACAAACAAGCAATAAACCCTAATCCCACACAGTCCTAATACCCCAATTCACTATAAGTTTGATTACAAATTACAATGATAAAGGAAGAAAAGCGGCAAAAAAAGGAGGATATGGAAGCGAGGCGATGCGGCGCGACTGGATCTTCAGGATTTTCTCACAGATAAGTTTTCAATTTCTCTTTCTGAATCCTTCCCCTTTTTGTGCTTTGTGTTGCCGTCCCTGGTGTGCGTGTGTTGTGGAGTTCTCTGCTTCCTCTTTCTCGGTTCGAAGCGTCTGGTGAATGTTTATGTTAGTATCTCTGATGTTTGGTTGTGTCCCTGGTTTATTGAGTTGATGGTGATTGGTATGGTATGTTGGGGATTTGACGTGTATGGTTTTCTGAATTGGTTCTTGGTGGTGCTTGTAAGGATTGGTGAATTGTGACGATTCGAGGGTTTTGGATTATGAAAGATTTTTTTGTTTTTTGAATGATTTACTGATATGAAATTGGCTGGTTTCGATGAAACTTATGATGTTTGGTTTGGCTCAGAAAGGAGGAATTCTTCATGGTATTAGAGGAGTAACGGGTATGACCATGATGTCGTAAGTTTCAGGCCTTTGTGATGTGTATTGCTATAGTGTTATATGTGTGTGTGGGATTTTATGAATGTTCCGTTATATCCCCTGTGATTGGCACTGAGTGCATATTTATAGCCATAGGAAGAAGTTCTGCTTTGGAGTGGGCATTAAAACACGATAATGCTATTTCCATTATCAAGTAGACATGTTGTGACTGGTTTTGGTAAGTTTTGGTATTTTGATTTTGAAGGATTTCTTGTCTGGTGTATGTGTGGGAATCTCGATGTGTAGGCTCCCCTTGTTCTGGTGATTCCATCTCTCTTTTATAGGCAGAAGATATTAAATCCCGATTTCGAAATTGAATTGAGAGATTGTGTGACAATGACTGTTTTGGAAATAATTGAAACTTTGATTTCGTTTTGCTAACTTTTCTCTTATTTTACTGATTTGGATTGATGAGTAATGATGTTCAAAATCAAACTTTGTTGTTGCCAACATTTGCTATGAATTCTTGATTTCTTATCATAACCTCTTAAGCTCACATTAACGATACTGATTTATTGCGATGATTTTGTTTCCCTTTTCAGAAGGATGTCATAGCCGTATTCTTGGTTTCTATTTGCAGAAAGGAGTCTTCATGGATACGACACAATATCAATTTGACTTTGTTTTGGACGGGTCTAAAGGTAGTGTGAAGAGCAATATCAATTCCAATTGCAGGTAAGTTTTGCATTGTGAGTGATTGGTTTGAGTTTGTTCGATATTATTGATGAAGGTTCAATTTCTGCAATTTCTCACGAATACTGTCATAACTGTAACTCTAAACTCAAACTGTCATGTTATTCAAGTTATTTTCATTAGGGTACCTTGATAACACTTTTCTTATTTGATTCGCCAGGTGAGGAAATTGATGGGCGGATGGGAGATAAGCCGTGGTTTCGGCATCTTCCTACCGTGTTTTTCATCACTTACCAAAATTAGTGAGGACTTTACCGAGATTGGCCTCAACTTCTGGTGTACTTATGCTGTCAACATATTCCTAAGAAAATTATTCTCGGCGGGACTCAAGATCTGCAGCTGTAGTTGTAAGATTTGATAAGAAGTGTCTCATTGATTTTGCTGATTTTTATAGTAGATACCTGGTATAATTGTTTCTTCCATCATGTTTTGCAGGGTAAGACTTCGAAGGGATTCAACCGTTAATGCCGCAATCGTTTGGATGACCTTCTATAAATCTATGATAGCGCAACCCATCCAAGGTAGGAAGGCTGTCAAAAGTCCAATGGAATTCTTTGGTGCCGATGTCTTAAGCATGTCTTAGGGATGTTCTGATTTTTTTTACCAAATATGTCCGAAAATGCCTGACCATTGATGATTGCAGGTTGTGGTACACGTTGGTGTTGGAGATGGATCATCTTGCGTAGGAATGGCTAGGATATTGGCTAAAATGTTTCTTCATGAAGCTCCAGTATTTGTTTTGCTAAGAAGACTCGCTAAAGCTCTAGTAAAGAATGAGGTGCTTCTATCACTATATGCTCGTGCAGCGGAGGCCAAATATTCTCATTCGACGAACCAACGAGCCAAGTTGAGGTCCAGGTATGCGGCGCCCCTACGACCGAGTTTACGGACATCTTAAGCTAAATCAAAGACATGAGTTTGGATCCCTTCCGCTTGGTTATTTGCCGCACAGGTTCTTTGAAGACTGGTTTCAATCTTGACTGCACTTCTAGAAGTAGAGATAACAGTGTAGTGCCTTCAGCTTTGATATTATCTATGACTCTTGTTTAGGACAGTAGTTTTAATTGGTATCACTAAGTGTAAGTTCCTTCAAACAACGCAACAAAAACAAGTACCTCCTGGCACTTAAGTTGACGTATATATCTTTCAATTATGGGTCCTAGCTATTGATCCTGTAGGTGTTAATTTGTTAATTTAAAAAATTGACTTTAGAGGCTCTGGTCATGAGCGATTTCCATTCATTGTAAGGATTCACGAGCTGTTATAATATTCCTTTCTGAATAATGGCTTCCCACACTTTGACTTTTCCGCCTTTAGGATGATGCCTTCATCCACACACTAATTGTTGATGCCCTTTATTATTTGAACATACTCTCATTATAACGTAAGGTCCTTAATCTAACACAACATCCTCAACGGCCACCTATGATGAGGCACTTTTATTCTTGGAATTTAATCTTGAATTTTCTTGTAATCATCACCAATAATTTATATTTGACATGATCTTGAACTTGTACTTCGAGTTTCAAATTTCTACTTCCTTCCATAAAAAACATAACATCAATAAGCAAACACAATTCTTAAATCTTGAGGAGTTTACAAAAGGGGGGAGATGCCATCTTGCAGTATAACCTTGCCACATAACTAGTGACTAATCTCTAGGAACCAAATTTCTATATCAAATGGCATGACCTTGTAACAATATGTACCCCATGGCTTGATGAAAGTAGTCTTCTCCATATCAGCTGGGGACATTTTGATTTGATTATATCCTGAAAAACCGTCCATGAAAGAAAAGACAGAGAACTGCACTATGTTATCTACCAAGACATTAATATGAGGCAAAGGAAAATCATCCTTCGGGCTTGCCTTGTTGAGATCTCGATAGTCCACACACATTCTGACTTTCCCGTCCTTCTTCGGAACTGGGACGATGTTGGCAATCCATTCAGGATATTCGAAAGTGGCTAGGAACCCAGCATGAAGCTGTTTCTTTACCTCTTCTATGATTTTGAGTGCCATGTCGGGTCTAGTCCTTCTGAGCTTCTGCTTGACAAGAGGACATCCAGGCTTGAGTGGCAAGTGATGCTCAACGATGTTGGTATCCAACCCATGCATATCTTGATAGGACCAGGCGAAGATATCAACATACTCTTTCAATAACTTGACCAACTCGGAGTGTACATGCTTAGAGAGGGATGCGCCAACCTTGAATTCTATTTTGACCTCATCAGTACCAAGATTGACAACTTCCAATGGCTTTTTGTGTGCCTGAATCTCTCTATGCTCGTGCTCAAGGAGCCTTGCTAGTTCAGCCGGTAATCCACAATCTTCCTCACTATCTTCTTCGGCTTGGTTAATTAGAATCCCAGAATTACAATGGATGTTTGCCATGTTGTTATCAATGCTTTTATTAGTTCTGCATGTTTATGAATATAATGAGCTATTTTGAAAAGTGAAAAGAAAAGAAACTTTTGCCATTTATTTGTGAAAAAGTAAAATAAAGAAAGAAAATAGAGCATGATTTTGAATGCAAAAAACTTTTATTTATTGATCACATAATATTGCAAAAGCGTGAAGTCCTTTACAAGCTATCCACTCGTCTCGGGCGAGGACGAGGGAATGAGAAAGCAAAATGCATTACATGTTATATGGGAAAACCACAGGAATCATGGTAGATGTCTAATTGTTGAGCTTGAAACCTGGCAGACACTTGCGCACAAGGCTTGAAGTCTGATTACCAGGACCAGCATCATCAGTGGCTGCCACGATGTCACCTTGCTGGAAACCCTCACTATTGAACTTGATTAAGTTGCACTGCTTTGACCCAAGTGAACTAGATTGTCGACCAGGACGATAACCCAATCCAAAAAGATTATGCTTCTCAACCACATCAATCACATGCCCCCAGCCTGACAAGGCACCTTTCTGGATAGTCTCCTTAGCACTTTTAGCATACGCTAAAGTCAATTGTGGTGATCTACTTTGACTAGTGGAAGCAGAGCTGACATCTTCGTACTCGAGACACTGCAACGACACCTCAGCTATGCTGTTGTACCCCAAATTTTACCCCTAGATGTCATAACATCTTGCACTTGCATTTAGATTTCAATCATCTGTGCATTATTATCTAATCACCATATCTTGCTAGTTTGTTCTTTTATGCAAAAAGCAGGGTTTTCATCAAAGTCTCCTAAGCCAAGCTCTCATATGATTCAAGGAGGTCATCTGTTCAAGAAAGATAATTGAGGTTCCAAATGCAACTAGTTAAGTTCACATACATCCTAGAGGCCCAATTCAACAAGGATTCAAGTGTGTTTGGTTCCCATTACAAGTGCCTTGAGCCACAAGTTCACCATACCTCAAATTAGGGTTTTGTGATGACAAGTTAATCATGGCCTTTGATATTGATCAAGAGTGGTGCTCAAGCCCTGGGACATGACTCCATGTGATAGTAGACATCCTCAGAGACTATCTATGAGCCTTAGATGTGATTGAAGAAGCAAGATCATCAGAGATCATTCAAGTGCATTCACAAGTGAAATTAGGGTATTGACTGAGGCTCTAACCTTTGAGATTTTGATCCAAAATGAAGCATCCAAGTCCTCAATCCGTCATGACATGTCTCATTGATGAGTTAAGGCATGAGAGATCAAGTCTTGAAGGGTTTCTTGCAAGGGAAGCAAGGTTTGGTCTTTGTAACTTTCCAAATGTGGAAAATTCACTACTTGTGCAAAAATTGAAACAGTCATAACTTTCAAACCACACATCCAAATTGAGTGACTCAAAGCTAAAATGGAAGATTTTTCCATGATCTTCAAAGTGTATTAGAGGACCCTCTTTCAAAAAATTCATGGTTTTTAAGTTATGAGACTTGGAACACCATATGCCTTAGGGACTTGGTGAAAATTTCAGCATTTTTCTCCAATTTTAAACACGATTTCATGGCTAATTTTCACACTATTCCAAACCTCATTTCAAGATTCTTTCCACATGAAACTTACTCCATCAATTGCTCACTTTTCATAGAACCAAAAACCTCAAGATTTGATGGAATGGTTATTAAGTTATTATGCACTAAAGGTGACATGTTGAAATATGTACACACTCTAGGTAATTCAGAATTTTCAAACTCTTTGGTACATCCATTTTGTCCACGAGTTTTCACATATTTTTGGGTTCTATCCCAACTTGTCCACAACATGTGAGCTATTCTACTCTATTTCAAAAGGTTCAAGAGAAAGGTCTTTCATTTGGTTCACAAATATGCAAGTTGTCGTGTGGAATAGTTGATCTTTTTAGCATAATTACTTTACACAAAACCTCTTGTCAACACCAGAATACTGAACCAAAAGTACAGGCTGCTGACTTTCACCAAGTTTCAACGCATACTTTGCCACAAAACCAGCAAAAGAAACTTCCAAGGTACAATCATCTTGTACTTGTTAAAGCTGGCACAAGAAAATGATATGTTACAAAGGCTAAAACTATTGTGTAAACACGGTTGAGACTTTGGCATGTTGGTTCAAGAATTTCCTTTTTTCTGACTTCAGTCGTAAAATAAACAACACGGCAAGCTTTCACTTGGCTCAAGAATGCTAGCCACACTACCAGGCGTGTAGCAGTCCCTTTGTTATTTTCTCCTCAAGACAAAGCCTTTGTCTGATGAATCTTTTATACTAAGGACCGACTTGCTCTCCTATAAAAGGAGCACCATTCTCATTCAGTGGACATCAACAAAAACATTATAACACCAAATACTGCTCGTGTGAGATGTTGGTGTAGAAGAGAAGCCCCAGCATCTTGGGAAAGAAGGAGTTTAGTGCAGTTTGATCATCAAAGCTTGAAGGTGCAGTGGACTCATTCCACTAGGTAATCTCTCCTTCATTTCATGTTCCAAACGCCCTAATCATGTAACGGTCATATCATTGTTTGATTGTTATTTGTTTTGAATGTGAGTATGTGATGCATTTGTTAATATTGGGTGCTTAGGATGACTTGGAACCCGCCATACTCATGTCACTATATTAAAGTTTGTGTGTTTGAAATATTCTCAAATGGTCCATTGTTTTAAAATAATAACATGTAAATCATATGGAATTTTCATGGCACGATAGGCTGTTGTTCTCAGTATCCCCTAGCTCAAATGCTTACAATATCATGATCATTCTGCTGCCGTAATGGGTGTTTGTTTTTCTTGCATTTTAATCAAGTGACCATGTGAATAGGATTATTGAGTTCATGTAATGCTGTTAACACTGGCAGTCCTTGAAAGCATTTTGTTCATGTCAGTGTGCCTAGTTTGAATAAATAAATCATTACCTGTGAAAAACATGAAAGGTTTGGCCTGATGCTGTGCTGATATGATAAATATGATGTTGCTCTTGCCTTGTTTGCTATGGACCACATGCATAGGCTGATGCTATGAATGTTTGAGTGTGTGTTGCCATGATTCAGAAATATCCATGTCCTTGTGTTGTACGTTTATATGCCTGAACTGTCTCATGGTGTCCATTTCATGTTAGATTGAGATAATAACATGTTAGTTTTGTGCGATAGCCTGATAGTGTTTGCTCACACTCTCTTAACATTTGATTCCATTTTCATGTCCGATTATTAAATGATTCCTCATCACTGCTATGCTGTGTGTTTATCTTCACTAAGCTTAGTTGATAAGGCGAAATGATCTCTGGTACGACTATTTGTTTGTGGTTCTGATCGTGTATCATCCTTTAGCCTTTAGTTTCAATGCGAATACCTGACTTTCATGACTTGCTGTTATGTGTTAAAGCTTGTGTTTGAACCATTTAAAGCCTGATGTTATTCTACTATTTAAACACTACAAATTACTGTTTTGTTTCATTAGTTTTGGTTGAGAGTTGATGATGGAAATGATTGAGAAAGTGAGGGTTTCGCCATGCTTGTTTCCTGGTTTTCACGACTAGGGTTCTTAAATTATGAAGCTGCAGGGGAACTGTGATGAGATGGCAAGGCATGAGTTGTTGGTTTTTCACTTTGTCGTTTAGTCACTTAAAAGGATTAGTGACCAATTGATACACGTTCCACATGATTTTTGTACACGACCATATAATATATGACTTTGCTGAGAATTAATTCATATATGGACTTGGGCCTTCATCGTTCCGCTGTTGTACTAATGCACACCACCTGTGTTATTCTATTTCACTCTTCTCTTTTATTTATTTATTTTATTTTCATCTTCAATTTGGTATTATTAAAATAGTTTCTTTTTAATAAAAATTCCAAAAAAAATTCACAAGTACATTTTAATACTTAATTTAATTTTCTACAATTTTATTTCCATTTTTATTTTATTTTTACATTAATTTCTAAAATTCCAAAGAAAACATGAATAACCTTAGATTTAATCCTTGAACTTCTTGTCTTTGGAAATCAACCTTTCCTTACAAACCTTTTGAGAAGGATCTTTAGAGTGTTGTGTGACACGTATAAGGATTAATTGGACGATTATTTCTTGACTTTTGAAAAGTCTCTTGTTAGGTTTTTATTGGCCTCATTTGACCTTCGTTTCTTAAGCTCATACCTTTGACATTTTGTCTTTTATTTCAAGTTTCGAAGATGTTATCTTTGTCACAGTTATGTTTATGCATCCCCTTTAAGTTTTGAACTCATATTATCCATTCAATCCCACTATAATATTCTTGTTTACAATTTAGTTGTCTTCCCCTCCTTCCAAAGGAAAAGTCTCTCTATTGACCTCAAAGTCATGGATAGCTCATTACCTCCCTCCTTGACCTCATAGTCATAGGATCCTTTCCCTTGGCCTCATGAGATCCATTTCCATCACAACTTAGCAATAGGTTAAAGTTCTGAACTCTATGTGATTCTCACCATCATGAGAACTGACTTTTCCCCTATAACTTAGATTTTGAGAGTTATCGTGAACTCTAAAATGAGCCCACACTCATTTCCCCTTGGAACTTTGGCCATAGTCAATGGTTCCTCTTTCACCATTAGTTAGGTGAACTACGGTTGCTCTGATTCTTTAGTCAGATACGTAGGCACAAGACGCGACGTCTTGGCGAGCAAACTTAGTGTATATACCCTTAGGTCTTTACCTTAGTACAAATTTCTTTTAGCAAGCAAACATAACATAACACAAACTAAACAAGAGGTTCCTGTAGAGTACTACAGATATTAAGGGTGCTAATACCTTCCCTTAGTATAACCAATCCCCGAACCTTAGATCTCCCCCTTTAGGTTTTCTCGATCTTGAACCTTTCCTTTGGAAAAATCAAAGTCGGTTGTGAATTCAAAGAAATGTGATGCAAGTTAATAAATAGCTTGTTATCCGATTCTCACCGCAACAGAAATGGAGACTTCACTGGGGATCCTTCTTTGAGGGTTAAGCCCACCTTGTTTTTGCTTATGTTATTTATGCTTGCTTGCTATATTTGTACATATCTGTATGATTACCTTTATATATGCTTTGCTTGAGATCTTCTGTTGGCATGGTGCTTTTGAGTGGTGAGATAAGTCCTAACTTGGACTCGAGAGCACATATAATAGGATCGTGGTGTAATCAATAGTCGGTTGTTGGGAGTAGTCCTAACAATTTATGGCATATGATGACCACACTCAGATGAGGCCCTTTGGGTTTGTTGATGTCTGATGTAAGCAGTTGCATTGATATTACTCTTCCAAATGGGAGCCAGGGATTCTGAGGACCGTAGTTACCTTGACCCCACTCGGCCTTTTAGGATGTAGTGCGGTGACTATGAGGGAGCCAGTCCCAAGTAGTTTTCATGCGATACTACACTCAGACGAGTTTATCTTGAAACTATTATTAACTCGTGTGAGTAGTCACAGGGGCCGATAATATCCGAAGGATTTGCGTAGACTCTGGGAACTTTTAGAACCTTGTTCTACAGTCGATGAACCTATATCCCACACCTTATTGGGATGGGTAGATCATGGCTCCATTCATAAAACCTCTAAAACCTAAGACTTGTGTGCTGTGATTGTATACATATGTTTGTGTATATATTTGTGCATTGCATACATCTCATTGCATCCATTGTTGGTTTCAAGGAAATCAGACATTCATTTCCTTTGCAAAAGATCAATAAAGCTTGGATCTTAAAAACAAAATTTTCTTTAGTTTTTTCCACAAAAATTTTTGCAACTTGCTTTTGAGTTCCTTGAAACCACTTGGCTTGTATTTGCATTCCGTGCGCATTCGCATCTCATTTGCATTTCTCAGTCTCGAGTCTCTCTTCCTCTTCTATGTCTAAAGGATACCTAGCGCCTATTCAAGACAATGGCAACAATGAATGAAATTCTGAAGAACCAGGAAAAGTTAAAAGTGGAGGTCAGAATCCTCAAAGGCCAGATGAATTAGGTTCTAGAAAATTTGTAAGCTCTAATGAAAAAAGAGGATCACCTTCACTCTATCACACCAACATTCAGCGATTAAGCTTCTGTTCATCTACCAGTTTCTCAACCACCAATCTATCAACGATCTCCCGACGTTCCTGCTTATCCACAACGGGCTCAAGGTAAAAGACAAGGTCGTAGGCCTCCGATTCATCCCATTCCTATGATGTATACAACGTTGTATCCTTCTTTGGTGCAACAAGGATTAATAACTACAAGGTCATCAGGCCCACCTCCTGATCTGCTTCCACCTTCTTACAATCCCGATGCTCATTGTGCATTCCATGAAGGTGCACCAGGCCATGATTTAGAAGGTTGTTTTGCTTTGAAGCATATTGTGAGGGATTTAGTAGAGAGAAATATTTTATCTTTCGATGACTCTCGGTCTAATATCAAGAACAATCCTTTTCCATCTCCTGAGGATCTCCCATGCCCAGGATTTGTTTTTGAGGAAACCTCATGCCAGCCAACCGCTGGTCTTGTTCCTGCACCCGAATGTAATCATCATCAGGTGTCTACCGAAAGGGTGTTTCAGCCTCCAACATTTGTTTCTCCTCAAGGTTCTCGAAGCCAAGATAAGAAGAAGTGTGATGTCAAAAGGGGTAAGGTTCACTACACACCTATCCTAGTGCCGCTGAGTAAACTGTTCCCACTGCTGATTCAAAACAAGTTGGTAACTCCTCGACTTCTCAACCCTGTACCAGGACCTTGGTACAATCCAAACCTAACTTGTGAATTCCATAAGGGAGCCAAAGGGCATGACTTGGATGGTTGCCGAGCTTTAGAATATACTGTGCAAAATCTGATCCACAACAAAGATTTAATCTTCGAAGAAGATCGCCCAGAGATTAAATGTAAATTCCACACTGGGACAAGGGGGCATCCCATTGAAGAATGCAAAGAGTTCGAAGCAAGACTGCTAAATCTGATAAAGACACTACATCCTCAGGAAGGTATGTCAAACGCTAATGTATCAACTTCTGAAGCTAAAGGCAAAAGACTCGCAAGGCCTCTCAAGGTTCTATACCACAAGGAACAGGTGATCATTGGTGAGGGTGTTCCCCCGCTTGGACCCGAAAACTGAAATCTTCTGAAATCAATCCGCCGAAGCTGGCTGTGTTTTGTTCATTTAAGTATTTTCAATTGTATTTCCTTCACTTTGAATTTATATTTGCTTATAAGCATTATTGTACTTTCAAATTGGCAGCATTAATGAAATGTTTGTGCATCTTTTGATTAAATCCATTCGTTTCACTCATTTACTGTTATAAAAGCAAAAAAAATATATCTTGTTCCACTCCCTTTATCAAACTTTTTGTTTAAGCAAAGATTGGGGAGGATGATGAAAATAATATCCATAATTATTGTGGTATGCTTTCGATTAAACCTTGCCGAGGATGTAAGGCATTGTTTCATTTCCCAAACACTGGAAAATAAGGAAGATAATCCCTCATTAACCCTTCGAGCCTAGAAGTAGGAGTTTTCTTTTCTTACACAAAAAACCTTTAAATATCAACCTTGGGGCAGGGTAGTTCTCAGTTTAACTTGGTTATGCATTCAAATGTAAGCGCTTCATGCAAAGACATCAGTCAGCTCTCTCCAATTAAGTGAATAAATGTACAAGTTGTTCCCGAAGCGACAAATAAGGAAGGATCGTGGAGAAATCCTTAATCGAAGGGTGAGCCGAGTCCCTTTCAAGGCAAAAGCCAAGAAAGATGGAAAGCCCAAAACTTCGCCTTATACAAGGAGGTTCGTACAACAATCAAGACAAAGCAGAATCTCATAATATCAATCAAGCAAAGAGGAGGTCCCAAAACCTCAGTGAAGACAAGAAAAGGTCTCAAAACCTCAACAATAAAGGATAACCAAATGTTGTAAGGGAGTAGTGACTACCAAGGTGTCTGAATCATCGTCAATTATCATCAGCTTAATTCCTAGCCTAGAGGAACCTGAATGTATAACTTAAGTTAACTGAGTGTAGGATTGGAGTTCATCACGAAGATGGGATGGGTACAAATAAATTTCGAGCCTTTATCTTTTGTTTCATAAACCGTGAACCGAGCCACGTTACAACCCTTAAAAGACCTAATTGAGGTAAGGTTGTTTTGAAAGCATACTACAGCAAGGTTGATTAACCTGACTCCTAATGATCTTTGCTATTTGCGTGTGTTAATCACTTCATCTGTCATTCCGTAAATGATTAGATCCATTTTGTTTTTGATTTAATCATTCCACTGTGTGTGTTTCATTAATAAAACTTTGATTTCAAAAGCTTGCATGAATTTTGCATTGAAATTGCCAATTTTTAATGAATAATACTTGTTTGCAAAAAAAAAAATTTAATATCAAAGAAATCCCAACAAACGCAGCCAGCTAGGGAATTTGACTTGATAAAGGAAGCTCAGTCAGGGGCAACCCAGTGGAAGGATATGCTAATCCACCATTCCAAGAGCTATTGAATCAGGGGTAGAACTCTTCAAAATTCAGAATTTTGGGACAAGTATTCTTGAGGTCATCTTATGACAAGTATGGACTCCAGTGACCCACCAACGGGGGTAAGTTTGTTCCCCAGCCGTCGTTACCACAGTCTGAGTACTTTGTTTTGCAAATACAGTTAAATAGGGGCAATTATGTCATTTCCCCTTCAAAAGTTTGAAGATATTGAAGCATCTGGTATGCCAATTCTTCTGTAAAATCCTTTTGATTACCTATCAGTTAATCAGGGGCAATCAGGTCCAGATTCGGCAAATCTCTAAAAAACGGTTAGTCAGGGACATATCCTTCACAGATCAACCGAGCTAACAGGGGCAAGTTTGTTCCCCAGTTGTCAACAACCAGTCTGAAGCACAAGTTCAAGGACCTTGTTGTGTAAGTACAGTTAATTAGGAGCAGTTATGCCGAAATTCACGAACCTCTCCAAGAGTTGGAAGATATTGAAACACCTTGTATGCCAATTCTTTTATAAAATCATCTTGTTATTTTCTTCTGGTAGACCATGTACTATGAGGAAGATGACTCCTGTTACTAGCTCCCCAGTAAGCTGTCTCTCCAGCTAAATCTTGGCAATTCTCCATGGACTTCCCTCCAATGAAGAAATCAAGCTCATGATGGCAATCCTAGTGAAGTCATGATGCTATACCCCAAGTGGATCACTTTTTTCCCCGGAGAAGTTTGTAATCTTGAAGTAGATCTGATGATCCTACTTATTCATCCCCAGTAATGGCCCAATCTGACGAGTTTGGCTGGGTATCCTTTGTCGAGATGTTTATTTCATCTCCAGTTTCGCTTCTTGTCTGTTTTGTCAGCATAAGCATAAGCATGGCATAAGCACTCATATGCATGGCATCTTAGCATTTCTGCCTCCATCTTGGTGTTTACCGGTTTTCTTCACTTTGGCGTTTATCTCCCTAAGTGACTGGGTTTGTCCATTTTCTCCAATAGAGTTGTCAGCCCTAGGAATAAAGTGCCCATCCTTGCTAAATTCCCCATAGATTTTTATCCTCGTGGATGATGGTTGGTTCAGTTATCTTTTCCACATGTGGATAAGATAAGTCCCCATTTGAGTTCATCTCTCAATTGGAGTTTTGTTTGACCGTTTATTTCTAGCTTGTTCCTAGATTGAACTTTGATCCCTGGCAGGTATGGTTTTTGAGCCTATCTTGAATGTGCATTTATTTTGTACCGTGTCTCGCAGGAAGAATCTTTTGATCCTCATGAGGATAAAATTCATTTTCCAGTAGTGTTGTGATATCAACATCTCTTTGGAATTTATACCCAATAACAAGTGGCAATCTCTTGAAGAAGTTTGTTTTTCTATGGTGATAAGTGGCAGTCTCTTATGAGAAGCTTATCTATCTCTGGTACTAACCAACCTTTTTGCACCATAATTGGTATTCCCCAGGAAGTCTAACCTGCAACCCCGGGTACTGGCCTCTATGATACTTAATCTCCTCATATGGATACCTAAAGTCCAGTAACGGCTGGCATTGTTTATACCAGGTCAGATGTGAACCTAAACTTCAGGTTATCGTGAACCCGTTGTTTGAAACCAGGTCAGATGTGAACCTAAACTTCAGGTTATCGTGAACCCGTTGTTTGAAACTAGGTCAGATGTGAACCTAGACTTCAGGTTATCATGAACCCGTCATTTGAAATCAGGTTATCGTGAACCTAAACTTCAGGTTATCGTGAACCCGTTGTTTGAAACCAGGTTATCGTGAACCTAAAATTCAGGTTATCGTGAACCCGTTGTTTGAAATCAGGTTATCGTGAACCTGAACTTCAGGTTATCGTGAACCCGTCGTTTGAAATCAGGTTATCGTGAACCTAAACTTCAGGTTATCGTGAACCCGTTGTTTGAAATCAGGTTATCGTGAACCTAAACTTCAGGTTATCGTGAACCCGTTGTTTGAAATCAGGTTATCGTGAACCTAAACTTCAGGTTATCGTGAACCCGTTGTTTGAAATCAGGTTATCGTGAACCTAAACTTCAGGTTATCGTGAACCCATCGTTTGAAATCAGGTTATCGTGAACCTAAACTTCAGGTTATCGTGAACCCGTCGTTTGAAATCAGGTTATCGTGAACCTAAACATTAGGTTATCGTGAACCCGTTGTTTGAAATCAGGTTATCGTGAACCTAAACTTCAGGTTATCGTGAACCCGTTGTTTGAAATCAGGTTATCGTGAACCTAAACTTCAGGTTATCGTGAACCCGTTGTTTGAAATCAGGTTACCGTGAACCTAAACTTTAGGTTATCGTGAACCCGTGGTTTGAAACCAGGTCAGATGTGAACCTAAACTTCCGGTTAAATGTGAACCCGTTGTTTGAACCCTGGTCCAATATGAACTTAAACCAAAAATTTAAAATCCAGCTTATACTGGTACCCAAACCAACTTAAATTGGTATCTTATCCAACTCAAATTGGTGTATACTGACATATCACTTCTGAGTCCAATCCTTGTTGGCACTTTAATCTGGTTCCCAGCAGAAGTTCAGTCATCATCAAGATCTCTTTGCATATCACTTATGAGTCCAATCCTTGTTGGCACTTTAATCTGGTTCCCAGCAGAAGTTCAGTCATTATCATCATCTCTTTGCAAGTCCTTGTGATTGATTATCATTTGGCGTACGCAGAACTTGTCTCTGTCTTTTCTGGTTTTTCTTGAAGATCCTGTTTGAACTCTTCAGTATAAGAAGTCCCCAGAAAATCTTGTATCTGTATGTCTATCCTTTTATTTCAAACTGATCCCTAGTGAAGATCATGTATTTTTTCTGGTTTCATGCCCAGTAAGAATGTTTCTTATTTCCCCAGTGTCGTCCGGTCACCTACGAGCATGTCGTCCATCTCCCTGGATCTTTCCCCATTGGAGAACGCCTTTCTGGATCACATCTCCAGTAAGGACCTGTAGGGTTTCCCCCTCAGTTTCATTCTTCCATCCCAGCGTTGCCTCAGAGTCTCCCCAGTAAGTCTCTTTTGTTGGTTAGCCTGTATCCCCAGTAAGTCTTCCTTGTGGATACTAACCTTCATCCTTCCCTAGTAAAGCTCATCTGTGGTGGTTTGCTCTTAGTTATTTGTGTCTTGTTTGTCTGCATCTTTGCGTCTATCATGGTATCATATCATCATACTAGAAGTTCATGGCATGTCAACATTTGCACGTCTGTTGTTTGTCCTTGGCATCTGCATTCCATCTAAGGGCAAAATTTCTGGTTTGCTATATTTAAATACCTTTCACCTGGATGTCCCGAGGATTTCCATTCCTCGTGCCATCTGGTAAAGCTATTTAAATAGGGGCAACTGGTATACCCCAAATTTTACCCCTTAGATGTCATAACATCTTGCACTTGCATTTAGATTTCAATCATCTGTGCGTTATTATCTAATCACCATATCTTGCTAGTTTGTTCTTTTATGCAAAAAGCAGGGTTTTCATCAAAGTCTCCTAAGCCAAGCTCTCATATGATTCAAGGAGGTCATCTGTTCAAGAAAGATAACTGAGGTTCCAAATGCAACAAGTTGAGTTCACATACATCCTAGAGGCCCAATTCAACAAGGATTCAAGTGTGTTTGGTTCCCATTACAAGTGCCTTGAGCCACAAGTTCACCATACCTCAAATTAGGGTTTTGTGATGACAAGTTAATCATGGCCTTTGATATTGATCAAAAGTGGTGCTCAAGCCCTGGGACATGACTCCATGTGATAGTAGACATCCTCAGAGACTATCTATGAGCCTTAGATGTGATTGAAGAAGCAAGATCATCAGAGATCATTCAAGTGCATTCACAAGTGAAATTAGGGTATTGACTGAGGCTCTAACCTTTGAGATTTTGATCCAAAATGAAGCATCCAAGTCCTCAATCCGTCATGACATGTCTCATTGATGATTTAAGGCATGAGAGATCAAGTCTTGAAGGTTTTCTTGCAAGGGAAGCAAGGTTTGGTCTTTGTAACTTTCCAAATGTGGAAAATTCACTACTTGTGCAAAAATTGAAACAGTCATAACTTTCAAACCACACATCCAAATTGAGTGACTCAAAGCTCAAATGGAAGCTTTTTCCATGATCTTCAAAGTGTATTAGAGGACCCTCTTTCAAAAAATTCATGGTTTTTAAGTTATGAGACTTGGAACACCATATGCCTTAGGGACTTAGTGAAAATTTCAGCATTTTGCTCCAATTTTAAACACGACTTCATGGCTAATTTTCACACTATTCCAAACCTCATTTCAAGAATCTTTCCACATGAAACTTACTCCATCAATTGCCCACTTTTCATAGAACCAAAAACCTCAAGATTTGATGGAATGGTTATTAAGTTATTATGCACTAAAGGTGACATGTTGAAATATGTACACACTTGAGGAAATTCAGAATTTTCAAACTCTTTGGTACATCCATTTTGTCCACGAGTTTTCACATATTTTTGGGTTCGATCCCAACTTTTCCACAAAATGTGAGCTATTCTACTCTCTTTCAAAAAGGTTCAATAGAAAGGTCTTTCATTTGGTTCACAAATATGCAAGTTGTCGTGAGGAAAAGTTGATCTTTTTAGCATAATTACTTTACACAAAACCTCTTGTCAACACCACAATACTGAACCAAAAGTACAGGATGCTGACTTTCACCAAGTTTCAACGCATACTTTGCCACAAAACCAGCAAAAAAAACTTCCAAGGTACAATCATCTTGTACTTGTTAAAGCTGGCACAAGAAAATGATATGTTACAAAGGCTAAAACTATCGTGTAAACACGGTTGAGACTTTGGCATGTTGGTTCAAGAATTTCCTTTTTTCTGACTTCAGTCGTAAAATAAACAACATGGCAAGCTTTCACTTGGCTCAAGAATGCTAGCCACACTACCAGGCGTGTAGCAGTCCCTTTGTTATTTTCTCCTCAAGACAAAGCCTTTGTCTGATGAATCTTTTATACTAAGGACCGACTTGCTCTCCTATAAAAGGAGCACCATTCTCATTCAGTGGACATCAACAAAAACATTATAACACCAAATACTACTCGTGTGAGAAGTTGGTGTAGAAGAGAAGCACCAGCATCTTGGGAAAGAAGGAGTTTAGTGCAGTTTGATCATCAAAGCTTGAAGGTGCAGTGGACTCATTCCACTAGGTAATCTCTCCTTCATTTCATGTTCCAAATGCCATAATCATGTAACTGTCATATCATTGTTTGATTGTTATTTGTTTTGAATGTGAGTATGTGATGCATTTGTTAATATTGGGTGCTGAGGATGACTTGGAACCCGCCATACTCATGTCACTATATCAAAGTTTGTGTGTTTGAAATATTCTCAAATGGTCCATTGTTTTAAGATAACAACATGTAAATCATATGGAATTTTCATGGCACGATAGGCTGTTGTTCTTAGTCTCCCCTAGCTCATATGCTTACAATATCATGATCATTCTGCTGCCGTAATGGGTGTTTGTTTTTCTTACATTTTAATCAAGTGACCATGTGAATAGGATTATTAAGTTCATGTAATGCTGTTA
Source organism: Lathyrus tuberosus (assembly GCA_022829125.1). NCBI lineage: Eukaryota > Viridiplantae > Streptophyta > Magnoliopsida > Fabales > Fabaceae > Lathyrus > Lathyrus tuberosus. The sequence continues at coordinate 24,148,509 of JALAZF010000021.1, read as the reverse complement.
ACACTAGCAGCCCTTGAAAGCATTTTGTTCATGTCAGTGTGCATAGTTTGAATAAATAAATCATTACCTGTGAAAAACATGAAAGGTTTGGCCTGATGCTGTGCTGATATGATAAATATGATGTTGCTCTTGCCTTGTTTGCTATGGACCACATGCATAGGCTGATGCTATGAATGTTTGAGTGTGTGTTGGCATGATTCAAAAATATCCATGTCCTCGTGTTGTACGTTTATATACCTGAACTGTCTCATGGTGTCCATTTCATGTTAGATTGAGATAATAACATGTTAGTTTTGTGCGATAGCCTGATAGTGTTTGCTCACACTCTCTTAACATTTGATTCCATGTTCATGTCCGAGTCTTAAATGATTTCTCATCACTGCTATGTTGTGTGTTTATCTTCACTAAGCTTAGTTGATAAGGCGAAATGATCTCTGGCACGACTGTTTGTTTGTGGTTCTGATCGTGTATCATCCTTTAGCCTTTAGTTTCAATGCGAATACCTGACTTTCATGACTTGCTGTTATGTGTTCAAGCTTGTGTTTGAACCATTTAAAGCCTGATGTTATTCTACTCTTTGAACACTACAAATTACTGTTTTGTTTCATTAGTTTTGGTTGAGAGTTGATGATGGAAATGATTGAGAAAGTGAGGGTTTCGCCATGCTTGTTTCCTGGTTTTCACGACTAGGGTTCTTAAATTATGAAGCTGCATGGGAAGTGTGATGAGATGGCAAGGCATGAGTGGTTGGTTTTTCACTTTGTCGTTTAGTCACTTAAAAGGATTAGTGACCAATTGATACACATTCCACATGATTTTTGTACACGACCATATAATATATGACTTTGCTGAGAATTAATTAATACATGGACTTGGGCCTTCATCGTTCCGCTGTTGTACTAATGCACAGCCCCTGTGTTATTCTATTTCACTCTTCTCTTTTTTTTTTTAATTTTATTTTCATCTTCAATTTGGTATTATTAAAAATAGTTTCTTTTTAATAAAAATTCCAAAAAAATTCACAAGTACATTTTAATACTTAATTTAATTTTCCACAATTTTATTTCCATTTTTATTTTCTTTTTACATTAATTTCTAAAATTCCAAAAAAAAACATGAATAACCTTAGGTTTAATCCTTGAACTTCTTCTCTTTGGAAATCAACCTTTCCTTACAAACCTTTTGAGAAGGATCTTTAGAGTGTTGTGTGACACGTATAAGGATTAATTGGACGATTGTTTCTTGACTTTTGAAAAGTCTCTTGTTAGGTTTTTATTGGCCTCATTTGACCTTCGTTTCTTAAGCTCATACCTTTGACATTTTGTCTTTGATTTCAAGCTTCGAAGATGTTATCTTTGTCACACTTTTGTTTGTTATGAATTACCTCACTATCTTTTGCCATACATGGATTTTATTCTCATTTAATTGTTGTGCATCCCCTTTAAGTTTTGAACTCATATTATCCATTCAATCCCACTATAATATTCTTGTTTACAATTTAGTTGTCTTCACCTCCTTCCAAAGGAAAAGTCTCTCTATTGACCTCAAAGTCATGGATAGCTCATTACCTCCCTCCTTGACCTCATAGTCATAGGATCCTTTCCCTTGGCCTCATGAGAGCCATTTCCATCATAACTTAGCAATAGGTTAGAGTTCTGAACTCTATGTGATTCTCACCATCATGAGAACTCACTTTTCGCCTATAACTTAGATTTAGAGAGTTATCGTGAACTCTAAAATGAGCCCACACTCATTTCCCCTTGGAACTTTGGCCATAGTCAATGGTTCATCTTTCACCATTAGTTAGGTGAACTTCGGTTGCTCTGATTCTTTAGTCAGATACGTAGGCACAAGATGCGACGTCTTGGCGAGCAAACTTAGTGTATATACCCTTAGGTCTTTACCTTAGTACATATTTCTTTTAGCAAGCAAACATAACATAACACAAACTAAACAAGAGGTTCCTGTAGAGTACTACAGATATTAAGGGTGTTAATACCTTCCCTTAGTATAAGCAACCCCCGAACCTTAGATCTCCCCCCTTTAGGTTTTCTCGATCTTGAACCTTTCCTTTGGATAAATCAAAGTCGGTTGTGAATTCAAAGAAATGTGATGCAAGTTAATAAATAGCTTGTTATCCGATTCTCACCGTAAATATGCCTTCCTCGGTCTCGACGTATCGAAAAGATGTTAACTCGCTTACAATCAAATCCTCTTCACCACAGACGATGATAAGCTGATCATCAAACATGAACTTCAACTTCTGATGCAAAGTGGAGGTAACTGCCCCCGCGGCGTGAATCCTTGGACGACCCAGTAGGAAACTGTACGCCGGATTGATATCCATCACCTGGAAGGTAATGGTGAACAAATGCGGTCCAATATTAATGGGTAATTCCAATTCTGCAATAACTTGCCTTCGAGACCCGTCAAAGGCTCTGACAACTAAGGCACTTGGTCTCATCTCATTTCCTTCCACCAGTAATTGACTCAATGTGCCCTTGGGCATCACATTGAGGGAAGAACCAGTATCCACTAGAACACGAGATAGCAGGGTGTCTGTGCAGGTTACAGATATGTGTAGCGCTTTATTATGGGCAGTTCCTTCAGGAGGCAATTCTGATTCATTAAAGCCCAAATATCGACTTGCGGTTATGTTGGCCACTACATCATCAAACTCGACGACAGATATATCATGCATAACGTGAGCACTGTTCAAGACTTTCAACAAAGCTGATCTGTGCGCAGGCGAACTCATAAGTAAGGACAAAATTGAGATCCTCGAGGGAGTCTGACCCAGCTGATCCACAATTTTAAAGTCACTTTTCTTGATCAACTTAAGGAACTCTTGATCATCAAGGGTCTCTTTGTTCTTCGAAACATCCTCAGACGGGATAGTCGGTACTGGAATGGCAGTAGATGCCCCTTGTTGAACAACAGGGGTTACAGTTGTAGGCGTCTTCTTAGGAGCACGAAGGAGTTCCATAATGACATCCATGTTCGTCTGGAACTGATCCATCCGACCTTGGAATTGAGCCAAGGTTTCCTTATAAGCAGCGTTCTCAGCTTCAAAGTCAGCCATGATTCTAGATTTGTTTGAGCGAGTAAATACCGATGTCGAGTCGTCGTATTGCTACAAGGAAGGGGGACAAGGATGAGCAACGGTTTCGGATGAAGGGACGTGCATATGTGTGCAAATGAATGTATGATATGCATGCAAAAATAAAGTTTTAAATTCCATGAATTCTTAAACTTATCTTTGTTGACAATAATCGTAAAGAATACAAGTAAAGGAACAAAAGATAGAGTGAGCAAGAATCTTCGTTCATTCAGCAATAAAGGAAAGAAGCATAAGTCGAATACAAGTCAAATATTTGCCTTTTGGGTTACAGCAAAATCCGTATGGATTCTATCAAATACCACCCTACACACAGACAAGAAATGAAAAACAACCCAAGGAAGCTGGTGTGGTAATGCATCAGTATATGCATTCCTCAACAACCCAGGTAGGTCCTTCAATGCATGCTCAACAAATCTGGATAGACGACCATGCCTCTCACTCCAGTAATTCACATCCTTCACGAGGTTACGCAGCAATGAATGATTAGGTCCCTGAATCATGTCCTGAAGAAAGACCTCTTTTTGATCCAGGAGGTTCTGTAGATGACGACTTTGATGCTCCCAATGAGTGCTCTCTGTGTTGAGCTGACTAATCTGCTCTTGACTCTGATGTGCTTGATCCTGTAGCTTCTGAATCTCACCTAAGATTTTGTCTAGCTTAGCTTAACACTGATAAAAGTCCTTTGTTAACTGATTAGCACGGTCTTGTTCACTTTTCCACTTTGCCTTGAACTCGGATAACTTCCCTCAAAGCTCTTCAAGTTGCTTGTTGTAGCTCAGCTCCTCTTTGTAGGCTTGATAATGAGCATTGGCGAGTTGTCTCTTCTTTGAAGAAAGTCCCTTATAGGTGCTCTTCAAAGCATCACCCACCTTTCTACGCTTGTTTTGTTCAACCTCCACCTTTTTTAGCATGTGCTCGCGCTTCTGATGGAGCTCAATCTGTAAGCTATCCTTCTCGGAAGTGACTCTATCAAGGTTGAGACGAAGATCAACATTCTACTTCTTTAACTTCTCAATAATCAACTTGAGTTGATCGACCTCAGATGGGGGAACAATGGCAAGTTCAGGAGGCTTGGCATTCATGGAAGGCTCAGGAGAGAATGGCAACAAGATCTCTTTGACGCGCTCTTTGACCCAAAGTGTGTAAGCTTCCTTGGCTATGCAATTCTTCTTACCCAAATCGGCTTTTCCTTCGAGATGAATCTGAGTCCAAGCGGCATTGAACCTCTTCAACAAACCCATGTCATCAACCCCTTCATGAAAGATGAACTCCTCCACTACCTCAGGTTCAGGCTTCACAACCATAGGGTATCCTAACTGTCGGATGGCCATTCTCGGATTGTAGTTAATTCCACCCTTTGTACCCAAGAGAGGCACATTGGAGAATTTCCCACAAGGAAGAATGATCTGAATTTCGTCGAAGACTCAAGAATACCAAGAAATGTCATCAGCAGTAAGAGACATGATTCGTTGAGACCACTTGAGATTACCCTTATTCTCAACAAAGGGACCCTTCTGTGGAAGGTGAGACATGAACCATCGGTATAACAAAGGAGCGCAATAGAAAATGGTTCCTTTCTTCTTTTCATTTCTGGAATGAATAGACTGGTAGGTATCAGCAAGAAGTGTTGGAACAGGGTTATTGGACAAGAAGATACTGATGGCAGCCTGATCTACGAAATCCTCCATGTTCGGAAATAAGACAATCCCATATATCAGCAAAGCAAGAACGGCGTTGAAAGCCTTCCAGTGTCCATCCTTAGCAAAAGAAGTGGCCTTGTCAACCAAGAACTTCGAAGCGAACCCTCAAATACCCTTTCCTTTGGTCTTGAGATTATCCTCCACATCCTTCTTACTAATGCAGAGCACATCAGCAATAAGACGACGCTTCGGACAACCGCTAGTGTAGATATAAGGAACTCGCTTCTTGATCTCAACTCCCATAATATAAGCATACTCCTCAAGTGTAGGTGCTAACTAATAATCCTGAAATGTGAAGCACCTATATGGCAGGTCATAGAACTGAACCAGAGTGTGAATAGCAGTGATGTTAACTTCAGTGTTGAGGATGGTCAATAGATTACCATAAATATCTATGAAAACCCCTCTGTGATCTCCAACCAACAAAGATGCCAAACCTCTCAAAATACCCAGCTTAGGCTCCACAAACTTGTAACTGAAGATGTCACGACAACCAGTACTCATCTCTATGATAATGCCAACAAAAGATAAGTCCTCGAAAACCTAGAAATGCACATGCAAAAATTAATTTACATGATGGAATGATATGCAACACAACAACAAGGAGCCAACACTGTCCGAATAATCAAGTCTGAACAGTCCGGATATCTGCATATAATTCTGTGTCGGCGCAACATAATCCGATGTGTCGGTGAAGAATTTGATGTGTGTGAGAGAACAAAGGTATGAAGTGGCTTGTTTTCCTGCAAAAACCCATCCCCATCACAGGTGTGATCTAGACACAACAAGGTGATCCCTAGAAAGGTCGCCTGAACCATAGGATCAGGATGAAAATCCCCCGCCGTAGTGAATTCTCACAGGACGGAAGTATTCTCAAACGAATCATGATTTGGGATGTGGGTCTCGTGATATCCCAACGTGCAAAACGCAGGCCTCACGACTATCCACGTTCTAGCCTATGTGTATACTAGGTCCGGTGTTAGGACCTTTCTCTCCAATAATATCTACCCATCCCAACAACAGCAGAAAATAACAGATATCCAGAATATACAGCATATGAATATTCAAAGCAGTAAAGAAATGCGATAAATAAACATAAAGCTAAAACAAGTAAAATAAAGCGAGTAAAGCGCAAAAGATAAACACCCAAACAAGCAAGAGAGCAAACAAAACTAGGAGAGACCCCAACTTGCAAGCAAGGACTCCCCAGCAGAGTCGCCAGCTAAAGATGGCTGGTTTACATCCTGAGTGAATCGTACACTCAAAGATAACACAGAGTTGCCACCGAACTTTATTTAGTCCCAAAGGACAGGGAAAATATCGATAAAACCCAAGGGGAAGAGAAACGGGAACGGGCGTCAGTTATGCGAAAGGAAGGTACTAGCACCCAACGCATCCGTCGTACTCGACGGGAACCATTTCGCTTGCTTCTAGGCTTGGATGGGTTATCTATCTAAAGGCTTCTAGCTAAAAGAAAGAGGAGAGAGAGAGAAGGAAGGGGAAAAAGAAAGAAAAGAAAGAAAGTGTTCGCGGAGGATTGGGGTCCTCGTGCCTACGTACCCTCATAGTGCAATGAGGAAATCAGAGCGTCGTACTTCATGAAACCAGGGGACAGAAAGGAAGAAAGGGAGAAGGAAAGAAAGATGGAAGTGTGCTCGCCAAGACATCGCGTCTCGTGCCTACGTATCTGACATCTGAAAGAATGCAGAATCAGAGCTTCCGTAGTTCAGGGAACCAAACGGAAAACAAAACAAGAAAGAAACAGGAAGACAAAAGAAGTGGTGTCAAAACCAAGAGCAAGAGTGAAAGAAAAACTCTACAGGGGAAGACCACACAGGAAGAGCGATTGCACAAGAGACTAGAAAAAGGATGGTGTCAAAACCAAGAATGAAAGAAACTCCGCTGGGGATGACAAAGAGGATTGGTGTCGAAACCAAGAAAGTAAGAGCAAAATGAATAGAAAGGAATCCGCTGGGGATAAAGGAAGCATTGGTTTTAACAGACGGACAGTGATAAACCAAAAGAGAGAGTGCCGAACCAAGGGAAGGTGTTTGACTCTGAGGGGACATCGATATGTTAACTGATAAACAGTGGTTAACCGAGGAAACAAGGATTGCAACTCTGCGGGGATAGAGAAGCATTAGTTTTAACAGAGAAAACTGTGATTAACCAGAAGAACGGGTGTAGGACCGATCGAAGGTCGTAACCCAAAAGGGGCGTTGGTATTGACTGAACAAACATCACTCGACCAACGAAGAAGGGTATTGAACCAAAAGAGGTTGCCAACCGCTGGGGTTCGGTTTTTAACAGAACACTGTGATTAACCGAGAAAAAAAACTGAGTGATTAACCAAGAGGAGGTGATTAACTCGAAAAGGGGTTCAGTATTTTAATAGACAGGTTATGGTTAACTGAAGAAAAGGGTGATTAACCAAGAATAGGTGATTAACCCAAGAAACTCAGTGTTTTACCAGACGGGCTGTGGTTAACTGAGAAGGAGTGTAAATATTGGTGTTTTAACTGACAGGCAATGATTAACCAACAAAGGGGGAAGAACCAAAAGAAGGTTGCGAACTCCGCAAGGGTTTCAGTATTTAACAGGAGTACTGTGTTTAACCGAAGAAAGAGAAAAGAGACTCTTCTGGGAACCAAAAAACAATGATTGACTGCAAGAAAAGAAAAGGGTATTGAAACAAAGATAGTTTGCTAACCCAAGAGACAAAGGATCTTAACCAAGAAGGTGATTGATTAAAGGGAGATCGAAAGAGATAGGAGTGATCAAGGATCGAAAGAGATAGGAAAGGGAAAAGAGTGATCAAGGATCGACTCGACTGGGGAAAGAAAGCACACTACCACTTGGAGAAAGAGATGATTAAGCCAAGCACAGGGTCATTCTTCCCCTACCTGAAGTAGTCAGAATGAGAGTAGGAATTCTCCCTTCTTATTTCTTCTCTAACACACAGGGTGTAATGCAGAAATTGAAATAGACGACACAACCTCTCCAAGTTGTACAGTGCTCCTGCATGGTGAGACGGACAGCGTAAAGGCTCTAACTTATACAGGGCTCCGGTGTAGGGCGTGGTGCGAAACTCCGACTCCACGGGGGATCGAGAGAGAAAGCTCTAAAGGAAGCCTAAAGAGAGAAAAGGGGAAGATCAACTAATCGAAACCTGGTTTCGATCAATTAATCAAAGGGACAAGGCCATGCCAACAATTTTCCAAAGAGAGTGAAAAATCATCAAGGCAAAATGTGTGAATTATTGATTATACAAGATTAAGCTCATCCATGAAGAATGAACTTAATGCAAAACCAACAAAGGGAGTACAAAACAGTACCAAATGATCAACAAATGTGCAACACAAAGTCATGTTATGTGATAAAAGAGAAATGCAAAAATGGTTATATTCACATGATGCCAAAAATATGAACAATTTGAATAATCGAAAGTGTGCAACAAAATTTCATGAATAAGCTTTAAACAGAAGTTAAATGACACTTAAAACATCCATAAAAATCAATCATATCAATCCATGGAAGTTAGAGGAGGAAAGGATGTCAAATAAGCTTGAAAAAACACCAAAAATGGCACTCTATTACAGTGGTAATCAATTACCCAAAGCAGGTAATCGGTTACTTGCTTGAAAATAGCAGAATCTGGCAAAATTTGTGCAGAGTAATCGGTTACTCTATTTGAGTAATCGGTTACTCAGTTGAAAAAAACAGCGCTGATGCAAATTTATGAAGAGTAATCGGTTACTCTCTTTGAGTAATCGATTACCACTGTAACAGTGGCAAAAAAAATAGCAAAAATAGCTTTTCAAAAGCAACTTTCAACACATAATCACTTATCCAAACTACCACATGCTATGGTATGAGTTTGTGCACGAAAAATAAAGCTTAGAAGCAGCAAATGATCAACAATAGAATCAATTAAACAATCAAGATCATGAATCAAGCAATGGCATAATCAATTCACATGCAAAAAACATCAAAACTACATCGCGAATGATACGAAAACAATCGAAACAGAAAAAAGAAAGAGATCCACCAACCTACAAGGCTGAGATGTGCCTTGGTAAATGTTGCAATGTGATCTTGATGAAGATAATCAAAGAAAACCAGAGGAATCATCAATTATAGCAGAAACGTATCGAAACCGATCAAATCGCGACGAAAACTCCAAAATGAGAATTATCACCGAAGAAACTTGAATCAATCACTTGAGATAAATCCAAAAGCTACTGAAACTCCACAAAAACTAGTATAATGGAATGGCAATGAAGGTTAAGCTCAAGAAAAAACCACTTTCAAGGTGAAAGTAGCTTTTTCTTCAATGGAGAATGAAGAGCTTTGGTGAGGTTTTGGAAGAGAATTGAGATGAAGATGAAGATGTAGCAGAAAAAATCAGAGAGAATGTGAGAGAATTAAGAGTGAAATGTGATAAATTTGTGTGAAAACGGTAGAGGAATTGAAAAGTGAATGAAGGTGTGTTTATATAGACTTTAGGTTTGGAGTATGTGAGGTTTAGAATTTGGTTTGGACTTAGCTTTGGGTTTGGAACTAGGCTAGGAGTTAGTTGGGCTTGACTCACCGAGTCAAGGCGGTTAACTAGGTTAGTTAGAACCAACTCGGTAACAATCCCAAGGTGAACTCCAACATCCAAAGATCCACATTACTTGGAAAACAAGGAACATGGTGCACTTAATTGGAAATGATGCATTGGAGTAAATTGGAGTGAATTCTTGAAGACTCCAGAATGTTCCACATGCTACTAGACCAATGTAGAATCATAGCCCAAAGAGTGTGCAAAGTTGCTGTCATGAAAAAGTAGCAGAATTTGCAAATTAACACAGGGTAATCGATTACTCTAGCCAATTTTGCTTAAAAATGGTGTTGTGGCCCTGATTTCGATTTTCCACCTCTCGTTTTGATAAATAGGCTTGGAAATCCTTATTTTATGCTTGTCTTGATGATGCAATGACCTTGTGAGGATATGATTAATCAGGCTTGGAAAACTTGAATATCCTGCAACAAGCAACACAAAAAGAAAAGTGCGAATGTGTATGCTAACGATGCGAATGCGCATGCTTATGCAAAAGGCAAAAGAGGGAGGTCAAATTCCGGGTTACGACAGTTAGTAAACATGAACAAACATAAAGCAAGCAAGAAACACAGGGGTGCTTGGTGATCTCCCTCAGAATCAAACCTACAGAAGAGGTAGGAGAACCAAGTATTATCTTGTTTGTCATATGATGATGCAAATGACATGTGGGATCTTAGGGTTAAAAATTAGGGTATTACAACTGCCCCTATTTAAGTTTCTTTTATCCGGAGATATGAAAATTGTTATCTTTGTCTCGACCAGATAGGAGAGACTTAAATACAAAAATAAACCCAATTTTTGGCCCTAAGAGACCAATAAATGACATGATTATGCTTATGCTTATGGTATGCAAACACAAGACCTCTGTGGGGATATATGCCACAGTAGACAGAAAAATACTAGGGAGCAAAGGAGAAAAGAGACCCCACAGGGGAAAACAAAAGAGCAAAATTTCATTCCATTAAGGTATAGCAATGCCAACTCAACTTGGGAAGAGATATCAATTTCCGATCACTGACCAAATAACGAAGATATTCAATTACAGAAGAGTCATAAAATACTTTCTACCTGTCACTGGGTAGAAAACAAAGGCGATAAACTAAAAGGAAAGATTACCGACTACCGGTCACTGGGTAGGAAAATAACGGTAACTGACAGAAAAGGGAAGATAAATGTTACCTACTACCTGTCACTAGGTTGGGTGAAAAAAACTCGACTACCTATCACTGGGTAGGAGAAGGAAATATAAGGGTCAACTACCTGTCACTGGGTAGGAGAATAAAGTAAAGGTTAACTACTTGTTTCTGGGTAGGACGAAACAAATTCGACTACCTGTCACTGGGTAGGAGAAGGAAAATAACAAGCTTGGAAGGAAGGATTACCTTTTACCGGTCATTGGGTAAAAGCAAAGACAACCAACCAAAATGGGTGAGAGATATTACTTGCTACCAGTCATTGGGTAAAGCATAGGAAACATACTCAAAAGGTGAAGAAAACATTACCAGCTACCTGTCACTAGGTAGAAAAATGAAGGCAAATAGACTCACACTAAAAGATTACCGATTACCTGTCACTAGGTAGGGTAAACAGAACTCAACTACCTGTCACTGTGTAGGGTAAACAGAACCGCCAATTACCTGTCACTGGCTAGGGGAAGGAAAATAAAGGTCAACTACATGTCACTGGGTAGGACAAAACAAACTCGACTACCTGTCAATGGGTAGAAGAAGGAAATAAAGGTCAACTACCTGTCACTGGGTGGGACAAAACAAACTTGACCACCTGTCATTGGGTAGGACGAGAAATATATCATCAACTACCTGTCACTGGGCATCTCAACAGAAGGTAACAAACTCAAAAGACCAAAGTTTAATCCATGAACAAACTGGGAAGATATGGTCAAACAAGACTCTACCCGGTGAGGAAATATCTCAACTGGGGATCAATTCCATCCAGATAATAAACTGGGGAGGAAGGCTAAAACAAACATCTTCCGTCAGGCATAAAATTAGTGGGGAATTAGAAAGGATAGGAATTTTCTGCTTACGGGTTGACCCTCTATTGGAGGGAGGACACACACACACACTCTGCAGGGATAACAAAACCAGAGAGCGGGGAAGCACCAACAAAAATAAATGCACAACGCAAAATGCAACAACCAGATACTATGCACAACAAATGAACGTGCATGCAATACATATGAGTATGAATATGCTGACAAAACAGATATAAAGATAAACAGGGGATGAAATAAACATCACAACACAATCGAGTACTCGATTAATCTCAATAAGATATAGATGTCACTGGAAATTCAGCTATGAATTTAGCTGAAGAAATCCTGCAAGAAAGAAACAAAAACCATCAAAGAAAAATGAATCCTACTACAAGGCTCAAATTTTACTGAGGAGAGGAAGATACTTCTTAGGGAGAAACCCAAAGATCAATCTTCTAACATCAATAATCCACAAAGAGCATAACAACATGATCTCTACTTCGAGGATGGAAGAAAGACTGTTGGGGAAACAGAACAACCCAAATCTTTTGACCCATCCTGGGGATAAGAAAATCCATGAACTCCGCTTCAAAGGGAATAAAGAGATATGCTCCTGGAAACAAAGGATCCGCTGGGGATTGCAACCATGTAACAATTACACAAACTCCATTGGGGAAGCAAGGCAAATCTGTTGGAGATATAAGGAAAATCTCAGAAGACTGGCCAACTCTGAGAAAAGCATCTTGGACTTACCGAGGAAAAATAAGAAGTTAACATCATAGCAAAAAGTCAAGTTGTGGGGGATTTTAAATCACTACCCAATACAGGTGAGAAAAAACCCAACAGGTGAATACTATATCAACACTTCTTAGAAGGCAACAACATTGCTCTCTGCTTGGGGACTTCAAAAGTAGTAATGCACAACCTCCGTTGGGGAATAACAAGGATGAATCTCTAGGCATTAACAAACTTGAGAGTAACATCTTGGAAATGCGGGGATAATTAATAAGTTAACATCATAGCAGAAAGTCAAGCTGTGGGGGATTTTAAATCACTACCCTATATAGGTGAGAGAAAACCCATCAATTGACTGTTATATCAATAATTCTTAGTAGGAAACGTTGCTTTCTGCTCGAAAAACATCCAAGGAAACATCAACACAACCAGAGGATAAAACATTGCATGGGGATCCCACATCAAGGAGAGGCAAAAATAAAAAATTGCTCAACTGCCTGATCACAACCTGGCTGGCGGAAAGAAACACATTCATATGGAGATGATTTAAATCAAGCCTTAGCTGGGGAAAAGCCAAATAATACTCATCTGGGGAAAACCCAAACTAGATTTTAACTGAGGAATATTGGACTTCATGAGTCCAACACAACCATAACAAATCTTGAGGAAATCCATTATCTTGTTAACAACTAAGGGGTAGTCATATCCAAAGGAAAAAATTATGTTGAGGAAATATTAACAGGCTCTACTGGGGAGAATAAGAACGAACTCTGCTGAGGAAAACACTAAGCTCTGTGCTTCGTGATTTTACCGTTCTTGGAATAACCGTCGACATTCTTTTTTGTATTTATAAATCAAAGGAAAATGTTTTTATAATTTTCAAAATTTCAATCAATTATTCATATTTTATTTCAAAAATCATCATAAAAAATAAATGAAATTTCATAAACAGAAACAAAATAAGAATTGCAAACAAAGGGACAAGGGCTCAAATTTTATTGATAGAATGGAAGTCCGCAAATAGCGTAACTCCATGGATCATTACAAAGTTTGAAAAATGGTAAATACATGGAAAGGATTACATTGAAATACAATGACCACTATTCTCCCTAACAACTTTGAATTCCACGATGCTCAAAACTTCCGTTGAGAATGGTTGAAAGAGAATCGTTGACAGGTAATGTTGCTTCAAGTGATCAAGACTGGCCGGATGCAGTTACTTGCCATAATCCCTAACTTTTGCCTAAATTGCCCTCTAGGGTTTTCAATCTACCGGGATGATTTATTTTTATTTTTGTCTCAAACTTTTTCCTAGACCGCCCTTTCAGGTTTTCAGCCCACTGATACGCTCATTTTTGCCTAAGCCGCCCTTTCGGGTTTTCGACTTAGCGAGCTGTTCTTTTATTTTTTAGGCGAAGTATTTCTTGACTGCATCGGCATTCATAGGACGTGTGAAATCCTCACCATCCATAGTTCTAAGAATTAACGCACCCCCAGAAAAGGATCTCTTAACAACATATGGGCTTTCATAATTAGGAGTCCACTTTCCCCTAGAATCAGTGGTAAAAGTCAAGATCTTTTTTAGCACGAGGTCGCCTTCTCTGAACACACGAGGTCAAACCTTCTTGTCAAAAGCTTTTTTCATTCTCTGCTGATACAATTGGCCATGACACAAGGTCGTCATCCTTTTCTCTTCAATCAAATTCAATTGATCGTATCTACTCTGACACCATTCAGCCTCAGACAATTCAGCTTCCATCAAAACTCTCATATAAGGGATTTCAACTTCTACCGGGAGCACTGCTTCCATACCACACACAAGAGAGAAAGGGGTTACCCCTATTGAAGTGCGGACGGATGTACGATACCCATGCGAAGAAAAAGGGAGCATCTTATTATCTTCTTAATATTCTTATTAGCAGCTTCAGCAGCCCCATTTATCTTAGGTTTGTAAGGAGAAGAATTATGATGCTCAATCTTAAACTCATTGCATAATTCCTTCTTTTTCATCTTGTTATTCAAATTCGACCCACTATCAGTGATAATCTTAATCAGAACACCATACCGACAGATGATTTGGTTCTTGATAAACCGGACCACTACTTGCTTGGTCACATTGGCATATGATGCCGCTTCAACCCACTTGGTAAAATAGTCAATAGTCACCAAAATGAAATGATGTCCATTCGACGCTTTGGGTTGAATCATACCAATCATATCAATGCCCCACATGGAGAAAGGCCATGGAGAAGAGATAACACTGAGAGGAGTTGGAGGTACATGAATTTTATCAGCATAAATTTGGCATTTATGGCATTTCTTCACATATTTACAACAATCATATTCCATTGTCAGCCAATAGTAACATGCCCTTAACATTTTCTTAGCCATTTCATCTCCATTGGCGTGAGTAGCAAAGGATCCTTCATGAATTTCTTTCATCAACATGCCTGCTTTGTGTCTATCCATGCATCTGAGCAAGACCATGTCATAATTTCTTTTATACAACACATTATCATTCAGGAAAAAACTGACAGCCAATCTTCTTAAAATTTTCTTATCTTTATTCGATGCCCCAAGTGGGTACTCTTGACTGTGAAGAAAGCATTTAATATCATAATACCAAGGTTTATCATCAACAACCTCTTCAACTACAAACACATGAGCTGGTCTATCAAGATGAATAACATCGATCTTCGCTATATCATTCCAGCGATTTACCATAATCATGGAGGATAAAGTTGCTAAAGCATCTGCCATTCGATTCTCTTCTTTGGGTATATAGTGAAACTCAACCTTATTGAAGAAAGTTGAAAACCTTCTTACATAATCTCGATAAGGAATCAAATGAGGTTGACGTGTCTCCCACTCCCCTTTAATATGATTAATCACTATGGCTGAATCTCCGTATACATCAAGAATCTTGATTCTTAAATCAATAGCTTCTTCCAAGCCCATAATACACGCTTCATACTCTACCGCATTATTTGTGCAAGTGAACATCAACCTTGCAGTGAAAGGAATATGAGAACCATGGGGAGTAACAATTATTGCCCCAATACCATTGCCATATGCATTAACAGCTCCATAAAAAATCAAACCCCAATGGGATCCAGGTTCCGGCCCTTCTTCAGGTAATGGTTCCACACAATCTTTAACCTTTAGGTACATCACATCCTCATCAGGAAAGTCAAACCTGATAGGTTGATAAACATCAATTGGCTGGTGTGCCAAATTGTCACCCAAAACATTTTCTTTTATCGCTTTTTGAGTTCGGTACTCGATATCATATTCTTATAGCAACATTTGCCAACGAGCAATCCTCCCAGTCAAAGTAGGCTTTTCAAAGATATACTTGATTGGATCCATTTTAGATATTAACCAAGTAATGTGATTCAACATATACTGGCGGAGACGCTTGGCAGCCCATGCCAAAGCACAATAAGTCTTTTCAAGCATTGAGTACTGAGACTCACAATTAGTCAATTTCTTGCTCAAATAATAAATGGCAAATTCCTTTCGACCAGATTCATCTTGTTGACCAAGAACACAGTCAAATACATAATCAATGGTCTTCCTTCCACGGGAGGAGACAAAATCGGAGGTTCAACTAGATATTCTTTGATACTATCAAAAGCTTTCTGACAATCCTCTATCCATACACAACCCTGATCTTTGCGGAGTAGCTTAAAGATCGGCCCACAAGTGGCAGTCATATTGAATATGAATCGAGAGATATAATTCAAACGTCCCAAGAATCCTCTTACTTGTTTCTCTGTTTTAGGCGCATGCATTTCCTGAATAGCTTTAACTTTAACGGGATCAACTTCAATGCCTTTCTGGTTGACAATAAAGCCCAACAATTTTCCAGAATGGACATCAAAAGTGCATTTATTTAGATTTAAATAGAGTTTAAACTTTCTCAGACGTTGAAACAACTTTAATAAATACTCAATATGATCTTCTTTAGTCTTCGACTTACAAATCATATCGTCCACATAGACCTCAATTTCCTTATGCATCATATCATAGAACAGAGTGGTCATAGCTCTATGGGACGTCGCACCAGCATTTTTCAAACCGAAGGGCATCACTCTATAACAGAATGTTCCCCGGGGTGTAATGAATGTTGTTTTTTCCATATCCTCGGGTGCCATTTTATTTGATTATAACTGGAAAATCCATCCATAAAGAAGAAGATGTTGAATTTAGCAGTATTATCTACCAGCATATCAATGTGTGGTAAGGAATATAATCTTTCGGACTTGCTTTGTTCAAATCTCTATAAGCAACTCACATTCGGACTTTTTCGTCTTTCTTTGGAACATGCACAATATTGGCCACCCATTGAGGATACTCAGCAGTCACAAGAAAACCAGCATCAATCTACTTCTGAACCTCCTCTTTAATCTTGACAGCCATGTCAGGATGTGTTCTTCTCAATTTATGTTTCACAGGCGGACATTCTGGCTTCAACGACAATCTTTGCTCCACAATATCAGTATCAAGACCTGATATATCTTGATAGGACCAAGCAAATACATCAACATATTCTTTGAGAAGCTCTACCATTCTATTCTTAACATCTCGACCAAGCAGTGCCCCAATTTTGACTTCTTTTCTATCTTCTCTGAACCCAAATTAACCAATTCCACTGGCTCTTCATGAGGCTGAATGGCTTTTTCCTCGTGCTCAAGCAACCCCGAAATTTCATCTGGAATCTCTTCAACATCTTCTTCTTCCACTTGAAACACAGGGAATTCAAAGTTGAGAGAGGGCATATGGACATTGTTTTCAATGGGTTTAACAATCAATCTGCACAATAATTTATGTTTGATTTTAGAATATGAACAAAAGTGCAAGTATTATGCAGATAAAAGTGATTATCAAATTATTATCTTTTTGTTTTTTATGTTACCATTTTTCAGAAATAAAGCAAAAAGGGAAAACATAACAAGGATAAACAAAATAACATTTTATTGATGATGATAATAGTTAAAACAAAGCCCTCACAAATTAACTTTCACCTTGGGCAGAGTGAAAGGTTTTTTGAAAGAAAATAAAAACAAATTACTTTGAAACATGAACAACAGTAGGAATGTCAACAGCGATCCAATTTCGGCATATCAATCCGCGCCTCACAAAGTTGGGCATCTCTTCCTCTTGATCATCTTCAACGATGGCACTGACTTCATGTTTAGGTTCTTTATGCCTCAGTTGAGGGGTATGAAAGGGTACATACACATTCTCTATCTCAGAAGAGTATCTAGGATCATCAAGGTATTGTTCCCATTCTTGAAACTCAACCTCATCCTCTCGATCATCTTCAATGATTGCAGCAGTGGAGTGATCTTTGGCATGGATGAACCCAGCACTACGGAAAACCTCATGAATACTCTTCAGCTCTTTACGGGTTGAACCAGGTGCAAAACCCAAACCAGCTCTATCTTTGTTCTCAGCAACTTCAATGACCCAGTGTAACACCCCAAATTTCGTAAGAATATATAATTAATTTATTTAAATATTATATTAGTGAATTCCTGTGATTTTTGGTGGTTTGTGTCGATGTCGGTAATTTTGTGAAGTTTTGGGTTATTTAATTAAGTAATAGTATATATAT
Source organism: Lathyrus tuberosus (assembly GCA_022829125.1). Classification (NCBI taxonomy): domain Eukaryota; kingdom Viridiplantae; phylum Streptophyta; class Magnoliopsida; order Fabales; family Fabaceae; genus Lathyrus; species Lathyrus tuberosus. Next base: position 24,130,734 of record JALAZF010000021.1, on the reverse strand, counting down.
TATGGAATATAATGTATTATTATTTATTTAAATAATATTAGAGGAATTAAGGGTAAGATGGACATTTGAGGAGGATTAGTAAGGGCATTATGGAGAAAGTCCAATTTTGAGGCCCAAGAGTTAGGTTGAATATTTAAGGAGGAATTGAGGAGAATTAGGATTCATTTGTGATTAACCGTGAAAAGAAGGAAAGAAAGTGCAGAGCTCTGAGGAAAGAAGGGAAACGGCGAGGATTCATGAAGGTTTTCGCAGGATCGATAGAGAAAGCTCAGATTCGACAATCTAAGGTATGGGGAGTAATTACCTTTCATTGTTTTCATTATAGGATTCAATGTAATTGAAGTGGATTTTGGGGTTTTTGAAGGGTTTATGAGTTGTTGATGATTTAGCGGTATTTTGAGGACCGATGATGGATTATTAAGGGTTGAATTGATTCGGGTAAAAATGAGCCTTCGTGGCAAAACCCTTTTTGATGATATGTGGGATTTTGTGTGAGAAAGGGATTTAAGGGGTTTATAGGAAGCTTGAGAGTTTTGAAGGTTTAGGGGATTTAAGGTTTCCCCGAGGTGTCCTAATCGACCTAATACACATAGGTTTTATGCCGTTGATCTCCGTGATGCATTAAAACTGTTATTGGGATGTTTTTGGGTCATTTGGAGCTGTAATCGCAGGTACCTTTAAGGCTGTGGAACCACTAGTGCGTAGCAGCGATTGCTGTAATCGCAGGTTCGCTAAGCGAACCATCGCTTTGCTAGGCGAATGTTCACCAAGGTTTGCAAAACAAACAGCGCAGCGAATGCGCGATATCATGAGTGTAGGTACTGAGATGATTTTGGAGTGGAAGTGGGGATTTGCTGGAAGTCTCGCTAAGCGAGTGAATCAGCGAGTAGCTTCGCCCAACGAATAAACTAGCAAGTATGACAGAGGGTGTTTTTCTGGTGTTTTGGTGTGGTGTCTGTGGGATTCACTGGCCGCTTCGCCAAGCGAAGGTTTTAGCTAACAGTTTCTCCTAGCGAATCCTGGAGCGAACGTCTGTTGTTCACGAAATTTTGTTTCTGTTGCTGTGTTGTTCTAGTGTTTGATGCTGTAATATTTATGATGATTTACCATGATGTTCTTGATGATATTGAGGTGCTGATTTATGATGTTTTGATGAATATATGATGACATGATTCATATGAGAATTGATGAATGATGATGCATATTATGATGTTCACTTGATGATGACGATTAGTGATGTTGTGTATCATACATTCATATGCATACTCTGTGACGATGCTTGATTCCCATTGTGTGGATATGAGGTAATTATGACGTGCTCCAGTTCCAATTTCGGGATCGATCCTATTGATGAGGATCTTTGGAGGGGTGATGGCCTAGTGTCCATCGATTATGACGATTGGTACCACATGCGTGAGTCTTGTTGTTCATTTGCATTTAATTGGTATTGTTGTATTTTATGATGCTGTTCGTGATTTTGATGTTTCCTTGTGATGACCCTGAAGATGTTGAATATGAAGATAATGCCATTTTATGTATATCTTGTTTTATAATGATTATTATGAATTGTGATTACTCACCCTGCTTGTTTGAATGTTGCCTCCACGTGGGTACCGTGCATGTGATCAGGTTTAGCTATGGATGCCTTCGAGGACCTTGAAGTTTATTTGCTTTTGGTCAATTTTAGAGGGTCTTGCTCTGATAGTGTAACATCGGGTTGGGGTCCTTTGAGTCGAACTATGTTGTTTCCTTATTTTGTTGTCATTTGATGATGTGGTTTTATTTTTGACTATTACGATGTTTGTTGAAAACCTTTTAATTGAGAATTTTGAGTTCCGCTGCCATGTGAAGGCTTTTGAGTTATTTTGAGGAAAACCCTTTTGTTTACGGGGCAAGTGTATTACATTGATTTAAATGAGAAATGTGCACCCTTTGAGGTGATTTTGATGCTTTACTCTGATATTTGAGTTGTTTTCTGCTGCAACATTTGAGGAGGTAGAAAAGGGTGTTACATTAGTGGTATCAGAATAGGTCGGTCCGTCCAGCCAGGTTGTCTAATGTTTTCTATTCCCTAGTGTGCGACATGTGTGTGAAAACACTGTCGATGCTTGTTTTGTTTTCCATTTGCAGGCTGATAATGAAACAAGTGGGGGAGAAGATGGTGCTTCTCCAAGATGCTTCAAGCGTGGAACAATGGCAAAGTGTGGTGTTGGACGTACGATGGTTTGGTAAGATAGTTTGTACCACATCATGATAGTCGGCTATTATTGACAAATTGAGGAACTGATCACCCTTAATCTCTTGCTGATAATAGACGGGATCATGTTGGATGGGATAGACGTGTCGTGCGAGCTTAAGTGGTGTGCGCAGTGAATCGTGTAGAGTTAAGCCAAGTGCTTACAGATGGTTTTGATGAGTCGTTGTAGGATGGTGCTGAGATGTTTATGTTGAGGGCAACCTTGAGTACTAGTGAAGGTGGATAAGTGGGTGTTTTGCCTGGTGTTTGTGAAATTTTGGAAGTGTTTCCTGATGACGTAAGTGATTGGCCTCCAGAGCGTGAGGTAGAGGTTGTGGCGGATTTGATACCAGGTATGAGTCTGGTGTCAATGGCTCCTTACCAGATGTCTGCATCTGAGTTGGGAGAATTGAAGAAACAATTGGAAGAGTTGCTTGGGATGAAGTTGTCGACTGAGTGTTCCTCTGTGGGGTGCTCTGGTGTTGTCCGTGAAGAAGAAATATGGTACTATGAGATTGTGGGTAGATTATAGATAGTTGAATAAAGTGATGATCAAGAATGAGTATCCACTTCAGAGGATTGATGATGTGAGGGATCAATTGGTGGGCGCTTGTGTTGTAGCAAGATTGATTTGAGGTCTGGTTATCATCAGATTCGTGTTAAGCCTGATGATATTCTAAAGACAACTTTCAGGACTAGGTATGGTGTTCATGGAGCATATGAATCAGATTTTTCATGAGTATTTGGATAAGTTTGTGGTGGGTTTTATGGACGATATTCTGAAATATTCTAGATCTGAAGAAGAGCACGCTGAGCATTTGAGAACTGTGTTGCAAGTCTTGAAGGATAAGAAGTTGTATGCAAAGCTGTCGAAGTGTGAGTTCTGGTTAAAGAAAGTGAGTTTCCTTGGCCATGTAATTTCAAGTGGAGGGATTGCTGTTGATCCTTCTAAGATTGATGATGTGTTACAGTGGGAGACTCCGAAGTCTGCTACCGAGGTATGAAGTTTTCTGGGATTGGCGGGTTATTACCGCAAGTTTATTGAAGGTTTTTCTAAGTTGGCATTACCTTTGACTCAGTTGACTCGAAAGGGTCAAGCCTTTGTGTGGGACGTAACTTGTGAAGAGAGTTTCGTGGAATTGAAGAAGAGATTGACTACTGCTCCAGTGTTGATTTTGCCTAATCCGAGCGAATCTTTTATGGTGTATTGTGATGCGTCAAAGATGGGTCTTGGTGGAGTATTGATGCAGATTGGGCAAGTTGTTGCCTATGCTTCGAGACAATTGCGAGTTCATGAGAGGAATTATCCTACACATGACTTGGAGTTGGCCGCAGTAGTGTTTGTGTTGAAGATTTGGAGACATTATCTATTTGGCTCTAAGTTTGAAGTGTTCAGTGATCATAAAAGTCTGAAGTACTTATTTGATCAGAAAGAATTGAATATGAGGCAGAGAAGGTGGTTGGAGCTGTTGAAGGATTTCGATTTTGAATTGAGTTATCATCCGGGCAAAGCAAATGTAGTGGCTGATGCATTGAGCAGAAAGTAATTGCATATGTCGATGCTTATGGTGAAAGAATTGGAGCTAATTGAGCAATTCCGAGATTTGAGTTTGGTATGTGAAGCCACTCCCGACAGTGTGAAGTTGAGAATGTTGAAGTTGACGAGTGGCATTCTGGAAGAGATCAGAGCGGGACAACAATCTGACTTGAAGTTGGTTGACTAGTTGACATTGATCAATCAACATAATGGAGGAGAATTCCGGACTGACGAGAATGGTGTAATGAAGTTTCGGGATAAAGTATGTGTCCCAGATGTTCTAGAAATCAAGAAGAGTATTTTAGAAGAAGTACACCGAAGTGGGTTGAGTATTCATCCCGGTGCTATGAAGATGTACCAGGATTTGAAAAAGTTGTTTTGGTGGCCGGGTATGAAGAAGGATATCGCAGAGTTGTTTATGCGTGCTTGACGTGTCAGAAGTCGAAGATCGAGCATCAGAAGCCTTTAGGTATGATGCAGACGTTGAGGATTCCAGAATGGAAATGGGATAGTATTTCCATGGATTTTGTGGTGGGATTGCTAAAGACTGCTAAGGGAAATGATTCAATTTGGGTGATCGTGGATAAATTAACTAAGTCAGCTCATTTCTTGCCGATGAAGATTAATCATTCTACGCAGAAGTTAGCCGAGATGTATATTGAAGAGATTGTGAAGTTACATGGGGTACCTTCGAGTATTGTGTCAGATAGAGATCCGAGATTTACATCGAGGTTCTGGAAGAGTTTTCAAGATGCCTTAGGTACTAAGTTGAGGATGAGTTCTACCTATCATCTGCAGACGGACGGTCAGACAGAAAGGACTATCCAATCTTTAGAGGATTTGTTGAGAGCTTGTGTGTTGGATCATGGAGGATCGTGGGATAGCCATTTACCGTTGATTGAGTTCACGTACAATAATAGTTTTCATGCTAGTATTGGGATGGCTCCCTATGAGGCTTTGTATGGGAGAAGGTGTAGGACTTATTTGTGTTGGTATGAGTCAGGCGAGAGTGCTGTACTCGGACCTGAGATTGTACAAGAGACGACTGAAAATATTAAGATGATCCAAGAAAGGATGAGAGCGTCACAGAGTCGTCAGAAGAGCTACCATGATAAGAGGAGGAAGACACTTGAATTCCAAGAGGGAGATCACGTGTTTTTGAGAGTGACGCCAATGACTGGTGTGGGTCTAGCTTTGAAGTCTAGAAAGCTCACTCCACGTTTTGTTGGTCCATATCAGATATCACAGAGGATAGGAGAGGTAGCCTATCGAATTGCTTTACTGTCGTCACTTGCGAATTTGCATGACATGTTCCATGTGTCTCAGTTGATGAAGTACATTCCGGATCCGTCGCATGTGATTCAGATGAATGATGTACAAGTGAGGGATAATCTGGCTATGGAAGCATTGCCTGTGCGTGTCGATGGTCGAGAGATGAAGCAACTGCGGGGTAAAGACATAACTTTGGTGAAGGTGTTGTGGGGCGGACCAGCTGGCGAGAGTTGGACTTGGGAACGCGAAGATCAGATGAGGGAGTCGTATTCGACTTTGTTTTCTTGAGGTAATTTTCAAGGGCGAAAATTCTTTAAGTGGGGGAGAGTTGTAACACCCCAAATTTCGTAAGAATATTTATTTAATTCATTTAAATATTATATTCGTGAATTCCTGTGATTTTTGATGGTTTGTGTCGATGTCGGTAATTTTGTGAAGTTTTGGATTATTTAATTAAATAATAGTATATATATTATGGAATATAATGTATTATTATTTATTTAAATAATTTTAGAGGAATTAAGGGTAAGATGGACATTTGAGGAGGATTAGTGAGGGGATTATGGAGAAAGTCCAATTTTGAGGCCCAAGAGTTAAGTTGAATATTTAAGGAGGAATTGAGGAGAATTAGGATTCATTTGTAATTAACAGTGAAAAGAAGGAAAAAAGGTGCAGAGCTTTGAGGAAAGAAGGGAAACGGCGAGGATTCATGAAGGTTTTCGTTATAGGATTCGATGTAATTGAAGTGGATTTTGGGGATTTTGGGGTTTTTGAAGGGTTTATGAGTTGTTGATGATTTAGAGGTATTTTGAGGACCGATGATGGATTATTAAGGGTTGAATTGATTCGGGTAAAAATGAGCCTTCGTGGCAAAACCCTTTTTGATGATATGTGAGATTTTGTGTGAGAAAGGGATTTATGGGGTTTATAGGAAGCTTGAGAGTTTTGAAGGTTTAGGGGATTTAAGGTTTCCCCGAGGTGTCCTAATCGACCTAATAGACTTAGGTTTTATGCCGTTGATCTCCGTGATGCATTAGAACTGTTATAGGGATGTTTTTGGGTCATTTGGAGCTGTAATTGCAGGTACTTTTGAGGCTGTGGAACCACTGGTGCGTAGCAGCGATTGCTGTAATCGCAGGTTTGCTAAGTGAACCATCGCTTCGCTAGGCGAATGTTCGCCAAGGTTCGCAAAGCGAACAGCGCAGCGAATGCGCGATAACATGAGTGTAGGTACTGAGATGATTTTGGAGTGGAAGTGGGGATTCGATGGAACTCTCGCTAAGCAAGTGAATCAGCGAGTAGCTTCGCCCAGCGAATAAACCAACGAGTATGACAGAGGGTGTTTTTCTAGTGTTTTGGTGTGGTGTCCGTGGGATTCGCTGGCCGCTTCGCCAAGCGAAGGTTTTAGTGAACAGGTTCGCCTAGAGAATCTAGGAGCGAACGTCTGTTTTTCGCGAAATTTTGTTTCTGTTGCTGTATTGTTCTGGTGTTTGATGCTGTGATATTTATGATGATTTACCATGATGTTCTTGATGGTATTGAGGTGCTGATTTGTGATGTTTTGATGAATATATGATGACATGATTCATATGAGAATTGATGAATGATGATGCACATTATGATGTTTATTTGATGATGACGATTAGTGATGTTGTGTATCATACCTTCATATGCATACTCTGTGACGATGCTTCATTCCTATTGTGTGGATATGAGGTAATTACGACGTGCTCCGGATCCAATTACGGGATCGATCCTATTGACGGGGATCTTTGGAGGGGTGATGGCCTAGTGTCCATCGATTATGACGATTGATACCACATGCATGAGTCTTGTTGTGCATTTGTATTTAATTGGTATTGTTGTATTTTATGATGTTGTTCGTGAATTTGATGTTTCCTTGTGATGACCCTGAAGATGTTGAATATGAAGATAATGCCATTTTATGTATATCTTGTTTTATAATGATTATTATGAATTGTGATTACTCACCCTGCCTGTTTGAATGTTGCCTCCACGTGGGTAACGTGCAGGTGATCAGGTTTAGCTGTGGATGCCTTCGAGGACCTTGAAGTTTATTTGCTTTTGGTCGATTTTAGAGGGTCTTGCTCTGATAGTGTAACATCGGGTTGGGGTCCTTTGAGTCGAACTATGTTGTTTCCTTATTTTGTTGTCATTTGATGATGTGGTTTTATTTTTTACTATTACGATGTTTGTTGAAAACCTTTTAATTGAGAATTTTGAGTTCCGCTGCCATGTGAAGGCTTTTGAGTTATTTTGAGGAAAACCCTTTTGTTTACATTGCAAGTGTATTACATTGATTTAAATGATAAATGTGCACCCTTTGAGGTGATTTTGATGCTTTACTCTGATATTTGAGTTGTTTCTGCTGCAACATTTGTGGGGGTAGAAAAGGGTGTTACACCCATCCTCAACCATCAGCTTAGCCACTCTCCAACACATGTTGAGCATCTTTCAGAGAAGACATGGGCACCCATTCTTCTTAACAACATTATCAATGATAGAAAGAGCCTGGAACGGAGTTCCAACATCCTCGTCGGCATCAATATAAGAGAAAGTTGACAAACTGCTCACCAGCATAGCCGACTCTCCACCAACAACAAGTTTGCCATTCTTAACAAATTTCAACTTCTGGTGAAATGTAGAGGTAACTTCCCCAACTTCATGAATCCAAGGGCGTACAAGAAGACAATTGTAATAAGGATGAATGTCCATTACTTGAAAAGTAATCTAGAATAAGCACGAACCTACTTTGATAGGGAGATCAACTTCTCCAATCATAGTCTTCCTCGAGCCATCAAAGGCTTTCACAACAACCCCACTAAACCTCATAGGAGTACCCTGATATGATAATCTAGACAAACTGGACTTTGGAATTACATTCAATGATGAGTCGGTATCAACCAGCACATTGGACAGAGCGTCCTCTTGGCAATTCACAGAAATATGGAGAGCCAAATTATGATTTTTTCCATGTTCAGTCAATTCTTTATCACAAAAACTCAGATTATTACATGCAATGATATTGGCAACAATGCTATCAAATTGATTAGCACTCACATCATGGTCTACATAAGCTTGCTCCAATACTTTCTAAAGATATTCTCTATGAGCTTTGGAGCTCATCAACAAAGATAACACATATATTTTTGAAGGTGTATGCATAAGTTGACCCACCATATTATATTCATTCTTTTTGATCAATTTTAGCATCTCATAATTGTCTGGTTTCTGGTTTACATCGCTTGATTGAACAAACTCAACAGAAGTCTTCAACTGAGCTTGCTTACCCACATCGCCTTCACTTGTCTTCGAGGGTACATTAGCAAATACTCGACCACTTCTGGTCACACGACCTACATCTGCAATAGTCACGACTGAGGGAAGAGAAGGAATGGGAACCTCTTTTCCATCCTCTAATATAATAGCATTGTATTTGTAGGGAACAACTTTGTCTGATTCATACGGCATCGGGCCAAGCAAACAGATGACTAAAGGTGTAACAACAAATTTCTAACTATTGTAAGAAATTACAACTCGCTATGGGATGTTGAAGTGTGGAGCTATAACATTCACCTCATTCTTATCTACATTTCTATTTGCAGTGACTTGAATCAGATTCTGATCAATCATCTCTTGTAAATCCATTTTCACAATCACACACCCACAGGGGTTCACATAACAAATACAACAAGTGGCATAATCATGTTCATAATGCCTATACTCACTCAGAGTAGCATGCATCTCGACTAATGACCTTCGGATCCAGCGAATGTCAAAGATATGATATGTGCCAGGACACCCATACACCATATTAATAGAAGCGTTACCATGCTTAGGCAACATATTTGATTGCACATTAGGATTGGTATCTTCAAATGGTAAAATTCCACTTCTAATAAGCTTTTGAACTTCATATTTCAAGGGATAACAGTTTTCAATATCGTGCCCAGGGGAACTTTGATGAAAAGCACAATATTGATCAACCTTATACCACCATGGAAACTCAGTAGAAACAGCCGAAGAATCTCTGGGTTGCACAAGCTTCTTCTGTAATAAACCAGGGTATAACTTAGCATAAGACATCAAAATAAGATCAAACTGATTCTTCCTCTTAGGACGATTTTGTTGATTATTTTGACGTGTTCTCTGTTGGTAGTGTGGTTGATAATTCAGAGTTTCCTGAGCAGTGGGAGCATCATTGATTACAGGCGTAGCAGAAGCTCCTTGTTGCTGACGATGATTACCATGACTATTTCTTCCCCTGTACCTTCTGGATCTCTCCTGAGATATGGAATTGGTTTCTTCTTCCTTCTTTTTAGAAAACCCGGTGCCATGCTTCTTCGCACTTCCAGAACTACCTTCTTTTGCCAGACGTCCCTCACGAACCCCTTCCTCTAATCGCATACCCTTATTCACCATTTCGGTGAAGTCACTAGGCGCACTTGCGACCATTCTCTCATAATAAAATGAGCTCAACGTCTTCAGGAAAATCTTAGTCATCTCATTCTCTTCAAGCGAAGTACTTATCTGTGCAGCAATATCGCGCCATCTTTGCGTGTACTCCTTGAAAGTTTCTTTCTCTTTCTGAGACATTGCGCAAAGCTGATCATGGCCCGACACCATATCAAGATTGTACTTAAACTGACAAATGAAAGCTTCTCCGAGGTCATTGAACGTCTTGATCTGGGAACTATCAAGTCCCATGTACCACTTCAGCGCAGCATCGGTAAGACTATCTTGGAAATAATGAATCACCAACTGATGGTTGTCAGTATGAGTGGACATCTTTCTAGCATACATGACCAAATGGCTTTGTGGACAAGTGTTACCTTTATATTTCTCGAAATTCGGAACAATGAACTTTGCGGGAATCTTCACATTTGGGACAAGACATAGCTCATGAGCATTCTTTCCAAATAACTCTTTCCTTCTTAACGCCCTGATTTCTTTCTGCATCTCAGCAAACTAATCTTGAAAATCATCCATACGATCAAGGACATCCAAACTCTCGCTCGGATCAGTGTGGAAAAAATTTTCTTCATCATAAGGCATAGTGTGACCCATGAGTGGTGGCAGAGATACAGTGGCAAGAATAACCGGAATCTCAGTATGAGAAACAACATTAACCACAGTAGGTGGCATAGTCATAACAACAGGAACTCTTAGAACTTCAGAAGCAGTAGGTTGATATCCCTCTGGAACATAATTGATAGGCATGCCCCAAGGGAAACTAGGAGGAATCTGATGTTGAGAAGGATTAACCGGGGCCACAGAAATGGGCGTTGAGACGATCTTTGAAATCACTGTTATTTGCACAAGAGTCTGATGAGGAGGCGGCGGTGGTGGATGATTCTGAGCAGCCACCAGAGTTTCCATCATTGAAGAAAGTTTCTTTGTACCGTCCTTCAGAGTTATTACCTATTCGAGAAGTTCACAGTTTTCTTGTTGCAATTGATCCATCTTCTTTCTTTGATTAGCCCGAGTATTATAGTGATACGACAACTTGGCTGAACGAGAACCAAGGGAAACATAAGATACCTGGCAAAGGCAAAACGCAATGCACAATGATGCATGATATGCAAAATGTAAATGAAAAGTTTTCAAGGAACTTTAAAGTGAATTGTAAATATTATTGAAATAACATAAATTTGGAATACTGAAAATCTTATTTTATTGATATTGGAAAAAGGATTACAAAACCTGAAATACAATCTCAAAGAGTCTTAATACATAAGAGGAATAAAACTAGATCTATGGAATCATATCAGAAGATGATCCAATCCTAGGCTGACTCTTCTCACGAAGCCTCTTGATCTCTCTCTTGCAGTAACCCTCCATGGTGCCCTTCTCCATCACGAGTCGGTCCACAACGCTCTTCCATGCTCCAGAGGTAGGAATATGAGAAGATGATGAAGTGCTAGAGGAAAATAAATCCTCTGGCTCCCTAGATCTCTTCGTAACTTGTCGCTCAAGCAGCTCAATCAAGTCATCCTTCTCCTTTAGCTGTTTCTACAACTCCTCCTTCTATGAGTTGGATGCATGAAACTTGCTCTCCCACATCTCTTTCTCCTGCTTCATCTTAGCCAAAGCTTCTTGAAGACGTCCTCTATCATCAACGAGAACAAGAGAAGATGATGGTGCAACAATAGGAAATAGTGGCTTCTCAAGAGGATAAGGCATCTTGAGTTGATAAACTCTTTCTCGGACCCACTGAATGTAACACTTAGAAGCAGCACAATGTTGCCTTCCTAAGTGACCTGTATCTTTCTTATCGACCTTGCGCCAAGAACGCACAATCCTGCTTCTCAACTCCAAGCTCTCTACTCCATGAAGGAAAAATAATCCTGATAATGAAAGACTACTAGGTTTATCCTTCAAGCAATATCCAAATTGGCGCCTAGCAAGAATAGGGTTGTAACTTATTCCTCCTTGTGTACCAAGAAGAGGCACATTAGGGAACTCTCCATAACCATCAATAATCACTTCAGTATCATACGCTGAATAATGCCAAGTCATATGTGCATGAGTGAGGGACATGAGCCCTTGAGACCATCTAAGCTTATCCTTGTTATCCTTAAAGAGTTGAGACTGCGACAGGTGCGAAATAAACCACCTGTACAGTAGAGGTGCACAACAAGTAATCTCTCTTCCACCCTTGGAAGTCCTATAGTGAATGGAATGGTAAGTGTTCCCTAATAAAGTAGGCACAAGATTCCCAATAAAAAATATCTGAATAGCATGAACATCGATAACACCATCCATGTTAGGAAACAACACAAGACCATAGATCCGCAAGGCAAGAATAGCCTCAAATGCATGCATACTCCTCATAGTAGCAAAGGTAGAAGCTTTCTCCATCAAAAACTAGGCACTAATCCCCAGAATTCCTCCTTTGGTGACAAAATTTCCCTTAAGATCAGACTCTCTAAGATGAATAGCTTTGGCAATGACCTTGAGTGTAGGAACTTCCTCCAAACCACTGAAAGGGATCTTGTCCGAAATAGGCAAACCCATCCAATATGAGTACTCTTCTAAAGTTGGCATAAGCTGATAATTAGGAAAAGTGAAGCAATGGTTCAACAGATGGTAGAACTGAATCAAGGTGTTGAGAACCCTATCTTCCATATCAGTCTTCAGAATAGACAAAATTCTCCCATAACGACCTCTGAAATCCACGGGACTAGATACCAAAGATCCAAGCTTTCTCAACTCTTTTAGACCGGGACTCTTAAAACTGTACTTTTGTGTATTCCTTCTTCCCAAATCCATAATCACTGACATCTGAAATATTTGCAAAAAGCACTTCTAAGTTCCTTCAAATCTAGAGAAAAATTCTCATGAATGCATGAGTGCATGTATGCAGTAACCACAAACAAGATCACACAAGGCACACGGGTTCAAAGGTTCTGAGTCACGAGCATGAAGCCAAGGTTAAGAACCAACCCACAAAGGTGTGTACTAAGGTTATATCAGCACCTGTAGAACAAGGTTCTAAAAAGTTCCCAGAGTCATAATTCCATCTTTTGGATATTACCGGTATGAACGACTACTCGCCTACCAGTAATATTCTCAAGAGAAACTCGTATGAGTGTAGTTTTGCGTGACAATCACCTCAGGTCTACACTTGGATAATCTCCGCATTATGCCCTAATAGGCCAGGATGGGTTAAAGGTTCTACGGTCATCAGCTTCACGGGCTCCCAGGTAGGAAAAAGTAAAGTCATTCACGACTACTCATATGACATCAGTAATCCCAAAGGGGCCTCTGCTGAGCGGTAGATCTCGACTTGACATGCAAAGGACTACTCCAAGAACATCTCCTCGATTATACCACGCATCCTAACTTATTGTGCTCTCAGGTTCGAATTAGAACCTATCTCACCACACAGATCACCAAGCACCCAAACAGAACAAGGAATAACAAATAAATCAAACAAAAAGCGTAAATAAATCAAAGTAGGTTGAACCCGCTAAGAACCAGAGTCCTCAGCAGAGTCGGCACTTTTTTGTAGCGGTAAAAAATGTGAGTGTAAGCTATTGATTAACTTAACTCATAAAGCAAGAGTCGCCACCGCACTTTTATTTTATCCAAAAGGAAAGGAAAAAGAGCGAACAAAACCTAAACAAGTTCTAAAACAAGAACAAATAAACAGAGACAAGGTAAGGGGGTTGGTTACGCGATGGGAAGGTGTTAGCACCCAAAACGTCTATAGTACTCTATAGGAACCCTTTGAAACATCTACACTTTTTGGTTTGAAAATGGTTTGCTTTAAATGAGATTGGGGAGATGAGAAGAGAAGTATTTTTTAAGATTTTTGTGTTTGGCGAGACTTCTTGAGCCTCATGCCTACGTACCCACAAAGTGTAATATAGGATTGAAACCCCGTAGTTCGTAGTAAAAATAACAAAATTGGTTTATTTGATTCATTTTAAAATGAAAAGACAAGCCGTCATTTTAAGGAGAAAACTACGACTAGTCGCCCACAAGTATAAAAATCAACAAGCCTATAACTCAACATCTAAGTGTAAAATGTAAACATCTTTAATACTATGGGGAATAGGAGAATTACATCTCAACTATGAAAATGACTCATGTCTAAACTTTATGAAAAGTTTTAAATGAAAAAGTGCACAAAGGCACAAAAGGTTTGAATGAGTTTGAGTATTTTTAATGTTTTTTGAAATGGTTAAAGTATGTTTAACATTGATTGACATTTATTAAAGAAAATGAAGTTTGAAAAATCACTTGACAAAAGTCAAGGTTTATTGTGAAAGAGGTTATAGATTGAAAACAAGAAGATTTTGAAAAAGGCAGAAGATTTTGAAAATTGAAGAAGGGGAGGAGATGAAGTGACTACCCTAAAACGTAAAGTAAAAGCTAAAAAAAGGAAGATCTGACCACACAAGGAGCAAACACTTGACAACAAGTCAACATATTCCTTTTGTATTTAAGCCACAAGCATAATACACTAGATGAATTAAAGCATCCGAGGAAACCCCAAGTTTAGCTATAGAAAATTCAAAGTAAGGTCTTCCAAAGGGTTAAAAGCCAATTAGGAGAGTCATGCATCAGATGATTTTTATAATATCAAAGTATCAACACATGAACACAGAAAATTTCCAGACAACCAAACAAAGGCAACACAAAAGGCCAAGGTCTCTAATATCTGTCATACCCCAAATTTTATCCCTATATTCCATTATCATTTGCATAACATTCTAGGTCAATCATTTATGCATAGTTAACCAATTGTCAAGATAGGAATTTGTTTTGTTTCATCTATGAATTAGGGTTTGCCTCAAGAGGCTCAAGGGATTGATCAGTCAAAGTTTTAGATTGATCATCAATCAATCAAGTTCTCATACATTCAAGAGGTCTTCCTCTATCAATAATCAAGTGCAATATGGCTTCATTATAGGTTCTTCAAGATTCAAATTTATCTGGCCATGAATTAGAGTTTTTCAACGAAAGTCAACTAAATATTTGATTTTTTGTCAAGGCATGATCTCAAGACTTGAGACATGATTCAATGCATTCAAATACATACTTGGAGTCCATACATGGTGTTCAATTAGCTCAAGAGATGGAAATCATTGAAGATCAAGAAGTGGAAATTCATCTGATACATAAGCCAATCACTGCAAAGTCAAACCTTTGACTTTAGGGTTTTTGATCAAATAAGATTTTATCAAGATGAATTTCTTGGAATTATGTTTGGTTTATGAATTTGATCAAGAAATATCAAGAGAATTGAGGTTACTTGAAAAAATGGCAACAAAAGAGAAATTGAAATTTTTCTAAGTTATGGAAGGTCAATGATTTTTGTCCAACTTGCCATGGCCATAACTTCAATCCAAGCATTCATTTTCTTTGCTCCAAAGACCAATTTGAAGAGCTCATTCCATACTACAAATTTGTCCTTGAGTATGAATTCCTAAAAAGTGCATAGATTTCAAGTTATGAAGCCATGAAATTAGTGTTTCATTCAAGTGTGAAGTTTGAACACTTCGAAAATTTTTGATGCAAATCTGCCTTGTAAAAGTAGTTGACTTTAGGGCTATTTTTCACCATGATCCATCATGATTCAAGGAAAACTCAAAACATGAAAGTTTTAGAGCATGTTTCAAGCTTTCCAAAGAGTCCAAGAACTCATGTTTTCCATGCTTGAGCTAGGAGATTCGAAGAGAAGAAGTTGGCTTTCCAAACAAGAGCTTTAGGTCATTTTTCATGTCAAGAACTTGAACAAAACCAATTCCAATATGCAAATTCCTTGATTACAGGTCATGCAACTTGAAAATCTCTCCTTAATCAGAAGATTGTACAAGTTTTTTATGCATTACACATTAATTTGAAGCATTATCGAAGAGTTTCTGCCATTTATAGAAGTTTTGGCCAAAAAGATCACACTTCTATTTGCATAAAGAAGCTTTAATCACAAAGTCAACTTGTATGGAGCTTTGTGATTGTTTCTTCTGCACAAACCTTTTCTAAAGATCAGAAGCAACATCTCTAAAGCCTCCCAACCACCCTAGAGCCATTGTATTATGCATTGGAACTTCACACTTTCATGAAACCACAAACTTTGTTCTCAACCAAACCATTGTATTCTGACCAGCCCCCAATCCCTCCACTTCTCCTATAAATAGAGGCCTCTTCTAAGCCTCAATAAACGCAAGAAAACACCCTCAAAAACCTCAGCAATTTCCCACATACCAGAATTTGCAAAAACACCATTTTTGCAAGTTCAAAAACCTAAAAGCTATAACTTTCATTTCTATTGAGTTTCCTATCAACTAACCACCAAAACACCTCATATACATCACATATAACTCATCCAAACACACAAACCACTTATGTACCATCCATATCACCATCTACCATCCTCACTTCCATATTTTGCAAAAAAGGACCGTGTAGGAAGTTTCAAGTTATTTCAAGCCAAACCAAAGGGATCATTAGCTTGATGGAGGATCAAGGAGGCTTATAGGATACTTCTTTTGATTATGTAACCATTGTGAATAGGCATTGGACCTTGCTCCAATAGGTAAGGTTTTTGTACTATGAAACTCTTGATTCATGCATCATTCTTGAATAATTTTTAAAGCAAAAATGTAGATATGATGGTGTTTATTGTGTTCATTCCACTTTTTGCATTATATTTGGATCATATATGAAGTTGTTGATGGTTGAAACTTAGGGTTTTGTTCCTGGTTTTCCCCTTCGTGTGGATTGTACAATGAGTTTTAGGTCATAAAAATGGTACCATTGGATTCCTGGGAAAAAATAGATTGATTTTGATTTTTACACTTTTGATTTTCATTGAGTAATGAGTGAGATATTAAGGGTGGAAGATTGGAAGAAAAAAGAGAAAGAAGTAGGGCACGAGGGAGAAGAGAAAGCGAGAGTGCGTGAGCTGATGAAGAAGATGATGATGTGGCATTTTGGCATTTTGGATGTGTGTTTTGTATGTTATTATTTGGTTCCATTTTAAATAATGGATGTATCGCCACCCCAGTGGTTTATGCCTGCGTGTTTGAAGTGTGTTTGAGTGAGGGGTCTGGGGTTCGAATCCCCCTCACCCCAGATCCCTTTTGTTCCTTTTATTTTTTTTTTCCATTTTCTGAAGCATGCTACATATATTATTTCATGAAGGCACCCTATAATAACAATGCGCGCGTTGGCCCAATGACTTTATTTTGGGCCTGTAACCAAGTTGACATGGGTTCAAGCCTTGGTAACTACCATTCCTATTATTTTTACCACTATTTTCTTCATGTTTCTTCACAAATTTCTATGTCCTTAACTTCATGCTCCCTTGGTATTTTTGGGGCATTCTTTTTCTCACTTGCTCATGATATTACCCATTTTATGAATCCATTTTAAATTTCACAAAAATATTTATTTTTCACACATATTTGTTTAGTTAAAGTAAGAGACTTTTAAGTGATTTTTAGGTTATCACTTGCTTTTCTTTGACTTGTTCTTTGATTTTTCTTGGTCATGATGACTTGTGTGAATGTGATATACATTGTAAGAACCATGTGTGATGTTGATGACATGATTCTTTGGGTTTTGCTTAAGTTTAAAGTACTTTAATGCATATGTTTTCCTGTGTAAATGACTTGTCTTTCCATGTTTAGTTGTGGAACTTGTCTCTAAACCTTTACCATGATACTTGTGATTCTTTCATGCCTTGTTGAACCCTTGGGGTACTTGTATGAACATATGTTTGTTCACCTTTGATTATGTGTTCATAAATACCTTAAACTTTGACAACATGTCTTTGTATGATTCCAAGCTTGTATGCTGACCATGTTCAAACCCTTGTGATGCTTTAACCTTTGAATGTGATCACCATGAACCTTAATGTGTACCCTTGGTTGATACCTTGATGTTTTGAACCATGTTTTCAATTGTATTAATATAACTTATCCATGTTTGAACTTTTAAATTGTATTCATGATTAAGTGTTGTTATCCATGTTTGAATCCTTAAATTGTATTCATGATTAAGTGTTGTTACAACTTGTCCATGATTGTTTTGTATTCATGATTAAGTGATGTTAGTAAACCCTAATCCATGCCTATACTTGAACTTTTCATCATTTATTCACATGTTGATATTGTTTCCATGACCATGAGATTGTTATATCTTTCAGGATGATGTTGTTAAAAGTTGTTACATTCTCTTTTACATGCTCATATGTTGTTACTTATGTGTTTGTGTTATATGCTTACATGTTATTGTTATAAACATGTCTTGAATGAACATCTCAATATACCATGACACCTCACTCTTGTTTGAAACACATCACATGTACGTTTTGATCTTTATCATCCATGCTTGTATGTCATCTTTGGTTGTTACCATGTCTTGTTTATAACTTTGTTAAGTCATTCATGTTTTGCTTACCTTGGTTGATGTCATATTTTAATGTCGTCTTTATCACTCTTTATCCATCTTGGTTAATATCATGTTTGAATGTCATCTTTATCGTGTTTACCTTGATATCATGTTTGAATATCATTCTTGTTCATCCCATCCATCCACCCATGAACTCTTTGTTTATCTTTGACTTTGTCAAGTCATTCTTTCCCTTTTCCTTTTCTTTTGTTGCCTAAATCCAAAGGAAAGATCTTTTTGTTGACTTTATGTCATAGGTAGCTTAGCCTTACCTCAACTTCCCTTATAACTTTTTTAAGCCATTAACTTTTCAACTTAGCCTTAGGTTAGAGTTTGTAAACTCTATGTAAGTGTTATTTTTATAAACACTTATCTTCCCCCTTTAGAACCATGATCTTTATCAAGTGTTCTTCACCCTTGTTAAGGTGAACTACGATCGCTCTGATTCCATCCTTGTAAGGATACGTAGGCATAAGACCACGAAGTCTTAGCGAGCATACTTAGTAAAACCTCCTTAGGTTCCCTATCTAATAGAAAATTCCAATCAATATCAAACAAACAATAACATAACACAAATATTTCAAGAGATTCCTATAAAGTACTATAGATACTGAGGGTGCTAATACCTTCCCTTAGTATATAACCAACCCCGAACCTTAGATCTATTCGTATTGTTGTTACATTGCAAAAATAGGGTTTTATTCGATCTTTTCCCTTTCCTTTGGATAAATTAAAGTTTGGCGGTGAACATTCAATGTTTTGTGATTCAAGTTAATATAATAGCTTGATATCCGATTCTCACCGCAACAATCTCCTAGAGCATAGGGCAAGAATCCTAAATCTAAGTCCGAAGTCCAAAGTCCAAGGTCCAAGCATAAGGTCATAACAGTCCGAGATTAAGATAACTAAGTCTTTTAGTGTTTAAGTATTTATTAGTGTCTTAATAGAGTTATGGTCCAAGTGGACAAAATAAAAAAAGCATAAGCATAAACAAAGGTCCAATTGGACAAAGAGAAAATAAGATGATAATATGATATAAAAATGTTAAAAGTAAAAGCATAAAATAAATGACAAGAATTAAAGAGCAAAAATTAACCTAGATAAGTCTTAACCCAGACTTGAGAGAACAAATAAGATAGGAAGGGTGGTATAGTCAAGAGACTTTGAGGGAGTAATCCCGAAGATGTTGACTTGAGATCCCCTGCTCAGTGGAGGCCCTGTCGAGGGTAGTATTTTTTGAACGAGTAATCATGAATACATTACTACTTTCGACCTAGGAGCCTGTGAAACTGAGGACCTTAGTTACCTCTTACCCCTCTTGGCCTAATTAGGATGTAGTGCGGTGACTATGAGGGTGTAAACCCGAAGTAGTTGATACGCGATATTACACTCAAACGAGATTCTCTTGAGAATATTATTGATTTATAAGTAATTGGTGTGTTAATAATATCCGAAAGATGGGTCAATGACTTTGGGAACCTCTTAGAACTTTGTTCTGCAGGTACAAAAACCCATAGTACATAGCATTAGGATGGTTAGACCATAGCTCCATGCCCGTAATCTCAAACATAAATGTTTGTGTATATGTGTATATGTGTGTTTGTGCGTACATTCATCCATGCAGTCATGCACCTTTTTTCTAACTCTTCAAGGAACTTAGAGTCGCTTTGCAAACATTATATGATGGATTTTGGAAGGAGAAAAACTCAGAAATACACTTTCAAAAGTCCAAAGTTGGAAGACCTAAGGAAATTGGGAGGTTTGGTTGAAGACCCATTGACTTTCAAGGATAGGTATGGAAGGATCTTGTCTCTATTGAAGATCAAGATGGTGGATGGAATTCTCTCTACCTTAGTGCAATTTTATGATCCATTATACCACTGCTTTACATTCCCCAACTATCAGTTGATGCCCACGTTGGAGGAGTATTCTTCTTTGGTTGGACTCCCTATTTCTTCTTAAGCTCCTTTCTCAGGTTTGGAGGAAATTCCTAGAGGTCAAGATATTGCAGAGGCTACTCACCTAAAGTTGTCAGAGATTAAGGCTCATATGACCACTAAAGGGGGACTCCTTGGATTACCTTCCAAGTTTTTGATGGAGAAAGCTCAGTACTATGCTGACAAGAAGAGTATAGATGCTTTTGAAGCCATCCTTGCTTTGCTCATCTATGGACTTTTCCTCTTTCCCAATATTGAAGACTTTGTTGATATTGATGCTATTAAATAATTCTTACTTGGAAATCCAGTCCCGACATTACTTGCTGACGCCTATCACTCTGTGCATCTAAGGAATTCTCGTGGAGGAGGAATGATTACTTGTTGCACCTCTTTGCTCTACAAGTGGTTTATTTTGCACTTGCCTCGGTCAGCTACCTTTTGGGATCTCAAGGATGGGTTGCTTTGGTCACAAAATATTGTGTCACCCACTCATTCCGACATCGAGTGGTATAATCCTACTTTTGGAGGGGTATCGAGGATTGACAGTTGTGGTGAGTTTCCCAATGTACCTCTTCTTGGTACGAAGGGATGCATAAATTACAATCCGGTTCTAGATCGTCGACATCTTGGTTATCCTATGAAGGATAAACCTAATACTATCTACTTGGAAGTACTTTTCTTCAAAGAAGGTGAGAATCCAGTGCTTAAAGAGAAAATCGTGCACACCTGGCATCACGTTCACAGGAAAGGAATGACAATATTAGGAAAACCTGATTGCGTCTCTTTAGAGCCTTATCTCCAATGGGTATAAGATAGGGCTATCAAGATGAAGATGCCTTATCCCCATCATGAGACCCTACCCATGATTGTTAGAGATCCCACCTTGATCTTTAT
The DNA here is from genome assembly GCA_022829125.1 of Lathyrus tuberosus. Taxonomy (NCBI): domain Eukaryota; kingdom Viridiplantae; phylum Streptophyta; class Magnoliopsida; order Fabales; family Fabaceae; genus Lathyrus; species Lathyrus tuberosus. The sequence continues at coordinate 24,109,931 of JALAZF010000021.1, read as the reverse complement.
GAGTGAGGAGGAGAAGCTGAAGATCGCCTTAACCAAAGAAAAGCGAGAAAGGGATGCTTGGAAGAACAATTACCAAGTCATCAATCATGATAATGGAGAACATCAGAAGCTTTTAAAGCAAGGGGATGAAGAAGACCCCGCTAAGAAGAGGAAGGCCCGAGAGGATTAATTTTCCTCTAGCATACCATTAGCTCCTGTTGCTAGTTCAGACATTCCTCCAACTTCAGTTGCTTGGAAGCTGTACGTGGACAAGCTCATCCTCGAGAAGACCAAGATGAAAGAGCAGATTGAGAGGCTTACAAAGAGATTGCAAGGAGGAGAGGGATCTTCTCATCATATTGCTTAGGACTTCTAGTTTCCTTTTTTTTTCTTGTATTTTCCACTTTGTAGGACTTTTGAAAGTGTAATTCGTTTTGTAGGCTTCAAATTTAATTCAATGAAACGAGACTCTTTCCGTTATTTAAAAGATGTGTTCTCCATTTTTATAATGTTTGCAAATATAACGTTTGAGTTCCTTGAAATATTTTTATTGCATTTGCATTGTCTTTCATGCATTCATGTCATCACATGCGCATTCCTCTTGCATTTAGCTTATTCCATTGTCTCCCCTCGAGTTTCCACACTGAGTTTTTCACACCCATACAACACCAAAGCTAAAGCTCGATGAAGAATGGCTAAGCAGGAGCAAGAGATTGACCGAGTAAACAATGAACTTGAAGATCTACGTGGGAAAGTAGGGTAGATCATGGAAATGTTACAAGTGATTCGTGCGAAGATGGATACCCAAACCATAGTGGTTTCTAAGATTGTTAATCCAGCAGTAGATCCTCAACCTGCAGTGACTACTCTAGTAAATTTACCGCCATTTGGTCTTCCTCTAGGTTTTGTGCCTAGACCTGCCATAATTCCTACTACTCAAGAAGATGTTCCATTGACTTCCAAGGTCCCTCGCGTGATTCCTACCTTTGCACCAAAAGATGTGCATACCCATGTACAACCCTACTTTGATGAACACCAACAAGTGTATGATGTGCCAAACATGTCTAAATATGAAGATGAGAAACATGAAAAGCTTAGGGAGAATGTTGAAACCATTGAGAAAAGATTAAGAGCAATGAAAGGTCACCAAATCTTTGGTACTGCGGCAAGAGAGATGTGCCTTGTGTCTAGATTGGTTATCCCAGCCAAGTTCAAAACACCAAACATTGATTAGTATGAAGGTGCTACCTGTCCAAAGAATCATCTTATCATGTACTATAGGAAGATGGCAGCCCATGTGGATAATGATAAGCTCGTGATTCACTATTTCCAAGATAGTTTGAAAGGTGCTTCTTCCAAATGGTATTTGAGTTTGGACCAGTCGTGTATCCGTTGTTTCCAAGACTTGTCAGATGCTTTCATAAAACACTATAAGTACAACATAGACTTGGCCTCTGATAGAAGGAAATTGTTGAGCATGTCATAAAAGGATTCCGAGTCATTCAAGGAATACGCTCTGCGATGGAGAGAAACCGCGTCTCAAGTGGAACCGCCCTTGACTGAGAAGGAATTAGCTGACTGGTTCGTTGACATTGTACGACGAGAATTCTATGAAAGGATGGTGCAAATCGTAACTGCTAGCTTTTCTGATATAGTTGTTGTGGGTATCAAGGTTGAGCTTGGTTTAAAGAATGGTAAAATGACCAATGCAACTGGGAGTTAGACCAACAACAACAACAATGCTAAGATGTCTTCTAGCAGTTTCCACAAAAGAAAGGAAGGGGAAACAAATGCAGTAATGACTAGTAGAAGAAAGAATCAGTCTTGTATGAAATAATAACAACAACAACGCTATGTTCAACAATCAGTTTATCCAGTTCAGTTCACTCAACAACTATATGTGGCCGCAGTTACTCCTTCATTTAATCAACAAATTCCCATGTATCAGCCTGTGCAACCAGCTCCTGTTTATTAACCAGTTCAAGCTCCACCAACTTATCAACGAGCGCCCAACGCTCCAGCGTATCAACAACAAAGGACTCAAGCTCCACGCCAAAATGTTCCCGTTCAAAATAGAAGACAGGGTTGTAGGCCTCATATTCCTCCCATTCCTATGACTTATACAGAACTATACCCTTCATTGTTGCAGAGAGGGTTGGTGACTCCAAGGCCTTTGGGTCCACCACCTGATCCTCTTCAACCTTACTACAATCCCAATGCTCATTGTCCATTCCACGAAGGTGCACCAGGCCACGATTTAGAAGGCTGTTATGCTCTGAAACACATTGTAAGAGAGCTTATGGAGAAGAAAATCCTATCATTTGGTGATTCTGGGCCCAATGTCAAAAATAGCCCTTCGCCAGCTCCTGGGGCCGTTAATGCCATTGATGAAGTGTCTGATGAAAGTCTAATCCTTGATGTTGCTGAAATTAAGACTCCCCTCTGAGCTTTCCATGCAAAGTTAGTAGAGGAAGGATTGGTCAAGGTTTGCCATGAAAAGTGTGAAGAATGTGTTGTCTGTCCTAAGGGATGTGTGTTGGTCCAAAAGGACATTCAAAATTTGATCGATGGTGGTTTCTTGAAAGTGAGTAACAAGTTGAAGAAAGATGAAGTATCTGTGATTGAGCCTATCTTTAATTTTCCAGAATCAAATGACAAAGTTCATGTTTTCAACTTGCTCGAGTCAAGTTCAAAAACACTTGTTTTCAATCTACCGAAGGCTGTATTCAACATTCTAGAACCTGTTGTTGTTCCGCCAGTTAGTCAGCCAAAGCCTGTGATTATTCAAAAGCCTAATCCGTTCTCTTTCAAAGAGACCAAAGCAGTACCTTGGAAGTATGATGTGACTGTAATTGAATAATAATCTGGGAAAGTTGTTCAGAAAGAAAATTTGAAGAGTGCTAATGATATAACCAATATTGCTGGGGCAAGTAAAATGACTCGTAGTGGTCGCATCTATACTCCCCGATTCAATGAGGCTCCACCAAAAGAGACTGCTGTTACTGTACCCATGAAAGACAAAGAAGTGGTTCCAAATGATGAAGACCCTGAGTTTTTGAGAATTATAAGGAAAAGTGACTACAAGGTCATTGATCAAACACATCAAACTCCTTCAAAGATCTCCATCCTATGTCTCCTAATGAGTTCTCCAACTCATAGAAGTGCCTTTCAAAAGTTGCTAGCCCAAGCCCATGTCACTCATGACATTACCGTTGGCCAGTTTGATAGTGTAATTGCCAATATCATAGCCTGTAACACTCTCAGTTTTAGCAGAGAAGAGTTACCGAGGGAAGGCCAGAACCATAACCGTGCGTTGCACGTATCTGTGAAATGTCAGGATGATGCTTTAGCAAGAGTTATTGTGGACACTGGATCCTCTCTTAATGTTTTACCTAAGAGGACGCTTGCTAAGCTAGCTTACAAGGGTGCAGAGATGAAGTCTACGTCTGTGATTGTTAAGGCTTTTGATGGTTCATGTAGAACGGTGATTGGGGAGGCGGAGCTGCCAATATTAATTGGACCACGTGTGTTTGATATCACATTCCAAGTCATGGACATCAATCCCGCATACAGTTGTTTGCTTGGAAGACCATGGATTCACGATGCTGGCGCCGTGACCTCTACCTTGCACCAAAAGATGAAATTTGTTATTGATGATAAGTTGGTGGTTGTTCATGGCGAGGGAGACCTTATGGTGAGCCATCTATCTTTGTTCCGATATATTGAGGCTGACGAGGATGCCTTGGAAACCTCCTTCCAATCCGTTAAGATAGCCAATGATGTACTATTGGAAGTTGAGGAACCTGTGGGGAAGGGTAATCCATCATTTGAATTTGTCAAGAGCACAAGATCAACCATTGAAGAAGGTATTCCCGAAGGCTGGGGGAAGGTCATAGATGTCAAGATGAAGCTGGACAGTGTAGCTCGATTTTTGTGGTCCTGAGTCACGATCGCTTGGGTACTACAGTTTGATTCATTTTTTATCCTATTGAGATGATTAAGGAAGGGAAATAGATGTCTCCAATTAACCCTGCTTGCATATTGAGTTTGAACAGCGCTCTGTTAGGTTGCAGATGCTATGTGGATGTGGGGCCCAATCTTTGGTTATTTTGTTAAGAACACAGTGTCTGGATTATTTGTGAGGTTTTTGGTAATGTGTTTAAATTTGATGCTTTTGGGTTGATTTGGTGGAGATACTGGATTTTGGGTTTTTGATTAGTATGCTCGCTAAGATTTTTTCAATCTTATGCCTACGTATTTCTGTTTGATGAAATAGGGAAATCAGAGCGATCGTAGTTCCCCTTATTCTATGGGAAGAAAGAGGTGTTTTGGTGTGACCAAGACCTGACTTTGATGCTAAAAGGTTGATTGACTCAACTGGGGTTTTCTTTATACAAAGCCTAAGAGGAGGCTAGTGACCCAACAAAAGGGTGTTTTTATATGTCTTGTACGAAGCCCAAGATGGAGGCTAAAGAGGTTTGACTCAACAAGAGAGTCTTGAATGGGTGATTGACTCAACAAGTAAGTCTGGAGGTTGTTTGACTCAATGAGAGAGTCTATCATACTCAATAAGAGAGTGATTTTCTATCTCGTATGAAGCCCGAGATGGAGGCTAAAAGTGGTTGACTCAACAAGAGAGTCTTTTATACTCAACAAGAGAGTGATTTTTATCTGTCTTATACGAAGCCTAAGACGGAGGCTAAAAAGGGGTTTGACTCAACAAGAGAGTCTTTTATACTCAACAAGAGAGTGTTTTAGTGTCTCGTATGAAGCCCGAGATGGAGGCTAAAAGGGTGACTCCACAAGAGAGTCTGAAAAGGTTAGCTCAATTGGGGAGAATCATTGTATAAAGCCCAAGAGGAGGCTAAATATGCCGGCGACTATTTCAGTTTAGTGACATGTCCAGTATGTTGGATAAAAGAGAAAATCAGTTCTTATGAAGGATGTCAGATACCATGAGGCTCTGATTGGTTGATGACAGTAAAATGGTCTGAGTTGGAATTTTTATTGTATTGTGGAAGTTGAGTTCTTTTCTCTGGTGAGAATTTCTGTGAGTTTACAGTAATTGACCCATGCTGGGAAAGATTAAAGGTAAGGTTGTGCTTTAGTACTGATCAGAGGATCAAGGTTATTTCCTGTTCTTTAAGGAAATGGGAAATCCAAAGGGTATTGAGACTGTCCAAGTCTACTGGTGTTTTGAGAAATTGACTCTCAGATAGTGAATGATCTTTGTATGCTGCCCAAGAGAAGGCTGGTATGTTAAGGGATGAAGGTCAACCCATTAACTGGTCTGACACTTGACTCAGAAAGACAACTCTAGAAAATTGATGACTAGGTTCTGTTCCTATATCTGTAGAGGTCTCTGGGTCCTTGTACTAAGCCCAAGAGAAGGCATGAGAGCTTTTAAGAAGCCGAAGGGTCCTTGTACAATGCCCAAGAGGAGGCGGGGATGCTTTTAAGAAGCCCATGGGTCCCCAAACCCCGAGAAGTTCAAGACATGCAATTCACCGAGAATAGATCAAGCCAGAAAAGTCTGAGAATTTGGAAGAAACTCAAGAGATTCCATTCACGGAGAAAAGATCATCTCTGGGGAGTTAGAGTTTCTTTGACAATGTCTAAGGTGACAGTCTGAGAAAGGGTTCACCGAGAATGCTGCCTTTCACGTTTCCATATTGTTTAACCCCAAGAGGAGGGAAGAATGTATCTGGTAATCCTATGGGGGATCTAGTTTTGTTTGTATTTAAGAGTGACCAACAGGCTTTACCTAGTTCTAGACGTAGTTGCCGGGGAAAACTCTAAATAACTATACTAGTATTACATAATTGATATTTGACAAGTATATAAAAGGATGTGAAAAAAGACTTACAGTGAGCAGCCCCATAATACAGTTATATATATATGAAAGCGGATAAAGAAAATGGGTAAACACTTACTCGGTTGTAGAGCTTCCATGCGATTTTGTTATTTGTTCAACAAAGAAATCTTTGATAACAATATTATATTCTAAATCAAAGGAGAAAGTACTTTGAAAATATTGTTGGGGCTTACAGCTCAAGGAGAGGCCCAAGGTTTTATCAGTGATTACACTGTTGTTTTGAAATGATACAGGGACTTATACAAGTGACTGAGGCCCAAAAAGGTTTTCTGTACAAAAGGATGGGTCTTACACTCTCTCAAGAGGCCCAAAGGTGTTTAAAGAAAAGGAATGAGGCTTATAACACGAGGGTAGGCCCAGATGATTTTGATTTTTGAACTGGCGATCACGCCGAGGTTTCTTTAACGTACTGGGTCTTATAGAATGCATTGAGGCCCAAAAAGGTTTTGGTTAAAAAAAGGGGGTTCGGTCTTACACTCTATTAGAGGCCCAAAGGTGATTTTAAAAGAAAAGATGAGGCTTACAACTCAAGAAGAGGCCCAGGGGTTTTGTTTGAAAAATGACGATCGCGCCGAGATTTCTTTAACGTACTGGGTCTTATACAATGCATTGAGGCCCAGAAATGTTTTATTTATAAGGGATGGGTCTTACACTCTATTAGAGGCCCAAAGTGTTTGAAAAAGATTTGTGAGGGTGAAAATCAAAGAAACCCTAAATTTGTTTTCCTTTAAAAGTAAATATTGAAAGAAAATAAATAAAATGATAAAAAAATACCAAATAAGTTTGAATAAACCGCTTGTGATTTTTGTTTAAGGTTTGAAAAATGAGGTTTTAATCACAAGATGAATTAAAACTCATTTGGTTTTGATTTTCAAGGTAAATATTCACTTTTAAATGTTTAAAAACAATTAAAAATGAATTCATTCACAAAAATACTAATTATATTAAATAAATAATATAAATTCGATTTTTTGTGGGATAAAATATTTCGACATTTTTTTGATTTTTTGAAAAAAAAACCAATGAAAAATAATTAAAATTGAGGGAGTTATTGATTTTTCAAATCATTAAAAATAATATGAAAAATAGTAAAATATGAAAAAATATGAAAAAAGTGGTAAAAAGAGGATCTGGGGCGAGGGGGATTCAAACCCCAGATCTCTTGTGTACAGGGCGCGCGCCTTACCACTGAGGTGGTGATACTTCCGTTGATTGAAACACAACCACAAATATACAAGGCTTGCCTTGTTTTTGGCCTGGCCCAAGGCAAGGCAAGGCAAGATTTTGGTTAGAAACGTGAAGGCCATAACTTTCTCATTTTTCCATGGATTGGGACAAAATTTAGGTCTATCTTGCCTAGAATTTCACAAGGAATCCAATGGTGGTGGTGTTTTTTCCAGATCATGCTCCTATTGAAAAACCCGATAGTGGTTTTGAAATAGGCCATGATTTGCATTTTCTGTGCTATCTCTTGGTATAGGTATGAATTACATGATAAATTGGTGCAAACACAACACATATAACATGTATAAGAGATGCATGATCAGTGGACATCAAAGGAAAGCATGATTCAAAGAATTCAAGTTATGATACTTACCTCTTTTTGGAGCTTTTGTGCAATCTGCCAAGTACTTTGTTTCAGAAATGATTTGATGCTTTGGACACCCTCAAATGATCTCTTAGAAGCTTTTAGGATGGTTGGAATCAGCTGGAAACCCTAGGAACAAGTTTAAGCTCTTTCTTGCAAAAGGGGAAAAAGTGGCCAAAATAGAAACTCTCTCAATTGGTGTTCCAGATGTGTGGAACCATTTGGGACAGTTCAAGGATGATATTTGGAGTGTGTTTGAGGTATTATCTGGTTTGGAAAGTGACTGAATCAAGACATCGCTTGAAAAATGCACAAAAGTCCAATTTTGTGGTTTTGAGAGGTGAATTTGAGATTTTGGTGTTACAGGTCACTTGTGAGTGTTTGGATCAGCTCTATATGATGTTTATGAGGTGTGTGTGTGATTGGTTTGGTTGGAATTGCTCTCAAACTCAAAACCCAATGGTGACTTGCTTTGGAAGGCAAATTTGAAAGTGAGAAGGTGATTTTGAGGAAAGCATCTGTTTGATGGCTTTGGTGTACTCAAACTGATCACAAATGAGCTCTATTTATAGTAGAGCAAGTTTGTTTTGCAAGCAATAGTGAATGGCAACTGCTGTAGAGGTTTGGCCAATGTTGATCAATGGGAATCCAAGTCTCCTCTAGCCATGACTAGAGGTTAGGGCACAGGCTGCTGGGTCCCTTGGTCTTGGATATGTCTTGACTGAATTCAGTTGGAAGAGGCTCAGTCCATGCCACCTTGGTGCATCCATTGAATGCTCCAAAAAAAAATTGGAGTTTTGTCCCCTCTTTAGGGATTTCTAGGTTTGGCATGCTACTTTTGGTTCCAAAGACTTGGGAGGCTTGTGGATCAGTGTTTGTCCCTCCTTGGTCCCCCCTTGAGGTGTTCAGATGGATAGACTTGCTTGCCCTTTGCAAATTTTGAGCAAATCGAGCAAAACTCCCAAATCTGCCTTGTTATGACAGTTGCAGCAAGGCATGTTGCCACTGTCATAACTTCTTGCTCAGATTGAGTTTGGTGAAGTTCTTGGTCATTTTGGAAAGCCCGCGTATGATAGAACATATGTGTGATCATAGTTTGTTTTGATACCTTTTGGATCCAAGTGAAAAATGCCCCTACATTTGGAAAAAAGTGAAGGCAGATTCTGACTTAGTGAAAATTTCACTAAGTGTTGGAAAAAATGACATTTCATGTTTTCAGCCATTTTGACCCAATCATAACTCAAAATTCATGATGAATTGGAGTGAGGTGTAGTTGAATCTTTTGTAGAGGGCCATGAGAGCTACAAATCCAGCTTTGAATGGGGAAAAATGGCCTTGTGGTTTAGGAGTTATGATCCTCCAAAGTTGGTACCCTAGCCACTTTGTTTCATAACTTCGAAAAATTTCTAAGTTTTTATGGTTACCCCTTTTACAAGTTATCCCACTTTTCTTGATTTTTCTTGATGAATGATGATTCCAATCACACATTAACATCATTTTAGGGTCAAAGAACCATAATTGTGAAAAATCTCAAAAACGTCAAAGTTGACTTTTGTGCACAGTTGACTTTTTGTCAAATGAATTCCAAACTGTGCGATCCTCTATGAAATCAAGTCCTTGACCTAAATCAAACTTGATAGATTGATTTCATAGGTGTTATAGGGTGTATTGAATCATGTCTCAAGGTTTGGGAGCATGCCTGGGTCAAAAGTCAAAGATACAATTGACTTTTCCCACGAAACCCTAATTGTGGTTCTGATGAAATTGAAACTTGTTGCTCAAGCTTCTTAGATCAATCCATTGTTACAAATAGATAAATGTGGTGTATTTGAGACCCTCAAATCCTCTCTTGAGGTCTTGGCTCATGTTTTGTCCCAAAAGTCAACTTAGGGGTGAATTAGGTCAAGAAACCCTAATTCCTGATTTTTTATGAATGCATCCCCTGAGGCAAAATTGACTTGATGATTGGGTTCATGATGTCCCTTTGAGCATCTTAGGTTATGCTTTGAAGCATTGGCTCATTCCCAGAGGAAAATTTCCATCTAGAGGCCCTGGTCGACCAAAACCCTAATTTGGTGACACTGGCGATCTTGAGGCTTAATCCACTCAGAATGTTGCAGCCTTGTGCTTAATCCTTAAGGTGGGAGTCCTCTTGATCCATTGGGTATGTTTGAGAGGCTAGAAAAGTTGAAGATCATGCCATTCCTTGATTGATCCTTTGTCTAAGAGCTCTGAGAGGCCTTGAAACCCTAATTTTGATTGTAGTGGATGCTCACCCATTTTTGGGGAGACTAATGAGGTATAATGATACAACCACATTGTGATGATGATTTGCACAATGATGGGAAATATTAGTGGTCAAAATTTGTGTTAGTTCTGTATTGGCAGCATTTTTGCTAAAACAAAGTGTTACATCAAGATGCCATGCTTGATGTCTTGACATGTGATTCTAACATTCTGCAGTTGGTGATTCTTAGTGTTGCAGGACTCTGTGCATGATGTCGAGCCTGATGTCCTAACATCTATTGATAGAACATTCTGTTCAGAATGTTACGGTTTATTTGATGCGCTTTATTTGCAATCTTTTGTGTGCTTATGTTCAGTGATTGCGTGCGAAAATCTTGGAGTAAAATTTTTTTGAAGCAAGCACTTTCGGTTATTTTTTTTTATGAATAGTCTATTCTATTTTTGTGCAAAAAGATGTAGAGAATAATTAGCTTTAATTATTAATTAAATCTAAGATCTGCTAATGCCCAAGCCCAAGGAGATTGTTGCTATTTAAAGACGTGTAGACCCTAATTGCCAGTAGAGGGAAAAGTTATTGAAAGATGCGTTTCAAGTTTTAGGGTTTAAGTCTTTTGTTAATTGTTTAATTTTCTGAGCCATTCATTCATCATTTAGATGCTTGAATTGGACTGAGTCTTTGTGTTGTAAGTTGTTCACTCTAAGCTTTTAAGTACGAGTGTTTTGTCCTTGATTGAAGATTTTAAGCAAGATCAAGTATTATCATTGAAGTGTGTCCTTCTCTTTTGTATTTTTCTGTAGTTATCACTGCATGTGATTGAGGTGGAGTGAGAGGTGTCTCTTATCTAAGAGTGTATTAGATAGAAATTACACAGGTAGAGATTAGAAGAGAAGATTGTAAACTAGAGAGTGTTTACTGAGAGTCTTCAAACTAATTCTGTTTAGTGGATTTCCTTCCTGGCTTGGTAGCCCCCAGACGTAGGTGTGATTGCACCGAACTGGGTAAGCAATTTCTTGTGTCTCTTTACAATTATTTACTGCTTTTCATCTTGTTCATAAATTGATCATTTTTCTAATATTAGTGTCGTGACATCTCTTTCGACATCTCATATCTAATATCAGAATTTCAATTGGCATCATAGCAGACATCCTGTTCTGTTTCTAGGTGAGATCTAGGGACGATACTTTCTGGTACTATGGACAAGGAAGGAGGATTTGTGAACAGACCACCCATCTTGGATGGATCTAATTATGATTATTGGAAACCACGCATGGTGGCCTTCTTGAAATCACTGGATAGTAAGGCCTGGAAAGCTGTCATAAAAGGATGGAAACACCCTGTTATTGTTGGGAAAGATGGAAAAGAAACATCTGATCTGAAACCTAAGGAAGAATGGACTAAGGAGGAGGATGAATTGGCTCTTGGAAACTCTAAAGCATTGAATGCTTTGTTTAATGGGATTGATAGAAACATATTTAGATTGGTGAACAATTGTGAGGTAGCTAAAGATGCTTGGGACATCCTCAAAACTACTCATGAAGGTACCTCTAAAGTGAAGATGTCAAGACTTCAATTTCTCACTACCAAGTTTGAAAATTTAAAGATGAAGGAAGATGAAAGCATACATGACTTCCATATGAATATTCTTGAAATAGCCAATGCTTCAAGTGCCCTAAGTGAAAAGATGTCTGATGAAAAGTTGGTAAGAAAAATTCTCAGGTCTCTTCCCAAAAGATTTGATATGAAAGTGACTGCCATAGAAGAAGCTCAAGATATCAGCAAGATGAGGGTGGATGAACTTGTTGGATCCCTCCAAACATTTGAACTTGGGATAAGTGACAGATCTGAAAGGAAAACCAAAAGCATAGCCTTTGTGTCCAATGCTGAAGATGGAGAGGAGGAATGTGCTCTGGATACTGATGAGAGCTTATCAAATGCTATAGTACTGCTAGGAAGACAGTTCAACAAGGTGATGAAGAGGATGGACATAAAGTCAAGACCTAATGTCAAGAACAACTTATCTGACATCAACGGGTCTAATGATGTTGTTAGAAGATCAAGGGCTGAAGAAAAATCCACACAAGGGAAAGGGATTCAGTGCCATGGATGTGAGGGATTTAGTCACATTAGAGCTGAATGCCCTACTTACCTCAAGAAACAAAAGAAAAGTCTAACTGCATCTTGGTCGGATGAGGAGTCTGAAAGTGAACTTGAAGAAGAATCTGCTAAACATGTGACGACTTTGACTGTAAGAGGTGTCTCTGATGGAGATTATAGCGATGATGAATTGACCTTTGAAGAACTAGCAGCTTCCTACAAAGAGCCGTGTCTCAGAAGTGAAGAAGTCTGTCACGAAGGGGAGAAGCAGAAGAAACTTATAATTCAACTGAAGGCTGAAAAGGCAGAACATCTTGGAACCATCTCTAAGCTGGAGAATGAAGTCATGTTGCTGAACTCCAAGCTTGATCAAAGGACCAAATCTGTCAGAATGTTGAACAGTGGACCTGACACATTGGATGAAATTCTTCAGGTTAGAAAAATGGCAGGAGATATGACTGGGATAGGATTTGATGGAGAAAAGAAACCCACTTCAGATGCTAGTTCTTCTAGATTAAACATAATATATCACATCAGGTGTCTCAACATCATAGGAGAGGACATTCATCTGGACCTAAACATAATATGACACATCAGGTACCTCAACATCATGGGAGAGGACATCCCAACCACTTAAGAGGAAGATTCCAAAGACGGAGATGCCATTACTGCGGGCGTTTTGGTCACATAAAACCTTTCTGCTTCAGGCTGTATGGATATCCTAAGCCTGCTCCTCAACCTAGACCCAATCAAAACATTCATACTAATGGAAGACAATGGGTTCCCAAGACTGCTGCTACCAGTTTGATAGCTCACATGTCTCTCAGAGTTTCAGCTAAGGAGGATTGGTACATTGACAGTGGTTGCTCTAGACACATGACAGGAATTAAAAATCTGTTAGTTGACATCAAATCTCATTCCACCAGCTATGTGACCTTTGGTGATGGAGCCAAGGGTGAAATCAAATGGGGTGGAAAGCTGAACTGCTCAGGAGTTCTAAATCTTGATAATGTGTTGCTGGTTAAAGGGTTGACTGCCAACTTGATAAGCATCATTCAACTGTGTGATCAAGGATTCAATGTCAATTTCACCAAATCTGAATGCTTGGTTACAAATGAAAAGAGTGAAGTGATTATGAAGGGAGTTAGATCTAAGGACAACTGCTACTTGTGGGTTCCTCAAGATTCTAGTTACTCCTCCACTTGTGCTCTAGCCAAAGAAGATGAAGTGAAACGGTGGCACCAAAAACTTGGTCATTTACATCTAAAAGGGATGAAGAGGATCATCTCTATGGAAGCTGTCAGAGGAATTCCTAAGCTAAAAATTAAAGAAGGAAGGGTATGTGGTGAATACCAAATTGGAAAGCAAACTAAGATGTCACACCAGAAGATTAAACATCTCACTACTTCAAAAGTGTTGGAACTTCTTCACATGGACTTGATGGGACCTATGCAGGTGGAAAGTCTTAGTGGAAAGAAGTATGCTTATGTGGTGGTGGATGATTTCTCCAGATATACTTTGGTGAATTTTATAAGAGAAAAATCTGAAGTGTTTGATGTGTTCAAAGATCTTTGCCAAAGACTTCAAAGAGAAAAGGAGAGCAATGCTGTTAGAATGAGAAGTGACCATGGGAAGGAATTTGAGAATCACAGATTTGCTGAATTTTGCTCATTTGAAGGGATTGGTCATGAATTGTCATCTCCCATTACTCCACAGCAAAATGGAGTTGTAGAACGAAAAAATAGAACTATCCAGGAATCAGCTAGAGCTATGATCCATGCTAAGAAACCGCCCTACCACTTCTGGGCTGAAGCTATGAACACTGCTTGCTATGTTCATAATAGAGTGACCTTAAGAACAGGAACCTCTACTACCCTGTATGAGATATGGAAGGGAAGAAAACCTACAGTCAAATACTTCCATGTGTTTGGAAGCAAATGCTATATCTTGGCAGATTGTGATCAAAGAAGAAAGATGGATCCAAAAAGTGATGAAGGAATATTTCTGGGCTACTCTACTAACAGCAGAGCCTATAAAGTCTTCAACTCCAGAACTAAAGTTATGACGGAGTCTATAAATGTTGTTGTTGATGATTTGCATAAGGAGATTGATGTTCTAGATGATGTTGGAACATTCTTTGATATCTCTGCAGAAGCTTCAGACAAAAACACTGATCCTAATCCTACTAATGCAGAACCTGAATCTGAGCTTGTAAATAAGGGACCCTCCATCAGAATTCAGAAAGACCATCCTAGAGATCTTATCATAGGTGATCTAAATGAGGGAGTCACTACTAGATCAAGAGAAGTTATAACAAGTTCTTGTTTTGTGTCAAAAATTGAACCAAAAAATGTCAAGGAAGCCTTGACTGGTGAATTTTGGATTAATGTTATGCAAGAAGAGCTAGGGCAGTTCAAGAGAAATGAAGTATGGGAGCTTGTTCCAAGACCTGACGGAATAAATGTAATTGGAACAAAGTGGGTATACAAGAACAAGTCAGATGAAAAAGGGGTGGTCACAAGAAATAAAGCTAGATTGGTTGCTTAGGGATATGCTCAGATTGAGGGGGTTGACTTTGATGAAACCTTTGCTCCTGTAGCTTATCTTGAATCCATCAGATTGCTATTGGGAGTTGCCTGCATCCTGAGATTCAAGCTGTTTTAGATGGATGTAAAGAGTGCCTTCTTAAATGGTTATCTAAATGAAGAGGTCTATGTGGAACAACCTAAGGGATTCATTGATCCAACCTTTCCAAATCATGTTTATAAGCTAAAGAAAGCTCTATATGGATTGAACCAAGCTCCAAGAGCTTGGTATGAAAGACTGACAGAATATCTGGTTGATAATTGATACAGAAAAGGTGGCATAGATAAGACTCTTTTTGTCAAAGATGAAGGAGGGAAACTCATGGTTGCTCAAATCTATGTTGATGATATTGTGTTTGGTGGGATGTCTGATAAGATGGTTCAACATTTTGTTCAGCAAATGTAGTCAGAGTTTGAGATGAGCCTTGTTGGTGAGTTAACTTATTTTCTTAGGTTGCAAGTCAAACAGATGGAAGATTCCATATTCCTATCTCAGAGTAAATATGCCAAGAACATAGTTAAGAAGTTTGGGATGGGGAATGCCAGTCACACAAGGACACCTGCTCCTACTCATCTGAAGTTGTCTAGAGATGAAAAGGGTGTTAATGTGGACCAAAGTCTCTATAGAAGTATGATAGGGAGTCTGTTATATCTTACAGCTAGCAGGCCTGACATTGCCTTTGTTGTAGGTGTGTGTGCTAGATATCAAGCTGAACCCAAAGTCAGTCATATCAACCAAGTAAAGAGGATTCTGAAATATGTCAATGGAACATGTGATTATGGCATGTTATACACACATGGATCTGGCTATGTATTATCTGGATACTGTGATGCTGATTGTAACACCCCCAATCAATACCCCCAAACATTAATAAAACAATAAACACTTAATAAAAATTTCGTCAGAGTATATTCAAATTATCATGGCATAGACGGGGAGAATCACATTATATTGAAACAAACATACAACACCTGCTCCCAAAGATATGCAACAATTCAGGTAGTGTTACACCCACGATTCAGAAACAGAATAAAAGCGGAAAATCCATAACTGAATATCAACATATATATATATATATATATATATATATATATATATATATATATATATATATATATATATATATATCATGAATGTTTGCCATACAGCAAGTTATACATGTACAATCCGAAAGATACATATACATAATACACAATAATCACAAACGGCCTCCCTAACTACCCGGTGTCACATATCAGAGCCGACCGACAAAAGAATGAAGTCCTAAGCTTCACAAACAGACCTCCAGCAACTCTAATCTGTAATGCCTCATAGAGCATCATAAAACAGCAGCATAATATAATTGCATATAATTATATATTAACACTGAAATGCACAAGTAAAATATTCTCACCACAAATGCACCACAATCAAATACAACGAAACCCCCTACAATTCTCAGGTATCCAATACCCATACACATTAGTCATACACAATACACTTATCATTCATACAATTATACATATTCCGTCTCATCAATCACATTCACAATTTCATACTCAATTAATTCATGATTTATGCAAATGCACAGAGACCGACACGACGACTCTATACATTGCACATGCGATACCGACTTCCAATATTTCTCATCACAAGTTCACTCAGGAACTCTGCTGGAATCATCGCTCGTTACTGAGGATCACTCAAGTAACACCCCATCGGGCAAACGATGTTCCCCGTCGCTTTAGGTCCTCTTGGTATAAGGCGCACGACGTTTATGGATTGCTTTAGGTCCTCTTTGTATAAGGCGCACAATCCGATCGCTCACACCCCACATGGGAACACGATCGTCTATAACCATCGCTTTAGGTCCTCTTATTTTTAAGGCGCACGATATATCAAATCGCTTTAAGTCCTCTTATTTTTATGGCGCACGATGTTATAGCAGATTCCCTCTGGAATCAATCCGTCACTCAGGACGTCACAAGAATGCATATCATAATGCTTGGCATACAATGACTCGTGACATTTAATATGCACACACATACACATTCATAATCATGCATTTACCAACATTTACCATACATCGCATTTTCTCGCCGTAAGGCCACCAACCATCATCACAATATGTATTTCATACAATTTCATCACAATTAAACGGCACAAGTCGACAACAAAATAACACATTTTCTAATTCCCGACATAATTTAATCGACCAACAATCTCAAAACCATCATCATAAGAAAGTACATGCTACAAACTTTCTAACGCATCCAACCACGCCTCAAACCGACTCACGGATCAAAAGTTACAAAGAAAACAAATTGTAATAAACTGTCATGTTCACAGTTCGAAGCTCCTAGCGAGTCCTTCGCTTCTTCATTCGTAGTGCGAATGTCCCAGCGAACACTGGCAGAAGCAAAAATAGCCTAGAAAATTCCCAACGTTCGCAGTGCGAACCATCCAGCAAATGCTCGCTACCCCATTCGCAGTGCGAACCCTCTAGCGAACAGTGGCAGAATGAAACATAATACAACGTTCGCAGTGCGAACGCTCGCCACCCATTCGCAGTGCGAACCTGCGATTTTAGCAAAACCCAGTAGCGCACCAGATCATCCAAAAATGGCATTTTCTCAACCAAAACCTTTCCAAATCAACATATAGCAATCAAAACATAACTCAATCATGATAACAAGTATTCTACTACTTTTACACCGATTTTCGACCGTGAAACCATCGATTTCTCATTATCGACCTAGAATATAAACTATGGAAACACAACAAACAATCCAATACACACATACATAATCATACACAAGCATATAATAATCGAGTTTTGCACCCTTACCCGATTAAATAGCGTGTAGAAAAGTCGGTTGATCAATTTCTTCTTTTCTCTCTTTTTCTTCTCTTCTTCCCTTTTCTTTCCCCTCTGTTTCTTTCTCTCTATTTTTCTCTTCCCTTTTCCTTTCTATTTTCTAACTTAACCAAATAAATCAAAATGCCCAAAATACCCCTACACTCAAATATCTCGCAAATGTTCCCAAAACGCGATAAAATATATTCACGATGAAAAATAACATATTTTCACATAAAAGTCAAAAATAAAATAATATAATAAGAAAATAATCAAAACGACTCGATTAAATAAAAACTGACAAAACAGGGGCGTTACAACTCTCCCCCGCTTAGAAATTTTCGTCCTCGAAAATATACCTGAGACGAACAACTCTGGATACGCCTCCTGCATCTGACTCTCCAACTCCCAAGTCAAATTACCCTAAGAAGCACCTCCCCACGGAACTTTCACAAGTGCAATATCCTTGCCTCTCAACCGCTTCACCTCGCGATCCAAAATCCAAACTGGTAATGCCTCAACCGTAAGGTTCTCCCTTACCTCAACCTCATCCATCGGAATCACATGCGACGGATCCGAAACATACTTCTGAAGCTGTGAAACATGGAACACATCATGCAAATTTGACAGATTCGGCGGCAACGCCACCCTATAAGCCACCGCACCCACTCTCGCGAATATCTGGTAAGGACCAATAAACTGAGAAGTAAGTTTCTTAGATTTCAATGCACGACCCACCCCCATTACCGGTGTAACCCTTAGAAATACATGATCGCCCTCTTGAAACTCAAGATCCTTCCGTCTCCGATCATGATAACTCTTTTGTCTACTCTGAGAAGCCTTCATTTTCTCACGAATAAACTTCACTTTTTCCGTAGGCTGTTGCACCAACTCTGGTCCAACCACCGAACTCTCACCAGATTCGTGCCAACACAAAGGTGTTCGACATCTTCGTCCATATAACACTTCAAACGGTGCCATTCCAATACTCGAATGGAAACTGTTATTATACGTGAATTCAATCAACGCAAGATAACTATCCCACACACCACCTTGCTCAAGAACACAAGCCCGCAACAAATCTTCCAACGACTAAATCGTTCTCTCCGTCTGACCATCCGTCTGCGGATGATAAGCCGAACTCAATCTCAATTTAGAACCCAAATCCTTCTGTAAACTTTCCCAAAATATCGAGGTAAACCTTGGATCTCGATCCGAAACAATACTTAACGGAACCCCATGCAACTTTACAATCACACTGATATAAATCTCAGCCAACCTCTCCAAAGAAAAACTGATGTCAATCGGAATGAAATGAGCCGATTTAGTCAGCCTATCCACAACCACCCAAATAGCATTATGCCCTCGCTGTGTATTCGGCAATCCCGTTACAAAATCCATCGAAATGCTATCCCATTTCCATTCCAGAATATCCAACGGTTGCAACAAACCACTAGGCCTCAGATGTTCCACCTTCGATTTCTGACAAGGCAAACATGCATAAACAAACTGAGTCACATCTCTTTTCAATCCAGACCACCAGAAAATCTTTTTCAAATCTTGGTACATCTTATTCGCTCCCGGATGTATACTCAAATTACTCCGGTGTCCTTCCTCCAAAATCATCCTTTTCAAATCCGAATCGTCCGGAATGCAAATTCTACCTCGGAATCTCAAAACACCATTAGTATCCACTTGAAAATCACCACTCACATCTTTTTCTCCCACCAACATCAAATCACTAATTTCACGTCCAACTTCTGCTTCTCGCTTACCGTCATCAGAAAATCATTAGTAACCTTCAACATACCCAGCCTCACGCTATCCGACGACACTTCACATACCAAACTCAAATCTCTAAACGATTCCAAAAGTTCCCACTCCTTAACCATTAAAGCGGACATATGCAACGATTTTCGGCTCAACGCATCGGCTACTACATTAGCTTTACCAGGATGGTAATTCAAGCCAAAGTCGTAGTCCTTCAAAAATTCCAACCATCTACGTTGCCTCATATTTAGCTCTTTCTGATCAAACAAATATTTCAAACTTTTATGATCACTAAAGACTTCAAACCTTGCACCGTAGAGATAATGCCTCCAAATCTTCAACACAAAAACCACAGCCGCTAATTCAAGATCATGTGTAGGGTAATTCTTCTCATGCACTCTCAATTACCTTGAAGCATACGCCACGACCTTACCTTCTTGCATTAGCACACCACGTAGACCAGTCATAGAAGAATCACAATAAACCACAAATGGTTCATTAGGATTCGAAAAAATCAAAATCGGAGCTGTCGTCAATCTTCTCTTCAGCTCATTAAAACTTTCCTCGCACCGAATATCCCAAATGAACACTTGCCCTTTACAAGTCAACTGGGTCAAAGGAAGTGCTAGCTTAGAAAAACCTTCAATAAACCTTCGATAATAACCGGCCAAACCCAAAAAGCTTCAAATTTCAGTAACAGATCTCAGAGCCTCCCATTGTAGAACTGCTTCTACTTTAGATGGATCCACAGAAATACCATTACCTGAAATTACGTGTCCAAGAAAACTCACATCCGACAACCAGAATTCACACTTGGACAATTTGGCAAAAAACTTCTTTTCCTTCAAAACCTGCAAAACAATACGCAAATTCTCCGCGTGCTCCTCCCGAGACTTAGAATAAATCAAAATGTCATCAATAAACACAACGACAAATCGATCCAAATGCTCGTGAAAAATACGATTCATGTACTCCATAAACACACCTGGCGCATTAGAAACCCCGAACGGCATCACAGAATATTCATAATGACCGTAACGTGTCCTAAAAGCCGGCTTCTGAATATCTTCCTCTTTCACCCTAATCTGATGATACCCTGACCTCAAGTCAATCTTACTGAACACACACACACCAACCAACTGATCCATCAGATCATCAATCCTTGGAAGAGGATACTAATTCTTAATCGTCACCTTATTCAACTGGCGATAATCAATACACAATCGAATACTTCCATCTTTCTTTTTCACCAACAAAACTGGAGCACCCCAAGGAGAAACACTTGGCCTCACAAACCTCTTCTCTAACAACTCATTCAACTGCTTCTTTAACTCAACCAACTCAGATGCCGACATACGATAAGGTGCCATAGAAACAGGTCTAGTACCAGGAACTAGATCTATCAAAAACTCCACCTCTCTCTCTGGCGGCACATCTGAAATGTCCTCAAGAAACACTTCAGGAAAATCACACACAACCGGAAACACATCAAGCGCAACTTGACTATCCACAGTTAAAGATGCAAACAACCTAAACAACTGAGCTTCATCCGCCAAAAGCTTCTTCAACTCTTTGGTAGATAAGAAACTCGAGTCTTCGTCTTCCTCAAGAGAAGGAAATCTTACCAGCTTATGATAACAATCAATATGAACCCGATTGAGTTGCAACCAATTCATCCCCAGAACCACATCTAAACCCTCTAACGGTAAACACACTAAATCCATCTCAAAGTCTTTACCATAAATGGTCAAAGGACAACTTAGACAAACCAAGGAAGTAGTTACTGACCCAATTTCTGGAGTATCAATAACCATTTCACCATCCATCAACGACAACACAAGATTCAAACGCTTAGCGCACTCAGACGAAATAAATGAATGAGTTACTCCAGTATCAATAATAGCAACTAAAGGAGTACTATTAATAAAACAAGTACCTCTGATCAGACGATCTGCACTTGAAGTCTGAGTTCCCGCCAAGGCAAACACTTTCCCACCAGATTGAGCCTGCTTCGGTTTCGGACACTTTGTGCTAATATGACCAGGTTCCCCATAGTTAAAACACTTAACCACATTCTTTCTCTTGCACTCAGCTGTTACATGTCCTAAACCTCCACAATTAGAACACTTTCCCACATCTTTCCTGCACTCAAATTGACGATGTCCTAGTTCACCACACTTAAAACATCTCCGAGAATTAGACATACCTCCTCCACCTGACCTTCGATCAAAATTACCCCTTTGCTTACCTTTATCAGCTGGTGTTACATACGGCCCACCACGGAACTGTTGCTTCCCTTTTCTGTCACTCACACTCTTGTAGTGAATAGAACGAGCCTTACTATCCTCTTCATAAATCCTACAACATTCCACCAAATCAGAAAACCTTCTTATCCTTTGATAACCGATTGCTTGCTTAATCTCAGGACGCAATCCACTCTCAAACTTCACACACTTAGAAAATTCTGTAGTCGCTTAAGCATAATGAGGATAAAAGTGCACAAGCTCCACAAACTTAGCAGTATAGTCAACAACAGACATACTACCTTGTTTCAGTTCCAAGAACTCAATTTCCTTCTTTCCTCTTACATCTTCAGGAAAATACTTCCTCAAAAACTCCTGGCTAAACAATTCCCAAGTAACTTCTTCATCCCCAGCTCCCAACACCTGACGAGTACTAATCCACCAGTCACCAGCTTCTTACTGTAACATGTGAGTTTCCAGTCTCACCTTACTATACTCAGCACAATCCATAACTCATAAAATCCTTTCAATCTCTTTCAGCCAAATCTGAGCACCATCAGGATCATATCTTCCTTTGAAGACAGGCAGTTTGTTCTTCCTGAACTCATCATTACCAGCAGAATTAGGTGCACCCTGCACAGCTCGAGCCATAGCTTGCATAGCAGCAGCCAAAGCAGCGTCAATCCTACCAGCCATATTTTGTTCATTTCCAATATAAGCAACTATGGTTAAACAAACAGCTCATCCAAACACCAAGACCGACAAGGACTGACACAACTGACACGGACTGGCTCTGATACCACTTAATGTAACACCCCCAATCAATACCCCCAAACATTAATAAAATAATAAACACTTAATAAAATTTTCGTCAGAGTATATTCAAATTATCATGGCATAGACGGGGAGAATCACATTATATTGAAACAAACATACAACACCTGCTCCCAAAGATATGCAACAATTCAGGTAGAGTTACACCCACGATTCAGAAACAGAATAAAAGCGGAAAATCCGTAACTGAATATCAATATATATATATATATATATATATATCATGAAAGTTTGCCATACAGCAAGTTATACATGTACAATCCGAAAGACACATATACATCATACACAATAATCACAAACGGCCTCCCTAACTACCCGATGTCACATATCAGAGCCGACCGACAAAAGAATGAAGTCCTAAGCTTCACAAAAAGACCTCCAGCAACTCTAATCTGCAATGCCTCATAGAGCATCATAAAACAACAGAAGGGTGAGAAACACAATCATAATATAATTGCATATAATTATATATTAACACTGAAATGCACAAGTAAAATATTCTCACCACAAATGCACCACAATCAAATACAACGAAACCCCCTACAATTCTCAGGTATCCAATACCCATACACATTAGTCATACATAATACACTTATCATTCATACAATTATACATATTCTGTCTCATCAATCACATTCACAATTTCATACTCAATTAATCCATGATTTATGCAAATGCACAGAGACCGACACGACGACTCTATACAATGCACATGCGGTACCGACTTCCAATATTTCTCATCACTAGTTCACTCAGGAACTCTGCTGGAATCATCGCTCCTTACTGAGGATCACTCAAGTAACACCCTGTCGGGCAAACGATGTTCCCCGTCGCTTTAGGTCCTTTTGGTATAAGGCGCACGACGTTTATGGATTGCTTTAGGTCCTCTTTGTATAAGGCGCACAATCCGATCGCTCACACCCCACATGGGCACACAATCGTCTATAACCATCGCTTTAGGTCCTCTTATTTTTAAGGTGCACGATATAACAAATCGCTTTAAGTTCTCTTATTTTTAAGGGGCACGATGTTATAGAAGATTCCCTCTGGAATCAATCCGTCACTCAGGACGTCACAAGAATGCATATCATGATGCTTGGCATACAATGACTCATGACATTTAATATTCACACACATACACATTCATAATCATGAATTTACCAACATTTACCATACATCGCATTTTCTCGCCGTAAGGCCACCAACCATCATCACAATATGTATTTCATACAATTTAATCACAATTAAATGGCACAAGTCGACAACAAAACAACACATTTTCTAATTCCCGACATAATTTAATCGACCAACAATCTCAAAACCATAATCATAAGAAAGTACATGCTACAGGCTTTCTAACGCATCCAACCACGCCTCAAACCGACTCACGGATCAAAAGTTACAAAGAAAAGAAATTGTAATAAACTGTCATGTTCGTTGTGCGAAGCTCCTAGCGAGTCCTTCGCTTCTTCATTCGCAGTGCGAATGTCCCAGCGAACAGTGGCAGAATCAAAAATAGCCTAGAAAATTCCCAACGTTCGCAGTGCGAACCATCCAGCAAATGCTCGCTACCCCATTCGCAGTGCGAACCCTCCAGCGAACAGTGGCAGAATGAAACATAATACAACATTCGCAGTGCAAACGCTCGCCACCCATTCGCTGGCCATTCGCAGTGCGAACCTGTGATTTTAGCAAAACCCAGCAGCGCACCAGATCATCCAAAAATGGCATTTTCTCAACCAAAACCTTTCCAAACCAACATATAGCAATCAAAACATAACTCAATCATGATAACAAGTATTCTACTACGTTTACACCGATTTTCGATCATGAAACCATCGATTTCTCATTATCGACCTAGAATAGAAACTATGGAAACACAACAAACAATCCAATACACACATACATAATCATACACAAGCATATAATAATCGAGTTTTGCACCCTTACCCGATTAAATAGCGTGTAGAAAAGTCGGTTGATCGATTTCTTCTTTTCTCTCTTTTTCTTCTCTTCTTCCCTTTTCTTTCTCCTCTCTTTCTTTCTCTCTATTTTTCTCTTCCCTTTTCCTTTCTATTTTCTAACTTAACCAAATAAATCAAAATGCCCAAAATACCCCTACACTCAAATATCTCGCAAATGTTCCCAAAACGCGATAAAATATATTCACGATGAAAAATAACATATTTTCACATAAAAGCCAAAAATAAAATAATATAATAAGAAAATAATCAAAACGACTCGATTTAATAAAAACTGACAAAACTGGGGCATTACACTGATTGGGCTGGAAGTGCTGATGATAGGAAAAGCACATCAGGAGGATGCTTCTTTTGGGGAACAATCTTATATCTTGGTTCAGCAAGAAACAAAATTGTGTCTCTCTGTCTACAGCTGAAACTGAGTACATAGCAGCTGGGAGCAGCTGTTCTCAACTGGTGTGGATGAAACAAATGCTGACTGAATATAATGTCACACAAGTTGTCATGACATTGTATTGTGATAATTTGAGTGCTATAAACATCTCCAAAAACCCTATTCAACATAGCAGAACCAAGCACATTGATATTCGTCATCATTTTATT
Organism: Lathyrus tuberosus; assembly: GCA_022829125.1. NCBI lineage: Eukaryota > Viridiplantae > Streptophyta > Magnoliopsida > Fabales > Fabaceae > Lathyrus > Lathyrus tuberosus. The sequence goes on along the minus strand of JALAZF010000021.1, from coordinate 24,085,293 downwards.
AGGGAACTTGTAGAAGACAAGATTATTGCCTTAGAACATGTTGCCACAGAGAAACAATTAGCTGACATCTTCATTAAGGCATTGGATGCAAGTCAATTTGAATTTTTAAGAGAAAAATTAGGGCTTTGTACTTATGAGGATTTGTAGCAATTAATGGCGTGTGGGAAATTTTTTTTAAGTTTTAAAAATTTAAAGTGTTGTTTACTGTCTTGTGGAAATATCATTAATTTCCCCTTATGTTCCCAACAAATAAAGTGCCCCTATCATAGGCAATCATTTCTTGAAAGCCTTCTCACTCGCTACATCCATCTTGTGCCATACTTGACTAGTCCTTTCAACTTCTTTCTCAGAAAGTCCTCCATCCTCAGTTCAAACATTTGCAAGACTATCAAGATGTCTAAACAACCAACTTTGTCTCCTTCCAGTCACCCATCTGATCTGACTACTTCAAAATCTAGGGTTCACTCTGAAGATATTTCTCCTGATGATGCTCTTGATGTTGCTCCATTGGCTATGATTCCCAGTACTAAAACTGGGATGAAAAAGCCCAGAAAAATGCATGCAAGGGGTTCTAAACATGCGGCTGCAGGTAACACTTCTAAAACCCCTTTCGAGTCGTCTTCTGAAAATAGGGAAACTGAGGTAGTAAGTATGTTGATAGAACTATTAGAAGTATTGTTATTGGTCTTTTGTATAGAGATCATAGGGTTCCTAGGATTTCAATTCCACTTGCTCAAATTAATGTTGTCCCCACTTTAAATGAAAATCAAAGTGAGGAAAGGGATGTTGATACTTTAAATTCTGAGAAGGATACTGATACTACAAATCTGCACAAGTTGGCTAACTTTGTGCTAAAGGAAGGAGTCAGTGATGGTTCTGGTGTGGAGAAGAAGGGTGCTGGTCCAGATCAGAGTGAGGGAAAAACTAATGACTCTGATGATGTTGTGAATCTTGATGATGTTCCTTCTGACAATGATTTAATTGCAAATGTGCATCCTAGCATAGCTAAGCGCTTGAAGACAAGAAGAAGGAAATCTGTGGTCAAATCTCCTAATGTGAAAGCTGTTAGTGACAAGAAAAAGACTATTGTAGGTCCCCCAAAGTCCTGGAGCAAAGTGGTTACTTCCTCCAAGAAGAGGAAGATTAGGTATGAGTCTGACTCTGAGTATGATGTTGAGGATGTTGTCCAGGACATCACTTGTGTGAAAAAGTCTGTGGTCAAGAAGATCTCTGATAAAATTCCTGATGCCCCCTTGGATAACATCTCATTTCACTATGCTGAGAGTGTTGCAAGGTGGAAATATGTGTATCAAAGGAAGATTGCTCTTGAGAGAGAATTAGGGAAAGATGCTCTGGATTGTAAGGAGGTAATGGATCTTATTACTTTTGCCGGTTTGATGAAATCTGTGACTAGGTTTGCAAAATTTTATGAAGTGCTTGTTAAGGAATTCATTGTTAATATCCCTGTGGATTGTGCTGGCTACAAGAGTAAGGACTTTATGAAGGTGTTTGTTAGAGGAAAATGTGTTGAGTTCTCTCCCACCATCATCAATAGATATCTGGAAAGAAGTGAGGAAGAACAGAGTGAGCTAGAGGTAACTGATAATCAAGTCTGCAAAGAGATTACTACCAATCAGGTTACTACATGGCCATTGAAAGACAAGTTGTCAGCTGGCAGACTTAGTGTCAAATATACTATTCTTCATAGGATTGGAACTACTAACTGGATCCCCACCAATCATACATCTACTATTTCTGTTGGTTTGGGAAGATTTATCTATGTTGTTGGATCCAAGCAGAATTTTGACTATGGCTCCTACATCTTTGATCAAACTATGAAGCATGCTGGAACCTTTGCTGTTAAGATGACCATTGCCTTTCCTTATCTGATATGTGGTGTAAGTTCTGAGTTGGCAGCAATTTTTGCAAAACATGTTGCTCAGGAAAATGTTACGAAGAATGTCTTGACATAAGAGTAGAACATCACTGCAGGATGTGTCAATGTCAGAACAGATGATGATCTATAGTAGGTGGTACAAGATGTCAGATTAGAAGTCCTGACATGGTTGCTCAGACATCACTACAGATGCTGAACCTGATGTGGAAACATCTAAAACTGTCATGACAGTACTGCTGTCATGTGTTACAATAGATGTCATGACATCTGGGTCCAGTACAGCAGGTGCTACTGCATTATGTCTTGACATGTTGTTCTGCACTAACTTTAGATTAGTTGCAGGTTGTGGAAATGTCAAGTGAGATGTATTGACATGTTGTGCTGCACCTAACTAGTATGAGTGCATGGCTGTAATGGTGTGACAGAGATGTCATGAGCACTTCATTGAACCTGAATGTTTAAGGTTATATGACGTGGCTATTTTTGGAATGTCATGACAGAACATCTTGGTTCTGGCACAATAGTTGCTGCTGTTATGTGACAGATGTTGAAGGAGATGTCATGACATCTTAGTCTGGGTTGTAGGTTTGTGTGCTGATGTTAAACATGATGTCTTGCATCAGTTAACAGAACATCAGAACATCAGTCTGTTGTGTTTTAGGGCTGCGTGTATCAGTTTGTTTTGAGAGATCTGGTGGAGAGATTGCAGGCGAATATCTTGGTAAAGATATATTCAGTTGCAATCAGATATGGAGCAGATCTTGTTGCTGTTTTTAGGGCTGAAAGATATGAAAAGATTTGAAGTTTAAATCTGTTTTTAATTGTGAATCAAATCTAAGATTTGCTAATGCCTAAACCCTGTGAGGAATATCCTGGAAATATTATGTGGAGCTGATTTATAGGTCTGGAAGATTCAAGTCAGAATCAAGAAGAATATTGAAGAATATTGACTTTCTAATTATGGAGATAAATTAGGAAGGATTGGATTGAAGACCTATTTTGTAGGAGAATCTTTTACAGATTTGTAGTAGCTGTTATGCTGTGACTTGAGGCCCAAATCCAGTTGGGAAATAGGTTATAAATAGAAGCATTGTAACCTAGTTTTAGGGGGGAAGCCATGAATAGAAAAGATGTAATCATTAGGGCTGAGCTTGTGAACCACTCACTAGGAGAGTTGGTATGTGTGAACCACCCGGTTTGTGGGATGGTCATCGTGTTTATCTCGAAGCCTGTAGGTAAGAGATGTATTGTTCTTGGAGGAAGTTGTTAAGCAACTCTAAGTATTGTTCTTAGTCATGTGTGTCATGTCTAGGTATTGTCATGGAAGTATGTCTTCTACTTTGTTGTGTTTGAAGAGTTGTTGGAAATAAAGCTGTTGATGCAGTGGCTGAGGTGTTGACTGCTAGACATCATTGCGATGATTGGAAGTGAGATGGAGTCTCTTACCTAGGGAGGACTTAGGTAGAAGGGTCATTGGGTAGGGATAAAGTTAGGAGATTGTCAACTGGTATTGTTGAGTCTGTAATTTAATTCTACTAATAGTGGACTTTCTTCTTGGCTTGGTATGCCCCCAGATGTAGGATGTTAGACCGAACTGGGTGAACGAATTCTGTGTGTTGTTTATGCTTTTCAGTGCTGTTATTGTCTTGTTAATATAGCAGATAGTGATGTTGTGACATCTCACTTGACATCACATATCTGATACTAGAATTTCATGTGGCATTATATTAAATCAACACCCTAGAATCCCTGATAATACTGATGCTGTTTGCAAAAGGGAATCTGCTTTGTCCCTTCATTATAAACTATTTGCAAGTAAACATGTCCCAGACATTGTTATGACATCAGCTGGTGCTTCAAATCAGCCCACAGACAAGTCAGGGGTGATCTCTGAATTAGTGGAAGCCTGCAAAGAGCTGGATGAGGTTATTCGGGTTAGTACTGAGAGAAAACTCAAGTTTGAAAGGATGATCAGGACTCTGAGAATGTCTGAGGGTGATAATGTTGAGGATGAAAATGAAAAGGGAGATATTGAGGAGGGTGGTTCTGATGACTCTGATGGTAATACTGAGGGTGAAGAAGACAATTCTGAGACTGATGACTCTGCTGGTTCTGAAGATGTTTGACTGATCTGTTCTTGAAGTATTTTTTGTAGCTGTACTTTTGGTTTTTTTCTAGTTTTCTGTTGGTACCTATGTGTGCATTGATTGTACTGCACTTTTGATGGTTCATGACAGCTTCTGAATGTTACTTATTTGTTCTGGTTGTTATGGAATTTTACTAGTGTTGTTTGTCTAATTATGGCTAAAAAGGGGGAGAGAGTAGCATGGCTTAGTAGTATTGTTCTGTGCGCTGTTGGGTATCTCTGTTCCTTGGCTTGAGGGGGAGCTTCAGTAAGTTTTTTGGAATGTTAGATGTGTATGTTAGAGGTGTTTTGTTTCTGCTGCATGGATCTCTGATATGTGTTGGTGTTTTTGTTTTAGCCAAAATTTTCCAAAGGGGGAGTTTGTTAGTTCTGTATTGGCATCATTTTTGCTAAAACAAAGTGTTACATCAAGATGCCATGATTGATGTCTTGACATGTGATTCTAACATTCTGCAGTTGGTGATTCTTAGTGTTGCAGGACTCTGTGCATGATGTCGAGCCTGATGTCCTAACATCTGTTGACAGAACATTCTGTTCAGAATGTTATGGTTTATTTGCAATCTTTTGTGTGCTTATGTTCAGTGATTGCGTGCGAAAATATTGGAGTAACAATTTTTTGAAGCAAGCACTTTCGGTCATTTTTTTGATGAATAGTTTGTTTTATTTTTGTGCAAAAAGATGTGGAGAATAATTAGCTTTAATTATTAATTAAATCTAAGATCTGCTAATGCCCAAGCCCAAGGAGATTGTTGCTATTTAAAGACGTGCAAACCCTAATTGCCAGTAGAGGGTAAAGTTATTGAAAGCTGCGTTTCAAGTTTTAGGGTTTAAGTCTTTTGTTAATTGTTTGATTTTGTGAGCCATTCATTCATCATTTAGATGCTTGAATTGGACTGAGTCTTTGTGTTGTAAGTTGTTCACTCTAAGATTTTAAGTACGAGTGTTTTGTCCTTGATTGAAGCTTTTAAGCAAGATCAAGTATTGTCATTGAAGTGTGTCCTTCTCTTTTGTACTTTTCTGTAGTTATCACTGCATGTGATTGAGGGGGAGTGAGAGGTGTCTCTTATCTAAGAGTGTCTTAGATAGAAATTACACAGGTAGAGATTAGGTGAGAAGATTGTAAACTGGAGAGTGTTTACTGAGAGTCTTCAAACTAATTCTGTTTAGTGGATTTCCTTCCTAGCTTGGTAGCCCCCAGACGTAGGTGTGATTGCACCGAACTGGGTAAACAATTTCTTTTGTCTCTTTATAATTGTTTACTGCTTTTTATCTTGTTCATAAATTGATCATTGTTCTGATATTAGTGTCGCGACATCTCTTTCGACATCTCATATCTAATGCCAGAATTTCAATTTGGGGTATGACAGATGCCCCTATTTAATCTTCTTGGACCCGAAGGTGTGAATGGCGAAGGTATTCGGGCATTCGGGGTGAAAGAGGATTAAATATCAGAATACCCGAAATTTTGATGGCGGTTATGAATGATAGCTTACAAATTCAACTTCTTTTGCTAAGCAATGATACTTAGAAAAGGCAAACTTCCCCTCGATCTTGGTTTCCTACCAAGGAACTGGTCTACGTTTCTGAAATAAACTTCCCCTCGATCCTGATTTCCTACCAAGGAACTGGTCTAAGTTTCTGAAATGAACTTCCCCTCGATCCTGGCTTCCTACCAAGGAACTGGTCTTAGTTGCTTAAATAAACTTCCCCTCGATCCTGGTTTCCTACCAAGGAACTGGTCTAAGTTTCTAAAATAAACTTCCCCTCGATCCTGGTTTCCTACCAAGGAACTGGTCTTAGTTGCTGAAATAAACTTCCCCTCGATCCTGGTTTCCTACCAAGGAACTGGTCTAAGTTTCTGAAATAAACTTCCCTTCGATCCTAGTTTCCTACCAAGGAACTGGTCTAAGTTTCTTTTGTGAATAAACTTTCCTGACAGGGGACGCTATGTGTAGCGATTTACCTTAAACATCTCGCCGAATTTTCCTGGGGAGATGCCATTTGATGGAAAAAGTTTTGATGTCAGACTTGCTGGGGAACCCAATTGTCTGAGTTCTAGAGGTGTACAAACTTCTCTATTGGAGATGCCATTTGTTGATTATACTGGGGAAAACGAGTCTCTTGAGACACTATTTTCGCTTGGGGTATTACATCATACTTTTCTCGGGATTTTCTCGGAGAAATGCCATATGATGTGATCCAATTTTGAGGTGCTGATGACCCTTTCGTCAGCGGATTTTTCAGAGAAAAACTGCTATATTGTCGAATCTTTGATTATGACGCTTTCTCTGGGGATTTTCCTTAATCCGAGAAAGCGAAAATATCATCTTCAACGGCGGAGAGTGACATTTTTCGAGGGTTCTCTGGTTCTTCAGAGGTTCAAGTTATCAAAGTGGTCAAGGGCCAATTCTAATCCAGAAATAAACTGGAGGAGAGATCATTTAGATAGTTCCCTTCCCGACGAGGAAAGAGCTGACAACTCGATTGAGAGGACCATTATCACTAGGGGATAAGACCGACTCGAGTGATAGTGATGCAATATGAATATGAATGTAAATCAATAATGCATGATGCATGTATGTTTATGCTGACAAAAGTGACGCGACATACGGACTAGTAGATGAACACGACTGGATACTCGACCACAGTGGGAGATGTAAAGTATCACTTGTTCACGATAGCAATTATGCCTTGCTTAGGAGAGATAGTCCCTGCGAGGAACAACCGTTGGTCGGGCTTAGGAGGTAAGAACTCGGCCGAGGAGTGTCAGATGGAATATGGTCTCTGACACAGCTGATCCTTCACTCAGGCATATTAGTTTAGAAGGAGTACTTTGATTCTGCACTTTGAGGTTCGATTACTTCTAGAGAAGCGATCGATGCTCTTTCGATGTTCAACAGTCAAAAGAAATTGCCATCTTTATTTAAAAGCAGAAAAAGTTTGACAAGTAAATTCATTTTTGTTTCATTTCAAGAATCGTTGATCATGTTAAAATGTCGTTCTATAAAGCTAAAACAAATGAGAATTATAAAAAAAAGCACAAGGGCTCAAATTTTATTGATAGGATGGAAATCAGCCAAGCGCGTGATTCTATGGAGTATTTACAAAGTTAGAAAATGGTAATTTAAGGGAAGAAGGCTGCATTGAAACATAACGACCGCTATCCTTCTACCAACTTTAAATTCTGGACATCCCGAGCTTCTGTTGAAGATGACCATGACTGAGATTTCCTTCGATGTATGATGTAACTGCTGCTGAGGGACTTGCCTCTGTTGGACATAGTTACTTGCCATTATCCCTAATTTTTACCTGGATTATACTGTGATGTTTCCAATCCACCGGGATGATTTTTTTTTATTTTGTCTCTAATTTTTGCCCGGACCGCCCTTTCGGGTTTTCAATCCACCGAGACGTTTTTTTTAGTTTAGGAGATGTATTTCTTGACTACGTCAACATTTGTGGGGTAGGCAAATTCCCCTCCATCCATGGTTGCAAGTCTCAAGGCACCGCCCGAGAAAGCTTTCTTGACCACATAGGGGCCATCATAATTTGGGGTCCATTTGCCCCGAGAATCAGTGAAAATGATTGTATCTTCTTGAGCACGAGGTCTCCTTTCCTGAAGACGCGAGGTCGGACCTTTTTGTCAAACGCCTTCTTTATTCTTTGCTGATACAATTGACCGTGGCATAGTGCCGTTATTCTCTTTTCTTCGATCAGATTTAGTTCGTCGTGTCTGCTTTGACACCATTCAGCTTCTGTAAGCTTAGCTTCCATCAATACCCGGATTAATGGGATCTCTACTTCCATGGGAAGTACTGCTTCCATGCTATATACTAGAGAGAAATGGGTTACCCCTGTTGAAGTGCGGACAGATGTTCGATAACCGTGAAGAGCAAAGGGTAGCATCTCGTGCCAGTCTTTATAGGTTACAACCATCTTTTGATCAATCTTCTTGAAGTTCTTGTTAGCCGCTTTTACCGCTCCGTTCATCTTGGGTAGGTAGGGAGATGAGTTATGGTGTTCGATCTTGAACTCATCGCACAACTCTTTCATCATCTTATTGTTCAAGTTAGATCCATTATCAGTAATGATCTGGCTTAGAACACCATAACGACAAATGATATTGTTTTTGATAAATCGGACCACCACTTGTTGGGTTACATTGGTATATCACGCTGCTTCGACCCATTTGGTGAAGTAATCAATGGCTACCAGGATGAACCGATGTCCGTTCGAAGCTTTAGGTTCGATCATCCCAATCATGTTGATTCCCCATATGGAAAAAGGCCATGGGGAAGAGAAAACTTTGAGATGCATTGGCGGTACATGGATTTTGTTGGAGTATATCTGACACTTGTGACACCTCCTCATGTACTTGTAGAAGTCATATTCCATGGTCAACCAGTAGTACCCTGCTCTCAGAATTTTTCTCGCCATTGTGTGTCCGTTGGCATGAGTGCCAAAGGATCCTTCGTGAATTTCTTTTATCAGCATGTCTGCTTCTGGTCTGTCTACGCATCGGAGCAAGACCATGTCAAAATTTCTCTTATAGAGTGTATCATCGCTCAGGAAGAAGCTGCCTGCTAACCTTCTAAGGGTTTTTCTGTCTTTCCTGGATGCCCCGGGTAGGTACTCTTGTTTCTGAAGGAAGCATTTGATATCGTGATACCAAGGTTTGTCGTCTATGACTACTTCAATCATGAAGATGTAAGCGGGCCTTTTAAGGCGCATTATGTCGATCTTAGGTAGGTCGTACCATTGACCTACACTAATCATGGAAGAGAGAGTGGCTAATGCATCAGCCATGTGTTTCTCTTCACGAGGGATATGATGAAACTCGACTCTGTTGAAGAATGGTAACAACCTTCTCGCATAATCTTTGTAAGGAATCAATCCGGATTGGTATGTGTTCCAATCTCCTTTGATCTGATTGATAACCAGGGCTGAGTCACCATATACATCCAAGTTTTTTATCCTCAAATCGATCGCTTCTTCGAGACCCATGATACAAGCTTCGTATTCGGCCTCGTTGTTTGTGCACTTGAATGTCAGTCGGGCGGTGAAAGGAATGTGGGTACCCTGAGGTGTTACAATGATTGCCCCAATTCCGTTTCTGTAATGATTTATAGCTCCGTCAAAGATAAGTCCCCATTGGGAACCTGGTTCTGGCCCTTCACTGGGTAGTGGTTCATCACAATATTTCATTTTTAGATACATGACATCTTCGTCTGGGAACTCAAACCCGACTGATTCTTGATCGTCAATCAGTTGATGAGCCAAATGATCGGCTAAAATACTTCCTTTTACGGGTTTTTATTGTGGTATTCTATGTCGTATTCTGATAACAACATCTGCCAACGGGCAATCCTTCCCGTGAGAGCAGGCTTTTCAAAGATATACTTGATCTGATCCATTTCAGAGATTAATAAAGTAGTGTGATGAATCATATACTCGCAAAGACGTTTGGCTGCCCAAGCCAGAGCACAACAAGTTTTCTCAAGCATAGTGTACCGAATCTCGCAGTCGGTGAACTTCTTGCTCAAATAGTAGATGGCAGACTCTTTTCTTTAGGTTTCGTCTTGTTGGCCAAGCACACAACCCATTGAGTACTCTAGAACTGTGAGGTAGATGATCAGTGGTCTTCCTTCCAATGGAGGTGATAGAATCGGTGGGTTCAACAGGTATTCCTTAATACTGGTGAAGGCGGTTTGATAGTCTTCTGTCCAAACGCAGTCCTGATTCTTTTTGAGTAATTTGAAAATTGGTGCGCATGTCGTGGTCATAAGGAATATAAACATGGAGATGTAATTCAAACGTCCCAGGAATCCTCTGACTTGTTTTTCAGTTTTCTGATAAGGCATTTCTTGAATGGCCTTAACCTTGTCAAGATCAACCTCAATTCCTTTCTGGATGACGATGAACCCTAAGAGTTTCCCTGAACGGACACCGAATGTGCACTTATTGGGATTCAAGCGGAGTTTGTACTTTCTCAGTCGCTCAAATAATTTTGACAGGTGGGTCACATGCTCCTCTTCTGTTTTAGATTTGGCAATCATGTCATCGACATATACCTTGATTTCCTTATGTATCATGTCATGAAACAGAGTAGTCATGGCCCTTTGATAGGTTGCCACGACATTCTTCAAACCGAACGACATACCTTGTAAGAAAAAGTACCCCATGGGGTGATGAAGGAAGTTTTCTCCATGTCTTTCAGCGCCATTTTGATTTGATTATAGCCCGAGAATCCATCCATGAAGGAGAAGACTTTGAACTTTGCTGTACTGTCAACCAGCATGTCAATGTGTGGTAAAGTAATGTCGTCCTTTGGACTAGCCTTGTTTAGATCTCTGTAATCCACAGACATTCTGACCTTTCCGTCCTTTTTCGGAACAGGTACTATGTTGGCCAACCATTGAGGATACTCTGATGTGGCGAGGAAACTCGCGTCAATCTGTTTCTGTACCTCCTCCTTGATTTTGATGGCCATATCCGGGTGAGTCCATCTCAACCTCTGTTTCACTGGCGGATATTCTGACCTTAACGGTAGATGATGTTCCACGATGTTGGTATCCAACCCTGGCATGTCCTGATAGGACCAAGCGAATACATCGGGAAACTCTTTGAGAAGCTTTATCAAACTTTCTTTGGCAGTTGGACTGAGCAGTGCCCCAATCTTGACTTCTTTTCTTTCCTCTTTTGAACCCAAGTTGACTGTTTCCAATGGCTCTTTGTGAGGTTCAATGGACCTTTCCTCTTGTCTGAGTAGTCGGGAGATCTCTTCTCGAATTTCGTCGTCAACTTCTTCTTCAGCCCCAAATGCCGGGAATTCAAAGTCGGGAGAAGGCATCGGATCATATGTTTCAACGGGGTTTAAAACAAGCAATCTGCATGATGTTGTAATTTGTGTTTAGAAGAGATAGAGAAAATGAAAGAGTGCGTGCAGTGTATTTTTTTTGAAAAACTGCATGTTTATTTTGAATTGTTTTTTAGGATTACCATTTTCTAAGAAAAGCGAAAAGAGAAAACATCAATTAATGTGGAGATTACAGAACGACGTTATTTTATTTATGAACAAGTCGATTCTTGAAACTACAGCCCTATAAAACAAAACTCTGTCGCTTTGGGCAAAGCGAAGAGGGATATTTACAGAAAGTGAGCCCTATCAAAACATCCGTTTCACCTGGGTAGGGTGAAAGGTTAAGATAAAGACGGCAATTACTTTGACTTATGAACGATCTTCGGAACATCGATAGCAACCCATTGGCGGCGAACTCCTCGGTGAATCACAAAGTCTGGTACCTTCTTTGATTTGTCTTCAAAAATAACGCTGATTTCTGGTGGAGCAGGATCATTGGAATCTGTCTCCCAGGCAGAGTTGTCATAGGAGGATTCCTCAGTTGTATTTTGCATAGTATTTGTGCTCTCAGGCAAATCTCCCCATCCAGTTGGCTGGATGTCTTCGAGCCTGATACCAGAGCTCTTAGGAGTGGTGTACTTGACCATATAGTCGTATTTTCCACTTGGTTGTCCTAAGGTGTCCCACACTTCTTTAGAACTGGAGGAGTCATCTCTTTTTGATGACGTTCACCTCGGGAAAAACATAGATGATGAATTCTATTCCGGCAAGCTTTGCCAATTCATCGTTGTACTGGATATTTTCTGAAAGCCCTGAGTAATGATCCCATGACATGGTGGGGACGCAGGTATTCTGTTCAATGATGCTCAGTTGATTTTCATTGTTGGGCTGATTTTCTTGCCCCAAGTCTCCTGGGTACGGCTGCCAGATAGGTAGGCCATCCATTGGGCCATAATAGTCGTGGTCAAAGTTGTCCTTCATCAGAGTGTCCTCCTCTAATGAGTTTGGTGGAGCACGACATCCTTCCGGATCACAATCTCCGTACATCATTTTGACATCTGACCTTGGTATAAATCTCGGACTCTGTGCGGGATAGAAAAATGGCGTAGGCACTTCTTCCTATGACATATAATCGTCCTCGTTAAGATAGGACTTCCACTCTTCCTCTATATCGGAGGGATCTACCTCGTTGATGGTATGGACTGCTTGAGGCGCTGGGTGAAGGAAACCTCCACTATGGAAGATGTTTTGAATGGGATGAAGACTTTCATCGTTAGCAGCTGTCTGGGTACTGGTCGTAGAAAAACCAAGACCCTTCTTTGTTTTATTATCAGTAGGAATGACAAGTTGTCCCCATCCTTTCGTATTATTAGTTTCAATTGCCTCGAGAGCATCTTTGTATTAGAAAATAGAGGTTCCTTTCTCTGATTGATTCTCATTGCTCACTGAAAGTGCTTGGAACTGAGTTCCAACAACCTCCTCGGGTTCTATATAAGTAGATAATGACAGGTTACTCACGATCAAGGCTTTCTCTCCATAGACCGTGACGAGTTGATCGTTCTTGACGAACTTCAATTTCTGGTGCAGCGTCGAAGTGACTGCCCCAGCCTGGTGTATCCAAGGTCATCCTAATAAACAGCTGTATGCTGCCCGGACGTCCATGACCTGGAAAGTGATTAGGAAAGTGTGAGGACCGATAGTTATGGGAAGGTTGACTTCGCCGATAACTGCTTTCCGAGATCCGTCAAAGGCTTTGACGATAACCTCACTGCCCCTCATCGGGGGTCCTTTAAATGATAGTCGCATTAAAGTGGACTTCGGCATAACGTTGATGGCCGATCCTGTGTCTACCAGAACGCTGGCTAAAGCATTGTCCTGGCAGTTGACTATGATATTGAGCACCATGTTGTGACTTTTGCCCTCCTCTGGAAAATCCTCATCACTGAATCCTAAGTTGTTGCAGGAAGTGATGTTAGAGATGATGCTATCGAACTGTTGTATTGACACATCCTATTCCACAAAGGCCTGCTCTAAGACTTTCTGTAGAGCCTCTCAGCGGGCTTCGAAACTGAGTAAAAGTGATAGCACAGAGATCTTCTAAGGAGTTTGTAATAGTTGATCAATAATGTTGTATTCACTCCTTTGGATGAGCTTCATCATCTCATCATTGTTTTTCGAAAGGTCGGGATTACTGGATTGACCGACTAGTGGATCAGGAGCTTCTGTTTGAAGTTCCTTTTCTTTGTTAGGTTCGCCAACTCCTCGGTTGAAGATTCGACTGCTCCGTGTTACTCGACTAATGTTTGCAATATTAATGACGGAGGGTATTGGAATTTCCTTTCCATTCTCAATTATTGTTACACCGTATTTGTAAGGGATCGCCTTAGCTGATTCATATGGTAATGGTCCTGGCAGATAGATAACTACATGAGCCTTCTGATTTTTCTGACTGTCGTAGGTAACTTCAATCAGTTCCTTGCTAGGAACCTTTGATTCATCCAGTAGAGGAATGATGGTACAAACATCCTTGTTCTGTTGATGATCGGAGATTATGACAACGTCTTTGATTTGATCAGCAAAGTAGTCCGACGTCCAGTTGATTGGCTCAGAACTCAGACATGGGTGAATCTCTTTACGATCCAACTGACCTTGAAGAGCTGCCCGCACAAGGTAGCATCCTTGGTTATTCTCCGAGCAGACTCTACAACGTTCATAGTTGTGTGGTGGCACTTGGCCACGTTTGCTTTGAATGCAGTGCAACTTTACCAGGTCAGTTTCAATAGATCGGACATCCTGACTTTGACGCCGAGTAGGGTTCCCATTAAGCACACTGATTTGTTGTGTGTCTTCATCCAGATAGATCGGAAGCCACCAGTGGTTTAACAAGTGTTGTAAATTTCTTTGAACGAGAGCGCACCCTTGGTTACTCTCACAACATACTTTACAGTTCTGATAATTATGCGAAGTGAGAAAACCGAGTTGGCCTTTCTTAGCGTGTAATTCCACCAAGCTGGTATTCATCAAAAGTATATCAAAGATTTGAATCATGTTAACTTGATAAGAATTTCTATCATGGTAGTCCTGGATCCACCCAAGATCCATCTGACGCTGGAGGGCCTCTTGTACAACAAAGCATCCCCGTTTGTTTATCAAGCAAGTCAGACAGGAATTGTAATCGTGCCGCGGTAGATTATGATAATAGCTTTGCCTTGAGTGCATCGCCACCAAGTTAACATTCATTGCATGGATGTCGTGGTTCTGAATGATGTTGGAATTTGTATAGGTCATGTTGACCCCACAAACTCGATGCTCTTGAATCCACCTGAGATCCAATTGTTCCTGTAGAGCTGATTGCACCATAAAACATCCTTGATTGTTCTTAGAGCAGATATCACACTGATGATAATTATGAAGTGGCACATGGCCGTATCCGCTCTGTCTACAATGCATCTTGACCAGATTGGTCCTCAATAAGAGTACATCATGAATTTGATAGATGTTGTTAGACTCTCCCTCTATCAAATTTACCGCAGCTTTCTCGTGTTGAGGCAGCGGGTTCGTGAAAACATTCGGATTCGTATCTTTGAAAGATAATACCCCACTCCTAACAAGCTTTTGTACATCGAATTTGAAACTGAGACAGTTTTCTAGGTTATGCCCTGGTCCTCCTTGATGGTAAGGACACGTCTGATCCGTTTTAAACCAAAAAGGCAGATTTTCCGGTACTGTAAGAGGGGACTTAGTTTGGACGTGCCCCTTTCCAGTAGTGTCATAACCCGAAATTTGACCTCCCTCTTTTGCCTTTTGCATAAGCATAAGCATTCACATCGCTGGCATACGCATTCGCATTTGTTCCTCTGGTGTTTTGGTTGCAGGATATTCTGGTTTCCCAAGCCCGATTAATCGCATCCTCTCAAGATTATTTCATCATCAAAACAAGCACAAAATGAAGGTTTCCATACCTATTCCTCAATACAAGAGGTGGAAAATCGAAGCCGGGACCACAACACCCTTTTTTAGGCAAATTGGGCATATTTTGGCCTGGTTAATCGATTAACCATTTGCAGTGCAATTGTGTTAATCGATTAACACAGGCAAAATAGGCACAATTTGCTGCTTTTTCATGACAGCACCTTTGCACACATTTTGGTCTTGGATTCTAGCAGCACATGGAATATTCTAGACACCTCTAAACATTTCCAAGCTACTCAATTCATTCCAAGTGCATTTGCTATGATACTTCACTTCAAATCAAGTGCACCATGTTCCTTGTTTTCCTAGTAATGTGGATCTTTGGATGTTGGAATTCACCTTAGGATGGTTACCAAGTTGGTTCTAACTAACCGAGTTAACCGCCTTGACTCGGTGAGTCAAGTCCAACTAACTCCTAACCTAACTCCAAACCCAAAGCTAATTCCAAACCTAAAGTCTATATAAACTCATCTCCACTCACTTTTCAATTCCTCAACCATTCTCTACCATTTTTCACCAAGCTTCTCACATTTCACTCTCAATTCTCTCACTTTTTCTCTGATTTCTCTACTCATTCTTCATCTTCATCTCAATTCTTCTCCATCAAACCTCACCAAAAGCTCTTATTCTTGAAGATTAATCACTTTTCACATTGAAAGTGATTAATTCTTGAGCTTAACCTTCATCATTTGGCATTCTTCGGTTAGATTTCTGGAATTACATCTCCTTCTACTTCAATCCAAGGGTTTCACACCATTTATTTTGGTGCAAGTTCGATTTCGGTGCATTTTCGTGATTTTGATCGGTTTCGACGCGTTTCGTCTACAATTCAAGGATCCTCTGGTTTTCTTTAATCTTCTGCACCAAGATCACATTGCAACATTTACCAAGGCACATCTCAGCCTTGTAGGTTGGTGGATTTCATTCATTTTATCATTTCGATCATTTTCGTATCGTTTGCGGTGTAATTTCGATATTCTTGCATGTGAATTGATTACACTTTTGCTTGATCTATGATCTTGATTGTTAATTGATTTTATTGTTGATATTTGCTGTTTCTAAGCTTGATTTTTCGTGCATAATTGTTTGCCCTAGCATTGGAGTGATTGCACAATCAAAAAGTTTGCCAAAAGCACTTTTCAAAACTGATTTTCTGCTCCCTGTACAGTGTTAATCGATTAACACATTGCAGTGCAATTGTGTTAATCGATTAACCAGTGTTTTTTGCACTTTTTCACGTGTTAATCGATTAACACTTTGCAGTGCAATTATGTTAATCGATTAACACTGAACCAGAAGGCCATTATCTTGCATTTTCAAGTGTGTTTGCTATGCTTTCTTCATTTTAACTTCCATTGATTGTCATGCTTGATTTTATGGATGTTTTTAATGTCATTTCACTTCTGGAGGAAGCATGTTCGTGAACGTTCGATGCACATTTTCGATTATTCATTTGTTTCACGTTCTTAGCATTGTATGAACATAACAATTCTTGCACTATTTTGTTCACATGATACATGAGCTTGTGTGGCATTTTGGTGATCATTTGGCACTGTTTTGCACCTTCCATTTCAGTTTGCATTAAGTTTATTCTTCATGGATAAACTTAATCTTGTATAATCAATAATTCACTCCTTTTTGCTTTAATGACTTTTCATCCTCTTTGGAAAGTTGTTAGCATGTTTATCCCTTGATTAATTGATCGAAACTTTGTTTCGATTAATCGATCTCCCTTTTTCCTCTCTTTAGGCCTCCTTTAGAGCTTTCTCTCTCTCTTTCCCCCCGTGGAGTTGGAGTTTCGCTAAGCGCCTTGCATCGGAGCACCGTACAAATTGACGCCGTTATGTTGTCCGTTTCTCTACGCAGGAGCACTGTACAACTTGGAGCTGTTGGGCCCGTCCGGTTCAACTTCCGCATTACACCTTGTGTGTGTTAGGTAAGGGATGAGAAGGGATAATTCCTACTCTCATTCTGACTACTTTAGGTAGGGGACGAATGACCCTGTGCTTGGCTTAGTCATCTCTATCTCCAGGCGGTAATGTGTTTTTCCTTCCCCCGTTGAGGTGATCCTTGATCACTCTTTCTCTCTTTGCGATCCCTTTCGATCCTCGATCACTCCTATCTCGATCTCTCTCTTGATCAATCACCCTTCTTGGTTACGATCCTATGTTCCTTGGTTTAGTAAGCTTTCTTCGTTTCAATACCCTATGTTCTTTTTGTAATCAATCATTGCTTTTTGATTCCCCTGAAGAGTTTCAATTCTCTCTCTTTTGGTCCAACACAGTTTCCCTGTCACGACCATTTTCCCCGGGTGCTCGCATCCTTCTCTTGGTTCTTCTCCTTTGTTGGGTTAATCACCTGCTCTTGGTTAATCACCCTTTTCTTCAGTTAATCACAATCCGTCTGTTAATCACTAAGCCACCTTGGGTTAATCACCTATCCTTGGTTAATCACCCGTCTCTTCAGTTAATCACAGTCTGTCTGTTAATGACTGAGCCTCTTTGGGTTAATCACCTCTTCTTGGTTAATCACCCGTCTCTTCAGTTAACCATAGCCTGTCTGTTAAAATACTGAACCCTTTCGAGTTAATCACCTTCTTTTGGTTAATCACTCGCTTTTCTCTTTGGTTGATCACAGTCCGTCTGTAAACACCGAATTCCCCGCAGTTGGCAAACTTCCTCTTGGTTCAAATACTTGCACCCTTGGGATAGTAAACCTTTCTTTGGTTTAAATACCCTTTCTTCAGTTGAGTACTGTTTGTTCAGTCAGTTTACCGAACCCCATTGGGTCACGACCTTTTGCTCAATCCTATACCCGTACTTTGGGGTTTATGATCTTTATTCGGTCCTCCACCCGCTTTCCGGGTTAATCACAATGTTCTCTGTTAAAAACCAATGCTTCTCTACCCCCACAGAGTTGCAGTCCTTTCTTTCCTCGATTAACCACTGATTACCAGTTAATATATCGAGGCCCCTTCAGAGTCAAACACCTTCTCTTGGTTCAACACTCTCTACCTTGCTTTATCACATTCCGTCTGTTGACACCAGCCTTCTTTTCCCCGCCAGGGTCCTACTCTCTTTCTTCGGTTAACCACTGCCAGCCAGTTAATATACCGAGTCTCCTTTTTCTCTTGGTTATGACACCATCCCTTTAGTTGGATCCCTAACGGAGTCCTCTCTATTTCCTTTGCTCTTACTCTATTGGTGTCGACACCAATTCTCTTTTGCATCCCCAGCGGATATTTCTCCATCTCTTGCTCTTGGTTTCGACACCATTTCTTTCGTCTCCTTGTTTCTTTCTTGTTTTCCTTTTCCGTTCAGTTCCCTAAACTTCGGAAGCTCTGATTCTGCATTCTTTTGAATGTATGATACGTAGGCAATGAGATCGCAATGATCTCGGCGAGCACACTTCCACCCTTCTTTCCTTCTCCCTTTCTTCTTTTCTTCTTTGTCCCCTGGTTCCATGAACTACGACGCTCTGACTTCCTCATTGCACTATGAGGGTACGTAGGCACGAGGACTTCGTTCCTCCGTGAGCATTTTCTTTCTTTCTTTTCTTTTTCCCCTTTCTCTCTCTCCTTTTCTCTTAGCTAGAAGCCTTTAGATAGATAACCCATCCAAGCCTAGAAGCAAGCGAAATGGTTCCTGTCGAGTACGACGGATGCGTTAGGTGCTAGTACATTCCTTTCGCATAACCGACCCCCCCGATCCCGTTTCTCTTCCCCTTGGGTTTTATCGATATTTTCCCTGTCCTTTGGGACTAAATAAAGTTCGGTGGCGACTCTGTTGTATCTTTGAGTGTACGATTCACTCAGGTAGAAACCAGCCATCTTCAGTTGGCAACTCTGCTGGGGACAGATTGACCTCTTTGCTGGTCTATCCCTTGAGGGGTCTCGCCTAGTTTTGGTTTGCTTTTTTTCTTGCTTGCTTGGGTGTTTATCTTTGGCGCTTTACTAGCTTTATTTTACTTGCTTTAGCTTTATGTTTATTTATCACATTTCTTTACTGTTTTGAATATTCATTTGCTGCTTATTCTGGATATCTGCTATTTTCTGTTGTTGTTGGGGATGGGTAGATATTATTGGAGAGAAAGGTCCTAACACCGGGCCTAGCATACACATAGGCTAGAACGTGGATAATCGTGAGGCCTACGTTTTGCGCGTTGGGTTATCCACGAGAGCCCACATCCCAGATTGTGATTCACTTGAGAATAATTCCAATCTTGTGAGAATTCACTACGGCGGGGGGTTTTCACTCTGAGTCCTATGGTTTGGGGCGATCTTTTCTAGGGACCACCTTGTTGTGGTCTAGATCACACCTGTGAGGGGGATGGGGTTTGCAGGAAAACAAGCCACTTCATACTTTTGTTCTTTCACGCAATGTCAGATCTTCGCACCAACAGAGCTACATGTGCAGATTGTCCAGAAGATGTTGCATCTCTAAACTTACATTATTGCATAATGTTATTTGCATCATCTTGTATGCTGAACTTTTGAACTTGAGTTATTGCATCATCATATGTATGCTGAACCTTTTGCATCACCAACCCTTTGCATCATTGGGTGTTGCATATCTCATCTGCACTCCATCTGCATAAGTAACATGTGCATACATACATTTGCATTGCATGTCAAACCCAGAAAAGGCTCACTTTCTTCCCTTCATCAGCCAGAAGACAGTGAAGACTTGATACCGGTACTTTCTCATATTCAACAAGTCAAAAATCATGGGTGATTATGATAATACCGCTTACACGGAGACCTTGACACAATTACAAGGTCGGATGGATCAGTTCCAGATGAAAATGGATGTCATTATGGAGCTCCTTCATTCCCAGAGGGACGCCGCTGCTGCTGCCACTGTTGGTACAGCTACTCCTGCTGTTGTCGTTCCTTCTTCTGCTAGAGTTGAAGTGCCAGTTGAGCCTGTGAATCAGCCTTCCGTTCAACCCAGTTTGAACCAGATGCCTACTGCCTTTCCTTGGGGAATGCTCCTAAATTTCACTCCTCATATCTGCCTGTGGCAATGCCTTTATGCCATATCAACCCTTTGTTGTGCCCGATGCCCAATGTGAACTTTGTTGCTTACCCATGGGGCATGCCTATTCCTATTCCACCTCCTGTGGTGAACCCGGATGATCATGAGATTCCTCAAACACAAACTCGTCAGGCTCCCATGCCAAATGATATGGAGACCCTCGATGAAGAGGAATATGTTCATGTTCCGGTCTTGTCTCAATCTGCACAAACTGTTGTTCACAATGTTTATTCTGGAATGTCGTACCCTGGGGCATCTGTAGCTGCTATGGTACCTCCTCCTGGTTACCCATACGGTGTTCAAATGGGTCATATTTCTAGTCAGATGGTTAATTCTGGGTTGATACATCCGTCTCAGTTTGCCTCTCTTCAAGTGCTTGCTCTAGCCGCATCTCAGCCTCCAAATCCTCAGGTTCTTGCCAGACATGCTAATAAGAACAAACCTGCAGACTACAAGCTATTAGAGGATAGAATCAGAGCTATTGAGGGTTTCTCTTGCTTTGACATGGATGCCAAAGACTTTTGCTTGGTCCCAAATGTTGTGCTACCCCAGAAGTTCAAGGTGTCTGATTTTCCTAAGTACAAGGGGTTGAGTTGTCCACGAAGCCACGTCACCATGTATTACAGAAAAATGGCTTCCTACATAGACAATGATGATCTGCTTATCCACTGTTTCCAGGATAGCCTATCCGGGGCTTCCTTGGATTGGTACATGAACCTTGAGCAAGGTAAGATCAGAACCTGGAAAGATCTATCCGAAGCGTTCTTGAAGCAATACAAGTACAACTTGGATATGGCTCCCACCAGGTTTCAACTACAAAATCAAGCTCAGAAAGCCGATGAATCATTCAGAAAATACGCTCAGAGATGGCATGAGATGGCTTCACAAGTCTGACCTGCTCTATCTGATTCAGAGTTGGTTGACATATTCATTGGCACTCTTCAGGTTTTGTACTATGAGAAGATTGTTGGTAGCTCATCCTCCAAATTTGCTGATGTTGTAACCATTGGGGAACGCATTAAGAATGGGCTCAAAACAGGGAAAATTGTTGGCACTGTGAGTCAACAATCAGGGGTTAATAAGCCACAAGGTGGGTTCTCTGAAGAACAGGAAGAGGAAACAAACTTTGTCATGGACGGTGTCCACTTTCAAGCGCAAAATCCCATGGTTCATGTGCCCTACTGCCCGTACCCATATGTTGCTGCTGCCCAGTACCAACAGCCACCATATCAACAGCCTCCTTAGGCTCATGATCAGCAAGCCCAAGGCCGAGAGTGTCAGAATCAGCGTAAGCCCAGGAACAATCTAGAATGAAGGAATGCTCCTCTAGATCCGATTCCTGTGACATACACTCAACTTCTCCCATATCTAGTTCAGAATTCGCTGGTGGTTCCCAAAGCTCTGAAGCCTCCACCAGAACCATTCCCACCTGGGTATGATCCCAATGTGCAGTGCGGATATCATGCTGGGTCGGCTGGCCATTCAACCGAGGATTGCAAAGCTTTCAAAGCTAAGGTCCAACAGTTGATTGACAAGAAGCATTTAACCATTCGAGGTGAGAATCTGTGGG
The DNA here is from genome assembly GCA_022829125.1 of Lathyrus tuberosus. Classification (NCBI taxonomy): domain Eukaryota; kingdom Viridiplantae; phylum Streptophyta; class Magnoliopsida; order Fabales; family Fabaceae; genus Lathyrus; species Lathyrus tuberosus. Next base: position 24,063,813 of record JALAZF010000021.1, on the reverse strand, counting down.
TGAACGGAGACCCTGTGTCCGTGTAAGAGCCAAGATTGCAAAAGAATCCATTGAATAAGCCTGTGAGCACTTCCTCAACATCGGCAATCATCATGTCACTACATCTTTTCCATTTGTAATCTCTTTTGTTTGTTAAGCATTGATCACTTGTAAAACTTGTTTGTTTTCAGATGATAATAATAATGAAATGAATATGCATGTTTTGAATAAATTTATTCATGTTCACTCATACTTTTTATCGATATCACACATTTGATCAAGCAAACTCAAAAAGAGAATGATGAAATTAAAAAGACATGAGATCACTGTCTGTATGCTTTTGAATAAGGCCCTGCTGACGATGTAAGGCATTTGTTCAAATCCCCAAACACTGGAGTTATAAGGAAGATAATCCCTAGTCAACCCCTTTGGGCCTTGAAGTAGGAGTTTCTTTCAGTACACATAAACCCTCAAATTTTAACCAGTGGTAGGGTAGTTTTCAGCTAGTTTAATCATACGTTCAAATTTCAAAAGAGGAGTACCCCATTCTGAGGATCAACCACATCCTATCCCTCGCAAGAGGTCGGAAAAATCGCAAATCCACAATGGTTGTCTCTCACCGACCAAAGGAGTGAGGCAGTCACAACTCACCCTAACAAATCAAATAAACACGTGTCACACGATTTTGTTCGAGAAAAAAAATCAAAATCACAAAAGCAAAAGAGAAAAAAAAAGCAAAAGAATAAAAGCCCGCTAAGTCAAAAACTCAAAAACAAATGACTTAGGCAAAAATTAGGGCATCTCGGTAGACTGCAAATTTAAAATAATCAGTCTACGCAAAAATTAGGGAAAACAAAAAGAACAAAACAGAGAATCAAAAGAGAAAAAATCCTCAATAAGAACAAGTTCGTGTGATCACATGTGACAAAAACAAAAGGTGAGTGACTTCCGTTCCAAAACCTCGTTGGTCCCTCTACCATCGCACCTACCATTCAAAATCCTTTTGAAAGGTGAACGCTTGTGTCAAACTAATTGAACGTAGGACTGGAGAACATCAAGGAGAATGGGTGAGGTAAAATAATTTTTTGAGCCTTATATCCTTTCTTTCTTAAACCATGAACCAGGCCACGTTACAACCCTGAAAAGACTTAATTGAAGCAGGGTTTATTTCGAAAGCATACGACAGTAAGATCATGTCAAAGCTGACTCCCAACGATTTTCCTATCATTTGTGTCGATACTGACATGGCATTCTAAACGGTGATCCATTCACTATATGTCATAATCTTAGTGAACATACTTGGATTTTCAAAACTGACATATGCATAGCATTAACATTATCATTTTAAAAACAAACACTTTTTACCTGCAAACAAGCACTTGACATCAAGAAAGTTTCCACAATGGAAAGTGTGATCACCTCAAGGGGCAAAACGCCTGGAAAACTTCATTGGGCCTAGCCACTTCGAGATACAGTCAATCCGAGTCAATCACGACGAGATCCGACAAATCTCTCCATGTTCATTTGGTCAGGGCCATTCCTCCTAAGATCGATCAGCCAGGACCAAAATCACTTCAGAGCTCACATTAAGGCAAACCACCTCAAGAGCGCAAGAATCCAACCTCTCCAAGAGAAGGTTAATCAGAGGCATACTGTTCCAATACACTGGGGCAAGCTGGATCAAGATCATCCTATGACACAACTATTTCCTACCATGTGACTAGGGCAATCCATGCAGATACCCAACATACTGGGGCAGAGTCAGGCCACCAAGGTACAAGTTCTCTCCCCATTTTGAAGCCAGAACAAGGGTACAACAACAATTGATGATCCTGAAGTAGGTGTCGGGGAATCACGTCTTTATGGCTTACACCCTAACCTCAACACTTTCACTTCTCACAACAGAAACACTTGAACCATTGCATAGAACTTCCTCACACTTTGATCACGTCACTTCACTCATGCACATCCTTCATCTGGAATAGCACGAAGCCTTGACATGAGCCTAATCCAACTTGACATCTTTTCAAAAACCAATTACCTACATTCTGCATATAGCAATCATCATCGCATAGTGTTTCGTTTTTAAACGCATAAGCATGTTTATCAAGACGAAGCATTATGCTATACAGGTTCAAACACACGTCCCAATCAAACCCCAGTTCTCGTCTAGTAGTCAGTTCTCGTCTGACTTATCTTTTTAAAACCCAGTCCTCGTCTGGTAGTCAGTTCCCGTCTGGCTCATCTTTGCTCAAATCCAGTTCACGTCTGGTAAACTTAATCCCAATTCTCGTCTGGTCGTCAGTCCTCGTCTGACTTATCTCTTTAGCGTCCAGTTCTCGTCTGGCTCATCCTTGCAAAACCCCATTCTCGTCTAGTAGTCAATTCCCGTTTGACTTATCTCTTAAATCCAGTTCCCGTATGGTAGTCGGTTCTCGTCTGGCTTAATCAAAATCTAGTCCTCATCTGGTAGTAGGTTCTCGTCTGACTTGCCTCTTCCAATTCCAGTTCTCATGGTCAGTCCTCGTCTGACCTGTCTCTTTAAGATCCAGTTCCCGTCTGGTAGTCAGTTCTCGTCTGACTTGTCTCATCAATTTCCAGTTCCCGTCTGGTAGTCAGTTCTCGTCTGACCTGTCTCTTTAAGATCCAGTTCCCGTCTGGTAGTCAGTTCTCGTCTGACTTGTCTCATTAATTTCCAGTTCTCGTCTGGTAGTCAATTCTCATTTGACTCTTTTCTTTAAAACCCAATTCTCGTCTGGTAGTCACTGCTCGATTGACTTTTCCCTTCAAAATCCAACTCTTATCTGGTAGTCAGTTCACGTCTGACTTGTCGATTTGAAAACTAGTTCTCGTCTGGTAATCAATCCTCGTCTGACTTGTTCCTTCAACGTCCGGTTCTTGTCTGGCCAATATTTCAGTTCTCGTCTGGAGTTTTTTTAATCCAGTTCTCGTCTGGCATACTTTTCCAAAATCCAGTTCTCGTCTGGCAGACCTTTGCAAAATCCAGTTTTCTTCTGGCAAACCTTTCCAAAACCTTTTCAATTCCTTGGTTCGTCCAAAACCTCTCTGGTCCGTCCAGAACCTGTAAATTTGCGACATTGTACCTTAACCTGCATCCTTTGCATAGCATGATATCAAGCATCATATAGAAACGTATACATAACATAGGCATCGATCATACACCCTCTCCTTTTGCCTGACTTATCTCCGAGCAGATTTTTAGCCAAACTTTGCACCTATCAATTCTGCATTTGCACCTTTTCCTTTTACCGCCGTCGGCCAAATTTTTGAGCTACTCTTTTATTTAATCCCCTTTTACCTCGAATCATCGAAAAGCTTGCGCAATTCATACATTCAGGTCCAAGCGGATTAAATAGGGGCAGCTGTCGTAACCCGAAATTTGACCTCCTTCTTTTGCCTTTTGCATAAGCATAAGCATTCGCATCGCTGGCATATGAATTCGCATTTGTTCCTCTGGTGTTTTGGTTGCAGGTTATTCAGGTTTCCCAAGCCCGATTAATCGCATCCTCTCAAGATTATTTCATCATCAAAACAAGCACAAAATGAAGGTTTCCATACCTATTCCTCAATACAAGAGGTGGAAAATCGAAGCCGGGACCACATCACCCTTTTTTAGGCAAATTGGGCATATTTTGGCCTGGTTAATCGATTAACCATTTGTAGTGCAATTGTGTTAATTGATTAACACATGCAAAATAGGCACAATTTGCTGCTTTTTCATGACAACACCTTTGCACACATTTTGGTATTGGATTCTAGCAGCACATGGAATATTCTAGACACCTCTAAACATTTCCAAGCTACTCAATTCATTCCAAGTGCATTTGCTATGATACTTCACTTCAAATCAAGTGCACCATGTTCCTTGTTTTCCAAGTAATGTGGATCTTTGGATGTTGGAATTCACCTTGGGATGGTTACCGAGTTGGTTTTAACTAACCGAGTTAACTGCCTTGACTCGGTGAGTCAAGTCCAACTAACCCCTAACCTAGCTCCAAACCCAAAGCTAATTCCAAACCAAATTCCAAACCATCTCATATTCCAAACCTAAAGTCTATATAAACTCACCTCCACTCACTTTTCAATTCCTCAACCATTCTCTACCATTTTTCACCAAGCTTCTCACATTTCACTCTAAATTCTCTCACTTTTTCTCTGATTTCTCTACTCATTCTTCATCTTCATCTCAATTCTTCTCCATCAAACCTCACCAAAAGCTCTTATTCTTGAAGATTAATCACTTTTCACATTGAAAGTGATTAATTCTTGAGCTTAACCTTCATCATTTGGCATTCTTCGGTTAGATTTCTGGAATTACATCTTCTACTTCAATCCAAGGGTTTCACACCATTTATTTTGGTGCAAGTTCGATTTCGGTGCATTTTCGCGATTTTGATCGGTTTCGACGCGTTTCATCTACAATTCAAGGATCCTCTAGTTTTCTTTAATCTTCTGCACCAAGATCACATTGCAACATTTACCAAGGCACATCTCAGCCTTGTAGGTTGGTGGATTTCATTCATTTTATCATTTCGATCATTTTCGTATCGTTTGCGATGTAATTTCGATATTCTTGCATGTGAATTGATTACACTTTTGCTTGATCTATGATCTTGATTGTTAATTGATTCTATTTTTGATCATTTCCTGTTTCTAAGCTTGATTTTTCGTGCATAATTGTTTGCCCTAGCATTGGAGTGATTGCACAATCAAAAAGTTGGCCAAAAGCACTTTTCAAAACTAATTTTCTGCTCCCTGTACAGTGTTAATCGATTAACACATTGCAGTGCAATTGTGTTAATCGATTAACCAGTGATTTTTTGCACTTTTTCACGTGTTAATCGATTAACACTTGGCAGTGCAATTATGTTAATCGATTAACACTGAACCAGAAGGCCATTTTCTTGCATTTTCAAGTGTGTTTTCTATGCTTTCTTCATTTTGACTTCCATTGATTGTCATGCTTGATTTTATGGATTTTTTTAATGTCATTTCACTTCTGGAGGAAGCATGTTCGTGAACTTTTGATGCACATTTTTTATTATTCATTTGTTTCACGTTCTTAGCATTGTATGAACATAACAATTCTTGCACTATTTTGTTCACATGATACATGAGCTTGTGTGGCATTTTGGTGATCATTTGGCACTCTTTTGCACCTTCCATTTCAGTTTGCATTAAGTTTATTCTTCATGGATAAACTTAATCTTGTATAATCAATAATTCACTCTTTTTTGCTTTAATGACTTTTCATCCTCTCTGGAAAGTTGTTAGCATGTTTATCCCTTGATTAATTGATCGAAACTTTGTTTCGATTAATCGATCTTCCCTTTTCCTCTCTTTAGGCCTCCTTTAGAGCTTTCTCTCTCTTTCCCCCCCGTGGGGTTGGGGTTTCGCGCTGCGCCTTGCATCAGAGCACCGTACAAATTAACGCCGTTATGCTGTCAGTTTCTCTACGCAGGAGCACTGTACAACTTGGAGCTGTTGGGTTGTCCGGTTCGACTTCCGCATTACACCCTGTGTATGTTAGGGAAGGGATAAGAAGGGAGAATTCCTACTCTCATTCTGACTACTTCAGGTAGGGGACGAATGACCCTGTGCTTGGCTTAGTCATCTCTATCTCCAGACGGTAATGTGCTTTCCTTCCCCCGTCGAGGTGATCCTTGAACACTCTTCTCTCTTTGCGATCCCCTTCGATCCTCGATCACTCCTATCTCGATCTCTCTCTTGATCAATCACCTTCTTGGTTACGATCCTATGTTCCTTGGGTTAGCAAGCTTTCTTCGTTTCAATACCCTATGTTCTTCTTGTAATCAATCATTGCTTTTTGATTCCCCTGAAGAGTTTCAATTCTCTCTCTTTGCTCCAACACAGTTTTCCTGTCATGACCATTTTCCTCGGGAGCTCGCAACCTTCTCTTGGTTCTTCTCCTTTGTTGGGTTAATCACCTGCTCTTGGTTAATCACCCTTTTCTTCAGTTAATCACAGTCCGTCTGTTAATCACTGAGCACCTTGGGTTAATCACCTATCCTTGGTTAATCACCCGTCTCTTCAATTAATCACAGTCCGTCTGTTAATCACTGAGCCTCTTGGGTTAATCACCTCTTCTTGGTTAATCACCCGTCTCTTCAGTTAACCACAGTCCGTCTGTTAAAATACTGAACCCTTTCGAGTTAATCACCTTCTCTTGGTTAATCACTCGCTTTTCTCTTCGGTTGATCACAGTCCGTCTGTAAACACCGAATTCCCCGCAGTTGGCAACTTCCTCTTGGTTCGAATACTTGCACCCATGGGTTAGTAACCTTTCTTTGGTTTAAATACCCTTTCTTCGGTTGAGTACTGTTTGTTTAGTCAGTTTACCGAACCCCTTTGGGTCACAACCTTTGCTCGATCCTATACTCTTCCTTTGGGTTATGATTTTTATTCGGTCCTCCACCCGTTTTCCTAGTTACTGTTCTCTATTAAAACCAATGCTTCTCTACCCCCACAGAGTTGCAGTTCTTTCTTTCCTTGGTTAACCACTGATTACCAGTTAATATACCGAGGCCCCTTCAGAGTCAAACACCTTCTCTTGGTTCAACACTCTCTACCTTGGTTTATCACAGTCTGTCTGTTGACACCAGCTTCTTTTCCCCGCCAGGGTCCTACTCTCTTTCTTTGGTTAACCACTGCCATCCAGTTAATATACCGAGTCTCCTTTTTCTCTTGGTTATGACACCATCCCTTTAGTTGGATCCCCAACGGAGTCCTCTCTATTCCCTTTGCTCTTACTCTCTTGGTTTCGACACCAATTCTCTTTTGCATCCCCATCGGATATTTCTCCATCTCTTGCTCTTGGTTTCGAGACCACTTGTTTCGTATCCTTGTTTTTTTCTTGTTTTCCTTTTCCGTTCAGTTCCCCGAACTACGAAAGCTCTGACTCTGCATTCTTTTGAATGTATGATACGTAGGCATGAGATTGCAATGATCTCAGCGAGCACACTTCCACCCTTCTTTCCTTCTCCCTTTCTTCTTTTCTTCTTTGTCCCCTGGTTCCATGAACTACGGCGCTCTGACTCCCTCATTGCACTATGGGGGTACGTAGGCACGAGGACTTCGTTCCTCCGCGGGTACTTTCTTTCTTTCTTTTCTTTTTCCCCTTTCTCTGTCTCCTTTTCTTTTAGCTAGAAGCCTTTAGATAGATAACCCATCCAAGCCTAGAAGCAAGCGAAATGGTTCCCATCGAGTACGACTGATGCGTTAGGTGCTAGTACCTTCCTTTCGCATAACTGACCCCCCGATCCCGTTTCTCTTCCCCTTGGGTTTTATCGATATTTCCCCTGTCCTTTGAGACTAAATAAAGTTCGGTGGCGACTCTGTTGTATTTTTGAGTGTGCGATTCACTCAGGTAGAAACCAGGCATCTTCAAGTAGTAATGGAAATAGTTCTGCGTACAACATGGGTATAGGGTCAAACCCTGGTGGTCGCGTTGTACAGTTGTTGTTGTACGGGGGACGGGCCTGCTGAAGAGGCTGTTGTCTCCTTTGCTGATATTGTTTTTGATTCGGTTGGCTCTGCGCAACCTGAGGTTGATACGTAGGACCAGGCGCAGGGTTGATAGCAAGAGTTACAGCTGCTACTGGTTGGTACCGTCGCCTTTGCTTCCCGAGAGAGATATTCCCAATATCCTGCTCTTTTTTCTTAGGGAGAGCACTACCGTATCGTTTTGTACTACTTGAAGATCCAACGTCTTTAACTAAACGTCCTTCTCGGACTGCTTCCACGAGACGTACTCCCATGCCCACCATTTAGGTGAAGTCGTTGGGCGCACTGACAACCATTCTATCGTAGTAAAATGAGCTCAAGGTTTTTAAGAAGATCTTTGTCATCTCTTTTTCCTCCAGAGGTGGAGAAATCTAAGCGGCAATTTCACGCCATCTCTGTGCGAATTCTTTAAAGGTTTCCTTGTCCTTTTGTGACATCGATCTGAGCTGATCTCTGTCCGGTGCCATGTCCAAATTGTATTTATATTGTTGAATGAAAGCAGCGCCAAGATCTCTGAACGTGCTGATCGTAGCGCAGTTTAAACCCATGTACCCTTTTAATGTGGCACCGGTTAAACTATCCTGAAAGTAGTGAATTAGTAGCTCCTGGTTCTTTGTCTGAGCTGACATTCGCCGAGCATACATCACTAAATGGCTTTGAGGGCAAGAGTTACCCTTTTACTTTTCAAAGTCGGGTACCTGGAACTTATGCGGAACTTTCACATTGGGGACCAAACAAAGGTCCACGGTGTCCTTTCCAAATAAATCCTGACCGCGAAGGGCTTGTAGTTCTTTCTGCATCTCCAGGAATTATTCCTGGAATTCATTCATTCTGTCGAACATGCTGTCATTTCCACCAGAAGGTATCTATGGAATCTTTCCTTCCAGGACAGTGTGTATCACGGGCGGTGGTATAGTCATTATGGCCGAGACTCTCGGTGCCTCCCGAAGTTTGTAACCTTCAGGAGTTGCTGTCATGCCCCTGGCATCTTCGCTTTCTCGAAGTTTGTAACCTTCAGGCCCAGCGGTTCCTACTGCGGTTCCTTGATCCTCAGCAATCGGCGGAACATATCCTTCCGAGATATAGTTAAGTGGCATGCCCCAGGGATGATCTTTCATAATTTTGTACCTAGGATCAGACTTTTCCACTATGGGCGTAGATCGGGTCTCTGAGATCACAGTCCATTGTTGCATCTGAGCTTCTGCTAGAGCTTGCATGTCGTTATGAAGCTTTCTCAAATCCTCTTTTAGAGTGTCGATCTCTCCTCTCAACTCTCTATTCTCTTCCTCGAGATCATCCATCTTTTTCTGGCGATTGGCCTGAGTATTGTACGAATGAGACAATTTGACTCTAGAATCGAGACGCAAACGTGAGATTCGTAGGTAAGAAGAACGCGTTATGAGAGAATGATGAGTGATATACAATGATTATATAATTATATGTTTTTGTTTATTCAAAGTAAACTTCGACAATGGGATTGCAAATATCACACAGTGGGGATACCCCGTTTTATTGAATTCAAAGATGGCGAAAATGGAAATACAGTAATTTACAAAGTGCTGTAAAAGGAAATCTAAACTTATGGATCCTGAGTCCTCTCTAAGGAGAGCTCAGGTGATGGTTCTGGTATTTTCCTTTTCTTTAACCAGGGCTCTTGAGCCGTTGTCGGGTTGTCATTCCTTTGCCAAGTGACTGGAGCGAGCAAAATCCTTTGGTCATCCTGATTTTCTACAGCATGTTGCTCTAAAATCTCAATCAGAGCATCTTTTTCTTTTAATAGTTGTTGTACTTTCTTGCACTATACATTGAAAATACGGTACTTGTTCCTCCAAGACCTCTTCTCCTGCTGAACTTTGTTGAGAGTAACCTAAAGTTTTTCCGTGTCTGACATGAAATAAAGGACAGAGTCCCTTAACGGAAGAACTTCCTGACGAGGGTAAGGCATACTCAGCTTGAGAGCTCTAGTTTGTACTCAGTGGAGATAAGGCTCCATCGAGACACATTATGGTTTTCCTAGAGACTATTGTCCTTTCCTGTGAATGTGTTTCTAGGCATGCACTATTTCTGTCTTTAGTGCCCTGTCATTTTCTCCTTCCTTGAAGAAAATACCTTCCAGATGAGCATTACGCGGGACATGCCTCATTGGGTATCCAAATTGACGAAGAACTAACACCGGATGATAGATGATTCCTCCCTTAGTTCCTATAAGGGGTACATTTGGGAAATTTCCACAAAGGTCAATGATTCTGATCCCTTCGTAGATTCAATTGTACCAATCGATGTAAGAGTTGGTAAGAGACATGATTCTCTGCGACCAACATAAAGTATTCTTTTGATCCCAAAATGCAGCAGACTTGGGCAAATGGGAAGTGAACCATTTGTAAAGCAAGGGTACACAACATGTGATTATTCCTCCGCTGTATAAATTACTTAAGTGTACCGAATGATACGCATCTGCGAGTAAGGTCGGTACAGGGTTTCCAATTAGAAAAATCTTAATGGCGTTGACATCTACTAAGTTATCAATGTTGGGAAACAAAAATAACACGTAGGTGAGTAAAATGAAGATGCTCTCGAAAGCGGCCACATTCCCTATACTAGCAAAGTATAGAGCCTTCTATGTCAAGAACTGGGCTGGCAAACCTTGGATGCCACCCTTAGTGGTCATGTGAGTCCTGACTTCTGACTCGTCCAAATAAATTGCTCTTGCAATGGTTTGATCCTTTGGAATTTCGTCCAGTCCAGAAAAGGGAGCTTGATCAGTGATATGCAGATCAGTCAAGTGAGAATACTCCTCCAGCGTTGGTGCTAGCTGATAATCCAGGAATGTGAAACAGTGATAGACCAGATCGTAGAACTGGATTAGTGTGTACAAGATTCCTTCGATTACATGGACCCTTAATAGAGACAGTAGTCCCCCATACTTGGCTCTAAAAGCCTCATGGTTGGTGATCATTCTCACCAAACCTCTCAAATCCTCTAACTTTGGAACCTTGAAGGTGTACTTATGAGTCTTCCTTCTACCGAAATCCATTAGCGCAATCTCCTTTCTCTGACATTTGCAATCATTGTCTTTGTTTAATTTGAAAAAGAGAGACTAGAAGAGAAGATTTTCTTTCTTTTTTTTTAATGAATGTATGAATGCAGCACACAAAAACATAGAAAAAACATGGGGTCAAAGGGTCGGTGTCATGAAGTCAAGGCTCTACCCCCCCCCCCCCCAAAGGTTTATACTGGTGATTTTTTATACCTGTCCGCAAAATCATTGACCCCTCTTGGGATAACAACAGCAAGCGGATCGCCAGCGAGCTGATGCATCTTAGAGTGATCTCAGATGAGGGTAGTATCGCGTGACAACTATTTTCGATAGCTTCCGCACTACAAAATGGTTTTAGTCTACTAAAAACCTCAGCTTCTCAGATAACCCAGTCGACCACACTACTTTCAACAACCGAAGTCGTATAGGCAATGTATCTGCAAAGGGAGTCTCCACTGAGTTTGATGGTCGACCGGGAACTCTTAGCTAGAATTCACTCCCAGTAAAATTACCCGTATTACCATCACCTATCTTAGGTGTATACTCAATCTTTCCACATGCGGCATCACACGCATTCCCATTAGCAGAAAAATAAACACAAATATCAATTAGGAAAAGCAGTATATATATTTGTCTTAATCATCCTAGACCTCTAGTCTTATGATCCTATACAGACAATGACTCTCCAGCAGAGTCGCCATTTCTGTGAAATTTTGTGAATTCAGGGTTTTCTACATAAGATTGTAAGAAAGAGAAAAGGGCCCCATAGTGGGCGCCATTTTTTTCTGTAGCGCGATTTTTGTGGTCCTGAGTCACGATCGCTTGGGTACTACAGTTCGATTCATTTTTTATCCTATTTAGCTGATTAAGGAAGGGAAATAAATGTCTCCAATTAACCCTGCTTGCATACTGAGTTTGAACAGAGGTCTGTTAGGTCACAGATGCTATGTGGATGTGGGGCCCAATCTTTGGTTATTTTGTTATGAACACAGTGTCTGGATTATTTGTGAGGTTTTTGGTAATGTGTTTAAATTTGATGCTTTTGGGTTGATTTGGTGGAGATACTGGATTTTGGGTTTTTGATTAGTATACTCGCTAAGATTTTTTCAATCTTATACCTACGTATTCCCGTTTGATGAAACAGGGAAATCAGAGCGATCGTAGTTCCTCCTATTCTATGGGAGGAAAAAGGTGTTTTGGTGTCTTGTTCAAAGCCCAAGACGTGAAGCTAAAGGTGGTTTGTATCTTGTTCAAAGCCCAAGATGTGAAGCTGAAGGGTTGGATGAGAGAGAATTTGTCATCTCTAAGGAGGAGTTGTCGATGTTTGTATGCTGTGAGCAAGGCTTGACTTTGATGCTAAAAGGTTGATTGACTTAACTGGGGTTTTCTTTATACAAAGCCTAAGATGAGGCTAGTGACCCAACAAGGGGGTGTTTTTATATGTCTTGTACGAAGCCCAAGACGGAGGCTAAAGAGGTTTGACTCAACAAGAGAGTCTTGAACGGGTGATTGACTCAACAAGAGAGTCTGGAGGTTGTTTGACTCAATGAGAGAGTCATTTATACTCAACAAGAGAGTGATTTTCTATCTCGTACGAAGCCCGAGATGGAGGCTAAAAGTGGTTGACTCAACAAGAGAGTCTTTTATACTCAACAAGAGAGTGATTTTTATTTGTCTTATACGAAGCCTAAGACGGAGGCTAAAAAGGGGTTTGACTCAACAAGAGAGTCTTTTATACTCAACAAGAGAGTGTTTTAGTGTCTCGTATGAAGCCCGAGATGGAGGCTAAAAGGGTGACTCAACAAGAGAGTCTGAAAAGGTTAGCTCCACTAGGGAGAATAATTGTACAAAGCCCAAGAGGAAGCTAAATATGCTGGTGATTGTTTCAGTTTAGTGACAGGTCCAGTATGTTGGATAAAAGAGAAAATAAGTTTTTATGAAGGATGTCAGATACCATGAGACTCTGATTGGTTGATGACAGTAAAATGGTCTGAGTTGGAATTTTAACTGTATTGTGACAGTTGAGTTCTTTTCTCTGGTGAGAATTTCTGTGAGTTTACACTAATTGACCCTTGCTGGGAAAGATTAAAGGTAAGGTTGTGCCTTGGTACTGATTAGAGGATCAGGGTTATTTCATGTTCTTTAAGAAAATGGGAAATCCAAAGGGTATTGAGACTGTCCAAGTCTACTGGTGTTTTGAGAAATCGACTCTCAGATAGTGAATGATCTTTGTATGATGCCCAAGAGAAGGCTGGTATGTTAAGGGATGAAGGTCAATCCATTAACTGGTCTGACACTTGACTCAGAAAGACAGCTCTAGCAAATTGATGACTAGGTTCTGTTCCTATACCTGTAGAGGTCTCTGGGTCCTTGTACTAAGCCCAAGAGAAGGCATGAGAGCTTTTAAGAAGCCAAAGGGTCCTTGTACAATGCCCAAGAGGAGGCGGGGATGCTTTTAAGAAGCCCGTGGGTCCCCAAACCCCGATAAGTTCAAGACATGCCATTCACCGAGAATAGATCAAGCCAGTAAAGTCCGAGAATTTGGAAGAAACTCAAGAGATGCCATTCACGAAGAAAAGATCATCTCTGGGGAGTTAGAGTTTGTTTGACAATGTCTAAGGGTCACAGTCTGAGAAAGGGTTCACCGAGAATGATGCCTTTCACGTTTCCATATTATTTAACCCTAAGAGGAGGGAAGACTATATCTGGTAATCCTATGGGGGATCTAGTTTTGTTTGTATTTAAGAGTGACCAACAAGCTTTACCTAGTTCTAGATGTAGTTGCCGGGGAAAACTCTAAATAACTATACTAGTATTACACAGTTGATATTTGACAAGTATATAAAAGGATGTGAAAGAAGATTACAGTGAGCAGCCCCACAATACAGTTATATATATATATATATGAAAGCGGATAAAGAAAGCGGGTAAACACTTACTCGGTTGTAGAGCTTCCATGTTGTTTTGTTAGTTGTTCAACAAAGAAAGCTTTGATAACAATATTATATTCTAAATCAAAGGAAAAATTACTTTGAAAAGATTGTTGGGGCTTACAGCTCAAGGAGAGGCCCAAGGTTTTATCAGTGATTGCACTGTTGTTTTGAAATTGTACAGGGACTTATACAAGTGACTGAGGCCCAAAATGGTTTTCTGTACAAAGGGATGGGTCTTACACTCGCTCAAGAGGCCCAAAGGTGTTTAAAGAAAAGGAATGGGGCTTATAACACGAGGGTAGGCCCAGATGATTTTGATTTTTGAACTGGCGATCGCGCCGAGGTTTCTTTAACGTATTGGGTCTTATACAATGCACTGAGGCGCAAAAAGGCTTTGGTTAAAAAAAGTGGTTTGGGTCTTACACTCTATTAGAGGCCCAAATGTGGTTTTAAAAGAAAATATGGGGCTTACAACTCAAGGAGAGGCACAGGGGTTTTGTTTAAAAAATGACGATCGCGCTGAGATTTCTTTAACGTACTGGGTCTTATACAATGCATTGAGGCCCATAAAGGTTTTATTTACAATGGATGGGTCTTACACTCTATTAGAGGCCCAAAGTGTTTGAAAAAGATTTGTGAGGGTGAAAATCAAAGAAACCCTAAATTTGTTTTCCTTTAAAAGTAAATATTTAAAGAAAATCAATAAAATGATAAAAAAATACCAAATAAGTTTGAATAAACCACTTGTGATTTTTATTTAAGGTTTGAAAAATGAGGTTTTAATCACAAGATCAATTAAAACTCATTTGGTTTTGATTTTCAAGGTAAATATTCACTTTTAAATGTTTAAAAATAATTAAAAATGAATTTATTCACAAAAATATTAATTATATTAAATAAATAATATAAATTTGACTTTTTTATGGGATAAAATATTTCAACATTTTTGTGATTTTTTGCAAAAAGAACCAATAAAAAATAATTAAAATTGAGGGAGTTATTAATTTTTCAAATTATTAAAAATAATATGAAAAATAGTAAAATATGAAAAAATATGAAAAAAGTGGTAAAAAAGAGGATATGGGGCGAGGGGGATTCGAACGCCATACCTCTTGTGTGCAGGGTGCACGCCTTACCACTGGGGTGGTGATACATCCGTTGATTGAAACACAACCACAAATATACAAGGCTTGCCTTGTTTTTGGCCTGGCCCAAGGCAAGGCAAGGCAAGATTTTGGTTAGAAACGTGAAGGCCATAACTTTCTCATTTCTCCATGGATTGGGACAAAATTTAGGTCTATCCTACCTAGAATTTCACAAGGAATCCAATGGTGGTGGTGTTTTTTCCAAATCATGCTCCTATTAAAAACCTGATAGTGGTTTTGAAATAGGCCATGATTTGCATTTTCTGTGTTATCTCTTGGTACAGGTATGAATTACATGATAAATTGGTGCAAACACAACACATATAACATGTATAAGATATGCATGATCAGTGGACATCGAAGGAAAGCATGATTCAAAGAATTCAAGTTGTGATGCTTACCTCTTTTTGGAGCTTTTGTGCAATCTGCCAAGTACTTTGTTCCAGAAATGATTTGATGCTTTGGACACCCTCAAATGATCTCTTAGAAGCTTTTAGGATGGTTAGAATTAGCTGGAAACCTTAGGAACAAGTTTGAGCTCTTTCTTGCAAAAGGGGCAAAAGC
Organism: Lathyrus tuberosus; assembly: GCA_022829125.1. NCBI lineage: Eukaryota > Viridiplantae > Streptophyta > Magnoliopsida > Fabales > Fabaceae > Lathyrus > Lathyrus tuberosus. Next base: position 24,048,610 of record JALAZF010000021.1, on the reverse strand, counting down.
GGCCAAAATAACAACTCTCTCAAATGGTGTTCCAGATGTGTGGAACAATTTGGGACAGTTTAAGGATGATATTTGGAGTGTGTTTGAGATTTTGAGAGGTGACTTTGAGATTTTTGTGGTACAGGTCACTTGTGAGTATTTGGATCTCCTCCATATGATGTTTATGAGGCGTGTGTGTGATTGGTTTGGTTGGAATTGCTCTCAAACTCAAAACCCGATGGTGACTTACTTTGGAAGGCAAATTTGGAAGTGAGAAGGTCATTTTGAGGAAAGCATCTGTTTGATGGCTTTGGTGTACTCAAACTGATCACAAATGAGCTCTATTTATAGTAGAGCAAGTTTGCTTTGCATGCAATAGTGAATGGCAACTGCTGCAGAGGTTTGGCCAATGTTGATCAATGGGAATCCAAGTCTCCTCTAGCCATTGACTAGAGGTTAGGGCACAGGCTGCTGGTTCCCTTGGTCTTGGATATGTCTTGACTGAATTCAGTTGGAAGAGGCTCAGTCTATGCCACCTTGGTGCATCCCTTGAATTCTCTAAAACAAAATTGGAGTCTTGTCCCCTCTTTAGGGATTTCTAGGTTTGGCATGCTACTTTTGGTTCCAAAGACTTGAGAGGCTTGTGGATCAGTGTTTGTCCCTCCTTGGTCCCCCCTTGAGGTGTTCAGATGGATAGACTTACTTGCCCTTTGCAAATTTTGAGCAAATCGAGCAAAACTCCCAAATCTGCCTTGTTATGACAGTTGCAGCAAGGCATATTGCCACTGTCATAACTTCTTGCTCAGATTGAGTTTGGTGAAGTTCTTGGTCATTTTAGAAAGCCCTCATATGATATAACATATGTGTGATCATAGTTTGTTTTGATACCTTTTGGATCCAAGTGAAAAATGCCCCTACATTTGGAAAAAAGTGAAGGAAGATTCTGACTTAGTGAAAATTTTACTAAGTGTTGGAAAAAATTACATTTCATGTTTGCAGCCATTTTGACCCAATCATAACTCAAAATCCATGATGAATTGGAGTGAGGTGTAGTTGAAGCTTTTGTAGAGGGCCATGAGAGCTACAAATCCAGCTTTGAATGGGGAAAAATGGCCTTGTGGTTTAGGAGTTATGATCCTTCAAAGTTAGTACCCTAGCCACTTTGTTTCATAACTTAGAAAAATTTCTAAGTTTTTATGGTTACCCATTTTATACGTTATCCCACTTTTCTTGATTTTTCTTGATGAATGATGATTCTAATCACACATTAACATCATTTTAGGGTCAAAGAACCATAATTGTGAAAAATCTCAAAAAAGTCAAAGTTGACTTTTGTGCACAGTTGACTTTTTGTCAGATGAATTCCAAACTGTGCGATCCTCTATGAAATTAAGTCCTTGACCTAAATCAAACTTTATGGATGGATTTCATAGGTGTTATAGGGTGTATTGAATCATGTCTCAAGGTTTGGGAGCATGCCTGGGTCAAAAGTCAAAGATTCGGTTGACTTTTCCCGCGAAACCCTAATTGTGGTTCTGATGAAATTGAAACTTGTTGCTCAAGCTTCTTGGATTAATCCATTATTGCAAATGGATCAATGTGGTGTATTTGAGACCCTCAAATCCTCTCTTGAGGTCTTGGCTCATGTTTTGTCCCAAAAGTCAACTTAGGGGTGAATTAGGTCAAGAAACCTTAATTCCTGATTTTTTATGAATGCATCCCCTGAGGCAAAATTGACTTGATGATTGGGTTCATGATGTCCCTTGGAGCATCTTAGGTTATGCTTTGAAGCATTGGCTCATGCCCAGAGGAAAATTTCCATCTGGAGGCCCTGGTTGACCAAAACCCTAATTTGGTGACACTGGCGATCTTGAGGCTTAATCCACTCAGAATGTTGCAGCCTTGTGCTTAATCCTTGAGGTGGGAGTCCTCTTGATCCATTGGGGATGTTTGAGAGGTTATACAAGTTGAAGATCATGTCATTCCTTGATTGATCCTTTGTCTAAGAGCTCTGAGAGGGCTTGTAACCCTAATTTTGATTGTAGTGGATGATCACCCATCTTTGGGGAGACTAATGAGGCATAATGATACACCCACATTGTGATGATGATTTTCACAATGATGGGAAATCTTAGGGGTCAAAATTTGGGGTATGACAGACAGCTATGGGTTAGGTTACAAACCAACTAATCAAGGAGCATCTACTTCTGCCAAAGGTCGTCCGAAGACTATCCAAGAGGTGTTTGTTAGTGGAGGCTTTCAAGTTAACGTCGTTGATGAAGATAATGAAGATGAAGATTTGAGCAACCTGGTGTTTCAGTATGATGCTGACTTAGACAATTGGGAGGCAATTGATATCCCAGAGATCATTCCCGCGTCAACGTAATTTGTTGTTTTTATGTTGATTTGAAAATTCCATAGCTCTGCCCAAGGCTATTGGACTATTTTGTAGGGTCACCTATGCACTTTCAGAATTATTATCAATGAAGACATTTTGTTAAATTCTCATTATTTATTTACTGTTTTTTTGCTTTTACTTTTAAAGAAAATAGCAATCTTTCAAAACTACAAAAACATTTTCCTTTTGCATTTCTTTGCTCTTTTAATAAAATCAAATCATTCGAACATGCAGAATAATAAAAAACCATGTTGAATCCAATGACCCTGCTTTCACTCCTAACATTGATTCACCCATCTACCAAGCTGAAGATGAGGGTGAGGAAGATTATGAGGTTCCCGATGAACTGGCAAGAATGTGTGAGTATGAGTATACAGATCTCTAACCGCATCAAGAGCAGGTAGAAACAATTAATCTTGGCACCGATGAAGATAAGAAAGAAGTCAAGATTGGTACAACACTTGGGGCAGACATCAGAGAAAGATTGGTCAAGCTTCTTCAAGAGTATGTGGATATGTTGTGTGGTCGTATCAGGATATGCCAGGTTTAGACACAGACATTGTTGTTCACAAATTGCCGCTTCGACCATATTGCCTGCCCGTAAAGCAGAAACTCTGAAGGACCAGACCAGACATGGCTCTAAAAATCCGAGATGAAGTCAAGAGGTAACTTGATGCAGGTTTCTTAATAGTTTCCAAGTACCCTCAGTGGGTAGCTAATATCGTGCCAGTACCTAAAAAGGATGGCAAACTCAGGATGTGCGTAGATTACATGGATTTGAATAAAGCTAGTCCGAAGGACGACTTCCCTCTACCACATAATGATACACTTGTGGACAACACTGCTCGTTTTGCGATTTTCTCTTTCATGGATGGCTTCTCTGACTATAACCAGATCAATATGGACCCTGAAAACCATGAAAAGACCATGTTCATTACCCCTTGGGGAACTTATTGTTATCAGGTTATGCCCTTCGGTTTGAAGAACGCAGGGGCAACCTATCAAAGGGGGATGATCACCCTCTTTCACGACATGATGCATAAAGAGATTAAGGTGTACGTTGATAATATGATTGAAAAATCTCAAAGTGAATATGATCACTTGGATCATTTGTTGAAGTTGTTTGAACGACTCAAAAAATACCAGTTGATGTTGAATCCTGCTAAGTGCACGTTTGGTGTTAGATCTGGAAAGTTGCTTGGGTTTATCGTTAGTCAACGAGGAATCGAAGTAGACCCTGACAAGGTTAGAGAAATCCAAGAGATTCCAACTCCACAAACTAAAATGCAAGTTAGAGGTTTTCTTGGGCGATTGAATTACATTTCCAGATTCATCTCTAATATGACCGCTACATGCGAACCAATTTTCAAACTACTTCACAAGGATCAGATCATTGATTGGAATTGTAATTGTTAACAAGCTTTTGAGAAGATTAAAGGTTATCAGCAAGAACCTCCCATTTTGATTCCACCTATTCCAGGGAAGCCCCTCTTCATGTACTTGACTGTGCTCAAAGGATCTATGGGTTGCGTATTGGGCCAACATGACAAGACTAGACGAAAAGAACATGCCATTTACTATTTGAGCAAGAAGTTTAGTGATTGTGAAAGCAGATATTCACTTTTCGAGAAGACTTGTTGCGCTTTAGCATGGGCTGCTAAACGTATTAGGCAGTACATAATTTGTCACACTACTTTGTTGATCTCTAAAATGGATCCAATCATGAACATTTTGAGAAACCTTTTCAGACTAGAATACTTTCCCGTTGGCATATGTTGTTATATGAATACGCATCCAGTATGTAACCCAGAAGTCCATCAAAGGAAGTGTTATATCCGACTACCTCGCAGATCAACCTATTGAAAACTATGAGCCTCTGAAATTTAATTTCCCTGACGAAGACATCATGTTGGTAAATGATTGTGAAGAACCAGGTCTTGATGAAGGTCCTGAGCCAGATTCCCGTTGGAAGATGATGTTTGATGGTTCCCCTAATTATAGTGGGCATGGCATAGGAGTTGTTCTGATGAATCTGAATGGTGGTTATACTCCATTCACGGCGAGGCCATGTTTTAAATGTACAAACAACATTGCAGAATATGAAGCATGTATCTTAGGAATTGAAGCAACCATTGATCTCCGAATCAAAATTCTTGAAGTATGTGGAGATTCAGCTCTGGTGATTTACCAAGTTAAGGGTGAGTGGGAGACCCGTGACGAAAAGTTGATCCCATATCATGCTTACATTATTTAATTGATCAAATACTTTAATGAGGTCACTTTTCGACACGTCCCGAGAATGGAAAACCATATAGCTGATGCCTGGGCCATTCTAGCCTCGATGTGGAAAGTCAGACTCCTCACTGAACCGCCGCTTATTCAGATTGAACGCAAGACCGAGCCTGCCTACTGTCAATTAGTCGAAGAAGAAACTGATGGAAAGCAATGGTTCCATGACATCAAGAACTATCTACAAAACCAGGAATATCCAGCAAACACTACAGCTCTTGACAAGAAAACTCTGAGAAGATTGGCATCCAAATTCTTCCTTAGTAATGACGTGCTGTAGCGCGATTTTATGGTTTCGAATCACTATCGCTTTGGTTCTCTAGTTCGATTCATTTTTTATCCTGTGAAGCTGATTAAGGAAGGGAAATAGATGTCTCCAATTAACCCTGCTTGCATATTGAGGTCAAACAGTCAAAACTGTTGGTTTATTTCGTTTAAGAACGGAGTGTCGTGACTGTATAGGAGGCTTTTGGTAAGGTACTAGGTCTGATGTTTTTGATGGATGTGTGAAGGTACTGGACTTTGAGTTTTTGATTAGTATGCTCGCTAAGATTTCGCAATCTTATGCCTACGTATTCCCGTTTAACGAAACAGGGAAATCAGAGCGATCGTAGTTCCTCCTATTCTATGGGAGGAAAGAGGTGTTTTGGTGTCTTGTTCAAAGCCCAAGATTGAAGTTAAAGGTGATTTGTATCTTGTTCAAAGCCCAAGATGTGGAGCTAAAGGGTTTGACTGAGAGAGAACTTATCATCTCTAAAGAGGGATTGGACTTCCTCTGAGGGAATTATTGATTTTTGTGTGCCCTGATCAAAGCATAAGTTTGATGCTAAGAGGTTGATTGACACAACCGGGGGTTTCTTTATACAAAGCCTAAGAGTAGGCTGGAAGTTTGACTTTTTCGAGGAAAATGCTCTTTCTGTCTTGTACAAAGCCCAAGATTGAGGCTAAAAGGGATTTTGACTCCGTTGGGGAGAATGTATCTTGTATAAAGCCCAAGATGGAGGTTGAAAGGGTTTGACTCAACAAGAGAGTACTTTTATCTATCCTGTATAAAGCCTAAGACGGAGGCTAAAATGGTTGACTCAACAAGAGAGTCTTAAACAAGTGATTGACTCAACAAGAGAGTCTTTTATACTCAACAAGAGAGTGATTTGCTATCTCGTACAAAACCCGAGATTGAGGCAAAAAGGAGATTGACTCAACAAGAGAGTCTTTTATACTCAACAAGAGAGTGTTTTTTACATGTCTTGTACAAATCCCAAGACGGAGGCTAAAAGTGTTTGACTCAACAAGAGAGTCTGAAAAGGTTAGATCCACTGGGGAGAATCATTTGTACAAAGCCCAAGAGGAGGCTGACTTACTGCTGAGGATTATTGAGATCCTGAAGCGGGTCCAAGCGTGGGGAACCCTCATGAGAGAGACCGGGTTTCCGCTAGAGATTGATCCAGAGTGATCGGTGTTTTTCCTATGTTTGAAAGGAACTTGAGAATGTCTTTGAGACTCAAGAGGTTTAGATTGTCCAAGTCTAGAGTTTTATCTTTTGTACAATGCCCAAGAGGAGGCGCGATCATGAAGGGATGAGTATCAACCCTAAAATGGTCGGAGTTTTGACGCTGGAAAGACTGCTCTAGCAAAGGATGACTAAGTTCTATCTTATACCTTTAAGAGGTCGTCAGGGTCCTTGTATTATGTCCAAGAGAAGGCATGAGAACTTCTAAGAAGCTGAAGGGTCCTTGTACAACGCCCAAGAGGAGGCGGGAATGCTTTTAGGAAGCCTGTGGGTCCTCAAACCAAGAGAAGTTCAAGAAATGCAATTCACAGAGAAGAGATCATTCCAGGAAAGTTCGAGAGTTTGGAAGAAACTCAAGAGATGCCATTCACGGAGAAAAAATCATCTCTGGGGAGTTAGAGTTTCTTTGACAATTTCTAAGGGTGACAGTCTGAGAAAAGGTTCACTGAGAATACTGCCTTTCTCTTTGTTCCATATTGTTTATCCCCAAGAGAAGGGATGACTGTATTTGGAAATCCTATGGGGATCTAATTTTGTTTGTATTTAAAGAGTGACCTACAGGGCTTTACCTAGTTCTAGACGTAGTTGCCAGGGAAAACTCTAAATAACTATACTAGTATGACACAGAGGATATGTGATAAGTATATAAAAGGATGTGAAAGAATACTTACAGTGAAACAGCCCCGTAATACAGTTATATACATATGAAAGCGGTAAATGAAAGCGGATAAACACTTACCCGTTGTAGAGCTTCCATCCTGTTTTGTTAGTTGTTCAACAAAAAAATTAAAGAAAGTTTTGATAACAACATATATTTGAATTCAAAATCAAAGAAAAAAGTGCGTTGAAAAGATTGTTGGGGCTTACAGCTCAAGGAGAGGACCAAGTTTTAACGATGATCGCACCGTTGTCTTAAAGATCGTATCGGGACTTATACAGCGACTGAAGCCCAAAAAGTTTTTATGTACAAGGGGATTGGGTCTTACACTCTATTAGAGGCCCAAATCTTTATTTTTGTACAAGAGATGGGACTTACAACTCAAGGACAAGCCCAGGGTTATTTGTTTGAAAACGGCGATCGCGCAGAGGTTTTTGAAAACACAGTGGGTCTTATACAACATCTGAGGCCCAAATCATTTTGGTTTCAAAAAGGGGTTGGGTCTTACACTCTATTAGAGGCCCAAAGAGTTTGAAAATGAATAAAGATGGGTCTTATAGCTCAAGGAGAAGCCCAGTTGATTTTGTTAAAAAGGCGGCGATCGCGCCGAACGTTTGAAATATACAGAGGGACTTGTACAATGTGTGAGGCCCAAAGGTATTATTTACAAAGGGGTTGGGTCTTACAATCTATTAGAGGCCCAAAGATTACTTAAATAAAATAAATGGGACTTATAACACGAGGGTATACCCAGGTGATTTGATTTGGAACTGGCGATCGCGCTGAGATTTTTCTTTTAACGCAGAGGGACTTATACAATATCTGAGGCCCAAAATTGTTTTGGTTAAAAGGGGATTGGGTCTTACACTTTATTAGAGGCCCATGAGTGTGAAAATGATTGATGAGGGTTGAATTAATCAAAACCCTAATTTTGTTTAAAAAAGGAATTAATTTTGTTAAAAAATTAATAAAAAGTATTGAAAACATGTGAAAAATGAGTGGTGATCTTGGATCAATGTTTCAAAAATCATGTTTATATCCACAAAATGATTGGAAACCAATTAAATTTGGAAAATCAAGGAGGAAAAAATATTTTAAATGTAAAAAACAAATAAAAGATTAATTCTTTGCAAAAATATCAAGTATATGAAAGAAATAATATTTTTCAGAATTTTTGGCAAAATAAAATATTTTAACATTTTTGTAAATTATTAAAAAAGGAATCAACTCAAAATCATTAAAACTCAAAGAGAAATTAATTTTTGAATCAATTAAATAAAATCACAAAATTCAAATATTCAAATTTGTGAAAAAGGCGCCAAGAGCATGGGCCAAGAACACGCGCGAAGCGAGTTTTGCTTAGATTTGCATTTTCTATCCAATCTCACTGAATACTTGATGAAATCACACAATCCACATATCAATCTGCTAGTTTTCACCTCACAATCATGTCTATGGTCTTTAATTTCATTTATTTTAGCATGGGATAATAAATCAAGACAAAACCTCAAGAACCCTAAAATTTGCATGAAGACTGAGAATTTTGATACACGATTCAAACAAAGCAATTAATTGAGGGGAAACATTCTATGCATGATTATGAACATTTGCCAAAAGTATTGTGCGAGGAAATATGCATAGATTAAGATATGGCCAAGTTTAGGCTTACTTGAAAGTCGTGACAGCAAGAGCAATGTGATTTTTGAGTTGGAGGTGTTACAGATGAGTTGTGATGATCTGAACAGCTTACCTACACCATATGGAGTGTGTTTGAATGCTTGGACTTGATTGGAAATGGCTGGATCACTTCATGGCATCTCAACTGCAACTTGGTTGAAAACATGAGCAACTGGCTGGTGATTCTGAGGAATCAGTGTTACAGTTGTATGTTTAGTATTTGATCAACTCACATATGATGTTTATGAGGTGTTAGAGCAATTGGTTTGAGTGGAATTGCTCTCTACTGAAAAACTCGATATTGACATGCTAAGAAAGGCATTTTTGAGAGTGAGAAGATGATATTGAGAAAGGCCAGTGTTGTAGGCCTTTGGTGTACTTAAACTGAGCACAAATGAGCTCTATTTATAGTAGAGCAAGTTTGTTTTGCAAGAAATAGTGAATGGCAACTGCAACAGCTCATTGTCCAATTGCATCACTTTGGAATCTTAAGTCTCCTCTAGCCATTGACTAGAGGTTAGTGCACAGGCCTTTGGTTCCCTAGTTCAGAGATCATCCTTGACTCATTCAGTTGGAAAAGGCTCAGTTCACGCCACCTTGGTGCATCCATTGAATGCTCCAAAACAAAATTGGAGTCTTGTCCCCCTTTTAGGCACTTTTAGGTTTGGCATACTACTTTTAGTTCCAAAGACTTGGGAGGCTGATGAATCAGTGTTTGTTCCTCCTTGGTCTCCCCCTAAGGTGTTCAGATGGATAAACTTGTTTGTAATTTGCACAAATTGCTTAAATCGAGCAAAATGCACAAATCTGCCTTGTTATGACAATTGCAGCAAGGCATATTGCCACTGTTATAACTCTTAGCTCAAATGGAATTTCATGGGGTTCTTGGACATTTTAGAAAGCTCTCATATAATACAACATATGTGTGATCATAGTTTGTCTTGACACTTTTTGTATCCAAGTGGAAAATGCCCCTACATTTTGAAAAAAGTGAAACAGATTCTGACTTAGTGAAAATTTCACTAAGTGTTTGAAAAAATGACATTTTCATGTTTTTGTCATTTTAGTCACTCCATAACTAAAAATCCATGAAGAATTGGAATGAGGTGTAGTTGACACTTTTAATGTATTCCATGATAGCTACAAATCCATCTTTAGATCAGCTAAAATGGTTGCTTGGATCTCAAGTTATGATCCTTGGAAGTTGGTACGCTAGCCACTTTGTTCCATAACTTAGAAAATTTCTAAGTTTTTTATGGTTACCCCTTTTACAAGTTATCCCACTTTTCTTGATTTTTCTTGATGAATGACAATTCCAATCACACATTAACATCATTTTAGGGTTAGGAACCATAATTATGAAAAATCTCAAAAAGTCAAACTTGACTTTTGGGCACAGTTGACTTTTTATCAGATGAATTCCAAACTGTGCGATCCTTTGTGAAATCAAGTCCTTGACCTAAATCAAACTTGATGGATATGTTTCATAGGTGTTATAGGGTGTATTGAATCATGTCCCAAGGTTTGGGAGCATGTCTGGGCAAAAAGTCAAAGGTACAGTTGACTTTTCCCTCGAAACCCTAATTGTGATCTTGATGAAATTGAACATTGTGGATCAAGCTTCTTGGATCAATCCATTGTTGCAAATAGATCAATGTAGTGCGTTAGAGACCTCAAATCATGCCTTAAGGTCTTGGCTCCTGTTTTGTCCCAAAAGTCAACTTAGGGATGAATTAGGTCAAGAAACCCTAATTCCTGATTTTTTATGACTGCCTCCCCTGAGGTTAAATTGACTTGATGTTTGGGTCCATGAGGTCCCATGAAGTATTTTAGAGTATGCTTTGAACCATTGGCTCATGCCCAGAGGAACATTTTCATCTGGAGGCCCCAGTCGACCAAAACCCTAATTTGGTGACACTGGCGATCTTGAGGCTTAATCCACTTGGAATGTTGCAGCCTTGTGCTTGATCCTTGATGTGGGAGTCCTCTTGATCCATTGTGGATGTTTGAGAGGTTTAGACAAGTTTAAGATCATGTCATTCCTTGATTGATCCTTTTTCTAAGAGCTCTGAGAGGGCTTGAAACCCTAAGTTTAATTGTAGTGGATGCTCATCGATCTTTGGGGAGACTAATGAGGTATGATGGTTCATCCATATTGTGATGATGGTTTGCACAATGATGGGGAATCTTAGTGGTCAAAATTTGGGGTATGACAAATGCCCCTATTTAATCTTCTTGGACCCGAAGGTGTGAATGGCAAAGGTATTCGGGCATTCGGGGTGCAAGATGATTAAATATTAGAATACCCGAAATTTTGATGGTGATTATGAATGGTAGGTTGCTCATCCATCTTCTTTTGCTAAGTGATGATGCTTAGAAAAAGTAAAAACTTCCCCTCGATCCTGGTCTTCAGCCAAGGAACTGGTCTCAGTTTTCTGAAATAAACTTCCCCTCGATCCTGGTTTTCTACCAAGGAACTGGTCTCAGTTTCTAAATTAAACTTCCCCTCGATCCTGGTCTTCTACCAAGGAACTGGTCTTAGTTTCTGATGTAAACTTCCCCTCGATCCTAGTCTTCAGCCACGGAACTAGTCTAAGTTTCTTTTGTCAATAAACTTTGTTGACAAGGGACGCTGTTCGTAGAGGTTTTCCTCAAACTTCTCGCCGACTTTTCCTGGGAGATGTCATTTGATGGAAAAACTTTTGATGTCAGACTCATTGGGGAAACCCATTCGTCTGAGCTGTAGTGGTGCACCAACTTCTCTGTGGGGGACGCCATTTGTTGACTCTACTGGGTAAAACGAGTCTCTTGAGAGACTATTTCCTGCTTGGGGATATTACATCCTACTTTTCCTCGAGATCTTCTCGGAGGAATGCCATGTGATGCAATCCAATCCTGAGGTACTGATGACCATTTTTGTCAGCGAATTTTTTGAAGGAGAACTGCTGTATTGCTGAATATTTAATTATGAGGATTTCTCTGGGGATCTTCCTCAATCCAGGAAAGCAAAAATATCATCATCAATGGTGAAGAGTGATGTTTGTCGAGAGCTTTCTGGCTTTTCATAGGTTCAAGTTATCAAAGTGGTCAAAGAACCACCTCCAATCCAGAAATAAACTAGAGGAGAGGTTGTTTAGACACGACATTTCCTGACAAGGAAAAAACTGACAACTCGATTGAGAGGACTTTTATCCCTTGGGAACAAGATTGACTAGAGTGATAGTGATGCAATATGAATATGAATGTAAATCAATAATGCATGATGTATGTATGTTTATGCTGACAAAACTGATGCGACATACAGACTAGTGGATGAACATGACTGGATACTCAGCCACGGCGGGGGACGAAAAAGTACCATTGGTTCAAGATAGAAATTATGCCTTGCTTAGGAGAGATAGTCCCTGTGGGGAACTGTTGGTCGGGCTTAGGAGGTAAGAACTCTGTCGGGGCCATTAGATGAAACATGGTCTCTGACACAGCTGATCCTTCATTCAGATGCACTGGTTTAGAAGGAGTACTTTGATTTTACACTTTGAGGTTCGATTACTTCTGGAGAAGCGATCGATGTTCTTTCGATGTTCAACACTCAAAAGAATTGCCATCTTTATTTTAAAAGCAGAAAAACTTTTACAAGTAAATTCATTTTTGTTTTATTTCAAGAATCATTGATCATATTAAAATGTCGTTCTGTAAAGGTAAAACAAATAAGAATTGCAAACAAAAGCACTAGGGCTCAAATTTTATTGATATGATGGAAATCAGCCAAACACGAGATTCCATGGAGTATTTACAAAGTTAGAAAATGGTAATTTAAGGGAAAAGGGCTACATTGAAACATCACAACCGCTATCCTTCTACCAACATTGAATTCTGGACATCCTGAGCTTCTGTCGAAGACGACCTTGACTGGAGTTTTCCTGACTGATGGCATTACTGCTGCTGGGGGATTTGCCCCTTTGTTGGACGTAGTTACCTGCCATGAATCCCTAATTTTTGCCTGGATTGTACTTTGAGATTTCCAATCCACCGGGATGATTTTTTGATTATGTCTCTAATTTTTGCCTGGACTGCCCTTTTGGGTTTTCAATCCACCGAGACGTTTTTTTGTTATTTAGGAGAAGTATTTCTTGTCTACGTCAACATTTGTGGGGCCGTCATAATTCGGAGTCCATTTGACACGGGAATCAGTGAGGAATGATTGTATCTTTTTGAGCACAAGGTCTCGTTTTCTGAAGACGCGAGGTCGGACCTTTTTGTCAAACGCCTTCTTCACTCTTTGTTGATACAATTGACCATGGCATAGTGCCGCTATTCGCTTTTCCTCGATCAGATTCACTCGTTGTGTCGACTTTGACACCATTCAGCTTCTGTTAGCTTGGCTTCCATCAATACCCGGATTGACGAGATCTCTACCTCTATGGGAAGCACTGCCTCCATGCCATATACTAGAGAGAAAGGGGTTGCCCCTGTTGAAATGGGGACAGATGTGCGATAACTGTGAAGAGCAAAAGGTAACATCTCGTGCCAGTCTTTGTAGGTTACAACCATCTTCTGAAAAATCTTCTTGATGTTCTTGTTAGCCGCTTCTACCGCTCCATTCATCTTGGGTCGGTAGGAGATGAGTTATGGTGTTCGATCTTGAACTCAGCGTACAACTCTTTCAACATTTTGTAGTTCAAGTTGGATACATTATCGGTAATGATCTAGCTTGGAACACCATAACGACAGATGATATTGTTTTTGATAAATTGGACCACCACTTGTCGGGTTACATTGGCGTATGACGCTGCTTCGACCCACTTGGTGAAGTAATCAATTGCTACCAGGATGAACTGTTGTCCGTTCGAAGCCTTGGGTTCGATCATGCCAATCATGTCGATTCCCCATATGGAAAAAGGCCATGGGGAAGAGAGAAATTTGAGGTGTGTTGGTGGTACATGGGTTTTGTCAGCGTATATTTGACACTAGTGACACTTCCTCATGTACCTGTAGCAATCAGATTCCATGGTCAACCAGTAGTACCCTGCTCTCAGAATTTTCCTCGCCATTGTGTGTCCGTTGGCGTGGGTGCCAAAGGATCCTTCATGAATTTCCTTAACAGCATGTTTGCTTCTGGTCTGTCTACACATCAAAGCAAGACCATGTCGAAATTCCTCTTATAGAGTGTGTCAGTGCTCAGGAAGAAGTTGCCTGCTAGCCTTCTGAGGGTTTTTCGGTCCTTTCTGAATGCCCCAGGCGGGTAATCTTGTTTTTGAAGGAAGCATTTGATATCGTGATACCAAGGTTTGTCGTCTATGACTGCTTCAATCGTGAAGATGTAAGCGGGCCGTTCAAGGCGCATTATGTCAATCTTAGGTAAGTCGTTACATTGACCTACGCTAATCATGGAAGAGAGAGTGGCTAATGCATCAGCCATGTGATTCTCTTCACGAGGAATGTGGTGGAACTCAATTCTGTTGAAGAAGGGTAACAACCTTCTTGTGTAATCTTTGTAAGGGATCAGTCGGGACTGGTATGTGTTCCAATCTCCTTTGATCTGATTGATAACCAGGGCTGAGTCGCCATATACATCCAAGTTCTTAATTCTCAAGTCGATCGCTTCTTCGAGACCCATGATATAAGCCTCGTATTCGGCCTCATTGTTTGTACATTTGAATGTCAGTCTGGCGGTGAAAGGAATATGGGTACCCTTAGGTGTTATGATGATTGCCCCATTTCCATTTCCATAATGATTGAAAGCTCCGTCAAAGATAAGTCCCCATTGGGAACCTGGTTCTGGCCCCTCACTAGGTAGCGGTTCATCGGAATCTTTCATTTTCAAGTACATGACATCTTCGTCTAGGAAGTCAAATTTGACTGATTCTTGATCGTCAATGGGTTGATGAGCCAAATAATCGGCTAAAATACTTCCTTTAATGGCTTTTTGGGCATGGTACTCGATGTCGTATTCTGATTACAACATCTGCCAACAGGCGATCCTTCCCGTGAGAGCAGGCTTTTCAAAGACAAACTTGATTGGATCCATTTTGGAGATTAATCAAGTAGTGTGACGAATCATATACTGGCGAAGACGTTTGGCTGCCTAAGCCAAAGCACAACAAGTTTTCTCAAGCATAGTGTATCGAGTCTCGCAGTCGGTGAATTTCTTGCTCAAATAGTAAATGGCAGACTCTTTCCTTTTGGTTTCGTCTTGTTGGCCAAGTACACAACCCATTGAGTCTTCCAAAACTGTTAGGTAGATGATCTGTGGTCTTCCTTCCACTGGAGGTGATAGAATCGGTGGGTTCAACAGATATTCCTTGATACTGTCGAAGGCGGTTTGGCAGTCTTCTGTCCAAATGCAATCCTGATTCTTTTTTAGTAATTTGAAAATTGGCGCACACGTCGCAGTCATGAGGAATATAAATTTGGAAATGTAGTTAAGATGTCCCAGGAACCCCCTGACTGGTTTTTCAGTCCGCGGAGAAGGCATTTCTTGAATGACCTTGACCTTGTCAGGATCAACCTCAATTCCTTTCTAGATGACGATGAACCCTAGAAGTTTCCCTGAACGGATACCGAATGTGCACTTATTGGGATTCAAGCGGAGTTTGTACTTTCTCAGACGCTCGAATAGTTTTGACAGGTGGGCCACATACTCCTCTTCTGTTTTATGTTTTGCAATCATATCATCGACATATACCTCTATTTCTTTGTGTATCATGTCATGAAAAAGAGTAGTCATGGCCCTTTGATAAGTTGCCCCAGCGTTCTTCAAACCGAACGACATTACCTTGTAAAGGTACCCCATGGGGTAATGAATGAATTTTTCTCCATATCTTTCGGCGCCATTTTTATCTGATTATAGCCCGAGAACCCATCCATGAAGGAGAAAACTTTGAACTTTGCAGTACTGTCTACCAGCATGTCAATGTGCGGTAAGGGAAAGTCATCCTTCGGACTGGCTTTGTTCAGATCCCTGTAGTCTACACACATTCTGACCTTTCCATCCTTTTTCGGAATGGGTACTATGTTGGCTAACCATTGAGGATATTCCGATGTGGCGAGAAAACCCGCGTCAATCTATTTTTGTACTTCCTCCTTAATTTTGATGGCCATGTCTGGGTGAGTCCGTCTCAACCTCTGTTTTACTGGCAGACATTCTGATCTCAACGATAGATGAAGTTCCACGATGCTGGTATCCAACCCTGGCATATCCTAATAGGACCAAGCGAATACATCGGGAAATTCTTTGAGAAGCTTTGTTAAACTTTCTTTGATAGTTGGACTGAGCAGTGCCCCAATCTTGACCTCTTTTCTCTCCTTCTCTGAACCTAAGTTGACCGTTTCTAATGGCTCTTTGTAAGGTTCGATGGACCTTTCCTCTTGTTTGAGTAATAGGGAGATCTCCTCTGGAATTTCGTCGTCATCTTCTTCTTCATCCTCAAATACCGGGAATTCAAATTTGGGAGAAGGCATTGGATCGTATGTTTCAATAGGGTTTAAAACAAGCAATCTGCATGACGTGATGATTGTGTTTTAGAAGAGATAGAGAAAATGCAAGAGTGTGTGCAGTGTAAATTTTTTGGAAAACTGCTTGTTTTTATTATTTGTTGTTTTTTAGGATTACCATTTTCTGAAAAAACGAAAAGGGAAAACAACAATTAATGCAGAAATTACAGAACGACGTTATTTTCTTTATGATTTAGTCGATTCTTGAAACTATAGCCCTATAAAACAAAACTCAGTCGCTTTGGGCAAAGCAAAGAGGTATTTACAGAAAAGTAAGCCCTATCAAAACATCCATTTCACCTGGGCAGGGTGAAAGGTTAAGATAAATACGACAATTACTTAGACTTATGAACG
This sequence comes from Lathyrus tuberosus, assembly GCA_022829125.1. NCBI lineage: Eukaryota > Viridiplantae > Streptophyta > Magnoliopsida > Fabales > Fabaceae > Lathyrus > Lathyrus tuberosus. Next base: position 24,032,251 of record JALAZF010000021.1, on the reverse strand, counting down.
ATCTTCGGAACATCGACAGCAACCCATTGGCGGCGAACTCCTCTGTGAATCAAAAATTCTGGTACCTTCCTTGATTTGTCTCCAGAAATGACGCTGATTTTTGGTGGAGTAGAATCATTGGAATCTGTCTCCCAGGCAAAGTTGTCATAGGAGGATTCCTCAGTTGTATTTTGCATAGTATTTGTGCTCTCAGGTAAATCTCCCCATCCAGTTGGCTGGATGTCCCAGAGCCTGATACGAGAGCTTTTCGGAGCGGTATACTTGACCATGAAGTCGTATTTACCACTTGGTTGAGAGTCGATCCGGTATCTACCAGTACGCTGGCTAAGGCATCGTCCTGGCAGTTAACTGTGATATTGAGTGCCATGTTGTGACTTTTGCCTTCTTCTGGCAATTCCTCATCACTAAACCCCAAGTTGTTGTAGGAAGTGATGTTGGAGATGATGTTGTCGAATTGTCTTATTGACACATCCTGTTCCATAAAGGCCTGTTCTATGACTTTCTGTAGAGCCTCTCTGTGGGCTTCGGAACTGAGTAAAAGAGATAACACAGAGATCTTTGAAGGAGTTTGCAATAGCTGATCAACAATGTTGTATTCACTCTTTTGGATGAGCTTCAGCATCTCATCATCGTTCTTTGAAAGGTCGGGATCACTGGATTAACCGACTAGTGGATTGGGAGCTTCTGTCTGAAGTTCCTTTTCTCTGATAGGTTCTCCAACTCCTCTGTTGAAGATTCGACCGCTCCATGTTACTCGACTGATGTCTGCAATATTCACGACGGAGGGTAATGGAATTTCCTTCCCATTCTCAAGTGTTGTTGCACCGTATTTATAAGGGATCGCCTTATCAGACTTGTACGACACTGGTCCTGGCAGATAGATAAATATAGGAGCCTTCTGATTTCTCTGAATGTCGTAAGTAACTTCAATCAGTTCTTGGTTAAGAACCTTCGATTCGTCAAGTAGAGGGATGATGGTACAAACATCTTTGGTCTTTTTGCGATCAGAGATTACAACAACATCCTTGATCTGGTCAGTGAAATAGTCGGGCGTCAAGTTGATGGACCCTGAAACTGGACACGGTTGAATCTCTTTGGGGTCCAACTGGCTCTGAAGGGCTGCTCGCACGAGGTACCATCCTTGGCTATTTTCCGAGCAGACTCTACAGCGCTCGTAGTTATGTGGTGGCACCTGGCCATGTCCGCTTTGAATACATTGTAACCTCGCTAGGTCTGTTTCCATTTATTGAACATCCTGACTGTGATGCCTAGTAAGGTTCCCATTAATCATACTGACTTGTTGCGTGTCTTCATCCATATAGATTGGAAGCCACCAGTGGTTTAACAAGTTTTGCAAAGTTCTTTGAATGAGAGCGCATCCTTGGTCGCTCCTACGGCATACTGTACAGTTCTGATAATGATGCGAAGTCAAAAAACCAAGTTGGACTTGTGTAGCGTGTAACTCCACCAAGCTGGTATTCATCAAGCGAATATCAAAGATTTGAATCATATTCACTTGATACTGATATCTATCGCAGTAATCCTGAATCCATCCAAGATCCATCTGACGCTAGAGGGCCTCTTGTACAAAAGAGCATCCCTGTTTGCTTACTGAGCAGACCAGACCAGAATCGTAGTCATGCCGCGGCAGATTATGATGTTGGCTTTGCCTTGAGTGCATTGCCACTAAGTTGACATTCATTGCACGGATGTCGTGGTTCTGAATGATGTTGGAATTTGCATAAGTCATGTTAACTCCACGAACTCGATACTCTTGGATCCACCTGAGATTCAATTGTTCTTGTAGAGTTGATTGCACCACAGAACATCCTTGATTGTCTTTAGAGAAGATATCACATTGGTGATAATTGTGAGGTGGTATATGGCCATACCCGCTCTGTCTGCGATGCATCTTGACCAGATTAGTCCTCAACAAGAGTACATCATGAATTTGATAGCTGTTGTTAGACTCTCCTTCTATCAAATTTACTGCAGCTTTCTCGTGTTGAGGCAGCGGGTTCGTCTGAACATTAGGACTCGTATCTTTGAAAGATAAGACCCCGCTCTTAACATGCTTTTGCACATCGGATTTGAAACTGAGACAATTTTCTATGTTACGCCCTGGTCCTCCTTGATGGTAAGGGCAAGTCTGACCTGCTTTGAACTAAAAAGGCAGATTTTCCAGTATTGTAAGAGGAGCCCTGGTTTGGACATGACCCTTGACCAGTAATAACGGAAACAATTCTGCGTACAACATTGGTATAGGGTCGAACCCTGGTGGTCCCGTTGTACGGTTGTTGTTATATGGAGGACGAGCCTGCTGAAGAGGCTGTTGTGTCCTTTACTGATATTGCTGTTGATTCGGTTGGCTCTGAGCAACCTAAGGTTGATACGTAGGAACAGGTGCATAGTTGATAGCAGGAGTTACAGCTGCTACTGGTTGGTACCGTCGCCTTTGCTTTCTGAGAGAGATATTGCCAAATTCTTGCTCTTTTTTCTTAGGGAGAGCACTACCGTATCTTTTGGTTCTGCTTGATGATCCAGCGTCTTTAACTAAACGTCCTTCTCGGACTGCTTCCTCGAGACGAACTCCCATACCTACCATTTCAGTAAAGTCACTAGGCGCACTGGCAACCATTCAGTCGTAGTAGAATGAGCTCAAGGTCTTAATAAGATCTTTTTCATCTCTTTTTCCTCAAGAGGTGGACAAATCTGGGCGGAAATTTCACGCCATCTCTAATTGTACTCCTTAAAGGTTTCCTTGTCCTTCTGCGACATGGCTCTGAGTTGATCTCTTTCCGGCGCCATGTCTAGGTTATACTTATATTGTTGAACGAAAGCAGCCCCAAGATCTCTGAAAGTGCCGATCTTAGTGCGGTTTAAACCCATGTACCATTTGAGTGCGGCACCGGTTAAACTATCCATAAAATAGTGAATCAGTAGCTCTTGGTTCTTTGTCTGAGTTGACATTCGTCGAGCGTACATCACCAAATGACTTTGAGGGCAAGAGTTACCCTTGTACTTTTCAAATTTGGGCACTTTGAACTTGTGCGGAACTTTCACATTGGGGACCAAACAAAGGTCTGCGGCGTCTTTTCTAAATAGGTCCTGACCGCGAAGGGCTTGCAGTTCTTTCTGTATCTCCAGGAACTGTTCCTGGAACTCATTCTTTCTGTCGAAAATACTTTCGTTCCCACCAGAAGGTATCTGTGGAATCTGTCCTTCCGAGATAGTGTGTACCATGGGTGGTGGTATAGTCATTACGGCTGAGACTCGTGGTGCCTCCCGAAGTTTGTAACCTTTAGGAGTTGCTGTCATGCCCCTGGAATCTTCGTTTTCCCGAAGTTTGTAACCTTCAGGCCCAGCGGCTCCTGCTGCAGTTTCCGGATCCTCCGTGATCCGCAGAATATATCCTTCCGGGATATAGTTGATAGGAATGCCCCAGGGACGATCTTTTGACATTTTATACCTAGGATCATACTTCTCCACTATAGGCATTGATGTGATCTCTGAGATCACAGTCTTTTGTTGTTGAATATGAGCTTCTGCTAAAGCTTGCATGTCGTTATGAAGCTTTCTCAGATCCTCTTTCAGAGTGCCGATCTCTTCCCTCAACTCTCTGTTCTCTTCATCGAGATCATCCATCCTTTTCTATTGATTGACCCGAGTAATGTACGAATGAGACAGTTTGACTCTAGAATCGAGATGCAAACGTGAGATTCGTAGGTAAGAAGAATGCGTTACGTGAGATTGATGAATGACATGCAATGATTATATTAATAATTTTTGTTTAATCAAAATAAACTTCGACAATTGGATTGCAAATATCAAACAATGGGGAAGACCCCGTTTTATTGAATTCAAAGATTGCAGAAATGGAAATACAGTAATTTACATGGTGCTGTAAAAGGAAATCTAAACTTATGAGTCCCGAGTCCTCTCTGCGGGGAGCTCAGGGACCGGTTCTGGTATTTTCCTTTTCTTTGACCGGGGCTCTTGAGCCGTTGTCGGGTTGTCATTCCTTTTCCAAGTGAAAGGAGCGAGTAAATTCCTTTGGTCATCCTGATTTTCTACAGCATGTTGCTCTAAAATCTCAATCAGAGCATCTTTTTCTTTTAACAGTTGTTGTATTTTCTTGCACTCCACATTAAGAATACCGTACTTGTTCTTCCAAGACCTCTTCTCCTGTTGAACTTTGTTGAGAGTCACCTGAAGTTTTTCTGTATCAAACATAAAATAAAGGACAGGGTCCCTTAATGGAAGAACTTCCTGACGAGGGTAAGGCATCCTCAGCTTGAGTGCTCTAGTTTGTACCCAGTGGAGATAAGGTTCCACAGAGACACCGTCCGATTTTCCTAGAGACTCTCTTCCTTTCCTATTAACGTGTTTCCAAGTATGCACTATTTCTTTCTTTAGTGCTCTGTCATTTTCTCCTTCCTTGAAGAAAAGACCTTCCAGATGAGCATTACGCGGGACATGCCTCATCGGGTATCCGAGTTGACAACGAACTAAAACTGGATGCTAATTGCTTCCTCCCTTAGTTCCTATGAGGGGTACATTTGGGAAGTTTCCACAACGGTCAATGATTCTGATCCCGTCATAAATTACCAATCGATGTCAGAGTTGGTAAGAGACATGATTCTCTGCGACCAACGTAAAGTATTCTTTGGATCCCAAAATGCAGCAGACTTTGGCAAATGATAAATGAACCATTTGTATAGCAGGGGTACACAGCATGTGATCATTCCTCCGCTGTACAAATTCCTTAAGTGTAGAGAATGATAAGCATCTGCGAGCAGGGTCGGTACAGGGTTTCCAATCAGAAGAATCTTAATGGTATTGACATCAACGAAGTTATCAATGTTGGGAAATAGAAATAACCCGTAGGTAAGCAAAACAAAGGTGCTTTCAAAAGCGGCCACGTTCCCTATACTAGCAAAGTACAGAGCTTTCTTTATCAAGAACTGGGCTGGCAAACCCTGGATACCACCCTTAATGATCATGCGAGTCCTGACTTCTGACTCGTCCAAATAGATTTCTCTTGCAATGGTTTGATCCTTTGGAATTTCTTCCAGTGCAGAAAAGGGATCTTGATCAGTAATGGGTAAATCAGTCAGGTGAGAGTACTCCTCCAGTGTTGGTGCTAGTTGATAATCCGGGAATGTGAAACAGTGATAGACCGGATCGTAGAATTGAATGAGCGTAGCCAGGATTCCCTCAATTACACAGACCCTTAATAAAGACAGCAGTCCTCCGTACTTAGCTCTGAAAGCCTCAGGGTTGGTGATCATCCTTGCCAACCCTCTTAAATCCTCTAGTTTTGGAACCTTGAAGGTGTACTTGTGAGTCTTCCTTCTACTGAAATCCATAGCACAATCTCTTTCTCTGACATTTGCAATCATTGTCTTAGTTTAATTTCAAAAAGAGGGACTAGAAAAGAAGATTTTTTGTTTAAGGTTTTTCAATGAAATGAATGCATGAATGCAGCACACAAAAACATAGAAAAAACATGGGATCAAAGGGTCGGTGTCATGAAGTCAAGGCTCTACCCATCCCCAAAGGTTTATACTGGTGATTTTTGTACCTATCCTCACAATCACTGTCCCCTCTTGGGATAATGACAGCAAGCGGATCACCAGCGAGCTGTAGTATCCTAGAGTAATCTCAAATGAGGTAGTATCGTGTGACAACTATTTCTGATAGCTTCCGCACTGCAAAATGGTTTCAGTCTACTAAAATCCCCAGCTTCTCAGATAACCCAATCGAACAATCTGCTTTCAACAACCGAAGTCGTATAGGCATTGAATCTGCAAAGGGCATCTCCACTGATTTGATGGTCGACCGGGATCTCTTATCTGGGATTCACTCCCCATAAGATTACCCGTCTAGTGCCATCACTTATCTTATGTGTATACTCAATCTTTCCACACGCGGCATCACACGCATTCCTATTAGCAGAAAAGTAAACACAAATATCAATTAGGAAACGCAGTATATATATTTGTCCTAACATCCTAGACCTCTATAATCCTATGATCCTATACCGACAATGAATCCCCAGCAGAGTCGTCATTTCTGTGGTATTTTGTGAGCTTTAAAGTTTTCCACCTAAGACTGTAACAAAGAACAGACTCCCACTGTGGTCACCATTTTTTCTATAGCGCAATTTTTGTGGTTTCGAATCACTATCGCTTTGGTTCTACAGTTCGATTCATTTTTATCCTGTGAAGCTGATTAAGGAAGGGAAATAGATGTCTCCAATTAACCCTGCTTGCATACTGAGGTCAAACAGTCAAAACTGTTGGTTTACAGATGCTATCAAAATAGGGGGTCTGTCTTAGGTTTATTTCGATTAAGAACGGAGTGTCGTGACTGTATAGGAGGCTTTTGGTAAGGTACTAGGTCTGATGTTTTTTATGGATATGTGAAGGTACCGGACTTTGAGTTTTTGATTAGTATGCTCGCTAAGATTTTAAAATCTTATGCCTACGTATTCCCGTTTAACGAAACGGGGAAATCAGAGCGATCATAGTTCCTCCTATTCTATGGGAGGAAAGAGGTGTTTTGGTGTCTTGTTCAAAGCCCAAGATTGAAGCTAAAGGTGATTTGCATCTTGTTCAAAGCCCAAGATGTGGAGCTAAAGGGTTTAACTGAGAGCGAACTTGTCATCTCTAAAGAGGGATTGTACTTCCTCTGAGGGAATTGTTGATTTTTGTGTGCCTTGATCAAGGCACAAGTTTGATGCTAAGAAGTTGATTGAATCAACCGGGGGTTTCTTTATACAAAGCCTAAGAGAAGGCTGGAAGTTTGACTTTTTCAGGGAAAATGCTCTTTCTGTCTTGTACAAAGCCCAAGATTGAGGTTAAAAGGGATTTTGACTCCGTTGGGGGGTGAAAGGGTTTGACTCAACAAGAGAGTACTTTTATCTCTCCTGTATAAAGCCCAAGACGAAGGCTAAAACAGTTGACTCAACAAGAGAGTCTTAAACAAGTGATTGACTCAACAAGAGAGTCTTTTATACTCAACAAGAGAGTGATTTGATGTCTCGTACGAAGCCCGGGATTAAGGCTAAAAAGAGATTGACTCAACAAGAGAGTCTTTTATACTCAACAAGAGAGTGTTTTTTACATGTCTTGTACAAAGCCCAAGACGGAGGCTAAAAGTGTTTGACTCAACAAGAGAGTCTGAAAAGGTTAGCTCTGTTGGGGAGAATCATTTTTACAAAGCCCAAGAGGAGGCTGACTTACTGCTGAGGATTATTGAGATCCTAAAGCGGGTCCAAGCGTGGGGAACCCTCATGAGAGAGACTGGGTTTCTGCTGGAGATTGATCCAGAGTGATCGGTGTTTTTCCAATGTTTGAAAGGAACTTGAGAATATCTTTGAGACTCAAGAGGTTTAGACTGTCCAAGTCTAGAGTTTTATCTTTTGTACAATGCCTAGAGGAGGCGCGGGCATGAAGGGATGAGTATCAACCCTAAAATGGCCGAAGTTTTGACGCTGGAAAGACTGCTCTAGCAAAGGATGACTAAGTTCTGTCTTATACCTTTAAGAGGTCATCAGGGTCCTTGTATTAAGCCCAAGAGAAGGCATGAGAACTTCTAAGAAGCCGAAGGGTCCTTGTACAACGCCCAAGAGGAGGCGGGGATGCTTCTAGGAAGCCTCTAGGTCCTCAAACCAAGAGAAGTTCAAGAAATGCAATTCACAAAGAAGAGATCATTCCAGGAAAGTTCGAGAATTTGGAAGAAACCAAAGAGATGCCATTCACGGAGAAAATATCGTCTCTGGGGAGTTAGAGTTTCTTTGACAATTTCTAAGGGTGACAGTCTGAGAAAAGGTTCACCTAGAATACTGCCTTTCTCTTTGTTCCATATTGTTTAATCCCAAGAGAAGGGAAGACTGTATCTGGAAATCCTATGGGGATCTAGTTTTGTTTGTATTTAAAGAGTGACCTACAGGGGTTTACCTAGTTCTAGACGTAGTTGCCGGGGAAAACTCTAAATAACTATACTAGTATTACACAGAGGATATTGATAAGTATATAAAAGGATGTGAAAGAAGACTTACAGGGAAACAATCCCGCAATACAGTTATATACATATGAAAGCGGTAAATGAAAGCGGATAAACACTTACCCGTTGTAGAGCTTCCATGATGTTTTGTTAGTTGTTCAAAAAAAAAAATTAAAGAAAGTTTTGATAACAACATATATTTGAATTCAAAATCAAAGGAGAAAGTGCTTTGAAAAGATTGTTGGGGCTAACAGCTCGAGGAGAGGCAAAAGTTTTAATGATGATCGCACTGTTGTCTTAAAGATCATATCAGGACTTATACAACGACTGAAGCCCAAAAAGTTCTTATGTACAAGGGGATTGGGTCTTACACTCTATTAGAGGCCCAAAGATTTATTTTTGTATAAGAGATGGGACTTACAACTCAAGGAGAAGCCCAGGGTTATTTGTTTGAAAACGGCGATCGCGCCGAGGTTTTTGAAAACACAGTGGGTCTTATACAACATATGAGGCCCAAATCATTTTGGTTTCAAAAAAGGGGTTGGGTCTTATACTCTATTATAGGCCCAAAGAGTCTGAAAATGAATAAAGATGGGTCTTATAGCTCAAGGAGATGCCCAGTTGATTTTGTTAAAAAGGCAACGATCGCACCGAACGTTTGAAAATATACAGAGGGACTTATACAATGTGTGAGGCCCAAAGGTATTATTTACAAAGGGGTTGGGTCTTACACTTGATTAGAGGCCCAAAATTATTTAAATAAAAGAAATGGGACTTACAACACGAGCGTAGGCCCAGGTGATTTGATTTGGAACTGGCGATCGCGCCGAGATTTTTCTTTTAACGCAGAGGGACTTATACAATATCTGAGGCCCAAAATAGTTTTGGTTAAAAGGGGATTGGGTCTTACACTCTATTAGAGGCCCATGAGTGTGAAAATGATTGATGAGGGTTGAATTAATCACAACCCTAATTTTGTTTAAAAAAGGAATTAATTTTGTTAAAAAATTAATAAAAAGTTTGAAAACATGTGAAAAATGAGTGGTGATCTTGGATCAATGTTTCAAAAATCATGTTTATATCCACAAAATGATTGGAAACCAATTAAATTTGGAAAATCAAGGAGGAAAAAATATTTTAAATGTAAAAAAACAAAAGAAAAGATTAATTCTTTGCAAAAATATCAAGTATATGAAATAAATAATATTTTTGTGAATTTTTGGCAAAATAAAATATTTTAACATTTTTGTGAATTATTAAAAAAAGAATTAACTCAAAATCATTAAAACTCAGAGAGAAATTAATTTTTGAATCAATTAAATAAAATCACAAAATTCAAATATTTAAATTTGTGAAAAAGGCGCCAAGAACATGGGCCAAGAACACGCGCGAAGGGAGTTTTGCTCAGATTTACATTTTCTATTCAATCTCACTGAATACTTGATGAAATCACACAATCCACATATCAATCTGGTCGTTTTCACCTCACGATCATGTCTATGGTCTTTAATTTCATTTATTTTAAGCATGGAATAAGAAATCAAGACAAAACCTCAAGAACCCTAAAATTTGCATGAAGGCTGAGAATTTTGATACACGATTCAAATAAAGCAATTAATTGAGGGGAAACATTCTATGCATGATTAAGAAAATTTGGCAACAGTATTGTGCGAGGAAATATGCATAGATTAAGAGATGACCAAGTTTAGGCTTACTTGAAGGTCGTGACAGCAAGAGCAATGTGATTTTTGAGTTGGAGGTGTTACAGATGAGTTGTGATGATCTAAACAGCTTCCCTACACCATATGGAATGTGTTTGAATGCTTGGACTTGATTGGAAAGGATGGATCACTTCATGGCACCTCAACTGCAACATGGTTGAAAACATGAGCAACTGGCTGGTGATTCTGAGAAATCAGTGTTACAGTTGTGTGTTTAGTGTTTGACTAGCTCACATATTATGTTTATGAGGTGTTAGAGCAATTGGTTTGAGTGGAATTGCTCTCTACTGAAAAACTCGATAGTGACTTGCTAAGAAAGGTATTTTTGAGAGTGAGAAGATGATTTTGAGAAGGCAAGTTTTGTAGGCCTTTGGTGTACTTAAACTGAGCACAAATGAGCTCTATTTATAGTAGAGCAAGTTTGTTTTGCAAGCAATAGTGAATGGCAACTGCAGCAGCTCATTGTCCAATTGCATCACTTTGGAATCTTAAGTCTCCTCTAGCCATTGACTAGAGGTTAGAGCACAGGCCTTTGGTTCCCTAGTTCAGAGATCATCCTTGAGTCATTCAATTGGAAAAGGGTCAGTTCATGCCACCTTGGTGCATCCATTGAATGCTCAAAAAAAAAATTGGAGACTTGTCCATCTTTTAGTCATTTTTAGGTTTGGCATGCTACTTTTAGTTCCAAAGACTTGGGAGGCTGATGGATCAGTGTTTGTTCCTCCTTGGTGTCCCCCTGAGGTGTTCAGTTGGATAAACTTATTTGTCATTTGCACAAATTGTTCAAATCGAGCAAAATGCACAAATCTGCCTTGTTATGACAGTTCCAGCAAGGCATATTGCCACTGTCATAACTCTTAGCTCAAATGGAATTTCATGGGGTTCTTGGACATTTTCGAAAGCTCTCATATAATAAAACATATGTGTGATCATAGTTTGTCTTGAAACCTTTTGGATCAAAGTGGAAAATGCCCCTACATTTTGAAAAAAGTGAAACAGATTTTGACTAAGTGAAAATTTCACTAATTGTTGGAAAAAGTGGCATTTTCATGTTTTTGTCATTTTGGTCACTCCATAACTAAAAATCCCTGAAGAATTGGAATGAGGTGTAGTTGAAACTTTTAAAGTATGCCATGAGAGCTACAAATCCATATTTGGATCAGTCAAAATGGTAGCTTGGATCTCAAGTTATGATCCTTGGAAGTTGGTACCCTAGCCACTTTGTTCCATAACTTCGAAAATTTCTAAGTTTTTTATGGTTACCCCTTTTACAAGTTATCCCAGTTTTCTTGATTTTTATTGATGAATGCTGATTCCAATCACACATTAACATCATTTTAGGGTTAGGAACCATAATTATGAAAAATCTCAAAAAGTCAAACTTGACTTTTGGGCACAATTAACTTTTTATCAGATGAATTCCAAACTGTGCGATCCTTTGTGAAATCAAGTCCTTGACCTAAATCAAACTTGATGGATATGTTTCATTGGTGTTATAGGGTGTATTTAATCATGTCCCAAGGTTTGGGAGCATGTCTGGGCCAAAAGTCAAAGGTACAGTTGACTTTTCCCTCGAAACCCTAATTGTGATCTTGATGAAATTGAACATTGTGGATCAAGCTTCTTGGATCAATCCATTGTTGCAAATGGATCAATGTAGTGTGTTAGAGACCCTCAAATCATGCCTTGAGGTATTGGCTCCTGTTTTGTCCCAAAAGTCAACTTAGGGGTGAATTAGGTCAAGAAACCCTAATTCCTGATTTTTTATGAATGCCTCCCCTGAGGTTAAATTAACTTGATGCTTGGGTCCATGAGTTCCAATGAAGTATTTTAGGGTATTCTTTGATGCATTGGCTCATGCCCAGAGGAACATTTTCATTTGGAGGCCCCAGTCGACCAAAACCCTAATTTGGTGACACTGGCGATCTTGAGGCTTAATCCACTTGGAATGTTGCAGCCTTGTGCTTGATCCTTGATGTGAGAGTCCTCTTGATCCATTGTCGGTGTTTGAGAGGTTTAGACAAGTTGAATATCATGTCATTCCTTGATTGATCCTTTGTCTGAGAGCTCTGAGAGGGCTTGAAACCCTAAGTTTGATTGTAGTGGATGCTCACCCATCATTGGGGAGACTAATGAGGTATGATGGTTCATCCATATTGTGATGATGGTTTGCACAATGATGGGGAATCTTAGTGGTCAAAATTTGGGGTATGACACGTGTTATACAAAAGAAACCATGACATGGTTCTGCTTAGATGTGTGGATAAGCATGAAGCAGACCTGTTGATCAAAGAAATTCATGAAGGATCGTTTGGAACCCATGCCAATGGGCATGCCAAGGAGTCCAATTGTATCCAATATGCCAGGAAATGCCACAAATGCCAAATTTATGCCGACAAGGTGCACGTACCTCCGACACTGTTGAATATTCTGTCATCGTCGTGGCCTTTCTCTATGTGGGGTATTGACATGATTAGGGAAATTGAGCCTAAAGCTTCCAACGGTCACTGTTTCATCTTGGTTGCAATTGATTACTTCAGAAAATGGGTAAAAGCTGCTTCCTATACCAACTTGACAAAGCAAGTGGTTGCCCGTTTCCTCAAAAAAGAGATTATCTGCCATTATGGAATACCAAGCCGAATCATTACAGATAATGGGACTGTCATGCCCCAAATTTTGACCACTAGGATTTCCCATTATTGTGCAAATCATCATCACAATATGGGGGAACCATCTTGCCTCATTAGTCTCCCCAAAGATGGGTGAGCATCCACTACAATCAAAATTAGGGTTTCGAGCCCTCTCAGAGCCTTAGACAAAGGATCAATCAAGGATTGACATGATCTTCAACTTGTCTAACCTCTCAAACATCCACAATGGATCAAGAGGACTCCCACTTTAAGGATTAAGCACAAAGTTGCTCCCTTCTAGGTGGATCAAGCCTCAAGATCGCCAGTATCACCAAATTAGGGTTTCGGTCGATCAGGTCCTCCAAAGGGAAATTTTCCTCTGGGCATGAGCCAAAGATCCAAAACATAACCTAATATTATCCATGGAACCTCATGGACCCATTCATCAAGTCAATTTTGCCTCAGGGGATGCATACATCAAAAATCAGGAATTAGGGTTTCTTGACCTAATTCACCCCTAAGTTGACTTTTGGGACAAATCATGAACCAAGACCTCAAGACATGATTTGAGGGTATCTAATATACCATATTTATCCATTTGGAACAATGGATTAATCCAAGAAGCTTGAGCAACAAGTCTCAATTTCATCTGCACCACAATTAGGGTTTCGCGAGGAAAGTCAACTGTAACTTTGACTTTTGGCCAGGACATGCTCCCAAACCCTAATACATGATTCAATATACCCTATGACACCCATGTAACATGTCCATCAAGTTTGATTTAGGTCAAGGACATGATTTCATGAAGAATTGCACAGTTTGGAATTCATCTGATAAAAAGTCAACTGTGCACAAAAGTCAACTTTGACTTTTTGAGATTTTTCACCAAAATGGATTTTTAACCCTAAAATGATGTTAATGTATGATTTAAATCATCATTCATCAAGAAAAATCAAAGAAAGTGGGATAACTTGTAAAAGGGGGTAACCATAAAAACTTAGAAAATTTTCTAAGTTATGGAAAAGTTACACAAATGTGCCAACTTTGGAGGACCATAACTCCTAAACCACAAGGCCATTGTTCCCCATTCAAAGCTTGATTTGTATATCTCATTGCCCTCTACAAAAGCTTCATACTGACCTATGTCTAAATTCCTCATGGATTTTGAGTTATGGAGTGATCAAAATCAAGAAAAGTCACTTTGTTCCAACACTTGGTGAAAATTTCACTAAGTCAGTTTTTACCCTACTTTTTGCCAAATGTAGGGGGATTTTTCACTTGGATTCAAAAGAGATCAAAACCAAACATGTTCAAAAAGTTGTTGTATCATGTAAGGGCTTTCCAAAATGGCCAAGAACATTACCAAATTCAATTTGAGTCATGAGATATGACATTGGCAAGTTGCCTTGCTGAAATCTGCCAAGGCAAGGCAGATTTTGCAATTTTGCTGGATTTGCCAAAATCGGCCAAATTCAAATGCTCCTATCCACTTGGACACCTCTGAGGATTGAATCTAAAGGGGACAATCACTGAGCCAACCCTCCAAAGTCCTTGGAACAAGAAAAAGCATGTTGAACCTAGAATTGCCAAAATAGGGACAAGACTCCAATTTTGGATTGGAGCATTCAATGGAAGCATCAAGGTGGCATGGACTGAGCCCTTCTCAACTGAATTCAGTCAAGACTTATCCAAGACCAAGGGAACTAGCAGCCTGTGCCCTAACCTCTAGTCAATGGCTAGAGGAGACTTGGATTTTCATTTGCCAACATTGGCCAAACCTACTCAGCAGTTGCCATTCACTATTCCTTGCAAAACAAACTTGCTCTACTATAAATGGAGCTCAATTGTGATCAGTTTAAGTACACCAAAGCCATCAAACAAATGCTTTCCTCAAAATCTCTTCTTTCACTCCAATTTTTCCTTCTAAGGCAAGTCACTATCTGGTTTTGAGTTTGAGATATTTTAAAATCAAGATCAAGATGGAAAATCAAGATATGAGCTAAAACCAATCACTCACACACCTCATATACATCACATATGAGCTGATCAAACACCTAAACAACAACTGGAACACTGATTTCTCAGAATCACCAGTCAATTGCTCAAGGTTTTAACCAAAATGCAGTTGAGATGCCATGAAGTGATCCAGCCAATTTCAATCAAGTCCAAGCATTCAAACACACTCCATAGGGGGTAGAGAAGTTGTTCAGATCATCACTACTCATTTGTAACACCTCCAAATCAAAAATCACATTGCACTTGCTGTCACGGCCTAGAGGTAAGCATATACTTAGTCATCTCTCAATCTATGCATATTTCCTCGCACAATAATTTGGCCATATGTTCATAATCATGCATAGAATGTTTCCCCTCAATTAATTGCATTGTTTGAATCGTGTATCAAAAATCCTAGCCTTCATGCAGAAATTAGGGTTCCTGAGGATTTTTCGTGATTTCTTGTTATATGTTTAATTTAAATGAAATTAAATGTCATAGACATGATCGTGAGGTTGAAACGAGTTGATTGGTATGTGGATTGCATTATATAATCAAGTATTCAGTGAGATTGGATAGAAAATGCAAATCTGGCCAAACCCAGAACACGCGCGTGTTCTTGGTGTGTTCTTGGCGCCATTTCTTTCAAATTCAAATATTTGAATTTTGTGATTTTATTTAATTGATTTAAAAATTAATTTCTGTCTGAGTTTTAATGATTTTGAGTTGATTCTTTTTTTAATAATTCACAAAAATGTTAAAATATTTTATTTTATCAAAAAATCCCAAAAATATTATTTATTTTGTATAATTGATATTTTTGCAAAGAATTTATATTTTAATTGTTTTTAACATTTTAAAATATTTTTTCCATCTTGATTTTGCAAAATTGGAAACTCAAACTCAAACTTAAAACCCGATAGTGACTTGCCTTAGAAGGAAAAATTGGAGTGAAAGAAGAGATTTTGAGGAAAGCATCTGTTTGATGGCTTTGGTGTACTTAAACTGATCACAATTGAGCTCTATTTATAGTAGAGCAAGTTTGTTTTGCAAGGAATAGTGAATGGCAACTGCTGAGTAGGTTTGGCCAATGTTGGCAAATGAAAATCCAAGTCTCCTCTAGCCATTGACTAGAGGTTAGGGCACAGGCTGCTGGTTCCCTTGGTCTTGGATAAGTCTTGACTGAATTCAGTTGAGAAGGGCTCAGTCCATGCCACCTTGATGCTTCCATTGAATGCTCCAATCCAAAATTGGAGTCTTGTCCCTATTTTGGCAATTCTAGGTTCAACATGCTTTTTCTTGTTCCAAGGACTTTGGAGGGTTGGCTCAGTGAATGTCCCCTTTAGATTCAATCCTCGGAGGTGTCCAAGTGGATATGAGCATTTGAATTTGGCCGATTTTGGCAAATCGAGCAAAATTGAAAAATCCGCCTTGCCTTGGCAGATTTCAGCAAGGCAACTTGCCAATGTCATATCTCATGACTCAAATTGAATTTGGTAATGTTCTTGGCCATTTTGGAAAGCCCTTACATGATACAACAACTGTTTGAACATGTTTGGTTTTGATCTCTTTTGAATCCAAGTGAAAAATCCCCCTACATTTGGCAAAAAGTAGGGTCAAAACTGACTTAGTGAAATTTTCACCAAGTGTTGGAACAAAGTGACTTTTCTTGATTTTGATCACTCCATAACTCAAAATCCATGAGGAATTTGGACATAGGTCAGTATGAAGCTTTTGTAGAAGGCAATGAGATCTACAAATCAAGATTTGAATGGGGAACAATGGCCTTGTGGTTTAGGAGTTATGGTCCTCCAAAGTTGGCACATTAGTGTAACTTTTCCATAACTTAGAAAATTTTCTAAGTTTTTATGGTTACCCCTTTTACAAGTTATCCCACTTTCTTTGATTTTTCTTGATGAATGATGATTCAAATCATACATTAACATAATTTTAGGGTTAAAAATCCATTTTGGTGAAAAATCTCAAAAAGTCAAAGTTGACTTTTGTGCACAGTTGACTTTTTATCAGATGAATTCCAAACTGTGCAATTCTTCATGAAATCATGTCCTTGACCTAAATCAAACTTGATGGACATGTTCCATGGGTGTCATAGGGAATATTGAATCATGTCTTAGGGTTTGGGAGCATGTCCTGGCCAAAAGTCAAAGTTACAGTTGACTTTCCTCGCGAAACCCTAATTGTGGTGCAGATGAAATTGAGACTTGTTGCTCAAGCTTCTTGGATTAATCCATTGTTCCAAATGGATCAATATGGTATATTAGAGACCCTCAAATCATGTCTTGAGGTCTTGGTTCATGATTTGTCCCAAAAGTCAACTTAGGGGTGAATTAGGTCAAGAAACCCTAATTCCTGATTTTTTATGTATGCATCCCCTGAGGCAAAATTGACTTGATGAATGGGTCCATGAGGTTCCATGGATCATATTAGGTTATATTTTGGATCTTTGGCTCATGCCCAGAGGAAAATTTCCCATTGGAGGCCCTGATCGACCGAAACCCTAATTTGGTGATATTGGCGATCTTGAGGCTTGATCCACCTAGAAGGGAGCAGCTTTGTGCTTAATCCTTAAAGTGGGAGTCCTCTTGATCCATTGTGGATGTTTGAGAGGTTAGACAAGTTGAAGATCATGTCATTCCTTGATTGATCCTTTGTCTAAGGCTCTGAGAGGGCTCGAAACCCTAATTTTGATTGTAGTGGATGCTCACCCATCTTTGGGGAGACTAATGAGGCAAGATGGTTCCCCCATATTGTGATGATGATTTTCACAATAATGGGAAATCCTAGTGGTCAAAATTTGGGGTATGACAGATGCCCCTATTTAATCTTCTTGGACCCGAAGGTGTGAATGGCGAAGGTATTCGGGCATTCGGGGTGCAAGAGGATTAAATATCGGAATATCCGAAATTTTGACGGCTAGAATGGCAGCTTATACATTCATCTTCTTTTGCTAAGCAATGATGCTTAGAAAAGGTAAGCTTCCCCTCGATCCCGGTTTCCTACCAAGGAACTGGTCTTAGTTGCGAAATAAACATCCCCTCGATCCTGGTTTCCTACCAAGGAACTGGTCTTAGTTTCTGATTAAACTTCCCCTCGATCCTGGTTTCCTACCAAGGAACTGGTTTTAGTTTCTGATTTAAACTTCCCCTCGATCCTGGTTTCCTACCAAGGAACTGGTCTTAGTTTCTGATTTAAACTTCCCCTCGATCTTGGTTTCCTACCAAGGAACTGGTCTTAGTTTCTTTTGTCAATAAACTTAATTGACAAGGGACGCTATGTGTAGCGGTTTTCCTCAAACTTCTCGCCGAATTTTCCTGGGGAGATGCCATTTGACAGAAAAAGTTGACGTCAGACTTGCCGGTGAATCAGTCGTCTGAGTTGTAGAGTTGCACAAACTTCTCAGTTGGAGATGCCATTTGTTTCTACTGGGGAAAATGAGTCTTCTGAAAGACTGCTTTCGTTTGGGGTATTACATCATACTTTTCTCGGAGATCTTCTCAGAGAAATGCCATATGATGGGATCCAATTTTGAGGTGTCGATGACCTTTTCATCAGCGGTCTTTCGGAGAAAAACTGCTGTACCACCGAATCTATGATTAAGAGGCTTTATCTCAGGATTTTCCTTAATCCGGGAAAGCAAGGATATCATCTTTAACGGCGAAGAGTGATGTTGACTGAAGGTTCTCTGGTTTTTCAGAGGTTCAAGTTATCAAAGTGGTCGAGGGCCAATTTCAATCCAGAAATAAACTGGAGGTGAGATTGTTCAGACACAGTATTTCCTGACGAGGCAAGGACTGATAATTCGATTGAGAGGACTCCTATCACTAAGGGACAAGACCGACTAGAGTGATAGTGATGCAATACAAAATGTGAATGTGAATCAATAATGCATGATGTATGTATGTATATGCTGACAAAACTGACGCGACACACAAACTAAAAGATGAACACGACTGGATACTCGGCCATCGCGGGGCGAAGAAGTACCGTTGGTTCAGAATAGCAATTCCACCTTGCTTAGGAGAGATAGCCCCTGTTGGGAGCTATGTTGGTCGGGCTTAGGAGATGAGAACTCGGCCGAGGTGTGTCAGACGAAACAAGGTCTCTGACACAGTTGATCCCTTCTGTCAGGCGTACTGGCGTAGAAAGAGTACTTTGATTCTGTACTTTGAAGCTCGATTACTTCTGGAGAAGCGACCGACATTCTTCTGATGTTCAACAGTCAAAAGAAATTGCCGTCTTTATTAAAAAAGCAGAAAAAGTTTTAACAAGTAAATTCATTTTTGTTTTATTTCAAGAATCGTTGATCATGTTAAAATGTCGTTCTGTAAAGCTAAAACAAATAAGAATTACAAACAAAAGCACAAGGGCTCAAATTTTATTGATAAGATGGAGATCAACCAAAAGTGTGATTCCATTGAGTATTTGCAAAGTTAGAAAATGGTAATTTATAGGGAAAAGGGCTACGTTGAAACATAACGACCACTATCCTTCTACCAACTTTGACTTCGGGGCATCCCGAGCTTCTGTCGAAGATGACCTTGACTGGAGTTTTCTGAAGGATGATGTAACTGCTGCTGAGGGACTTGCCCCTGTTGAACATAGTTACTTGCCATTATCCCTAATTTTTGCCTGGATTGTACTATGATGTTTCCAATCCACCGGGATGATGATTTTTTTTTACTTTGTCTCTAACTTTTTCCTGGACCGCCCTTTCGGGTTTTCAATCCACCGAGACGTTTTTTTTTCTTTTAGGCGAAGTATTTCTTAACTACATCAACATTTGTGGGGTAGGAAAATTCCTCTCCGTCCATGGTTGCAAGTCTCAAGGCGCCGCCTGAGAAAGGTTTAGTGACCACATAGGGGCCATCATAATTCGGGGTCCATTTGCCCCGAGAGTCAGTGAGAAACGATTGTATCTTCTTGAGCACGAGGTCTCCTTTTCTAAAGACGCGAGGTCGGACCTTTTTGTCAAACGCCCTCTTCATTCTCTGTTGATACAGCTAACCATGGCATAGTGTCGTGATTCGCTTCTCTTCAATCAGATTCAGTTCGTCGTGTCGACTTTGACACCATTCAGCTTCTGTAAGCTTAGCTTCCATCAATACCCGGATTGATGGGATCTCTACTTCTATGGGGAGCAGTGCTTCCATGCCATATACTAGAGAGAAAGGGGTTGCCCCTGTTGAAGTGCGGACAGATGTGCGATAACCGTGAAGAGCGAACGATAGCATCTCGTGCCAGTCTTTGTAGGTTACAACCATCTTTTGAACGATCTTCTTGATGTTCTTATTGGCCGCTTCTACCGCTCCGTTCATCTTGGGTCGGTAGGGAGATGAGTTATGATGTTCGATCTTGAACTCTGCGCACAACTCTTTCATCATCTTGTTGTTTAAGTTAGATCCATTATCAGTAATGATCTGGCTCGGAACACCATAACGGCAGATGATATTGTTTTTGATAAATCGGACCACCACTTGTTGGGTTACATTAGTGTATGTCGCTGCTTTGACCCACTTGGTGAAGTAATTAATGGCTACCAGGATGAACCGATGTCCGTTTAAAGCCTTAGGTTCGATCAAGCCAATTATGTCGATTCCCCATATGGAAAAAGGCCACGGGGAAGAGAGAACTTTAAGATGTGATGGCGGTACATGAATTTTGTCGGAGTATATCTGACATTTGTGACACCTCCTCATGTACTTGTAGCAGTCGGATTCCATGGTCAACCAGTAGTACCCTGCTCTTAAAATTTTTCTCGCCATTGTGTGTCCGTTGGCATGAGTGCCAAAGGATCCTTCATGAATTTCTTTCATAAGCATGTCTGCTTCTGGTCTGTCTACGCATCGAAGCAAGGCCATGTCAAAGTTTCTCGTATAGAGAGTGTCACCGCTCAGGAAGAAGTTTCCAGCTAATCTTCTGAGGGTTTTTCTGTCTTTCCTGGATGCCCCAGGTGGGTACTCTTGTTTCTGAAGGAAGCATTTGATATCGTGATACCAAGGTTTGTCGTCTATGATTGCTTCAATCGTGAAGATGTAAGCGGGCCGTTCAAGGCGCATGATGTCGATCTTAGGTATGTCATTCCATTGACCTACACTAATCATGGAAGAGATAGTGGCTAATGCATCAGCTATGTGATTCTCATCACGAGGGATATGATGAAACTCAACTCTGTTGAAGAAAGGTAGCAACCTTCTTGCGTAGTCTTTGTAAGGAATCAATCCTGATTGGTATGTGTTCCAATCTCCTTTTATCTGATTGATAACCAAGGCTGAGTCGCCGTATACGTCCAAGTTTTTGATCCTTAAATCAATCGCTTCCTCGAGACCCATGATACAAGCTTCGTATTCGGCCTCGTTGTTCGTACATTTGAATGTAAGTCTGGCGGTGAAAGGAATGTGGGTACCCTGAGGGGTAACAATGATTGCCCCAATTCCGTTTCCGTAATGATTAACTGCTCCGTCAAAGATAAGTCCCCATTGGGAACCTGGTTTTGGCCCCTCACTGGGTAGCGGTTCATCGCAATCTTTCATCTTTAGATACATGACATCTTCGTCTGGGAAGTCAAACCCGATTGATTCTTGATCGTCAATCGGTTGATGAGCCAAATGATCGGCTAAAATACTTCCTTTAACGGCTTTTTGAGCGTGGTACTCTATGTTATATTCTGATAACAGCATCTGCCAACGGGCAATCCTTCCCGTAAGAGCAGGTTTTTCGAAAACGTACTTGATTGGATCCATTTCGGAGACCAACCAAGTAGTATGACGAATCATGTACTGGCGAAGACGTTTGGCTGCCCAAGCCAAAGCACAGCAAGTTTTCTCGAGCATCGTGTACCGAGTTTCGCAGTCGGTGAATTTCTTGCTTAGATAGTAGATGGCAGACTCTTTCCGTTTAGTTTCGTCTTGTTGGCCAAGTACACATCCCATTGAGTCCTCTAGAACTGTGAGGTAAATGATCAGTGGTCTTCCTTCCACTGGAGGTGATAGAATCGGAGGATTCAACAGATATTCCTTGATATTGTCGAAGGCGATTTGACAATCTTTTGTCCAAACGCAATCCTGGTTCTTTTTGAGTAATTTGAAGATTGGCGCACAAGTGGCACTCATAAGGAATATGAATCTGGAGATGTAGTTCAAACATCCCAGGAATCCTCTGACTTGTTTTTCAGTTTTCGGAGAAGGCATTTCTTGAATGGCCTTGACTTTGTCAGGTTCAACCTCAATTCCTTTCTGGCTGACGATAAACCCTAGTAGTTTCCCTGAACGGACACGAAATGTGCACTTGTTGGGATTCAAGCGAAGCTTGAACTTTCTTAAACGTTTGAACAATTTTGACAGATGTTCAACGTGCTCACTATCTGTTTTTGATTTTGCAATCATATCATCGACATATACCTCGATTTCCTTATGTATCATGTCATGAAATAGAGTAGTCATGGCCCTTTGATAGGTTGCCCCAACGTTCTTCAAACCGAACGACATTACCTTGTAACAAAAGGTGCCCCATGGGGTGATGAACGAAGTTTTCTCCATGTCTTTCGGCGCCATTTTGATCTGGTTATAGTCCGAGAATCCATCCATGAAGGAGAATACTTTAAACTTTGTTGTACTATCCACCAGCATGTCAATGTGTGGTAAAGGAAAGTCGTCCTTTGGACTTGCCTTGTTCAGATCTCTGTAATCAACACACATTCTGACCTTTCCGTCCTTTTTGGGAACGGGTACAATTTTGGCTAACCATTGAGGATATTCTGATGTGGCGAGGAAACCTGCGTCAATCTGTTTCTGTACTTCCTCCTTGATTTTGATGGCCATGTCCGGGTGAGTGCGTCTCAACCTTTGCTTTACTGGTGGACATTCCAATCTTAACGGTAAATGATGTTCCACGATGCTGGTATCCAACCCTGGCATATCCTGATAGAACCAAGCGAATACATCGGGGAATTCTTTGAGAAGCTTTATCAAACTCTCTTTGGCAGTTGGACTGAGCAGTGCCCCAATCCTGATTTCTTTTCTCTCTTATTTTGAACCCAAGTTTACCGTTTCCAATGGTTCTTTGTGAGGTTAAATGGACCTTTCCTCTTGTCTGAGTAATCGGGAGATCTCTTCTGGAATTTGGTCGTCATTTTCTTCTTCAGCCTCGAATACCGGGAACTCAAAGTTGGGAGAAGGCACCGAATCGTATGTTTCAACGGGGTTTAAAACAAGCAATCTGCATGACGTGATGATTCGTGTTTAGAAGAGATAGAGAAAATGCAAGTGTGTGTGCAGTGTTTTATTTTACTGCTTGTTTTTATTTTTTTAAATTGTTTTTTAGGATTACCATTTTCTGAGAAAGCAAAAAGGGAAAACAACAATTAATGCGGGAATTACAGAACGACGTTATTTTATTAATGAACAAGTCGATCCTTGAAACTACAGCTCTATAAAACAAAACTCTATCGCTTTGGGCAAAGCGAAGAGGGAAATTTACAGAAAGCAAGTCCTATCAAAACATCCATTTCACCTGGGCAGGGTGAAAGGTTAAAAGATGGAAATTAATTTGACTGATGAACAATCCTCGGAACCTCGACGGCAACCCATTGGCGGCGAACTCCTCGGTGAATCACAAAGTCTGGCACCTTCCTTGATTTGTCTTCAGAAATTACGCTGATTTTAGGTGGAGCAGGATCATTGGAATCTGTCTCCCAGGAGAGTTGTCGTAGGAGAATTCCTCTGTTGCATTATGCAGAGTAGTTGTGCTCTCAGTTGTATCTCCCCATCCAATAGGCTGGATGTCTTTGAACCTGATACGAGAGCTTTCGGGCGCAGTGTACTTGACCATAAAGTCATATTTTCCACTTGGTTCTCCCAAGGTGTCCCAAACTTCTTTGGAACTAGAGGAGTCATCCTTCTCGATGACGTTAACCTCGGGAAAAGCATACTTGATGAATTCAAGTCCTGCGAACGTTGCGAATTCATCTTCATGTTGAGTAGCTTCAGGATGACCTGAGTGTTGATCCCATGACATGGTGGGGACGCAGGTATTCTGTTCAATGATACCAACTGATTTTCACTGTTCGGCTGATTCTCTTGCCCCAAATCTCCTGGATAAGTTTGCCACATTGGCAGACCATCCATTGGGCCATAGTAGTTGTAATCAAAGTTGTCTTTCATCAGAGTGTCTTCCTCTAACGAATTTGGCGGAGCACGACATCCTTCCAGATCACAATCCCCGTATATCATTTCGACGTCTGACCTTGGTATAAATCTCGGACTCTGTGCTGGATAGCAAAATGGCGTAGGCACCTCTTCCTGAGACATATAACCGTCCTCGTTAAGATAGGACTTCCATTCCATATCTGTGTCAGAGGGATCTTCCTCATTGATAGCATGTACTGCTTGAGACAATGGGTGGAGAAAACCTCCACTGTGGAAGAAGTTTTGAAGGGGATGAATACTTTCATCGTTGGCAGCTGTCCGGGTACAGGTTACAGAAAAACCAAGACCCTTCTTTGTTTTTTTGTCAATAGGAATGACAATCTGTCCTCATCCGGTTGTATCGGTACTCTCGACCACTTTGATAGCATCATTGTATGAAGAAATGGAAGTTCCTTCTTTGAACTGATTGTTCTTGCCCACCGACAGTGCTTGGAACTGAGTTCCAATAACCTCCTCGGGTTCTATACCAGTAGATGATGACAAGTTACTCACAAGCAATGCTTGTTCCCCACAAATCGTGACAAGTTGATCGTTCTTGACGAACTTTAGCTTTTGGTGGAGGGTCGAAGTGACCGCTCCAGCCTGATGTATCCAAGGTCTTCCTAATAAACAACTGTACATTGCCCGGATGTCCATGACCTGGAAACTAACTTGGAAAGTGTGAGGACCAATAGTTATGGGAAGGTCAACTTTGCCGATAACCGTTTTTCTGGATCCGTCGAATACCTTGACGACGACCTCGCTGATTCTCATCGAAGGGCCTTTGAATGAAAATTGCATCAAAGTGGACTTCGGCATAACATTCAGGGCTGACCCTGTGTCTACCAGTACGCTGGCTAAAGCATCGTCCTGGCAGTTGACTATGATATTGAGTGCCATGTTATGACGGTGACCCTCTTCGGGTAATTCCTCATCACTAAATCCTAAATTGTTGCAGGAAGTGATGTTAGAGACAATGCTATCGAACTGTCTGATTGTTACATCCTGTTCCACAAAGGCTTGCTCCAAGACTTTGTGTAGAGCCTCCCTGTGGGCTTCTAAACTGAGTAACAGTGATAACACAGAGATCTTTGAAGGAGTTTGTAACAGTTGATCAACAATGTTGTATTCACTCCTTTGGATGAGCTTCAGCATCTCATCATTGTTTTTTGAAAGGTCAGGATTACTGGATTGACCGACTGGTAGATCAGGAGCTTCCGTCTGAAGTTCCTTTTCTTTGTTAGGTTCCCCAACCCCTCGGTTGAAGATTCTGCCACTCCGTGTTACTCGACTGGTGTCTGCAATATTTACGACGGAGGGTAATGGAATTTCCTTTCCATTTTCAATTATTGTTGCACCGTATTTGTAAGGGATAGCCTTAGTTGATTCATACGGTAATGGTCCCGGCTGATAGATGACTATGGGAGCCCTCTGATTTTTCTGACCATCGTAAGTAATCTCGATCCGTTCCCAGTTGGGAATTCTTGATTCGTCAAGCAGAGGGATAATGGCAAAAACATCCCTGGTCCTATGATGACCAGAGATCGTGATAACATCCTCAACTTGATCGACAAGGTAGTTCGGCGTCCAGTTGATGGGTCTAGAACCCGGATATGGACGAATCTCTCCACGATCCACCTGACCCTGAAGAGCTGCTCTCACAAGGTAACACCCTTGGCTACTTTCCGAACAGACGCTACAACGGTCATAATTGTGTGGTGGCACCTGGCCACGCCGACTTTGAATACAATGTAACCTCACTAGGTTAGCTTCCACAGATTGGACATCCTGACTCTGACGCCGAGTAGGATTTCTGTTATTGATACTAATTTGCTGAGTATCTTCATCCATATAAATTGGCATCCACCAGTGATTTAACAAGTGCTAAAGTGCCTCCTGGACAAGGGTACAACCTTGATCGTTTTCGCAACCCGCTTTACAGCTATGATAGTCATGTGATATTAAGAATCCGAGTCAGACCTGCTCAGCATGTAACTCTACCAAGCTGGTATTCATCACGCGAATGTCAAAGATTTGAACCATGTTGATCTGATAGGGATTCCTATCATGGTAGTCTTGGATCCATCCAAGATCCATCTGATGCTGGAGGGCCTCTTGTATGAAAGAGCATCCCTGTTTGTTTACCGAGCAAATCAGACAAGAATTGTAATCGTGCCGTGACAGATTATGATACTGGCTTTGCCTTGAGTGCATTGCCACCAAGTTGACATTCATTGCACGGATATCATGGTTCTGAATGATGTTAGAATTCGTGTAAACCATGTTAACTTCACGAACTCGGTGCTCTTGGATCCATCCGAGATCCATTTGTTCCCGTAGGGCTGCTTGCACCACAGAACATCCCTGGTTGTCTTTAGAGCAGATATCACACTGGTGATAGCTATGAGGTGGCACATGGCCATATCCACTCTGTCTACAATGCATCTTGACCAGATTGGTCTTTAACAAGAGTACATCGTGAATTTGATAGACGTCATTAGTCTCTCCTTCTATCAAATTGACTGCAGCCTTCTCGTGTTGAGGCAGCGGGTTCGTGAGAACATTGGGATTCGTATCCTTGAAGGATAAGACCCCGCTCCTAACAAGTTTTTGCACGTCGGATTTGAAATTGAGATAATTCTCAATGTTATGCCCGGGACCTCCTTGGTGATAAGGGCATGTCTGATCCACCTTAAACCAAAAAGGCGGATTTTGCGGTACTGTAAGAGGGGACTTAGTCTGAATGTGCCCCTTGGCTAGCAGTAATGGAAACAGCTCTGCGTACGACACGGGTATAGGATCAAACCCTGATGGTCGTGTTGTACGGTTGTTGTTATATGGAGGACGTGCCCGCTGAAGAGGTTGTTGTATCCTTTGCTGATCAGGTTGGCTTTGCGCAACCTGAGGTTGATACGTAGGAATAGGCGCCGTGTTGATAGCAGAAGTCACAGCTGCTACTGGTTGATAACATCGCCTTTGCTTTCCGAGAGAGATATTTCCAATATCTTGCTCTTTTTTCTTAGGGAGAGCACTACCGTACCGTTTTGTACTACTTGATGATCCAGCGTCTTTTATCAAACGTCCTTCTCGGACGGCTTCCTCAAGACGAACTCCCATACCGACCATCTCGGTGAAATCACTGGGCGCACTGGAAACCATTCGGTCATAGTAAAATGAGCTTAAGGTTTTTAAGAAGATCTTTGTCATCTCTTTTTCCTCAAGAGGCGGACAAATTTGAGCGGAAATTTCACGCCATCTTTGAGCATACTCCTTAAAGGTGTCCTTGTCCTTTTGCGACATCGATCTGAGTTGATCTCTTTCGGGTGCCATGTCCAAATTGTATTTGTATTGTTGGACGAAGGCAGTACCAAGATCTCTAAAAGTGCTGATCGTAGTACGGTTTAAACCCATGTACCATTTTAATGCGGCACCGGTTAAACTATCCTGGAAGTAGTGAATCAGTAGGTCCTGATTCTCCGTCTGAGCTGACATCCGCCGAGCGTACATCACCAGATGGCTTTGAGGGCAAGAGTTACCCTTGTATTTTTAAAAGTCGGGCACTTGGAACTTGTACGGGACTTTCACACTGGGGACCAAGCAGAGGTCTACGGCGTCCTTTCCAAATAGATCCTGACCGCGAATGGCTTGCAGTTCTTTTTGCATTTCCAAGAACTGTTCCTGTAATTCATCCATTCTATCGAACAAAGTTTCCTTTTTATCAACAAGTATCTGTGGAATCTGTCCTTCTGGGACAGTGTGCACCACAGGGGGTAGTACCGTGACTACGGCAGCGAATCTTGGCGTTTCCCGAAGTTTGTAACCTTCAGGAGTCTTCAGTATGCCCCTGGCATCTTCGCTTTCTCGAAGTTTGTAACCTTCAGGCCCAGCGGCTTCTGTTGTGATTCCCTGATCTCTAGTGATCGGCGGAACATATCCTTCCGGGATATAGTTAACAGGCATGCCCCAAGGATGATCTTTCGGCATTTGATACCTAGGATCATACTTCTCCACTATGGGCGTTGAGGTGATCTCTGAGATCACAGTTCGTTGTAGCTGAGCTTCTGCCATGGCTTGCATGTCGTTACGAAGCTTTCTCATATCTTCTCTCAGAGCGTCGATTTCTTCTTTCAACTCTCTGTTTTCTTCCTTAAGATCATCCATCTTTTTCTGACGATTGGCTCGAGTATTGTACGAATGAGACAGTTTGACTCTAGAATCGAGACACAAACGTGAGATTCGTAGTTGAGAGGAAAACGCGATGTGAGAATGATGAATGCAATGATTATATTAATTGTTTTTTTGGTTTAATCAAAATAAACTTCGACAATTAGATTGCAAATATCAAACAGTGGGGAAACCCCTTTTTATTGAAATTCAAAGGATTACAGAAATGGAAATACAGTAGATTACAAGGTGCAGAAACAGAAACCTAAGCTAAGGGGTCCCGAGTCATCTCTGAAGAGAAATCGGGTGATGACTCTGGTATTTTCCTCTTCTTTGACCGGGGCTCTTGGGCCGTTGTCGGGTTTTCATTCCTTTGCCAACTGAAAGAAGCGAGCAAATTCCTTTGGTCATCTTGATTCTCTACAGCATGTTGCTCCAAAATTTCAATCAGAGCATCTTTCTCTCTTAGTAATTGCTATATTTTTATGCACTCTACGTCGAGGGTACGATACTTGTTCTTCCAAGACCTTCTCTCCTTTTGAACTTTGTTGAGAGTAACCTGAAGCTTTTCAGTTTCAGTCATGAAGTACATGACAGATTCCTTTGGTGGAAGAATTCCGTAACGAGGATAAGGCATTTTTAGCTTGAGAGCTCTAGTTTGTACCCAATGGAGATAAGGCTCCACCGAGACACAATCTGGTTTTCCCAGAGACTCTCGTCCTTTCTTAAGAACATGTTTCCAAGCATGCACTATTTCCGTCTTTAGTGCTCTGTCGTTTTCTCCTTCCTTGAAGAAAAGACCTTCCAGATGAGCATTACGTGGGACATGCCTCATCGGGTATCCAAATTGACGACGAACGAGAACTGGATGGTAATTGATTCCTCCCTTAGTTCCTATAAGGGGTACGTGGGGGAAGTTTCCACAACGATTAATGATTCTGATTCCATCATAGATCCTATTACACCAATCTATATCAGAGTTGGTGAGGGACATGATCTTCTGCGACCAACGTAAGGCACTCTTGCAATCCCAAAAAGCAGCAGACTTAGGCAAATAGGAGATAAACCATTTGTAAAGCAAAGGTACACAGCATGTGATTTCCCCTCCGCTGTACAAATTCCCTAAGTGTACAGAATGATACGCATCTGCAAGCAAAGTCGGCACAGGATTTCCAATGAGAAAAACCTTAATGGAGTTAATATCGACGAAGTTATTGATGTTAGGAAACAAAAATAACCCGTAGGTGAGCAAGACAAAGATGCTTTCAAAAGCATTCAAGTTTCCTATACTGGCAAAATACAGGGCCTTCTTTGCCAAGAACTGGGCTGGCAAACCTTGTATGCCACCCTTAGTGATTAGGTGAGTCCTGACCTTAGACTCGTCCAAATAAATTGCTCTTGCAATGGTCTGATTCTTTGGAATTTCTTCCAGTCCAAAAAATGGAGCTCGATCTGTAATGTGTAGATCAATCAGATGAGAATACTCCTCCAGCATTGGTGCTAGCTGGTAATCCGGGAATGTGAAACAGTGATAAACTGGATCGTAAAACTGAATGAGCGCATCCATGATTCCCTCAATCACATGGACTCTTAATAGTGGTAGCAGACTTCCGTACTTGGCTCGGAAGGCCTCAGGGTTAGTGATCATCCTTGCTAACCTTCTCAAATCCTCTAGTTTTGGAACCTTGAAGGTATACTGGTGAGTTCTCCTTCTACCGAAATCCATTAGTGCAATCCTTTTCTCTGATATTTGCAATCACAGTCTTAGTTTATTTTGAAAAAACAGAGAGACTAGAAGAGAAATTTTTTGAATGTTTTAATGTTTTTTAAATGAATGCATGAATGCAGCACACAAAAACATAGAGAAAACATGGGGTCAAAGGGTCGTTGTCATGAAGTGAAGGCTCTACCCATCCCCAAAGGTTTATACTAGGGTGATTTTTGTACCTGTACTCATTATCATCAGCTCCTCCCACGAAAGCAAAACAACAAGCGGATCGCCAGCGAGTTGTAGAGCAATCTTAGAGTAAGTGCCATTCACCGAGAATAGATCACCAGCCTCAAATGAGGGTAGTATCGCGTAACAACTATTCCCGATAGTTTCCGCACTACTAAA
Organism: Lathyrus tuberosus; assembly: GCA_022829125.1. Lineage (NCBI taxonomy): Eukaryota > Viridiplantae > Streptophyta > Magnoliopsida > Fabales > Fabaceae > Lathyrus > Lathyrus tuberosus. The sequence continues at coordinate 24,002,412 of JALAZF010000021.1, read as the reverse complement.
GGGTTTGGCTCCTCAGCTTCTCAGACATCACAATCGGCCCATTGTCTAGGTGAGAGAATGGGTTGCATTGGTCAGCCTCCACTGAGGTTGATGGTCGACCTCGTTGCCATCACTTATCTTAAGTGTATACTCAATCTTTCCACATGCGGCATCACACGCATTCCCATTAGCAGAAAAATAAACACGTATAGCAATTAAGAAAAGCAGTATATATATTTGTCCTAAACATCCTAGACCTTTAAAGCTATGAATCCTAAGTTCCTGACAGAAATGGGTTCCCCGGCGGAAGCCCCAATCTGTGGTTTTCACACAAGTGAAGAGAAAAAGGTTAGATCGGCCCCACGGTGGGCGCCATTTTTCTGTAGTAAGCTCAACCACAGAGAGCGACCGCGCTTAAGAACCGCGTCCAAAATCGCTCGCTACAGGGACGAACCTGAACAATAAAACCATGAAAGAGCCGTGTGAAAGTTTCAAGATTGAGCATCAAAACTTTTCTCCTTACCGTCCAAAAATGAATGAAGCTGTTGAAGCCGCAAAAAAACTATCAAGAAAATCCTGCAAAAAATGGTGAAAACTTACAAAGATTGGCATGAATGTTACCATTTGCTTTGCATGGATACCGAACTTCAGTTCGAACTTCAACAGGGGCAACCCCTTTCTGTTTGGTGTACGAGATGGATGCAGTCCTCCCAATTGAAGTAGAGATATCATCCATGAGAGTCTTAATGGAAACCAGACTGGATGAAGCAGACTGGGTCCAAGAGAGATTTGATCATCTAAACCTCATTGATGATAAATGCATGACTACAATGTCCCATGGTCAGTTTTACCAAAATCAGATTAAGAGGGTGTTTGACAAGAAGGTTCGTATCCGAGAATTCAGAGAAGGAGAACTTGTACTCAAGAAACTCTTGCCAGTTCGCAAAGACATGCGCGTAAAATGGACTCCCATTTATAAAGGCCCATTTGTTGTGAAGACAGTCTTCTTAAGAGGATCACTTATCCTCACAACAATGGATGGTGAAGAGCTTACACACCCTGTGAACTCTGATGCAGTCAGAAAATATTATGCCTAAATAAAGTCCACTAAGTTGAAAACCTGGAAAGGCGAATTAGGCAACAATGGGTATCCTGGTGGATCAAAATCTAAGAAGGAGATCCAGGCAAAAGTTAGGGATGAAAAACCGAAAGGGCGGATTAGGCAAAAATGAGCGTCCCGGTGGATTAAAAACCCGAAAGGGCGATCCAGGCAAAAATTAGGGACAAAAGGCATTTCACTGCATCAGATGGTGTTTATCATTGAAGAAGAATCAAGCACAAGTTCAATCCAACCGCTCTCGTCAGAAGCAAGGTTTTGGGAAGTCTTAACTATTAGGGCTAGTAGTGTCATTGGATTCAATGTAACCCTTTCCCTATTGCCATTTTCAAACTGTAATATTCCATGGAGCTATGCCATTTGCAAGCTACTAGTCTTGAATAAAATCAGATTTTGCCTATTTAATTCTTGTCATTTATGCTTTCTCTACTTTTCTTGTTATGCAAAGTGTCATTTATTAGTTAATAATGATTTTGAATGCGAAAAGTTTTTTATTGAAGACTTTTTGAAAACATAATGAAAGAACATAAACTTGCTTTAACATGTGGAATGATTTAAAGAAAATCTTTTTTCCCCAAGAAGTCATAAGGTTGCAGAAGCACTTTTAGAACATTACAACAAAAATCCCCTTGAAGCATAAACTAACAACACTTTTTGGACTGATCCTTTGATCATGTGTGATTATCAAGATTGAAGAAAATCTCTCTAGTGTCCATCATGTGATACATATTTATTGGTGTTGAGGATTTGTTCCCTAGGGGAGTCACCCTTTGTTCCCCGTTGGAGTCACCCTATATTCCTAGTGAATTTCCTTGGTTTCACACTTCCCCAGTGGACTGGGTGTGTGTTCCCCAGTGAATCTCTGGACTCCCCTATTCCTTAGTGATTTCTTGTGACTATTATCTTCCCCAGCAAAGTGAATGTTTTCCTTCCACTTGAGAGTCTCCAAAACTCTTTGTCTCTCCACCAAGTCAGCTTTTGCATATCATGAGCATCCGCATGTAGCTCCGGTTTTCCTGACGCGACCACTACCGCATTTGGTGCTACATTGTGATTTCTAATATTTATCTTATGAAGCTTAAAAGGAAGGGGAAGATATCTTAAACTAACCCTGCGCGCAAGTGTTTTCCCTACAAATGCAAAGAGATCTGGAATCGGTGGTTGGCTATACTAAGGGAAGCTATTAACACCCTAAATGTCTATATTAATCTATAGGAACCTTTATTGTATATATTTCTACTGTTGAATTAATTGCTTGCTTAAGTTTGTTTGCTATTTAATTGGGAAAGTTTCTCCTTTGTGAAAACTGAGGAAAGGTTTTTTTGTTGTTTTTGGAAGGTACCTAAACCTAAGGTTTTTTATTAATGTGCTCGCTAAGATCTCGCAATCTTATGCCTACGTATTCCCAAAAAGAGAATTGGGAAATCAGAGCATTCGTAGTTCCTCCTAATCTATGGGAGGAAAAAGTTTGTTTTGTATCTTGTTTAAAGCCCAAGATAATGAAGCTAAAAGAGTGTTTGAAACATTTGACAAATTGTCATCTTTAAGGGAGATATCTCACCTATTCCCTACTATCACTTGAGAGTGATGTCATAAGGGAAAGAGCTTTAAACTTAATGTGTTTAAGCAATGCCACTTTTTCCTGTATGAGTTCTTTACATACTAACTGAAGGACCTTAACTTGGATATAGAATCGACAAGTATGCCACTTACATCAGTTAGATGAAAGAAAAGTTTGAACCATGATAAAGGAGGGAATCAAACTTAGATTTTGAATCAACAAGAGTACCACTTACATCAATCATCTGGAAAAAAGTTATGATTGTTTTATTTGATTTGTAATGATTAGAAGAGGTATCTTCCTACAGAGATGAATCAAAGTCTCATCTGTTAGGATATGGATTTATTTGGATATCTTGATTGAAGCCCAAGATATGAAGTTGAAAAAGATTGAAAATTGACTCAACTAGGGAGTTTTATCTGTCTTGTACAAAGCCCAAGATTGAGGCTAACTGACTGGGGGAAATTATTTATATAAAAGTCTGAGAAAAAGCTTAATGACTGTTGAGGAAATTTGAAGAGACTGAGTCAATACTGAGGATTTGACTGACTCTTTTGGGGATTTTTATTTGTATCCTATACAAAGACCAAGATGAATGAGGCTAAAAGAATTTATTGCATAGATGACTAAGACTTGACTTATGCTCTTAAGAAGCTTGAGGGTCCTTGTATAAAGCCCAAGAGGGGGCTGTGGGGAATTGAATGAGACTTCCCAAGTCTCCTTGTATGAAGCCCAAGAGGAGGCTGGCTTTCTGGGGAGATTCTTTGTATGATGCCCAAGAGGAGGCAATGATGCTTGTATACGGCCCAAGAGGAGGCCAGGGAACTAGTTGTTTAAACTAAGTTATGATTGAAGGGATACTATTGTTTGAACTAAGTCTAAACTAAGGATGATATACAAGTCAAGAGAAACTTAATAAAATATGAACAAACATGATTGAAGATTAATAAGTATAGACATTGATATGAAATGTTTGAATTCATGGAAGATTTTGCATCTTTAGGGTTTAATGTGCTGAATGTTTTGTGTGTTTTATTCTATTCACAAAGGTGTTGGGTCTTACATTCTAAGTAGAGGCCCAAGGATTTTGATGATTTGAAATTTAAAAGGGATGAGACTTACACTCTAATAGAGGCCCAATATATTTGAAATGGTGATTGGTCTTACACTCTTACAAAGGCCCAAGTATTTTGGTATTTGAATGCCACTAGGGCTGTGTTTGATGAAAGTTAAAGATTGAGATTTGAAAGATTGAAATATTTTGAGAAATTGAAGAAAGTTTTGAGAAGGAGGGGAGTGACTTACACTCTAATAGAGGCCTAAAAGTGTTTCTAAAAATGAAAAGATGATGGGTCTTACACTGCTAACAGAGGCCCAAACTTATTCTATGTACAAAGGTGTTGGGTCTTACACTCTAAGCAGAGGCCCAAGATGTTTTGAAATTGAATTTGAGTGTTTGAAAATAGAAGATGACTTTGATGAATGATTTGAAATGTTGAGGATGATTTTGTAAGAAGTGAAGGGAATGGGACTTACACTCTTGACAGAGGCCCAAGATGTTTTGAAATTGAATTTGTATCAAACAAAAAGATCATGGCAAGAGTTTATGAAGGAAATATTTGAACATGTAAGCAAAATTTTAAATCCATGGGAGCAATTACAAAGAAGTTCAAGCAAGTATATGTATTCAAGACGAATCGAGGATCCAATGAATATAGTAAGGGAAACAACCAAGCATACTAGAACATTTAAGTATGGATACAAGTTGAACAATGTTAATGACAAGTTGGTAACAACCAAACATGGATATTGTGGTTCAAACATGGTCTAGGACAAAGTTGAAATGTCACAAAGGTTTATACAAACAAACATGTATACCAAGACATTTTCAAGACAAATTTCAAGTGTTTTAGGAGCACATAAACATGGTAAAATCAACACAAAGACATATGTACATATCAAAGTGGCATAAACATGGAAGGAACATCACATGTCAAGGCAAAATAGTCAAGCAAAAGCTCATGGTATAGACAAAGTTGAATATACACTTTTATATGAACATATACTAAAAAAATGCATTAAAAACAAATGGGAACAAGGATGTACAACATCACAACATCATACAAGGTTCATATAGGATTCACATGGTGCAAACAAGTCTTTGTAAGCAAGGGAAAGCAAAGAAACATTCAAAATAAACAAAGTAGTTCGTAAGAAAATCCTAAAAAGTCACACACTTTAAGTACTCATAAATTAGAGAAAAATAAATATTTTTGAGATTTTCTTTTCACTACTAGAAAATAGACATTATAATGAAAATTTTGCAAAAAGAAAGGGTTTAAATGATAAAAATGAGAGAGTTATGATAGTTTGAAAATGTGAAGAAAAGTGAGAAAATAAGTGATTAAAAATAATGGGGAATGGTCCCCATGGGTGTTGAACCCAGGTCAATTCGGTTGTAGCACAAAACCAAGACCATCCAACCAACGCGCGCAGGTTGAAAGAAGAGGGAAGCATTGCATTATATGTGTTATTCATTAAAAATTCAGAAAAATAAAAAAGAACTGGGGTGAGGGGGATTCGAACCCCAGTTCTGGTAGGTATAAATACTCAAGGGCGTGCAGGTTTAACCACTGGGGTGGTGATACATCCATGTATCAAACCACACCCATTAATTGATATCCCTAATTATAACCTAGTGACTGAAACAAACATGGCGCCATGACTATGGCTGGCTGGGTAAAACTCAGGTTTGTGTCCATTTGCAAAAGGCACCATAAATTACTCATTTCTTAATGAAATTAAGTGAAATAAAAATGAAACTTGCTTGAAATTTCACGGGGATCACAATGGTGGTGTTGGTTTTAGCTAAAAGTGTCCCTATTTTAAAACCCGGTAGTGGTTCTTAAAAGGACATGGTTTTGCAAGTTCTATGTTATATCATCATACAGTCAATAATAGTATCATAAAATGGTTCAAACATAACAAGTATGACATATAGAACATGTTTATGATCAAGGAACATCAAAGCAATACATATTTTGCAAAGTTCAAGTTCTTTGGAAACTTACCGCTTGAAGCTCACTTGCCAATTTCTAAGAGACTTACTACAGAAGAAAACCAATGCCTTGGAAACCTCTAATATACCTCAAAGAAGCTTCTTGAATGCTTGGAACCAAAAGGAAACCTCTAGAACAAAATTCGACTCCTTCTTGCAAATGTGTCAAAAGTGGCCAAAATGGAAACTCCGTCAAATGGTGTTATACTCAAGAAACTATGATTGGAACAGTTTAAGGATGTTATTTAGAGTGTATTTGAGGTGTTGGAAGGTTTTGAAATGGACTGAATCAAGACATGGCTTGTAAAATTCAAAAAGTCAAAGATATGAGGTTTGGACAGTTGACTTTCTGATTTTGGTGGTTTGGGATGAAGATGAAGGTTTGAGCACCTTCATTGGATGATTTGTGATATGTTTGGATGGTTGTTTGAGTGGTTTAAGCTCTGGTTTTGAGAACTCGAAGTTCACTCTTTGGAATTTTTAAAAACTTGAAGTGAAAGAGGGATAATGAGAAAACAGGTGTTGGTATTGTTTTGGTGTATTTGAATTGATCAGAGAAGTCCTTGATTTATAGGAAAATGTTTTGGTTTTGGATGAATAGTGTTGGATGAGGGAGCATGCTATTGTCCAATGGATATAGCCATGTAGCTTTAACTTAAATGCTAAGGTACCATTAGTCTTCTCTAGCATAACTAGAATCTTGACTCAATTGGCATTTTTCAGGTTCGAACACTCATTGTTTTCGAACATATCTGAACTGGTGTGGCTCATTTCTTTCCAATTCAATGTTTCACATAAATGCACAAAAACAAACTTGACTTCATGGCTTTGTAATGATGATTCTCACATGCTAAAGGATAGATCCTTGACTCATTGGCATATTCTTGCAGATTCTGTGTGACTCTACAAGATTTATATTGATCTTGATTTATATTGATCTTGAATGATGACAAAGCTTATAAAGTGACAAAACTGTAAGGTGAAAATCGTGTGACACAAGTAATGCACCAATGTTGTCTTGAAAATCAGTTTGATCATGGAATGTTGTGAGGATCATATCTCCTTGCTCAAGTAGAATCAATGGATGTTCTTGTACTTTTTGGAAAGCTGAGGTATCCTATTTTAAATTTGATGTTTGCATTTGGTCTTGATTCATCTTGGATCTTGGAGAAAAATGGTCTCAAAGTTGGCTAAAACACAAAACAGATTCTGCCTAAAATTTTTTCTAAGTGTCAAAGTTCAAAAAGTCTCGAAACCCTAACTTCATGGCTTCATATCTCAAAATCTATGCACTTTTAGGGAATTCACCCTAAGTGACAAAGTTATAGTATGTAACAAGCTCTCCAATTTGGTCTTTGGATCCAAGAAAATGGTTGCTTTGTTTGGAAGTTATGACCTTTTAAAGTTGGGTACTTGAACATGAATTTCCATAACTTAGTGAAAATTTCAATTCTTCCAATTTTGATTCATTTGCAAGTAACCTTGATTTCTTGATCAATCCTTGATTAAATGCAACTATGGATCATATTTTCTTCAATAATAGTCCTTGATGATCAATTTTTCCTAAAAAGTCAAACTTTGACTTTGGGTATTAGATGAATTTTGTGCAGAGAAACCCTAATTCTTGATTTTCAATGAATGAATCCTCTAAGGAAATTTTAAACTTATGAATGGACTTAAAAGGTATATTTGATCTCCTTGAATCATATCTTAAGGTATTGGCTCATGCCAAGATAAAAAATTCACTCTGGAGGTCTTGATCAATCAAAACCCTAATTTGGTGACTCAGATGAACTTGGGGCTTGATCAACTTGAAATGATGCATACTTGTGCTTGATTCTTGATGAAGGAGACCTCTTGATCTTTATGGATGAATGAGAAACTTGATAGGTTGAAGATCATGCCAATTTTTTATTGATCCTTTGCCTTAATCTTTTATGAGGCTCAGAACCCTAATTCGCAGTCAAAATGAAACAAGCAACAGACCTTGTGTTCTCTAATGGGTTAGTGATGCATGAAAGTATATTTATATGATATGCAAATGATGTGGGATCCTAGGGTCAAAATTTAGGGTATGACAGATGCCCCTATTTAATCTTCTTGGACCTGAAGCTATGAATGACGAAGGCATTCAGACATTCAAGGTGAAAGAGGATTAAATATCAGAATACTCAAAATTTTGACTGTGAGTGTAGATGATATGATATGATATGAATGCATGACATGAGACCTGTGAGGATGATTTCATAGAAGATTATCAATAATTCGAAATGCTGGGGGATCAAAGAATTATTTACTAGAGAAAGAGATTAATATTAAGGTTGCGGCTCTGCTTGGGGAAACAAGAGAAGTATCTTCACCGACTTGGGGAGATAATAACTCTACTAGGGATTATGGCTGTAATTTTAATAACTTGAATGGTAACAAATTCCCAATGCTGGAGGATATGTACCCATCTTCTTTTACTAAGTAATCCTACTTAGAAAGGGTAAAACTTCCCCTCGATCCTGGTTTTCAGCCATGGAACTGGTATCGATTTCTTGAAATAAACTTCCCCTCAACCCTGGTCTTCAGCCATGAAAGTGGTCTCAGTTTCTTCTTATCAAGTCTTTCTCTTGACAAGGTTTAGGCAGACAAGCTTCTGAAAAGGTGATCGCTTGATGGATTAATAACTTCGCTGAGGATCTTCAAGGAGATGCAGGCTAATTATCTTGTAGGACAGATTTCAAAATCTGTGAGGATCTTCATCAAACTTCTCGCCGGAATTCACTTGAGGAGATGCCATTTGATGGAAGTAGGCTTCACCATATTTCTTTTCGAGACTTCTTCAGAGATATGCCATAGGATGAGCAAAGATCAGATATCAGACTTACTAGGGAATGCAAGAGAATGCGATGTAGAGGTTCACAAACTTCTCTATTGAGATGCCATTTGCTTGGGGAGATTTCATCATACTTCCCTTCGAGATGTCTTCGGAGAGATGCCATGTGATGTAGGACAATTTTGAGGTGCTGATTACTTTATTTGAAGAGTGGACAAGCTTCTCGGGGAGAGATCGTCATTTGTCGATTTACGGGGAATTTCTGGGACAAAAACAAGCTTCTTAAGAGATTGTCACTTGTTTCGTCAGGCGTAGATTCCAATTGTAATACCCCAAATTTTGACCACCAAGATTTCCCATCATTGTGCAAATTATCATCACAATATGGATGAACCCTCATGCTTCATCAATCTCCTCAAAGATGGTTGAGCATTCACTACAATCAAAGATTAGGGTCTTGAGCCCTCTCAGAGCATTTAGACAAGGATCAATCAAGAAATGACATGATCTTCAAATTGTCTAGCCTCTCAAACACCCACAATGGATCAAGAGGACTCCCACATCAAGAATCAAGCACAAGATTACAGCATTCCAAGTGGATCAAGCCTCAGGATCACCAATGTCACCAAATTAGGGTTTTGGTCGACCAAGGCCTCCAGATGAAAATTTCCATCTGGGCATGAGCCAATGCATCAATATTTCGTCCATTAAACTCAAAGGAATTACAAGAGCCCATCCACAATGGCAAAATCACCTTGAGGGTCCATCTATCAAAAAATCAGGAATTAGGGTTTTGACCTAATTCAACCCTTGAGTTAACTTGTGAAGTGAGGCCTGGCTTGAAGCTTCAAAATGAACTTCTAGGACCTCAAATACATCATATTGACATGGCTACAAGATTTTATTGACTCAAAGAGCTCAAATCATAAGCCACAAGAACTCAAAACCATCTGATCACAAATTAGGGTTTTTAATGGAAAAAGTCAACCCTACCCTTGACTGTTGGCCTACCCTTGATCTCAAAAATTGGGGAGGGGTCCAAGACATTCCTAAATACCCTTGGAGGCCATCCATGAAATTCAATTGAGCCCAAAGATTGATTTCACAAAAGGATCACAAAATTTCATCTGATGAAAAAGTCAACTGTACAAAAATCCAAGTTTGACTTTTTGGATTTTGGGTCAAACAAGGTTCCATAACCCTAAAACAATGTTAATATGTGATTTGAATCATCATTCATCAAGAAAAATCAAAGAAAGTAAGTTAACTTGTAAAAGGGGGTAACCATAAAAAACTTAGAATTTTTCTAAGTTATGGAACAAAATGGCTAGGGTACCAACTTTGCAAGGCCATATCTCCGAAACCATAAAGCCTTTTTCTCCCATTCAAAGCTCATATTGAAGTTCATGTTACATACTTCAAATATGTCACCTAGACCTCATTCCAATTCATCATGGATTTTGAGTTATTGTTTGAGCGAAATCACAAAAAACATGAAAATTACATTTTTCCAACACTTAGTGAAATTTTCACTAAGTCAAAATCTGCCTTATTTTTTCCAAAATGTAGAGGCATTTTTCATTGTAATTCAGATTGATTCAAAACCAAAGTTGGACATCATGTTGAAATAGGATATATCAGCTTTCCAAAATGACCAAGAGCTGGCATGTAATGGATGCATAGAGCTGGCATGTATCAAGATGCCTCAAGACTCCAATTTTGTTTTGAGGCATTTAATGGATGCATAGAGCTGGCATGTATCAGTCCATGATCAGCCAAATGAGTCAAGATAAGCTCATACAACATAGAACCATAGGCATGTGCTCTAATCTCAAGTCAATGGCTAGAGGAGACTTGAGATTCCATTTGATCACAATTGGCCAAAGGCCTGCTGCAGTTGCCACACACTGTTGCTTGCAAAACAAACTTAACACACTATAAATAGGCCTCATTTGTGATCAGTTTGAGTACACCAAAGGTCCTAAACAGATGCCTTTCTCAAAATCACCACTTTCACTCCCAAAACACCTTCTCTTGTAAGTTACTATCGAGTTTTGCATTTGAGAGTGATTCCAAACAAACCAATGGTTCACACACGTCACATATAACATATAGAAGTGCAACACATAATCTGGCATCACGAAGCACCTCAGGGAAGGATCATAAAACTGCGTCAAGGTGTGTAGCCCATTATATTCATATTTACTGAGACTCCGAACCAGGGACAGTATCCAACCATACTTCTCTTCAAAGGCTCCCAAAACTTCCGGACCAGCTATACTTTGTAAACTGCTCAAAGGACCAAGAGTGATCTTCGGAAACTTGTAGATGATGATATTCTTCTTACCCCTCTTAGTGTCCATCCCTAAGAACGCCCTCTGATTGGAATCAAAGACTAGATACTACCTGAAAATGCACAAACATGAATGTCAGATAAATGGAATGCAATGCAGAGCACGGGATCAAGGTATCCACATAAACTGGCTGCACTGTGCTGACTGAACAAATCAAGGCTCTGTACCAAAACTCAGAATCAACAACAACCATAGTGATAACAACAGAAAACCGGGTCGGTTGATGGTCACGGTTACCTGCAAACCTGTAAACAGACCGTCCCTCTCACACGTGGGTACTAGGATGTTCAGTATCCCGGGCTCTCAGGTCGAGAAATGATGATACGTTCACCATTTCTGGTTTGGCATCATCATCAATCGAGGAGGCCTCAACTGATTCTCCAAAAACGAAAGATCCTCAGCTTCAGAGGTTTGAGAAGCAATAGCACATTCAGCCCGAAGGATACAATGCTACCGCCAATCAAAGAGGTCATCTGATGATTCTCTTTCAAAAAGAAGGATCCTATGGCAAGTCCCCAGCATTAGGTCCTCGGATCGAGAGTGTGAAATGGGTTTGCCACAGAAAGTGGGCTGCCACTGTCACATCCCGGGAGGAGTGCCGCAACTGAGTCCTCGGGAATGGTCATCAGAGTCGACGATTCCTCCAGAGAATAACTACTGGCCTGTATCAGCATACAGTAGCAGAAAGCTCCGGATAGAACCTCGTCTGATTGTAGGGATCGTGATCACCCGTACGTGGCCAACACCACGGGAGCGTCACGCCTGCCCACGCTAAAGCCTAAGTGTATACTCGAGCCTGTGTATTGAGCTCATCTCTCAGAACATCCCAACCCGCCAAACAGAACAACAGCCAGCACAGCGCAGTATATCCAGTATGACAATATAAAATGCAATGCGATAAAAGCTGTAAAAACAATAAAGCAGTAAAGCAAAAATACGGTAAACAACAGTACAGTAATATACAACAAAGCAAAGCACCATAGAAACACCTAACAAAAACAAACAGACAAGCGCTAGGATTGACTCGCTAAAGGGGAAGGACCAGCAGTAGGTCAACCAGAGTCCCCAGCAGAGTCGCCAGCTGTCGCTCCCGAAAGATTTGCATCCAACGGTACAAACGCGAGAGTGGCGCAAAAGAACACAGAGTCGCCAGCAAAGTGTATTTATCCCAAGAGAGGGAAAGGAAACACTGCGTAAACCTGGAAGAAGGGAAAGAGCATAGTCACACGACCAAGAGAATGGGTACGGGAGTCGGTTACGCGAAGGGAAGGTGTTAGCACCCAACACGTCCATCGTACTCGATGGGATCCACGCTTGTTGTCTGCATCAGAGGGTGTCGTCATCTGGAACTCCACTGCTACTGGACCGGCGAAGAAACGAGAACGAAAAGAAAGGAGAAACGAAGAAGAAAAAAAGAAAAAAAAGAAGTGACTCGATAGGACAATATCGTTGTCCTAGGCCTACGTACTCCCTCAGTGCAATGGGAAAGTCAGAGTCAACGTAGTTCGGACGGGAACTGTGGGGGAAGGTTGCTCGCCAAGACAATCGCTGTCTTGTGCCTACGTATCCTCAATCGGACGAGAGAGAGGAATCAGAGCTGACGTAGTTCGTGGGTACGACCACGGGTGGGTAAGTGTTTTTTACGTGAGCGACGAGCTCTTTTCTGAAAATGAAGTTTGAAACCCAACAATCCCGAAGGATAAAAAAGATTTGAATTTGTTTGGTGTTTTTTAGACAGAAGTGTCTTTTAAGTTGTTTCGCAACTTGCATTGAACCCAGGTCTTGAATACAGGAACGAATACTTTCGTGCATCGTCCCCAACAGGACAAACACTAGGTATCCTAGAAGAATGAGAGGAAGCCCCTCAATCCCCACTTCCCACATAGAAGGCTCGCGCGCAATACACGTTAACTCTTATTACGTGTCTTGACGGAGTTTTGAGATGAGAAGAGAAGCGACACAAAAGGAAACTCTAAAGGGAGACTAAGAATCCTAATGTTATCATACACGGAGGTCCTAGGGTTAGTGAGGTTTAGGAGAGACGGCTACCTAACCTAATTCTAATCCTACTCCAAGCTTAATCAAAAATTAAGTTGGACTAGGTAGCTCTAAGGGGGAAGAATCCAAGACTTAAACAAGTCTTGAGACTCGAGGGATGAAAAGAGTGAAAGAGAAGGAGGAGAAAGAGAAGTGAAACACAAGTGGCCTAAGCTCACTTCAAACACAAGTATGAAAATTAAAAGATAAAGGGAGAAAGTAAAATGTGGAAGCATATCCACACTCAAACAACTTACCATTTGCCCCTGAAAGTGTTAGAAGTATTCACATATGACAAAATGAAACTCAAACAAGCATAAGGCAATAAAGAAACAAGTTCTAAGGTAAATCAAACATCAAGTTCAGAACCTAATGGTCCTACTGACCTCTAATGTTAGTCATGCACAATTAGTCAAAAAGAAAAGGGAGAAGTCAATCAAGTACCATTCAAGTCATTAAAGAAGGAGTGAGATGAAAAGAAGTGATCATGTAAAGCAACCAAGTCAAAATTTCACAAAGTAAACCAAGGCCAGAAGTGACACAATCCTAAATATGTGCCTAAACAAGATCTTCAAACATCATTCAAGTCATACAAACACTTTCACAATCAATTAAGAAGCAAAGAAGAAGAAGTGAAGTGAAGTGAAACATGATTCATTCTTGTGAAACAAGTGACTTAAAGTGCAAGGCAAACATCAAACATGCAAAGATGAGATCCAAATATCACAACCAGAAGTCAATTAACATGCCATCAATTCTCAAACAAGACCCCAAATTATGGCACAAGTGCCTTCATGATCAAGCAAACCAAACATGAAGCATACATTCACAAGTTGGACAAGTTAAAGTTCATGCTTCAAAGAAATAACAAACATGCCTCAAAAATTATGTCATTCAGTATTCAAGCATCTCAAACATGTATAATTGGCATATCAAAGCCACAAGCAATGAATCAGAACCAAAGTCAATCAACAATTAGGTCAAAGCATCAATAGGATTTCATACATTCATGCTCAAAGCAACACATCAAAAGTCATCCAAAAAGGACCTAAAAATCATCCCAAAAATCTCAAACATACCTCAACATGTTATGAACACAACCCAAAAAGAATCAGGATCAAATCACTTTTAAAATGAGAGAAATAAATGATGCAATATGAAGTATGCAATATGAAGTGCAAATGAGAAAAATTAATTTGGAAAATTAATATTTAATGCAAATTTAATGCAAAAATAATAAAATAAAATGTGAAAAATTAATTTTAATAATGAGTATGCGTGATGAATTTTTTGGAATTTTTTAGTATATGCAAGTATTTTTAAAAAATTAATTATGAAATGGTATGGAAATAGAAAATGAAAATGAAATGAAATGAAACCAGGGGTGTATCAGAAATGTCCAGCACCAAAGGAAACAAACTACATGCGTTTGGGCCATGAACAGAGGGGGTGCGAGTATCAATCATGCACTAGGCCCATCCAATTCAGTTCAGCAACAAACAAAAAAAAGTGCCACATAAGCTCATTAATTGGTGTGGCAAAACAATTGGCCAGAAACAAACCAAGTCAAACAATTCAAATTCAAAAAACGGCGCGAAGGCCACATCACCATCTCTTCAAATCTCAGACGCCGGAGCCCTAGCTCCGGTCGTCTTCTCCGACCAACCAGCCGCCGGAGCCACCATGAAACCACCAGAAATTCACCGGACCACCATCATTCCACTCCAAATCTTGCGCAGATCACAGATTCACTCTCCAATTTTTTAAAATAAACTCAATATCATAATGAATCGAAGAGAAAAAGAAACAAGATCTAAACTGAAACATTCATAAATCAGCACAAGCATGATGTATACTTCAAGCTAATCTTGCATAGATCTCGAATACATCAACAAATCACGTAACCGGTCACAGAAAGGCATGGAAATGTGCATCAAAGAAAAGTTCACAAAACTGAAACTCCAAGAATCATGCACATATACACACATAAACCACTGCATACACGCATAGGACTTCAGAATCGCTCGCAAACAAGTTTATCATACGTTCATTATGAGAGAAAAAAGAGGTAGAGGAGTTACCTAACGGAGCTGCTCCGTTGGCTCTTCTTAGCACAAGATAGATCAAAGAAATGTTGTAGAAAGCTTCTAAATCACTTGGAGATTGTAGATCGTGGCTTGTTCTGAACAGAGAAGTGCTGAAAATATTCAAACCAACTCAACCCGATGATGAAGAATGTGAAGCTTGTAGAGCCTCAAACAATGAATCTAGAAGCGATTCTTTGCATACAGAAGCGAGATAGTATTTAATGGAGGATGATTCCACCAAGAAGGCTTCAAAAAAACTCAGAAAACCACAAACTAGAGGGTGAAAAAGGTTGAGAGGAATTTTGCTTCAGATCTGAAAAGTGAGAGTCAGTGGCTAGGTTTGGAGTTGCTGTGCTTATAAATGGGAGGTTTAGGGTTGGCACGAGGTTAGGAAATGAAGCTGAGACTTGGAAGTTTGTTGCCTTGGCTTGGGATTGAAAATGAATGAAAAATGAAACATGTGGGTGGCACGGGTTATGCTCTGGTTTCAGCCTTGGAGACAGGTTTGGAATGATGATATGGCAATGGAAATTCTTATGTGAATGGGATCATCAGATGGGCACGTGAGAGCAACAAGTTTGTTGTGAATTCCATTTCCAAATTTAGCCAAAATGTGAAAATAAAGTGCATGAGGCGTGCATGGCATGTGATGAATGTTTGGACATATAAGGCAATGTTATTGGTGATGATACATGTGGTTTAGGTAGTACAAGAATGCTGCCAAACCAATGATAAAATATGCCAAGAAAATGGACCATGCCATGCCTTGAAATTGGTTGAAAAAGCTTCACTTTGCATGAAGATTGCTCCATGAACATGGCTCTAAATAACTTGCATTTGATGTCACCATGAAGTATAAATGACATAGAACAAATTTCAAGTTAATTACCAAATGAAATATAGCCTAGAATCATGTGAAAATAGACCATGAAATGTGTTCACCAAATCTGCCAAAACATCTTTAAAAAAAATTCTAAGTTTTAGTCATGTCACAACTTGAAACTTCAAACTTTAGGATGCCATAACTCTTTCAAAAATGATCCAAATGGTATGATTCTTGTGCCCATTTTGTAGGAAATGTTTCAAACTACAACTTTCATGTGGAAAAGATTTGCAAATGAAGCCTTGATCATGAAGAAAATTGGATTTGAAAGTGGTTAAAAGGACATGGAAACTTTCCCAAAATAGCAACTTCTTGAAAACCTAGATTTCCAAAAATAGCAAGTTTTCCACATTTTTTGATTTTTCATGAATCCTTGAACATTTCTTGATCAAATCTTGTCCATGGACCATATTTGACCTGAGAATCATGATGTTACCTCAAAAAGTCAGGAGTTGACTTTTTCACTGCCCAATTGACTTTATTCCCAATTCTCCTGATTTTGAAATTTCTGATCAATTGAAAACCTTCTGAAGCAAATTGATGGGCAATCTTTTATCCCTAGACATTTGAGGACATGAGGAATACCATGAGGTCGAGCCTTGTCCTAAAAATCAGAAATAAACTGATTCTATAGGAAACCCTAATTTTGGCTCCTCTGGTTAGGAGAAATCAGCACATCCTCCAAATTCAAATTCCTCTGAGTATGATGTGTGTCATGTCCACCAATGATGATATGTGCCATTTGGAGATGATAAACAATCAAAGAGCTTGCTCATTTGAGGGTTAAATCTCAGAATCTCCAACCCTAATTTAAGAAACCAAGTTAGGAGAGTGTGATTCTTTTGAATCCCCCTGCCAATCTTGATCTTGTGATGAGATGATGGACCAAATAAAACACCTTGAGGCTCAAGGCTCATTTGTGGTTCAAGAATTGATAGCATCAAGAATTTTCTCTCCTCTTAGCCCCTTGGACAATGCACATGAACTGTTGTTTGAAAACCTGGAAAAACCTCTTCTTCCTTTGAGTTAAACCAAGTACCTTGATCCCATGCTAGGACCCAATGCTATGCATAAATGCTAATGCAAGAAATGCAAAGAAACATAAACCAGTTATCTAAAAACAACAAGGCAAATTTTGGGGTGTTACAGCTGCCCCTATTCAATCAACTTGAACCTGAAGGTATGATAGTGACGGCTATCATGCGTTTCAAGGATTCACGGAGATTGAATACCATAAGAAACCTGAAATTTGCAATCCTCAAAGGAGGGACGACTCCGCTGGGGGAACAAACAAAAATGTTGCACTGTCACAACACATACGAGTGTTGGAAACCAAAACTGTATTGAAAAGTCTTGAAATAAACACAAACGAGTATTAGCTACGCCGGGGATAAACACGGACGAGTGTTAAAGAATCCAGGATATCAAATACGGACGGGTATTGAGAAGATACACGGACGGGTGTAAAATGTCAATGCGGACGGGCATTGAAATAAAAGTTCAAACACATACGGGTGTTGAAAAAGGTACACGGACGGGTGCCAAATGTCAATGCGGACGGGCATTGAAACAAAAGTTCAAACACGGACGGGTGCTGAAAAAGGTACACATACGGGTGTAAAAGAAGGTTCAAGATGACCTCTCTGGGGATTGAGAATGCACACAGATGGGTGTCAAAAATTCAATACGGACGGGTATTGAAAAGGGTACACGGACGGGTGTAAAAGATTTCAATACGGACGGGTACTGAAAAGGTTGTAAAGCAACTTTATCGGGAATTAATCTCGCTGGGGAATGGAAGGCAACATGGACGAGTGTCATCAAAAGGTCAATACGGACGGGTATTGAAATCAAAGGTTCAAACACGGGCGGGTGCTGAAGGAAACACAGACGAGTGCCAAATGTCAATGCGGACGGGCATTGAAATAGGGTTCAAACACGGACGGGTGCTGAAAGAACACAGACGGGTGTCAAAAGTCAATACGGACGGGCATTGGCTTAAAAGGTTCGAACACAGACGAGTGCCGAAGGAAACACAGACGAGTGTCTGACGGTAAAAATTTTGAGGGAATAAACCAAAGGACCACCTGGACGAAGGGGTACAAACAAAATCAAGGATAAACAATCCTGGCCAAAACGTTCTGCCGGGGAACTATCAAATATTGTTTAACCCAACACCTCTGAAATCCAGCTTTTCCTGACGAAGGAAAACTCAAACCTGGCTTACGCTTCGGATGCATATGTTTGAATTTTGCCGTAATGCCCCACATGAAGTGGAAATGCTACGCATTTGGGAGGATGCTATGCAAAACAAATGCTTATGCAATGCAAAAGAGACGTCCCAGCAAAATAAATGCTGAAGACCAGAAGCAACTCCGCTAGGGACGTCAAACTAAATTGCCACTGAAACAAAGGAAAACTTGTTGAGGAAAACTTCTCCCTGCGAGGGAATATCACAATCAACAACTCTGCTGGAGATAGACGAAGCTCCGAGAGAATACCCACTCAGCTGGGGAGGGAGATGAATACTGAAGATGGAAATTCCTCCGCTGGGGATGACCAAACACTTCAGAACCTGGCTTAGGCGCCTGCCAAAAACGATTGGCCTTAAGACCTGCTGGGGATCCCACTCACCACCAGACTCTGATTGGGGAAATGAGCTTAATCTGCTGCTAGGGAAGTAACTTTACCCTCACCCTGCTGGGTACTAGATCAAACCATTGTCGTCGAAACTATACTTTCTGACCAACCGAGGAAAGTAGACACCAGGACCCTGTGGGGATAATAACATCTTCGTCCACAAACTTCCTGTTGGAGGTACGGCAACATTCACCTCAAAGCAATCAACTTCTGAGTACTTGCTGGGGAATAACAATCCAAACACGACTCCGGCTGGGTATACAATCCTCTGTACTTTGCTGAGGAAGACGATCCTCAACGACTCCGCTTGGGAGAGAAAGTAATTGTCAACATTCACCTGCTAGGGGATAGCACAAGCTTCCTGACTAGCTGGGGAACAAATAACTGGCCCCTGCTCCGTGGGGAGACATCACTTACTGAAGAAAGGTGTGCCAAGTCACAACTCTGGCCTGGGAAAAAAAAAACCTCTTATATCCTGCTAAGGAGGACGATCCTCAACGATTCCGCTTAGGGAATTACTCCTTTATACTCTGATGGGGAAGAGTAATAACCTGCTGAGGACGATCAGACTTCAAAGTTGAGGAGAGCTCTACTCTACTGGGGAAAGTACACCTGTCATCCTGCAAAACCAACAAAAGTCTACGTGCAAGAATGAATACATTGATTATCCACATGGTGACTGTCGCCTAAGCAATTGCCACTGTTTTTCCATCTTGTGTCATAAAGCTCAACGTTTTAGCATGTAATGTTTTTATCAAAAATATCGGACATTTTCACAAACAAAACAGGTAAAACAGAAAACAAAAGCTCTTTAACTGAAATGCAAACTTTATTAAATGAATTGGCCTGTAAATAGGCATTTACATCTGGAAGCAATTCCTGAAAAGAGGTAATTGCGCAAAAAAGCCAAAGAAAATACAAATGTCGGCAATGTGGGGAACAGACATCCACCATGACTCGACTCAGCTATAACCCATATGACTTGTTCATCCGCATATACTTTGGCCTTCGAAGACAACTAACTGGACTGATTCCTTTCCTCAGAATTTTCCAAGTGTGAACGGTGATCACAGATCGGACGCGGATCGTAGTCTTTGCTCTAAAATCCCTAACTTTTGCCTGGATCGCCCTTTTCGGGTTTTCAATCCACCGGGATACCCATTTTCGCCAAGGTTGCCTTTTCAGGTTTTCAACCTTGCGGGTTTATTCTTTTTCTTTTTATCCCTAATTTTTGCCCGAACCTTTTCTTTTTATGGTTCGCCAGGATGCCCCATTTTTGCCTGAACCTTCTTTTTATGCTCAGCGTGTCTCTTTTATGCAAAGTATTTTTTGACTACATCCGCGTTCACAGGGGACGTAAAATCTTCGCCATCCATAGTTGAGAGTAATAAGGCTCCACCAGAGAAAACCTGTCTTATTACATATGGCCCTTCATAATTCGGAGTCCACTTGCCCCTGTATCTGTTTGAGGAGGAGTGATCCTTTTCAGAACTAATTCACCAGCTTGAAAACACCGAGGACGCACCTTCTGATCAAAGGCTTTCTTCATCCTACTCTGATACAATCGGCCATGCGCAATGGCTTTCAGTCTCTTCTCTTCAATGAGGTTCAATTCATTCAGCCGGGAACGCACCCACTCAGCTTCATCCAGCTTTACATCTGTCAGAATTCTCAAAGAAGGAATCTCAACTTCTAATGGCAAGACTGCTTCCATGCCATACACCAGTGAGAAAGGAGTTGCCCCAGTCGAGGTGCGCACCGAAGTACGATATCCATGCAAAGCGTAAGGCAACATCTCATGCCAGTCTTTGTATGTCACTACCATCTTCTGCACAATCTTCTTTATGTTCTTATTAGCCGCTTCAACAGCTCCATTCATCTTCGGACGATAGGGAGAAGAATTGTGATGTTCGATTTTAAAGCTCTGGCATAGCTCCTTCATCATCTTGTTATTCAGATTTGAACCATTATCAGTAATGATTCTCTCCGGGACTCCATACCGGCAGATGATGTCCTTCTTAATAAACCGGGCTACCACTTGTTTGGTGACGTTGGCATACGATGCTGCTTCCACCCACTTCGTGAAATAATCAATAGCCACCAGGATAAAACGGTGTCCATTCGAAGCAGTCGGCTCGATCTTCCCAATCATGTCAATGCCCCACATAGCAAAAGGCCAAGGTGACGACAAAACATTCAGAGGAGTAGGCGGTACGTGCACCTTGTCAGCATAAATCTGGCATTTATGACATTTCCGGGCGTATTTAAAACAGTCAGACTCCATAGTCATCCAATAATACCCCGCTCTCAACAATTTTCTTGCCATAGCATGCCCATTGGCATGAGTACCGAAGGAACCTTCGTGAACCTCTTCCATTAACAAGCCTGCCTCGTGTTCATCAACACAACGTAGCAAGACCATGTCAAAGTTTCTCTTGTACAACACATCATCCTTGTTCAAAAAGAAGTTTCCTGATAACCTCCTCAATGTCTTTTTATCTTTGGAAGATGCCCCAGCTGGGTATTCCTGACTCTTCAAGAAGACTTTAATGTCATGATACCAAGGCTTGCCATCTGATACCCCTTCAACTGCAAATACAAAAGCAGGTCTATCCAAGCGCATGATTCTGATTGAGGGAGCTTCATTCCAAAGATTCACTTTATACATTGATGACAAAGTTGCCAACGCATCAGCCATCTGATTCTCTATCCGGGGAATGTGATGGAAGTCTACTCTGTCAAAGAAAGGTAACAATCTTTTGGCATAATTGTTATATGGAACGAGATTTACTTGACGAGTCTCCCATTCTCCTGTAATCTGATTCACCACCAACGCAGAATCACCATAAACATCGAGGTTCTTGATTCTCAAATCAATTGCCTCTTCTAACCCCATGATGCATGCTTCATACTCCGCCTCATTGTTGGTGCATATGAACGCTAATCGGGCAGTAAAGGGTATATGAGAACCCTGTGGAGTCGTAATGATTGCCCCGATTCCGTTGCCATATGAATTAACAGCCCCATCAAAAACCATCTTCCATTGAGATCCAATCTCAGGTCCTTCATCAGGCAAAGGCTCTTCACAATCCTTCATCTTCAGATACATGATATGTTCATCTGGAAATTCGAACTTCATCGGTTGATAATCCTCAATTGGCTGTTCAGCGAGATATTCTGACAAAACACTTCCCTTAATGGCCTTTTGGGAAACATACTGAATATCATATTCTGTCAGAACCATCTGCCAACGGGCTATTCTACCAGAAAGTGCTTGCTTCTCAAACACATACTTGATTGGATCCATCTTCGAAATCAAAAGGGTTGTATGGTTTAACATATACTGCCTCAAACGTTTAGCGGCCCAAGCGAGTGCACAACATGTTTTCTCCAGCATCGAGTATCTTGACTCGCAATCAGTAAACTTCTTACTCAGGTAATAGATGGCGTGCTCTTTTTTACCTGACTCGTCTTGTTGACCGAGCACACAACCCATTGAATTCTCAAGAACCGTGAGATACATAATCAAAGGCCTTCCTGGTACTGGCGGCATAAGGACCGGAGGTTCCTGCAAGTATTCTTTAATCTTTTCAAATGCCTTTTGACAATTTTCATTCCACCTGACCGCTTGATCTTTTCTTAGCAGCTTGAAGATTGGTTCACACGTGGCTGTGAGATGCGAGATGAACCTAGCAATGTAATTCAATCTCCCCAAGAAACCACGAACCTCTTTTTCTGTTTTCGGCACAGGCATTTCTTGTATGGCTTTTACCTTTGCAGGATCAACCTCAATACCTTTTTCACTAACAATAAACCCCAGCAATTTTCCTGATCTCACCCCGAAGGTGCATTTGTTTGGATTCAACCTCAGTCTGAATTTCCTTAACCTTTCGAATAACTTCTGAAGATTCACCAGATGTTCTTCTTCCGTCTGTGACTTCGCAATCATGTCATCAACATAGACTTCAATCTCTTTGTGAATCATATCATGAAAGAGAGTCACCATCGCCCGCTGGTAAGTTGCCCCTGCATTTTTCAATCCAAAGGGCATCACTTTGTAGCAGAAAGTTCCCCACGGTGTTATGAATGTTGTTTTCTCCATGTCCTCTGGGGCCATCTTGATTTGGTTATACCCAGAGAAGCCATCCATGAAGGAAAACACAGAATACTGAGCAGTATTGTCAACTAACACGTCAATGTGAGGGAGCGGGAAATCATCCTTTGGGCTGGCTCTATTCAAATCCCTGTAATCAACACACATCCTGACCTTCCCATCCTTCTTAGGTACGGGCACGATGTTAGCAACCCATGGAGGATAATTTGTTACGGCAAGAAATACGGCTTCTAGCTGTTTCTGAACCTCTTCCTTGATCTTGACAGACATCTCCGGTTTAGTTCTTCTCAACTTTTGCTTGACCGGAGCACAACCTTCTTTGAGTGGTAGCCGGTGTACAACAATATCAGTATCCAGCCCGGGCATGTCTTGGTAAGACCAGGCGAAGATGTCCACATACTCACGGAGCATTTCAATCAATCTTCCCTTGACACTGTCTTCCAATGCAGCCCCTACTCTTACTTCCTTTCTAGCGTCCTCGGTTCCTAGATTCACAATCTCGATTTCCTCCTGATGAGGTTGGATGACTCTCTCCTCTTGCTTCAACAATCTGGCCAACTCTTCGGGCAGTTCACACTCTTTGTCAGCCTCTTCTTCAGCCTGATAAATTGGATTGTCAAAGTCATACCGAGCTATAGCTGAGTCATGATCGGTGTCACCTGAACAAAGAGACCTGCAATGATTTATGAGGTATGTTTTATTATGATGCAACAAAAGAAACACATTGCCATTTTGATGTGGGTTTTTTTAATGCATAAAAATAAAAACAGAAAGACAGAGATCAAAATATTTGAGTGTGAAAAGTCCTTTATTGATGATAAAGCAAAACATGTGACAGTTAAAAGCCCTACAAACAGAATCACTACGTCTTGGGCAGAACGTAGGATTAACAAAATAGGAAAACAAAGCAATTACTCGAAGCCTGTCACTTGAATGACTTTCTCGGAAGACCAGTTGCACAGACTTTCCCCTGGGCCACAAGGACGGATCCAGCTATCCATGTCACAATCACTGTCTCCTTCTTCTTCAATAGCATTAACTCTGTCGAAGAAAACTCCAGCGCTAGTGAACCGGACAGGGCCATAGAATTTTGGGGGATCCTCATCTCTTCCGGATGGCTTATATCCCAATCCATAAGTATCCTTCTTTTTCTGGACTTCAACCACCTGGCCCCACCTCTGTGAGCTACCCGCTTCAACCACAGCTTTGGCGTCTTTTAACGAAGACATGGAACCCTCAGGTTGATTTACCACTACAGGCTGCACTATAGCTTCAGACTGAACAACTTCTTCAGAAATTTTCACCTTCTCAAATCCCTGGCACAACGTCTCGTGGATTTCCCCATCTACTTCCACGTATTTGAAGGTTGACAGCTGACTGATCATTATGTCTTCTTCCCCACATACTGTCACTACGTGACCATCAACCATATACTTCAGCTTTTGATGTAGAGTGGAAGTTACAGCACCTGCCCCATGGATCCAAGGACGACCCAATAAACAGCTGTACGCTGGCTGAATATCCATAATGTAAAACGTTGCATTAAAGATTTCCGGTCCAACCTTGATTGGAAGCACAATCTCGCCAAAAACAGATCTCTTCGAGCCATCAAACGCTCGCACCACCAAGTCGCTTGGTGTACAAATAAGTCCTCGAGTATCCAACTTCATTAACGCTTTCTTGGGCAATACATTCAACGACGAACCAGTATCAACCAAGACATGTGACATCAACGAGCCACGGCATTCGATCGAAATATGCAGGGCATTGTTATGATTCCTGCCAGCAGAAGTCAAGTCGAGATCTGTAAAACCCAGGCCGTTACCCGCATTCACGTGCGCTACAACCCCTTCCAGCTGATTAACAGAAATCTCTTGAGGAACGTATGCTGCATTCAAAACCTTCAAAAGAGCATTCCTGTGAGCCTCAAAACACAAGAGCAGAGACAGAATAGAGATCTTGGACGGGGTCTGATGTAACTGGTCCACGATCTTATAATCACTTTTTCGGATGAGCCTCATGAATTCCTCTACATTTTCCGAAAAAGCATCATCAACCGGTTTCACTGTAGATTCCACAATCGCTGGGGTCTGAACAGAACCATCCATCGCTTGTTTTCCTCTATCTTGCCTAGAGGTACTGGGTTGATCGTTAACCGGAGGGAGCACTCTACCACTTCTAGTTATGGCATCAGTCTCAACTTTAACCCCTGAACTAGAACCCACTGGTGAAGTATTCATTAGCTCTTACTTTTGCCCATTGACAAACACCTCTGCACCATAATTCCACGGAATAGCCTTAGAACTCTCGTACGGAATGGGTCCAGCCCTTGTGATAATGACTGGAGGTGGCCTTGCTGGACCAGAAATAGTAATCGTTTTGAATGGAATAGTGATAGTGGCAACCTTCTCACTAACAACCTCTTCTAGCTGATTACCTCTGTCAAACTGTAAACAGCCATCATCAATCAGATTCTGAATACCCCTCTTCAACGAATCGCAACCATTAGCCTTTATCAAACAATCTGAGCAGTTCTCACCACAGCCCGGATAGACATCACCTTTCAATAACCTATTCTTAACCACCACCAATGGGGTCTTCAGTTCCTCCACATCCATGATCAAATTCAAAGTTTCACAGTCCTCAATTATAGCATTCACCCTTGGCCCATTGTGATTAGGCATCGGGTTCTGAATAACATTGGGTCCGTCATTCGTGAAATTGATGGCTTTAGAGTCCACAAGGTCCTGCACCTTGTGCTGAAACGCCCTGCACTTCTCCACCGTGTGCCCAGGGGCACCAGAATGAAAATCGCAGTGTGCGTTAGCATCGTAGCCTCGTGGGAGTTCCCCTGTTGGTGGCGCCAAGGTACGAAGCTCAACTAGATGCAACTGCAGTAAGTGTTGCAACAACTGTGCATATGACATTGGGGGTTGATCAAAATGCCTCTCTGCATTCCTCTGTCTGTTCTGATACTGACCCTGCTGTCTATTCTGATTAGCATTACCCCTTTGCTGCTGTGGTGGAGGTAATGTTGTTGGAATGGTTACTGATGCTACCTGTTGATTGTTAAACTGGCGCTGTTTCCCTTTTCCCCTGTGGGATGATACAGCGTTGGTCTCTCCTTTCTTCTTATAATTATCAAACGGCTTTTTTCCCTGTCCGGAAGACGATCCATCACCGCTAGAAACCTTCCCAGCCTTAATTCCCACCTCTATCTTCTGCCCAATAGCAATCACATCTGCAAACTTGCCTAGAGAACAAGGCAAAAGCTTCTCATAGTAGTGCTTAGGCAGTGTGTCCATGAACATATCTAGCATCTCTTTCTCTAGCATTGGTGGCTGCACCCTAGCTGCCAATTCACGCCACCTTTGCGCGTATTCTTTGAAACTCTCATCATTCTTCTGGGACATGCTCAACAACTGAGTTCTGTTGGGAGCCATGTCCGTGTTGTACTGATAATGCTTGATGAAAGCTGCAGCTAGCTCTCTCCAGGTACGAACATCTCTGCTTTCTAGCCCCATGTACCATTCCAAAGACGCGCCAGACAGGCTGTCTTGGAAGAAGTGCATCATTAACTTTTCATCCTTAGCGTGAGCAGCCATCTTCCGGGTATAGGCCTTCACATGAGTCCTTGGGCAGGTAGAGCCATTGTACTTTTCTAGCGTAGGAATCTGAATCTTGTGTGGAATAACAACATCAGGGACCAACCCTAGGTCGTCCAAATCAATCCCCAAATCATCCTGTTTCACCACTCCTTTCAATTGAGCTTCGATTAAACGGATTCTTTCATCACTGACCACAGGAAGGGCAGCATCTAGACTCCTGACCGAGAACACATCGTCCTGTTGATCATCAAAATGATGGCCATGGATTTCCCGAACAGTACTTCCCTCTCCAACCACTGTAGGAATTCTGCCCTGTCCACCAGCACCAACTCCGCCCGGAGGGATATTACGGTTAACAAGACCACCGTGTAGGATACCATTTTCGTCGACCTGCGCCACTAACGGCTGAACCAGAGTTCTGAACTCGTTCTGACTTTGCACCACACCCTGCATCATTTCCATGAACTGGTCGATGCGAGCTTGCATAGCGGCCATATCTGCTTGAACTTTGTCCATCACTCTGTTTTGATTGAGTCGAGTAGAATAACGATGAGTTGGTTGATCAATCCTGACTGAAAGAAAGAGAGAACATAAGAAACCCAGAGAAACCCAAGAAAACCTGCAATGCAAAGAATGAATATGATTATGCAAATGCAAATGCAACAAACATATTTGAACATTTCCAAGGTATATCTGCTTTGATTCCATTCCAAGCAACCGGGCCAAGGATTAGACACAATATCGGAAAATAAATCTGACCCAGAAATACCACCGGATCCAACCACTGGAAACCAATCACAAAAAAATAGAAAACTACCAAGGCAAAAATATCTGAATCAAACATTCTATTATCAAGATGGAAGAATTCATACAAATAAAGTCAATCGTAACCAACGGTGATTCCATCAACAATCCTGATGGTAACCACATAAAAACAGATACACAATACACTACAATTCTACCCCAAACAGGCTAGCCTCCACATCTTCCAGAAGATTCAAAGTGTCAGGATGTGCCGGGTCGCGAGATTAGCCCTTTGATTAACCTGTTTCTCTTTGCAATCTCTTGGTTCAGCGTTGCAATCTGTTCTTCAGCGTTGCTACTTTCATGCCTTACCTTCTTGATTCCAACTTGTAATTTGAGCTCTTCAATCTCCTTTTGGGATTCTTTCCACTTGTTGAAGAAATGCTTCCCCTTTTCTTTCGCCTTTTGCAGCTCTTTGTTTAGTACCTCGTTTTCGACTTGAACCTCACTCCACATCTCTTGATAAACATCAAGCTTGGTTTCAGTCTTAGCCAAAAGCTTCTTAGTTGTCCTGGTGGTCTGGCTTGAAGTCTCTGCTGCCATGCTGATCTTCTTGAAATGCTGAATTCTGCTATTCAGATCATTTTCTGTCTTCTTCAGATGCTCAGTCGACTCTTTGACCTGCCACTTCAGCTCCAAATTGTCATGCAAAGCTCCTTGCAGCTGACTACTCATACCGGAATTCTCTGCTCTCAATTCTTGCACCAACTTCTGTTGCTTGTTGAACTCTTCAATAGGCACAGTAAGTCTTTCCTCCACACTTTCTGGATACAAGGGAGACGCCCGATCAAAAGGTAAATAGAACTCTTCTACCCTCTTTTTCACCCATTCAACATACGGAGTGAAAGCTTGGTTATTGGGTTTCCCCAAAACGGTTTTACCTATCTTCTGTCTGTTGAGCCAGGCTTGAGAAGCTTCTTGTGCAATAACTACACCATCAATCATATGAAAATACAAGGATTCTTCCAAATTTTTCTCAGCTGGAGGATCTCTTAGGGCGTACGCAAACTGCCTGATAGCCAAAGATGGGTTGTAGTTAATACCTCCCTTTCTTCCGATCAAAGGTACATTAGGATACCTGCCACAGCTATGTAGAATATCAGTCCCCAACAAACCCTTATCCACCCAGAGAATATCTTTAGCAGCTAATCCCATCAGATGCTTACTCCACTCTAAAGAAGTCTTCGAATCCACAAAGGCACCGGATTGGGGTAAACGTTTAGCAAACCACTTGTAGAAGAGAGGTGCGCAACAACAAACCACACCACCTCGCTTTTTCTCATTCCTGTTATATAGAGCGTAATGGAGATCACCTAACAAAGTCGGTACCGGATTCTGAGCTGTAAATATCTGAATAGCATCCGTATCGACGTAGTCAGACTCATTAGGGAATAACACAATGCCATATATACACAGAGCTAATATTGCATTGAAAGCCCTCCACCTATTCTCCTTAGCTTCCTCTCGAGCCCTCTTTACCAAATACTCCAAATGATACCCTCGGGATTTTCCTTTCTTAGAAAAATCATCCTCCACTGTAGATCTGCTCAAATAAAGAGCCTCAGACACTGCCTGGAAATCACACTCTCCTTGGGAACCACAGAAAGGAACACCTTCTTTGACAGGAATCCGCAAGATGTTGGAGTATTCCTCCAGGGTAGGAACCAACACATAATCTGGCATCACGAAGCACCTCAGGGAAGGATCATAAAACTGCGTCAAGGTGTGTAGCCCATTATATTCATATTTACTGAGACTCCGAACCAGGGACAGTATCCAACCATACTTCTCTTCAAAGGCTCCCAAAACTTCCGGACCAGCTATACTTTGTAAACTGCTCAAAGGACCAAGAGTGATCTTCGGAAACTTGTAGATGATGATATTCTTCTTACCCCTCTTAGTGTCCATCCCTAAGAACGCCCTCTGATTGGAATCAAAGACTAGATACTACCTGAAAATGCACAAACATGAATGTCAGATAAATGGAATGCAATGCAGAGCACGGGATCAAGGTATCCACATAAACTGGCTGCACTGTGCTGACTGAACAAATCAAGGCTCTGTACCAAAACTCAGAATCAACAACAACCATAGTGATAACAACAGAAAACCGGGTCGGTTGATGGTCACGGTTACCTGCAAACCTGTAAACAGACCGTCCCTCTCACACGTGGGTACTAGGATGTTCAGTATCCCGGGCTCTCAGGTCGAGAAATGATGATACGTTCACCATTTCTGGTTTGGCATCATCATCAATCGAGGAGGCCTCAACTGATTCTCCAAAAACGAAAGATCCTCAGCTTCAGAGGTTTGAGAAGCAATAGCACATTTAGCCCGAAGGATACAATGCTACCGCCAATCAAAGAGGTCATCTGATGATTCTCTTTCAAAAAGAAGGATCTTATGGCAAGTCCCCAGCATTAGGTCCTCGGATCGAGAGTGTGCAATGGGTTTGCCACAGAAAGTGGGCTGCCACTGTCACATCCCGGGAGGAGTGCCGCAACTGAGTCCTCGGGAATGGTCATCAGAGTCGACGATTCCTCCAGAGAATAACTACTGGCCTGTATCAGCATACAGTAGCAGAAAGCTCCGGATAGAACCTCGTCTGATTGTAGGGATCGTGATCACCCGCACGTGGCCAACACCACGGGAGCGTCACGCCTGCCCACGCTAAAGCCTAAGTGTATACTCGAGCCTGTGTATTGAGCTCATCTCTCAGAACATCCCAACCCGCCAAACAGAACAACAGCCAGCACAGCGCAGTATATCCAGTATGACAATATAAAATGCAATGCGATAAAAGCTGTAAAAACAATAAAGCAGTAAAGCAAAAATACGGTAAACAACAGTACAGTAATATACAACAAAGCAAAGCACCATAGAAACACCTAACAAAAACAAACAGACAAGCGCTAGGATTGACTCGCTAAAGGGGAAGGACCAGCAGTAGGTCAACCAGAGTCCCCAGCAGAGTCGCCAGCTGTCGCTCCCGAAAGATTTGCATCCAACGGTACAAACGCGAGAGTGGTGCAAAAGAACACAGAGTCGCCAGCAAAGTGTATTTATCCCAAGAGAGGGAAAGGAAACACTGCGTAAACCTGGAAGAAGGGAAAGAGCATAGTCACACGACCAAGAGAATGGGTACGGGAGTCGGTTACGCGAAGGGAAGGTGTTAGCACCCAACACGTCCATCGTACTCGATGGGATCCACGCTTGTTGTCTGCATCAGAGGGTGTCGTCATCTGGAACTCCACTGCTACTGGACCGGCGAAGAAACGAGAACGAAAAGAAAGGAGAAACGAAGAAGAAAAAAAGAAAAAAAAGAAGTGACTCGATAGGACGATATCGTTGTCCTAGGCCTACGTACTCCCTCAGTGCAATGGGAAAGTCAGAGTCAACGTAGTTCGGACGGGAACTGTGGGACATGCTCACCTTTGCGCGTATTCTTTGAAACTCTCATCATTCTTCTGGGACATGCTCAACAACTGAGTTCTGTTGGGAGCCATGTCCGTGTTGTACTGATAATGCTTGATGAAAGCTGCAGCTAGCTCTCTCCAGGTACGAACATCTCTGCTTTCTAGCCCCATGTACCATTCCAAAGACGCGCCAGACAGGCTGTCTTGGAAGAAGTGCATCATTAACTTTTCATCCTTAGCGTGAGCAGCCATCTTCCGGGTATAGGCCTTCACATGAGTCCTTGGGCAGGTAGAGCCATTGTACTTTTCTAGCGTAGGAATCTGAATCTTGTGTGGAATAACAACATCAGGGACCAACCCTAGGTCGTCTAAATCAATCCCCAAATCATCCTGTTTCACCACTCCTTTCAATTGAGCTTCGATTAAACGGATTCTTTCATCACTGACCACAGGAAGGGCAGCATCTAGACTCCTGACCGAGAACACATCGTCCTGTTGATCATCAAAATGATGGCCATGGATTGCCCGAACAGTACTTCCCTCTCCAACCACTGTAGGAATTCTGCCCTGTCCACCAGCACCAACTCCGCCCGGAGGGATATTACGGTTAACAAGACCACCGTGTAGGATACCATTTTCGTCGACCTGCGCCACTAACGGCTGAACCAGAGTTCTGAACTCGTTCTGACTTTGCACCACACCCTGCATCATTTCCATGAACTGGTCGATGCGAGCTTGCATAGCGGCCATATCTGCTTGAACTTTGTCCATCACTCTGTTTTGATTGAGTCGAGTAGAATAACGATGAGTTGGTTGATCAATCCTGACTGAAAGAAAGAGAGAACATAAGAAACCCAGAGAAACCCAAGAAAACCTGCAATGCAAAGAATGAATATGATTATGCAAATGCAAATGCAACAAACATATTTGAACATTTCCAAGGTATATCTGCTTTGATTCCATTCCAAGCAACCGGGCCAAGGATTAGACACAATATCGGAAAATAAATCTGACCCAGAAATACCACCGGATCCAACCACTGGAAACCAATCACAAAAAAATAGAAAACTACCAAGGCAAAAATATCTGAATCAAACATTCTATTATCAAGATGGAAGAATTCATACAAATAAAGTCAATCGTAACCAACGGTGATTCCATCAACAATCCTGATGGTAACCACATAAAAACAGATACACAATACACTACAATTCTACCCCAAACAGGCTAGCCTCCACATCTTCCAGAAGATTCAAAGTGTCAGGATGTGCCGGTCGCGAGATTAGCCCTTTGATTAACCTGTTTCTCTTTGCAATCTCTTGGTTCAGCGTTGCAATCTGTTCTTCAGCGTTGCTACTTTCATGCCTTACCTTCTTGATTCCAACTTGTAATTTGAGCTCTTCAATCTCCTTTTGGGATTCTTTCCACTTGTTGAAGAAATGCTTCCCCTTTTCTTTCGCCTTTTGCAGCTCTTTGTTTAGTACCTCGTTTTCGACTTGAACCTCACTCCACATCTCTTGATAAACATCAAGCTTGGTTTCAGTCTTAGCCAAAAGCTTCTTAGTTGTCCTGGTGGTCTGGCTTGAAGTCTCTGCTGCCATGCTGATCTTCTTGAAATGCTGAATTCTGCTATTCAGATCATTTTCTGTCTTCTTCAGATGCTCAGTCGACTCTTTGACCTGCCACTTCAGCTCCAAATTGTCATGCAAAGCTCCTTGCAGCTGACTACTCATACCGGAATTCTCTGCTCTCAATTCTTGCACCAACTTCTGTTGCTTGTTGAACTCTTCAATAGGCACAGTAAGTCTTTCCTCCACACTTTCTGGATACAAGGGAGACGCCCGATCAAAAGGTAAATAGAACTCTTCTACCCTCTTTTTCACCCATTCAACATACGGAGTGAAAGCTTGGTTATTGGGTTTCCCCAAAACGGTTTTACCTATCTTCTGTCTGTTGAGCCAGGCTTGAGAAGCTTCTTGTGCAATAACTACACCATCAATCATATGAAAATACAAGGATTCTTCCAAATTTTTCTCAGCTGGAGGATCTCTTAGGGCGTACGCAAACTGCCTGATAGCCAAAGATGGGTTGTAGTTAATACCTCCCTTTCTTCCGATCAAAGGTACATTAGGATACCTGCCACAGCTATGTAGAATATCAGTCCCCAACAAACCCTTATCCACCCAGAGAATATCTTTAGCAGCTAATCCCATCAGATGCTTACTCCACTCTAAAGAAGTCTTCGAATCCACAAAGGCACCGGATTGGGGTAAACGTTTAGCAAACCACTTGTAGAAGAGAGGTGCGCAACAATAAACCACACCACCTCGCTTTTTCTCATTCCTGTTATATAGAGCGTAATGGAGATCACCTAACAAAGTCGGTACCGGATTCTGAGCTGTAAATATCTGAATAGCATCCGTATCGACGTAGTCAGACTCATTAGGGAATAACACAATGCCATATATACACAGAGCTAATATTGCATTGAAAGCCCTCCACCTATTCTCCTTAGCTTCCTCTCGAGCCCTCTTTACCAAATACTCCAAATGATACCCTCGGGATTTTCCTTTCTTAGAAAAATCATCCTCCACTGTAGATCTGCTCAAATAAAGAGCCTCAGACACTGCCTGGAAATCACACTCTCCTTGGGAACCACAGAAAGGAACACCTTCTTTGACAGGAATCCGCAAGATGTTGGAGTATTCCTCCAGGGTAGGAACCAACACATAATCTGGCATCACGAAGCACCTCAGGGAAGGATCATAAAACTGCGTCAAGGTGTGTAGCCCATTATATTCATATTTACTGAGACTCCGAACCAGGGACAGTATCCAACCATACTTCTCTTCAAAGGCTCCCAAAACTTCCGGACCAGCTATACTTTGTAAACTGCTCAAAGGACCAAGAGTGATCTTCGGAAACTTGTAGATGATGATATTCTTCTTACCCCTCTTAGTGTCCATCCCTAAGAACGCCCTCTGATTGGAATCAAAGACTAGATACTACCTAAAAATGCACAAACATGAATGTCAGATAAATGGAATGCAATGCAGAGCACGGGATCAAGGTATCCACATAAACTGGCTGCACTGTGCTGACTGAACAAATCAAGGCTCTGTACCAAAACTCAGAATCAACAACAACCATAGTGATAACAACAGAAAACCGGGTCGGTTGATGGTCACGGTTACCTGCAAACCTGTAAACAGACCGTCCCTCTCACACGTGGGTACTAGGATGTTCAGTATCCCGGGCTCTCAGGTCGAGAAATGATGATACGTTCACCATTTCTGGTTTGGCATCATCATCAATCGAGGAGGCCTCAACTGATTCTCCAAAAACGAAAGATCCTCAGCTTCAGAGGTTTGAGAAGCAATAGCACATTTAGCCCGAAGGATACAATGCTACCGCCAATCAAAGAGGTCATCTGATGATTCTCTTTCAAAAAGAAGGATCTTATGGCAAGTCCCCAGCATTAGGTCCTCGGATCGAGAGTGTGCAATGGGTTTGCCACAGAAAGTGGGCTGCCACTGTCACATCCCGGGAGGAGTGCCGCAACTGAGTCCTCGGGAATGGTCATCAGAGTCGACGATTCCTCCAGAGAATAACTACTGGCCTGTATCAGCATACAGTAGCAGAAAGCTCCGGATAGAACCTCGTCTGATTGTAGGGATCGTGATCACCCGCACGTGGCCAACACCACGGGAGCGTCACGCCTGCCCACGCTAAAGCCTAAGTGTATACTCGAGCCTGTGTATTGAGCTCATCTCTCAGAACATCCCAACCCGCCAAACAGAACAACAGCCAGCACAGCGCAGTATATCCAGTATGACAATATAAAATGCAATGCGATAAAAGCTGTAAAAACAATAAAGCAGTAAAGCAAAAATACGGTAAACAACAGTACAGTAATATACAACAAAGCAAAGCACCATAGAAACACCTAACAAAAACAAACAGACAAGTGCTAGGATTGACTCGCTAAAGGGGAAGGACCAGCAGTAGGTCAACCAGAGTCCCCAGCAGAGTCGCCAGCTGTCACTCCCGAAAGATTTGCATCCAACGGTACAAACGCGAGAGTGGCGCAAAAGAACACAGAGTCGCCAGCAAAGTGTATTTATCCCAAGAGAGGGAAAGGAAACACTGCGTAAACCTGGAAGAAGGGAAAGAGCATAGTCACACGACCAAGAGAATGGGTACGGGAGTCGGTTACGCGAAGGGAAGGTGTTAGCACCCAACACGTCCATCGTACTCGATGGGATCCACGCTTGTTGTCTGCATCAGAGGGTGTCGTCATCTGGAACTCCACTGCTACTGGACCGGCGAAGAAACGAGAACGAAAAGAAAGGAGAAACGAAGAAGAAAAAAAGAAAAAAAAGAAGTGACTCGATAGGACGATATCGTTGTCCTAGGCCTACGTACTCCCTCAGTGCAATGGGAAAGTCAGAGTCAACGTAGTTCGGACGGGAACTGTGGGGGAAGGTTGCTCGCCAAGACAATCGCTGTCTTGTGCCTACGTATCCTCAATCGGACGAGAGAGAGGAATCAGAGCTGACGTAGTTCGTGGGTACGACCACGGGTGGGTAAGTGTTTTTTACGTGAGCGACGAGCTCTTTTCTGAAAATGAAGTTTGAAACCCAACAATCCCGAAGGATAAAAAAGATTTGAATTTGTTTGGTGTTTTTTAGACAGAAGTGTCTTTTAAGTTGTTTCGCAACTTGCATTGAACCCAGGTCTTGAATACAGGAACGAATACTTTCGTGCATCGTCCCCAACAGGACAAACACTAGGTATCCTAGAAGAATGAGAGGAAGCCCCTCAATCCCCACTTCCCACATAGAAGGCTCGCGCGCAATACACGTTAACTCTTATTACGTGTCTTGACGGAGTTTTGAGATGAGAAGAGAAGCGACACAAAAGGAAACTCTAAAGGGAGACTAAGAATCCTAATGTTATCATACACGGAGGTCCTAGGGTTAGTGAGGTTTAGGAGAGACGGCTACCTAACCTAATTCTAATCCTACTCCAAGCTTAATCAAAAATTAAGTTGGACTAGGTAGCTCTAAGGGGGAAGAATCCAAGACTTAAACAAGTCTTGAGACTCGAGGGATGAAAAGAGTGAAAGAGAAGGAGGAGAAAGAGAAGTGAAACACAAGTGGCCTAAGCTCACTTCAAACACAAGTATGAAAATTAAAAGATAAAGGGAGAAAGTAAAATGTGGAAGCATATCCACACTCAAACAACTTACCATTTGCCCCTGAAAGTGTTAGAAGTATTCACATATGACAAAATGAAACTCAAACAAGCATAAGGCAATAAAGAAACAAGTTCTAAGGTAAATCAAACATCAAGTTCAGAACCTAATGGTCCTACTGACCTCTAATGTTAGTCATGCACAATTAGTCAAAAAGAAAAGGGAGAAGTCAATCAAGTACCATTCAAGTCATTAAAGAAGGAGTGAGATGAAAAGAAGTGATCATGTAAAGCAACCAAGTCAAAATTTCACAAAGTAAACCAAGTCCAGAAGTGACATAATCCTAAATATGTGCCTAAACAAGATCTTCAAACATCATTCAAGTCATACAAACACTTTCACAATCAATTAAGAAGCAAAGAAGAAGAAGTGAAGTGAAGTGAAACATGATTCATTCTTGTGAAACAAGTGACTTAAAGTGCAAGGCAAACATCAAACATGCAAAGATGAGATCCAAATATCACAACCAGAAGTCAATTAACATGCCATCAATTCTCAAACAAGACCCCAAATTATGGCACAAGTGCCTTCATGATCAAGCAAACCAAACATGAAGCATACATTCACAAGTTGGACAAGTTAAAGTTCATGCTTCAAAGAAATAACAAACATGCCTCAAAAATTATGTCATTCAGTATTCAAGCATCTCAAACATGTATAATTGGCATATCAAAGCCACAAGCAATGAATCAGAACCAAAGTCAATCAACAATTAGGTCAAAGCATCAATAGGATTTCATACATTCATGCTCAAAGCAACACATCAAAAGTCATCCAAAAAGAACCTAAAAATCATCCCAAAAATCTCAAACATACCTCAACATGTTATGAACACAACCCAAAAAGAATCAGGATCAAATCACTTTTAAAATGAGAGAAATAAATGATGCAATATGAAGTATGCAATATGAAGTGCAAATGAGAAAAATTAATTTGGAAAATTAATATTTAATGCAAATTTAATGCAAAAATAATAAAATAAAATGTGAAAAATTAATTTTAATAATGAGTATGCGTGATGAATTTTTTGGAATTTTTTAGTATATGCAAGTATTTTTAAAAAATTAATTATGAAATGGTATGGAAATAGAAAATGAAAATGAAATGAAATGAAACCAGGGGTGTATCAGCAATGTCCAGCACCAAAGGAAACAAACTACATGCGTTTGGGCCATGAACAGAGGGGGTGCGAGTATCAATCATGCACTAGGCCCATCCAATTCAGTTCAGCAACAAACAAAAAAAAGTGCCACATAAGCTCATTAATTGGCGTGGCAAAACAATTGGCCAGAAACAAACCAAGTCAAACAATTAAAATTCAAAAAACGGCGCGAAGGCCACATCACCATCTCTTCAAATCTCAGACGCCGGAGCCCTAGCTCCGGTCGTCTTCTCCGACCAACCAGCCGTCGGAGCCACCATGAAACCACCAGAAATTCACCGGACCACCATCATTCCACTCCAAATCTTGCGCAGATCACAGATTCACTCTCCAATTTTTTAAAATAAACTCAATATCATAATGAATCGAAGAGAAAAAGAAACAAGATCTAAACTGAAACATTCATAAATCAGCACAAGCATGATGTATACTTCAAGCTAATCTTGCATAGATCTCGAATACATCAACAAATCACGTAACCGGTCACAGAAAGGCATGGAAATGTGCATCAAAGAAAAGTTCACAAAACTGAAACTCCAAGAATCATGCACATATACACACATAAACCACTGCATACACGCATAGGACTTCAGAATCGCTCGCAAACAAGTTTATCATACGTTCATTATGAGAGAAAAAAGAGGTAGAGGAGTTACCTAACGGAGCTGCTCCGTTGGCTCTTCTTAGCGCAAGATAGATCAAAGAAATGTTGTAGAAAGCTTCTAAATCACTTGGAGATTGTAGATCGTGGCTTGTTCTGAACAGAGAAGTGCTGAAAATCTTCAAACCAACTCAACCCGATAATGAAGAATGTGAAGCTTGTAGAGCCTCAAACAATGAATCTAGAAGCGATTCTTTGCATACAGAAGCGAGATAGTATTTAATGGAGGATGATTCCACCAAGAAGGCTTCAAAAAAACTCAGAAAACCACAAACTAGAGGGTGAAAAAGGTTGAGAGGAATTTTGCTTCAGATCTGAAAAGTGAGAGTCAGTGGCTAGGTTTGGAGTTGCTGTGCTTATAAATGGGAGGTTTAGGGTTGGCACGAGGTTAGGAAATGAAGCTGAGACTTGGAAGTTTGTTGCCTTGGCTTGGGATTGAAAATGAATGAAAAATGAAACATGTGGGTGGCACGGGTTATGCTCTGGTTTCAGCCTTGGAGCCAGGTTTGGAATGATGATATGGCAATGGAAATTCTTATGTGAATGGGATCATCAGATGGGCACGTGAGAGCAACAAGTTTGTTGTGAATTCCATTTCCAAATTTAGCCAAAATGTGAAAATAAAGTGCATGAGGCGTGCATGGCATGTGATGAATGTTTGGACATATAAGGCAATGTTATTGGTGATGATACATGTGGTTTAGGTAGTACAAGAATGCTGCCAAACCAATGATAAAATATGCCAAGAAAATGGACCATGCCATGCCTTGAAATTGGTTGAAAAAGCTTCACTTTGCATGAAGATTGCTCCATGAACATGGCTCTAAATAACTTGCATTTGATGTCACCATGAAGTATAAATGACATAGAACAAATTTCAAGTTAATTACCAAATGAAATATAGCCTAGAATCATGTGAAAATAGACCATGAAATGTGTTCACCAAATCTGCCAAAACATCTTTAAAAAAAATTCTAAGTTTTAGTCATGTCACAACTTGAAACTTCAAACTTTAGGATGCCATAACTCTTTCAAAAATGATCCAAATGGTATGATTCTTGTGCCCATTTTGTAGGAAATGTTTCAAACTACAACTTTCATGTGGAAAAGATTTGCAAATGAAGCCTTGATCATGAAGAAAATTGGATTTGAAAGTGGTTAAAAGGACATGGAAACTTTCCCAAAATAGCAACTTCTTGAAAACCTAGATTTCCAAAAATAGCAAGTTTTCCACATTTTTTGATTTTTCATGAATCCTTGAACATTTCTTGATCAAATCTTGTCCATGGACCATATTTGACCTGAGAATCATGATGTTACCTCAAAAAGTCAGGAGTTGACTTTTTCACTGCCCAATTGACTTTATTCCCAATTCTCCTAATTTTGAAATTTCTGATCAATTGAAAACCTTCTGAAGCAAATTGATGGGCAATCTTTTATCCCTAGACATTTGAGGACATGAGGAATACCATGAGGTCGAGCCTTGTCCTAAAAATCAGAAATAAACTGATTCTATAGGAAACCCTAATTTTGGCTCCTCTGGTTAGGAGAAATCAGCACATCCTCCAAATTCAAATTCCTCTGAGTATGATGTGTGTCATGTCCACCAATGATGATATGTGCCATTTGGAGATGATAAACAATCAAAGAGCTTGCTCATTTGAGGGTTAAATCTCAGAATCTCCAACCCTAATTTAAGAAACCAAGTTAGGAGAGTGTGATTCTTTTGAATCCCCCTGCCAATCTTGATCTTGTGATGAGATGATGGACCAAATAAAACACCTTGAGGCTCAAGGCTCATTTGTGGTTCAAGAATTGATAGCATCAAGAATTTTCTCTCCTCTTAGCCCCTTGGACAATGCACATGAACTGTTGTTTGAAAACCTGGAAAAACCTCTTCTTCCTTTGAGTTAAACCAAGTACCTTGATCCCATGCTAGGACCCAATGCTATGCACAAATGCTAATGCAAGAAATGCAAAGAAACATAAACCAGTTATCTAAAAACAACAAGGCAAATTTTGGGGTGTTACAGATATTCAAAACATTGGTGCGATCACTGTTAAACCTTGGGCCTCTCCTTGAGTATAAGCCCCAACAATCTTTTCAAAAACAACTTCTCTTTTGATTTAGATTCAAATATACATGTTGTTATCATAACTTTCTTTAATTTCTTTGAACAACTAACAATAGAGCATGGAAGCTTGCTCACTTGTAAGTTTTAACAGCTTTCATTTACTCGCTTTCATATATATATAATTGTATTGTGGGAAGCTGCGCATCTGTAAGTCCTTCTTTCATACCCTTTTAAATACTTGTCATATATCAACTGTATATATACTAGTATAGTTATTTAGAGTTTTCCCCGGCAACTAGGTCTAGAACTAGGTAAAGCCAGTTTGGCCACTCTTTAATACAGTCAAAACTAGATCCCCATAGGACTTCCAGATACAGTCTTGCCTTTTCTTGGGCTTAAACAATATGGAATGAAGAGAAAGGCTGTATTCTCGGTGAATCTTTTCTCAGGCTGTCACTATTAGAAATTGTCAAAGAAATTCCATTCCCCAAAGGTGATCTATTCTCGGTGAATAGCATCTCTTGAATTTCTTCAAACCTCAGAACTTTCACTAAATTATCTATTCTCGGTGAATAGCATTTCTTGAACTTTTCTTGGTTTGGGACCCACAGGCTTCCTAAAAGCATCCCCGCCTCCTCTTGGGCTTTTTACAAGGACCCTCCGGCTTCTTAGAAGTTCTCATGCCTTCTCTTGGGCTTAATACAAGGACCCTAAAGACCTCTTAAAGGTATAAGACAGAACTTAGTCATCCTTTGCTAGAGCAGTCTTTCCAGTGTCAAATCTCAGACCAATTTAGGGTTGATTCACATCCCTTAAAACACCTGCCTCCTCTTCGGCATCATACAAAAGATAAAACTCTTCCACACCAATAGACTTGGACAGTCTAAATACCCTTGACTCTTAAAGATATTCTAAAGTTCCCTACAAACGTAGGAGAAACCCCGCTCATTCTGGATCAATCTCCAGTAGAGTTAAAACCCATGGATTCTAAAACCCAGTCTCTCTCCTAAAAGTTCCCCAGCTAGGGTCAGTTTATCACCAGTATCAGAACCTCAAGGCATCTGATACCGCAACTCTCCTGTAACCCTCAGCATGAGTTGATTCCCCATTTGGACCTGCCTCGGGATCTCAATAATCCCCGGTAGAAGATAGCCTTCTCTTAGGCTTTGTATAATGATCCTTTCCTCAGCACAATCAGTCTCCTTTTGGGCTTTGTACAATGATTCTCCCCAACGGAGCTAACCTTTTTAGATTCTCTTGTTGAGTCAATCACGTTTCAGCACTCTCTTGTTGAGTCAACCCCTTTAGCCTCAATCTTGAGCTTTGTACAAGACAGATAAAACCGCTCTCTTGTTGAGTTAATTTGTTTTCAGCCTCCTCTTAGGTTTGATATAAAGATTTCCCCTAGCAACAGTTAGCCTCCTCTTAGGCTTTGTATAATGATTTCTCCAGCTTATTCAGCCACAATCCTGGGCTTTGTACAGGACAGATAAAAGCACTCTCTTGTTGATTCAAACCCTTTTAGCCTCAATCTTGGGCTTTGTACAAGACATAAATCGTCATAACCTTCTCTTAAGCTTTGGGACACATATCTTCCCTAACGGAGTCAATTCCTCCCAGCCTTCTTTTAGGCTTTGAGAAATAATTTCCTAAGCAGAGTCAATCCTTTTTCCAGCCTCAATCTTGGGCTTTGTACAAGACATATAATACTCTCCCGCAGAGTCAAACTCACTTCAGCCTCAATCTTGGGCTTAGTACAAGATACCTAAAATATCCTTAGCAGAGTCAGTAAAGTCTCCGTTTAGCCTTAAATCTTGGGCTTTATACAAGACAGATAAAGAGTTCTTTCCCACCGAGTCAGTCTTCTTTTCAGCCTCAATCTTGGGCTTTGTACAAGACACATACAAACCCTCCCCAACGGAGTCAAAATCCTTTTTAGCCTCAATCTTGGGCTTTGTACAAGACAGACAAAATACATTTTCCCCGGAAGAGTCAAACTTTTAACCTCCTCTTAGGCTTTGTATAATGATATCCCCAAAAGAGTCAGTCTCTTTTAGCCTCTATCTTGGGCTTTGTACAAGACATATATTAACACTCTCTTATTGAGTCAGTCTCTCCCAGCCTCCTCTTAGGCTTTGTATAAGGACTTCCCTAGTGGAGTCAATCAACCTCTTAGCTTCAACCTTGGGCTTTGATCAAGGCACACAAAAATCAATATCCCCTTAGAGGAAATCAAAATCTCTCTGTAGGAAGTCATTTCTCTATTTATCATTTATCAAAACAGACATTCAAAACAAACCCTAACCCCAGATAGCTGTCGTAAGAGGCACACTTGTTGATACAAATATCCAAGCTGTCGTCCATCTTTTATCCTGGTGAATCCTCCCTTTCATCTAATTGATGTAAGCGGCAAGCCTCTGGATTATTTACATCCACGCTACTGTCTCTCTCTTAGCATGAAAAATTCCTAAGGAAAAATGGCATTGCTCTACACTGAGTTAAAGTTTTCCCCTTCTGGAGAAATCCCCTATAAAGGAAATTATGGCATTGTTGGATTCATATATCCCAGTTAAAGTAATCGTCCTTTATAATCAGTCACCCAACAGTTGTGATAAACAGACCAAATGTCTACCTTTAGAGATGACAAATTCTCTCTCAAACTTTTAGCTTCAATCTTGGGCTTTGAACAAGACACAAATAAACCTTTTAGCTTCAAACTTGGGCTTTGAACAAGACACCAAAATATCTTTTTCCTCCCTTAGAATAGGAGGAACTACGATTGCTCTGATTTCCCTGTTTCGTTTAAATGGGAATACGTAGGCATAAGATTGCGAAATCTTAGCGAGCATACCAATAAAAA
Organism: Lathyrus tuberosus; assembly: GCA_022829125.1. Lineage (NCBI taxonomy): Eukaryota > Viridiplantae > Streptophyta > Magnoliopsida > Fabales > Fabaceae > Lathyrus > Lathyrus tuberosus. The sequence continues at coordinate 23,959,918 of JALAZF010000021.1, read as the reverse complement.
ACTCTAGGTCCAGTACCTTCATACTAATCAAAACTTAGGTCCAGTACCTTACCAAAAATATTAGAAAAACTCGAACATCAACAAAAACTCACTCTCCTTATCATATTTCCCAAGAAACTTTCCCAACCCATTAACGGATAAACACCATCAAGTACAAAGCGAGACCTAAAGCTAACATCCTGTGGATAACCACATATAGGATGGGTAATTGACAACTCCCCGTTGTATAACTTGACCCCGGACCCCCCAATCTCTTTAAGCATTTGTTCAGTTAAACATTCGCGTGCAAGGTTAGTTTTAGATAGCTTCCCTTTCCCTTCCAGCTTCACGGGATAAATAGAAATCAGAAAGTAGCACCCCCTCCTCTTCATTGAGGATAAAACCCAAATTCCGCGATAAGTTGGTCATGTCACCGACAAAAATCATGCGCTACAGAAAAATGGCGACTCTGTTGGGGAGTCAAAGTAGGATCTGTCTTACCTTAGTCATCATCGTCCCTATTTTTCACAGAAAAATGGTGACTCTGCTGGGGAGTCAAAGTAGGATCTGTATTACCTTAGTCATCATCATCCCTATTTTCCACAGAAAAATGGCGACTCTATTGGGGAGTCAAAGTAGGATCTTTCTTACCTTAGTCATCACCGTCCCCATATTCCACAGTAAAATGGCGACTCTGCTGGGGATGTCTTTGATCTGTCTAGGACTATAGACTTGAATTCTTAAGAGGTCTAGGATGTTAGTTTTAGGAATAAATATATATATATATATATATATATATATATATATATATATATATATATCACTTTTCCTACTTGATATCCGTGTTTATTTTTCTGCTAATGGGACTGTGGGTGATGCCGCATCTGGAAAGTTTGAGTGATACCTAAGATAAGTGATGGTATAGACGAGTGGTCTTATAGGGAGTGATTCCCGAATAAGTGATCCTAGTAGACCATCAAATCAGTGGAGAACCCTTTGCGGATTCAATGTCTAAATGACTTCGGTTGTTGAAAGCAGATTGTTTGATTGTGGTATCCATGAAACTGAGGATTTAGTAGACTGAGACCATTTGACTATTTTGTAGTGCGGAAGCTATCGGAAATAGTTGTCACGCGATACAACCCTCATTTGAGATTACCCTAAGATACTACAGCTCGCTCGGGCGAACCGGCCTGCTGTTGTTATCCCAAGGGGGGTCAATGATTTTGAGGACAGGTACAAAAATTCACCATAATACAACCTTTGGGAATGGGAAGAGCCATGACTCCATGCTCGTGACGCTGAATCTTTGAACCCATGTTTTTCTATGTTTTTGTGTGCTGCATTCATGCATTCATTTCATTAAAAAACTTTAAACAAAGAAAAAAAAATCTCTTCTAGTCTCTATCTTTTTCAAATTAAACTAAGACAATGATTGCAAATATCAGAGAGAAAGATCGCGTTATGGATTTCGGTAGAAGGAAGACTCATAAGTACACCTTCAAGGTTCAAAACTAGGGGATTTAAGAGGGTTGGCAAGGATGATCACTAACCCTGATGCTTTCAGAGCTAAGTACGAAGGATTGTTGTCTCTGTTAAGGGTCCATGTAATTGAAGGAATCCTGTCTATGCTGATTTAGTTATACGATCCGGTTTATCACTGTTTCACATTCCCGGATTATCAACTAGCACCAACACTGGAGAAGTACTCTCACCTGACTGATTTACCCATCACTGACCAAGCTCCCTTTTATGGACTAGAAGAAATTCCAATGGATCAAACCATTGCAAGAGCTATCTATTTGGATGAGTCAGAAGTTAGGACTCACATGACCATTAAGGGTGGAATCCAAGGTTTACCAGCCAAGTTTTTGGTAAAGAAAGCTTTGTACTTTGCTAGTGTAGGGAACGTGACTGCTTTCGAGAGCGTCTTTGTTCTGCTCACCTACGGGTTATTTCTATTTCCCAACATTGATAACTTCGTTGATATCAATGCCATTAAGATATTTCTGATTGGAAACCCTGTACCAACCTTGCTCGCTGATGCTTATCATTATGTGCACTTAAGGAATTTATACAGCGGAGGAATGATCACATGCTGTGTAACCCTGCTATACAAATGGTTCACTTACCAATTACCTAAGTCTGCCGCTTTTTGGGATCACAAGAGTACTCTACGTTGGTCACAGAGAATCATGTCTCTTACCAACTCTGACATATATAGGTACAATCGGATCTATGAAGGGATAAGAATCATCGACCGTTATGGAAACATCCCTAATGTACCCCTCGTAGGAACTAAAGGATTAATCAATTATCATCCAGTTTTAGTTTGTCGTCAATTCAGATACCCGATGAGACATATCCCGCGTAATGTTCATCTAGAAGGTCTTTTCTTCAAGGAAGGAGAAAATGACAGGGCACTAAAGACATAAATAGTGCATGCCTGGAAACATGTTCACAGGAAAGAAAGAGAGTCTCTAGGAAAACCAGACTGTGTCTCCGTGGAACCTTATCTCCACTGGGTACAAGCTAGAGCTCTCAAGTTGAGGATACCATACCCTCGTCAAGAAGTTCTTTCGTTAAAGGAATTTGTCCTTTATGTTATGTCTGATACGGAAAAACTCCAGGTCACTCTCAACAAAGTTCAACGGGAAAAGAAATCTTGGAAGAACAAGTACCGCATTCTTAATGTGGAGTGTACCAAAATACAACACCTGTAAAAAAAAGATGCTCTGATCGAGATTTTAGAGCAACATGTTGTAGAAAATCAAGAAGACCGAAGGAATTTGCTCGCTCCTTTCACTTGGCAAAAGAATGACAACCCGACAACGGCTCAAGAGCCCTGGTCAAAGAAAAGGAAAATACCAGAACCAACACCTGAGCCCTCTTCAGAGAGGACTCAGGATCCATGAACTTAGACATTTCATTTTGCAGCACTCTGTAAATTGTTGTATTTCCATTTCCGCAATCTTTGAATTCAATAAAATGGGGTTTCCCCACTGTATGATATTTGCAATCCAATTGTTGAAGTTTCTTTAGATTAAATAAAATAAATTAAAATATAATCATTGCATATCATTCATCATTCTCACATAACGCATTCTTCTTACCTACGAATTTCATGTCTGTGTCTCGATTCTAGAGTCAAGTTGTCTCATTCATACAATACTCGGGCCAATCGACAAAAGAAAATGAATGATCTCGAGGAAGAGAACAGAGAATTGAGAGAAGAGATCGACACTCTGAAAGAAGATCTAAGGAAACTTCACAATGACATGCAATCTCTGGCAACAGCTCAGATACAACAACAAAGGATTGTGATCTCAGAGATCACATCTACGCCCACAGTGGAAAAGTATGATCCCCGGTACAACATGCCTAAAGATCGTCCCTGGGGCATGCCACTCAAACATATCCCAGAAGGATATATTCCGCCGATCACGGAAGAGCCGGAAACTGCAGCAGGAACCGCTGGGCCTGAAGGTTACAAACTTCAGGAAAACGAAGATGCAAGGGGCATGACAGCAACTCCTGAAGGTTACAAACTTCGGGATAGGGAAACACTAATAGTCACTGCCGTAATGACTATACCACCACCCGTAGTACACACTGTCCCGGGAGGACAGATTCCATATATACCTTCTGGTGGAAACGAAAGTATGTACGATAGAATGAATGAGTTCCAGGAGCAATTCTTGGAGATGCAGAAGGAACTGCATGGCATTCGCAGTCAGGATCTATTCGGAAAGGACGCCGCAGACCTTTGTTTGGTCCCCAATGTGAAAATTACGCACAAATTCAGGGTGCCCGAATTTGAGAAATACAAGGGCAACTCTTTCCCTCAGAGTCATTTGGTGATGTACGCTAGAAAGATGTCAACTCAAACAGAGAACCAACAGCTACTGATCCACTACTTCTAGGATAGTTTAACCGGTGCCGCACTCAAATGGTGCATGGGTTTAAACCTCACTAAGATTGTCACTTTCAGAGATCTTGGCGCTGCCTTCGTCCAATAATATAAGTATAACCAGGACATGGCACCAGACAGAGATCAACTCAGAGCCATGTCACAGAAGGACAAGGAAACCTTTAAGGAATATGCTCAGAGATGGCATGAAATTTCCGCCCAGATTTGTCCACCTCTTGAGGAAAAAGAGATGACAAAGATCATCTTGAAAACCTTGAGCTCATTTCACTACGACTAAATGGTCGCCAGTGCGCCCAGCGACTTCACTGAGATGGTGTGCATGGGAGTTCGTCTTGAAGAAGCAGTCCGAGAAGGACGTCTGGTCAAAGATACAGGACCATCAAGCAGTGCCAAAAGATATGGTATTGCTTTCCCTAAGAAAAAGGAGCAAGATATTGGTAATATCTCTCTCGAGAAGCAAAGGCGACAGTACCAACTAGTAGCAGCTGTAACTCTTGCTATCACCCCTGCGCCTATTCCAACGTATCAACCTTAGGTTGCTCAGAGCCAACCGAATCAACAACAATACCAACAAAGGGCACAACAACCTCTTCAGCAGGCTCGTCCTCCGTACAACAATAACAACCGTACAACGCGACCACCAGGGTTCGACCCTATACCAATGTTGTACGCAGAAATGTTTCCACTATTACTGGTCAAGGGGCACGTCCAAACCAGGTCTCCTCTTACAATACCGGAGAATCCGCCTTTTTGGTTCAAAGCGGATCAAACTTGCCCTTACCATCAAGGAGGACCAGGGCATAACATAGAAAACTCTCTTAGATTCAAATCCGATGTGCAGAAGCTTGTCAGGAGCGGGGTCTTATCCTTCAAGGATACAAATCCAAATGTTCAGACGAACCCGTTGCCTCAACACGAGAAAGCTGCCGTAAATTTGATAGAGGAAGGATCTAACCACATATATCAAATTCATGATGCACTCTTATTGGGAACCAACCTGGTCAAGATGCATTGCAGACAGAGTGGATACGGTCATGTACCGTCTCATAATTATCACCAGTGTGATATCTGCTCTAAAAATAATCAAAGATGTTTTGTGGTGTAATCAGCTATATAGGAAAAGATGGATCTCGGATGGATCCAAGATCACCGAATCTATGAGGTCAACATGACTTATACAAATTCCAACATCATTCGAAACCACGACATCCATGCAATGAATGTCAACTTGGTGGCAATGCACTCAAGGCAAAGCCAGTATCATAACCTGCCACGACACGATTACGATTCCTGTCTGATCTGCTCGGTAAATAATCAGGGATGCTCTTTTGTACAAGAGGTCCTCCAGCATCAGATGGATCTTTGATGGATCCAGGACTACCATGGTAGAAGTCATTATCAAGTTAACATGATCCAAATCTTTGATATTAGCCTGATAAATACCAGCTTGGTGGAATTACATGCTAAATAAGTCCAGCTCGGTTTTCTGACTTTGCATGATTGTCAGAACTGCAAAGTATGTCGTGAGAGTGACCAAGGATGTGTTCTCGTTCAAAGAATATTGCAACACTTGTTGAACCACTGGTGGCTTCCGATCTATCTAGATGAAGACACACAACAAGTCAGTATGATTAATGGGAACCCTACTAGGCATCAAAATTAGGATGTTCGATCAATGGAAACATATCTAGTGAGGTTACACTGCATACAAAGCAGACGTGGCCGGGTGCCACCACACAACTATGAGCGCTGTAGAGTTTGCTCAGAGGATAACCAAGGATGCTATCTCGTGCTAGCAGCCCTTCAAAATCAGTTGGAACACAAAGAGGTTCAACCATGTTCAAGCTCTGGTTCAATTAACATAATGTCAGACTATCTTCCCAATCGAGGCAAAGAAGTTGTCTTGATCCCTAAACAAGAAGTGGCCAAAGATGTGTGCGCCATAATCCCTTTACTCCATGAATCAAGAGTTCCTCTTGATAGTGGGAAGATTCTCAACCTCGAACCAATTGAGGCCGGCTACGATGGTCAAAAAAATCAAATGGCTCCTGTAGTTATCTATCTGTCGGGACAAATACCATACAAATCCGATAAGGCTATCCCTTACAAATACGGTGCAACAATAATTGAAAATGGAAAGGAAACTCCATTACCCTCCGTTGTGAATATTGCAGACATCAGTCGAGTGACGCGGAGCAGTCAGATCTTCAACTGAGGAGTTGGAGAACCCAGCAAAGAAAAGGAACCTCAAATAGAAGTTCCCGATCAACCAGTCGGTCAATTCAATGATCCCGACCTTTCAAAGAACAATGATGAGATACTGAAGCTCATCCAGAAGAGTGAGTACAACATTGTTGATCAACTGTTACAAACTTCTTCAAAAATCTCTGTGTTTTCTCTTTTACTCAGTTCCGAAGCTCACAGGGAGGCTCTACAGAAAGTCTTAGAGAAAGCCTTTATGGAACAAGATGTAACAATAAGACAATTTGATAGCATTATCTCCAAAATCACTTCCTGCAACAACTTAGGATTTAGTGATGAGGAACTGCCGGAAGAGGGCCAAAATCACAACATGGCGCTTAACATTACAGTTAACTGCCAGGACGATGCATTAGCCAGCGTACAGGTAGACACTGGATCAGCTCTAAATGTTATGCCAAAGTCCACTTTAATGCGACTATCATTTCAAGGATCTCCGATGAGAGGCGGTGAGGTCATCGTCAAAGCGTTTGACGGATCTCAAAAAACAATTATCGGCGAAGTCGACCTTCCCATAACTATCGGTCCTTACACTTTCCAAGTCACTTTCCAGGTCATGGACATCCGGGCAGCATACAGCTGTTTGTTAGGAAGACCTTGGATACACGAGGCTCGGGCAGTCACTTTGACACTTCACCAGAAGCTGAAGTTCGTCAAGAATGACCAACTAGTCATAGTCTGTGGAGAGCAAGCCTTGATCGTGAGAAACTTATCGTCGTCCACTTGTGTAGAACCAGAGGAGGTTATTGGAACCCAGTTTCAAGCATTTTCGGTGAGCAATGAGAACCAATCAGAAAACAGAACATCGATTTCCTCGTACAAAGATGCTCTCAAAGTGATCAAAAGTAACAATGCAAAAGGATGGGGACAACTTAACATTCCTACGGATAATAAGACAAAGAAAAGTCTTAGTTTTTCCTCAATCTGTACCCAGACTGCTACTAACGATAAAAGCTTTCATCCCAGGGAGAGGTGCCTACGCCATTACACTCTCCCGCACAGAGTCCGAGATATATACCAAGATCAGATGTCAAGATGATATACAGAGATTGTGATCCGGAAGGATGCCGTACTCCACCAAACTCGTTAGAGGAGGACACTCAAATGAAAGACAACTTTGACCACGACTATTATGGCCCAATGGATGGCCTGCCTATCTGGCAGCCGTACCCTGGAGACTTGGGGCAAAAGAGTCAGCCGAACGACGCTTATCAGCTGAGCATCATCGAAAAGAATACATGCGTTCCCACAGAGCCAAGGGATCATTACTCAGGGAATTCAAAAAATATCCAGCACAACAATGAATCTGCAAAGATTGCAGGACTAGAGTTCATCACGTCAGAAAAAAGAAATTTTCAGAAAAATACACTGCACACTCTTGCATTTCTCTCTATCTCTTCTAAAAAACAGTCATCACGTAATGCAGATTGCATGTTTTAAACCCCATTGAAATATACGATCCAAAGCCTTCTCCCAACTTTGAATTCCCGGTATTTGAGGCTGAAGAAGAAAATGATGAAGAAATTTTAGAAGAGATCTCCCGATTACTCGGACAAGAGGAAAGGTCCATTGAACCTCACAAAGAGCCATTGGAAACGGTCAACTTGGGTTCAGAAGAAGAGAGAAAAGAAGTCAAGATTGGGGCACTACTCAGTCCGACTGTCAAAGAAAGTTTGATAAAACTTCTCAAAGAGTTTCCCGATGTATTTGCTTGGTCTTATCAGGATATGCCAGGGTTGGATACCAGCATCGTGGAACATCCTCTACCATTGAGATCAGAATGTCCACCGGTAAAACAAAGGCTAAGACGGACTCACCAGGATATGGCCATCAAAATCAAAGAGGAAGTGCAGAAACAGACTGACACGGGTTTCCTCGCCACATCAGAATATCCTCAATAGTTAGCCAACATAGTACTAGTTCCGAAAAAGGATGGAAAGGTCAGAATGTGTGTGGACTACATGGATCTAAACAAGGCCAGTCCAAAGGATGACTTTCCCCTACCGCAGATCGACATGCTGGTAGACAATACAACAAAGTTCAAAGTTTTCTCCTTCATGGATGGATTCTCGGGCGATAATCAGATGAAAATGGCGCCAAAAGACATGGAGAAAACTTCATTCATCACCCCATTGGGCACCTTTTGTTACAAGGTAATGTCGTTCAGTCTGAAGAACGCCGGCGCAACCTATCAAAGGGCCATGACTACTCTGTTTCACGACATGATACACAAAGAAATAGAAGTGTATGTCGATGATATAATTGCCAAATCTAAAACAGAAGAGGAGCATGTTGTCATACCCCAAATTTTGACCACTAAGATTTCCCATCATTGTGCAAATCATCATCACAATATGGGTGTATCATTATGCCTCATTAGTCTCCCCAAAGATGGGTGAGCATTCACTACAATCAAACTTAGGGTTTCAAGCCCTCCCAGAGCTCTTAGACAAAGGATCAATCAAAGGAATGACATGATCTTCAACTTTTCTAAACCTCTCAAACATCCCCAAAGGATCAAGAGGACTCCCACCTCAAGGATTAAGAACAAGGCTGCAAGATTCTGAGTGGATCAAGCCTCAAGATCGCCAGTACCAAATTAGGGTTTGGTCGACCAAGGCCTCCAGATGGAAATTTTCCTCTAGGCATGAGCCAATACTTCAAAGCATAACCTAAAATTCTCCATGGGACATCATAAACCCAATCATCAAGTCAATTTAGCCTCAGGGGATGCATCCATAAAAAAATCAGGAATTAGGGTTTCTTGACCTAATTCACCCCTAAGTTGACTTGTGGGACAAAACATGAGCCAAGACCTCAAGACATGATTTGAGAGTCTCTAACGTACTACATTGATCCATTTGCAACAATGGATTGATCCAAGAAGCTTGAGCAACAAGTTTCAAATTCATCGGAACCATAATTAGGGTTTCACGGGAAAAGTTAACTGTGCCTTAGGACATGATTCAATACATCCTATAACACCTATGAAATCAATCCATCAAGTTTGATTTAGGTCAAGGACTTGATTTCATAGAGGATCACGCAGTTTGGAGTTCATCTGACAAAAAGTCAACTGTGCCCAAAAGTCAAAATTTGACTCTTTGATTTTTTGATCAATTATGGTTCCCTAACCCTAAAATGATGATAATGTGTGATTGGAATCATCATTCATCAAGAAAAATCAAGAAAAGTGGGATAACTTGTAAAAGGGGTAACCATAAAAACTTAGAAATTTTCTAAGTTATGGAACAAAGTGGCTAGGGTACCAACTTTGGAGGATCATATCTCCTAAACCACAAGGCCATTTTTCCCCATTCAAAGTCGGATTTGTAGCTCTCATGGCCCTCTACAAAAGCTTCAACTACACCTCATTCCAATTCATCATGGATTTTGAGTTATGATTGGGTCAAAATGGCTGAAAACATGAAATGTCATTTTTTCCAACACTTAGTGAAATTTTCACTAAGTCAGAATCTGCCTTCACTTTTTTCCAAATGTAGGGGAATTTTTCACTTGGATCCAAAAGGTATCAAAACAAACTATGATCACACATATGTTGTATCATATGAGGGCTTCCCAAAATGACCAAGAACTTCACCAAACTCAATTTGAGCAAGAAGTTATGACAGTGGCAATATGCCTTGTTGCAACTGTCATAACAAGGCAGATTTGGGAGTTTTGCTCGATTTGCTCAAAATTTACAAAGGGGAAGCAAGTCTATCCATCTGAACACCTTAAGGAGAGACCAAGGAGGGACAAATACTGATCCATCAGGCTCCCAAGTCTTTGGAACCAAAAGTAGCATGCCAAACCTAGAAATGCCTAAAAGAGGGACAAGATTCCAATTTTGGTTTGGAGCATTTAATGGATGCACCAAGGTGGAATGGACTGAGCCATTTTCAACTGAATTCAGTCAAGACATATCCAAGACCAAGGCAACCAGCAGCCTGTGCCCTAACCTCTAGTCAATGGCTAGAGGAGACTTGGATTCCCATTGATCAACATTGGCCAAACCTCTGCAGCAGTTGCCATTCACTATTGCTTGCAAAACAAACTTGCTCCACTATAAATACAGCTTATTTGTGCTCAGTTTGAGTACACCAAAGCCATCAAACAGATGCTTTCCTCAAAATCACTTTCTCTAGGCAAAAATACCTTCTTTAGCAAGGTAACTCTGAGTTTTTGAGTTAGAGAGAATTTCCATCACAGCTCATAATCCAAACACATCCAATATACCATATCTAAGCTGTCCAAACTCTCATAAGTGACCTGTAACACCAAAATCACAAAGTCCCATCTCAAAACCTCAAAATAGGACTTTTGTGCATTTTTCAAGCCATGTCTTGAATCAGTCACTTTCCAAACCAGATAAAACCTCAAACACTCTCCAAATATCATCCTTGAACTATCCCAAATGGTTCCACACATCTGGAACACCATTTGAGAGAGTTGCTATTTTGGCCACTTTTGCCCCTTTTGCAAGAAAGGGCCAATTTCCATTCCTGAGGTTTCCAGCTGATTCCAATCATCCTAAAAGCTTCTAAGGGATCATTTGAGGGTGTCCAAAGCATCAAAACATTTCTAGAACAAAGCACTTGGTAGATAGCTCAAAAGCTCCAAAGAGAGGTAAACATCACAACTTGAACTTTCTGAAATATGCCTTGCTTTGAAGTCCACTGATCATGTATCTCTTATACATGTTATATGTGTTATGTTTGCACCAATTTATCATGTAATTCATACCTGTAGCAAGAGGTAGCACAGAAAATGCAAAACATGGCCTATTTCAAAATCACTATCGGGTTTTGAGGAGGATTTGTTTTCTGGAAAAACCACCACCACCATTGGATTCCTTAGGAAATTCTAGGCCAGATGCATATAAATTTTGTCTCCATCCATGGAGAAATGAGAAAGTTATGGCCTTCACGTTTCTAACCAAAATCTTGCCTTGCCTTGCCTTGGGCTAGGAAAAAAAACAAGGCAAGCCTTGTATATTTGTGGTTGTGTTTCAATCAACGGATGTATCACCAACCCAATGGTAAGGCGCACGCCCTGTACACAAGAGGTCTGGGGTTCGAATCCCCCTCGCCCCAGATCCTCGTTTTTACCACTTTTTCATATTTTTTCACATTTTACTATTTTTCATATTATTTTTAATGATTTGAAAAATTAATAACTCCCTCAATTTTAATTATTTTTTATTGGTTCTTTTTGGAAAAAATCACAAAAATTTTGAAATATTTTATCCCACAAAAAAATTGAATTTATATTATTTATTTAATATAATTAGTATTTTTGTGAATAAATTCATTTTTAAATGTTTTTAAACATGAATTTTTATCTTGAAAATCAAAACCAAATGAGTTTTAATTCATCTTGTGATTAAAACCTCATTTTCCAAACCTTAAACAAAAATCACAAGTGGTTTATTCAAGCTTATTTGGTATTTTTATCATTTTATTGATTTTCTTTAAATATTTACTTTTAAAGGAAAACAAATTTAGGGTTTCTTTGATTTTCACCCTCACAAATCTTTTACAAAACCTCTGGGCCTCTAATAGAGTGTAAGACCCATCCCTTTTAAATAAAAACCTTTTTGGGCCTCAATACATTGTATAAGTCCCAGTACGTTAAAGAAATCTCGGCGCAATCGTCATTTTTCAAAACAAAATCATCTGGGTCTCTCCTTGAGTTGTAAGCCTCATCTCTTGTACAAAATCATCTGGGCCTCTCCTAGAGTGAAGACCCAACCCCCTTTTTAACCAAAACCTTTTGGGCCTCGGATATAGTATAAGTCCCTCCGCGTTAAAAGAAAAATCTCGGCGCAATCGCCAGTTCAAAATCAAATCATCTGGGCCTACCCTCGTGTTATAAGCCCCATTCCTTTTCTTTAAACACCTTTGGGCCTCTTGAGAGAGTGTAAGACCCATCCCTTTGTACAGAAAACCTTTTCGGGCCTCAGTCACTTGTATAAGTCCTCGTACAATTTCAAAACAACAGTGCAATCACTGATAAAACCTTGGGCCTCTCCTTGAGCTGTAAGCCCTAACCATCTTTTCAAAGCACTTTCTCCTTTGGTTTGGAATATAATATTGTTATCAAAGCTTTCTTTGTTGAACAACTAACAAAACAGCATGGAAGCTCTACAACCGAGTACGTATCTACCCACTTTCTTTATCCGCTTTCATATATATATATATATATAACTGTATTGTGGGGCTGTTCACTGTAAGTCCTCTTTCACATCCTTTTATATACTTGTCAAATATCAACTGTGTAATACTAGTATAGTTATTTAGAGTTTTCCCCGGCAACTACGTCTAGCACTAGGTAAAGCTGTTGGTCACTCTTAAATACAAACAAAACTAGATCCCCCATAGGATTACCAGATACAGTCTTCCCTCCTCTTGGGGTTAAACAATATGGAAACATGAAAGGCAGCATTCTCGGTGAACCCTTTCTCAGACTGCCACTCTTAGAAATTGTCAAAAAAACTCTACTCCCCAGAGTTGATCTATTCTCCGTGAATGGCATCTCTTGAGTTTCTTCCAAATCCTAGAACTTTCCCGGCTTGATCTATTCTCGGTGAATAGCATGTCTTGAACTTCTCTTGGTTTGGGGACCCACAGGCTTCCTAAAAGCATCCCCGCCTCCTCTTGGGTGTTGTACAAGGACCCTTCGGGTTCTTAAAAGTTCTCATGCCTTCTCTTGGGCTTAGTACAAGGACCCAGAGACCTCTACAGGTATAGGAACAAAACCTAGTCATTAATTTGCTAGAGCTGTCTTTCTGAGTCAAGTGTCAGACCAGTTATTGGGTTGACCTTCATCCCCTAACATACCAGCCTTCTCTTGGGCATCATACAAAGATCATTCACTATCTGAGAATCGATTTCTCAAAATACCAGTAGACTTGGACAGTCTCAATACCCTTTGGATTTCCCATTTCCTTAAAGAACAGGAAATAACCCTGATCCTATGATCAATCCCAAAGCACAACCTTACCTTTAATCTTTCCCTTCATAAGAATTAATTTTCTCTTTTATCCAACGTACTGGACCTGTCACTAAACTGAAACAGTCACCAACAAAGTTAGCTGCCTCTTAACCTTTGTATAATGATTCTTTCCTCAGCACAGTTAGCCTCTTCTTAGGCTTTGTATAATGATTCTCCCCTATGGAGCTAACCTTTTTCAGACTCTCTTGTTGAGTATAAAAGACTCTCTTGTTGAGTCAATCCCCTTTTAGCCTTCATCTCGGGCTTCGTAAGAGATAGAAAACACTCTCTTGTTGAGTATAAAGGACTCTCTTGTTTAGTCAAACCCCTTTTTAGCCTCCGTCTTAGGCTTCGTATAAGACAGATAAAAAAAACTCTCTTGTTGAGTATAAAAGACTCTCTTGTTGAGTCAATCTCCCTTTAGCCTCCATCTCGGGCTTCGTACGAGATAGAAAACACTCTCTTGTTGAGTATAAAAGACTCTCTTGTTGAGTCAAACACTTTTAGCCTCCATCTCGGGCTTCGTACGAGATAGAAAACACTCTCTTGTTGCGTATAAAAGACTCTCTTGTTGAGTCAAACACTTTTAGCCTCCATCTCGGGCTTCGTACGAGAAAGAAAACACTCTCTTGTTGAGTATAAAAGACTCTCTTGTTGAGTTAAACACTTTCAGCCTCCGTCTTGGGCTTCATACAAGGCACATATGAATCATTCTTTTGTTTAGTATAAAAGACTCTCTTGTTGAGTCGATCTCCTTTCAGCCTCTATCTCGGGCTTCGTACGAGACAACAAATCACTCTTTTTTTGAGTATAAAAGACTCTCTTGTTGAGTCGATCTCCTTTCAGCCTCTATCTCGGGCTTCGTACGAGACAACAAAACACTATCTTGTTGAGTATAAAAGACTCTCGTGTTGAGTCAATCACCTGTCAAACAGACTCTCTTGTTGAGTCACTTCCCTTTTAGCCTCCATCTCGGGCTTCGTACGAGGCACTAAAGCACTTTATTGTTGAGTCAGTCACTTGTTAGCACTCTCGTGTTGAGTCAACCCTTTTAGCCTCTATCTCGGGCTTCGTACGAGACAATAAATAAAAAGCACCCTCTTGTTGGGTCAATAGCCTTCTCTTAGGCTTTGTATAAAGAAAACCCTGGTTGAGTCAATCAACCTTTTAGCATCAAAATCTGTGCCTTACTCACAGCATAAAAACATCAACAAATCCTCTTTAGAGATGACAAATTCTCTCTCATCCTAAACCCTTTAGCTTCACATCTTAGGCTTTGAACAAGATACAAACCACCTTTAGCTTCACGTCTTGGGCTTTGAACAAGACACCAAAACAACCTCTTTCCTCCCATAGAATATGAGGAACTACGATCACTCTGATTTCCCTGCTTCATTAAATGGGAATACGTAGGCATAAGATTGAAAAAATCTTAGCGAGCATACTAATCAAAAACCCAAAATCCAGTATCTCCACTAAATCAACCCAAAAGAATCAAATTTAAACACATTACCAAAAAACTCACAAATAGTCCAGACACTGTGTTCTTAACAAAATAATCGAAGATTGGGCCCCACATCCGCATAACATCTGTAACCTAGCAGACCGCTGTTTAAACTCAGTATGCAAGCAGGGTTAATTGGAGACATCTATTTCCCTTCCTTAATTAGCTCAATAGGATAAAAAATGAATCGAACTGTAGTACCCAAGCGATCGTGACTCAGGACCACAAAAATCGTGCTACAGAAAAAATGGTGCCGACCGTGGGACCTGTTACTCTTTCTTACAATCTTCGATAGAAACTTTAAGTTTTCCAAATGTCACAGAAATGGCAACTCTGCTGGGGAGTCATTGTCTGTATAAGATCATAAGACTAGAGGTCTAGGATGATTAAGACAAATATATATATACTGCTTTTCCTAATTGATATTTGTGTTTATTTTTCTACTAATGGGAATGCGTGTGATGCCGCATGTGGAAAGATTGAGTATACACCTAAGATAGGTGATGGCAATACGGGTAATCTTACTGGGAGTGAATTCCAGCTAAGAGTCCCCGGTCGACCATTAAACTCAGTGGAGACTCCCTTTGCAGATACATTGCCAATATGACTTTGGTTGTTGAAAGTAGTGTGGTCGACTGGGTTATCTGAGAAGCTGAGGTTTTTAGTAGACTGAAACCGTTTTGTAGTGCGGAAGCTATCGGAAATAGTTGTCACGCGATACTACCCTTATCTGAGATCACTCAAGGATACATCAGCTCGCTGGCGATCCGCTTGCTGTTGTTATCCCAAGATGGGTCAATGATTTTGCGGACATGTACAAAAAATCACCAGTATAAACCTTTGGGGGGGGGGGGGGGGGTAGAGCCTTAACTTCATGACATCGACCCTTTGACCCCATGTTTTTCCTATGTTTTTGTGTGTTGCATTCATACATTCATTTAAAAAAACATTCAAAAAAGAAAATCTTCTCTTCTAGTCTCTCTTTTTCAAATTAAACTAAGACAATGATTGCAAATGTCAGATAAAGAGATTACGCTAATGGATTTCGGTATAAGGAAGACTCATAAGTACACCTTCAAGGTTCCAAAGTTAGAGGATTTGAGAGGTTTGGTGAGAATGATCACCAACCACGAGGCTTTCAGAGCCAAGTATGGGGGACTACTGTCTCTATTAAGGGTCCATGTAATCGAAGGAATCCTGTCCACACTAATCCAGTTCTACGATCCGGTCTATCACTGTTTCACATTCCTGGATTATCAACTAGCACCAACGCTGGAGGAGTATTCTCACCTGACTGATCTACATATCACTGATCAGGCTCCCTTTTCTGGACTGGAAGAAATTCCAAAATATCAAACCATTGCAAGAGCAATTTATTTAGATGAGTCAAAAGTCAAGACTCACATGACCACTAAGGGTGGCATCCAAGGTTTACCAGCCCAATTTTTGATAAAGAAAGCCCTGTACTTTGCTAGTATAGGGAACATGGCCGCTTTCGAAAGCATCTTTGTTTTGCTCACCTACGGGTTATTTTTGTTTCTTAAGATCGATAACTTTGTAGATATCAATGTCATTAAGATATGCATGATTGGAAATCCCGTACCAACTTTACTCGCAGATGCGTATCATTCGGTACACTTAAGGAATTTATACACCAGAGGAATGATCACGTGATGTGTACCCTTGCTTTACAAGTGGTTCACTTCCCATTTGCCCAAGTCTGCTGCATTTTGGGATCAAAAGAATACTTTACGTTGGTCACAGAGAATCATGTCTCTTACCAACTCTGACATCGATTGGTACAATCGAATCTACGACGGGATCAGAATCATTAACCGTTGTGGAAATTTCCCTAATGTACCCCTTATAGGAACTAAGGGGGGAATCAACTATCATCCGGTGTTATTTCGTCGTCAATTTGGATACCCAATGAGGCATGTCCCACGTAATGCTCATCTGGAAGGTCTTTTCTTCAAGGAAGGAGAAAACGACAGGGCACTAAAGACAAAAATAGTGCATACCTGGAAACACGTTCACAGGAAAGGACGAAAGTCTCTAGGAAAACCAGACTGTGTCTCGGTGGAGCCTTATCTCCACTGGGTACAAACTAGAGCTCTCAAGCTGAGGATGCCTTACCCTCATCAGGAAGTTCTTCCGTTAAGGGGCTTTGTCCTTTATTTCATGTCGGACACGGAAAAACTTTAGGTTACTCTCAACAAAGTTCAACAGGAGAGGAGGTCTTGGAGGAACTAGTACCATATTCTCAATGTGGAGTGTAAGAAAATATAGCAGCTATTGAAAGAAAAAGATGCTCTGCTTGAGATTTTATAGCAACATGCTGTAGAAAATCTGGATGACCAAAGGAATTTGCTCATTCTTTTCACATGGCAAAGGAATGACAACCCAACAATGGCCCAAGAGCCCCGGTCAAAGAAAAGGAAAGTACCAGAACCAGCACTTGAGCTCTCCTCAGAGAGGACTCGGGATCCATTAGTTTAGATTTCCTTTTACAACACTTTGTAAATTACTGTATTTCCATTTCCGCAATCCTTTGAATTCAATAAAAAGGGGTCTTCCCCACTGTTTGATATTTGCATTCCAATTTTCAAAGTTTACTTTGAATAAACAAAAAATGTACAATTAATATAATCATTGCATATCATTCATCATTCTCGCAAAACACATTCTTCTTACCTACGAATCTCACGTTTGCATCTCGATTCTAGAGTCAAACTGTCTCATTCGTACAATACTCGGGCCAATCGTCAGAAAAAGATGGATGATCTCGAGGAAGAGAACAGAGAGTTGAGAGAAGAGATCGACACTCTGAAAGAGGATCTGAGAAAGCCTCATAACGACATGCAAGCTCTAGCAGAAGCTCAGATGCAGCAACAAATGACTGTGATCTTAGAGATCACATCGGCGCACATAGTGGAGAAGTATGATCCTAGGTACAAAATACCAAAAGATCGTCCCTAGGGAATGCCTATTAACTATATCCCAAAAGGATATGTTCCGCCGATCACTGAGGATCAGGGAACCGCAGCAGGAACCGCTGGGACTGAAGGTTACAAACTTTGGGAAAGCGAAGATGCCAGGGGCCTGACAGCAACTCCTGAAGGTTACAAACTTTGGGAGAGGGAAGTACCTAGAGTCACTGCCATGATTACTATACCACCACCCGTGGTATACACTGTCTCGGAAGGATAGATTCCACAGATACCTTCTGGTGGAAACGAAAGTATGTTCGATAGAATGAACGAGTTCCAGGAACAGTTCCTGGAGATGCAGAAAGAACTACAAGCTCTTCGCGGTCAGGATTTATTTGGAAAGGACGCCGCAGACCTGTGTTTGGTCCCTAATGTGAAAGTTCCACACAAGTTCCAGGTACCCGACTTTGAAAAGTACAAGGGTAACTCTTGCCCTTAAAGCCACTTGGTGATGTACGCTCGGCGAATGTCAGCTCAGGCAAAGAACCAAGAGCTACTAATTCACTACTTTCAGGATAGTTTAACCGGTGCTGCATTAAAATGGTACATGGGTTTAAACCGCGCTACGATCGGCACGTTCAGAGATCTTGGCGCTGCTTTTGTTCAACAATATAAATACAATTTGGACATGACACCAAACAGAGATCAACTTAGATCAATGTCGCAAAAGGACAAGGAGATCTTTAAGGAATACACTCAGAGATGGCGTGAAATTGCCGCTCAGATTTCTCCACCTCTTGAGGAAAAAGAGATGACAAAGATCTTCTTGAAAACCTTGAGCTCATTTTACTACGACCGAATGGTTGCTAGTGCGCCCAGCGACTTCACCGAGATGGTGGGAATGGGAGTTCGTCTTGAGGAAGCCGTCTGAGAAGGACGTTTAGTTAAAGACGCTGGACCATCAAGTAGTACAAAACGGTACGGTAATGCTCTCCCTAAGAAAAAAGAGCAGGATATTGGGAATATCTCTCTTGGAAAGCAAAGGCGACGATACTAACCAGTAGCAGCTGTAACTCCTGCTAACAACCCTGCGCCTGTTCCTACGTATCAACCTCAGGTTGCGCAAAGTCAACCGAATCAATAGCAATTCCAGCAAAGGACATAACAGCCTCTTCAACAGGCTCATCCTCCATACAACAACAACCGTACAACGTGGCCACTAGGGTTTAGTCATATCCCCATGTTGTACACATAACTATTTCAATTACTACTAGTTAAGGGGCACGTCCAAACCAAGTCTCCCCTTTCAGTACCGAAAAATCCGCCTTTTTGGTTCAAAACGGATCAGACTTGTCCTTATCATCAAGGAGGACCAGGGCATAACATAGAAAACTGTCTCAGTTTCAAATCCGATGTGCAGAAGCTTATTAGGCGCGGGGTCTTATCTTTCAAAGATACGAATCCGAATGTTCTCACAAACCCGCTGCCTCAACACGAGAAAGCTGCTGTAAATTTAATAGAGAGAGTCTAACAACATCTATCAAATTCATGATGTACTCTTATTGAGGACCAATCTGGTCAAGATACATTGTAGACAGAGCGGATACGGCCATGTGCCACCTCAAAATTATCACCAGTGTGATATCTGCTCTAAAAACAATCAAGGATGTTCTGTGGTGCAATCAGCTCTACATGAACAATTGGATCTCGGGTGGATCCAAGAGCATCGAGTTCGTGGAGTCAACATGACCTACACAAATTCCAACATCATTCAGAACCACGACATCCGTGCAATGAATGTAAACTTGGTGGCGATGCACTCAAGGCAAAGCCAGTATCATAATCTGCCGCGGCACGATTACAATTCCTGTCTGACTTGCTCGGTAAACAAACAGGGATGCTCTTTTATACAAGAGGCCCTCCAGCGTCAGATGGATCTTAGGTGGATCCAGGACTACCATGATAGAAATCCTTATCAGATCAACATGGTTCAAATCTTTGATATTTGTTTGATGAATTCCAACTTGGTGGAGTTACACGCTAAGCAAGTCCAGCTCGGTTTTTCGACTTTGCATAATTATCAGAACTGTAAAGGATGTTGTGAGAGTGACCAGGGATATGCTCTCGTTCAGAGAACTTTACAACACTTGTTAAACCACTGGTGGCTTCCGATTTATATGGATGAAGACACGCAACAAATCAGTGTGGTTAATGGGAACCCTACTAGGCATCAAAGTCGGGATGTTCGATCAATGGAAACAGACCTAGTGAGGTTACACTGCATTCAAAGCGGACGTGGCCAAGTGCCACCATACAACTATGAACGCTGTAGAGTCTGCTCGGAGAATAACCAAGGATGCTACCTTGTGCGGGCAGCTCTTCAAGGTCAGTTGGATCATAAAGAGATTCACCCATGTCCGAGTTCCAAGCTGATCAACTGGATGCCAGACTACTTCAAAGATGTGGTTGTAATCTCTGATCGCGAAGGGACCAAGGATGTTTGTACCATCATCCCTCTACTGGACGAATCAATGGTTCTTAGCCAGGAACTGATTGAAGTTACCTGCGACAGTCAGAAAAATCAGAAAGCTCCTGTAGTTATCTATATGCCAGGACCATTACCGTATGAATCAGCTAAGGCTATCCCTTACAAATACGGTGAAACAATAATTGAGAATGGAAAGGAAATTCCATTACCCTCCGTTATGAATATTGCAGACATCAGTCGAGTAACACGGAGCGGTCGAATCTTCAACCGAGGAGTTGGAGAACCTAACAAATAAAAGGAACTTCAGATAAAAGCTCCCAATCCACCAATCGGTCAGTCCAGTGATCCCGACCTTTCAAAGAACGATGATGAGATGCTGAAGCTCATCCAAAGGAGTGAATACAACATTGTTGATCAGCTGTTACAAACTCCTTCAAAGATCTCTATGCTATCACTTTTAGTTAGTTTCGAAGCCCACAGAGAGCCTCTACAGAAAGTCTTAGAGCAGTCCTTTGTGGAACAGGATGTGTCAATACGACAGTTCGATAACATAATCTCTAACATCACTTCCTGCAACAACTTAGGATTCAGTGATGAGGATTTGCCAGATGAGGGCAAAAGTCACAACATGGCGCTCAATATCACAGTCAACTGCCAGGATGATGCTTTAGCCAGCGTACTGGTAGAAACCGGATCGGCCATCAACGTTATGCCAAAGTCCACTTTAATGTGACTATCATTCAAAGGGTCCTCGATGAGGGTCAATGAGGTTATCGTCAAAGCCTTTGACGGATCTCGGAAAGCAGTTATCGGCGAAGTCGACCATCCCATAACTATCGGTCCTCACACTTTCCTAATCACTTTCCAAGGTATGGACGTCCGGGCAGCGTACAGATGTTTATTAGGAAGACCCTGGATACACCAGGCTAGGGCAGTCACTTTGACACTGCACCAGAAACTGAAGTTCGTTAAGAACGATCAACTCGTCACGGTCTCTGGAGAACAAGCCTTGATCGTGAGTAACCTGTCATTATCTACTTGTATAGAACCAGAGGAGGTTATTGGGACTTAGTTCCAAGCACTTTCGGTGAGCAATGAGAATCAATCAGAGAAAGGAACCTCTATTTCCTCATACAAAGATGCTCTCGAGGTGATCAAAAGTAGCAATACAAAAGGATGGGGACATCTTGTCATTCCTTCTGATAATAAAACAAAGAAGGGTCTTGGTTTTTCTACGACCTGCACCCAGACAGCTGCTAACGATGAAAGTCTTCATCCCATTCAGAACTTCTTCCATAGTGGAGGTTTCCTTCACCCAGTGGCTCAAGAAGTACATACCATCAACGAGGGAGATCCCTCCGATACAGATGAAGAGTGGAAGTCCTATCTTAACGAGGACGGTTATATGTCTCAGGAAGAGATGCCTATGCCATTATGCTATCCCGCACAGAGTCTGAGATTTATACCCAGGTCAGATGTTAAAATGATATACGGAGATTGTGATCCTGAAGGATGCCACGCTCCACCAAACTCATTAGAGGAAGACACTCTGATGAAATACAACTTTGACCATGACTATTATGGCCCAATGGATGGTCTGCCTATCTGGTAACCGTACCTAGGAGACTTGGGGCAAGAAAATCAGCCAAACAATGAAAATCAGCTGAGCATCATTAAACATAATACCTATGTCCCCACCATGTCATGGGATCATTACTCAGGTCATTCAGAAAATATCCAGTACATCGATGAATTGGCAAAGCTTGCCAAACTAGAATTCATCAACTATGCTTTTCTTGAGGTCAACGTCATCGAAAGGGATGACTCCTCCAGTTCCACAGAAGTGTGGGACACCCTAGGACAACCAAGTGGAAAATACGACTATATGGTCAAGTACACTGCTCCTGAGAGCTCTCGTATCAGGCTCGAAGACATTCAGCCAACTGGGTAGGGAGATCCACCTGAGAGAACAATACTCTGCAAAATACAACAAAGGAATCCTCCTACGACAACTCCGCCTGGGAGACAGATTCCAATGATCCTGCTCCACCAGAAATCAGCGTTATTTCTGAAGACAAATCAAGGAAGGTACCAGACTTTGTGATTCACCGAGGAGTTCGCCGTCAATGGGTTGCAGTCGATGTTCTGAAGATCGTTCATAAGTTTAAGTAATTGCCGTCTTTATCTTAACCATTCACCCTGTCCAGGTGAAACGGATGTTTTGATAGGGCTCACTTTTCTGTAAATACCTCTTCGCATTTCCCAAACGACAGAGTTTTGTTTTATAGGGCTGTAGTTTCAAGAATCGACAAGATCATAAATAAAATAATGTCGTTCTGTAATTTCCGCATTAATTGCTATTTTCTCTTCTTTTTTTTTCAGAAAATGGTAATCCTAAAAAACAATTCAAATAATAAAAACAAGCAGTTTTCAAAAAAACAATGCACACACTCTTGCATTTCTATCTATCTCTTCTAAACACAAATCATCACGTCATGCAGATTGCTTGTTTTAAACCCCGTTGAAACATACGATCCAATGCATTCTCCCAACTTTGAATTCCCGGTATTTGAGGCTGAAGAAGAAGATGACAAAGAAATTCCAGAAGAGATCTCCCGATTACTCAGACAAGAGGAAAGGTCCATTAAACCTCACAAAGAGCCGTTGGAAACGGTCAACTTGGGCTCAGAGGAAGAAATAAAAGAGGTCAGGATTGGGGCATTGCTCAGTTCAACTGTCAAAGAAAGTTTGACAAAGCTTATCAAAGAGTTTCCTGATGTATTTGCTTGGTCCTATCAGGATATGCCAGGATTGGATACCAGCATCGTGGAACATCATTTACCTTTACGGTCAAAATGTCCACCAGTAAAACAGAGGTTGAGACGAACTCATCCAGACATGGCCATCTAAATCAAAGAGGAAGTCCAAAAACAGATTGACGCGGGTTTCCTCGCCATGTCAGAATATCCTCAATGGTTAGCCAACATCGTACCCGTTCCAAAAAAGGACGGAAAGGTCAGAATGTGTGTCGATTACAGAGATCTAAACAAGGCCAGTCCAAAGGACGACTTTCCTTTGCCGCACATTGACATGCTGGTAGACAGTACATCGAAATTCAAAGTTTTCTCCTTCATGGATGGATTCTCGGGCTATAATCAGATTAAAATGGCACCGAAAGACATGGAGAAAACTTCGTTCATTACCCCATGGGGTACTTTTTGTTACAAGGTAATACCGTTCGGTTTGAAGAACGCCGGAGCAACCTATCAAAGGGCCGTGACTACTCTGTTTCATGACATGATACACAAGGAAATAAAGGTATATGTCGATGATATGATTGCTAAATCTAAAACATAAGATGAGCATGTGACCCACCTGTCAAAACTATTCGAGCGGTTGAGAAAGTACAAACTCCGCGGTGTCCGCTCAGAGAAACTCTTAGGGTTCATCGTCAGCCAGAAAGGAATTGAGGTTGATCCTGACAAGGTCAAGGCCATTCAAGAAATGCCTTCTCTGAAAACTGAAAAACAAGTCAGAGGATTCCTGGGACGTCTGAACTATATTTCCAGATTCATATTCCTCGTGACCGCGACATGCGCGCCGATTTTCAAATTACTCAAAAAGAATCAGGACTGCATTTGGACAAAAGACTATCAAACTGCCTTCGACAGTATCAAGGAATACCTATTGAATCCGACAATTCTATCACCTCCAGTGGAAGGAAGGCCACTAATCATCTACTTAACAGTCATAGAGGACTCGATGGGTTGTGTACTTGGCCAACAAGACGAAACAAAAAGGAAGGAATCCGCCATTTACTATTTGAGCAAGAAATTCACCGATTGCGAGACTCGGTACACTATGCTTGAGAAAACTTGCTGTGCTCTGGCTTGGGCAGCCAAACGTCTTCGCCAGTATATGATTCGTCATACTACTTGGCCAGTCTCCGAAATGGATCCAATCAAGTATGTTTTTGAAAAGCCTGCTCTACGGGAAGGATCGCCCGTTGGCAGATGTTGTTATCAGAATATGACATCGAGTACCACGCTCAGAAAGCCGTTAAAGGAAGTGTTTTAGCCGATCATTTGGCTCATCAACCGATTGACAATCAAGAATCAGTCGGGTTTGACATCCTAGATGAAGATGTTATGTATCTAAAAATGAAAGATTGCGATGAACCGCTACCCAGTGAAGGGCCAGAACCAGGTTCCCAATGGGGACTAATCTTTGACGGAGCTGTCAATCATTACGGAAACGGAATTGGGGCAATCATCATAACACCTTAGGGTACCCACATTCCTTTCACCGCCAGACTTACATTCAAGTGTACAAACAACGAGGCCGAATACGAAGCTGGTATCATGGGTCTCGAAGAAGCGATCGACTTAAGGATCAAAAACTTGGATGTATATGGCGACTCAGCCCTGGTTATCAATCAGATTAAAGGAGATTGGAACACATACCAATCAGGACTGATACCTTACAAGATTACGCAAGAAGGTTGCTACCCTTCTTCAACAGAATTGAGTTTCATCATATCCCTCGTGAGGAGAATCACATGGCTGATGCACTAGCCACCCTCTCTTCTATGATTAGTGTAGGTCAATGGAACGACTTACCTAAGATCGACATAATGCACCTTGAACAGTCCGCTTACATCTTCAAGATCGAAGCAGTCATAGACGACAAACCTTGGTATCACGATATCAAATGCTTCCTTCAGAAACAAGAGTACCCACCTGGGGCATCGAGAAAAGACAGGAAAATCCTCAGAAGACTGGCAGGCAACTTTTTCCTGAGCGGTGATACACTCTACAAGAGAAACTTTGACATGGTCTTGCTCCGATGCATAGACAGACCAGAAGCAGACTTACCGATGAAAGAAATTCATGAAGGATCCTTTGGTACTCATGCCAACGGACACACAATGGCGAGCAAAAATTCTGAGAGCATGGTACTATTGGTTGACCATGGAATCCGACTGCTACAAGTACATGAGGAGGTGTCACAAGTGTCAGATATACTCAGACAAAATCCATGTACCGCCGATGCATCTCAAAGTTCTTTCTTCCCCGTGGCCTTTTTCCATATGGGGAATCGACATGATCGGCATGATTGAGCCCAAGGCTTCAAACGGACATCGGTTCATTCTAGTAGCCATTGATTACTTCACCAAGTGGGTTGAAGCAGCATCATACGCCAATGTAACACGACAAGTGGTGGTCCAATTTATCAAAAACAATATCATCTGCCGTTTTGGTGTTCAAAGCCAGATCATTACTGATAATGGATCTAACTTGAACAATAAGCTGATGAAAGAGTTGTGTGCAGAGTTCAAGATCGAACACCATAATTCATCTCCCTACCGACCCAAGATGAACGTAGCGGTATAAGCGGTTAACAAGAACATCAAGAGGATTGTTCAGAAGATGGCTGTTACCTACAAATATTGGCACGAGATGCTACCCTTTGCTCTTCACGGTTATCACACATTTGTCCGCACTTCAACAGGGGAAACCCCTTTCTCTCTAGTATATGGCATGGAAGCAGTGCTCCCCATAGAAGTAGAGATCCCATCAATCCGGGCATTGATGGAAGCTAAGCTTACAGAAGCCGAATGGTGTCAAAGTCGACACGACGAACTGAATCTGATCGAAGAAAAATGAATAACGGCATTATGCCATGGTCAATTGTATCAGCAAAGAATGAAGAAGGCGTTCGACAAAAAGGTCTGACCTCGCGTCTTCAGGAAAGGAGACCTTGTGCTCAAAAAGATACAATCATTTCTCACTGATCCTCGGGGCAAGTGGACTCCGAATTATGACGGCCCCTATATGGTCAAGAAAGCTTTCTCAGGCGGCGCCTTGAGACTTGCAACCATGGATGGAGAAGTATTTGCCTACCCACCAATGTTGATGTAGTCAAGAAATACTTCGCCTAAACTAAAAAAAAAATGTCTCGGTGGATTGAAAACCCGAAAGGGCGGTCCGGAAAAAAATTAGAGACATAATCAAAAATCATCCCGGTGGATTGGAAATCTCAAAGTACAATCCAGGAAAAATTTAGGGATTCATGGCAAGTAACTACGCCCAACAGGGGCAAATCCCCTAGTAGCAGTCATGCCATCCATCAGAAAACTCCAGTCAAGGTCATCTTCGACAGAAGCTCAGGATGCCCCGAATTCAAAGTTGGTAGAAGGATAGTGGTCGTCATGTTTCAATGTAGCCCTTTTCCCTTAAATTACCATTTTCTAAACTTTGTAAATACTCTATGGAATCACGCGTTTGGCTGATTTCCATCCTATCGATAAATTTTAGCCCTTGTGCTTTTGTTTGCAATTCTTATTTGTTTTAGCTTTACAGAACTACGTTTTAATATGATCAACGATTCTTGAAACGAAACAAAAATGAATTTTACTTGTCAAACTTTTCTGCTTTTAAAATAAAGATGGCAATTTCTTTTGACTGTCGAACATCGAAAGAACATCGATCGCTTCTCCAGAAGTAATCAACCTCAAAGTGCAGAATCAAAGTACTCCTTCTAAATCCAGTACGCCTGAATGAAGGATCAGCTGTGTCAGAGACCGTGTTTCATCTGACACCCCCGACAGAGTTCTTACCTCCTAAGCCCGACCAACGGTTGTTCCCCACAGGGACTATTTCTCCTAAGCAAGGCAGAATTGCTATCATGAACCAATCATACTTTACATCCCCCACTGTGGCCGAGTATCCAGTCGTGTCCATCTACTGGTCTGTATGTCACGTCAGTTTTGTCAGCATATACATACATACATCATGCATTATTGATTTACATTCATATTCATATTGAATCACTATCACTCTAGTTGGTCTTATCCCCTGGTGATAACAGTCCTCTCAATCGAGTTGTCAGTTCTTTCCTCGTCAGGAAATGTTGCATCTGAACTATCTCTCTCCTCCAGTTTATTTCTGGATTAGAGTTGGCCCTTGGCCACTTTGATAACTTGAACCTCTGAAAACCAGAGAGCCCTCGACAAACGTCACTCTTCGCCATTGAAGATGATATTTTCGCTTTCCCGAATTAAGGAAAATCCCTAGAGAAAACCTCTTAATCAGAGATTCGACAATACAACAGTTTTTCTCCAAATAAATCCGCTGACGAAAAGGTCATCAACACCTCAAAATTGGGTCACATCATATGGCATTTCTCCGAGAAGATCTCGAAGAAAAGTATGATGTAATATCTCCAAGCCGGAGGCAGTCTCTCAAGAGACTCGTTTTCCCCCAGTACAGACGACAAATGGTGTCTCCAACAGAGAAGTTTGTACCCCTCTACAACTCAGACGAACGGGTTCCCCAGTAAGTCTGACATCAAAACTTTTTCCATCAAATGGCATCTCCCCAGGAAAATTCGGCGAGAAGTTTGAGGAAAATCGCTACACATAGCGTCCCTTGTCAAGAAAATTTATTGACAAAAGAAACTAAGACCAGTTCCTTGGTAGGAAACCAGGATCGAGGGGAAGTTTATATCAGAAACTAAGACCAGTTCCTTGGTAGGAAGCCAGGATCGAGGGGAAGTTTATATCAGAAACTAAGATCAGTTCCTTGGTAGGAAACCAGGATCGAGGGGAAGTTTATATCAGAAACTAAGACCAGTTCCTTGGTAGGAAACCAGGATCGAGGGGAAGTTTATATCAGAAACTAAGATCAGTTCCTTGGTAGGAAACCAGGATCGAGGGGAAGTTTATATCAGAAACTAAGACCAGTTCCTTGGTAGGAAACCAGGATTGAGGGGAAGTTTATATCAGAAACTAAGCGCAGTTCCTTGGTTGGAAACCAGGATCAAGGGGAAGTTTATTTCAACAAAAAACTAAGACCAGTTTCTTGGCTAAAGACCAGGATCGAGGGGAAGTTTACCTTTTCTAAGTATCATTGCTTAGTGAAAGAAGATGAATGCGTAAGCTACCATTCATAACCGCCATCAAAATTTCGGGTATTCCGATATTTAATCCTCTTGCACCCGGAATGCCTGAATACCTTCGCCATTCACACCTTCGGGTCCAAGAAGATTAAATAGGGGCATCTGTTATACCCCAAATTTTGACCACTAAGATTTCCCATCATTGTGTAAATCATCATCACAATATGGGTGTATCATCATGCCTCATTAGTCTCCCCAAAGATGGGTGAGCATTCACTACAATCAAACTTAGGGTTTCAAGCCCTCTCATAGCTCTTAGACAAAGGATCAATCAAGTATGACATGATCTTCAACTTGTCTAAACCTCTCAAACATCCCCAATGGATCAAGAGGACTCCCACCTTAAGGATTAAGCATAAGGCTGCAAGATTATGAGTGGATCAAGCCTCAAGATCGCTAGTGTCACCAAATTAGGGTTTGGTCGACCAGGGCCTCCAGATGGAAATTTTCCTCTGGGCATGAGGCAATGCTTCAAAGCATAACCTAAAATTCTCCATGGGACATCATAAACCCAATCAACAAGTCAATTTAGCCTCAGGGGATGCATTCATAAAAAAAATCAGGAATTAGGGTTTCTTGACCTAATTCACCCCTAAGTTGACTTGTGGGACAAAACATGAGCCAAGATCTCAAGACATGATTTGAGGGACTCTAACACACTACATTGATCCATTTGCAACAATGGATTGATCCAAGAAGCTTGAGCAACAAGTTTCAAATTCATCGGAACCACAATTAGGGTTTCACGGGAAACGTCAACTGTGCCTTTGACTTTTGACCCAGGCATGCTCCCAAACCTTGGGACATGATTCAATACACCCTATAACACCTATAAAATCAATCCATCAAGTCTGATTTAGGTCAAGGACTTGATTTCATAGAGGATCGCACAGTTTGGAGTTCATCTGACAAAAAGTCAACTATGCCCAAAAGTCAAAATTTGACTTTTTGATTTTTTGATCAATTATGGTTCCCTAACCCTAAAATGATGATAATGTGTGATTGGAATCATCATTCATCAAGAAAAATCAAGAAAAGTGGGATAACTCGTAAAAGGGGTAACCATAAAAACTTAGAAATTTTCTAAGTTATGGAACAAAGTGGCTAGGGTACCAACTTTGGAGGATCATATCTCCTAAACCACAAGGCCATTTTCCCCATTCAAATCTGGATTTGTAGATCTCATGGACCTCTACAAAAGCTTTAACTACACCTCATTCCAATTCATCATGGATTTTGTGTTATGATTGGGTCAAAATGGCTGAAAACATGAAATGTCATTTTTTCCAACACTTTGTGAAATTTTCACTAAGTCAGAATCTGCCTTCACTTTTTTCCAAATGTAGGGGCATTTTTCACTTAGATCCAAAAGGTATCAAAACAAACTATGATCACACATATGTTGTATCATATGAGGGCTTCCCAAAATGACCAAGAACTTCACCAAACTCAACTTGAGCAAGAAGTTATGACAGTGGCAATATGCCTTGCTGCAACTGTCATAACAAGGCAGATTTGGGAGTTTTGCTCGATTTGCTCAAAATTTGCAAAGGGGAAGCAAGTCTATCCATCTGAACACCTCAAGGGGAGACCAAGGAGGGACAAACACTGATCCATCAGCCTCCCAAGTCTTTGGAACCAAATGTAGCATGCCAAACCTAAAAATGCCTAAAAGAGGGACAAGACTCCAATTTTGGTTTGGAGCATTTAATGGATGCACCAAGGTGGCATGGACTGAGCCATTTCCAACTAAATTCAGTCAAGACATATCCAAAACCAAGGGAACCAGCAGCCTGTGCCCTAACCTCTAGTCAATGGCTAGAGGAGACTTGGATTCCCATTGATCAACATTGGCCAAACCTCTACAGCAGTTGCCATTCACTATTGCTTGCAAAACAAACTTGCTCCACTATAAATAGAGCTCATTTGTGCTCAATTTGAGTACACCAAAGCCATCAAACAGATGCTTTCCTCAAAATCACTTTCTCACGGCAAAAATACCTTCTTTAGCAAGGTAACTCTCAGTTTTTGAGTTAGAGAGCATTTCCATCACAGCTCATGATCCAAACACATCCAATATGTCATATCTAAGTTGTCCAAACTCTCACAAGTGACCTGTAACACCAAAATCACAAAGGCCCATCTCAAAACCTCAAAATAGGTTGTGCATTTTTCAAGCCATGTCTTGAATCAGTCACTTTCCAAACCAGATAAAACCTCAAACACACTCCAAATATCATCCTTGAACTGTCCCAAATGGTTCTACACATCTGGAACACCAATTGAGAGAGTTGCTATTTTGGCCACTTTTGCCCCTTTGGCAAGAAAGGGCCAATTTCCATTCCGGAGGTTTCCAGCTGATTCCAATCATCCTAAAAGCTTCTAAGGGATAATTTGAGGGTGTCCAAAGCATCAAAACATTTCTGGAACAAAGCACTTCGTAGTTAGCTCAAAAGCTCCAAAGAGAGGTAAACATCACAACTTGAACTCTCTAAAATATGCCTTGCTTTGAAATCCACTGATCATGCATCTCTTATACATGTTATATGTGTTGTGTTTGCACTAATTTATCATGTAATTCCCACCTGTACCAAGAGGTAGCACAGAAAATGCAAAACATGGCCTATTTCAAAACTATTATTGAGTTTTGAGGAGGATTTGTTTTCTAGAAAAAACCACCACCACCATTGGATTCCTTAGGAAATTCTAGGCCAGATGCATATAAATTTTGTCTCCATCCATGGAGAAATGAGAAAGTTATGGCCTTCATGTTTCTAACCAAAATCTTGCCTTGCCTTGCCTTGGGCCAGGCCAAAAAACAAGGCAAACCTTGTATATTTGTGGTTGTGTTTCAATCAACGGATGTATCACCACCCCAGTAGTAAGGCGCGCGCCCTGTACACAAGAGGTCTGGGGTTCGAATCCCCCTCGCCCCAGATCCTCTTTTTTACCACTTTTTCATATTTTTTCATATTTTACTATTTTTCATATTATTTTTAATGATTTGAAAAATTAATAACTCCCTCAATTTTAATTATTTTTTATTGGTTCTTTTTGCAAAAAATCACAAAAATGTTGAAATATTTTATCCCATAAAAAAATCAAATTTATATTATTTATTTAATATAATTAGTGTTTTTGTGAATAAATTCATTTTTAATTGTTTTTAAACACTTAAAAGTGAATATTTATCTTGTAAATCAAAACCAAATGAGTTTTAATTCATCTTGTGATTAAAACCTCATTTTCCAAACCTTAAACAAAAATCACAAGTGGTTTATTGAAGCTTATTTGGTAATTTTATCATTTTATTGATTTTCTTTAAATATTTACTTTTAAAGGAAAACAAATTTAGGGTTTCTTTGATTTTCACCCTCACAAATCTTTTACAAAATCTCTGGGCCTCTAATAGAGTGTAAGACCCATCCCTTGTAAATAAAAACCTTTTTGGGCCTCAATGCATTGTATAAGTCCCAGTACGTTAAAGAAATCTCGGCGCGATCGTCATTTTTCAAAAGAAAATTATTTGGGCCTCTCCTTGAGTTGTAAGCCCCATCTCTTAAACCAAACTTCTTTGGGCCTCTAATAGAGTGTAAGACCCAACCCCCTTTTTAACCAAAACCTTTTGGGCCTCGGATATAGTATAAGTCCCTCCGCGTTAAAAGAAAAATCTCGGCGCAATCGCCAGTTCAAAAATCAAATCATCTGGGCCTACCCTCGTGTTATAAGCCCCATTCCTTTTCTTTAAACACCTTTGGGCCTCTTGAGAGAGTGTAAGACCCATCCCTTTGTACAGAAAACCTTTTCGGGCCTCAGTCACATGTATAAGTCCCCGTACAATTTCAAAACAGCAGTGCAATCACTGATAAAACCTTGGGCCTCTCCTTGAGCTATAAGCCCCATCCATCTTTTCAAAGCACTTTCTCCTTTGGTTTGGAATATAATATTGTTATCAAAGCTTTCTTTGTTGAACAACTAACAAAACAACATGGAAGCTCTACAACCGAGTAAGTGTCTACCCGTTTTCTTTATCCACTTTCATATATATATATATATATATATAACTGTATTGAGGGGATGCTCACTGTAAGTCCTCTTTCACATCCTTCTATATACTTGTCAAATATCAACTGTGTAATACTAGTATAGTTATTTAGAGTTTTCCCCGGCAACTACGTCTAGCACTAGGTAAAGCCTGTTGGTCACTCTTAAATACAAACAAAACTAGATCCCCATAGGATTACCAGATACAATCTTCCCTCCTCTTGGGGTTAAACAATATGGAAACGTGAAAGGCAGCATTCTTGGTGAACCCTTTCTTAGACTGTCATTCTTAGAAATTGTCAAAGAAACTCTACTCCCCAGAGTTGATCTATTCTTCGTGAATGGCATCTCTTGAGTTTCTTCCAAATCCTAGAACTTTCCTGGCTTGATCTATTCTCGGTGAATAGCGTGTCTTGAACTTCGCTTGGTTTGGGGATCCACAGGCTTCCTAAAAGCATCCCCGCCTCCTCTTGGGCGTTGTACAAGGACCCTTCGGCTTCTTAAAAGTTCTTATCCCTTCTCTTGGGCTTAGTACAAGGACCCAGAGACCTCTACAGGTATAGGAACAGAACCTAGTCATCAATTTGCTAGAGCTGTCTTTCTGAGTCAAGTGTCAGACCAGTTAATGGGTTGACCTTCATCCCTTAACATACCAACCTTCTCTTGGGCATCATGCAAAGATCATTCACTATCTGAGAATCGATTTCTCAAAACACCAGTAGACTTAGACAGTCTCAATACCCTTTGGATTTCCCATTTCCTTAAAGAATAGGAAATAACCATGATCCTACGATCAATCCCAAAGCACAACCTTACCTTTAATCTTTCCCTTCATAAGAACTGATTTTCTCTTTTATCCAACATACTAGACCTGTCACTAAACTGAAACAGTCACCAACAAAGTTAGCCTCCTCTTAGGCTTTGTACAATGATTCTCCCCAGTGGAGCTAACCTTTTTCAGACTATCTTGTTGAGTATAAAAGACTCTCTTGTTGAGTCAATCCCCTTTTAGCCTCCATCTCGGGCTTCGTACGAGATAGAAAACACTCTCTTGTTGAGTATAAAAGACTGTCTTGTTGAGTCAAACCCCTTTTTAGCCTCCATCTTAGGCTTCGTATAAGACAGATAAAAAACACTCTCTTGTTGAGTATAAAAGACTCTCTTGTTGAGTCAATCTCCCTTTAGCCTTCATCTCGGGCTTCGTACGAGATAGAAAACACTCTCTTCTTGAGTATAGAAGACTCTCTTGTTGAGTTAAACACTTTTAGCCTCCATCTCGGGCTTCGTACGAGATAGAAAACACTCTCTTGTTGAGTATAAAAGACTCTCTTGTTGAGTCAAACACTTTTAGCTTCCATCTCGGGCTTCGTATGAGATAGAAAACACTCTCTTGTTGAGTATAAAAGACTCTCTTGTTGAGTCAAACACTTTCAGCCTCCATCTTGGGCTTCATACAAGGCACATATAAATCACTCTTTTGTTGAGTATAAAAGACTCTCTTGTTGAGTCGATCTCCTTTCAGCCTCTATCTCGGGCTTCGTACGAGACATCAAATCACTCTTTTGCTGAGTATAAAAGACTCTCTTGTTGAGTCGATATCCTTTCAGCCTCTATCTCGGGCTTCGTACGAGACAGCAAAACACTCTCTTGTTGAGTATAAAAGACTCTATTGTTGAGTCAATGACCTATCAAACAGAATCTCTCGTTGAGTCACTTCCCTTTTAGCCTCCATCTCGGGCTTTGTACGAGGCACTAAAGCACTCTATTATTGAGTCAGTCACTTGTTAGCACTCTCTTGTTGAGTCAACCCTTTTAGCCTCTATCTCGGGCTTCGTACTAGACAACAAATAAAAAGCACCCTCTTGTTGGGTCAATAGCCTCCTCTTAGGCTTTGTATAAAGAAAACCCTGGTTGAGTCAATCAACCTTTTAGCATCAAAATCTGTGCGTTGCTCACAACATACAAACATCAACAACTCCTCTTTAGAGATGACAAATTCTCTCTCATCTAAACCCTTTAGCTTCACATCTTGGGCTTTGAACAAGATACAAACCACCTTTAGCTTCACGTCTTGGGCTTTGAACAAGACACCAAAACAACCTCTTTCCTCCCATAGAATAGGAGGAACTACGATCACTCTGATTTCCCTGTTTCATTAAACGGGAATACGTAGGCATAAGATTGAAAAAATCTTAGCGAGCATACTAATCAAAAACCCAAAATCCAGTATCTCCACCAAATCAACCCAAAAGCATCAAATTTAAACGCATTACCAAAAACCTCACAAATAGTCCAGACACTGTGTTCATAACAAAATAATCGAAGATTGGGCCCCACATCCACATAGCATCTGTAACCTAGCAGACCGCTGTTCAAACTCAGTATGCAAGCAGGGTTAATTGGAGACATCTATTTCCCTTCCTTAATCAGCTCAATAGGATAAAAAATGAATCGAACTGTAGTACCCAAGCGATCGTGACTCAGGACAACAAAAATCGCGCTACACATGTGACCCACCTGTCAAAACTATTTGAGCGGCTAAGAAAGTACAAACTCCGCTTGAATCCCAATAAGTACACATTCGGTGTCCGTTCAGGGAAACTGCTAGGATTCATCGTCCGCCAAAAAGGAATTGAGGTTGATCCTGACAAGGTCAAGGCCATTCAAGAAATGCCTTCTCCAAAGACTGAAAAACAAGTCAGAGGATTCCTGGGACGTTTGAATTACATTTCCAGATTTATATTCCTCATGACCGCAACATGTGCGCCAACCTTCAAATTACTCAAAAAGAATCAGGACTGCGTATGGACAGAAGACTGTCAAACAACCTTCGATAGTATCAAGGAATACCTGATGAACCCGCCAATTCTATCACCTCCAGTGGAGGGAAGACCACTGATCATCTATTTAACAGTCTTGGAAGACTCCATGGGTTGTGTACTTGGCCAACAAGATGAAACCAAAAGGAAAGAGTCTGCCATCTACTATTTGAGTAAGAAATTTATCGACTGTGAGACTCGGTACACTATGCATGAGAAAACTTGCTACGCTCTGGCTTGGGCAGCCAAACGTCTTCGCCAGTACATGATTTGTCATACTACTTGGTTAATCTCAGAAATGGATCCAATCAAGTATGTCTTTGAAAAGCCTGCTCTCACGGGAAGGATTGCCCGTTGGCAGATGTTGTTATCAGAATACGATATCGAGTACCATGCTCAGAAAGCCGTCAAAGGAAGTGTTTTAGCTGATCACTTGGCTCATCAACCGATTGACGATCAGGAATCAGTCGGATTTGACTTCCCAGACGAAGATGTCATGTACTTAAAAATGAAAGATTGCGAGGAACCCCTACCCAGTGAAGGGCCAGAACCGGGTTCCTAATGGGGACTTATCTTTGACAGAGCTATCAATCATTATGGAAACGGAATTGGGGCAATCATCATAACACCTCAGGGTACCCATATTCCTTTCACCGCCAGACTAAGATTTAAGTGCACAAACAACGAGGCCGAATACGAAGCTTATATCATGGGTCTCGAAGAAGCGATCGACTTAAGGATCAAGAACTTGGATGTATATGGCAACTCAGCCCTGGTTGTCAATCATATCAAAGGAGATTGGAACACATGCCAATCAGGATTGATTCCTTAAAAAGACTACGCGAGAAGGTTGTTACCATTCTTCAACAGAATCGAGTTTCATCATATCCCTCGTGAAGAGAATCACATGGCTGATGCATTAGCCACTCTCTCTCCCATGATTAGTGTAGGTCAATTGAACGACATACCTAAGATTGACATAATGCGCCTTGAAAGGCCCGCTTACATCTTCACAATTGAAGCAGTCATAGACGACAAACCTTGGTATCACAATATCAAATGCTTCCTTCAGAAACAAGAGTACCCACCAGGGGCTTCCAGAAAAGACAGAAAGAACCTGAGGAGATTGGAAGGCAGCTTCTTTCTGAGCAGTGATACACTCTATAAGAGAAATTTTGACATGGTCTTGCTCCGATGCGTAGACAGACCAGAAGCAAATATACTGATAAAAGAAATTAACGAAGGATCCTTTGGAACTCATGCCAACAGACACACAATGGCGAGAAAAATTCTTAGAGTAGGCTACTATTGGTTGACCATGGAATCCGATTGCTACTAGTACATGAGAAGGTGTCACAAGTGTCAAATATATGCTGACAAGATCCATGTACCGCCAACACATCTCAACCCATGGCCTTTTTCCATATGGGGAATCGACATGATTGGCATGATTGAACCTAAAGCTTCAAACGGACATCTGTTCATCCTGGTAGCCATTGACTACTTCACCAAGTGGGTCGAAGCAGCGTCATACGCCAATGTAACCCGACAAGTGGTGGTCTGATTTATCAAGAACAATCTCATCTGCCATTATGGTGTTCCAAGCCAGATCATTACTGATAATGGATCCAACTTGAACAACAAGATGATGAAAGAGTTATGCACTGAGTTCAAGATCAAACACTATAACTCATCTTCCTACCGACCTAAGATGAATGGAGCGGTAGAAGCGGCTAACAAAAACATCAAGAAGATTGTTCAAAAGATGGTTGTAACCTATAAAGACTGGCACGAGATGCTACCCTTTGCCCTTCACGGTTATCGCACATCTGTCCGTACTTCAACAGGGGAAACCCCTTTCTCTCTAGTATATGGCATGGAGACAGTGCTTCCCATAGAAGTAGAGATCCCATCGATCCGGGTATTGATGGAAGCTAAGCTAACAGAGGCTGAATGGTGTCAAAGTCGACACGATGAACCAAATCTGATCGAAGAAAAGTAAATAACGGCTCTATGCCACGGTCAGGTGTATCAGTAAAGAATGAAGAAAGCGTTCGACAAAAAGGTCCTACCCCGTGTCTTCAGAAAAGGAGACCTTGTGCTCAAAAAGATATAATCATTCCTCACTTATTCCCGGGGCAAGTGGACTCCAAATTATGACGGCCCTTATGTGGTCAAGAAAGCTTTCTCAGGCGGTGCCTTGAGACTCGCAACCATGGATGGAGAAGAATTTTCCTACCCCACAAATGTTGACGTAGTCAAGAAATACTTTGCCTAAAAAAAACGTCTCGGTGGATTGAAAACCCGAAAGGGCGGTCCAGGCAAAAATTAGAGACATAATAAAAAATCATCCCGGTGGATTGGAAATCTTAAAGTACAATCCAAGCAAAAATTAGGGATTAAATGGCAAGTAACTACGTCTGACAAGGTTAAATCCCTCAGCAGTCATGCCATCCATCAGGAAAACTCCAGTCAAGGTCATCTTCGACGGAAGCTCAGGATGTCCAGAATTCAAAGTTGGTAGAAGGATAGCGGTCGTTATGTTTCAGTGTAGCCCTTTTCCCTTAAATTACCATTTTCTAACTTTGTAAATACTCTATGGAATCACGCGCTTGGCTGATTTCTATCCTATCAATAAAATTTGAGCCCTAATGCTTTGTTTGTAATTCCTATTTGTTTTAGCTTTACACAATGATGTTTTTAATATGATCAACGATTCTTGAAATAAAACAAAAATGAATTTAATTGTCAAAATTTTCTGCTTTTAAAATAAAGATGGCAATTCTTTTGACCGTTGAACATCGAAAGAACATCGATCGCTTCTCCAAAGGTGGTTGAACCTCAAAGTACAGAATCAAAGTACTCCCTCTTAAACCAGTACGCCTGAATGAAGGATCAACTGTATCAAATGTGATTTTCCCATCTGATATCTCCGGCAGAGTTCTTACCTCCTAAGCCCAACCAACGTTTTCCCCACAGGGACTATCTCTCCTAAGCAAGGCAGAATTGCTATTTTGGACCAAATGGTACTTTTTCGACCCCAACAGTGGCCGAATATCCAGTCTTGTTCATCACTTAGTCTATATGTCGCGTCAATTTTGTCAGCATAAACATACATACATCATGCATTATTGATTTGCATTCATATTCATATTGCATCACTATCACTCTAGTCAGTCTTAACTCTAAGTGGTAAAGTCCCCTTGTCAATCGAGTTGTCAGTTCTTTCCTCGTCAGGAAACGAATCATTTAAGCAGTCTCCCTCCAGTTTATTTCTGGATTGGAGTTGGTACTTGACCACTTTGATAACTTGAACCTCTGAAGGACAAGAAGACAGTCGACGAACGTCACTCTTCACCATTGAAGATGATATCTTCACTATCCCGGATTAAGGAAGATCCCTAGAGAAAGCCTCACAACTAAAGACTCTCAGCAACACATTGATTTTTTCTCTCCAAAAGAGTCAATGTTAATGAAGTCATCAACACCTCAAAATTGGATTGCATCACATGGCATTTCTCCGAGAAGATCTCGAGGAAAAGTATGATCTAGTATCCCCAAGTAGAGAGCGGTCTTTCAAGAGACTCGTTTTCCCCAGTAGAGTCAACAAATGGCGTCTCCAATAGAGAAGTTTGAACACCTCTACAACTCATACAAATGGGTTCCCCAGCAAGTGTGACATCATATCTTTTTCTGTCAAATGACATCTCCCCAGGAAAATTCGGCGAGAAGTTTGAGGAAAACCGCTATAAATAGCGTCCCTTGTCAAGGAAGCTTATTGACAAAAGAAACTGAGAACAGTTCCGTGGCTGAAAACCAGGATCGAGGGGAAGCTTATTGACAAAAGAAACTGAGACCAGTTCCGTGGCTGAAAACCAGGATCGAGGGGAAGTTTATTGACAAAAGAAATTGAGACCAGTTTCGTGGCTGAAAACCAGGATCGAGGGGAAGTTTATATCAGAAACTAAGACCAGTTCCTTGGCTGAAGACCAGGATCGAGGGGAAGTTTTTACCTTTTCTAAGTATCATTGCTTATCAAAAGAAGATGGATGAGCAAACTGCCATTCATAAACACCATCAAAATTTCGGGTATTTCGATATTTAATCCTCTTGCACCCTGAATGCCCGAATACCTTCACCATTCACACATTCGGGTCGAAGAAGATTAAATAGTGGCATCTGTCATACCCCAAATTTTGACCACCAAGATTTCCCATCATTGTGAAAATCATCATCACAATATGGATGAACCCTCATGCCTCATTAACCTCCTCAAAGATGGTTTAGCATTCACTACAATCAAAGATTAGGGTCTTAAGCCCTCTCAGAGAATTTAGACAAGGATCAATCAAGAAATTACATGATCTTCAACTTGTCTAGCCTCTCAAACACCCATAATGGATCAAGAGTACTCCCACATCAAGAATGAAACACAAGATTGCAGCATTCCAAGTGGATCAAGCCTCAGGATCGCCAGTGTCACCAAATTAGGGTTTTGGTCGACCAAGGCCTCCAGATGAAAATTTCCATATGGGCATGAGCTAATGCCTCAATATTTGGTCCATTAAGCTCATAGGAATCTCAAGAGCCCATCCACAATGGCAAAATCACCTTGAGGGTCCATCTATCAAAAAATCAGGAATTAGGGTTTTGACCTAATTCAACCCTTGAGTTAACTTGTGAAGTGAGGTCTGGCTTGAAGCTTCAAAATAAACTTCAAAGACCTCAAATACATCATATTTACATGGCTACAATATTTGATTGACTCAAAGAGCTCAAATAATAAGCCACAAGAACTCAAAACCATATGATCACAAATTAGGGTTTCTGATGGAAAAAGTTAACCCTACCCTTGACTGTTGGCCTACCCTTGATCTCAAACCTTGGGGAGGGGTCCAAGACATTCCTAAATACCCTTGGAGGCCATCCATGAAATTCAATTGAGCCCAAAGATTGATTTCACAAAAGGATCACAAAGTCAAAATTTCATCTGATGAAAAAGTCAATTGTACAAAAATTCAAGTTTGACTTTTTGGATTTTTGGTCAAACAAAGTTCCTTAACCCTAAAACAATGTTAATATGTTATTTGAATCATCATTCATCAAGAAAAATATAAGAAAGTAAGTTAACTTGTAAAAGGGGTAACCATAAAAAACTTAGAATTTTTCTAAGTTATGGAACAAAATGGCTAGGGTACCAACTTTGCAAGGCCATATCTCCCAAACCATAAAGCCTTTTTCTCCCATTCAAAGGTTACATTGAAGTTCATGTTACATACTTCAAATATGTCAACTAGACCTTATTCCATTTCATCATGGATTTTGAGTTATTGTTTGAGCGAAATCACAAAAACATGAAAATGACATTTTTCCAACACTTAGTGAAATTTTCACTAAGTCAGAATCTGCCTTATTTTTTCTAAAATGTAGAGGAATTTTTCATTGTAATTCAGGTTGATTCAAAACCAAATTTGGACATCAAACTCCACCTGAGCTAGAGGTTATGACAGTTGCAACATGCCTTGCTGCAAACTGTTTTGCAAGGCAGATTTGTACATTAGGGCTCGAATTGATCAAATTGTGCAAAAACAAACATGGTTATCCACCTGCACACCTCAGGGGGAGACCAAGGAGGAACAAGAACTGATTCATAAGCCTCCCAAGACTTTGGAACTACATATAGGGGTGGCATCCCTAAAAGCTAAAGATGCCTCAAGACTCCAATTTTGTTTTTAGGCATTCAATGGATGCATAGAGCTGGCATTTATCAGTCCATGATCAGCCAAATGAGTCAAGATAAGCTCATACAACAGAGAACCAAAGGCCTGTGCTCTAATCTCAAGTCAATGGCTAGAGGAGACTTGAGATTCCATTTGATCACAATTGGCCAAAGGCCTGCTGCAGTTGCCACACACTGTTGCTTGCATAACAAACTTGACACACTATAAATAGGCCTCATTTGTGATCAGTTTGAGTACACCAAAGGTCCTAAACAAATGCCTTTCTCAAAATTACCACTTTCACTCCCAAAACACCTTCTCTTGCAAGTCATTATCGGGTTTTGCATTTGAGAGTGATTCCAACCAAACCAATGGTTCACACACCTCACATATAACATATAGAAGTGATCCAAACTCTTACATAACATCTGGAACATCAATTTCACAAAATCACCAGCCAACTGCTCTAGTTCTTGACAGAGTTGCAGTTGGGGTACCATCTCAAGTTCCAGTTCATTTCAAACCACTCCAAGCATTCAGACACACTCCTTGGCACCTAAGGAAGTTGTCCAGATCATTGGAACCAACTTACAACACCTCCATCACCAAACTCGATCACCAGCTACGAGAGGTAAACATGAACTCTTCAAACTCCATGATGCATGCATATTTTACTGCACAATAATTTTGCCACATGTTCATAATCATGTATGGAGTGATAACCCTCAATCAATTGCCATGAATCAATCGTGTATGGAATTTCATTGTGTTCATGCTGAAATTAGGGTTATTGAGGTTTTCTTCTGATTTCTCACTCAATACTCAAAATAAATGCAATTAAACTATATGGTTGTGATCCTTATTCAAAAGCGAACAAGATTGATACTTGAATCATGCAAACCCATTGAGAATTCATGGAGAAAAGTGAGAAAACGCAAATCTGAAAAAACAAAGGGCGCGGGCAAGAAACAAGTGTTCTTGGCGCCATAATTCAAATTTTTGAATTTTTGTTATTTTTGTTAATTGATTCAAAAGTTAATTTCTCTCTGAATTTTTATGATTTTGAATTGATTCTTTTTCTCAAAATTCATAAAAATGTTAAATTATTTTATTTTACAAAAATATCCAATTTATATTATTTATTTAATATAGTTAGAATTTTTGTAATTAATTTAATTTTTAATTGTTTTTGAACATTTTTAAATAGAATTCCCACTTTGATCTTTCAAAACCAATTGAATTTCAAACTCTCATGTAATTAAACATGATTTTTCAAAATATTTTTCAAGGTGTACAACTTATTTTTGAATATATTTGGTATTTTATATCATTTTTTCTCATTTAATTTCCTTCGAAAAATAACATTTTAATTTAAAATTAGGGTTTCCTCTTGATTTTAAATTTTTAACATCTTTTGGGCCTCTGATAGAGTGTAAGACCCAATCCTTTGTAAATACAAACCTTTTTGGGCCTCAGATGTTGTATAAGTCCCACTGTATTTTCAAAATCACGGCGCGGTCGTCGCCTTTTAAAACAAAATCATTTGGGCCTCCCCTCGTGTTGTAAGTCCCATCTTTCTCTTTCAAAACAATTTTTGGGCCTCTGATAGAGTGTAAGACCCAATCCCTTTTTAACCAAAATAATTTTGGGCCTCTAATAGAGTGTAAGACCCAATCCCTTTTTAACCAAAATAATTTTGGGCCTCAGTCGTTGTATAAGTCCCGATACGATCTTCAAAACAACGGTGCGATCACTGTTAAACCTTGGGCCTCTCCTTGAGTATAAGCCCCAACAATATTTTCAAAAACGACTTCTCTTTTGATTTATATTCAAATATTTATGTTGTTATCAAAACTTTCTTTAATTTCTTTGAACAACTAACAATACAGCATGGAAGCTTGCTCACCTGTAAGTTTTAACAGCTTTCATTTACTCGCTTTCATATATATATATATATATATATATATATATAACTGTATTGTGGGAAGCTGTGCACCTGTAAGTCCTTCTTTCATACCCTTTTAAATACTTGTCATATATCAACTGTATATATACTAGTATAGTTATTTAGAGTTTTCCCCGACAACTAGGTCTAGAACTAGGTAAAGCCAGTTTGGTCACTCTTTAATACAGTTAAAACTAGATCCCCATAGGACTTCCAGATACAGTCTTGCCTTCTCTTGGGCTTAAACAATATGGAACGAAGAGAAAGGCAGTATTCTCGGTGAACCTTTCCTCAGGTTGTCACTATTAGAAATTGTCAAAGAAATTCCATTCCCCATAGGTGATCTATTCTCGGTGAATAACATCTCTTGAATCTCTTCAAACCTCAGAACTTTCACTAAATGATCTATTCTCGGTGAACAGCATTTCTTGAACTTTTCTTGGTTTGGGACCCACAAGCTTCCTAAAAGCATCCCGCCTCCTCTTGGGCTTTGTACAAGGACCCCCAGCTTCTTAAAAGTTCTCATGTCTTCTCTTGGGCTTAATACAAGGACCCTGAAGACCTCTTAAAGGTATAAGACAGAACTTAGTCATCCTTTGCTAGAGCAGTCTTTCCAGTGTCAAATCTCAGAACAATTTAGGGTTGATTCTCATCCCTTAAAACACCTGCCTCCTATTGGGCATCATACAAAAGATAAAACTCTTCCACACCAATAGACTTGGACAGTCTAAATACCCTTGAGTCTCAAAGATATTCTCAAGTTCCCTACAAATGTAGGAGAAAACCCAGTCATTCTGGATCAATCTCCAGCAGAGTTAAAACCCATGGGTTCTAAAACCCAGTCTCTCTCCTAAAAGTTCCCCAGCCAGGGTCAGTTTATCATTAGTATCAGACCTTAAGGCATCTGATACCCCAACTCTTCTGTAACCCTCAGCAAGAGTTGATTCCCCATTTGGACCTGCCTCGGGTTCTCAATAATCCCCGGCAGAAGATAGCCTCCTCTTAGGCTTTGTATAATGATCCTTCCTTTCCTCAGCACAGTCAGTCTCCTCTTGGGATTTGTACAATGATTCTCCCAAAGAGAGCTAACCTTTTCAGACTCTCTTGATGAGTCAATCACGTTTCAGCTCTCTCTTGTTGAGTCAACCCCTTTAGCCTCAATCTTGGGTTTTGTACAAGATAGATAAAACCGCTCTCTTGTTGAGTCAATCTTTTTTCTGCCTCCTCTTAGGTTTGATATAAAGATTTCCCCTAGCAACAGTTAGCCTCCTCTTAGGCTTTGTATAATGATTTCTCCAGCTTGTTCAGCCACAATCCTGGGCTTTGTACAGGACAGATAAAAGCACTCTCTTGTTGAGTCAAACCCCTTTAGCCTTAATCTTGGGCTTTGTACAAGACATAAATCATCATAACCTTTTCTTAAGCTTGGGACACATATTTTCCCCAACGGAGTCAATTCCTCCCAGCCTTCTTTTAGGCTTTGAGAAATAATTTCCTAAGCAGAGTCAATCCTCTTTTCAGCCTCAATCTTGGGCTTTGTACAAGATATATAATACTTTCCCTCAGAGTCAAACTCACTTCAGCC
Organism: Lathyrus tuberosus; assembly: GCA_022829125.1. NCBI lineage: Eukaryota > Viridiplantae > Streptophyta > Magnoliopsida > Fabales > Fabaceae > Lathyrus > Lathyrus tuberosus. The sequence continues at coordinate 23,915,759 of JALAZF010000021.1, read as the reverse complement.
TCAATCTTGGGCTTTGTACAAGATACCTAAAATATCCTTAGCCGAGTCAGTAAAGTCTCCGTTTAGCCTCAAATCTTGGACTTTATACAAGACAGATAAAGAGTTCTTTCCCACCGAGTCAGTCTTCTTTTCAGCCTCAATCTTGGGCTTTGTACAAGACACATACAAACCGTCCCCAACGGAGTCAAAATCCTTTTTAGCCTCAATCTTGGGCTTTGTACAAGACAGGAAAAATATATTTTCCCTGGAAGAGTCAAACTTTTAGCCTCCTCTTAGGCTTTGTATAATGATATCCCCAAAAGAGTCAGTCTCTTTTAGCCTCTATCTTGGGCTTTGTACAAGACATATATTAACACTCTCTTGTTGAGTCAGTCTCTCCCAGCCTCCTCTTAGGCTTTGTATAAGGACTTCCCTAGTGGAGTAAATCAACCTCTTAGCTTCAACCTTGGGCTTTGATCAAGGCACACAAAAATCAACATCACCTCAGAGGAAATCAAAATCTCTCTATAGGAAGTCATTTCTCTGTTTATCATTTATCAAAACAGACATTCAAAACAAACCCTAACCCTAGATAACTACTGTAAGAGGCACACTTGTTGATACAAATATCCAAGCTATCGTCCATCTTTTATCCTGGTAAATCCTCCCTTTCATCTAATTGCTGTAAGCGGCAAGCCTCTGGATTATTTACATCCACGCTACTGTCCCTCTCTTAGCATGAAAAATTCCTAAGGAAAAATGGCATTGCTCTACACTGAGTTAAAGTTTTCCCCTTCAAGACAAATCCCCTATAAAGGAAATTATGGCATTGCTGGAGTCATATATCCCAGTTAAAGTAATCCTCCTTTATAATCAGTCACCCAACAATTGTGATAAACAGAACAAATGTCTCCCTTTAGAGATGACAAATTCTCTCTCAAACTTTTAGCTTCAATCTTGGGCTTTGAATAAGACACAAATAAACCTTTTAGTTTCAATCTTGGGCTTTGAACAAGGCACCAAAATAGCTTTTTGCTCCCTTAGAATAGGAGGAACTACGATTGCTCTGATTTCCTTGTTTCGTTTAAACGAGAATATGTAGGCATAAGATTCTGAAATCTTAGCGAGCATACCAATCAAAAACTCTAGGTCCAGTACCTTCATACTAATCAAAACTTAGATCCAGTACCTTACCAAAAATATCGGAAAAACCCGAACATCAACAAAAACTCACTCTCCCTATAATATTTCCCAAGAAACTTTCCCAACCCATTAACGGATAAACACCATCAAGTACAAAGTGAGACCTAAAGCTATCATTCTATGGATAACCACATATAGGATGGGTAATTGACAACTCCCCATTGTATAACCTGACCTCGGACCCCCCAATCTCTTTAAGCGTTTGTTCAGTTAAACATTCGCGTGCAAGGTTAGTTTTAGATAGCTTCCCTTTTCCCTTCCAGCTTCATGGGATAAATAAGAAGTCAGAAAGTAGCACCCCCTCCTCTTCATTAAGGAGAAAACCCAAATTCCGCGATAAGGTGGTCGCGTCACCGACAACAATCGTGCGCTATAGAAAAATGGCGACTCTACTGGGGAGTCAAAGTAGGATCTGTCTTACCTTAGTCATCATCGTCCCCATTTTCTACACCAATGAGGAATATACTTATCTTTGATGGAGATAGACAAACTGTTCTGAAAGAGACTGCCATTTGTCGATTGGTAGATACTTCTTGGGAGATGTGACGTCCTTGCTACCAAGAGATTTTGCTGAAAAGCTTTCACTGGGGATTTTCCTTTACCCGGGAAAGCAAACGGTGTCTTCACTAGGGAAGAGTAAGGTTGCAATGGATGTCCTTCTCCCTTAGAGGTTCAAGTTATCAAAATGGTCAAAGACCAATTTTAATCTAGAGAGACTGTGTAAAAGAAGATACTTCCAGATGAGGAATGAACCCAAACTGGGAATTTTATCCTATCCAAGTGTGGAAAGGAGAATTGAAATGAAACTTCCACGAGTATCAAACTCAGTGGGGATTTAGAAAGAATGTACATTTTCTGCTTAAAGTTGACAACTCTATTGGACAGAGGAAATCACTTGGGGATAAACACAACCAAAGTGAATGACGCAACTTATGCATTGTGAATATGAATATGAATTGATTATGCATGATGTATGAATAAATGTTATGCTTATGCTGACAAAACAGACACGACACACAAACTGGTGATGAATAAAATCGGATACTCGACTATTCTTGGAATAGAGGTATCACTGGTGTTTTTAATGGTAAAAACCCTGTTGGGGAAAAGGACCAGATCTTATCTTGATTCCTGGAGGTTAAATCTTCATCATGATTCCAACACTCATTTGGTTGAAGAAATGAGACTCAACCCTTACTGGGGATGAATAAGATGTCCAATCTTATCTATTTGAGGTAATGATCCGCCACACGGGGATATTTGTGAGATTGATCGCAAGAGCATTTGATTTTTCATTTTGAGGTTTTAATCACTCTTGGAAAAGCTATTGATATTCCTTCTCATGTTCATAAATCGAAGGAAAATTCCATCTTTATTTTAAAAGCAAAAATAAATTCTTTTTTTTTGTTTCAAGAACGAAAATCAGATAAAAATGTCATTTTGCAAGGCAGAATAAAAGTGAGAATTGCAAACAAAAGGCACGAAGGCTCAAATTTTCATTAATAGGCTGGTAATCAGCCAAGTGCAGGATTCCTTGGAGCATTACAAAGTTAGAAAATGGTAATTTAAAGGGAAAGGGCTACATTGAAACATAATGACCACTATCCTTCTAACAACTTTGAATTCCAAATATTCTTGAGCTTTTGTTGAGGGTGACTTGATCGATGATTCTTTGACAGATGACGTTGCTTTAGATGATCCAATCTTGTTGGATGTAGATACTTCCCATGAATCCCTAACTTTTGCCTAGATCGCCTTTTCAGGTTTTCAATCTATCAGGATGATTATTTTATGTTTATGTCTCTAATTTTTGCCTGGATTTCCCTTTTGGGTTTTTAGTCCACCGAGACGCTCTTTTTTTGCCTATGCTGCCCTTTCGGGTTTTCAACTTAGCGAGCTGTTATTTTGTTTCTTTTTAGGCGAAGTATTTCTTGACCGCATCAACATTTGTAGTACGAGTGAACTCTTCACCATTCATAGTTGTAAGCTTTAAGGCACCACCTGAGAAGGCTTCCTTAACATGTCAAGGGGGATTTCAACCAAGACTCTTATTGACGGGTTTTCAACCTCTATGGGGAGCACTGCTTCCATGCCATATACTAGATAGAAAGGGGTTGCCTCTGTTGAAGTGCAGACAAATGTGCGGTAACCGTGAAGAGCAAATGAGAGCCTTTCGTGCCAATCCTTGTAAGTCACAACCATTTTCTGAATGATCTTCTTGATATTTTTGTTAGGTGCTTCAATCGCTCCATTCATCTTAGGTCGGTAGGGAGACGAGTTATGGTGTTCAATCTGGAATTCAGCACATAATTCTTTCATCATTTTGTTGTTCAGGTTTGATCCATTATCAGTAATGATCTGGCTTGGAACACCATAATGGCAGATGAGATTGTTCTTGATAAACCGGACCACCACTTGTCTAGTCACATTGGCGTATGATACTGCTTCGAACCACTTGGAGAAATAATCAATGGCCCCCAGGATGAAACGATGTCCATTTGAATCTCTGGGTTCAATCATGCCAATCATGTCGATTACCTTATATAGAAAAGGGCCATTAAGAGGATAGAACTTTGAGAAGAGTCAGAGACACATGAATTCTGTTGGCATAAATCTGACATTTGTGACACTTCCTCATGTACTTGTAGCAATCGGATTCCATTGTCATCCAATAATATCCCCATCTTAGAACTTTTTTTGACATTGTATGTCTATTGGCATGAGTGCCAAAGAATCCTTTGTGAATCTCTTTCATTAGCATGTTTGCTTCGTGTGTGTCCATGAATCTAATCAAAACCATGTCAAAGGTTCTTTTGTAGAGTACATCATTGTTCAGGAAGAAGTTACCAGCCAGTCTTCTGAGAGTCTTCCTATCTTTTCTTGATGCCCCAGGCGGGTATTCTTGTGTTTGAAGGAAAAGCTTGATGTCGTGATACCAAGGCTTATCGTCGATGACTGCTTCAATTGCAAATATTTAAGCGGGCCTATCAAGGTGTATTATGTCAATCTTGGGTATGTCGTTCCATTGATTCACACTAATCATGGAGGATAGAGTAGCCAGTGCGTCAGGCATGTTGTTTTCTTCACGAGGAATGTGATGAAAATCAATTTTGTTGAAGAAAGGTAACAACCTTCTTGCGTAGTCTTTGATCTGATTTATAACCAAAGCAGAGTCTCCATATACATCCAGATATTTTATCCTTAAGTCAATGGCTTCTTCAAGACCCATGATGCAAGCTTCATATTCAGCCTCATTGTTTGTACATTTGAATGCCAATCTAGTAGTGAAAGGAATATGGGTACCCTGAGGTGTAACAATGATTGCCCCAATTCCGTTTCCATAGGCGTTGATAGCCCCGTCGAATATTAGTCCCCATCAGGATCCTGGCTCTGGCCTTTTGTCTAGTAGCGGTTCATCACAGTCTTTCATCTTTAGGTACATCACATCCTCGTCTGGGAAATCAAATCTGATTGATTCATTATCGCTAATTGGTTGGTGAGCTAGATGATCGGCTAAAATACTTCCTTTGACAGCTTTATGAGCGTGGTACTCGATGTCGTATTCTGATAGTAACATCTGCCAACGGGTGATTCTTCCAGTTAAAGCAGGTTTCTTGAAGACATACTTGATCAGATCCATTTTGGAAATTAACCAAGTGGTATGACAAATCATATACTGGAAAAGACGTTTAGCAGCCCAAGCTAAAGTGCAACAGGTTTTCTCGAGCATAGTGTATCGAGTTTCACAGTCTTTGAATTTCTTGCTCAAGTAGTAAATGGCGTATTCTTTTCTTCATGTTTTGTCTTGTTGACCCAGTACACAACCCATGGAATCTTCTAGGACTGTCAAGTAGATGATCAGGGGTTTTCCTTCCATTGGAGGAGACAAAATAGGTGGATTCAGCAGATATTCTTTGATACATTCAAAAGCTTTTTGGCAATCTTTTATCCATACACATCCTTGGTACTTTCGGAGGAGTTTGAAAATTGGTGCGCATGTTGCAGTCATGAGGAATATGAAACTTGAAATGTAATTCAAACGTCCCAAGAATCCTCTTACTTGTTTCTCAGTTTTGGGCGAAGGCATTTCTTGAATTGCCTTGACTTTGTCGGTATCGACTTCAATTCCTTTCTGGCTAATGATAAAACCTAGGATTTTTCCGGAGTGAACACCAAATGTACATTTGTTGGGATTCAAGCGGAGTTTATATTTTCTCAGACGCTCGAATAATTTTGACAAATTTTCCACATGTTCTTCTTCTGTTTCAGACTTAGCAATCATGTCGTCCACATACACTTCAATTTCTTTGTGTATCATGTCATGAAATAGAGTTTTCATTTCCCTTTGATAGGTTGCGCCTGAATTCTTTATCCAATTGGCATCACTTTATAGCAAAAGGTTCCCCATGGTGTAATGATTGAAGTTTTCTCCATATCTTCTGGTGCCATATTAATTTGATTATAGCCTGAAAACCCGTCCATGAAGGAAAAGACTTTGAATTTTGCAGTGCTATCAACTAACATGTCAATGTGTGGTAGGGGGAAGTCATCCTTCGGACTTACTTTGTTTAAATCCCTGTAGTCTACACACATCCTGACTTTTTCATCCTTCTTGGGAACTGACACTATGTTGGCTAGCCACTAAGGATATTCTGATGTGGCAAGGAAGCCTGCATCGATCTGCTTTTGAACTTCTTCCTTAATTTTGATGGCCATATCTGGGTGAGTCTTCCTTAACTTTTGTTTGACTTGAGGACATTCTGCCTTTAATGGCAAATGATGCTCCATAATGTCGGTATCCAACCCGGGCATATCTTGGTAGGACCAAGCAAACACATATGGGAATTCTTTGAGAAGCTTTACCAGACTTTTTCTAAATATCGAACTTAGCAGAGCTCCAATTTTAACTTCTTTTCTTTCTTCTTCCGAACCCAAATTGACTGTTTCCACCATCTCTTTATGGGGTTGAATGGTCTCTTCCTCCTGTCTGAGTAGTCGAGAGATCTCATCTGGAATTTCTTTGTCTTCTTCTTCTTCAGTTTCGAATACCGGGAACTCAAAGTTGGGAGAAGGCATTGGGTCATGTCTTTCAATGGGGTTTTTAACAATTAATCTGGATAATGTGATTTTTCTTTCTTCAGAAAACATATTAAAATGCAAAAGTGTGTGCAGTGTTTCTAAAATGTTTTTATTTGTTTTTGTTTGTTTTAGGATTGCCATTTTCTAAAAAAAAGCAAAAAAACAAAAAATGCGGGAATTAAGAATGACATCTTTATTTATGATTTGTCGATTCTTGAAACATAGGCCCTATAAAACAAAACACTTCCACTTTGGGCAAAGTGAAGAGGGGAAATTTATAGACAAGGGGAGGCCCTATAAAACATCCTTTCACTTGGGCAAGGTGAGAGGTCAAAATAAAGACGAGGCACTTACTTTGAGATGTGAACAACATTCGGGACATCAACAACTATCCAATTGTGACGAACTCCTCTGTGGATTACAAAGTCTGGTACTTTCCTTTCGGGATTGTCTTCAATAATGATGCTAACTTCTGGCGGAGTCGGGTCAGTAGAGTCTTCTTCCCATGCAGAGTTATTAGAAGATAGGTCTTCTACTGTTTTTCCATACATATTTTCACGTTCAGGAGAATCTCCCCATCCAGTTGGTTGGATGTTTTCATACAAGATGCGAGAGCTTTCATGGGAAGTATACTTTACTAGTAAATCAAACTTTCCACTTGGTTGTCCCAAGGTATCCCAGTTCTCTGATGAATATGAGGAATCATCCTCTTCAATGGCGTTGATTTCTGGTAATGCAAAGTTGATAAACTCTTGTCCAACGATTCTTGCTACTTCATCAAGATGATGATTGACATATTCAGGATTTTTTAGATAAGGCCTCCATTCTTTCAAAGGAACAGATGAATCTTTTTCAGGGATATTCAGCAGGTATGCATTTTCTGGCTGGCTTTGATACCCCAGATCTTCTCTATTAGGCTCCCAAATGGGTAAATCGTCCATGGGATCATATGAGCTGTAGTCAAAGTTATATTTCATCAGAGTATTAGTTTCTAATGAATCGGGAGGAGCACGACATCCTTCAATATCATAATCTCTGTAGATCATCTCGACCTCTGATTTTGGTGTATATCTGAAGTTTTGATGTGGATAGCGAAATGACATGTACGTTTCTTCTTGTGATATATAACCTTCATTGTTGAAATATGATTTCCATTCTTCATGTGGATTAGACGAATTGTCTTTGAAGTCATCTTCCTCGATGGCATGTACCTCTTGGGAAGTTGGATGGAGGAAACCTCCGTTGTGGAAGAAATCTTGAATAGGGCGAATGCCTTCGTCCTTCTTGGTAGTCTTGGTAAATGCTGGTGTAAAAATGAGACCTTTTCTCTTTTTGTTATTGGTAGGAATCACAACTTGTCCCCATCCTTTAGTGGTACCGTTTTCCACTATTCGAACAACGTCTTGATAGGAAGAAATAAATGCTCCTTTTTCTTGATTGCTTTCGTTACTCATAGAAAGCGCTTGGAATTGAGTTCCAATGACTTCTTCTGGTTCCAAGTAGGAGAATGATGATAGATTGCTCATGATTAAAGCTCGTTCTCCACATACTGTGACAACTTGTTATTCTTTACAAATTTCAGTTTCTGGTGAAATGTTGAGGTGACTGCTCCTTCTTCATAGATCCAAGGTCGTCCTAATAAACAACTGTATGCTGCTCGGATATCCATTACTTGAAAGGTGATTTGAAAAGTGTGAGGACCAATGGTTATAGGAAGGTCGACTTCTCCAATAACTATCTTTTTGGACCCGTCAAAAGCTTTGATTATGATCTCACTGCCTCTTATTGGAGTGCCTTGAAAAGATAATCGCACAAGAGTTGATTTTGGCAAGATTTTTAGGGATGAACCAGTGTTTACCAGTATGCTCGCCAGAGCATCATCCCCGCAATTGATTGTGATATTGAGTGCCATGTTATGATTTTTACCCTCCTCTGGGAGTTCTTTATCACTAAAACCTAAGTTGTTACAGGAAGTGATGTTAGAAACGATGATATCAAATTGATCCACCGTTACGTCTTGTTCCACGAAGGCTTGTTCCAAAACCTTTTGTAAAGCTTCCCTGTGAGCTTTCAAACTCAGTAGAAGGGATAATACAATTATACAAGAAGGAGTATGCAATAACTGATCCACAATGTTGTATTCACTCTTCTGGATTAGTTTTAAAATTTCATCGTTGTTTTTAACCTAATCTGTACCACTTGACTGGCCAATCTGTTTATCAAGAACTTCGATTTGAGGTTCTTTTTCTTTTGTGGGCTCTTCTATTCCTCTGTTGAAGATTCGACCACTTTGCGTGACTCGGCTTATATCAGCGATGTTTACAATGGATGGCAGCAGAACTTCCTTTCCATTTTCTATCATGGTGGAACCGTATTTGTAAGGAATGGCTTTCTCCGATTCATATGGAACCGGGCCTGGCAATTAGATGACCAAAGGAGTTACGTGACTCCTCCGACTGTCATAGGCAATCTCTATTGGTTCCAGCTTGGGGATAATAGGAATTTTTCCACTGTCGAAAGGGATCTCCAAGTGCTTTGGTTCACTGAGCAGAGGAACTATGGTGAAGACATCTTCATCAATTCCGTAATTAATGGATTATCTTTCATTGAAGACTATGATGGTCCTTCGGTCTAGCAATTCTTGAATCTCATTTCGGATGCGGAGGCAACCATATCGGCTTCTGCAGCAATTTTGCAAGCTGAATAATCATCGTGATTTGGACCAAAATAGTTAAGTTCACACAAGCATTTGTGAAATTTGACCAATTATGTTTCAATGTGTTTGACGTCATGAACTGCGTACTGCCCTGGGCAATCTTGCACCATATTGATTGACTGATAACCCCCCATTCTGTTTGGTAGGTTTTCTCCTCGGTCTAGTTGATTTTGGAGAGCTACTCGTACGAGGCAGCATCCTTGTTCATTTTCTGAACATATCCCACAACGTTCATAATTGTGGGGAGGTACTTGACCGTATCCACTCTGTATGCAATGCATCTTTACCAAGTATGTTTCTAATAAGCGAATGTCACAGCTTTTATGTCTGCTTGGGCCTTCATCAGCTATGTTGACTTGATGAGTCTCTGTGTTCTGGTATATTGGAAACCACCAGTGATCTAATAAGTGTTGAAGAGTTTTTTGTACGAGCGCGCAACCTTGATCATTCTCAAAGCAGACTTTATAATCTTGATAGTTATGTGATGCTAAAAAGCCAAGTCGAACCTGTTTGGCGTGTAATTCTACCAAACTTGTGACCATCAGGCGAATGTTGAAGATTTGAACTCTGTTTGGACAATCATCAATCATGTTGATCTGATAATCGTTCCTTCTGTGATAGACTTGAATCCATCCTAGATCCATTTGACATTAGAGAGCTTCTTGACTTTGTCTGGAGTGCATTGCCACCAAATTTACATTCATTAAGTGAATGTCAAAATTTTGAAAAATACCTGGGCATCCATAAACCATGTTTACTCCACGGATTCTGTGTTCTTGGATCCAGCCCAGATCCATTTGCTCTTGAAGGGCTGTCTGTACAATGTTGCACCCTTGGATGTTCTCAGAAGAAATGTTGCATTGATGATAGTTGTGAGGTGCCACATGGCTGTATCCACTTTGTCTACAATGCATCTTAACCAGATATGTTTCTAGTAAGCGCACATCATGAATTTGGTAACTGTTGCTAGGACCTTTGTCAATTAAGTTTACAGAAGCCTTCTATTGCTGAGGTAGCGGATTCCTTTGAACATTTGGATTAGTGTCCTTGAAAGACAAAACTCAATTCTTGACAAGTTTTTGTACATCAGATTTAAAACTGAAACAATTTGTAACACCTCAAAATTTGACCTCTTATTTATACCATATGAGTGGCTTATGCTTCACTTCACATGTACCTCTAGATCATAAGCATTGCATATACATCATTGGTTTTCCAAAGACATGGGATCGAAGCATTTTCTTATGATTTGGATCCTCCTATTCAATGGTGATTTTATCACTTTATTGCATTCAAATTGAAGCAGGGTTGAGCCCCCGACCTCATGTATATATTCTTGTTAAGGTCCGTCAATCATCAAGGTTATCTCATTCAAGTTTTCTCAAGAGTATCAGGTGGCTCAGGGTTTCTTATATTTGGTATGAGTTGGTTGGTATTCACCAATTGAAGGTGGTAGTTAGGGCTCAGGACAAAGGCATCTTGATGTTCACAGGGCATGAAATTCAGCTGTGGATTCACATTATGGTCAGGGTAGTGTTATTTTCTCAGTTGCTTATTGTTCGCTGATTGTAATACATGATAAAGAGGGTGAGATTGAAGTTGATTCGAGTTGGGAATTCATTGAGTATTTGAGTTGGAATTTGGATTGAACAAGTGCTTTAAGATGCTTGGAATTCAAGATGCAAGTCCATTAAACCGTATCCAAATCTCTATCCATATCCATTTCTATGCCTTTTATCCATATCACTTTCTTTAAACCAAGTTCAATTGTTCGCTTGCAAAAGCATATCCATTAACTCATTTTCATGTCCCATTCAAGTTCCAATCCAATTCATTTTCCAAAATCCATTTTTGAATCCATACCTATTTCCATTTTAGATATCCCTTTCACATTTCAAACCCATTTTTAGCCATTGTTCTATATAGACCATTTTTGTTCTTTAGAGCTAAATAAGATTGAGAAAAGGACTGCTTAAAAAGTGAGTTGAAGCAAGGGTATCTGAATCACTTTTTGGGAAATATTAGTATTGTTAACTCTCTTGAGGTTTGTAAGTTTTGGAGGTGTCAATGTCATCTTTTTCAATTGAATATGGTCCAAAGCTTAAGGAGGAATACGTGATGGTGAAGCATCTCCCTAAAATTAAAAAGGATGAAGAATACTGAAAGTGTTGTTTGCCTGACTATTTTAATGGTTGTAATGACAGTGGTCAAAAAGTGTGGCCCATACTGAAACCTAGATTCTTGGCATTGCTGGCACATCTTTTTGGTAAACATCCTTTGGATATTATTGTTTTAATGTACTGCCTGGCTCAGATGCCAACGGGGAGGGTCGTTTATCATTAGTGATTGAAACGAAGGGATGGGATCCTTCACGACATTCGTTCAAGGGACTTGTAGAATCCATACATAACCTTTATCAACCATTTGTTCAAGTACATGACAGAAAAAGAAAATACATAGCAGTACAATTAAATGCAGAAAATTGAGAGCGAAGGAAAAGCTCACGTCAGTGGAAATTATATAGCAACATTTGACAGAAAAAACTCTGCTAGAAAATTCCTAACAAAATTCACAAGCTACAAAAAAATCATAACAGAAAAATCTCACAACAGGTAACTGATCTCACTCTAACCATATACACCAGAAAAATATCCTAACAGAACCAACCACTAACAGAAGAAAACTAACAGAAAATCTTAACAAAAATTGCTACTCTGAATTTTTCTCTCCAATTCACCTTCTTCTTCACTCTCACAATCTTGATTAAACCTTCAATCTTCCTCTACTCTTTCCCTCAATTATCTTCATCACCCTCAATTATCTTCATCATCCTCAATCATCTTCATCATCTCTGATTCATCAGTTGTCATAAAAGAACCTGCAATCAGAATTCAACGCCGACATCAACGATTCAACAACGGTAAAAACAACACTCAAAGAATCGGAGAAGGAGATGAAGGCAAAGTGAAAATCATGGCCGGATTCAAGAACGGTTACCTCAAGGCAGTCGTAGCAGAGCGCATCCACGTCGTACCTTCGATCATCATCGTCAACAACAACAATCTTCAATCTCTCATCATCAATTCACTAATATCTCCATCACCAACCTTTAACAACACTCCATTATCAACACATCACAACAACAACTCAGATTTGTAACAAGAAGAAGGAGAAGTTTATCACAAAGTCCAACATCAACATCACAAATTCAACACAACCATAACTGAATTCAGAATTCATTAAGAACATCGAAACACGCAACAACACGGATCTCAGACGCGAAGAAGAGTAGAGTCAAAGTTGAAGCGGTTACGTACCTGAACAAGCTTCGAATTCGTCGTAAGTCTTCCGATTCATCTTCTTGCTTCACTTGAACATTTGTACGAGAATAGTTTAATTTCGATTTTGCATCCTTATTTTGTTGAGGTAATGTAGCTAGGTCGTAATTTGTGTAGAGCGATTGTAAGCAAACTTGATTCTTGATTCGTTCGATCGGAAGTTTCGATCCCGCTTTTCGGTTGCGATTTTGAGTAAACTAATTGCATATTCGGATTTAGGAGCTAATTTGAGTGGGGGATAGTGTTCAATGTTTTGTGTTTGGGGGTAATGGATCACCGGAGAAGACGGCGGCGCCGCTGCCGTCCATCGTCTTTTCCAGCCAAGATGTGACTCCCGGCGACGATACATAGAGAGAGAAAGAGAGAGAGAGAGAGAGAGAGAGAGAGAGATGTTTGAGAGCTTAAATGTTATGATTCACGTAATTCTTATAAAGACAATGAGGAAATAAGAGTTGGTGGTGGAGGTCCACTCCGGCGGTTACACTTGTCACCGTCTGGTAGGCCCACTTGGTTAATCTAATGCATGCCGTCCTAGGCTTCTTACCCTACACCCTTACGTTTGCTACCCTACGATGCATCATCATCATCATTCATGCAATATGACAGTCAATATCAGTCAAGAATGTTGACTGAGGGACTACCGTAGACCGCCAGGGCCCCCTTGTTTTATGGGCCTATACGTTTCGCTAATTGCACCCCCTTGGCGCAACCCAACTGTCATTTCAAACTAACAGAATTACTGTCTGCACTCCCCTACTGTTTGTTTTTCTTAATAAAATTGTGACTAGATTTTAGTGAAGTTCCTTTAACATGCTAATCATTTTTTTAGAATGATAATTGTTGATTACAGATTCTTTTTTGCTTGATTAGAGAGTTTTGCGTGTTAATTAGTGTTAATTTTTCATGCCTGATTGAGATTTTTACATGATGTTGATTGAATATTGTATTGGCTCTTATAGGATTTTTAGATAATATTGGTTGAATATCATTTGAATCATGTAGTGACTTTTGATTGACTTCTCATAGACTTCTTAGTTGATTCTCTACTAGGATTTGATGGATTTTTTGGTTAGTATCTAGATTAAATGTTGAAGTTTATTCTTAATGCTTCCTTGTGATTAATTCTCAATATGTGGTAAGTTTTTACCTAAGCTTGTGGTTAGATTTTGTTACCTCATTTAGAATTGATTAACATTCTTTTGCTTAATTTTTGGAATCTCTAATGGTTTTTTCTTATTTCATTTCCATTTGGCGTTTGTTGAATAAATTTGGTTATTTTTCTTTGAGGAGCTTGGAGTTTTATGCTAATACCTTAGATATTAACAAGGCTTGTTTGATTTTGATGAGGCATGCTCTCTTGATAATGTTTGTTTGATCCCATTGAGGTTTGACCCTTCTTGTACATTAGTTAATTGAATGAATGTAGTAGTTGTTGTAGCATACACTGGTGTAGTGAACAAAGTATGTTGTAAACTGTTGATATCCTATCCTGTTGCATATACACCAGTTCTGTTCTGGAAATAGTAGCTGTTATAGGCTATTTTTGCTTGTTGCTGGTTTTTATAGCTATGCAGGTGCTGGAGCGCTGTTGTTGCTGCTGTTTATGGTTTATTACCTTATTTTTATTATTTTTATTCATGGAGGGTGAAGAGTATTTGGTTCCATTTCTTTCACGGATCGGTTCCACTTTCTAACACTTTTTTCTCATTGATGTTAATAGGCTCGAGGCTTCCAAGTGCTTACATTGCTTTGCTTACGTTACTACGGATTTTTATCCGTTCGATAGCATTCTTTATCCCTTTTATCTCATTTTGCACTTTACCGCTTTCGATGCCATGAGAAGTAGGAATAGAGATGCATGTTTGGAAAGTCCTCATAGGAGGCCATGTTTGTGCTTGTTTATATTTGTGCTTGCAGAAAGTCCTCAAAGAAGGCACCATTGATAAGTCCTCAAAGAAGGCATTAGGCGGAATGAGAGTCCGCAATTGACTCCCGCCATTTCTAGTCCCAAGTCATTCATAGCTCGCATTTCATGTTAATGCTTTGAACATAGCTTACTCTTGTTATCAAGTCGGTCAAGTGGAAAAGGGTTTTGCAATCAGACCCCCACACTTTGTCTATAGCTCGCATTGACGGATGCTGATGCCTATGTGATTGATTCATATCTTCCCCTTCCTTACTCTGCTCTCCATGGTTCTCGATACCATTGGGTGAGTACCCCTATTTTCCACAGCTAGCTTGTTTGCCTCGGTTGATATGACCCATTAGCTAAAGCTCTCCATTTTTCTTACCTTGATTGTTTGATGTTATTGTTGATTGACACTGCTTACTTTTTCATTTACTTGTAGTTCCTTTTATTTATGGATTGGGTTACATAATGTCTACTTGTTTCACATGATCCCTTAGGATTCCTAGCTCCACTTAATTTCTGATTAAGTTGGAGGTAGGAGAGACATGAGGCTAGCAATCCTTGCATGCTAACATTAGGTAGAATTCCCTATCTTACCTCAACCTTAGGACCATCATTGCATGCTGACTTATAGGGTTCAGTTTCCCCCTTAGACTATCTGTGTGACCTTCGTGAGTCTCACGTTTCTCTCGCACCCATGCGATTGAGACCGTTCCCTGTGTTCCGTAAACTACGGATGCTCTGATTCCTTTTTATTTTCAGATTAAGGATACATAGGCACGAGATACGATATCTCAGCGAGCACACTAACAAGTAACTTCCATTTTCTCTCACACTTTGAGTCCCTCTTCTCTCATCTCAAAACAAAATAAAAAACATGTAATAAAGGCAATGAGTATTGTACGCCATGAGCCTTAAGTACATGGGAAATGGAAGGCGGAGGATCTCCCTTCACCTTTCTAGAGTGTTTAGCATACGTCCTATTGGGGACGACCATGCGACACATTCGTTCCCATGTCATAGACTTTAGTGCAATATGAGTTACAAACACAATCAATCAAAACACTTTCTCATAAAAGACAAAAACAAACAATCATATTCTCTTCTCATCTCACTCACTCTAATCGTAAAGTATGTGTCATTTCTGTTCTACCCCAAATAGGTAAACGCGTAAGACTCCATACAACGAGTGGCAACACCTAACTGCTGGAACGCAAACTTTAACGTCTTCCACTAAAAAACACAAAACAACCGACCCTGTTAGGTCAAACTACGACTGCTCTGACTTCCTCCTTCGCTTTAGATTGAAGATACGTAGGCACGAGACGACGATGTCTTGGCGAGCAACCTTCACCCAATTCTGTAGTCCTCCGAACTACGTTGACTTTGATTTTCCCACTGCCGAGGGAATACTTAGGCCTAGGACGGCGATGTCCTATCGAGTCACCTCTTTTCTTTTCCCCCATTTCTCCGTTTCCCATTCCTTTTCCGTCTCCCGTTAGCAGTTGAGCTTCAGATAACCTACACCCTTTGATCGATAACAACAAGCGTGGATCCCATCGAGTACGATGGACGCGAGGGGGTTCTAATACCTTCCTCTCACGTAACCGACTCCCAAACCCAGACTATGGTTGCGATGACCATTCCTTTCCCTTTGTTTAGGTTTTTTTTTTATTGTTTCCTATCCCTGTGTTGGGATAAATAATGTTCGGTGGCAACTCTTCTGTTCTTTTCAGCCGGTTGATTTTCCCAGATGTGACAACTGGCGACTCTGCTGGGGAATTTCCCATCCCTAAGCGAGTCAATCCTAGCGCCTGTTTGTTTTCGATTTTAGGGTGTTTATCTGTTTACTTTACTCGCTTTATTTATGGCATTGTTGCATGTTTACTGTTTTATTACATTTACATGCTTTTCATTTCAATATTGCCATATATTCTATGCTGGACTGTGCTGGATTTTTCTGTTTGGTGGGATGGGTGTTCTGAGAGATAAGCCCACTACCCAGGCTTGAACATACACACAGGTTTTAGAGTGGATATTCGTGTCGCTTGCATGGTGGTGACCACGTGTAGTGTTCACGAGACCCACAGCCAGACGAGGTTCTTCTAGGAGATATCTGATACTGCATGTTGATGCAGGCCGTTGGATATTCCCTTGATGAGTTGTCGACTCTGGTGACCATTCCCGAGGACCCATTTAAGGCACTCCTCCCAAAAAGTGATAACGGCAGACCAGAAATGGCAAACCCGTTACGCTTCTTGATCCGAGGACCTGAAGTTGAGAACTTGCCATAGGATGGCCTTTTTTGAGGGGGAATCAGTGGAGGCACTCCACGATTGGCGATAATACTGTACCCAGAAGGATGAATGTATTATTTCTTCTCGACCTCAGTGCCAAAAATTGAGCATCCTTCGTTTTTAGTACCCACATGTGAGAATTGGCGGGTGTTTACAGGTTTGCAGGTAACCGTAACCTTCAACCTACCAGGTATTCTGGTTTTCTTATCAGTGTGGACTTATCAGCCTGGTATTATGATATTATGATTATTCGGATATACTGGTATTCTGACACTCTGACTATTCTAGTATTCTGATTATGCAGGTATTTTGATTATTTCGGCATTTTGGCATTCTGATTATCTGGTATTCTAGTATTCCAGTATTTTCTTCAGAGCAAACCTATGAACTTATTTAGTCATCAGCTCAGCACTTATTCAGAATATATGGAAGCTTTAATCCCATGTATTTTGAATCCATAGCTTTGCATTACATTTACATTTATGCATCATTTTGCATATCTTTCTCCAGGCCAGAACAGTGAGCTCATCCATCCTTTGTCTGAACAACAATTGATTTCCCGACTTTTGTATTAGACTTGAATCAGCTTTGGAAAGGTCATCACGAACTGAGGGGAACAAAATCAATTTGTGACTAGGGAAGATGTTGAATTGATGAAGAATCAGTTGGATCAACTTACAGAGGCTATGGCAACCATGACAAGGAGAGACCCCAATATTCAGAGAAATGAGAACGTCATTCCACCTCCGGTGAACAAAGTCGATCAAGCTCAGCCAGTGCAGATCCCTGTTGGGGATACTGTAATGCAAGAACGTCCCATTGTTCGAGGCGAACATCCATCTTCTCTTAACGCTGCAGACTATTAGAGTTTTGCATTTTCTGTGCCAGTTGTCCAAGGGGTAGTTCCAAAGATGAAACCTAAGAATCCACGATCTGCTAAGTTTGATGAAAAATATCGTGTGTTGGAGGAAAAGCTTAAAGCACTGGAAAGGCATGATACTCTTGATTTGAATGCTTCGAGTATGTGTTTGGTGCCTGGCTTTGTGTTGCCTTGAAAGTTTAAGACATCGAAGTTTGAGCAGTACAAAGGGGATAACTGTCCAAAACAACATCTGGTGATGCTTTGCCGAAGAATGACCTCTTATGTCCATAACAACAAACTCATGATTCACTGTTTCCAAGACAGTTTGAGTGAGCATCGTTGAGTTGGTACATGCAGTTGGAAAGTGGTAGCATCCAATCATGGTCAGACCTAGCCAACACCTTTGTGAAGCAATACAGTTATAATCTTGACATGGCTCCCAACCGCATGCAGTTGTAAGGTTTATCTCAAGCAGGTAACGAATCATTCAGAGGGTATGCTCAGAGATGGAGAGAGTTAGCTGCTAGTGTTCAACCACCGCCTCTAGAAAGAGAATTGGTTGATCTATTCATGGACACTTTGCAAGGTCCGTATTACGATAAGATGATTGGAAATGGGGCATCAAACTTCTCTGACTTGGTAATAGTTGGAGAACGCGTCGAGATCTTGCTTAAATGTGGAAAGATCCAAGACGTCTCGAACTTTCCAGCTAGTGAAAATTAGTCAGTTATCAGTTCTCAAGAAGAAAGGGAGGAAGAAAATAGTTTCATTCGGGAATCTACAATACCTCATTCTCAGCATTCAGGCATTTCAACTGTTCAGAGTCAACAATCTTCTGGGTCTCCATATCAGACACCCTTTTCTCCATAGGAACAATATCGTTCTTTGTATCAGGGACAATATTCTTCTCCAAATCAAGGTATTCCTCAGAATCAACGATCATACCATCGTCAGCCGCGTCAGCACGCTCGACAAAGGCCAAGGAAGCCAGAGCGGAATTTCACTCAGTTGCCAATGTCGCACAGTCAGATACTGCCAGATTTGATCAAAGGTGGATTAGTAGAGCCGAAGGAATTGAATCTAGTGCCTTTTCCATACCCACCAGGTTTTGATGCCAACTCCCGTTGTGAATACCATGCTGGGGCACAGAGGCCTCCAACTGAAGATTGTAAGGTGCTCAAGAGCAAGGTTCAGACACTATTTGACTCCAATATGTTCTCATACACGCCTTAGGGTATTCAGATCAACAATTCCCCTTCATCCAGTTGTGTGGGTTCATCAGTCCAGGTTAAGGAAGAAGTCACCGAAAGCAGTTGTGCAGATGGTTATCAGACTGACTTCGACGAGTAATTCTGAAGATGGATAGCTCAATAGCGAATCAAGCTTGGAAAGCCCAGTTCCACGAAGCTGGCAATCATTATATCATGCCATTTCTTTGCATTTGTAGTTTCTTTTCTGTTAAAGTGCAAACTCATTTGTAAAACTCGTCTGCTTTTAGGTGATAATGATAATGAAATGAATATGCAGGTTTTGATTAAATCCATTCGCGTTCACTCATACTTTTCATCGATATCATATGCTTGTTTATGTAGGATCCGAGGGAGGATGAAGAAATCGAAAGACGTAAAACTTCTGATTGTATGCTTTTGAACGAAATCATGTTGATGATGTACATGCATTGTTTCGAATCCCCAAAAACTGGAGACATAAGGAAGATAATCCCTTGTAAACCCCTTTGAGCCTAGTAGCAGGAGTTTCTTTCTGAAAATGAAAAACCCTCAATCTTAACCTGGGGCAGGGTAGGTGTTAGTTATTTTGACCATGCGTTCAAATTTCAAAAGGAGTGTCTCATCCGAGGATCAATCACGTCTATGGTTATCCCTCACCAATCGGAGAGTAAGGCAGTCACAACCCTTTCAACGAAGTCAGGACAGGCCAGTGTCATATGATTTGTTCAAAGAAAAAGAATCAAAAGAAAAAGAAAAAGAAAGCCCGCTAAGTCGAAACTTGAAAACAAGTGACTTAGGCAAAAGTTAGGGCATCCCGCTGGACTTCAAAATCGAAAGATTCATAAAGAATCAGTCCAGGCAAAAATCAGGGAAATCAAAAGCAAAAGAACGAAAAGTGAAAAGGATTACAAAAAGAAAAATCCTCGATAAAGAACAAGTTGTGTGACTACAAACACCAAAGACAAAAGGGGTGACTGTCTCTCTGAAAACTGTGTGGGTTCCCTCTATCCTCTTACCATTCATTAACCCTTTTGAAAGGTGAGTGCCTGTGTCAAATTAGCTGAACATAGGACTGGAGAACATCAAGGAGAATGGGTGGGTTAAAACAAAACTTTGAGCCATATATCTTTTCTTTCTTAAACCGCGAACCATACCACATCACAACCTTCAAAAGAGCTAATTGAAGCGGGGTTGTTTCGAAAGCATACTTCGGTAAGATCGCGTCATATCTGACTCCTAAAAGGTTTTTCTTACCATTCATGCTGGTATCGAAGTGACATTCTGGTAAGTGATTCGTTCGCTATATGTCACAACATTTTTCCAGTGAACAGACTTGGATCTCAAAGTTGGCATATGCATTGCATTAAAATTCTCATTTTCAAAATGGTCAGTACTTGATATCAGGAGAGTTTCTACAATGGAAAGATTGATCAAGATAAGATGTAAATTCCAGAAGTCTTCGTTGAGCAGGGGCAATCCATTCCCAGATTCAGCTAATCTGGAGCAGCCACGTCAAGGAATCTCTCTAAAGTTCAGTCAAACAGGGGCAATCACATCGAGATTAGGCAAATCTCTCGAAGATCAACCAGTCAGGGTCAAAATCACTTCAAGGCTCGTATCGAGGCAGGCCACCTCAAGAGCACGAGAAGTTATCCTCCCCCAAAAGACGGTTAATCCAAAGCACCTTTTCAAGATTCAGGATACTGGGGCAGAGTATTTCAAATCACTACGAATCATCTCGAGGCAAATTCCTTCATAAACTATGCAGTCTAGGACAGTTACGTTGAGATCTATAAATCTCTCTGAGAGTTTGAATACCCTGGGGCATTTTTTTTGAATGTCGGGTTTTCTGTAAAATCCTCTTGAGACAAATAGGGAGTCCGCTTATGATAATTGGCAGGTGGTTGATCAGCAGAAGCGTGAAGCGCCAAATTAGTTCCCAACATGGGGTTTCTCTTCCTCGGCAAGGCGCTAGAGGGTATCGTTCCCCAGTTAGGTATTAGAATTGCTACTCGTCTCCGGCAGAAATAGCCAAGATGGTATTGTCCTCGTCAAAGTGTACCCCCTAGCGAGAGTCCTAAGGTTTGGTTTCCCCAACCGGAGTTTGATTTGTCTTTTCTCCCGCAAGATTTCAAGTCCCCAAACAGGGTAAAGACGGTTCGTTCTTGCCCTCCAAGCAAGTGGGCATCCCCAGCAAGAGGCTTGTTTGACCTCCCATCCCCAGTAAAGTCTGTCTCTCTAATATAGAAGAGCTAGCATCCACAGCAGAGCATCGAGAACCTCTCTCTCCCCAGCGAGAGTGCAGAGATTTGTCTTCCTCGGTCAGAATGGTTTATTGCTCCCCAGCGAGTATTCAGAAGTCGATCGTCTAAGACAGGATAATGTTGCATCTCCATCCGGAGATTTGTATGATGTCTCTCCTTGGTAGAGATCTATATTCCCCACAATTTCGTGGTGTCTACTTTCCTCATCAGGTCAGGAAGTGTAATCTCGCCAGCAAGGGTATGCTATCATGTCCAGCAGGGTAAATTCATTTCCCCAACAGCAGGTCAAGTTCAATGATATTCCTCGCCAGGTTTGGTATTATTGATTGCTCACCCCAAGCAAAGTTTGGTGTTCATCCTCTCAATGGATTGATCAACAGTGGTTGATGTCCCCGGCAGATTCCAAGTCCAATGGTTATTGGCGCCTTTTCCGTATCAGATCTTTGGGTTCCATCATCATCAGTTGTCATCTTAATCCCCAACGGAGTGGAAGTTCTCTTCGGGTTTCATCTTCAGCAAAGGTTTGGATCGGGAAGGTCGTTTAATTTGTCTTCCTCAGCACGGTTTGTGACCCTGAGGATAATTCAGTTTGCTATCCTAAGTGGAGTTGCCTTTATATCCTCAACATTTATTTTGCTGAGGAGCCTCTTTTGCATAGCATAATCATCATTACATTGAATCCTCAAAAGGCGTAGCATTTCCATTTCGTAGGGAGCATAACACCATAGAAAATTCAAACAAATGCATTTGAAGCACAAGCCAGGTTTGGATATTCTCGTTGCCAGAAGTCCCCCAACAAAAGTGGTTTGACTCAGGAAGTTTGATCTTACCTTATCCCCACGTGAAGCTGCCAATAAACCCATTCATCTTACTGGTATTCCCCTGCAGAGCCGTCCGTTCAGGCTTCTCTCTTTTCCCCAGCAGAAAACAATGTAGTCGTAGCCCCACGCAGGTGCCCCAATCAATCCTTAGGGTAGTAAATCTGTCAACCCTACTCTCATTGATCTTCATTCCCTAGCAAAGTCGTCTGATTGGGATTCCATTATCCCCTCTGAGCCGTCCCTCACACCCATCGTCCAAGGTTTGGATGTGTTAATCTTGATGTTTTCAAGACACTATCCTTTCAACACTCGTCTGTGTTTGTTTCATGTCCTCAATACTTCGTTCGTATTGACTCGCCAATTCTTTCAACACTCATCCGTGTTTGTTTCATGTCCTCAATACATCGTTCGTATTGACTCCCCATTTCTTTCAACACTCGTCCGTGTTTGTTTCAGGTTAATCAATACTCATCCGTACTGACCCTAAATTCTTAGACACTCGTCCGTGTTCTTTCAACACCCGTGTTTTTTCCAGGTTAATAAATACTTGTCCATATTGACCCAAAATTCTTAGACACTTGTCCGTGTTCGTTCAACACTCGTCCGTGTTTGTTTCAGGTTAATCAATACTCATCTGTATTGACCCTAAATTCTTAGACACTCGTCCGTGTTCTTTCAACACTCGTCCGTGTTTGTTTCAGGTTAATCAATACTCGTCCGTATTGACCCTAAATTCTTAGACACTCGTCCGTGTTCTTTCAACACTCGTCCGTGTTTGTCTCAGGTTAATCAATACTCGTCCGTATTGACCCTAAATTCTTAGACACTCGTCCGTGGTCTTTCAACACTCGTTCGTGTTTGTTTCAGGTTAATCAATACTCGTTCGTATTGATCTTAGAACGTCTTTGACACTCGTTTGTGGTCTTTCAACACTCGTCCGTGTTTGTTTCAGGTTAATCAATACTCGTTCGTATTGATCCTAGAACGTCTTAAGACACTCGTTCTTGGTCTTTCAACACTCGTCCGTGTTTGTTTCAGGTTAATCAATACTCGTTCGTATTGATCCTAGAACATCTTAGACACTCGTCCGTTGTCTTTCAACACTCATTAGTGTTTGTTTCAGGTTTATCAATACTCGTTTGTATTAATCCTATAACGTCTTAGACACTCGTCCGTGGTTTTTCATCACTCGTCTGTGTTTATCTCCGGTGCAATCCAGCACCCGCCCTTGCTTGTTTCATTCCGTTTCAAGACATCGTCAGTATTGGCTTTAACGCCTGTCCATGTTAATGGTTTTACACCTCTTGTCATTGGTTCCCCAGCGGAGTCGTCCCTCCCTCGCAGGCTGCAATTTTGGTATGGCTATTTTGATATTCAATCTGTTTCTTTCAACACTCGTCCGTGTCCATCTTTCCTTGATGCAGGTAAGTAACATCTTTCGATACTCGTTTGTGTCGTTAACTGAATCACTTGTTCATGTTTATCCTCTTTCTTTGATACCCGTCTGTATCATCTTTCGATACTCGTTCATGTCGTTAACCCTAACACTCGTCCGTATCATCTTTCGATACTCGTCAGTGTCATTAACCGAATCGTTCATTCGTGTTCGTCCCCATTCTTTGGCGCCCGTATGTGTCATTTCCTACCCTTAACAGATTCTTCAACTTCACCTACCCTTTCATCCCTAGTAGAGTTTTTCATTCGTCTGATCCTCTACCCGTATTAAACCCACAGAGTGCAAATTTCATGTTGTCTGTAGTATTCAATCCCTATTTACCTCGAACGGCTGAAAGCCGACGCTCTCATCCCTTCAGGTCTACAGTTGATTAAATAGGGGCAGCTGTAACACCTCAAAATTTACCCTCTTATTTATACCCTATGAGTGGCTTATGCTTCACTTCACATGTACATCTAGATCATAAGCATTGCATATACATAATTGGCTTTCCAAAGACATGGGATCGAAGCATTTTCTTATGATTTGGATCCTCCTATTCAAAGGTGATTTTATCAGTTTATTGCATTCAAATTGAAGCAGGGTTGATCCCCCTACATCATGTATATATTCTTGTCAAGGTCCGTCAATCATCAAGGTTATCTCATTCAAGTTTTCTCAAGAGTATCTGGTGGCTCAGGGTTTCTTTTATTTGGTACGAGTTGGTTGGTATTCACCAATTGAAGGTGGTGGTTAGGGCTCAGGACGAAGGCATCTTGATGTTCACAAGGCATGATATTCAGCTGTGGATTCACATTATGGTCAGGGTAGTGTTATTCTCTCAGTTGCTTATTATTCGCTGACTGTGTAGCGAGCGATTTTGAACGTGGTTCTTAAGCACTGTCGCTCTGGGGTTTTACTACAGGTTGATTCATTTTTTATCCTATTGAAGCTGATGAAGGAAGGGAAATAGATGTCTCCAATTAGCCTTGCTTGCATACTGAGGTCAAACAATCAAAACTGTTGTTTTACATATGCGATCAATGTGGGGGGGCCTCTCTCAGTTTATTTTGAACGAATATTGACTTTTGGTAGGATTTTAGGTCTGGGATTCTTGAGGATATGGGATTTGAATTTTTGGTTTATTGTGCTCGCTAAGATTTTTCTTTCAATCTTATGCCTACGTATTCCCGTTTACCGAAATAGGGAAATCAGAGCGCCTACGTATTCCCGTTTACCGAAATTGGGAAATCAGAGCGTTCGTAGTTCCTCCTATTCTATGGGAGGAAATGGGTGTTTTAGGTCTCTTGTTCAAAGCCCAAGACGTGAAGCGAAAGGTGGTTTGTATCTTGTTCAAAGCCCAAGATGTGAAGCTAAAAGGTGTTGTCTTTAGAGAGAATTTGTCATGTCTAAAGAGGGGTTTGTCTGTGACAACTGTTTATAAAGGAGAATTACTTTAACCGGGATTTGTGAATCCAGCAATGCCATAATTTCCTTTATAGGGGATTTCCAACCTGAAGGAGAAGACTTTAACTCAGTGTAGAGCAATGTTATCTTTCCTTAGGAATTTCTCATGCTAAAAGAGGGACAGTGGCATAGATGTAGATGATCCAGAGGCTTGCCGCTTACAGCGATTAGATGAAGGGGAAGGATTTGTTGATGTTTGTGTACTGTGAACGAGGCACAACTTTGATGCTAAAAGGTTGATTGGATCAACCAGTGGTTTTCTTATATAAAGCCTAAGAGGAGGCTAAAAGGTTGACTTTTCCGAGGGAAAATGTTCTTTCTATCTTGTACAAAGGCCAAGATTGAGGCTAAAAGGGTTGGCCTAACGAGGGAGTCTTTTATACTCAACAAGAGAGTGATTTTGTATCTCGTACGAAGCCCGAGATGGAGGCTAAAAGTTTATTTGACTCAACAAGAGAGTCTTTGTATCTCGTACGAAGCCCGAGATGGAGGCTGAAAAAGGGGATCGCTGTTTCAGTTGAGTGACAGGTCCAGTGTGTTGGATAAGAGAGAAAATCAGTTCTTATATGAGGAAGAAAAGAATAGCTCTGCTGGGGAAGATAATTGTACAAAGCCCAAGAGAAATCTATCTCACTGCTGAGGATTATTGAGATCCTCACGCAGGCCCAAGTGTGAGGAACTCTCATGAGAGAGACCGAGTTTCTTCTTATGCTTGTAGGGTACTTGAGAATGTCTTTGAGACTCAAGAAACTTCAGAATGTCCAAGTCTAGAGTTTCATCTTTTAGTTTTGAAGGGTGCTTGAGAATGTCTTTGAGACTCAAGGAGATTAGACTTTCCAAGTCTAAAGTTTCATCTTTTGTACTATGCTTTGAGAAACAGTAGTAGACACTTGGAAAGACTGCTCTATTAAGATGACTAATTTCTGTTCCTATACCTCTAGGAGGTCGTCGGGACAATTTGTACAAAGTCCAAGAGGAGCCTGGAAACTTTTAAGAAGCCGATCGGTCCTTGTACGAAGCCCAAGAGGAGGCTATCATTCCCGGAGGAAGAATCATTATACGAAGCCTAAGAGGAGGCTGTGAATACTTCTAAGAAGCCGACGGGTCCTTGTACAACGCCCAAGAGGAGGCGGGGATCCTTTTAGGAAGCCTGTGGGTCCTTGAACAATGCCCAAGAGGAGGCCGATGCTTTTAGGAAGCCCGTGGGTCCCCAAACCCCGAAAAATTCAAGGCAAGCTATTCACAAGGAATAGATCAAGTCAAGAAAGTTCGAGAATTTGGAAGAAACTCAAAGATGCCATTCACAGAGAATACATTCATCTCTGGGAGTAGAATTTCTTGACAATTCCTAATGAGGACAGCCGAAGAGAAGACTGTATCTGGTGATCCTATTGGGGATCTAGTTGTCTATTTAAACGAAACGGCTTTTACCTAGTACTAGACGTAGTTGCCGAGGAAACTCTAAATATCTATACTATTATTACACAATTGATATGAGTTTATGAAAGAACACTTACAGTGAAACTGCCCCACAATACAGTTATATGTATATGAAAGCGGATAAAGAAAGCATATAAACACTTACTCGGTTGTAGAGCTTCCATGTTGTTTAGTTAGTTGTTCAACAAAGAAAGATTGAAAACAACAGTATATTCAAAATCAAAGGAGAAAGTGCTTTGAAAAAGAAATATTTTGGGGCTTACAACTCAAGGAGAGGCCCAGGGTTTTATCAGTGAGCGCACTGTTGTTTTTGTACAGAGGGACTTATACAAGTGACTGAGGTCCAAAAAAAGATTTTCTGTACAAAGGGATGGGTCTTACACTCTCTCAAGAGGCCCAAAAGGTTTAAAGAAAAGAAAAAGAGTGGGGCTTATAACACGAGGATAGGCCCAGAGTTTTTGTTTTTGAAAAGGCGACGACCGCGCCGTTTATTTTGACGGTGTCGGGACTTATACAATATACTGAGGCCCAAAAATGATTTGGTCAAAAAAAGGATTGGGCCTTACACTCTATTAGAGGCCCAAAGAGTTTTGAAAATGATTTATGAGGGTTGAATTAATCCAAAAACCCTAATTTGTTTTCAAAATGTATTTTAATTGAATAAAAATTCAATTAAAATTATCAAAATTGTTTAACATATGGAAAACAAATTGTGATCTTGGATTAATGCTTCAAAAATTAAGTATTGACCTACAAAATAATTAGAAGTCATTAAAAGTTGCAAAATCAAGGTGGAAAAAATATTCAAAATGTCAAAAACAATTAAAATATTAATTCTTTGCAAAAATATCAATTATATGAAATAAATGTTATTTTTGGGATTTTTCAGAAAAATCAAATAATTTAACATTTTTGTGAATTATTAAAAAAAGAATCAACTCAAAATCATTAAAACTCAGAGAGAAATTAATTTTTGAATCAATTAAATAAAATCACAAAATTCAAATATTCAAATATTCAAATATTCAAGAAATGGCGCCAAGAACACACGCGTGTTCTGGGTTTGCCCAGATTTGCATTTTCTCTCCAATCTCACTGAATACTTGATTATACCTTGCAATCCACATATCAATCTACTCGTCTCAACCTCACGATCATGTTTATGACAATTAATTTCATTTAAATTAAGCACAAAACAAGAAATCACGAAAAATCCTCAAGAACCCTAAATTCTGCATGAAGGCTGGGATTTTTGATACACGATTCAAACAAAACAATTAATTGAGGGGAAACATTCCATGCATGATTATGAACATGTGGCCAAATTATTGTGCAGCAAAAATTGCCTGGATCTTAGAGTTAGAAGAGCTCATGCTTACCTCTTACAGCTGGTGATCGTGTTTTATGTTGGAGGTGTTACAGCTAGGTTCCAATGATTTGGATAGCTCCCCTAGGTGCCATGGAGTGTATCTGAATGCTTGGAATGGATTGAAATGGTTTGGAGCTGAAGATGGTACCTCAACTGCAAAACTGTCAAGAACTTGAGCAATTGGCTAGTGATTTTGTGAAATCAGTGTTCCAGATGTTATGTGAGTGTTTGGATCACTTCTATATGATGTATGTGAGGTGTGTGAGTGATTCGTTTGATTGGAAAAGCTCTCAAACTCAAAACCCGATAGTGACTTGCCTTAGAAGGCAAAATTGGAGTGAAAGAAGAGATTTTGAGGAAAGCATCTGTTTGATGGCTTTGGTGTGCTTAAACTGATCACAATTGAGCTCTATTTATAGTAGAGCAAGTTTGTTTTGCAAGGAATAGTGAATGGCAACTGCTGAGTAGGTTTGGCCAATGTTGGCAAATGAAAATCCAAGTCTCCTCTAGCCATTGACTAGAGGTTAGGGCACAGGCTGCTGGTTCCCTTGGTCTTGGATAAGTCTTGACTGAATTCAGTTGCAAATGGCTCATTCCATGCCACCTTGATGCTTCCATTGAATGCTCCAATCCAAAATTAGAGTCTTGTCCCTATTTTGGCAATTCTAGATTCAACATGCTATTTCTTGTTCCAAAGACTTTGGAGGCTTGGCTCAGTGATTGTCCCCTTTAGATTCAATCCTCAGATGTGTCCAAGTGGATAGGAGTTTTTGGATTTGCACAATTTTGGCAAATCGAACAAAAGTGCAAAATCTGTCTTACCTTGACAGATTTCAACAAGGCAACTTGCCAATGTTATATCTCATGGCTCAAATTGAATTTGGTAATGTTCTTGGTCATTTTGGAAAGCCCTTACATGATTCAACAACTGTTTAAACATGTTTGGTTTTGATCTCTTTTGAATCCAAGTGAAAAATTCCCCTACATTTGGAAAAAAAGTAAGGGCAATTCTGACTTAGTGGAATTTTCACTAAGTGTTGGAACAAAGTGACTTTTCTTGATTTTGATCACTGCATAACTCAAAATCCATGAGGAATTTGGACATAGGTCAGTGTGAATCTTTTGTAGAGGGTAATGTGATTTATAAATCAAGCTTTGAATGGGGAACAATGGCCTTGTGGTTTAGGAGTTATGGTCCTCCAAAGTTGGCACATTAGTGTCACTTTTTCCATAACTTAGAAAATTTTCTAAGTTTTTATGGTTACCCCTTTTACAAGTTATCCCACTTTCTTTGATTTTTCTTGATGAATGATGATTCAAATCATACATTAACATCATTTTAGGGATAAAAATCCATTTTGGTGAAAAATCTCAAAAAGTCAAAGTTGACTTTTGTGCACAGTTGACTTTTTATCAGATGAATTTCAAACTATGCAATTCTTCAGGAAATCATGTCCTTGACCTAAATCAAACTTGATGGACATGTTCCATGGATGTCATAGGGTATATTGATTCATGTCCTAGGGTTTGGGAGCATGTCCTGGTCAAAAGTCAAAGTTACAGTTGACTTTTCCCTTAAAACCCTAACTGTGATACTGATGAAATTGAGACTTGTTGCTCAAGCTTCTTGGATCAATCCATTGTTGTAAATGGATCAATGTAGTATATTGGAGACCCTCAAATCATGTCTTGAGGTCTTGGCTTATGATTTGTCCCAAAAGTCAACTTAGGGGTGAATTAGGTCAAGAAACCCTAATTCTTGATTTTTGATGTATGCATCCCCTGAGGTCAAATTGACTTAATGATTGGGTTTATGATGTCCCTTGGGGAACCATAGGTTATGCCTTGAAGCATTGGCTCATGCCCATAGGAAAATTTCCATCTGGATGCCCTGGTCGACCAAAACCCTAATTTGGTGACACTGGCGATCTTAAGGCTTGATACACCTAGAAGGGAGCAGCTTTGTGCTTAATCCTTGGAGTGGGAGTCCTCTTGATCCCTTGTAGCTACTTGAGAGGTTAGACAAGTTGAAGATCATGTCATTCCTTGATGGATCCTTTGTAAAAAGC
The DNA here is from genome assembly GCA_022829125.1 of Lathyrus tuberosus. Lineage (NCBI taxonomy): Eukaryota > Viridiplantae > Streptophyta > Magnoliopsida > Fabales > Fabaceae > Lathyrus > Lathyrus tuberosus. The sequence continues at coordinate 23,886,282 of JALAZF010000021.1, read as the reverse complement.
TCTGAGAGGGCTTGAAACCCTAAATTTGATTGCAGTGGATGCTCACCCATCTTTGGGAAGACTAATGAGGCAAGATGGCTCCCCCATATTGTGATGATGATTTTCACAATGATGGGAAATCTTAGTGGTCAAAATTTGGGGTATGATAGATTGTAATACACGTTAAAGAGGGTGAGATTGAAGTTGATTCGAGTTGGGAATTCATTGAGTATTTGAGTTGGAATTTGGATTTAACAAGTGCTTTAAGATGCTTGGAATTCAAGATGCAATTCCATTAAACCGTATCCAAATCTCTATCCATATCCATTTCTATGCCTTTTATCCATATCACTTTCTTTAAACCAAGTTCAATTGTTCGCTTGCAAAAGCATATCCATTAACTTATTTTCATGTCCCATTCAAGTTCAAATCCAATTCATTTTCCCAAATCCATTTTTGAATCCATACCTATTTCCAATTTAGATATCCCTTTCACATTTCAAACCCATTTTTAGCCATTGTTCTATATAGACCATTTTTGTTCTTTAGAGCTAAATAAGATTTAGAAAAGGACTGCTTAAAAAGTGAGTTGAAGCAAGGGTATCTGAATCACTTTTCAGGAAATATTAGTATTGTTAACTCTCCTGAGGTTTGTAAGTTTTGGAGGTGTCAATGTTGTCTTTTCCAATTGAATATGGTCCTAAGCTTAAGGAGGAATACGTGATGGTGAAGCATCTCCCTAAAATTCAAAAGGATGAAGAATACCGAAAGTGTTGTTTGCCTGACTATTTTAATGGTTCTAATGACAGTTGGAAAAAAGTGTGGGCCGTACTGAAACCTAGATTCTTGGCATTGTTGGCACATCTTTTTGGTAAACATCCTTTGGATATTATTGTTTTAATGTACTGCCTGGCTCAGATGCCAACGGGGAGGGCTGTTTATCATTAGCGATTGAAACGAAGGGATGGGATCCTTCACGGCATTCGTTCAAGGGACTTGTAGAATCCATACATAACCTTTATCAACCATTTGTTCAAGTACATGACAGAAAAAGAAAATACATAGCAGTACAATTAAAAGCAGAAAATTGAGTGTAAAGGAAAAGCTCACGTCAGTGGAAATTATATAGCAAAATTTGACAGAAAAAACTATGGTAGAAAATTCCTAACAAAATTCACAAGCTACAAAAAAATCATAACAGAAAAATCTCACAACAGGTAACTGATCTCACTCTAACCATATACACCAGAAAAATATCCTAACAGAACCAACCACTAACAGAAGAAAACTAACAGAAAATCTTAACAGAAATTGCTACTCTGAATTTTTCTCTCAAATTCACCTTCTTCTTCACTCTCACAATCTTGATTAAACCTTCAATCTTCCTCTACTCTTTCCCTCAATTATCTTCATCACCCTCAATTATCTTCATCACCCTAAATTATCTTCATCATCTCCGATTCATCAGTCGTCATAAAAGAACCTGCAATCATAATTCAACGCCGACATCAACGATTCAACCATGGTAAAAACAACACTCAAAGAATCGGAGAAAGAGATGAAGGCAAAGTGAAAAGCATGGCCGAATTCAAGAACGGTTACCTCAAGGCAGTCGTAGCAGAGTGCATCCACGTCACACCTTTGATCATCATTGTCAACAACAACAATCTTCAGTCTTTCATCATCAATTCACCAATATCTCCATCACCAACCTTCAACAACACTCCATTATCAACACATCACAACAACAACTCAGATTTGTAGCAAGTAGAAGGAGAAGTTTATCTCAGAGTCCAACATCAACATCACAAATTCAACACAATGGTAACTGAATTCAGAATTTATTAAGAACATCGCAACACGCAACAACACGGATCTCAGACGTGAAGAAGAACAAAGTCAGAGTTGAAGCGGTTACGTACCTGAACAAGCTTCGAATTCATCGTAAGTCTTCTGATTCATCTTCTTGCTTCACTTGAGCATTTGTGCGAGAATAATGTTAATTTCGATTTTGCGTCCTCGTTTTGTTGAGCGAATTTAGCTAGGTCGTGATTTGTGTAGAGAGATTGTAAGCGAACTTGATTCTTCAGTCGTTCGATCGGATGTTTCGATCCCGCTTTTCGGTTGCGATTTTGAGATAACTAATTGCATATTCGTATTCAGGAGCTAATTTGAGTGGGGGATAGTGTTCAATGTTTTGTGTTTGGGGGTAATGGATCACCGGAGAAGACGGCGGCGGCGCCGTCCACCGTCTTCTCCGGCCAAGATGTGAATCCCGACGACAATACATAGAGAGAGAGAGAGACGTTTGAGAGAGAGAGAGAGACGTTTGAGAGCTTAAATGTTATGATTCACGTAATTTATATAAAGACAATGAGGAAATAAGAGTTGGTGGTGGTGGTCCACTCCAGCGGTGACACTTGTCACCGTCCGGTAGGCCCACTTGGTTAATCTAATGCATGTCGTCCCAGGCTTCTTACCCTACACCCCTACGTTTGCTACCCTACGATGCATCATCATCATCATTCATGCAATCTGACGGTTAATATCAGTCAAGAATGTTAACCGAGGGACTATCGTAGACCGCCAGGGCCCCCTTGTTCCATGGGCCTATACGTTTCGCTAATTGCACCCCCTTGGGGCAGCCCAACTGTCATTTCGAACTAACAGAATTACTGTCTGCACCCCCCTGCTGTTTGTTTTTCTTAATAAAATTGTGACTAGATTTTAGTGAAGTTCTTTTAACATGCTAATCATTTTTTTAGAATGATAATTGTTGATTAGAGATTTTTTTTTGCATGTTAATTAGTGATAATTTTTCATGCTTGATTAGAGAGTTTTGCATGTTAATTAGTGGTAATTTTTCATGCTTGATTGAGATTTTTACATGATGTTGATTGAATATTGTGTTGGCTCTTATAGGATTTTTACATAATATTGGTTGAATATCATTTGAATCATGTAGTGACTTTTGATTGACTTCTCATAGACTTCTTAGTTGATTCTCTACTAGGATTTGATGTAGTTTTTTAGTTAGTATCTAGATTAAATGTTGAAGTTTTTTCTTAATGCTTCCTTGTGATTAATTCTCAACATGTGGTAAGTTTTTACCTGAGCTTGTGGTTAGATTTTGTTACCTCATTTAGAATTGATAAACATTCTTTTGCTTAATTTATGGAATCTCTAATGGTTTTTTCTTATTTCATTTCCATTTGGGGTTTGTTGACTAACTTTGGTTATTTTTCTTTGAGGAGCTTGGAGTTTTATGCTAATACCTTAGATATTAACAAGGCTTGTTTGATTTTGATGAGGCATGTTCTCTTGATAATGATTGTTTGATCCCATTGAGGTATGACCCTTCTTGTACATTAGTTAATTGAATGAATGTAGTAGTTGCTGTAGCATACACTGCTGTAGTGAACAAAGTATGTTGTAAAATTTTGATATCCTATCCTGTTGCATATACACCTGTTCTGTTATGGAAATAGTAGCTGTTATAGCTGTTTTTGCTTGTTGCTGGTTTTTATAGCTATGCAGGTGCTGGACCACTGCTATTGTTACTGTTTATGGTTTATTGCCTTGTTTTATTGTTTTTATTCATGGAGGGTGAAGATTATTTGGTTCCATTTCTTTCACGGATCGGTTCCACTTTCTAACACTTTTTGCTCATTGATGTTAATAGGCTCGAGGCTTCCAAGTGCTTACGTTGCTTTGCTTACGTTGCTACGAATTTTTATCCGTTCGGTAGCATTCTTTATCCCTTTTATCTCATTTCGCACTTTACCGCTTTCGATGCCATGAGAAGTAGGAATAGAGATGCATGTCTGGAAAGTCCTCATGGGAGGCCATGTTTGTGCTTGTTTATATTTGTGCTTGCAAAAAGTCCTTAAAGAAGGAACCATTGATAAGTCCTCAAAGAAGGCATTAGCCGGAATGAGAGTCCTCAATCGACTCCCGTCATTTCTAGTCCCAAGTCATTCATAGCTCGCATTTCATGTTGATGCTTTGAACATAGCTTACTATTGTTATCGAGTCGGTCAAGTGGAAAAGGGTTTTGAATCTGACCCCCACACCTTGTCTATAGCTCGCATTGACTGATGATGATGCTTATGTGATCTGATTCACATCTTCCCCTTCCTTACTCTGCTCTCTATGGTTCTCGATACCATTGGGTGAGTACCCCTATTTCCCACAGCTAGCTTGTTTGTCTCAGTTGATATGACCCCTTGGCTAAAGCTCCCCCTTTTTCTTACCTTGATTGTTTGATGTTATTGTTAATTGACACTGCTTACTTTTTCATTTACTTGTAGTTCCTTTTATTTATGGATTGAGTTACATAATATCTACTTGTTTCACATGATCCCTTAGGATTCCTAGATCCACTTAATTTCCGATTAAGTTGGAGGTAGGAGAGACATTAGGCTAGTAATCCATGAATGCTAACATTAGGTAGAAATCCCTTTCTTACCTCAACCTTAGGACCATCATTGCATGCTGACTTATAGGAATTAGTTTCCCCCTTAGACTATCTGTGTGACCTTCGTGAGTCTCACGTTTCTCTTGCACCCATGAGATTGAGACCGTTCCCTGTGTTTCGTAGTAGCGTGAACTACGGATGCTCTGATTCCTTTTTCTTTTCAGATTAAGGATACATAGGCACGAGATGCGATATCTCGGCGAGCACACTAACAACTAACTTCCATTTTCTCTCACACTTTGAGTCCCTCTTCTCTCATCTCAAAACAAAATAAAAAACATGTAATAAAGGCAACGAGTATTGTACACCATGAGCCTTAAGTACATTGGAAATGGAAGGCGGAGGGCCTCCCTTCACCTTTATAGAGTGTTTAGCATACGTCCTGTTAGGGACGACCATGCGACGCATTCGTTCTTATGTCATAGACTTTAGTGCAATATGAGTTACAAACATAATCAATCAAAACACTTTCTCATAAAAGACAAAAAAAAACAATCATCTTCTCTTCTCATCTCACTCACTCTCATCGTAAAGGATGTGTCATTTTCATTCTACAGCAAACAGGTAAACGCGTAAGACTCCATACAACGAGCGGCAACACCTAAACTGCTGGAACGCGAACGTTGGCGTCTTCCACTAAAAAACACAAAACAACCGACCTTGTTAGGTTGAACTACGATTGTTTTGACTTCCTCCTTCGTGTTAGATTGAGGTTACGTAGGCACGAGACGACGATGTCTTGGCGAGCAACCATCCCCCAATTCCGTAGTCCTCCGAACTACGTTACCTCTGATTTTCCCGCTCCCGAGGGAATATGTAGGCCTAAGACGATGATGTCCTATCGAGTCACCTCTTTTCTTTTCCCCCGTTTCTCTATTTCCCGCTCCTTTTCCGTCTCTCGTTAGTAGTTGAGCTTCAAATAACCTACACCCTTTGATCGATAACAACAAGCGTGGATCTCATCGAATACGATGGATGCGAGGGGGTGCTAATACCTTCCTCTCGCGTAACCGACTCGCGAACCCAGGCTATGGTTGCGATAACCATTCCTTTCCCTTTGTTGAGGTTTTCTTCGATCGCTTCCTTTCCTGCGTCGGGATAAATAACGTTCGGTGGCGACTCTTCTGTTCTTTTCCACCGGTTGATTTTCGCAAATGCGACAGCTGGAGAATCTGCTGGGGAGTTTCCCATCCCTAAGGGAGTCAATCCTAGCGCCTGCTTGATTTCTATTTTAGGGTGTTTATCTGTTTACTTTACTCGCTTTATTTATGGCATTGTTGCATGTTTACTATTTTATTACATTTACTTGCTTTTCATTTACCTATTACCATATATTCTGTGCTGGACTGTGCTGGATTTTTCTGTTTGGTGGGATGGGTGTTCTGAGAGATAAGCCCACTACCCAGGCTTGAGCATACATACAGGTTTTAGAGTGGATATTCATGTCGCTTGCGTGGTGGTGACCACGTGTAGTGTTCACAAGACCCACAGCCAGACGAGGTTCTTCTAGGAGACATCTGATACTGCATGTTGATCCAGGCCATTGGATATTCCCTTGATGAGCTGTCGACTCTGGTGACCATTCCCGAGGACTCATTTAAGGCACTTCTCCCAAAAACTAATAACGGCAGACAAGAAATGGCAAACCCGTTACGCTTCTTGATCCGAGGACCCAAAGCTGAGAACTTGCCATAGGATGACCTTTTTTGAGTGGGAATCAGTAGATGCACTCCTCGATTGGCGATAATACTGTACCCAGAAGGATGAATGTATTATTGCTTCTCGACCTCAGTGCCAGAAACTGAGGATCCTTCGTTTTTAGTACCCACATGTGAGAATGGGCGGGTGTTTACAGGTTTCCAGGTAACCGTAACCTTCAATCTACCCGGTAATCTGGTTTTCTTATCAGTGTGGACATATCAGCCTGGTATTATGGTATTATGATTAATCGGATATGCTGGTATTCCGATTTTTCCGGCACTCTGACTATTCTGGTATTCTAATTATGCCGGTATTTTGATTATTTCGGCATTCTGGCATTCTGATTATCCGGTATTCTGGTATTCCTGTATTTTCTTCAGAGCAAACCTATGAACTTATTCAGTCACCAGCTCAACACTTATTCAGAATATATGGAAGCTTTGATCCAATGTCTTTTGCATCCATAGCTTTCCATTGCATTTGCATTTATGCATCATTTTGCATATCTTTCTCCAGGCCAGAACAGTGAGCTCATCCATCCTTTGTCTGAATAGCAGTTGATTTCCCGACTTTCGTATTAGACTTGAATCAGCTTTGGAAAGGTCATCATGAACTGAGGGAAACAGAATCTATTTGTGACTAGGGCCGATGTTGAATTGATTAAGAATCAGTTGGATCAACTTACAGAGGCTATGGCAACCATGACAAGGAGACACGCCAATATTCAGAGAAATGAGAACGTCATTCCACCTCCGGTGAACAAAGTTACTCAAGCTCAGTCGGTGCGGATCCCTGTTGGGGATCCTGTTATGCAAGAACGTCCCATTGTCCGAGGCGGACATGCATCTTCTCTTGACGCTGCAGACTATCAGAGTTTTGCATTTTCTGTGCCAATTGTGCAAGGGGTAGTTCCAAAGATGAAACCTAAGAATCCACGATCATTTGAGTTTGATGAGAAATATCATGTGTTAGAGGAAAAGCTTAAAGCACTGGAGAGGCGTGATACTCTTGATTTGAATGCTTCGAGCATGTGTTTGGTGCCTGGCCTTGTGTTGCCTCGAAAGTTTAAGACGCTGAAGTTTGAGCGGTACAAAGGGGATAGATGTACAAAACAAAATCTGGTGATGTTTTGCCGAAGAATGACCTATTATGTCCACAACGACAAACTCATGATTCACTGTTTCCAAGAAAGTTTGAGTGAGCATCGTTGAGTTAGTACATGCAGTTGGAAAGTGGTAGCATCCAATCATGGTCAGACCTAGCTAACACCTTTGTGAAGCAATATAGTTATAATCTTGACATGGCTCCTAACCGTATGCAGTTGCAAGGTTTATCTCAAGCAGATAACGAATCATTCAGAGGGTATGCTCAGAGATGGAGAGAGTTAGCTGCTAGTGTTCAACCACCGCCTCTAGAAAGAGAATTGGTTTATCTATTCATGGACACTTTACAAGGCCCGTATTACGATGAGATGATTGGCAATGGGGCATCGAACTTCTTTGACCTGGTAATAGTTGGAGAACGCGTCGAGATCCTGCTCAAATGTGGAAAGATCCAAGACGTCCCAAACTTCCCAGCTAGTGAAAATAAGTCAGTTATAAGTTCTCAAGAAGAAAGGGAGGAAGAAAATAGTTCATTCGGGAATCTACAATACCTCATTCTCAGCATTCTGGCATTTCAACTGTTCATTGTCAACAATCTTCTGGGTCTCCGTATCAGACACCCTTTTCTCCACAGGGACATTATCGTTCTTTGTATCAGGGACATTATTCTTCTCCAAATCAAGGTATTCCTCAGAATCAATGATCATACTGTCGTCAGCCGCGTCAGCACGTTCGATAGAGGCTTAGGAAGCCAGAGTAGAATTTCACTCAGTTACTAATGTCGCACAGTCAGATACTGCCAGATTTGATCAAAGGTGGATTAGTAGAGCCAAAGGAATTGAATCCAGTGCCTTTTCCATACCCACCAGGTTTTGATGCCAACGCCCGTTGTGACTACCATGCTGGGGCACATAGGCCTCCAACTAAAGACTGTAAGGTGCTCAAGAGCAAGGTTCAGACACTTATTGACTCAAATATGTTCTCATTCACGCCTTAGGGTATTCAGATCAACAATTCCCCTTCATCCAGTTGTGTGGGTTCATCAGTCCAGGTTATGGAAGAAGTCACCGAAAGCAGTTGTGCAGATGGTTATTTGACTGACTTCGACGAGCAATTATGAAGATGGCTAGCCCAGTAGCGAATCAAGCTTGGAAAGCCCAGTTCCACGAAGCTGGCAATCATTATATCATGTCATTTCTTTGCATTTGTAGTTTCTTTTCTGTTAAAGTGAAAAGTCATTTGTAAAACTCGTCTCTTTTTAAGTGATAATGATAATGAAATGAATATGCAGGTTTTGATTAAATCCATTCGCGTTCACTCATACTTTTCATTGATATCATATGCTTGTTTAAGCAGGATCCGAGGGAGGATGACGAAATCGAAAAACGTAAAACTTCTGATTGTATGCTTTTGAAAGAAACCCTGTTGATGATGTACATGCATTATTTCGAATCCCCAAACACTGGAGACATAAGGAAGATAATCCCTTGTAAACCCCTTTGAGCCTAGTAGCAGGAGTTTCTTTTTGAAAATGAAAAACCCTCAATCTTAACCTGGGGCAGGGTAGGTGTTAGTTAATTTGACCATGCGTTCAAATTTCAAAAGGAGTGTCTCATCCGAGGATCAATCACGTCTATGGTTATCCCTCACCAATCGGAGAGTGAGGCTGTCACAACCCTTTCAACGAAGTCAGGACAGGCCAGTGTCACACGATTTGTTCAAAGAAAAAGAATCAAAAGAAAAAGAAAAAGAAAGCCCGCTAAGTTGAAACTTGAAAACAAATGACTTAGGCAAAAGTTAGGGCATCCCACTGGACTTCAAAATCGAAAGATTCAAAAAGAATCAGTCCAGGAAAAAATCAGGGAAATCAAAAGCAAAAGAACGAAAAGCGAAAAGGATTACAAAAAGAAAAATCCTCGATAAAGAACAAGTCGTGTGACTACAAACCCCAATGACAAAAGGGGTGACTGTCACTCTGAAAACTGTGTGGGTTCCCTCTATCCTCTTACCATTCATTAACCCTTTTGAAAGGTGAGAGCCTGTGTCGAATTAGCTGAACATAGGACTGAAGAACATCAAGGAGAATGGGTGGGTTAAAACAAAACTTCAAGCCTTATATCTTTTCTTTCTTCAAAAGACCTAATTGAAGCGGGGTTGTTTCGAAAGCATACTTCGGTAAGATCGCGTCAGATCTGACTCCTAAAAGGTTTTTCTTACCATTCATGTTGGTATCGATGTGACATTTTAGTAAGTGATTCGTTCGCTATATGTCACAACATTTTTCCAGTGAACAGACTTGGATCTCAAAGCTGTCATATGCATTGCATTAAAATTCTCATTTTAAAAATGGTCAGTTTTACTTGCTAGTAAGTACTTGATATTAGGAGAGTTTCTACAATGGAAAGATTGATCAAGATAAGATGCAAACGCGAGAAGACTTCGTTGAGCAGGGGCAAGCCATTCCAAGATTCAGCTAATCTGGAGCAGCCACGTCGAGGAATCTCTCTAAAGTTCAGCCAAACAGGGGCAATCACATCGAGATTAGGCAAATCTCTCGAAGATCAATCAGTCAGGGGCAAAATCACTTCAAGGCTCGTATTGAGGCATGCCACCTCAAGAACACGAGAAGTTATCCTCCCCCTAAAGACGGTTAATCCAAAGCACCTTTTCAAGATTCAGGATACTGGGGCAGAGTATTTCAAATCACTATGAATCATCTCGAGGCAAATTCCTTCATAAACTATGCAGTATGGGGAAGTTACGTCGAGATCTATAAATCTCTCCGAGAGTTTGAATACCCTGGGGCATTTTTTTTGAATGTCGGGTTTTCTGTAAAATCCTCTTGAGATGATTTCTCCCAGTAGACCGTGTAGTCTGAGACAAATAGGTAGTCCGCTTATGATAATTGGCAGGTGGTTGATCAGTAGAAGCGTGAAGCGCCAAAGTAGTTCCCAACATGGGGTTTCTCTTCCTCGACAAGGCGCTAGAGGGTATCGTTCCCCAGTGAGGTATTAGAATTGCTACTTGTCCCCGACAGAAATAGCCAAGATGGTATTATCCTCGGCAAAGTGTTCTCCCTAGCGAGAGTCCTAAGGTTTGGTTTCCCCAACCGGAGTTGGATTTGTCTTTTCTCCAGCAAGAGTTCAAGTCCCCAGATAGGGTAAAGACGGTCCGTTCTTGCCCTCCAGGCAAGTGGGCATCCCCAGCAAGAGGCTCGTTTGACCTCCCATCCCCAGTAAAGTCTCTCTCTAATATAGAAGAGCTAGCATCCACAGTAGAGCATCGAGAACCTCTCTCTCCCCAGCGAGAGTTCAGAGATTTGCCTTCCTCGGTCAGAATGGTTTATTGCTCCCCAGCGAGTATTCAGAAGTCGACCGTCTAAGACAGGATAATGTTACATCTCTTGTCGGAGATTTGTTGGATGTCTCTCCTTGGTAGAGATCTATATTCCCCAAAATCTCGCCAGTAAGGGTATGATATCACGTCCAGCAGGTTAAAGTCATTTCCCCAGCAGCAAGTCAAGTTCAATGATATTCCTCGACAGGTTTGGTATTATTGATTGCTCACCCCAAGAAAAGTTTGGTGTTCATCCTCTCAACGGATTGATCAATAGTGGTTGACGTCCCCGGCAGATTCCAAGTCCAATGGTTATTAGCGCCTTTTCCGTATCAGATCTTTGGGTTCCATCATCATCAGTTGTCATCTTGAAGGGATGTCTATACAATGCTACACCCTTGGATGTTCTCGGAATAAATGTTGCATTGATGATAGTTGTGAGGTGGCACATGGCCGTATCCACTTTTTCTGCAATGCATCTTAACCAGATTTGTTTCTAGTAAGCGCACATCATGAATTTGGTAACTGTTGCCAGGACCTTTATCAATTAAGTTTACAGAAGCCTTCTATTGCTGAGGTAGCGGATTCCTTTGAACATTTGGATTAGTGTCCTTGAAAGACAAAACTCCATTCTTGACAAGTTTTTGTACATTAGATTTAAAACTGAAACAATTCTCGATGTTATGCCCCGGTACTCCTTGATGATAAACACATGATTGGTCAGCCTTGAACCAATAAGGGGGATCTTTGGAATGGTAGGAGGAGTCCTGGTTTGAATGTGTCCTTTTGCTAGAAAAACTGGAAATAGCTCCGCATATGGCATTTGGACATGATCAAAACCTGGTGACCTTGAGATACGATTGTTGTTGTTGTATTGTGGGCGAGCCCACTGAAGAGGCTACTACTGCCTTTACTGATACTGTGGAATTTGAATTTGCTGATTTTGAGAAATCCGTGGTTGATATGCCGGAACTGGCGTTGAGTTGATAACAGGAGTTACCGTTGCTACCTGTTGAGGTTGGTATCTTCGTCTTTGTTAAACTTATGAGATATTACTTATATCTTGCTCTTTCTTCTTTTGAAAAGTGCTCCCATACCTCTTACTATTACTGGATGGTTCTGCATCTTTGACCAATCGACCTTCTCGGACTGCTTCCTCAAGGAGTACTCCCATGTTCACCATCTCGGTGAAGTCACTAGGCGCACTTGCGACCATTCGGTCATAATAGAACGAGCTCAAAGTTTTCAAGAAGATTTTTGTCATTTTCTTCTTCGAGAGGAGGACAAATCTGGGCAGAAATTTCACGCCATCTCTGAGCGTATTCTTTGAAACTTTCCTTATCCCTTTGAGACATAGCTCTGAGTTGATCCCTATCGGGTGCCATATCCAAATTGTATTTGTATTATTGAACAAAAGCTGCTCCAAGATCTCTGAAGGTACTGATCTTTATACGTTTTAACCCCATGTACCATTTGAGTGCGGCACCAGTTAACTTGTCTTGAAAGTAGTGGATTAGTAACTGTTGGTTTTCCGTCTGGGTAGACATCTTTCGAGCATTCATTACTAAGTGACTTTGTGGGAAGGAGTTGCCTTTGTACATTTCAAAGTCAGGCACCTTGAATTTGTGTTATATTTTAACATTTGGGACTAAGCAGAGATCAGCTGCATCTTTTCCAAACAAGTCCTGTTCGTGAATGGCATAAAGTTCTTTCTGCATTTCCAAGAACTATTCTTGGAATTCATCCATTCTTTCATATAGTTCTATGTCCTTGCTTGGATCGGCGTGAAAGATCTGCTTTTCTGGAGTAGTATATATCACAGGTTATGGTATAGTCATTACTACTGTGGTTCTTGGCGCTTCGGTGACTTGAAGTCTGTAACCTTCAGGTATAAGAGTCTCTATCGTAGCTCTTGCATATTCATTTACCTAAAGTTTGTAACTTTTAGGTCTGGAGATTCCAACTGTAGTTCCTGGGTCTTCAGTGACCGGAGATGTATATCCCTCTGGCACAAAGTTGAAAGGCATGCCCTAGGGAAAACCTTTAGGCATGTTGTATTGAGGAAGACTGACGGGTACCTCAAATGTTGGTGCAGACACAATTTCTAAGACCACATTCCTTTGAGATGGTTGATCCTGAGCTGCTACTAGTGATTCAATCATGGCGTTGACTCTTTCCAGACTTTGCTTCAAAGTATTAACTTCCTCTCCTAGCTCTCTGTTTTCTTCCTCAAGATCGTCCATCTTTTTCTGACATTTGGCCCAAGTATTGTACGAATGAGACAGTTTGACTCTAAAGTGTGATAAAGGTGTAAGTTTTTATGAAAGAAATGTGTGAAATGCTAGAATGATGCATGTTGTTCAAAGAATGCAAATGCTCTTTTTTTTTTTTTAAAAGAACTTTTTAACAATTATGTTGCAAATATCATACAGTGATTGAAACTTTTTATTAAATTCAAAGGATTACAATATTTTACAAAGAAAAGTACATTATTTTACAAAGTGCAGGAAGGAAAACTAGGCCTATGAATCCTAAGGAATCCTTGACGAAGGTCCAGAAGCTTACTGCTGACTTCTTTTTTGCTCCTTTGATCGGGCTTTCTCAACCGTTGGCGGGTCGATGATCCTCTGCCAGGTGAAAGGAGAAAGTAAACTTTTCCGTTCCTCTTGACTTTCTACAACATGCTGCACCAATATCTCAATCAGAGCATCTTTTTCCTTTATCAGTTCTTAGATCTTTGTGCACTCCAAGCTGACAATTTGATACTTGTTCCTCTAAGAGTTTTTTTCACGTTGAGTTTTGTTAAAAGTGACTGAAGTTTCTCTGTGTCGTTCATGAAGTAGAGGAAAGATTCCTTTAGGGGAAATACTTCTTGACGAGGGTAAGGCATCTTTAACTTGATGGCTCTAGCTAGTACCCATTGAAGATAAGGCTCCATAGAGATGCAGTTTTGTTTTCCCAGAGATTCTCTTCCTTTTCTATGAATATGATGTCAGGTATACACAATTTCTTCCTTAAGTTCTCTGTCATTTTCTCCTTCCTTGAAGAAAAGACCTTCCAAATAAATGTTATGTGGTATGTTCTTCATGGGGTACCCCAGCTGACGACAGGATAAAATTAGGTGGTAGTTGACCCCTCCTTTAGTACCAATAAGGGGTACATTGGGGAAATTTCAAAATTTGTCAATGATTTTTGTTCCGTCACAGACCCGATTGTGCCATTCTATGTTAGAGTGAGTGAGGGACATAATATTTTACGACCATCAGATACCACTTTTGAGATCCCAAAAAGCAACAGATTTGGGCAAGTGAGAAATAAACCATTTGTAGAGTAATGACACACAGCATGTAATCATCCCTCTGATGTACTAGTTCCTTAGATGCACTGTGTAACACCCCGTTTTATTTTAAATAATTTTTTGTAATTTAATTATTTGAAGTTGTGTGCATACATGTCATTATGCGTGTGTTTTGTTGTGTTTGGGGATACCCTTAGTGTGTGTGTGGGGGGGGGGGGGGGGGGGGTAGTGACCTTAAGAATAAGATTTTGAGGTGTTAGGGGTGTGGGAGCAAAAACGTAGAGATTGGTGGTGTGGTGAGTAAAACTAATTAAATGATATTAGTTAATATTTAGTTAATTTTAATATTAGGTGAATATTAAGTTAATTAAATAATTGGTGGAAACTATTATTATTATTATTATTATTTCATTAGTTGGATTGGGTGATAATAATAATAATAATATAATGAAATAAAATAAATGGAATATTAGATGTGTAGAGATTTGAAGGGCGAGATAGTAATTGTATGAAGATGAGTGAGGGTAAATGAGGTAAACCATAGTTGGGGGTTATGAAGAGAATTAGAGAATAAGGAGATCAGTTTTCATTCTACGTGAAATTGAGAGCAGGAGGTGAAAGAGGCTAGGGCAAGAAGAGAGAAAAACTCCATTGGAGAAGAGAAGAGAGCTCATCAATACAAGGTAAGGGTGGGAATTCTTTAATCTCTCAAGGGTTGGATGATGTATGTATTTGGGTAGGAATCATTAGGTTTAATTCATGTGAATGTTGAATGTTTGTTGATAGGTAGTTTGGGATTTTGATGGGGTTTGATGATAAAAGGATAGGTTCTAATGAGTTAGGATGTTAAGATTTGTGCATGATGTTGTCTATAAAATAACGCATGTTATTGTTGCTAAATATTGCTGAGATTGGATGTGATTTTCGTGCACTATGAGGACTGTTTTGGGGAGGAAATTGGGTCTGGTGTAGCAGAGAATTGGATTGCAGAAAATCTGCTACGTGCTCGTAGCGCCGGGCGGTGGAATTGTAGCATCGGGCGGTGCGGTGTCGGGCGGTGATCAGGAGGCACATCATGGAACGCTACTGGATTTTGTTAGAATTGAGGGGGGAGCTACGCCTGTGCGCCGCCGGGCGGTGCAAGAGGCGCAGCAATGCTGCATGCGTGATTTTTATTGTTTCTTTACTGTTTCTTGTTGTTTTGCATGGTTTCCTTTTGCTTTGTTGATGATTTCTTTAGATGATGTATTGTGGAGGATTGCTATGAATATATATGCTCGAATAGGTGTATGTGTGTTGTTATGAAATAGTGAGTTGAGTAATTATGATATGCTATGTTCATGCATTTGTTTCGTTGTTGCATGTTGTCGTTGAAGGTGCATAGTATGATGCATGAGTTGAGGGATGACGTGTGCCCATGTGGGGTGTGAGCGTCTATCTGGATTCCTTTTAATGGAATTGTTGTTGTTGTTGTTGTTGAGGTGATTGTGTTCCCATGTGGGGTGTGAGCAATCACGATTGTCGTGTGCCCATGTGTAGCGAGCGATTTTGGACGTGGTTCTTAAGCACTGTCGCTTTGGGGTACTACAGGTCGATTCATTTTTTATCCTATTGAAGCTGATGAAGGAAGGGAAATAGATGTCTCCAACTAACCCTGCTTGCAAACTGAGGTTAAACAGTCAAAACTGTTGGTTTACAGATGCAGTTTTAGTTCGTGGGCCTCTCTCTGCTTATTTTGTTCAGAACGAAATACCGGGACAGTTCATGGGGAATTTGTTGGGATCCTGCGCCAGATTGGATGGAGGTAGGGGACTTTGGGGTTTTTTATTAGTGTGCTCGCTAAGATTCTTTTTCAATCTTATGCCTACGTATTCCCGGGATAGGGAAATCAGAGCGATCGTAGTTCCTCCTATTCTATGGGAGGAAATGGTGTTTTGGTTTCTTGTTCAAAGCCCATGACATGAAGCTAAAGGTGGTTTGTATCTTGTTTAAAGCCCAAGATGTGAAGCTGAAGGGTCTATTTGTATCTTGTTCGAAGCCCAAGATGTGAAGCTAAAAGGGTGTTGACTTTAGAGAGAATTTGTCATCTCTAAAGGGGCTGTTTGTCACAATTGTTGGGTGACTGATTATAAAGGAAAATTACTTTAAATGGGATATACGAATCCAGCAATGCCATAATTTCCTTTATAGGGGATTTTCAACCTGAAGGAGAAGACTTTAACTTAGTTTAGAGCAATGCCATCTTTCCTTAGGAATTTCTCATGCTAAAAGAGGGACAATGGCGTGGATGTAAATAATCCAGAGGCTTGCCGCTTACAGCAACTAGACGAGGGAAAAGGAGTTGTTGATGTTTGGATGTTGTGACCAAAGCATGATTTGGTGCTAAAAGGTTGATTGAATCAAACGGGGATTTCTTTATACAAAGCTTAAGAGGAGGCTAGTGACCCAACAAGAGGATGCTTTTGTGTCTCGTACGAAGCCCGAGATAGAGGCTAAAAGGGTTGACTCAACAAGAGAGTGTTTTTATATGTGTCTTGTACGAAGCCCAAGACAGAGGCTAAAAGGGTTTGACTCAACAAGAGAGTCTTTTATACTCACCAAGAGAGTGATTTGTATCTCGTACGAAGCCTGAGATAGAGGCTAAAAGAGGATTGACTCAACAAGAGAGTCTTTTATACTCAACAAGAGAGTGTTTTTGTATCTCGTACGAAGCCCGAGATAGAGGCTAAAGGTGATCGACTCAACAAGAGAGTCTTTTTATACTCAACAAGAGAGTGTTTTGTATCTCGTACAAAGCCCGAGATGGAGGCTGCAAAGGTTTGCTCTACTGGGGAGAATAATTGTACAAAGCCCAAGAAGAGGCTAGGGTTACTGTTTGAGTTGAGTGACAGGTCTAGTATGTTGGTTAAAAGAGGAAATCGTAATGTTGTACTCATGGATTTGATCTGAGGATCGGGATTATTTCCTATTCTTTAAGGAAACGGGGAATCCGAAGGGTATTGAGACTGCCCAAGTCTGCGGGTGTTTTCTCCTATTTTTGAAAGGAACTTGAGAATGTCTTCGAGACTCAAGGAGATTAGAATGTCCAAGTCTAGAGTTTTATCTTTTGTACTATGCTTAAGAGAGATCAAGAGACAGTACGTTCGCTGTAGGAAGATCTAGACTCTTTGAAAGACTGTTCTATTAAGATGACTAATTTCTGTTCCTATACCTTTAACAGGTCGTCAGGACAATTTGTACGAAGCCCAAAAGGAGGCGAGAAAAACTTTTAAGAAGCCGAAGGGACAATTTATACAAAGCCCAAGAGGAGGCTATCTTCCCGGAGGAAGAATCATTATACGAAGCCTAAGAGGAGGCGGTGAAAA
Source organism: Lathyrus tuberosus (assembly GCA_022829125.1). Lineage (NCBI taxonomy): Eukaryota > Viridiplantae > Streptophyta > Magnoliopsida > Fabales > Fabaceae > Lathyrus > Lathyrus tuberosus. The sequence goes on along the minus strand of JALAZF010000021.1, from coordinate 23,869,023 downwards.
CTTCTAAGAAGCCGACGGGTCCTTGTACAATGCCTAAGAGGAGGCGGGGATGCTTTTAGGAAGCCTGTGGGTCCTTGCACTAAGCCCAAGAGGAGGCTGATGAACAGTTCCAGAAGGGGTTTCACTTGGAACATTGGCCTTCTGTATATGAACTGTTCAAGGGGGAAATTTCTTAGATCTAGTTATCTAAAATTATTGTAAAAGAAAATTCTCATGGTTTAGGTTATGTTGAAATATCCGAGAGAACGTCGGATGTAAGGAGACGAGGTTTTGTCTAGTTCTAGACGTAGTTGCCGGGGAAACTCTAAATATCTATACTAGTATTACACAGTCGATACGAGTTTATGAAAGAAGACTTACAGTGAAACAGCCCCACAATACAGTTATATACATATGAAAGCGGTAAATGAAAGCGGGTAAACACTTACTCGGTTATAGAGCTTCCATACTGTATTGTTAGTTGTTCAACAAAGAAATTAAAAATAACAGTATGTTACAAAATCAAAGGCGAAAGTTCTTTTTGAAAGGAAAATTGGGGCTTATAGCTCAAGGAGAGGCCTAGGGTTTAATCAGTGATCGCACTGTCGTTTTGTACAGGGACTTATACAAGTGACTGAGGCCCAAGAAAGGTTTTCTGTACAAGGGGATGGGCCTTACACTCTCTCAAGAGCCCTAAAATGATTGAAAGTGAAAAAAGATGGGTCTTATAGCTCAAAGAGAAGCCCAATGGTTAATTTTGAAATGGCGATGATCGCGCCGAGGTTTTGAAAACACCGTGGGTCTTATACAATGACTGAGGCCCAAACGTTTTTGGTTTCAAAAAGGGATTGGGTCTTACACTCTATTATAGGCCCAAAATGATTTTGAATGGGTCTTATAGCTCGAGGAGAGGCCCAGATGGTTTGTTTTAAACGGGCGATGATCGCGCCGAACTTTTGAAATACAATGGGACTTATACAACATTTGAGGCCCAACATAGGTTTGTATTTACAAAGGATTGGGTCTTACACTCTATTAGAGGCCCATGAGTGTTTTGAAAAGTTTGTTAGGGTGAAAATCAATAAAATCCTAATTTCATCATTTTTTAATATAATTATTCAAAGAAAATTAATACAAATGATAAAAATTCCAAATAAGTTTGAATAAACAACTTGTGATTTTGGTTTTAGGTTTGAAAAATGAGGCTTTCATCACAAGATGAATTAAAACCTACTTGGTTTTGATTTTCCAAAATGGATATTTATTTTTAAAAGGTTTAAAAACAAATAAAAGACATTTATTCACAAAAATACTAATTATATTAAATAAATAATATAAATCTAATTTTTTTGGGGGAATAAAATATTTCAACATTTTTGTGATTTTTTACAAAAAGAACCAATAAAAAATAATTAAAATTGAGGGAGTTATTAATTTTTCAAACTATTAAAAATAATATGGAAAATAACAAAAAGTTGGAAAATAGCAAAAAGAGGATCTAGGGTGAGGGGGATTCGAACCCCAGACCTCTTGTGTATAGGGCGCCCGCCTTACCACTGGGGTGGTGATACATCCGTTGATTGAAACACAACCATAAATATACAAGGCTTGCCTTGCTTTTGGCCTGGCCCTAGGCAAGGCAAGGCAAGTTTTGACAAGAAACGAGAAAGTCCATAACTTTCTCATTTCTCCATGGTTGGGGACAAAATTTATATGTATCTAGCCTAGAATTTCACAAGGAATCCAATGGTGGTGGTATTTGTTTCAGATCATGATCCCTCCTCAAAATCCGTTAGTGGTTTTGAAATAGACCATATTTTGCATTTTTTGTGCTACATCTTGGTACAGGTATGAATTACATGATAAATTGATGCAAACACAACACATATGACATGTAGAAGAGATGCATGATCAGTGGACTTCAAAGCAATGCATATTTTGGAAAGTTCAAGTCATGATGCTTACCTCTTTTTGAGCTTTTGGAGTTTTTTGTGCAATCTGCCAAGTTTCTTGTTCCAGAAATGGTTTGATGCTTTGGACACTCTCAAATGATCCCTTAGAAGCTTTTAGGATGATTGGAATCAGCTGGAACCTGCAAAAACAAAAATTGGCCCTTTCTTGCAAAAGGGGTTAAAATGGCCAAAATAGCAACTCTCTCAAATGGTGTTCCAGATGTTGGGAGCCATTTGGGACAGTTCAAGGATGATATTTGGAGTGTGTTTGAGGTTTTATTTGGTTTGGAAAGTGACTGAATCAAGACATGGCTTGAAAAAGGCACAAAAAGCCTATTTTGAGGTTTTTAGAGGTGACTTTGAGATTTAAGGATTACAGGTCACTTGTGTGAGTTTGGACAACTTAGATATGACATATTGGATGTGTTTGGATCATGAGCTGTGATGGAAATGCTCTCTAACTCAAAAACTCAGAGTTACCTTGCAAAAGAAGGTATTTTTGCCTAAAGAAAGTGATTTTGAGGAAAGCATATGTTTGGTGGCTTTGGTGTCCTCAAACTGAGCATAAATGAGCTCTATTTATAGTAGAACAAGTTTGTTTTGGGATCAATAGTGAATGGCAACTGCAGCAGAGGTTTGGCCAATGTTGATCAATAGGAATCCAAGTCCCCTCTAGCCATTGACTAGAGGTTAGAGCACAGAGCTGTGGTTCCCTAGTTGTTGGATGAATCTTGACTGAATTCAGTTGCAATAAAACAACATAAGGACTCTAAAAAGCTATTCTGAACTGCCACTAATATCTTTGAGTACCTGCCCATTTCCCATGGTAGGGGAAATATCAGCAGAAGGGGTGGGATATCCACCAATATAATAAGATGTATGATAAATAATATATTAGAATCAGATCATATAAAATCCCCACTTCACAGCTTTATAACAACATTTATTACAACACAAACATCAACATAATATAACAATAAGTTTTATCATCTCAACAAAATCATCAACTCGTTATAGCATCTATTTCATCAACACCACAGCTCAAGAAGCAACAAGAAATGCGACTCATTACGATGCACATGCATGTGGTACCATTGAAGCAGAACTCCCAACTTAAAAATAGAGCAAAACTCCCAACTTAATAATTGCCAATTAATAGAGGCATCAACAAGGCATAAGCCTTCTTCGCAGGTTGCCAATACAGGGCAAGGCATAAGCCTTCAACTTAAATATTTTGCCAGTCCAGGCCAACTTAGTAATTTGCCAACACAACAACAACACAACTGCAACTTAACAACAATTTCAACTTTGGCCACCGGCTTGCAACTTAATATCAATTCAACAGCAACTTCGCAGCAAATTCAACACTGGCCATAGGCCTACAACTTGGTATCAACCGTTCAACAACGACATAACGACTACATTTCAATAGCAACTCAACAATAACAACGCAATAACAACAATTCGACAGCAAGTTAACAACAATACAACACATCAACCACAACTTATCAACAACGACATGTTAACAACAATAATTTAACATCAACAAAAATATACAACAATGATCCGTAATTGTTCCAGACAATTCTACTAAGATCGGTTAATTAACTTCCCGCTACAAATACTAATATTTTCTACTCTACTAAAGTACTTATTATGCCTCTGATAAATTAATACTACACTATTAATATCAGTTCTGCCATATAATACTAGCTTTGCCACATAACTAACCTGCTACTAAATTAATCCTACTATCCTTCTTTAATGAGCTACCATTATTATAACTCTGTTACATATATATTCAGTATGCCACTTATTATAATCACCTCTGTTATGTACCCATACATATTCTGTAAATTTGGTACTTGTCTCAGCTATATATTTTTTTACTCTGCCAAATTAATGCACACTGCTAAATTATATTGTTCATTCCATTGCCTCATCTCTACTGCTACTTTAATTATACCGCTATTTAATTATAGGTAGAAGACTGCTCTGCTAAACATGCATAGGTATACTAACTTAATTCAATTAATTAATTCAAATAAGTATACACTACTACTCTTAATTATATGTATCAACACTATGGTTTTCTGCTACTTTAAATACCAGCTATGTTACAACTTATTACCTCATGCTACTAAATATTTCCTGCTACTATTAATATACTATGCATATATATATATACTGATTCTCAAATTAATTATGTTTTCTGCAAACACATTTGCTAAGTTCAGTTATACTATGCCTACAGACCTACAGCAACCAGAAATCTCAATTTAATTTTTGTTCTACGTGACGGTCGTAACCAATCCGTGGCGGTCAAAACCCACGTGACGGTCGTAACAAGGCCATGACGGTCGTCATGCCTCCCAGACGGGCGTCCCAACTGTTAGCCTTCGTTCTCTCTGTTTCTCTCATTCTTCCAATTTTCTCTTTCTGATCGATCACAAACCAACCTTTCAAGCATCTCAATACACATAATTTAGGGCCATGATTATATTCACATTAACTTACATCCATTTTTCACGATTAAATTCAACAGCATCAACCAATTATCGAAATCAACATACACAGACAATATAATCAACACACGCAGACAACATATGCAAGGCAATCCTACAAATCTAATCCCACATATCATTCATCATATACCCAATTATAGAGTCAGAACCCCACCCTTACCTTGGATTGGAGACCGCTCTATAACTCCGATTGCATCATAGCTTTTCCATGGCTTCAAACCTTTTGCTCTTTTGGTCTGCAACGGTCCATGATCAATTTCTCCCAGACTTCTTCTTGCACTTTTCTGCGATTTCAACGAACTCTTCTTTTATCCACAACCCTCATTCTTTCTCTTCTCCGTAACTTCCACGTTCTTCTCCTATTTTTCCTCTTTTTCTGCAACTTCCACTTTACTGCTTCTTTTAATTCCTCTTTATTTCTAAAACCTAATATAATAACTCTATTATCTTATTTTTCTCATTGGGCCTACTATCAACACCCCCAATAATTCTACTTCTAACCATTAAAAGCCCATAATAAATAATAATAGTATTATTCTAATACTATTTCTACCACTTAATCAACTCATGAATCAACCAGCAACAACACAACTTAAATCAACATTTCACAACATCAACAATTAATTCGAAAATATTTCGAAAATATTTAATTAAATAATTAATTAAATATCGGGCGTTACAACTCTCCCCCACTTAGAATATTTTCGTCCTTGAAAATCTACCCGATACCACCACTCTTAACGCGAATTTCACATCCAACTCTCTGATCCCCAAGTCGCATTTGGCAACACTTCCATCCCTACTTTTCCGACATAACAACAACTGAACACGATTTCAATCCAATACACACATGCTAATCATTCAGCATCTTCGCGACATAATCGTCAATAACTTATCAACTACTCGATAGTATCTTGACATACCATCATCTAAGTAGCCACATCCATACACACTTATACCTGGGTATACATAGTTACATTACCATCTTATCAACATCCTCAACACCACAACACATCCACAATCTCATTCTCATATATGCGTATGTCACTCATCAACAAAATGTCAACAACTTATTCATATCGTCGTATCAGTCTTATAGTGACATCAACCTAGCCAACATAATCAACTTCGTCATACCATGCAGTATTACTCACCCTTATATCAATAATCCACCCAGTCAAACACGTAGATCAAGACTTATTATTCCCTTAGGCTTATGATATTTAGTCCTTCCCTTCTAACGAGTCGTACATGCATAACAAATGCGCCACATCACGCTTCAGCTGCGCAACTCTGATTATCCATCTTAAGTCACCGTCCTTATTAAAATTTTCGTCAACTATATGGTTTACAAATTTCAATCTAGTTTCGGACTTTCTTTAACATCCACCATAAAATCGTCATTCACTTAATATTCTCAATCTTTCACTTTGCGACATTAGCTCGCATAAAAATCCGCTACTCCAAATTGTTCAATATGTCTCAACTCTTTCCTAGCCACTCCTCTATTAATCCACACAAACTGGTGAGCGACTATCCTCACGATATACATCAATCACTTTACACACTATTAAGATAGCAAGACAAGTCTACACTATCCAACACGATCTCGTCTACTATCAACAAGAGATTAAGGGTGATCAGTTCCTCAATTTGTCAATAGATATCTGACAACCATAATGGAGTATAAACCCTCGTTACCAAACCATAATAGTGTTCCTTTAGAACTTGTACTCAAGTCACTTAAAGCACCAAAGTCTAATAATTTTTCAATGAGGTTTACAAATACTCCCATAATTTCCCTCTCATTTGATCTTGTCGATGAGACACCAACGCTAAACATATTACATGGTCCATATTAAACTCACTTAGCCTCACACGAAGGTTAAGTATTCTCCAACTCAAGAATTACTGCTATGCCAGTACATTACACGTCGTCTCGTTCCAATTGAAATCTCACAATGCCGTTCCACACCACTTTGGTTTTAGAACCTCTCAAATTCTTCTTTTACACATGCCACTACCTTGGCATCATAAACACGACTCTAATTCCTCTTAAAAGCATCTCCCTTTAAAAGGACATCTTCATTCTAATCATTGTTAATCATCATAAGCCGCACCTCTATGCGCTTCTCCAATACTTTGACATCTTTTTTTTTGTCAAACATCTCATTTCTCCACTTATTTGCCAACAACATATTACGCTTGACCTTGTCTCAAACAACTGCGATAACAACCATTTATGCCTAAAAGCCTCTAGTTCCGTAACCGACTTCAGAGTCCCTCTATATAGGAATGCATCTACCGTATTTGAAAACACTTTCATAGGATAGATTATATTTTTTTTTATCTCCTCATAGGTTCAAACAGAACATCAATCCGATACTCGGAACACAAGATATGAATTTCCAAAGTTATCCGAAAATGCGAACACCGACGTCATGCAGCGACATACTATTACACACCTTACGATAACATCAGAACAGAATTTCTTTGCACCAGTACCAACGCTTACCATCCTTGAAATCGTACTCATCTCCTCGCATTTTTTGACTCTGACTCGCAATTCAAAACATTCCAACAACATCAACAACTTTTACAGTCACTCACAAGGATCCCACGACACGGTCTACAACAATCTGTCATTCTATCACCGTTCAAACGTCGACATCTTACGTAAGGGCTACTCAAACCGACAACTTCACAGTCCACCAGCAGCGTCGAACATCGTAACTTTCTAAATTCCATCTTCTAAAAATTATCCTTGTTACTTAACAATCACCTTCGGAAACATCAGGTATTTACACTCTACTCATATATCAACAACCGTTACATTGATCCTCATCCTTCGAGAAGTAAACATCAACAATGTCTGATCATCCTCCCTCAAGATGTTCCAACTTGATTACCAAACAAAATCTTGAATCCATGTCATCTTCGGATTCGGGAAACAACAAAACTTCAACAATACTTGCACTGTCGCCATCAGCAGCATACTAAACCAACATCTTACAACCGAAACATATCTGAGAAGCAAAACTTTTCCCCCACTTATCTTCAAACCTACTCCTGCATACAATCAATTAGAAAAGCAAGAAAGCACCGACAGTGTTCCACACACTTGTCGTGTACTAAGGGACAAACAACATTAGGCAACTTGGCCGGACAGACCGACCTGCTCTGATACCACTAATGTAACACCCCATTTCTACTCGGCGGATAATTATAAAATCAGAGTTTCAAAATTTCAACATACAAATGAGATGCTACACTTTCAACTTAAAACGACCTCATATTATCTTATGTTAATCAGATACATAACACTTTAACTCGGATGAACCGATAATAACAAAGTTAGTATTCAAAATAAAACAACTTTGATTAACTAAATAGTGGAATCACAATTTTCAACTTAATTGTCTTAACAACTTTTGTTCAACTAAAAACAACTTCAACACGACAAGTAGTCAATAATATCAACTTAAAATTCAACAACTGAAATATAACAACTATAAAACAACGATCATTCATCCCCCCCCCCCCCCCCCCCGAGTGTTAAGTATCAGAGCAAGACCCTCTTGACTTGCAATAAAACAACATAAGGACTCCAAAAAGCTATTCTGAACTGCCACTAATATCCTTGAGTACCTGCCCATTTCCCATGGTAGGGGAAATATCAGCAGAAGAGGTGAGATATCCAACAATATAATAAGATGTATGATAAATAATATGTTAGAATCAGATCATATAAAATCACCACTTCACAGCTTTATAACAACATTTATTACAACACAAACATCAACATAATATAACAACAAGTTTTATCATCCCAACAAAATCATCAACTCGTTATAGCATCTATTTCATCAACACCACAGCTCAAGAAGTAACATGAAATGCGACTCATTACGATGCACATGCATGTGGTACCATTGGAGCAGAGCTCCCAACTTAAAAATGGAGCAAAACTCCCAACTTAATAATTGCCAATTAATAGAGGCATCAACAAGGCATAAGCCTTCTTCGCAGGTTGCATTTACAGGCCAAGGCATAAGCCTTCAACTTAAATATTTTGCCAGTCCAGGCCAACTTAGTAATTTTCCAATCCAGGCCAACTTGGTATGCTATGCTATGCATGCGACAACAACTACAGCATCAACGTATTCAACAACACAACAACAACACAACTGCAACTCAACAACAATTTCAACTTTGGCCACTGGCCTACAACTTAATATCAATTCAACAACAACTTCGCAGCAAATTCAACACTGGCCATAGGCCTACAACTTGGTATCAACAGTTCAACAACGACATAACGACTACATTTCAACAGCAACTCAACAATAACAACGCAACAACAACAATTCGACAGCAACTTAACAACAATACAACACATCAACAAAAATATACAACAACGATCCGTAATTGTTCCGGACAATTCTACTAAGATCGGTTAATTAACTTCCCGCTACAAATACTAATATTTTCTACTCTACTAAAGTACTTATTATGCCTCTGATAAATTAATACTACACTATTAATATCGGTTCTGCCATATAATACTAGCTCTGCCATGTAACTAACCTGCTACTAAATTAATCCTACTATCCTTCTTTAATGAGCTACCATTATTATGACTCTGTTACATATATATTCAGTATGCCACTTATTATAATCACCTCTGTTACGTACCCATACATACTCTGCAAATTTGGTACTTGTCTTAGCTATATATTTTTTTACTCTGCCAAATTAATGCACACTGCTAAATTATATTATTCATTCCATTGCCTCATCTCTACTGCTACTTTAATTATACCGCTATTTAATTATAGGAGGAAGACTGCTCTGCTAAACATGCATAGGTATACTAACTTAATTCAATTAATTAATTCAAATAAGTATACACTGCTACTCTTAATTATATGTATCAACACTATGGTTTTCTGCTACTTTAAATACCAGCTTTGTTACAACTTATTACCCCATGCTACTAAATATTTCCTGCTACTAGTAATATACTATGCATATATATATACTGATTCTCAAATTAATTATGTTTTCTGGAAACACATTTGCTAAGTTCAGTTATACTATGCCTACAGACCTACAACAACTAGAAATCTCAATTTAATTTTTGTTCTGCGTGACGGTCGTAACCAATCCGTGGCGGTCGTAACCTGCATGACGGTCGTAACAAGGCCATGACGGTCGTCATTCCTCCCAGACGGGCGTCCCACCTGTTAGCCTTCGTTCTCTCTATTTCTCTCATTCTTCCAATTTTCTCTTTCTGATCGATCACAAACCAACCTTTCAACCATCTCAATACACATAATTTAGGGCCATGATTATACTCACATTAACTTACATCCATTTTTCACGACTAAATTCAACAGCATCAACCAATTATCGATCTTCGGTATCAATTACGAAATCAACATACACAGACAATATAATCAACACATGCAGACAACATACGCAAGGCAATCCTACAAATCTAATCCCACACATCATTCATCATATATCCAATTATAGAGTCAAAACCCCACCCTTACCTTGGATTGGAGACCGCTCTATAATTCCGATTGCATCATAGCTTTTCCATGGCTTCAAACCTTTTCCTCTTTTGGTCTGCAACGGTCCATGATCAATTTCTCCCAGACTTATTCTTCCACTTTTCTGTGATTTCAACGAACTCTTCTTTTATCCACAACCCTCATTCTTTCTCTTCTCCGTAACTTCCACGTTCTTCTCCTATTTTTCCTATTTTTCTACAACTTCCACTTTACTGCTTCTTCTAATTCATCTTTATTTCTAAAACCTAATATAATAACTCTATTATCTTATTTTTTTCATTGGGCCTACTATCAACACCCCCAATAATTCTACTTCTAACCATTAAAAGCCCATAATAAATAATAATAGTATTATTCTAATACTATTTCTACCACTTAATCAATTCATGAATCAACCAGCAACAACATAACTTAAATCAACATTTCACAACATCAACAATTAATTCAAAAATATTTCAAAAATATTTAATTAAATAATTAATTAAATATCGGGCGTTACACTTGGCAGTTTTCAACAAGGCATATTGCCATTGTCATATCTCATGGCTCAAGTGGAATTTGATGGAGTTCTTGGCCATTTTGGAAAGCCCTCATATGATACAATAACTATTTGATCATAATTGGTTTTGATACTTTTTGGATCCAAGTGAAAAATGCCCCTACATTTGGAAAAAAGTGAAGGCAGATTCTGACTTAGTGAAAATTTCACTAAGTGTTGGAAAAAAGTGACATTTTCACTTTTTGTGAGTTTGATCATTCCATAATTTAAAATCCATGGGGAATTGGAATGAGTGGTAGTTGAAGATTTTGTAGAGGGTAATGAGAGCTACAAATCCAGCTTTGAATGGGAAAATATGGCCTTGTGGTTTAGGAGTTATGATCCTACAAAATTGGTACCCTAGCCACTTTGTTCCATAATTTAGAAAATTTTCTATGTTTTTTATGGTTACCCCTTTTACAAGTTATCCCACTTTTCTTGATTTTTCTTGATGAATGATGATTCCAATCATACATTAACATCATTTTGGGGTCAAAGAACCATAATTGTGAAAAATCTCAAAAAGTCAAAGTTTGACTTTTGTGCACAATTGACTTTTTGTTAGATGAATTCCAAACTGTGCAATCCTCTATGATATCAAGTCCTTGACCTAAATCAAACTTGATGGATTGATTTCATAGGTGTTATAGGGTGTATTAAATCATGTCTTAGGGTTTGGGAGCATGTCCTGGTCAAAAGTCAAAGATACAATTGACATTTTCCGCGAAACCTTAACTGTGGTTCTGATGAAATTGAAACTTGTTGCCCAAGCTTCTTAGATCAATCCATTGTTGCAAATGGGTCAATGTGATGTATTTGAGACCCTCAAATCCCCTCTTGAGGTCTTGGCTCATGTTTTGTCCCAAAAGTCAACTTAGGGGTGAATTAGATCAAGAAACCCTAATTCCTGATTTTTTGATGAATGCATCCCCTGAGGCTAAATTGACTTGATGATTGGGTTCATGAGATCCCTTGGAGCATCATAGGTTATGCTTTGAAGCATTGGCTCATGCCTAGAGGAAAATTTCCATCTGGAGGCCCTGGTCGACCAAACCCTAATTTGGTGACACTAGCGATCTTAAGGCTTGATCCACCTAGAAGGGAGAAGCCTTGTGCTTAATCCTTGAAGTGGGAGTCCTCTTGATCCTTTGTGGATGTTTGAGAGGCTAGACAAGTTGAAGATCATGCCATTTCTTGATTGATCCTTTGTCTAAGAGCTCTGAGAGGGCTTGAAACCCTAAGTCTGATTGTAGTGGATGCTCACCCATCTTTGGGGAGACTAATGGTTCATCCATATTATGATGATGATTTGCACAATGATGGGAAATCTTAGTGGTCAAAATTTGGGGTATGACACCATGTGGGGTGTGAGCGACTAGATAGACGTTCCGACGGGAATTGTGATCATAAAACAGGGATCGAAATTGGTACCACATGCATTGAGTCTAGTTGGTGTCTCATTGCATTACTCTTGTTTGTTGTGTTGCATTATGCTTTGATTGATGATCTGTGGTTGTGTTGAGGTGTGTGATTCGTGTTGGTAGTTGTGATATGAGTGAATGACTTGGTGATTTATGGTTTTATATTTATATCATCTTCTTCTTTTGTTGATTTGAGAATCTCACCCCTTCTGTTTGAATGTTGCCTCTACGCGGGTAACGTGCAGATATTCCGTTGTAGGAGCTCAGGTGTGAGTGGAAGTTGAAGTCTTCCATTTATTCTTTTAGTTTGGCGTTAGCTCTGATATGTAACATTGGGAGTCGGGAACGCTTTTATATGATTTTATTTATTGAAGAATTAATAGTTGTTTTTCTGATATGAAAACTAGTTCTTTAGTTAATTGGAATCATTAAATTTTATTGATTGAAATGAATAATTTTCCGCTGTGTAATAAAGAGTATTTTGGATTAAAGTATGCTTTAATTTATGTTACATGTCTACTTATGGGCAAGTTTTTGTTGAAAGTAATGCCCTTTATTTCTGAGTTGTATTATTTTACTCTGATTATTCGATTAAATTATGCGGGGGAATCTAGGGTGTTACAAAGTGGTATCAGAGCAGGTCGGTCCGTCCGGCCAGGTTGTCTAATTATGTTGTTCCCTAGTATGCGACATGTGTGTGAAAACACTATCGGTGCTTGTTTTGTTTTCCATTTGCAGGGTGGGAATGAAACAAGTGGGGGAGAAGTGTCTGCTTCTCTTGGATATTCCAGTTGTTGAGGAGTTGGATATCATGTTGCTACATGAGGGAGTGCAGTGTTGGATTGTCCAACTGTTTGAGAATGGTGTGATCCTTGAGGGAAGATGGTTAGGTGTTCTCTTTGTTTGCTTCCTTGTGAGGGGGAAGGCGATGTTGTGGCTAGAGATGGGCCGGTGATGTGTGGAGTATCCTGACGTATTTTCTAAGGACGGGCACAGGTTGTCTTTAGTCGGAACAAGATGATGTTATTGTTGGGATGAATTGGTGGAGTTAAACCATGTGTTTACCAATAATTTATATGGGTGGTGCAGTGTGTTGTTGAGACAAGTGTAGCTCCGGTGTTATGAGTTAAGAAGAAAGAAGGTAGTACGAGATTGTGTGTGGATTATCGACAGTTGTCTAAGGTAATGATTAAGAATAAATATCCACTTCAACGAGATTGATGATTTGATGGACCAACTATTATGCTAGTCTGTCTTCAGTATAATTGAATTGAGGTCAGATTCCCTTCAGATTTGGGTGAAGAGTGAGAATAGTTGGGGGATCTTAGAAGTAAAAGAAAAGGGTGGAACTCATGTTCACCATTTCCAATCTTCATTTTCGCACTTATGTAACAATCTTCACTAAACAGGTGATAAATCTTTGCTGGTAACTCCGATGGGAGCGATTCTGGACTTTTTGGAAAGCTTGTGAAATTCCCTATATTTTTCATATAAACTTTGTCTTCTGCATGTTTTTGATGAAAGAGAAAAACGCATTTGAAGATTTGGGTCTGAAGCTGATATGGGAGAAGGCAGGTATACAGGATTTCTTGACCAGCCTCCATTACACAGGTGATAACGTTTTACTCATAACTCGGATTTAAGCGATTTTTGAATTTCTGGAATCTACAGGAAATTCGCTTCATTTTGGCATATAATTTTGTATCAAGAAGGTCTGTATTGAAGGAGATACTCGTGTTTGAAGTTGAGCGAGTCTTGCGGAAAATGGGTGAGATGAGGTCAGGTATAAAATGTTTAGTAATAGGACGGAGGTGAGGGTATCGGAGAAGCACATGGAGGTACGGCGTATGCCAATTGAGGATCACTAGAGTGGAGAGATTCTTGAGGAAGGGAGAAGGTTAAAAAGGAAAGTGGATTGTGTGTCATTGATGACATGATGTCGACATGTGTCGGGAAGATTTTGGATAGTTTCTATGACCACCCAGATGATGAGATGGTACTGTTGAGATTGTGATTAGAATGAGACCCAAATGTGCAACTATATGGACCATCGAGATGATGAAATTAAAGGAAAGACGAAGGATTTGTTAGTGTTGTTAAAGTTCTCTACTTGGATAAATGTTTCAATTGGAGCAGACCGATTTGAATTATACTTGGTGTAGTAGCATTTCCGGTATCGGGAGAATATTTAAAAAATTGTGTTGTGCTACGAGTGTGTATAGGAGGATATGTAATGGACTTTGGGCACAAAGTAAGGACGCTATTGTAGTTAGGTAAGGATGATTTATGCTACCGATGTGGTTGCCGGCTACCTATTGACAAATTGAGGAACTGATCACCCTTAATCTCTTGTTGATAGTAGACGGGATCATGTTGGATGGAATAGGCGTGTCTTGCCAGATGGGATGGTATGTACAGTGAATTGTTTGGAGTTAAGCCAAGTACTTAAGGATTGTTTTGATTAGTCGATGCAGATTCCTATATCTGAAGATGAGGCGGATTCGAGGCTTTTGTATGTCGATCAGATGTTATTGATAGTTACTTATTAGGAGTAGAGAACAATGTGCTGACTAGTGATATGCCAAGGGTGTCGCCTTAGAGGGCTTCATTATTATTGGTAAAGAAAAGGATGGTAGCATGAGGTTGTGTGTTGATCGGTGAGAAGTATAGAAACTCACAGTTGTGTTCTGGATAGCTTGAGTTTTGATTTGTGATGAATCGAGAATCCGATTGACATGGGACATGAAGCCTTGGAAAGATAATCCAAGGAGGAAGTAAATGGGAATGTGAGACCATGATTTGACCAAGGATGTCGGGTAGAGGATGGTAGTGGCTAGTATGCCTTAAAGTGTATGTAGAGAGTATGAATCATATCTTCCATACTTATTTGGATAAGTTTGAAGTGGTGTTCGTTGTGGATGTTCTGATCTATTATAAAATCAGAAGAAGAACTTGTAGAGTATTTGAGAATTGAGTTACAAGTTTTGAAAGAGATAAAGTTATATGCTAAGTTATCAAAGTGTGACTTTTGGTTAGTAGAGGTGAGTTTGCTTGGTTATGTTAATTCAGACGAGGGTATTGTTGTGGATCCATCAGAAGTAGATGTAGTTCTACAACGAGAAAGCCCCGAAGCGGGTTAAGGGGATTATAATATTTTTGAACTTAGTTGGTTATTACCGCTGGTTATGGAAGGTTTTTCCAAGTTAGCATTTCCGTTATCTCAGTTGACTTGCGAAGGGTAAGTCGGTTGCTTGGGGATGTTTATGGTGAGGAAAGTTATAGAGAGATGAAGTAGAAGTTGACTACGGCTCCAGTTTTGGTTCTGCCTAATCTTAATGAACCGTTTGTGGGGTATTAGGATGTGTTTAAGATGAGTTTAGACAGTGTGTTAATACAAGAGGGTAAAGTCGCAACTTATGCTTTACGACCATTGAGGAGTCACGAAAGTATCTATCCTGTTCAAGATTTGGAATTGGCTGCGGTCGTATTTGTGTTGAACATCTGGAGATATTACTTTTATGGATCTAGGTACGATGTGTTTAGTAATCACATGAGTGTAGAATACCTTTTGGGTCGGAAGGAATTGAGTATGAGACGATAGGGGTGGTTGGAATTCTTGATGAGTTAAGTCGAAAGTCTTTTCATATGTCTGCTTTGATGGTCAGAGAATTAGAATTGAGTTGGCAGTTCAGAGATTGGTGTATGGTGTGAGAGATAACGCAGTACAGTGTGAGGTTGGGAATATTAAAAGTGACCAACGATTTTCTAGTGATTGTTAAGGAGAGTCAGAAGTTGGATGTGAACTCGGTAGATTCGATAGTTGCGAGTAATCAGAGTGCGCAGCTGAAGCATGATGTAGCGCAGTTCTTACATGCGTGTGTGTGACTTGTAAGAGTGCAAGGGTTGGATGATAGAGCCTGCAAGGCTGATGCAAACCATTGGACATTCCAGGATAGAAGTGATAAGTGAAAAGTCTAAATATTGTTCATGTATTACTATATAGATGGATGTATTAGTTTACATGTTTAATTGGTGGATCGTAGCACTGTTGCATCAGTGTAATGTGGCAGCGATGTTGGTAATAGAGTTATGTTGATGTGGTTAAGACGATGTGTGTTATGGAACTTTATGTTCTTATCTTTGTTGTTACCTGGGTACCTATGGTGATGATAACGATCATGTTATGTTCCAGTTCTAGAGTGAACCTGTGTATTCGTAACTTGGTTATTCTTTGCGTCTTGAGTTGGCCGTTGAGTGCATTGTGTGAGCATTGCATCTTGTTGTTTTTGTTGTCATTGGTAAGGTGTATTGTTGCTTTGTGTTATTCGTGATGTTGCCTTTCATGGCATGTGGTCGGGTTGGCTATTTGGATGCGAGGACGTATTCAGGGTAGTTCGTATCAGGTAAATTTTCGAGGACAAAAATATTCTAAGTGGGGGAGAGTTGTAACGCCCCGTTTTGTTTTAAATTATTTTTCGTAATTTAATTATGTGAAGTTGTGTGCATACATGTCATTATGAGTGTGTTTTGTTGTGTTTGGGGATACCCTTAGTGTGGAGGGGAGGGGGGGGGGGGTAGTGACCTTAATAATAAGATTTTGAGGTGTTAAGGGTGTGGGAGCAAAAATGTAGAGATTGATGGTGTGGTGAGTAAAACTAATTAAACGATATTAGTTAATATTTAGTTAATTTTAATATTAGGTGATCATTAAGTTAATTAAATAATTGGTGGAAACTATTATTATTATTATTATTATTATATTATTATTATTTCATTAGTTGGATTGGGTGATAATAATAATAATAATATAATGGAATAAAATAAATGGAATATTAGATGTGTAGAGATTTGAAGGGCAAGATAGTAATTGTATGAAGATGAGTGAGGGTAAATGAGGTAAACCATAGTTGGGGGTTATGAAGAGAATTAGAGAATAAGGAGATCAGTTTTTATTCTACGTGAAATTGAGAGCAGAAGGTGAAAGAGGCTAGGGAAAGAAGAGAGAAGAAATCCATTGGAGAAGAAAAGAGAGCTCATCAATACAAGGTAAGGGTGGCAATTCTTTAATCTCTCAAGGGTTGGAAGATGTATGTATTTGGGTAGGAATCATTAGGTTGAATTCATGTGAATGTTGAATGTTAGTTGATAGGTAGTTTGGGGTTTTGATGGGGTTTGATGAGAAAAAGATAGGTTCTAATGAGTTAGGATGTTAAGATTTGTTCATGATGTTGTCTATAAAATAATGCATGTTATTGTTGCTAAATATTGTTGAGATTAGATGTGACTTTCGTGCACTATGAGGACTGTTTTGGAGAGGAAATTGGGTCTGGTGTAGCAGAGAATTGGATTGCAGAAAATCTGCTACGTGCTCGTAGCGCCGGGCGGTGGAATTGTAGCGTCGGACGATGCGGTGCCGGGCGGTGATCAGGAGGCACAGCATGGAACGCTACTGGATTTTATTAGAATTGAGGGGGAAGCTACGCCTGTGCGCCGCCGGGCGGTGCAAGAGGCGCAGCAATGCTGCTTGCGTGATTTTTGTTGTTTCTTTACTGTTTCTTGTTGTTTCGTGTGGTTTCCTGTTGCTTCGTTGATGATTTCTTTATATGATGTATTGTGGAGGATTGCTATCAATATATATGCTCGAATAGGTGTATGTGTGTTGTTGTGAAATAGTGAGTTAAGTAATGATGATATGCTATGTTCATGCATTTGTTTCGTTGTTGCATGTTGTCGTTGAAGGTGCATAGCATGATGCATGAGTTGAGGGATGACGTGTGCCCATGTGGGGTGTGAGCGTCTATCCGGATTCCTTTTAATGGAATCGATGTTGTTGTTGTTGTTGTTGAGGTGATTGTGTGCCCATGTGGGGTGTGAGCAATCACGATTGCTGTGTGCCCATGTGGGGTGTGAGCGACTTGATAGACATTCTGACGGGAATTATGATCATGAAACAGGGATCGAAATTGGTAGCACATGCATTGAGTATAGTTGGTGTCTCATTGCATTACTCTTGTTAGTTGTGTTGCATTATGATTTGATTGATGATCTGTGGTTGTGTTGAGGTGTGTGATTCGTGTTGGTAGTTGTGATATGGGTGAATGACTTGGTGATTTATGCTTTTATATTTATATCATCTTCTTCTTTTGTTGATTTGAGAATCTCACCCCTTCTGTTTGAATGTTGCCTCTACGTGGGTAACGTGCAGATATTCCGCTGTAGGAGCTCAGGTGTGAGTGGAAGTTAAAGTCTTCCGTTTATTTTTTTAGTTTAGCGTCAGCTCTGATATGTAACATTGGGAGTCAGGAACGCTTTTATATGATTTTATTTGTTGAAGAATTATTAATTGTTTTTCTGATATGAAAACTAGTTCTTTAGTTAATTGGAATCATTATATTCTATTGATTGAAATGAATAATTTTCCGCTGTGTAATAAAGAGTATTTTGGATTAAAGTATGCTTTAATTTATGTTACATGTCTACTTATGGGCAAGTTTTTGTTGAAAGTAATGCCCTTTATTTCTGAGTTGTATTATTTTACTATGATTATTCGATTAAATTATGCAGGGGAATCTAGGGTATCACACACTAAGTGGTAAGCATCTGCAAGCAAAGTTGGGTATGGTTTCCCGATTAAGAATATCTTGATAGCATTGGCGTCAACGAAGTTATCAATGTTGGGAAAAAGGAATAACCCATAGATGAGTAGAACAAAGATATCCTCAAAAGCAACCATGTTTCCTATACGGGAAAATTATATGGATTTTTCCCTCAGAAACTTAGCTGGTAAACCTTGAATTCCTCCCTTGGTGGTCATGTGAGTTTTGATATCTGACACTTCCAAGGAAGTAGCTCTTGCAATGGTTTGATCTTTGGGAATCTCTTCCAGACCGGAGAATGGGTCTTGATCAGAAATGGGTAAATTAATCAGCTGAGAGTACTCTTCCAATGTTGGTGTGAGCTAATAATCTGGAAATCTGAAGCAGTGGTAGATCGGATCATAGAATTGAACCAATGTAAATAGGACTCCTTCCACCATGTTGACTTTTAAAAGGGACAAAAGCTCTCCATATTTAGCTCTGAAAGCTTCAGGATTAGTAATCAACCTTCCCAATCTTCTCAGGTCTTCAAGTCTTGGACTTCTGAAGGCGTACTCCTGAGTTTTCCTTCTACCAAAACCCATAGCACAATTTCTGCTATTTGCAACAAACTGTTTTTTTTAGTTCTTTTGAAAAATTTGAAAAATTTTGACAACTTTTGATGAATAGATGAATGCATGTATGCACAAACACATATATTCACAAACATGGGTTTAAGGGTTTATCTTCACGAGCATGGAGCCATGGATCTACCCATCCCAAGGGTATGTACTAAGGGTTCGTTTTGTACCTGTAGAACGGGTTCTAACAAGGTTCCCAAAATCATTGACCCCTCTTTAGGGTATTACCAGCAAACTGATTGACTCATGAGAGCTGTAATATCCCCAAGATGGATCTCATTCAAGTGTAGTATCGGGTATCAACTATTCCCGATAGTCACCGTACTACGTCCTAAAATGGCCGAATGGTTAAATGTTTACTAATCCTCAGTATCACGGGTTCCCGGTGGAAAAAGTAATGCATTCGCGGATGTCCCGCTCAACATCAATAATTCCAAAAGGGTACCTCTACTGATTTGGTGGACTTTCAAGTTAGCTTGGTCAGGACTCACTCCCTATGTGCCTCCTTGATTTTGCCACCTCTTATCATTAAAATATGCTCTCAAGCCCACTGAGGACTTTTTGACTCACTACATGTGTATTAATCACATTACTAGATAAAAGCAATTTAAACAAGTATGGAAAATAAACAGATAGTATGATAAAAAACAACAAATGATATCAAATGAAAAAGCAATAAGCAAATAACAAAAACAGTAAAATATACATAATGCAAGGCTTAACCCTCTTAGGAGATTTAATCCCTTTCCCCAGTGAAGTCGCCATTTTTGTGTAGCTCCGGTTTTCGTGACACGACCACTACTGCATTTGGTGCTACTTTCTGATTTTTAATATTTGTCCTATGAAGATTAAAAGGAAGGGGAAGATATCTTAAACTAACCCTGCGCGCAGGTGTTTTCCCTACAAATGCGAAGAGATCTGGAATCTGGGGTTGGTTATACTAAGGGAAGCTATTAACACCCTAAATATCTATAATAATCTATAGGAACCTTTATTGTATATATTTCTACTGTTGAACTAATTGCTTGCTTAATTTTGTTTGGTGTTTAATTGGGAAAGTTTCTCCTTTGTGAAAACCGAGGAAAGGTGTTTTAGTTGTTTTGGAAGGTACCTAAACCTAAGGTTTTTTTATTAATGTGCTCGCTAAGATCTCGTAATCTTATGCCTACGTATTCCCAAAAAGAGAATTGGGAAATCTGAGCGTTCGTAGTTCCTCCTAATCTATGGGAGGAAAAAGTTTGTTTTGTATCTTGTTCAAAGCCCAAGATGACGAAGCTAAAAAAGTGTTTGAAAGATTTGACAAATTTTCATCTTTAAGGGAGATATCTCACTTATTCACTACTATCATTTGAGAGTGATGTCATAAGGGAAAGAGCTTTAAACTTAATGTGTTTTGAAAGCACCTTTGGTTTGACAAAATTTTGGTAAAACATATTGATGATAAAGATGAATAAATCTGGCCATGAACAAATATGTCAAAGAAGATGTTCCAACCTGAAGATACGACATCTTTACTGACATGTTGATTTAGCAAATTTTTAGATCAGTAACAAATCTGCCAAGATTTAATGCGCATGGATCAAGGACCGAAGATATGAAGCCCAAGGCATCAGAAGACTCTATAAATAGAAGACTTAGACCTAGGATTAAGAATGCCTTTTGTAACCTAGTTCTCTTGCGTAAGAAACAGGGTTTAGGGTTTTAAGAGTCGTTGGCTCTCTAGGTTGTAAGTCTCCCTTTGTATCAGCTGATGCATTGTGGCAGATATAGGTGTCACACAGATCCATAAGCCTTGAGGTATTGGATTGTGTATTGTTCTTGGATGAAGCTTTTAAGCAAATCCAAGTTAGCTTATTTGTCAAGAAAGCTTGACAGATTTCTGTATTGACAGGGATGATGTAGAAATCATAGTTGGTGATTAAGGGAAATGAGTGGGTTATCTCATATTAGAGTTGTAAACGAAGGAGTTTAACTTTGTTAAAGATGTTCATTGGGTAGATGTTAGGTATAAAGTTGTAAACGGGGGAGTTTAGCTTTGTAACAGTTCTACAAATAGTGAAGTCTTCTTCATGGATTGGTATCCCCCAGGTGTAGGTGAATTGCACCGAACTGGGTTAGCAATTGCTGTGTTCTTTATCATTATGCAAATTTACGTTTTCTGTTAGGGTTCAGATAAACATGTTGGATCAGATGTCGTAACATCTATGATCCTGCAGTTCTGATATTCAAGGTATCAGTCTATTGTTGTTGTTCCTGTTTAAACGATTATGTAGCACAATGTCTTAACATGTGTTAGGACATTTGCTGTCTGCATTGCCAGAATTTCATGTTTAAGCAATGCCATTTTTTCCTTTATGAATTCTTTACATACTAACAAAAGAACCTTAACTTGGATATAGAATCGACAAGTGTGCCACTTACATCAGTTAGGTGAAAGAAAAGTTTGAACCATGATAAAGGAGGGACTCCAGCTTGGATTTTGAATGAACAATAGTGCCACTTACATCAATCATATGGAAAAAAAATTTGATTGTTTTATTTGAATTGTAGTGATTAGAAGAGGTATCTTCCTACAGAGATGAATCAAAGTCTCATCTGTTAGGAGATGGAATTATTTGGATATCTTGATTGAAGCCCAATATATGAAGCTGAAAAAGATTGAAAACTGACTCAATTGTGGAGTTTTATCTATCTTGTACAAAGCCCAAGATTGAGGTTGGTTGACTGGGGGAAATTATTTGAATAAAATCCTGAGAAAAAGCTTATTGAATGTTGAGGAAATTTGAAGAGACTGGCCCAATACCTAGGATTTGACTGACTCTTTTGGGGATTTTTATTTGTATCCTATACAAAGCCCAGGATGAATGAGGCTAAAAGAATTTATTGCATAGATGACTAAGACTTGACTTATGCTGTTAAGAAGCCTGAGGGTCCTTGTATAAAGCCCAAGAGGAGGCTATGGGGAATTGAATGAGACTTCCCAAGTCTCCTTGTATGAAGCCCAATAGGAGGCTAGATTTCTGGGGAGATTCTTTGTATGATGCCCAAAAGGAGGTAATGATGCTTGTATATGGCCCAAGAGGAGGCCAGGGAACTAGTTGTTTGAACTAAGTTATGATTGAAAGGATCCTATTGTTTGAACTAAGTCTAAACTAAGGATGATATAAATGTCAAGAGAAACTTAACAAAATATGAACAAACATGATAGAAGATTAACAAGTATAGACATTAATATGACATGTTTGAATTCATGGAATATTTTTCATCTTTAGGGTTTAATGTGTTGAATATTTTGTGTGTTTTATTCTATTCACAAAGGTGTTGGGTCTTACATTCTAAGCAGAGGCCCACGGATTTTGATGATTTGAAATTTAAAAGGGATGAGACTTACACTCTAATAGAGGCCCAAGATATTTGAAAAGGTGATGGGTCTTACACTCTTACAGAGGCCCAAGGATTTTGGTATTTGAATGCCACTAGGGCTGTATTTGATGAAAGTTGAAGTTTGAGATTTGAAAGATTGAAAGATTTTGAGAAATTGAAGAAAGTTTTGAGAAGGAGGGGAGGGACTTACACTCTAATAGAGGCCCAAAAGTGTTTTTGAAAATGAAAAAATGATGGGTCTTACACTCCTAACAGAGGCAAAAACTTATTCTATGTACAAAGGTGTTGGGTCTTACACACTATTCAGAGGCCCAAGATGTTTTGAAATTGAATTTGAGTGTTTAAAAACTGAAGATGACTTTGATGAATGATTTGAAATGTTGAGGATGATTTTGAAAGAATTGGAGGGAATGGGACTTACATTCTTGATAGAGGCCCAAGTTGTTTTGAAATTGAATTTGTATCAAACAAAAATATCATGGTAAGAGTTTATGAAGGAAATATTTGAACATGTAAGCAATGTTTTAAATCCATGGTAGCAATTACAAAGAAGTTCAAGCAAGTATATGTATTCAAGATGAATCGAGGATCCAATGAACATAGTAAGGGAAACAACCAAGCATACTAGAACATTTTAGCATGGATACAAGTTGAACAATGTTAATGACAAGTTGGTAACAACCAAACATGGATATTAGGGTTCAAACATGGTCTTGGACAAAGTGGAAACATCACAAAGGTTCATACAAACAAACATGTATACCAAGACATTTTCAAGA
Source organism: Lathyrus tuberosus (assembly GCA_022829125.1). Lineage (NCBI taxonomy): Eukaryota > Viridiplantae > Streptophyta > Magnoliopsida > Fabales > Fabaceae > Lathyrus > Lathyrus tuberosus. The sequence continues at coordinate 23,845,650 of JALAZF010000021.1, read as the reverse complement.
CAAATTTCAAATGTTTTAGGAGCACATAAACATGGTATAATCAACACAAAGAGGCATGTACATATCAAAGTGGTATAAACATGGAAGAAACATCACATGTCAAGGCAAAAGAGTCATGCAAAAGCTCATGGTCTAGACAAAGTTGAAATACACTTTTATATGAACATATACTTAAAAAATGCATTAAAAACAAATGGGAACAAGGATGTACAACATCACAACATCATACATGGTTCATATAGGATACACATGGTGCAAACAAGTCTTTGTAAGCAAGGGAAAGCAAAGAAACATTCAAAAGAAACAAAGTAGTTCTTAAGAAAACCCTAAAAAGTCACACACTTTAAGCACTCATAAATTAGAGAAAAATAATTATTATTTTTTTAGATTTTCTTTTCACAACTAGAAAATAGACATTATGATGAACAATTTAAAAAAAGAATGGGTTTAAAATGATAAAAATGAGAGAGTTATGATAGTTTGAAAATCTGAAGAAAAGTGAGAAAATAAGTGATTAAAAATAATGGGGAATGGTCTCCATGGGTGTTGAACCCAGGTCACTTCGCTTGTAGCACAAAACCAAGACCATCCAACCAACGCACGCAAGTTGAAAAAAGAGGGGAGCATTGCATTATATGTGTTATTCATTAAAAATTCAAAAAAATAAAAAAGAACTGGGGCGAGGGGGATTCGAACCCCACTTCTGGTAGGTATAAGTACTGAAGGGTGCGCAGGTTTAACCACTGGGGTGGTGATACATTCGTGTATCAGACCACACCCATTAATTGATAGCCCTAAAGATGACCTAGTGACTGAAACAAACATGGCGCCATGACTATGGCTGGATGGGTAAAACTCTGGTTTGTGTCCATTTGTAAAAGGCACCATAGCTTACTCATTTCTTAATGAAATTAAGTGAAATAAAAATGAAACTTGCTTGAAATTTCAGGAGGATCACAGTGGTGGTGTTGGTTTTAGTTAAAAGTGTCCCTATTTTAAAACCCGATAGTTGTTTTTAAAGGATATGGTTTTGCAAGTTCTATGCTATATTATCATACAGTCAATAATAGTATCACAAAATGGTTCAAACATAACAAGTATGACATATAGAACATGTTTATGATCAAGGACCATCAAAGCAATACATTTTTTGCAAAGTTCAAGTTCTTAGGAAACTTACCTCTTGAAGCTCACTTGCCAATTTCGAAGAGACTTGTTATAGAAGCAAACTAATGACTTGGACACCTCTAATATACCTCAAAGAAGCTTCTTGAATGCTTGGAACCAAAGGGAAACCTCTAGAACAAAATATGACTCCTTGCAAATGTGTCAAAAGTGGCAGTAATGGAAACTCCACCAAATGGTGTTACAGTTGAGAAACTATGATTGGAACAATTTAAGGATGTTATTTAGAGTGTATTTGAGGTGTTGGAAGGTTTTGAAATGGACTGAATCAAGACATGGCTTGTAAAATGCAAAGAGTCAAAGATATGAGGTTTTGATAGTTGACTTTCTGATTTTGGTGGTTTGGGATGAAGATGAAGGTTTGAGCACCTTCAATGGATGATTTTGATGTGTTTAGATGGTTGTTTGAATGGTTTAAGCTCTGGTTTTGAGAACTCGAAGCTCACACTTTGGACTTTTTGAAAACTTGAAGTGAAAGAGGGAGAATGAGAAAACAAGTGTTGGTATTGTTTTGGTGTATTTGAATTGATCAGATAAGTCCTCTATTTATAGGAAAAATGTTTTGGTTTTGGATGAATAATGTTGGATAAGGGAGCATGCTATTGTCCAATGGATATAGCCATGTAGCTTTAACTTAAATGCTAAGGTACCATTAGTCTTCTCTAGCATAACTAGAATCTTGACTCAATTGACATTTTGAAGATTTGAACACTCATTGTTTTTGAACATATCTGAACTGGTGTGGCTTATTTCTTGCAAATTCAATGTTTCACATAAATACACAAAAACAAACTTGACTTCATGGCTTTGTAATGATGATTCTCACATGCTAAAGGATAGATCCTTGACTCATTGGCATACTCTTGCAGATTTTGTGTGACTCTACAAGATTTATGTTGATCTTGAATGATGACAAAGCTGCAAAGTGACAAAATTTGAAGGTGAAAATCGTGTGACACAAGTAATGCACCAATGTTGTCTTGAAAATCAGTTTGATCATGGCATGTTGTGAGGATCATATCTCCTTATTCAAGTAGAATCAATGGATGTTCTTGTACTTTTTGGAAAGCTGAGATATCTTACTTTAACTTTGATGTTTGCATTTGGTCTTGATTCATCTTGGATCTTTGAGAAAAATTGCCTCAAAGTTGGCTAAAACACAAAACAGATTCTGGCTAAATTTTTTTCTAAGTGTCAAAGTTCAAAAAGTATTGAAACCCTAACTTCATGGCTTCATATCTCAAAATCTATGCACTTTTTTGGAATTCACCCTAAGTGACAAAGTTGTAGTATGTAACAAGCTCTCCAATTTGGTATTTGGATCCAAGAAAATGGTTTCTTGGTTTAGAAGTTATGACCTTGCAAAGTGGGGTACTTAAACATTAATTTCCATAACTTAGTGAAAATTTTAATTCTTCCAATTTTGCTTCTTTTACAAGTAACCTTGATTTCTTGATCAATCCTTGATTAAATGCAACTATGGATCATATTTTCTTGAATAATAGTCCTTGATGATCAATTTTGCCCAAAAAGTCAAACTTTGACTTTGGGTATTAGATGAATTTTGTGCAGAGAAACCCTAATTCTTGATTTTCAATGAATGAATCCTTTGAGGAAATTTTAAACTTATGAATGGACTTCAAAGGTATATTTGAGCTCCTTGAATCATATATTAAGGTATTGGCTCATGCCCAGATGAAAAATTCACTCTGGAGGTCCTGATCAATCAAAACCCTAATTTGGTGACTCAGATGAACTTGGGGCTTGATCAACTTGAAATGATGCATACTTGTGCTTGATTCTTGATGAAGGAGACCTCTTGACCTTTATGGTTGAATTAGAAACTTGGTATATTAAAGATCATGCCAATTTTTGATTGATCCTTTGCTTGAATCTTTTATGCGGCTCAAAACCCTAATTTGCAGTCAAAATGAAACAAGCAACAAACCTTGTGTTCTCCAATGGGTTAGTGATGCATGAAAGTATATTTATATGATACGCAAATGATGTGGATCTTAGGGTCAAAATTTAGGGCATGACACCGCATCATGCCTAATCATGTGCATTTCTCATTAACCCAGGTCTTTGTTGTTAGCTGTAGTCCCTTTGACCCCAAGTCCAGTTGCTACTAGCATCTTTTTTTAAACTCTTTGGTCGTCACCAATCCCCTATCCAAGTCTAGTTATCACTGACATTTTGTTAAAACCTTGGTTGTCACCTGTCTACCTGTAAAGTCTAGTTGTCACTGACGTTCTTGTTTGAAAATCCAATGGTTATTGGTAATCTGGTTGTCACTAATCCCTTCTTGAAGTCTAGTTGTCACTGACTCTCTCTTTCCAAGTCATATTATTACCAGTATTGTTCGAAAGTCCAATTGTTATTGGCACTCATTGCAAAATCCAATTGTTATTGGTATCTGATGTTTATCACCTTTGCACCTTGGTTACCACCAACACCCCCTTGAAGTCCAGTAAATACTGGCCCCGACCTATTAGAAGCCGGTTGTCACCTTTTCTTGCGGTCTAAGTCCAATTATTTTGGCATATACGGGAGAGTTTAAATACCCTGTTCTTTCCCTGATGTTTCTTGAAGAGCATGTTTGACTTCTTCATGTTAAGGAATTTACAACAGCTTGGTTGTTATTCTGGTCAGAAAACTACAGTGTTTTATTTGATCTCTTGTCAGAAGATCATTTTATTTTTTTGGTTTGATCACTAGTGAAGATCGTCCTTCTTTCTGGTTTGTCCCTAGTAAAGATCTTTCTTCTTGTCAATTATATTCTAGAGTGTCACCCTGTCATGTCTGAACCTGTTGCTCAACCACATTAGATACCCCCAGTTTATTTCTGTTCCCTGGTGTTTTATCATCTCAAGTGAGTTGTTACCCATTGTCGTTGACATTACCCTTTGCTTTCATCCTTGTCTGCATCGTGCATTTATCATTCATCATAAATCATCATAATATAGTTCTTTTGTCCACAACATAGCATGCCATTGCATCTAGGGGCAAAATTTCTGGTTTTTTCTATATTTAAATACATTTCACCTTGATTTCATGAGGATTGTCATCGCTCATGCCATCTGGTAAAGATATTTAAATAGGGGCAGCTGTCATACCCCAAATTTTACCCCTAGATTCCATTATCATTTGCGTAACATTCTAGGTCAGTGATTCATGCATAGCTAACCAATTATCAAGATATGGCTTTGTTTTGTTTCATCTATGAATTTGGGTTTTCCTCAACAGGCTCAAGGGATTGATCAGTCAATGTTTTGTATTGATCATCAATCAATCAAGTTCTTATACATTCAAGAGGTCTTCCTCCATCAATAGTCAAGTGCAATATGGCTTCATTAGAAGTTCTTCAAGATTCAAATTTATCTGACCATGAATTAGGGTTTTTCAATCAAAGTCAATTGCATCATTGATTTTTTATCAAGGCATGATCTCAAACCTTGAGACATGATTCAAGACATTCAAATACATCCTTGGAGTCCATCCATGGTTTTCAATTAGCTCAAGAGATGGAAATCATTGAAGATAAAGAAGTGGAAATTCATCTGATACACAAGCCAATCACTACAAAGTCAAACCTTTGACTTTAGGGTTTTTTTATCAAATATGAGTTTCTCAAGATAAATTTCATGGAAATACATTTCATTGATGAATTTGATCAAGAAAAATCAAGAGAATTGAGGTTACTTGCAAAAGGAGCAACAAAAGAGAAATTGAAATTTTTCTAAGTTATGGAAGTACAATGATTTTTGTCCAACTTGCCAAGGCCATAACTTCCAATCCAAGCATCCATTTTCTTTGCTCCAAAGACCAATATGAAGAGCTTATTCCATACTAAAACTTTGTCCTTGAGGATGAATTCCCAAAAAGTGCATAGATTTCAAGTTATGAAGCCATGAAGTTAGTGTTTTATTCAAGTGTGAAGTTTGAACACTTAGAAAATTTTTGATGCAAATCTGCCTTGTAAAAGTAGTTGAATTTAGGGATATTTTTCACCGTAATCCATCATGATTCAAGGAAAACTCAAAACATGAAAGTTGTAGAGCATGTTTCAAGCTTTCCAAAGAGTCCAAGAACTCATTTTTTCCATGCTTGAGCTAGGAGATTCGAAGAGAAGAAGTTGGCTTTCCAAACATGAGCTTTAGGTCATTTTTCATTTCAAGAACTTGAACAAAACCAATTCCAATCGGCAAATCCCTTGATTACAAGTCATGTAACTTGCATATCTCTTCTTAATCAGAAGATTGTACAAGTTATTTGTGCATTACACATTAATTTGAAGCATTATCCAAGAGTTCATGCCATTTATGGAAGTTTTTGCCAAAAAGATCACACTTCCATTTGCATAAAGAAGCTTTAATCACAAAATCAACTTGTATGGAGCTTTGTGATTGTTTCTTCTACATAAACCTTTTCTTAAGGTCAGAAGCAACATCTCTAAAGCCTCCAAACCACCCTAGAACCATTTTACTATGCATTGGAACTTCACACTTTCATGAAACCACAAACTTTGTTCTCAACCAAACCATTGCATTATGACCAGCCCTTAATCCCTCCACTTCTCCTATAAATAGAGGCCTATTCTAAGCCTCAATAAACACAAGAAAACACCCTCAAAAACCTCAGAAACTTCTCACATACTAGAATTTGCAAAAACACCATTTTTGCAAGTTCAAAAACCTAAAAGCTATAACTTGCATTTCTATTGAGTTTCCTCTCAACTAACCACCAAAACACCTCATATACATCACATATAACTCATCCAAACACACAAACCACTTCTGTACCATCCATATCACCATCTATCATCCTCACTTCCATATTTTGCAAAAAGGATCGTGTAGGAGGTTTCAAGTTATTTCAAGCCAAACCAAAGGGATTGTTAACTTGTTGGAGGATCAAGGAGAATTATAGGATAATTATTTTGATTCTGTAACCATTGTGAAGAGGCATTGTACCTTGCTCCAATAGGTAAGGTTTTTTCACTTTGAAACTCTTGATTCTTGCATCATTCTTGAATAATTTTTAAAGCAAAAATGTAGATATGATGATGTTTATCATGTTCATTCCACTGTTTTCATTATATTTGGATCATATATGAAGTTGTTCATGGTTGAAACTTAGGGTTTTGTTCTTTGTTTGGCCCTTCGTGTGGATTGTACAATGAGTTTTAGGTCATAAAAATGGTACCATTGGATTCCTGGGAAAAAAATAGATTTATTTTGATTTTTACACTTTTGATTTTCATTGAGTAATGAGTGAGGTGTTAAGGGTGGAAGATTGGAAGAAAAAGGATAAAGAAGTAGGGCACGAGGGAGAAGAGAGAGTGCGTGAGCTGATGAAGAAGACGCTGATGTGGCATTTTGGAATTTTGGATGTGTGTTTTCTATATTATTATTTGGTTCCATTTCAAATAATGGATGTATCGCCACCCTAGTGGTTTATGCCTGCGTGTTTGAAGTGTGTTTGAGTGAGGGGTCTGGGGTTTGAATCCCCCTCGTCCCATATCCCTTTTGTTCCTTTTATTTATTTATTTTCATTTTTTGAAGTATGCTACATACATTATTTCATGAAGGCACCCTATAATCACAATACGCGCGTTGGCCGAATGGCTTAGTTTTTTGCCTATAACCAAGGTGACCCGGGTTCAAGCGTTGGCAACCACCATTCCTATTTTTTTACCATTATTTTCTTCATGTTTCTTCACAACTTTGTATGTCCATAACCTCATGCTCCCTTGGTCTTTTTAGGCCATTCTTTTTCTCACTTGCTCGTGATATTACCTATTTTATGAATCCATTTTAAATTTCACAAAAATATTTATTTTTCACACATTTTTGTTTATTTAAAGTAAGGGACTTTTAAGTGATTTTTATGTTATCTTTTGCTTTTCTTTGACTTGTTCTTTGATTTTTCTTGGTCATGATGACTTGTGTGAATGTGATATACATTGTATGAACCTTGTGTGATGTTGATGACATGATTCTTTGGGTCTTACTTAAATTTAAAGTACTTTAATGCATACTCTTTCATGTGTAAATGGCTTGTCTTTCCATGTTTGGTTGTGGAACTTGTCTCTTAACCTTTGCCATGATACTTGTGATTCTTTCACGCCTTGTTGAACCCTTGGGTACATGTATGCCCTTATGTTTGTTCACCTTTGATTATGTGTTCATAAATACCTTGAACTTTGACAACATGTCTTTGTATGATTCCAAGCTTGTATACTTACCATGTTCAAACCCTTGTGATGCTTTAACCTTTGAATGTGATCACCATGAACCTTAATATGTACCCTTGGTTGATACCTTGATGTTTTGAACCATGTTTTTAATTGTATTCATATAACTTATCCATGTTTGAACTTTTAAATTGTATTCATGATTAAGTGTTGTTATCCATGTTTGAATCCTTAAATTGTATTCATGATTAAGTGTTGTTACAACTTGTCCATGATTGTTTTGTATTCATGATTAAGTGGTGTTAGTAAACCCTAATCCATGCCTATACTTGAACTTTTCATCATTGATTCACATGTTGATATTGTTTCCATGACCATAAAATTGTTATATCTTTCAGGATGATGTTGTTAAAAGTTATCACATTCTCTTTTACATGCTCATATGTTGTTACTTATGTGTTTGTGTTGTATGCTTACATGTTATTGTTATAAACATGTCTTGAATGAACATCTCAATATACCATGACACCTCACTCTTGTTTGAAACACATCACATGTATGCTTTGATCTTTATCATCCATGCTTGTATGTCATCTTTGGTTGTTACCATGTCTTGTTTATAACTTTGTTAAGTCATTCATGTTTTGCTTACCTTGGTTGATATCATGTTTGAATGTCATCTTTATCACTCTTTATCCATCTTGGTTGATATCATGTTTGAATGCCATCTTTATCATGTTTACCTTGATATCATGTTTGAATATCATTCTTGTTCATCCCATCCATCCACCCATGAACTCTTTGTTTATCTTTGACTTTGTCAAGTCATTCTTTCCTTTTTCCTTTTCTTTTGTTGCCTAAATCCAAAGGAAAGATCTTTTTGTTGACTTTATGTCATAGGTAGCTTAGCCTTACCTCAACTTCCTTTAGAAATTTGTTAAGCCATTAACTTTTCAACTTAGCCTTAGGTTAGAGTTTGCAAACTCTATGTAAGTGTTATTGTTATAAACACTTATCTTCCCCCTTTAGAACCTTGATCTTTATCAAGTGTTCTCCGCCCTTGTTAAGGTGAACTATATTGCTCTGATTCCATCCTTGTAAGGATACGTAGGCATAAGACCACGAAGTCTTGGCGAGCATACTTAGTAAAACCTCCTTAGGTTCCCTATCTAATAGAACATTCCAATCAATAGCAATAAAACAATAACATAACACATATATTTCAAGAGGTTCCTATAGAGTACTATAGATACTTAGGGTGCTAATACCTTCCCTTAGTATAACCAACCCCCGAACCTTAAATCACTTCGCATTGTTGTTACATTGCACAAATAGGGTTTTATTTGATCTTTTCCCTTTCCTTTGGATAAATTAAAGTTCGGTGGTGAACATTCAATGTTTTGTGATTCAAGTTAATATAATAGCTTGATATTCGATTCTTACCACAACAATCTCCAAGAGCATAGAGCAAGGATCCTAGATCTAAGTCCTAAGTCCAAAGTCCAAGGTCCAAGCATAATGTCATAACAGTTCGGGATTAAGAGAACCAAGTCTTTTAGTGTTTAAGTATTTATTAGTGTCTTAAGAGAGGTATGGTCCAAGTGGACAAAAAAAAAGCATAAGCATAAACAAATTTCCAAGTGGACAAAGAGAAAATAAGATGATAATATGATATAAAAATGCTAAAAGTAAAAGCATAAAATAAATGACAAGAATTAAAGAGCAAAAATTAAATGGCATAAAGTAAAGTTAGTGCAATTATATAGTTAGTATGTTAGTGTTAGTGATGGAGAACATTTTGTCGTTTTTCGGAGAATACTCGACTATTCAACCATAAGCATGAAAAAATGAATCTATACATCATTAAGGGAAGGGCGTCAACTCGGATAAAATCGACGAGTATGCCAACTAGCTCCCTTAATGACAAAGAGATAATCTATTTAACACCACACTATGGAGCGTAGGAGATTGATAACTCACTTACAAAAACAACTCGGTTTCCGATTTCGGGACAAAATGTAGCGCTATGTTAAGCAATCGTAGCACGACCTATCAAGAAGGCCCTACTATGGGAGGCCGGTCAATACACCATTTTTGCTAATACAAGCTAGAGAAATTACATGTAGGTCAATCTCCTAAAGCTTGCCACACTAAAAGAAAATAGGTAATGGTCTAATCTTAATCAAAACTTCAAAGAGAAGTCTCATGATATTTAAGATTTTCATCGACCAAAAGAAAAAAAGAAGAGGGGAGAAGGGAAGCCAAATTGAATCACAACATTTGGATCATTCCATCTTCAATTTCCACCACTCTTCTTGGTGGATTAAAGCACTAAACCTATCACTAACTCAAAGCACCTAAAATGAATCAAATGATTCACTTAAAGATAGATTTGAACTAATGAAGGTTTATCCAACTTCATCAAACACCCAAAGTCCATGGAGTTTGAAGAAAATTTTAATCCACAAACACTATAATTCAAGGAAAAATAAAGTAGAAAGGAAGAAATAAGAAAAGGAGCCAAAACAATCCCAAAATAAGCCAAAAACAGCATCCTGAACAGCTATAATCGATTAACCAAGGAGTGTTAATCGATTACAACATCAAAGGTAACAAATCCAGGGGAGCGGCAAGGGGTGTAATCGATTAACATTATGATGTTAATATATTACACCTACTATAATAGCAGAAAATAGAGTTTTAAAATAACTTTTCCACAATCACTTCCACATTTAATCACCAAATGATAATGTATGCAATTGAGCATGAAAATTCCAGCAATTATCAATAATCAAACACAAATACAATCAATGGATCAAGAAACACACAATTCATAAGAGATTACATATTGAAAGGTGGAAATTAAGCACAAAAAATGTAGATCCAACAATTACCAACAAAATCTGAATTTGCTTCAAAATTAGCTTCAAAGAATGATCTCCAAAGCTTAGATTCAATAGAACTTGATGAAGAAAAAGTGTTTTGATGGAGGTTTAGCTCAAAGATTAACAAGCTTCAATGAAAAACATGTTAACTTTCAATGGAAAGAGCTTTGGTGATGGTTGGGGAACATGAAAAATGGAGAGAATTCAAATGTGATGAGTAGTGAATTCAGAAAATTGAAGAGAAATTAGTGAAAAGTTGAATTAGAATGGAGGGAGTTTGTTTGAATAGTGTCATACCCCAAATTTTAACCACCAAGATTTCCCATCATTGTGAAAATCATCACCACAATATGGATGTGCCATCATACCTCATCAATCTCCTCAAAGATTATTGAGCACTCACTGCAATCAAGAATTAGGGTTCTCAACACTCTCAGAACACTTAGACAAAAGATCAATCAAGAAATGACATGATCTTCAACTTGTCTAAACCTCTCAAGCATCTATGAAGGACCAAGAGATCCCATATCAAGAATCAAGCACAAGAGTGCAACATCTCAAGCTGATCGAGCCTCGAGATCGCCAGTGTCACCAAATTAGGGTTTTTGGTCGACCAAGGCCTCCAGATGAAAATTTTCATCTAGGCCTGAGCCAATACATCAAAACATGATCCAAGATGCTCCAAGGGACCTCATGGATCCAATCATCAAGTCAAATTAGCATCATGGGGAGCATTCATCAAAAATCAGGAATTAGGGTTTATTGACCTAATTCACCCTTAAGTTGACTTTTGAGGCAAGATATGAGACAAGACCTCAATACATGGCTTTAGGGACTCAAACACACCACATTGATCCATTTACAACAATGGATTGATCCAAGAAGCTTGATTCAAAAGTTTCAAATTCATCTGGACCACAATTAGGGGTTTGAAGAAAAAGTCAACTGTGCCTTTGACTTTTGACCAAGACATGTTCCCAAACCTTGGTACATGATTCAAGACACCCTAAAACACCTATGGAATCCATCCATTAGGTTTGAATTAGGCCAAGAACTTGATTACATAGAGGATCACACAGTTTGGAATTCATCTGACAAAAAGTCAACTGTGCCCAAAATTAAGTTTGACTTTTTGGAATTTTTCACAAATATGGCTCCCCTAAGTCAAAAACAATGTTAATGTATGGTTTTGATCATCATCCATCAAGAAAAATCAAGAAAAGTGAGGTTCTTTGCAAAAGGGGGTAACCATAGAAAACCTAAAATTTTCTAAGTTATGGAACAAAATGGATTTGGTACCCACTTTGCAAGGTCATAACTCCCAAACCCTAAGGCCTTTTTCTTCCATCCAATGCTCAAATGAAAGTTCACATAACACACTTAAAAAGTGTCAACTACATCAAATTCCAAATCCTCATGGATTTTGAGTTATGGATTGATCAAAATCACAAAAAGTGAAAATGACCACTTTTTCCAACACTTAGTGAAAATTTCAAAAAGTCAGACTCTGTTTCATTTTTTACCAACTTTGAGGCCATTTTTCACCTTGATCCAAGCTAAACAAAGACCAATATTGGAAATCAAACTTAAAGTATGTCATGAGAAATTTCCAACAAGTACCATATCATCTCAAAATTCAATTTGAGTAGGGAGTTACAACCCTTGGAACATGGCATCAAAGACTGGTTTCTTCCCTAGACAGATTATAGGTCATTGGCTCGAATTGGCTAATATGTGCAATTACAAGTATTGTAATCCTTCTAGAAACATTGAAGATCAGATCAAAGTAAAAGATCTCTGAGCCACATGCCTCCCAAGACAAAAGATCATCATGTAGGCATGTGAAATTCAATGTTGCAAATCCAAAACTTTCAAATTTGTCATGAAACATTCAAAGAGTGCATTGAGCTGGCATGTATCAGTCCATGATCAACCAAATGAGTCAAGATAAACTCAAGCAGTAGAGGACCATAGGCCTGCTGCACTGACCCAAGTCAATGGCTAGAGAAGACTTGAGATTCCTTTTTGCAACCATTGAACAATGAGTTGTACCAGTTGCCATTCACTATTCCTTGCAAAACAAAATTGCTCTACTATAAATATAGCTCATTTGTGATCACTTTAAGTACACCAAAGCACCCCAACTGATGCTTTCCTCAAAATCACTCTCAAAAAACCAGATTTTCCTTCTATTTCAAGTCACTATCAAATTTTGAAATAGGAAGCAATTCAAACCAAACCAATCATGCCAACACCTCATATACATCATATATGAGTGATCCATGGCCTTGAAACACATCTGGAACATCAGAATCACAAATTCACCCCCCATTTCCTCAAGCCTTTGGTCTGTTTGCAGTTGAGGTGCCACGACAAGTTCTAAGCCAATTCAATCCATTCCAAGCATTCAAACATATTACTTGAGGTCCATTGGAGCTATCCAGATCATTACACAACATCTGTAACACCTCCAACATAGAATTCGATCACCAGCTGCAAGAGGTAAGCCTGAAGCCTTCAAACTCCATATTACATGCATCATAAATGAATTTTTGAGTTACCAACTTGTTTCTGCATGTATATAGAGTGATAACCCTTAATCAATTGCTATGTATGAACTGTGTTTGGAATTTCATAGTGTTCTTGCTGAAACTAGGGTTCTTGAGTTCATCCTTTGATTTCTCACTCCACACTTAATATAAATGCAATTAATTTATATGGTTGTGATCCTTGTTTAAAAACGAGTAAGATTGGTGTTTGAATCGTGCAAAACCATTGAGTAATCAGAGAGAAAAGTGAGATTTTGGAAATCTGGGGAAAACAGGGCATGCGGGCAAGAACAAGTGTTCTTGGCGCCCTTTTTCAAAATTTCAAATTTTTGATTTTTTGATATTTTATTTAATTGTTTTCAATTATTAATTTCTCTCTCATTTTTTATCATTTTTTATTGGTTCTTTTTTCAAAAAGTCACAAAAATGTTAAATTATTTTATTTTTACAAAAAAAATCCAATTTATATTATTTATTTAATATAGTTAGAATTTTTGTATTTAATTTCATTTTATTTGTTTTTTAACATTTTAAAATGAAATTCTCACTTTGATCTTTTCATTTCAAATGAATTTTTATCTTTTGTGTGATTAAACATGATTTTTCAAACATTCATCCAAGATCACAACTTGTTTTTCACACATGTTTGATAGTTTTGATCATTAAAAATCTTTTTTATTCAAATTAAAATACATTTTTTTAATCAAATTAGGGTTTTGATTATTTTCACCCTCACAAACATTTTTCAAACACTTTTGGACCTTTAATAGAGTGTAAGACCCGTCCTTTGTCAGATAAATAAAATTTGGGCCTCAGTCATTGTATAAGTCCAACTGTGTTTTCCGAAACCGCGGCGCGATCGTCGCCTTTTAAACAAAAATAATTTGGGCCTTCCTCTGGTTGTAAGTCCCATTTTTATTCATTTTTAAACACTTTGGGTCTCTTGATAGAGTGTAAGTCCCATCCCTTTGTAAATAAACCTATTTGGGTCTCAGTCATTATATAAGTCCTGATACGATTCTCAAAACGACGGTGTAATCACTGTCTTTTATACGGGCCTCTCCCTGAGTTGTAAGCCCCATCTCTTGTATAAAAATAAATTTTTGGGCCTCTAATAGAGTGTAACACCCACCTCTTTTGTAAAATACAACAATTTGGGCCTCATTCATTGTATAAGTCCCTCTGTGATTTTCAAAACTATGATGCGATCGTCGCCTTTTCAAAGAGTTCATCTAGGCCTCTCCTTGAGTATAAGCCCCAAACTTCCTTTTACAACAAATTCCTTTTGATTTAGATTCAAATTCATAGTTGTATCAAAAATTTCTTCAATATCTTGAATAACTAACCATACAGCTGTGTTTATAATGCTGGAAGCTTGCACAACTGTAAGTTCTACCCTTTTTCTATACACTTGATTATATATTTCATCTGTATATATATGCCTGTATATACTTATTTAGAGTTTTCCCCATCAACTAGGTCTAGGTTTAGATCAAACCAGTGGTTACTCTTTTAAACCAGTCAAAACTAGTTCCCCATAGGAAATTCCAGATACAGTCTTGCCTCCTCTTGGGCTTATACAATATGGAACAGAGAAAGACATTATTCCCGATGAAACTTTTCTCAAGACTGTCACAACTTAGAAATATTTGTACAAGAAATTCACTTCCCCAAAGAGGATTAATTCCCAGTGAAACCTCTTCTGAATTTCTTCAAATCCTAGAACTGTTCACTAAAGAACGGATTATTCCCGGTGAAACCTTTCTTGAACTTTTCTTAGGCTTGGACCCACAGGTTTCCTAAAAGCATCCCCGGCCTCCTCTTGGGCTTTGTACAAGGACCCTCAGGCTTCTTAGAAGTTCTCAGCCTCCTCTTGGGCTTAGTACAAGGACCCAAATACCTCCTATAGGTATAGGACATAACCTAGTCATCTTTTGCTAGTTCAATCCTCCAGAGAGTCAGAATTCCAAAACATCAGACCCGTTTAGGGTTGATTTTCATCCCTTAAAACATCAGCCTCCTCTTGGGCATCATACAAAGATAAACCTTTTCATACCAGTAGACTTCGAAAGTCTCATCTCCTCTTAGATCTCAAAGAAACCCATCAAGTTTCCTAAAAGCAAAGGAGAAACCCTGAAAATTTCATCAACCTCCAGCAGAGTTAAAACCTCCAAATGTTAAAAAAACTCAATCTTTAAACTTCCAGTTTAAATTTCCCAGCTAGGGTCAAATTACTATCAATAAACCCTCAATCAGAACCTCAAGGCATCTGATATTTCAACTCTTCTTCACTCCTCAGCAAGAGTTGATTCCCCAACTTAGACTTGTCTCTGGATCTCAATAATCATCATCAAAAGCTAGCCTCCTTGTAGGCTTCATATAAGAAATTTCCCAACCAGCCTCCTCTTAGGCTTTGTATAATGATTTTCCCTCAGCAGTTTCAGCCTCAATCTTGGGCTTTGTACAAGACAGATCATATTCTCCAGCTGGGTCAAACAACCTTTTAGCCTCAATCTTAGGCTTTGTACAAGAAACAGATAAAACCTCTCCCCAGTGGAGTCAGTTCTTTTAGCCTCAATCTTGGGATTTTTACAAGACATACCAAACTTTCCCCGGAAGAGTCAGTTCTTTTCCGCCTCAATCTTGGGCTTTATACAAGACAGAAATAAAACTCCCTAAACAGAGTCAACCTTTTAGCTTCAATCTTTGGCTTTGATCAAGGCACACAAAAATCAACACCCCTCAAAGGAAATCAAGATTTCTCTGTAGGAAGACATTTCTCTGTACAATCACACGTCAAAGCAGACAATAAAAAAATCCCAATCCTAGATAACTGTTGTAAGTGGCACATTTGTTGATTCAAAAATCCAAGATGTGGTCCTTCTTTATCCTGGTAAATCCCTTCTTTCATCTAATAGTTGTAAGTGGTAAGCCTCTTGATTATTTACATCTAAGTCAATGTCCATCTCTTAGCATGGAAAGACTCCTAAGGAAAAATGGCATTACTCTACACTGAGTTAAAGTTTATTCCTTCATGACAAATCCCTTATAAAGGAAATTATGGCATTGCTGGATCCCATACATTCCAGTTTAAGTAATTCTCCTTTATAATCAGTTACTCAACAACTATGATAAATAGATGAGATATCTCCCTTTAGAGATGACAAATTCTCTCTCAATCAAACCATCTAGCTTCAATCTTGGGCTTTAAACAAGACACAAATACTCAAACCCTTTAGCTTCAATCTTTTGCTTTGAACAAGACATCAAACATCTTTCCTCCCATAGAATAGGAGGAACTATGACTGCTCTGATTTCCCGAGTATTTTTACGGGAATACGTAGGCATAAGATTGAGAAATCTTAGCGAGCACACAAACCAAAAACTTTAGGTCCAGTACCTTATCAAAAAAATTGAAAAACCCGAAAACAACAAAAATACTCTCTCAACATTCCCAAAGGAGAAACTTTCCCAATATATGACAGATAAACACCAGTAAGTAGATAATAGAGAAACATGCCAAAGAATCTATTGATAACCATATATACGCTGGGTAATTGACAACTCCTCATTGTATAACCTGACCCCGAATCCCCCAATCTCTTAGCATTTGTTAAAGAAAAAATTTGCGTGCAAGGTTAGTTTTAGACATCTTCCCTTTCCTTTCCAGCTTCATAGGATAAATAAGAAATCAGAAAGTATCACCCAATTCTAACCATTGCGGTAAGGTGGTCGCGTCACCGACAAAAATCACACGCTACAGAAAAATGGAGACTCTGTTGGGGAGAGGTTTAGTATTAGAGTTCCTAAGAGGTCTAGTTTGTTTGGCATTCTTCTATATATATATATTTACTGTCATACTACTTGATACCCGTGTTTAATTTTTATGTCAAATGGGAATGCGATTGATACGCATGTGGAAAGTTTGAGAGAACATTAAGATAGGGGTGGCATATCCAAGAAACGCTTATAGGGAGTGAATCCTGACCAAGCTAACTTGGCAGTCCACCAAATCAGTCGAGGTGCCCATGCGAAAGTATCGATGTTGAACGACCGATTGTCTAGAAAGCATTGTCTTTCCCAGTTCGGTACCCATGACCCTGAGGATTTAGTAGACATTAACCATACGACCATTTGGTAGTGCGATGATTATCGGGAATAGTTGATCACGTTACTACACTCAAATGAGATTCATTCTAGGATATTACAGCTCGCTCGAGTGAATCAGCTTGCTGTTGATTTTTCTTGGAGGGGTCAATGACTTTGGGAACCTTAGAACCCGTTCTACAGGTACAAAAATTGACCAAAATAGTACAACCATTGGAGATGGGTAGAGCCATGACTCCATGCTCGTGACGTTGAACCCTTGAACCCATGTTTTCAAATGTTTTTGTGTGTTGCATTCATGCATTCATCTAAAAAACTCTTTTCAAACAAGAAAAAAAATCTTTTTTCAAAAGAACTAAAACAATAATTTCAAATATCAGAGGTTGCATTATGGATTTCGGTAGAAGAAAGACGCACAAGTACATCTTCAAGGCTCCGAAACTAGAAGACTTAAGGAAATTGGCAAGAATGATTACCAATCCCGAGGCTTTCCGAGCTAAGCACGGAGGACTATTGTATCTGTTAAGGATTAACGTAGCTGAAGGAATCCTGTCTACACTGATTTAGTTCTACGATCCGGTTTACCACTGTTTTACTTTCCCAGATTACCAACTGGCACCAACACTAGAAGAGTACTCCCACCTGATTGATTTACCTATCACTGATTAAGCTTCATTTTCTGAAGTGGAAGAAATTCCAAAGGAACAAACCATTGCAAGAGCAATCTCTTTGGACGAGTCAGAAGTTAGGACTCACATAACCACTAAAGGAGGAATCCAGGGTTTACCAGCTAAATTCCTGATGGTGAAAGCTCTATGCTTTGCTAGTATAGGAAACATAACTGCCTTCGAAGACGTCTTTGTTCTGCTCATATATGGATTATTCCTCTTTCCCAACATTGATAACTTCGTCGATACTAATGTTGTTAAGATATTCTTGATAGGAAACCCAGTACCAACCCTGCTCGCAAATGCTTATCATTCTGATCACATGATGTGTACCTTTACTCTACAAATGGTTCATTTCCTATTTGCCCAAGTCTGCTGCTTTTTGGGATCACAAGAGTACTCTACGTTGGTCACAAAGGATTATGTCTCTTACCAACTCTGACATAGATTGGTACAATCGAATTTACGAAGGGATAGAGATCATAGACAGATGTGGAAATTTCCCTAACATACCCCTCATTGGAACTAAAGGAGGAATCAACTACCATCCAATTTTAGCCCGCCGTCAACTCGGATACCCAATGAAGAATATCCCACATAATGTTCATCTGGAAGGTCTTTTCTTCAAAGAAGGAGAAAATGACAGGGCACTAAAGAAGGAAATAGTGCATGCCTGGCAACATATTCACAAGAAAAGGAGAGAGTCTCTGGGAATACCAAACTGTACCTCTATGTAACCTTATCTCCAGTGGGTACAAACCAGAGCCCTCAAGCTGAGGATTCCTAACCTCGTCAAGAAGTTTTTCCATTAAAGGAATTTGTCCTTTATTTCATGTCTGATGCGGAAAAACTCTAGGTCGCTCTCAACAAAGTTCAACGTGAGAAGAGCTATGAGAAAAACAAATACCAAATCCTCAATTTGGAATGTACCAAAATTCAAGAACTGTTAAAGAAGAAGGATGCTCTGATTGAGATATTAGAGCAACATGCTATAGAAAGTCAGGATGACCGAAGAAATTTGCTCGCTCCTTTCACTTGGCAAAGGGTCGTCGACCCGACAACGGATGAAGAGCCCCGGTCAAAGAAAAGGAAAATACAGGAACCAACATATGAGCTCTCTTCAGAGAGAACTCAAGATCCATGAGCTTAGACATTTTCCTTACAGCACTTTGTAAAATACTGTACTTTTTCTTTGTAAAATACTGCAATCTTTCGAATTCAATAAAAGGGGTCTCCCCCACTGTGTGATATTTGCAATCTATTTGTTGAAGTTTCTTTTTGATTAAAACAAAAACTAAAAATTATGTCATTGCATATCATTCACCATCCTCACATAACGCATCTTTCTTATCTTTGAGTCTCACGTATGTGTCACAATTCTAGAGTCAAACTGTCTCACTCATACAATACTTGGGCCAATCAATAAAAGAAAATGGACGATCTAGAGGAAGAAAATAGAGAACTGAGAGAAGAAATCGACGCTCTGAAGGAAAGTTTGGAAAAAATTCACAGTGACATGCAATCCCTGGCAGCAGCTCAGGAGCAGTGATATCAAAGAACTGTAAACTCCGAGATTACATCTACATCCATGATGGAGACACATGAGAATCATCCTCGGTACAACATGCCTAAGGGGCGCCCCTAGGGCATGCCTTTCAACTTTATACCTGAAGGGTATATCCCACCGGTCACTGAAGACTCGGAAGCCATAGCAGAAATCGCTGGACCTGAAGGTTACAAACTTCGAGAAAGTGAAGATGCAAGGGTTACGACAACAACTCCTGGAGGTTACAAACTTTAGGGCATTGAAACACCAAGAGTCACCGCTATAATGACTATACCACAACTATTGGTACACACTGTCCCGGAAGGACAGATTCCACAAGCAATTTCCGGTGGAAACAAAGACATGTACGAAAGGATGAATGAGTTCCTAGAACAATTCTTGGAAATGCAGAAGGAACTGCATGCCATTCGCAGTCAAAACTTATTCGGAAAGGACACCGCAGACCTCTGTTTGGTCCCTAACGTAAAGATCCCGCACAAATTCAAGGTGCCTGACTTTGAAAAATACAAAGGCAACTCTTGCCCTCAAAGTCATTTGGTGATGTACGCTCGAAAAATGTCAACTCAGACAGAAAATCAACATCTACTAGTCCATTACTTCCAAGACAGTTTAACCGGTGCCACACTCAAATGGTACATGGGTTTAAACCGCACCAAGATCAGTACTTTCAAAGATCTCGGCGCTGCCTTCGTTCAGCAGTATAAATACAATTCGGACATGGCACCGGATAGGGATCAGCTCAAAGCAATGTCACAGAAGAATAAAGAAACTTTTAAAGAGTATGCTCAGAGATGGCGTGAAATCACCACCTAGATCTATCCCCCTCTTGAGGAAAAGGAGATGACCAAGATCTTTTTGAAAATCTTAAGCTCGTTATATTACGACCGAATGGTCGCCAGTGCGCCCAGTGACTTCACTGAAATGTTGAACAAGGGAGTACATCTTGAAGAAGCGGTACGAGAAGGACGATTTTTCAAAGATGCAGAGCCATCCAGTAATACCAAAAGATACGTAGTGCTTTCTAAAAAAAGAAAGAGCAAGATATCAGTAATATCTCTCTCAGAAAGCAAAGGAAAAGGTATCAACCAGTAGCGGTGATAACTCCCGCTATTAACCCTGCGCCAGCTCCGACGTATCAACCTTAGGTTGGTCAGAGCCAGCCAAGTCAACAATAACATCAGAAAAGGCCGCAACAGCCTCTTTAGCAGGCTCATCCACAGTACAACAATAACAATCGTACGACACGGTCATCAGGGTTTGACCCTATACCGATGTTGTACGCAGAACTATTTCCACTTCTACTGGCCAAGGGGCACGTCCAAACCAGGACTCCTCTTACAGTACCAGAAAATCCACCTTTTTGGTTCAAAGCAGATTAAACTTGCCCTTACCATCAAGGAGGATTGGGGCACAACATTGAGAATTGTCTCAGCTTCAAGTCTGATGTACAGAAACTTATCAGGAACGGGGTCTTATCTTTTAAAGATACTAATTCGAATGTTCAAACAAACCCGTTGCCGCAACATGAGAGGATTGCAGTGAATTTAATAGAGGAAGAATTTAGCCACAGTTATCAAATTCACGATGTACTCCTATTAGGAACCAATCTGGTGAGGATGGATTTCCGACAGAGCGGGTACGGTCAAGTGTCTTCTCACAATTATCACCAGTGTGATATCTACTCAAAGAACAATCAAGGGTGTACCATAGTACAAACAACACTACAAGAACAAATTTATTTGGGTTGGATTCAAGATCACAGGATTCGTGAAGTAAACATGGCCCATGCACATCTCGACATTGTTCAGAACCACAACATTCTTGCGATGAACGCCAATTTGGTGGCGATGCATTCAAGGCAAAGTCAATATTATAATCTGCCACAACACGATTACCACACTTGTCCGATCTTCTCAACGAACAATCAGGGATTCTCTTTTATACAAGAGGCCCTCCAACGTTAGATGGATCTCTGATGGATCCAAGACTACCTTGAAAGAAATGACCATCAAGTCAATATGGTTCAGATCTTTGACATACGCTTGATGAATACCAGCCTAGTAGAATTACATGCTAAGCAGGTCAGGCTCGATTTTCTGGCTTTACATGATTATCAAGACTGTGGAGAATGTCATGAAAACGACCAAGGGTGTGCACTTGTACAAAGAACTCTTCAACATATGTTGGACCTATAGCGCGATTTTCGTGACCGCCCGCATCCTGTCTGCGGATGGGATTGAGTGCTACTTTCTGATTTCTTATTTATCCTATGAAGCTAGAAAGGAAAGGGAAGTTATCTCAAACTAACCTTGCACGTAAATGTTTTCTTTAACAAATGCTAAGAGATTGGGGAGTTCGGGGTCAGGTTATACAATGGGGAGTTGTCAATTACCCATCATATACATGGTTATCCATGGGTTGTTAGCAATTTTCCTTACTGCTTTCTACTTACTGGTGTTTATTTGTCGTAAATGGCAAAGTTTCTCCTTTGGGAAGGTTGAGAGATGTTGAAAAGATATTTTTGTTGTTTTCAGGTTTTTCGATGTTTTTGGTAAGGTACTGGACCTAAGGTTTTTGTTTAGTGTGCTCGCTAAGATTTTGCAATCTTATGCCTACGTATTCCCGTTAAAGAAAACCGGGAAATCAGAGCAATCGTAGTTCCTCCTATTCTAAGGGAGGAAAAATGTTTTGGTGTCTTGTTCAAAGCCCAAGACGGAGGCTAAAAGGATGTTTGTGGGAATTGATTGAAAGAGTGAAGAGATTAAAGATTGAGATATGAATATCCGGGAAAAACATCGGATGAAAATAGAAGGAATATCCGGGAAAGCGTCAGATGAAAATAAAAGGAATATCCAGGAAAGCATCGGATGTAAAGAAAAGTAATATCCGGAAAAGCATCGGATGTTTAAAAAAGAGGAAAGGGGTTTTCCTGTGTTTTTTAGGAAACTTGAGGGTTTCTGGAGATCCAAAAGGAGGTGAGACTGTCCGAGTCTACTGGGTTGAAAAGGTTTATCTTTGTATGATGCCCAAGAGGAGGCTGGTGTATTAAGGGATGAGAATCAACCCTAAATTGGTTTGATGTTTTGACTCTAGAAAGACTGCTCTAGCAAAGGATGACTAGGTTCTGTTCCTATACCTTTAAGAGGTTGTCGGGTCCTTGTACTAAGCCCAAGAGAAGGCATGAGAACTTCTAAGAAGCCGAAGGGTCCTTGTACAATGCCGAAGAGGAGGCGGGGGGGAAGGGGGGCTTTTAAGAAGCCTGTGGGTCCCCAAACCCCGAGAAGTTCAAGACATGCCATTCACCGGGAATAGATCAAGCCAGGAAAGTTCGAGAATTTGGAAGAAACTCAAGAGATGCCATTCACGGAGAAAAGATCATCTCTGGGGAGTTAGAGTTTCTTTGACAATTTCTAAGGGTGACAGTCTGAGAAAGGGTTCACCGAGAATGCTGGCTTTCACGTCTCCATATTGTTTAACCCCAAGAGGAGGGAAGACTGCATCTGGAATCCTACGGGGGATCTAGTTTTGTTTGTGTTCAAGAGTGACCAACAGGGTTTTACCTAGTTCTAGACGTAGTTGCCGGGGAAAACTCTAAATAACTATACTAGTATTACACAGTGGATATTTGACAAGTATATAAAAGTTTGTGAAAGAAGACTTACAGTGAGCAGCTCCACAATACAGTTATATATATGAAAGTGGATAAAGAAAGCGGGTAAACACTTACTCGGTTGTAGAGCTTCCATGCTGTTTGGTTAGTTTGTTCAACAAAG
Organism: Lathyrus tuberosus; assembly: GCA_022829125.1. Classification (NCBI taxonomy): domain Eukaryota; kingdom Viridiplantae; phylum Streptophyta; class Magnoliopsida; order Fabales; family Fabaceae; genus Lathyrus; species Lathyrus tuberosus. The sequence continues at coordinate 23,822,720 of JALAZF010000021.1, read as the reverse complement.
AAAGCTTTGATAACAATATTATATTCAAAATCAAAGGAAAAAGTGCTTTGAAAAGGTTGTTGGGGCTTACAGCTCAAGGAGAGGCCCATAAAATTAGAGTCAATTATACATGGAAGAACATCATGTGAAATAAAACATACACGGAAGAACATCGTGTTGATAAATAAACATACACGGGAAAGTATCGTGTGGTGAAACAAAAGTAAAGGGACTTATACTCAAGTGGAGGCCCAAATATATTTAAAAATGATTGAATAAAAAAAGTGGAGGGACTTACACTCTAATAGTGGCCCAAAAAATATTTATACTCAAAAGGGTTGGCGCTTACACCTTAAGGGATGCCCATTGTGTACAAAGATTATGTCAAGCTAAAATTCACAAAAGAAGTACAATATTTAGAGAATAAACAAAGTGTGTTTGAAATGAAGAAAATCCTTGGAATTAATAAATTAAAAGGTAATAAATATGTTTAAGGTTTTTTTTTCATTATAGATAATAAATGAAAGATTTAACTAAAGTATAATCATATTTTAAATGACAAAAGTTTAAGTAACCAAAAGAAAGTTTAATAAAGTGATTAAAAGGATTTTTAGGAAAATAAAAAGATAAAATAAAGGGTTAATACCCATTTTGCCCCCTGCCATATAGGCGCTTTTCGAAAAACCCCCTTGTAAAAAAAAAACTTGCAAAAAAAACCCTAACATTTGAAGATTCTCTCAGTTTAGACCTTCATCACATCTAGTCACTAAAAATGCCAAAATGGCAGGGGTCAAAATAAAAACGCTGCCAAAATGACAGGGGTCAAAATGAAAACGCTGCCAAAATGGCAGGGGTCAAAATAAAAACGCTGCCAAAATGGCAGGGGTCAAAATGGCAGGTTTTTTGTGACTGAATGTGATGAAGGTCAAAATTGAGAGAATCTTCAAATGTTAGGGTTTTTTTTTGCAAGTTTTTTTTTACAGGGGGGTTTTTCGAAAAGCGCCTATATGGCAGGGGGCAAAATGGGTATTAACCCTAAAATAAATTATTTAAAGGAAAATAAATAAGAAATTAAAATAACTAAGATAAAAGAAAATATTATTAAAACGAAGAAGTTAAAATAAATATTTGGTTAAAAATAAATAAGAAAATAAAATAAATAAATAAATAAAAAAGATACTAAAAAAATAAATAATATTTAAAGAAAAGAGTTTTAACAGCGTTCCTGGCAAGGTAGCTGTAAATTGTGGCGTAGGAAAATAAGCAACAGACTTTTAACAGCGCTCCTGGGCAGCACCGGTGTGTATCACATCGTAGAGGAACAAAAACAACAGGTTTTAACAGCGCTTGTTGCACAACAGCGCTGTCTACTGCAGTGACAGGAGCAGAATTTTTGCATGATCAACAACTTCTTCCAAACACAACTCTCTCATTTTTTAACCAAATCACATGTTCCAATATACCATTTTGAAAGGAATTTCATGAGGAATTCAAATATGTAATTATAACAAGCATATCATGAATTTAAATGGATGTAAATGATGCATATTTCATGAAGTTTCAAAGTGAGAATCCTTACCTTCCAAACAATGATTGATTGGAGTGGAAGTTGCTTGGAGTTAAAATTCCACCCTTGCACTCCTTATGAAGCTCAAAATTTGAAGAGAGGAAAGAAAAGAGAAAACAAAGGCTATGCTTGTTTTGGTGTAAGAATGAATGAATGAAATGGTGGTATTTATAGGAAAAAGAAACTTGGTATTGAAACCGGTTAAAAAGGATAAAATCATCCGGTATCGACACGTCCGAAAAAAATAAAAATGGACACACCAAAATGATCAGTACAAAATATTAAGTATTGAAAAAATACACTGCGCGAACAAATTGTGAAATTTTACCCGGTAAAAAGGCTCAGACGAGTCAGAGAAAAAACCTGGTAAAAAGGCTCAGATGAGTCAAAAAAGGCGACCAGAACTTGAAAAAGACAAAATTGCGCACACTGGGTTAAATTAGGTGAAACAAAGGAAAAACACACCGGCGCCTGCGAACTTGATTTAAAAATTTCTCGGACACTAATTTTAAGCACAATTGACTTTTCAGTTTGACCAAAAATACCTGAAAAATTTAACACGTTAATTTCGGATGATAATTCAAAAAAAATACTCATGAAGAAAATATATGATATTATATGCAGACGACATAGTATGAAAATATAGAGAGATGAAATGAGAAAATAAAAATGCCTGGTCAAAATTTAGGGTATGACACATTGGGGGCTTCCAATCTACTTGGATGAAGCTACACAACGGATTAGCATGACTGATGGAAATCTTGATAGACATCAAAGTTGTGATATCCGCTCAACAGTAACAGATCTAGTAAAGATGCACTGCATACAAAGAGGGTGTGGCCGGGTGCCACCGCACAATTATGAGCGTTGTAGAGTATGCTCGGAAAATAACCAAGGATGTTATCTCGTACGAGAAGCCCTCCAAAATCAGTTAGACTGAAAGGAGATTCGACCAGGTTTGAGTTCTGGGTCGATTAACATGATACAAGGCTATCTCCCAGGTCAGAACAAAAGCGCTGTCGTAACCTCCGATCATGAAATAACCAAGGACATATGCTCCATAATCCCTCTTGATAGTAGAAAAGTTCCCACCCAGGAACTGATTGAGGTTGCCTATAACGGTCAGAGAAATCAGAAAGCTCCTGTGGTTATCTACCTGCTAGGTCTGATACCGTACAAATCAGAAAAGGCTATCCCTTACAAGTATGGTGCAACGACCAACGAAAATGGAAAGGAAACTCCATTACCCTCTGTCGTGAACACTGCCGACATCAGCCGAGTTACCCGGAGTGGTCGAATCTTCAACAGAGGAGTTGGAGAACCTGTCAAAGAAAAGGAACCTCAAATGGAAGTTCCTAATCAACAAGTCAGTCAATCCAGTAACCCAGAACATTTAAAGAACAATGATGAGATGTTGAAGCTCATCCAGAAAAGCGAGTACAACATTGTGGACCAATTGTTGCAAACTCCGTCTCGAATCTCTGTGTTATATCTCCTGCTTAGTTCCGAAGTTCACAGAGAAGCTCTGCAGAAAGTCTTAGACTAAGCCTTTCTGGAACAAGACGTGACGGTAGGATAATTTGACAGCCTCATCTCCAACATCACTTCCTGCAACAATTTAGGATTCAGTGATGAAGAACTGCCGAAAGAAGGCAAGAATCATAATATGGCGCTTAACATTACAGTTAACTGCCAAGACGATGCTTTAGCCAGCGTACTGGTGGACACCAGATCTTCTTTGAATGTTATGCCAAAATCAACTCTGACGCGACTATCATTTCAAGGAGCCCCAATGAGAGGCAGTGAGATCATCGTCAAAGCCTTTGACCGGTCTAGAAAAACAGTTATCGGCGAAGTCGATCTTCCCATAACCATCGGTCCTCACACTTTCCAAGTCATTTTCCAGGTTATGGACATCCGGGCAGCATACAAATGTTTATTAGGAAGACCTTGGATACATGAAGCTGGGGCAGTCACTTCGACACTTCACCAAAAGCTGAAGTTCGTCAAGAATGACAAGCTAGTCACAGTCTGCGGAGAGCAGGCCTTAATCGTAAGCAACTTATCATCATTCTCCTATGTAGAACCGGAGGAGGTTGTTGGAACCTAGTTCCAAGCACTCTTGGTGAGCAATGAGAATCAACCAGAAAGAGGGACATTGATTTCCTCATACAAGGACGCTCTTGAAGTAATCAAGAGTAATGAGACAAAGTGATGGGAACAGATAGTAATTCCTAATGATAACAAGAAAAAGAAAGGTCTTGGTTTCTCTCTGACCTGTACCCAGACTACGAAAAAGGATGAAAGTTTTCGTCCCATTTAGTATTTCTTCCGCAACGGAGGTTTCCTCCACCCAGTGTCTAAAGGAGTACACACCATCAATGAGAGTGACTCCTCCGATATGGAAGAAGAGTGGAAATCTAATCTTAACGATAACGATTATATGTCTCAGGAAGAAACGCATCTGTCATTCTATTTTCCAAAGCAGAGCCCGAGATATATACCGAGATCAGATGTCCGGATGATCTATGCAGATTTTGCTCCTGAAGGATGTCGTGCTCCACCCAACTCATTAGAAGATGAACTAATGAAAGACAGCTTCGACCAAGATTATTATGATCCCTGGGATGACTTTCCTATCTGGAAGCCGTACACGGAAGACTCGGGGTAAAAGAGTCAGCCGGACAATGCCTGTCATCTGAGTAATATTGAAAAGTATACTCACGTCCCCACCGAGTCATGGGATAATTACTTAGGACATTCCGAAGATATCCAGCACCACAATGATGAATTTTCAAAGATCGCAGGACGAGAGTTCATTAACTACACGATTTCTGAAATCAACGTCATTGAGGAAGATGGCTCATCCATTCCCACAGAAATATGGGACGCTTTAGGACAGCCGAGTGGCAAGTCTGACTTCCTAGTCAAATACACTGCTCCCAAAAGCTCTCGCATCTGATACGAGGACATCCAGCCAACTGGATGGGGAGATCCTCTTGAGAGTGAAAACACTAGGAAAGATACAACAGAAGAGTTCTCCTATGACAAATCTGCATGGGAGGAAGACTCAAATGATCCTACTCCGCCAGAAATCAGTGTTGTTTCTGAAGACAAACCAAGAAGGGAAGTACCCGACTTTGTAATTCATAGAGGAGTTCGTCGCTAATAGGTTGTTTGTCGATGTCCCGAAAGTCGTCCATAAGTCTAAATAATTACCATCTTGGTTTTAACCTTTCACCTTGCCCAAGTGAAACAATTGTTTTTATAGGGCTCACCTTTCTGTAAATGTCCCTCTTCGCTTCGCCCAGAGCGACAGAGTTTTGTTTTATAGGGCTGTATTTCAAGAATAACCAAATCATGAATAAATAATGTCATTTTGAATTCCCGCATTTATTGCTGTTTTCACTTTTCGCTTTTCAAAAAATGGTAATCCTAAAAACAACCCAAAAACAAGCATTTTTAAGATAATACACTGCACAAACTCTTGCATTTTTCTTTGTTTTTGCAAAAAAACGAATCATCACATCATGCAGATTGCTTGTTTTAAACCCCATTGAAACATACGATCCAATTCCTTCTCCCAACTTTGAATTCTCGGTATTTGAAGCTGAAGAAGAAGAGGACGAAGAAATTCCTGAAGAGATTTCCCGACTACTCAGACAAGAGGAAAGGTCTATCGAGCCTCACAAAGAGCCATTGGAAATGGTCAATTTGAATTCAGAAGAAGAAAAGAAAGAAGTTAAGATTGGGGCACTGCTCAGTCCAACTGTCAGAGAAGACTTGATAAAACTTCTCAAAGAATTTCCAGATGTATTTGCTTGGTCCTATCAGGACATGCCAGGGTTGGATACCGGCATCGTGGAACATCATTTACCGCTAAAGATAGAATGACCTCCAGTGAAACAAAGACTGAGAAGGACTCATCCAGATATGGCTATCAAGATTAAGGAGGAAGTACAGAAACAGATCGACGCAGGTTTCCTTGCCACCTCAGAATATCCTCAATGGCTAGCTAACATAGTGCCAGTTCCGAAAAAGGACAAAAAAGTCAGAATGTGTGTAGACTACAGGGATCTTAACAAAGCAAGTCCAAAGGATGACTTCCCCCTACCACACATTGACATGCTGGTAGACAGTACAACAAAGTTCAAAGTCTTCTCCTTCATGGATGGATTTTCGGGCTATAATCAAATCAAAATGGCGCCGGAAGATTTGGAGAAAACTTCATTCATCACCCCATGGGGCACCTTTTGTTACAAGGTAATGACGTTCGGTCCGAAGAACGCAAGGGCAACCTATCGAAGGGCCATGACAACTCAGTTTCACGACATGATGCATAAAGAAATTGAAGTGTACATCAATGACATGATTGCCAAATCTAAAACAGAAGAAGAGTATATCATACGCCTGTCAAAGTTATTCGAGCGTCTGAGAAAATATAAACTCTGCTTGAATCCTAATAAGTGCACATTCGGTGATTTACGCTTGAAAAATACAAAGGCAACTCGTGCCCTCAAAGTCATTTGGTGATGTACGCTCGAAAAATGTCAACTCAGACAGAAAATCAACAACTACTGATCCATTACTTCCAAGACAGTTTAACCGGTGCCAGACTCAAATGGTACACGGGTTTAAACTGCACCAAGATCAATACTTTCAGAGATCTCGGTGCTGCCTTCGTTCAGCAGTATAAATACAATTTGGACATGGCATCGGATAGGGATCAGCTCAGAGCAATGCCACAGAAGGATAAAGAAACTTTTAAAGAGTATGCTCAGAGATGGCGTGAAATTGCAACCTAGATCTATCCCCCTCTTGAGGAAAAGGAGATGACCGAGATCTTTTTGAAAACCTTAAGCTCGTTCTATTACGACCGAATGGTCGCCAGTGCACCCAGTGACTTCATTGAAATGGTGAACAAGGGAGTACGTCTTAAAGAAGCGGTACGAGAAGGACAATTGGTCAAAGATGCAGAGCCATCCAGTAATACCAAAAGATACGTAGTGCTTTCCAAAAAACGAAAGAGCAAGATATCAGTAATATCTCTCTCAGAAAGCAAAGGCAAAGGTATCAACCAGTAGCGGCGATAACTCCCGCTATCAACCCTGCGCCAGCTCTGACGTATCAACCTCAGGTTACTCAGAGCCAGCAAAGTCAACAATAGCATCAGCAAAGGCCGCAACAACCTCTTTAGCAGGCTCATCCATAGTACAACAATAATGATCGTACGACACGATCATCAGGGTTTGACCCTATACCGATGTTGTACGCAGAATTATTCCCACTTCTACTGGCCAAGGGGCACGTCCAAACCAGGACTCCTCTTACAGTACTAGAAAATCTACCTATTTGGTTCAAAGCGGATCAAAATTTCCCTTACCATCAAGGAGGATTGGGGCACAACATTGAGAATTATCTCAGCTTCAAGTCTGATGTACAGAAGCTTATCAGGAACGGGGTCTTATCTTTCAAAGATACTAATCCGAATGTTCAAACAAACCCGTTGTCGTAACATGAGAGGATTTCAATGAATTTAATAGAGGAAGAATTTAGCTGCAGTTATCAAATTCACGATGTACTCCTATTAGGAACCAATCTGGTGAGGATGCATTATAGACAGAGCGGGTACAGTCATGTGTCATCTCACAATTATCACCAGTGTGATATCTACTCAAAGAACAATCAAGGGTGTACCATAGTACAAACAGCACTAGAAGAACAAATGGATTTGGGCTGGATATAAGATCAGAGGATTCGTGAAGTAAACATGGCCCATGCACATCCCGACATTGTTCAGAACCAAAACATTCATGCGATGAACGTCAATTTGGTGGAGATGCATTCAAGGCAAAGTCAATATTATAATTTACCACAACACGATTACCAACTTGTCCGATCTGCTCAACAAACAATCAGGGATTCTCTTTTATACAAGACGCTCTCCAACGTCAGATGGATCTCGGATGAATCCAAGACTACCGTGAAAGAAATGACCATCAAGTCAATATGGTTCAGATCTTTGACATACGCTTGATGAATACCAGCCTAGTAGAATTACATGCTAAGCAGGTCAGGCTCGATTTTCTGGCTTTACATGATTATCAAGACTGTGGAGAATGTCGTGAAAACGACCAAGGGTGTGCACTTGTACAAAGAACGCTTCAACATCTGTTGGACCACTAGTGGCTTCCAATCTACTTGGATGAAGCTACACAACGAATTAGCATGACTGATCGAAATCCTGATAGACATCAAAGTTGCGATATCCGCTCAACAGTAACAGATCTAGTAAAGATGCACTGCATACAAAGTGGGTTTGGTCGGGTACCACCGCACAATTATGAGCGCTGTAGAGTATGCTCTGAAAATAACCAAGGATGTTATCTCGTACGAGCAGCCCTCCAAAATCACTTAGACTGAAAGGAGATTCGACCAGGTTCGAGTTCTGGGTAGATTAACATGATACAGGGCTATCTCCCTGGTCAGAACAAAAACACTGTCGTAACCTCCGATCATGAAATAACCAAGGACATATGCGCCATAATCCCTCTACTCAATGAATCAAGAATCCCTCTTGATAGTAGAAAAGTTCCCACCCAAGAACTGATTGAGGTTGCCTATAACGGACAGAGAAATCAGAAAGCTCTTGTGGTTATCTACCTGCCAAGTCTGACACCGTACAAATCAGAAAAGGTTATCCCTTACAAGTACGATGCAACGACCATCGAAAATGGAAAGGAAACTCCAATACCCTCTGTCATGAACATTTTCGACATCAGTCGAGTTACCTGGAGTGGTCGAATCTTCAACTGAGGAGTTGGAGAACCTGTCAAAGAAAAGGAACCTCAAATGGAAGTTCCTAATCAACAAGTCAGTCAATCCAGTAACCCAGAACTTATAAAGAGCAATGATGAGATGCTTAAGCTCATCCAAAAAAGCGAGTACAACATTGTGGAGCAATTGTTGCAAACTCCGTCTCGAATCTCTGTGCTATCTCTCCTGCTTAGTTCCGAAGTTCACAGAGAAGCTCTGCAGAAAGTCCTAGACCAAGCCTTTGTGGAACAAGACGTGTCGGTAGGATAATTTGACAGCATCATCTCCAACATCACTTCGTGCAACAATTTAGGATTCAGTGATGAAGAACTGTCAAAAGAAGGCAAGAATCATAATATGGCGCTTAACATTACAGTTAACTACCAAGATGATGCTTTAGCCAGCGTACTGGTGGACACCAGATCTTATTTGAATGTTATGCCAAAATTAACTCTGATGCGGCTATCATTTCAAGGAGCCCCGATGAGAGGTAGTGAGATCATCATCAAAGCCTTTGACCGTTCTAGAAAAATAGTTATCGGCGAAGTCGATCTTCCCATAACCATCTGTCCTTACACTTTCCAAGTCATTTTCCAGGTTATGGACATCCGGGCAGCATACAGATGTTTATTAGGAAGACCTTGGATACATGAAACTGGGGCAGTCACTTCGACACTTCACCAAAAGCTGAAGTTCGTCAAGAATGACAAGCTAGTCACAGTCTGCGGAGAGCAGGCCTTAATCATAAGCAACTTATCATCATTCTCCTATGTAGAAGAGGAGGAGGTTGTTGGAACCTAGTTCCAAGCACTCTCGGTGAGCAATGAGAATCAACCAGAAAGAGGGACATCAATTTCCTCATACAAGGACGCTCTCGAAGTAATCAAGAGTAATGACACAAAGGGATGGGGACAGATAGTAATTCCTCATGATAACAAGACAAAGAAAGGTCTTGGTTTCTCTCCGACCTGTACCCAGACTACGAAAAAGGATGAAAGTTTTCGTCCCATTTAGGATTTCTTCCGTAGCGGCGGTTTCCTCCACCCAGTGTCTCAAGAAGTACACACCATCAATGAGAGTGACTCCTCCGATATGGAAGAAGAGTGGAAATCTTATCTCAACAATAACGATTATATGTCTCAGGAAGAAATGCATCTGCCATTCTATTTTCCAAAGCAGAGCCCGAGATATATACCGAGATCAGACGTCTAGATGATCTATGGAGATTTTGATCCTGAAGGATGTCGTGCTCCACCCAACTCATTAGAAGATGAACTAATGAAAGACAGCTTCGACCAAGATTATTATGATCCCCTGGACGACTTGCCTATCTGGAAGCCATACACGGAAGACTCGAGGCAAAAGAGTCAGCCGGACAATTCCTGTTATCTGAGTAATATTGAAAAGAATACTCACGTCCCCACCGAGTCATGAGATCATTACTCAGGACATTCCGAAGATACCCAACACCACAATGATGAATTTTCAAAGATCGCAGGACGAGAGTTCATTAACTACGCGATTCCTGAAATCAACGTCATTGAGGAAGATGGCTCATCCATTCCTATAGAAATATGGGATGCTTTAGGATAGCCGAGTGGCAAGTCTGACTTCCTAGTCAAATACATTGCTCCCAAAATCTCTCGCATCAGATACGAGGACATCTAACCAACTGGATGGGGAGATCCTCTTGAGAGTGAAAACACTAGGAAAGATACAACAGAAGAGTTCTCCTATGACAAATCTGCATGGGAGGAAGACTCCAATGATCCTACTCCGCCAGAAATCAGCGTTGTTTCTGAAGACAAACCAAGAAGGGAAGTACCAGGCTTTGTAATTCTTAGAGGAGTTCGTCGCTAATGGGTTGTTGTCGATGTCCCGAAAGTCGTCCATAAGTCTAAACAATTACCATCTTTGTTTTAACCTTTCACCTTGCCCAAGTGAAACGGATGTTTTTATAGGGCTCACCATTCTGTAAATGTCCCTCTTCGCTTCGCCCAGAGCGACAGAGTTTTGTTTTATAGGGCTGTATTTCAAGAATCACTAAATCATAAATAAATAATGTCATTCTGAATTCCCGCATTTATTACTGTTTTTAGTTTTCTCTTTTCAGAAAATGGTAATCCTAAAAACAACCCAAAAACAAGCATTTTTCAGAAAATACATTGCACACACTCTTGGATTTTTCTCTGTCTTTGCAAAAAAAAAAGAATCATCACATCATGCAGATTGCTTGTTTTAAACCCCATTGAAACATACGATCCAATGCCTTCTCCCAACTTTGAATTCCCGGTATTTGAAGCTGAAGAAGAAGAGGATGAAGAAATTCCTGAAGAGATTTCTCGACTACTCAAACAAGAGGAAAGGCCTATCGAGCCTCACAAAGAGCCATTGGAAACGGTCAATTTGGGTTCAGAAGAAGAAAAGAAAGAAGTTAAGATTGGGGCACTACTCAGTCCAACTGTCACAGTAGACTTGATAAAACTTCTCAAAGAATTTCCAGATGTATTTGCTTGGTCCTATCAGGACATGCCAGGGTTGGATACCGCCATCGTGGAACATCATTTACCGCTAAAGACAGAATGTCCTCCGGTGAAACAAAGACTGAGAAGGACTCATCCAGATATGGCTATCAAGATTAAGGAGGAAGTGCAGAAACAGATCGACGCAGGTTTCCTTGCCACCTCAGAATATCCTCAATGGCTAGCTAACATAGTGCCAGTTCCGAAAAGGACGAAAAAGTCAGAATGTGTGTAGACTACATGGATCTTAACAAAGCAAGTCCAAAGGATGACTTCCTCCTACCACACATTGACATGCTGGTAGACAGTACAACAAAGTTCAAAGTCTTCTCCTTTATGGATGGATTCTCGGGCTATAATCAAATCAAAATGGCGCCGGAAGATATGGAGAAAACTTCATTCATCACCCCATAGGGCACCTTTTGTTACAAGGTAATGACGTTCGGTCTGAAGAACGCAGGGGCAACCTATCAAAGGGCCATGACAACTCTGTTTCACGACATGATGCAAAAAGAAATTGAAGTGTAAATCGATGGCATGATTGCCAAATCTAAAACAGAAGAAGAGTATATGACATACCTGTCAAAGTTATTCGAGCGTCTGAGAAAATATAAACTCCGCTTGAATCCTAATAAGTGCACATTCGGTGTTCGCTCGGGAAAACTTTTAGGGTTTATCGTCAGCCAAAAAGATATTGAGGTTGATCCTGACATGGTCAAAGCAATTCAAGAAATGCCTTCACCAAAGTTTGAAAAACAGGTCAGAGGATTTTTGGGACGTCAAAGAAAAAGATTGCGCTCATGGCCTTCGGTATAAGGAGAACTCATAAGTATACCTTCAGGGTTCCAAAACTAGAAGATTTGAGAGGATTAACGAGGATGATCACTAACCCTGAAGCTTTCAGAGCCAAGTACAGAGGTCTGCTACCCCTGTTAAGAGTCCATGTGATTGAAGGAATCATGGAGGCACTCATTCAGTTTTACGATCTGGTCTATCACTGTTTCACATTCTCGGATTACCAGCTCGCACCAACACTGGAGGAGTATTCTCACCTAACCGATCTACACATTACCGATCGAGCTCCATTTTCTGGACTGGAAGAAATTCCAAAGGATCAAACCATTGCAAGAGCAATCTATTTGGATGAGTCAGAAATTAAGACTCACATGACCACCAAGGGTGGGCTCCCAGGTTTGCCAGCCCAGTTCCTAATAAAGAAGGCGTTGTACTTTGCTAGTATAGGGAACATGACTGCTTTTGAAAGCATCTTTGTCTTACTCACTTACGGGTTATTTTTGTTTCCCAACATTAATAGCTTCGTCGATATCAACGCCATTAAGGTTTTTCTCATTGGAAACCCTGTGCCAACTTTACTCGCGGACGCGTATCATTCTGTACACTTAGGAAATTTGTACAGCGGAGGGATGATCACATGCTGTGTACCCCTGCTATACAAATGGTTTATCTCTCATTTACCCAAGTCTGCTGCATTTTGGGATCATAAGAGTGCCTTGCGTTGGTCGCAGAAAATCATGTCTCTTACCAACTCTGATATAGATTGGTGCAATATGATTTATGATGGGATCAGGATCATTGACCGTTGTGGAAAGTTCCCCAACGTACCCCTCATAGGAACTAAGGGAGGAATCAACTACCATCCAGTATTGGTTCGTCGTCAATTTGGATACCCGATGAGGCATGTCCCGCGTAATGCTCATCTGGAGGGTCTTTTCTTCAAAGAAGGAGAAAATGACAGGGCACTAAAGATGGAAATAGTGCACGCTTGGAAACATGTTCATAAGAAAGGACGAGAGTCTCTAGGAAAACCGGACTGTGTCTCGGTGGAGCCTTATCTCCACTAGGTACAAACTAGAGCTCTCAAGCTAAAGATGCCTTATCCTCGTTACAGAGTTCTTCCGCCGAGGGAATCTGTCATGTACTTCATGACTGAAACGGAAAAACTTCAGGTTACTCTCAACAAAGTTCAACAGGAGAGGAGGTCTTGAAAGAACAAGTACCGCATCCTCAATGTAGAGTGTACCGAAATACAGCGACTGCTGAAAGATAAGGATGCTCTGATCGAGATTTTAGAGCAGCATGTTGTGGATAATCAGGATGACCAAAGGAATTTGCTCGTTCCTTTCACTTGGCAAAGGAATGACAACCCGACGACGACCCAAGAGCCCCGGTCCAAGAAAAGGAAAGTACCAGAATCAGCACCCGGTTTCTCCCCGGAGAGGACTCGGGACCCCTTAGCTTAGGTTTCTATTTCTGCACCTTGTAATCTACTGTATTTCTATTTTCGCAATCCTTTTAATTTAATAAAATGGGGTTTTTCCCACTATTTGATATTTGCAATCTAATTGTCGAAGTTTATTTTGATTAAACAAAAAAAAACAATTAATATAATCATTGCATTCATCATTGTCACGTCACGTATTCTTCTTACCTACGAATCTAACGTTTGTGTCTCAGTTCTAGAGTCAAACTATCCCATTCATACAATACTCGGGCCAATCGTCAGAAAAAGATGCATGATCTCAAGGAAGAGAACAGAGAGTTGAGAGAAGAGATCGACACTCTGAGAGGGGATATGAGAAAGCTTCATAACGACATGCAAGCCATGGCAGAAGCTCAGCTACAAAGTACTGTGATCTCGGAGATCACCTCAATGCCCATAGTGGAGAAGTCTGATCCTAGGTACAAAATGCCAAAAGATCGTCCCTGGGGCATGCCACTTAATTATATCCCGGAAGGATATGTTCCGCCGATCAATGAGGATCAGGGAACCGCAGCGGGAACCGCTGGGCCTGAAGGTTACAAACTTGGGGAAAGCGAAGATGCCAGGGGCATGACAGCAACTCCTGAAGGTTACAAACTTCGGGAGGCATCGAGAGTCTCGGCCATAATGACTATACCACCGCCCGTGGTACATACTGTCCCGAAAGGATAGATTCCACAGATACCTTCAGAATGTTGAAACGACAACATATTTGAAAGAATGAATGAGTTCCAGGAACAGTTCCTGGGAATGCAGAAAGAACTGCAGGCCCTTCGCGGTCAGGATTTATTTGGAAAGGACGTCGCGGACCTCTGTTTGGTCCCTAATGTGAAAGTCCCACACAAATTCCAGGTGCCCGACTTTGAAAAGTACAAGGGTAAATCTTGCCCTCAGAGTCACTTGGTGATGTACGCTCGGCGAATGTCAGCTCAGACAGAGAATCAGGATTTACTGATTCACTACTTTCAGGATAGTTTAACCGATGCCGCCCTAAAATGGTACATGGGTTTAAACCGTGCCACGATTAGCACTTTCAGAGATCTTGGCACTGCCTTCGTCCAACAATATAAATACAATTTGGACATGGCACCAGACAAAGATCAACTCAGATCAATGTCCCAAAAGGACAAACAAACCTTTAAGGAATACGCTCAGAGATGGCGTGAAATTGCCGCTTAAATTTGTCCACCTCTTGAGGAAAAATAGATGACAAAGATCTTCTTAAAGACCTTAAGCTCATTTTATTACGACAGAATGGTTGCCAGTGCGCCCAGTGACTTCACCGAGATGGTCGGTACGGGAGTTCGTCTTGAGGAAGCCGTCCGAGAAGGACGTCTAGTCAAAGACACTGGATCATCAAGTAGTACAAAGCGATATGGTAGTGCTCTCCCTAAGAAAAAAGTGCTGGATATTGGGAATATCTCTCTCGAAAAGCAAAGGTGGCGTTATCAACCAGTAGCGGCTGTGACTCCTGCTATCAATCCTGCGCCTATTTCTACATATCAACCTCATGTTACGCAGAGCCAACCTAATCAGCAAAGGACTCAACAGCCTCTTCAGCAGGCTCGTCCTCCATACAATAACAACCGTATAACACGACCACCAGGATTTGATCTTATACCCGTATTGTACGCAAAACTATTTCTGTTACTACTGGCTAAGGGGCATGTCCAGACTAAATCCCCTCTTACAGTACCAGAAAATTCGCCTTTTTGGTTTAAGGTGGATCAGACTTGCCCTTACCATCAAGGAGGACCAGGGCATAACATAGAGAACTGTCTCAGTTTCAAATTCGACGTACAAAAGCTTGTTAGGAGTGGGGTCTTATCTTTCAAGGATACAAATCCTAATGTTCTCGCAAACCCGCAGCCTCAACACGAGAAAGCTACAGTTAATTTGATAGAGGAAGAGACTAACAACGTCTATCAAATCTATGATGTACTCTTGTTAAGGACCAATCTGGTCAAGATGCATTGCAGACAGGGTGGATATGGCCAGGTGCCACCACACAACTATGAACGTTGTAGAGTCTGTTCGGAAAGTAACCAAGGATGTTACCTTGTTCGAGAAGCTCTTTAGGGTCAGGTGGATCGTAGAGAGATTCGCCCATATCCGGGTTCCGGACCAATCAACTGGGCGCCGGACAACCTCGCTGATCAAATTGAGGATGTTGTCGTAATCTCTGATCATCAGAAGTCTAGGGATGTTTGTACCATCATCCCTCTACTTGACTAATCGAGAGTTCCCAACCAGGAATGGATCGAAATTGCTTACGATGGTCAGAAAAATCAGAAGGCTCCCATAGTCATCTATCTACCGGGACCATTACCATATGAATCAACTAAGACTATCCCTTACAAATACGGTCCAACAACAGTCGAGAATGGAAAGGAAATTCCATTACCCTCCGTCGTGAATATTGCAGACATCAGTCGAGTAACACGGAGTGGTTGAATCTTCAACCGAGGAGTTGGAGAACTTAACAAAGAAAAGGAACCTCAGACAGAAGTTCCCAATCCACCGATCGGTCAATCCAGTAATCCCGACCTTTCGAAAAACAACGATGAGATGCTGAAGCTCATCCAAAGGAGTGAATACAACATTGTTGATCAGCTATTACAAACTCCTTCAAAGATCTCTGTGTTGTCACTTTACTCAGTTCAGAAGCGCGCAGGGAGGCTCAACAGAAAGTCTTGGAGCAAGCCTTTGTGGAACAGGATGTAACAATTAGACAGTTCGATAGCATTGTCTCTAACATTACTTCCTGCAATAACTTGGGATTTAGTGATGAGGAATTACCTGAAGAGGGTCACCGTCATAACATGGTGCTCAATATCACGGTCAACTGCCTGGGCGATGCTTTAGCCAACATACTGGTAGACACAGGGTCAGCCCTGAATGTTATGCCGAAGTCCACTTTGATACAATTATCCTTCAAAGGACCCCCGATGAGAACCAGTGAGGTCGTCGTCAAAGCATTTGATGGGTCCAGAAAAACGGTTATCGGCGAAGTCGACCTTCCCATAACTATTGGTCCTCACACTTTCCAAATTGCTTTCCAGGTCATGGACATCTGGGCAACATACAGTTGTTTATTAGGAAGACCTTGGATACATCAGGCTGGGGCGGTCACCTCGACCCTCCACCAAAAGTTAAAGTTCGTCCAGAACAACCAGCTCGTCACGGTCTGTGGAGAACAAGCCTTGCTCGTGAGTAACTTATCATCATCTACTTGTGTAGAACCCGAGGAGGTTGTTGGGACTCAGTTCCAAGCACTTTCGGTGAGCAAGGACAATCAATCTGAAGGGGGAACTTCCATTTCCTCATACAAAGATGCTATCAAAGCGGTCGAGAGTACCAATACAATAGGATGGGGACAGCTAGTCATTCCTACTGACAATAAAACAAAGAAGGGTCTTGGTTTTTCTGCAACCTGTACACAGACAGCTACTACCAGAAATGAAAGTCTTCATCCCATTCAAGACTTCTTCCACAGTGGAGGTTTCCTTCACCCAGTGCCTCAAGAAGTGCATACCATCAATAAAGATGATCCCTCTGATTTGGAGGAAGAATGGCAGTCCTATCTTAACAAGGAAGGTTATATGTCTCAGGACGAAACGCAGACTCCCTTTTGCTTTCCTACACAGAGTCCGAGATTTATACCCAGGTCAGATGTCGAAATGATATACGGAGATTGTGATCCGGAAGGATGTCGTGCTCCACCAAACTCATTCGAGGAGGACACTCTAATGAGGGATAATTTTGACCACAACTATTATGGCCCGATGGATGGCCTGCGAATGTGGCAGCCGTATCCAGGAGACTTGGGGCAAGGAAATCAGCTGAACAATGAAAATTAACTGAGCATCATTGAAAAGAATACTGCGTCCCCACCATGTCATGGGATCAACAATCAGGTCATTCAGAAAACGTCCAGTACGACGATGAATTTGCAATGTTTGCAGGACTTGAATTCATCAACTATGCTTTTCCAGAGGTCAACGTCATCGAGAAGGATGACTCATCCAGTTCCAAAGAAGTGTGGGACACCCTTGGACAACCAAGTGGGAAATACGACTATATGGTCAAGTACACTGCTCCCGAAAGCTCTCGTATCAGGCTAGAAGACATCCAGCCAACTGGATGGGGAGATCTACTTGAGAGCACAAATACTATGCAAAATGCAACAGAGGAATCCTCCTACGACAATTCTTCCTAGGAGACAAATTCCAATGATCATACTCCACCAGAAATCAACGTCATTTCTGAAGAAAAATCAAGGAAGGTGCCAGACTTTGTGATTCACCGAGGAGTTCGCCGCCAATGGGTTGCTGTCGATGTTCCGAAGATTGTTCATAAGTCAAAGTAATTGCCGTCTTTAAACTTTCACCCTGCCCAGGTGAAACAGATGTTTTGATAGGGCTCACTTTTTACAAATTTCCCTCTTCGCTTCGCCCAAAGCGACAGAGCTTTGTTTTATAGGGCTGTAGTTTCAAGAGTCGACTTGTTCATGAATAAAATAATGTCGTTCTGTAATTTCTGCATTAATTGTTGTTTTCTCTTTTTGCTTTTCTCAGAAAATGGTAATCCTAAAAAACAAATAATAAAAAACAAGCAGTTTTCCAAAGAAATACATTGCATACACTCTTGCATTTCCTCTATCTCTTCTAAACACAAATCATACCGTCATGCAGATTACTTGTTTTAAACCCCGTTGAAACATACGATCCGATGCCTTCTCCCAACTTTGAGTACCCGGTATTTGGGGTCGAAGAAGAAAATGACGACGAAATTCAAGAAGAGATCTCCCGATTACTCAGACAGGAGGAAAGGTCCATTGAACCTCATAAAGAGCTGTTGGAAACGGTAAACTTAGGTTCGGAAAAAGAGAGAAAAGAAATCAGGATTGGGGCACTGCTCAGTCCAACTGCCAGAGAGGGTTTGGTAATGCTTCTCAAAGAATTCCCCGATGTATTCGCTTGGTCCTATTAGGATATGCCAGGGTTGGATACCAACATCGTGGAACATCATTTACCGTTGAGATCGGAATGTCCTCAAGTAAAACAAAGGTTGAGACGGACTCACCCGGACATGGCCCTCAAAATCAAAGAGGAGGTACAGAAACAGATTGACGCGGGTTTCCTCGCCACATCAGAATATCCTCAATGGTTAGCCAACATCGTACCCGTTCCAAAAAAGGACGGAAAAGTTATAATGTGTGTGGATTACAGAGATCTAAACAAGGCTAGTCCAAAGGACGACTTTTCTTTACCACACATTGACATGCTGGTTGACAGTACAACAAAGTTCAAAGTTTTCTCATTCATGGATGGATTCTCGGGCTATAACCAGATCAAAATGGCACCGAAAGACATGGATAAAACTTCGTTCATTACCCCCTGGGGTACCTTTTGTTACAAGGTGATGTCGTTCAGTTTGAAGAACGTCGGGGCAACCTATCAAAGGGCCATGACTACTCTTTTTCATGACATGATACACAAAGAAATCGAGGTATATATCGATGATATGATTGCTAAATCTAAGACAGAAGAGGAGCATGTGACCCATCTGTCAAAGCTATTCGACCGGTTGAGAAAGTACAAACTCTACTTGAATCCCAACAAATGCACCTTCGGTGTCCGTTCAGGAAAACTTTTAAGGTTCATCGTCAGCCAGAAAGGAATTGAGGTTGATCCTGACAAGGTCAAGGCCATTCGACAAATGTCTTCTCCAAAAACTGAAAAATAAGTAAGAGGATTCCTGGGACATTTGAACTACATCTCCAGATTCATATTCCTCATGACCGCGACATGTGCGCCGATTTTCAAATTACTCAAAAAGAATCAGGACTGCGTTTGGACAGAAAACTGTCAAACCGCCTTCAACAGTATTAAGGAATACCTGTTGAACCCTCCGATTTTATCACCTCAAGTGGAAGGAAGGCCGCTGATTATCTACCTCACCATCCTGGAAGACTCAATGGGCTGTGTACTTGGCCAACAAGATGAAACCAAACGGAAAGAGTCTGCCATATACTATTTGAGCAAGAAATTCACCGACTGTGAGACTCGGTATACTATGCTTGAAAAAACTTGTTGCGCTTTGGCTTGGGCAGCCAAACGTCTGTGCCAGTACATGATTCGTCACACTACTTGGTTGGTCTCCGAGATGGATCCAATCAAGTATGTCTTTGAAAAGCCTTCTCTCACGGGAAGGATTGCCCGTTGGCAGATGTTGCTATCAGAATACGACATCGAATACCATGCTCAGAAAGCCGTTAAAGGAAGTGTTTTAGCCGATCATTTGGCTCATCAACTAATTGATGATCAGGAATCAATCGGGTTTGACTTCCCAGACGAAGATGTCATGTATCGAAAAATGAAAGACTGCGATGAACCGCTACCCAGTGAAGGGCCAGAACCAGGTTCCCAATGGGGACTAATCTTTGACGGAGCTGTCAATCATTACGGAAACGGAATTGGAGAAATCATTGTCACCCCTCAGGGTACCCACATTCCTTTCACCGCCAGACTTACATTCAAGTACACAAACAACGAGGCCGAATACGAAGCTTGTATCATGGGTCTCGAGGAAGCGATTGATTTGAGGATCAAAAACTTGGACGTATATGGCGACTCAGACCTGGTTATCAAACAGATTAAAGGAGATTGGAACACATACCAATCAGGATTGATTCCTTACAAAGACTACGCGAGAAGGTTGCTACCCTTCTTCAACAGAGTTGAGTTTCATCACATCCCTCGTGAGGAGAATCACCTGGCTGATGCATTAGCCACTCTCTCTTCCATTATTAGTGTAGGTCAATGGAATGACTTACCTAAGATCGACATAATGCACCTTGAACGGCCTGCTTACATCTTCACGATTGAAGCAGTCATAGACGACAAACCTTGGTATCACGATATCAAATGCTTCCTTCAGAAACAAGAGTACCCACTTGGGGCACTAAGGAAGGACATGAAAACCCTCAGAAGGCTGGTAGGCAGTTTCTTCCTGAGCAGTGATACACACTATAAGAGAAATTTTAACATGGTCTTACTCCGATGTGTAGACAGACTAGAAGCAGACATGCTGATAAAAGAAATTCACGAAGGGTCCTTCGGCACTCATGCCAACGGACATACAATGGCGAGAAAAATTCTAAGAGCAGGGTACTACTGGTTGACCATGGAATCCGATTGCTACAAGTACATGAGGAAGTGTCACAAGTGTCAGATATACTCCGACAAAATTCATGTACCGCCAACGCATCTCAAAGTTATTTCTTCCCCATGGCCTTTTTCCATATGGGGAATCGACATGATTGGCTTGATTGAGCCCAAAGCTACAACCGAACATCGGTTCATCCTGGTAGCCATTGATTACTTCACTAAGTGGGTCGAAGCAGCGTCATACACCAATGTTACCCGACAAGTGGTGGTCCGATTTATCAAAAACAATATCATCTGCCGTTATGGTGTTCCGAGCCAGATCATTACTGATAATGGATCCAACTTGAATAATAAGATGATGAAAGAGTTATGCGCAGAGTTCAAGATTAAACACCATAACTCATCTCCCTACCGACCAAAGATGAATGGAGCGGTAGAAGCGGCTAACAAGAACATCAAGAGGATTGTTCAGAAGATGGTTGTAACCTACAAAGATTGGCACGAGATGCTACCCTTTGCTCTTCACGGTTATCGCACATCTGTCCGCACTTCAACAGGGGCAACCCCTTTCTCTCTAGTATATGGCATGGAAGCAGTGCTCCCCATTGAATTAGAGATCCCATCAATCCGGGTATTGATGGAAGCTAAGCTTACAGAAGCTGAATAGTGTCAAAGTCGGCATGACAAACTTAACCTGATCGAAGAGAAACGAATAACGACACTATGCCACGATCAGTTGTATCAGCAAAGAATGAAGATGGAATTTGTCAAAAAGGTTCGACCTCGCGTCTTCAGGAAAGGAGACCTTGTGCTCAAGAAGATACAATCATTTCTCACTGATTCTCGGGGCAAATGGACTCCGAATTAGGACGGCCCCTACGTGGTCAAGAAAGCTTTCTCAAGCGGCACCTTGAGACTTGCAACCATGGACGGAGAGGAATTTGCCTACCCCACAAATGTTGATGTAGTCAAGAAATACTTCACCTAAAAAAAAGAGGAAAAAAAAACGTCTCGGTGGATTGAAAACCCGAAAGGGCGGTCCAGGCAAAAATTAGAGACATGATCAAAAATCATCCCGGTGGATTGGAAATCTCAAAGTACAGTCCAGGCAAAAGTTAGGGATAATGGCAAGTAACTACTTTCGACAAAGGGGCAAGTCCCTCGGCAGCAGTTACATCATCCGTCAGGAAAGCTCCCGTCAAGGTCACCTTCGACAGAAGCTCAGAATGTCCAGAATTCAAAGTTGGTAGAAGGTCGTTATGTTTCAACGTAGCCCTTTTCCCCTGTAAATTACCATTTTCTAGCTTTGTAAATACTCTATGGAATCATGTGTTTGGCTGATTTCCATCCTATCAATAAAATTTGAGCCCTTGTGCTTTTGTTTGCAATTCTTATTTGTTTAGCTTTACAGAACGACATTTTAACATGATCAACGATTCTTGAAACGAAACAAAAATGAATTTACTTGTTAAAATTTTTTCTGCTTTTAAAATAAAGACGGAAATTTCTTTTGACGGTTGAACATCGAAAGAACATCGATCGCTTCTCCAAAGGTGTTCGAGCCTCAAAGTGCAGAATCAAAGTACTCATTCTAAACCAGTATGCCTGAATGAAGGATCAGCTACGTCAGATGCGAATGCTCCATCTGACCTCTTCGGCCGAGTTCCCATCTCCTAAGCCCGACCAGCGTCGCTCCCAACAAGGACCGTTTCTCCTAAGCAACGCAGAATTTCTATCTTGAACCAGCGGTACTTCTTCGCCCCTAGATGGCCGAGTTTCCAGTCATGTTCATCTATTAGTCTGTATGTCGCGTCAGTTTTGTCAGCATATGCATACATGCATCATGCATTATTGATTTGCATTCACAATAATATTGCATCACTATCACTCTCGTCGGTCTTGTCCCCTAGTGATAACAACCCTCTCAATCGAGTTGTCAAGTTCTTTCCTTGTCAGGAAAGGTTGCGTCTAAACAATCTCTCTCCTCCAGTTTAGTTTTGGATCAGAATTGGCCCTTGACCACTTTGATAACTTGAACCTCTGAAAGACCAGAGAACCTTCAACCGATGTCACTCTTCGCCATTGAAGATGATATTTTCGCTTTCCCGGATTAAGGAAAATCCCTAGAGGAAGCCTCTTAAGCAGAGATTCGGCAATACAGCAGTTTTTCTCCAAAAAAAAACCGCTGATGAAAAGGTCATCAGCACCTCAAAATTGGATCACATCATATGGCGTTTCTCTGGGAAGATCTCGAGAAAAGTATGATGTAATATCCCCAAGCATGAAAGCAGTCTCTCAAGAGACTCGTTTTCCCCAGTAGAGTCGGCAAATGGTGTCTCCAAACAGAGAAGTTTGTACACCTCTACAACTCAGACGATTGGGTTCCCCAGCGACTCTGACATCAAAACTTTTTCTATCAAATGACATCTCTCCAGGAAAATTCGGCGAGAAGTTTGAGGAAAATCGCTACGAATAGCGTTTGTCAAGAAAGTTTAATGACAAACGAAACTAAGACCAGTTCCTTGGTAGGAAACCAGGATTGAGGGGAAGTTTATTTCAGAAACTAAGACCAATTCCTTGGTAGGAAACCAGGATCGAGGGGAAGTTTATTTCAGAAACTAAGACCAGTTCCTTGGTAGGAAATCAGGATTGAGGGGAAGTTTTTTACCTTTTCTAAGCATCATTGCTTAGCAAAAGAAGAAGGATGCACAAGCTACCATTCTTAACCACCATCAAAATTTCGGGTATTATGATATTTAATCCTCTTGCACCCCGAATGCCCGAATACTTTTGCCATTCACACCTTCGGGTCCAAGAATCTGTCATACCCCAAATTTTGACCACTAAGATTTCCCATCATTGTGAAAATCATCATCACAATATGGAGGAACCATCATACCTCAGCAGTCTCCTCAAAGATGGGTGAGCATCCACTACAATCAAATTTAGGGTTTCCATCCCTCTCAGAGCTTTTAGACAAAGGATCAATCAAGAAATGACATGATCTTCAACTTGTCTAACCTCCCAAACATCTACAATGGATCAAGAGGACTCCCACTTTAAGGATTAAGCACAAGGCGGCTCCCTTCTAGGTGGATCAAGCCTCAAGATCGCCAGTGTCACCAAATTAGGGTTTGGTCGACTAGGGCCTCCAGATGGAAATTTTCCTCTGGGCATGAGCCAATGCTTCAAAGCATAACCTAAAATACTCCATGGAACCTCATGGGCCCAAACATCAAGTCAATTTGACCTCACGGGATGCACACATCAAAAATCAGGAATTAGGGTTTCTTGACCTAATTCACCCCTAAGTTGACTTTTTGGACAAATCATGAGCCAAGACCTCAAGAGAGGATTTGAGGGTCTCCAACATACCACATTGATCCATTTGTAACAATGGATTGATCCAGGAAGCTTGAGCAGCAAGTCTCAATTTCATCAGTACCACAATTAGGGTTTTGCGAGAAAAGTCAACTGTATCTTTGACTTTTGAACAGGACATGCTCCCAAACCCTAGGACATGATTCAATACACCCTAGGAAATTAATCCATCACTTTTGATTTAGGTCAAGGAGTTGATTTCATAAAGGATCGCACAGTTTGGAATTCATATGACAAAAAGTCAACTGTGCACAAAAGTCAACTTTGACTTTTTGAGATTTTTCATAAAAATGGTTTTTTAACCCTAAAATGATGTTAATGTATGATTTGAATCATCATTCATCAAGAAAAATCAAGAAAAGTGGGATAACTTGTAAAAGGGGTAACCATAAAAACTTAGAAAATTTTCTAAGTTATGAACAAAGTGGCAAGGGTACCAACTTTGAAGGATCATAACTCCTAAACCACAAAGCCATTTTTCCCCATCCAAAGCTTGATTTGTAGATCTCATTACCCTCTACAAAAGCTTAAAACTGACCTCCCTCCAAATTCCTCATGGATTTTGAGTTATGGAATGATCAAAATCACAAAAAGTGAAAATGTCACTTTTTTACAACACTTAGTGAAATTTTCACTAAGTCAGAATCTGCCTTCACTTTTTTCCAAATGTAGCGGCATTTTTTGCTTGGATCCAAAAGGTATCAAAACCAAATATGATCAAACAGTTGTTGTATCATATGAGGGCTTTCCAAAATGTCCAAGAACATCACCAAATTCCACTTGGGCCAAGAGATATGACAATGGCAATATGCCTTACTGAAAACTGCCAAGGCTAGGCATAATTTTGCATTTTTGCTCGATTTGGCAAAATCAGCTAATTCCAATCCTTGTCATCATCTTGGATATATCTGAGGATCAAATCTAAAGGGGACAAACACTGAGCCAAACCTCCAAAGTCCTTAGAACAAGAAGTAGCATGCCAAACCTAGAATTGCCTAAAAGAGGGACAAGACTCCAATTTTGGATGGAGCATTCAATGCATACACTAAGGTGGCATGGACTGAGCCATTTGCAACTGAATTCAGTCAAGACTTATCCAAGACCAAGGGAACCACAACCCTGTGCCCTAACCTCTAGTCAATGGCTAGAGGAGACTTGGATTACTAAGTGCAACCATTGGCCAAACCTCTGCTGCAGTTGCCATTCACTATTGATGCCAAAACAAACTTGCTTTACTATAAATAGAGCTCATTTGTGCTCAGTTTGAGTACACCAAAGCCATCAAACAGGTGCTTTCCTCAAAATCCCTCTCTTTAGGCCAAAATGCCTTCTTTAGCAAGGTAAATATGAGTTTTTGAGTTAGAGAGCATTTCCATCATAACTCATGATCCTAACACCTCATAAACATCATATATAGGTGATCCAAACTATCAAAAGTGACCTGTAACACCAAAATCACAAATTCACCTCTCAAAACCTCAAAATAGGTCTTTTGTGCATTTTTCAAGCCATGTCTTGATTGAGTCACTTTCCAAACCAGATAAAACCTCAAACACACTCCAAATAACATCCTTGAATTGTCCCAAATGGTTCCCCCCATCTGGAACACCATTTTAGAGAGTTGCTATTTTGGTCATTTTAACCCCTTTTGCAAGAAAGGGCCAGTTTGTGTTTTTGCAGGTTCCAGCTGATTCCAACCATCCTCAAAGCTTCTAAGGGATCATTTGAGAGTGTCCAAAGCATTAAACCATTTCTGGAACAAGAAGCTTGGCAGATTGCACAGAAAACTCCAAAAGCTCAAAAAGAGGTAAGCATCATGACTTGAACTTTCCAAAATATACATTGCTTTGAAGTCCACTGATCATACACACCTCATACATGTTATATATGTTGTGTTTGAACCAATTCATCATGTAATTCATGCTTGTATCAAAGTGTAGCATAGAAAATGCAATTATAGGCCTTTTTCAAAACCACTATCGGGTTTTGAGGAGGGAGTATGATCTGAAAAAAAATACCACCACCATTGGATTCCTTGTGAAATTCTAGGCCAGATGCATATAAATTTTGTCCTCAACCATTAAGAAATGAGAAAGTTATGGACCTTCCCGTTTCGTGGTAAAACTTGCCTTGCCTTGCCTTGACCAGGCCTAGAAAACAAGGCATGCCTTGTATATTTGTGGTTTCACTTCAAGCAATGGATGTATCACCACCCCAATGGTAAGGCGCGCGCCCTATAACCTTGAGGTCGTGGGTTCAAACCCCACCCATGCCATTTTGTGTGTTTCTCACATTTTTGCTATTCTTTCCAACATTTTATGTTTTATTAATTAATTGGAAAATTAATAACTCTTTCAATTTTAATTATTTTTTATTGGTTCTTTTTGCAAAAAAATCACAAAAATGTTGAAATATTTTATTCCACAAAAAAATTAAGTTTATATTATTTATTTAATATAATTAGTATTTTTGTGAATAAATTTCTTTTTAATGTTTTTAAACATTTTAAAAGTGAATATTTACTTTGAAAATCAAAACCAAGTGAGTTTTAATTAACCTTGTGATTAATCCCTCATTTCTCAAACCATAAACAAAAATCATAAATGGTTTATTCAAACTTATTTGGTATTTTATTTGATTTTCTTTAAATATTTACTTTTAAAGAATAACAAATTAGGGTTTATTTGATTTTCACCCTTATCAAACAATTTCAAACACTATTGGGCCTCTAATAGAGTGTAAGACCCAATCCTTTGTAAATACAAACCTATTTTGGGCCTCACTTATTGTATAAGTCCCGTTGTATTTCAAAAAGTTCGACGCGATCACCGTCCGTTGAAAAACAAACCCTGGGCCTCTCCTCGAGCTATAAGACCCACTCAAAATCTTTTGGGCCTCTATTAGAGTGTAAGACCCAACCCTCTTTTCAAAACCAAACTTTTGGGCCTCACTTATTGTATAAGACCCACCGCGTTTTCAAAAACTTTGGCGCGATCATCGCCCGTTTCAAACAAATGACCTTGGGCCTCTCCTTGAGCTGTAAGCCCCACCACTTGTACAAAAATGAATATTTTGGGCCTCTATTAGAGTGTAAGACCCGATCCCCTTTTAACCAAAACTTTTTGGGCCTCAGACATTATATAAGTCCCTCTGCGTTAAAAGAAAACCTCGGTACGATCGCCAATAAAAAAAACCAATCATCTTGGCCTACCCTCGTGTTGTAAGCCCCATTCTTTTTCTTTAAACACTTGGGCCTCTTGAGAGAGTGTAAGACCCATCCCCTTGTACCAAAAATTTCTTGGGCCTCAGTCACTTGTATAAGTCCCTCTATACAAAACGACAGTGCGATCACTGATAAACCTTGGGCCTTTCCTTGAGCTGTAAGCCCCAACATCTTTTCAAAATACTTTCTCCTTTAATTTTGAATATACTGTTGTTTTTTATCTTTCTTTGTTGAACATCTAACCAAACAGCATGGAAGCTCTACAACCGAGTAAGTGGTTATATGTTTTCTTTATCCGCTTTCATATACATATAATTGTATTGTGGGGCAGTTTCGTTGTAAGTCTTCTTTCATAACCTCATATCAACTGTGTAATACTAGTATAGATATTTAGAGTTTCCCCGGCAACTACGTCTAGCACTAAGCCCTGTTGGTCACTCTTAAATAGACAAAACTAGATCCCCCATAGGATTACCAGACACAGTCTTCCCTCCTCTTGGGGCTAAACAATATGGAAACGTGAAAGGCAGCATTCTCGGTGAACCCTTTCTCAGACTGTCACTCTTAGAAATTGTCAAAGAAACTCTACTCCCCAGAGATGATCTTTTCTCCGTGAATGGCATCTCTTGAGTTTCTTCCAAATTCTCGGACTTTCCTGGCTTGATCTATTCTCTATGAATAGCCTGTCTTTAATTTCTCGGGGTTTGGGGACCCACAGGCTTCCTAAAAGCATCCCCGCCTCCTCTTGGGCGTTGTACAAGGACCCTACGGCTTCTTAGAAGTATTCACAGCCTCCTCTTAAGCTTCGTATAAGGATTCTTCCTTCGGGAAGAGAGCCTCCTCTTGGGCTTCGTACAAATTGTCCCTCGGCTTCTTAAAAGTTTCCAGCCTCCTCTTGGGTTTCTTACAAATTGTCCCGACGACCTCCTAGAGGTATAGGAACAGAAATTAGTCAATAGAATAGTCTTTCAAAGAGTCTAGATCTTTTTACCGTGAACTTACTACTACTGTTTCTTTAACCATAGTACAAAAGATAAAACTCTAGACTTGGACAGTCTAATCTCCTTGAGTCTCGAAGGCATTCTCAAGTAGGGAAAACACCAGTAGACTCGAACAGTCTCCAATACCCTCTGGATTCCCCATTTACTTAAAGAACAGGAAATAACCCTGATCCTCTGATCAATCCCAAAGCATAGCCTTGCCTTTAATCGGTCTCTTTATAAGAACTGATTTTCTCTTTTAACCAACCTACTGGACCTGTCACTCAACTGAAACAGCAATCCTTTTAGCCTCTATCTCGGGCTTCGTACGAGATACAAAAAAGACTCTCTTGTTGAGTCAATAATCCTTTTAGCCTCCATCTCGGGCTTCGTACGAGATACAAAAACACTCTCTTGTTGAGTATAAAAGACTCTCTTGTTGAGTTAAACACCTATAGCCTCCGTCTTGGGCTTTGTACAAGACACATACAAAAACACTCTCTTGTTGAGTCAACCCTTTTAGCCTCTCTCTCGGGCTTCGTACGAGACACATAAAAACACCCTCTTGTTGGGCCAATAGCCTCCTCTTAGGCTTTGTATAAGAAAAACCCCGGTTGAGTCAATCAACCTTTTAGCATCAAAACTGTGCCTCGTTCACAAGATACAAACATCAACAACTCCTTTCATCTAATCGCTGTAAGCGGCAAGCCTCTGGATTATTTACATCTACGCCACTGTCCCTCTTTTAGCATGATAAATTCCTAACGAAAGATGGCATTGCTCTACACTGAGTTAAAGTCTTCTCCTTCAGGTTAAAACCCCCTATAAAGGAAATTATGGCATTGCTAGGATTCACATATCCTGGTTAAAGTAATCCTCCTTTACAGTCAGTCACCCAACAGTCGTGACAAACAGATCCCCTTTAGAGATGACAAATTCTCTCTAAAGACAACACCTTTTTAGCTTCACATCTTGGGCTTCGAACAAGATACAAATAGACCTTTTCAGCTTCACGTCTTGGGCTTTGAACAAGACACCAAAACACCATTTCCTCCCATAGAATATGAGGAACTACCATCGCTCTGATTTCCCTGTTTCGGTAAACAGAAATACGCAGGCATAAGATTGAAAGAAAAATCTTAGCGAGCACACTAATCCAAAGCCACAAATCCCATACCTTCACATGTCAAATGAAAAGCATCAGTCTTAAACTCCCACCAATCTCCCAGACACTATTTTAACAAAATAACTTAAGAGAGACCCACAATCTCAATAGCATCTGTAAACCAACAGTCATCTGTTTAAACTCAGTATGCAAGCAGGGTTAATTGGAGACATCTATTTCCCTTCCTTCATCAGCTTCAATAGGATAAAAAATGAATCGAACTATAGTACCCCAAAAGCGATAGTGCTTCGCAACCACGTCCAAAAATTCGCGCTACAACATGTTCTTGCCATTGTTCTTGGCGCCCTTTTTCAAAATTTGAATATTTGAATTTTTGTGATTTTATTTAATTGATTCAAAAATTAATTTCTCTCTGAGTTTTAATGATTTTGAGTTGATTCTTTTTTTAATAATTCACAAAAATGTTAAAATATTTTATTTTACCAAAAAATCCCAAAAATATTATTTATTTCATATATTTGATATTTTTGCAAATAATTAATGTTTTATTTGTTTTTAGCATTTGAAATATTTTTTCTCCCTTGATTTTCCAAACTTGATTTATTTCCAATCATTTTATGGATATAAACATGATTTTTCAAACATTAATCCAAGATCACAATTTGTTTTCACACATGTTTAACAATTTTGATCATTTTAATTGAATTTTTATTCATTTAAAATATATTTTGAAAAATTAGGGTTTTTGATTAATTCAACCCTCATCAAACTTTTTTCAAAACACTTTGGGCCTCTAATAGAGTGTAAGACCCAATCCCCTTTTAACCAAAACATTTTTGGCCCTCAGATATTGTATAAGTCCCTATGCGTTAAAAGAAAAATCTCGGCGCAATCGCCAGTTCAAAAATCAAATCATCTGGGCCTACCCTCGTGTTATAAGCCCCATTTCTTTTCTTTAAATTTCTTTGGGCCTCTAGTAGAGTGTAAGACCCAACCCTTTTTGAAAACCAAAATGATTTGGGCCTCAGTTTATTGTATAAGTCCCGATCCCATCAAAATTTCGGCGCGATCGTCGCCTTTTTAACAAAAACTTTTTGGGTCTCTCCTTGAGCTGTAAGCCCCACCACTTATACAAAAATAAACCATTAGGCCTCTAATAGAGTGTAAGACCCATCCCTTGTAGATAAAACCTTTTTGGGCCTCAATGCATTCTATAAAACCCAATACGTAAAAGAAATCTAGGCGCGATAGCCATTTTTCAAGCAAAATCATCTGGGCCTACCCTCGTGTTATAAGCCCCATTGCTTGAACACCTTTGGGCCTCTTGAGAAAGTGTAAGACCCATCCCTGTGTACAGAAAACCTTTTTGGGCCTCAGTCAGTTGTATAAGTCCCTGTACAATTTCAAAACAACAGTGCAATCATCGATAAAACCTTGGGCCTCTCCTTGAGCTGTAAGCCCCAACAATCTTTTCAAAGAACTTTCTCCTTTGATTTTGAATATAATATTGTTATCAAAGTTTTCTTTGTTGAACAACTAACAAAGTAGCTTGGAAGCTTTACAACCGAGTAAATGTTTACCCGCTTTCTTTATCCACTTTCATATATATATATATATATATATATATATATATATATATATATATATATATATATATATTTGTATTGTGGGGCTGCTCACTGTAAGTCTTCTTTAACATCCTTTTATATACTTGTCAAATATCAACTGTGTAATAATAGTATAGTTATTTAGAGTTTTCCCCGACAACTACGTCTAGCACTAGGTAAAGCCTTGTTGGTTACTCTTAAATACAAACAAAACTAGATCCCCATAGGATTACCAGATACAATCTTTCCTCCTCTTGGGGTTAAACAATATGGAGACGTGAAAGACATAATTCTCAGTGAACCCTTTCTCAGACTGTCACCCTTAGACATTGTTAAAGAAACTCTACTCCCCAGAGATGATCTTTTCTCCGTGAATGGCATCTCTTGAGTTTCTTCCAAATTCTCGGACTTTCCTGGCTTGATCTATTCTCGGTGAATGACATGTCTTGAACTTCTCGGGGTTTAGGACCCACGGGCTTCTTAAAAGCATCCTCGCCTCGTCTTGAGCATTGTACAAGGACCCTTCGGCTTCTTAAAAGCTCTCATGCCTTCTCTTGGGCTTAGTACAAGGACCCAGAGACATCTACAGGTATAGGAATAGAACCTAGTCATCAATTCACTAGAGCTGTCTTTCTGAGTCAAGTGTCAGACCAGTTAATGGGTTGACCTTCATCCCTTAACATACCAGCCTTCTCTTGGGCATCATACAAAGATCATTCACTATCTCATAATCAATTTCTCAAAACACCAGTAGACTTGGATAGTCTCAATACCCTTTGGATTTCCCATTTCCTTAAAGAACAGGAAATAACCCTGATCTTTTGATCAGTACCAAAGCACAACCTTACCTTTAATCATTCCCTTTATAAGAACTGATTTTCTCTTTCATCCAACATACTGGACCTATCACCAAACTGAAACAGTCACCAGCACAGCTAGCCTCCTCTTGGGCTTTGTACAATGATTCTCCCCACACTCTCTTGTTGAGTATAAAAGACTCTCTTGTTGAGTCAAACATCTTTTAGCCTCCATCTCGGGCTTCGTACGAGATAGAAAACACTCTCTTGTTGAGTATAAAAGACTCTCTTGTTAAGTCAAAGCCCCTTTTTTTAGCCTCCGTCTTAGGCTTCGTACAAGACAGATAAAATCACTCTCTTGTTGAGTATAAAAGACTCTCTTGTTGAGTCAACCACTTTTAGCCTCCATCTCGGGCTTCGTACGAGATAGTAAAACACTCTCTTATTGAGTATAAAAGACCCTCTTGTTGGGTCACAAACCCTATAGCCTCCGTCTTGGGCTTCGTACAAGACATATAAAAGCACCCTCTTGTTGGATCACTAGCCTCCTCTTAGGCTTTGTATAAAGAAAACCTCGGTTGAGTCAATCAACCTTTTAGCATCAAACCTGTGCCTTGCTCACAGCATATAAACATCAACAACTCTTCTTTAGAGATGACAAATTCTCTCCCAGCCAAACCCTTTAGCTTCACATCTTGGGCTTTGAACAAGATACAAACCACCTTTAGCTTCACATCTTGGGCTTTGAACAAGATACATATACTCGCTTTAGCTTCATGTCTTGGGCTTTGAACAAGACACCAAAACAACATTTTTCCTCCCATAGAATAGGAGGAACTACGATCGCTCTGATTTCCCTGTTTCGTCAAACGGGAATACGTAGGCATAAGATTGAAAAAAATCTTAGCGAGCATACTAATCAAAAACCCAAAATCCAGTACCTCCAACAATCAACCCAAAAGCATCAAATATAAACACATTATCAAAGTGTCGCTCCCGGGATTTTCATCCAAGTACAAACGCGAAAGTGCGCAGAAACAGAGTCGCCAGCAATGTGTATTTATCCCAAGAGAAGGAAAGGAAACACTGCGTAAACCTGAGGGAAAGGAAGAAGCATGGTCTCGCAACCAAGAGAAACGGGTAAGGGAGTCGGTTACGCGAGGGGAAGGTATTAGCACCCCCACGCGTCCATTGTACTCGATGGGATCCACGCTTGTTGTCTCGATCAAAGGGTGTCGTCATCTGGAGCTCCACTTCTACTGGAAAGGAAAAGGAACGGGAATGGAAAAGAACGAAGAAACAAGGGAAAAAAAAGAAAAAGAAGTGACTCAATAGGACATCGCCGTCCTAGGCCTACGTATTCCCTCGTGCAATGGGAAAGTCAGAGTCAACGTAGTTCGGACGGGAACTAAGGGGGGAGGTTGCTCGCAAGACATCGCCGTCTTGTGCCTACTTATCCTCAATCTAACCAGAACGAGGAAGTCAGAGTAGTCGTAGTTCGACCTAACAAGGTCTTAGTGTTATTTATAAGCGACGTTAAGTTCGTGTCCGGTAGTTAGGGTCGATGTCTGTTAGTGACGAGACGGAAACTAACGTGCTCTTTTCTGAAAACGAGTTTGAAACTTAATGATCCCGAAGGATAAAAAGGTTTGAGTTTGTTTTGTGTTTTTTAGATAAGAAGTGGATTGAAGTTTGTTTGCAACTTGCATTGCACCCAAGTCTACAACATAGGAACGAATATGTCGCGTATCGTCCCCAACAGGACGTACACTAAGTACCCTAGAAGAATGAAGGGAGATCCCCCATACCTCACTTCCCATATATAAGGCTCATGCGCAATACACGTTAACCTTCATTAAGTGTTTTAGAAAGGTTATGAGATGAGAAGAGAAGACTCAAGTAAGAAGAAAACACTAAGGGGAGACTAATTGTTCCTAATGTTATCATGCAAAGGTGGCCCTAAGGTCAAGGTTTGAGAACCTCAGTCTAAAGAGAAGAGAGGGATAACACTACATAATGCTTATCCTACCTCACCTTAATCAAAAATTAAGGATGAGCTAGGATCCCAAAGGGTGTGACAAAGTTCTACACAAGCAAGCATTATATCATGCTATTCACAAAAGGAAAATACAAGTAAGATAGATGAGAGATGAAATAAGAGATGAACATGGATAACCATCCACATGTTCAAGTGCCTTACCTCTGCCCCTACATAAAAGGTTAGTACCAAATGATTACAAGTAATGAATACAAGTAAAAGAAAGTAAACCAAACAAATGCTAGTTGCTTTAGGAAGACAACTTGAGAAGCAAATAAAGCTTAAACCAAAAGGGGAGGGTCCTAAGGGTTAAGGAACATCCAAGGTTAGTAGGTATAGGTCAAGGGTCCTTACCAAAGTTAACATGCCAAAGGAGATCAAACAATGTCAAACTATACACCAAATGTTCATACAATTAACAAGTTATACATAAACAATGCAAGATGGATGCAAATGGTTCATGAACATGAATAAATGCATATGTAAACATCAAAGTCAGAATTGAATGACATTTAAGAATGTGTAGAGATGTCATTAAGATAGCATGATATTCATAAATGCAAACATTTATCAAGTAGGAAGAAGTGGGAGTAAACATCATTTAAGTTCCAACAATGAAGCATACTTGTAATGCAAGTAAGAAATGAAGATGTAAGATAAACAATCATGTAATATGAATGCAAGTCAGTAGTATATGGCATTGGATATGACATTTAGAAGTCAATAATGTATGCACAAAGTCCACACAAGTATCATGTTGAAGCACATTGAATATTAGAAGCAAACATGGTTCAAACTAGGTCAAACAAGTTCAAACAAACACCCTAAGATTTATGAACTTAAGAGACATGTGAGGTGATGTTAGAAGCCATGGCATAGGGTCAAGAATGATCACAAAAAGAATTGGAATCATGTCAAAGTGAATGTGCAAGATCATACAAGAGTTTATATAAACATGTGCTCAAAGAAGGTCAAGTGAGAATGCACAATTACACAACACATTTCAAGTTAAAACATGTGCATACAAGTCATGTAAGGATGAACTTTGAGTGACCTATAACATGAGAAAAGTGACCTATAATGTTCATGCAACATGGGTTAAAAGGTCTCAACAATTGTCAAAGAAGGTGGCACACAATACATATTAAAACCCTAGCACAAATCTTCTAACATCCACACAAACAAACATGCTTTTATGACTTTATAAGGATCATGTTAAGAAGACATGAAAATTGAGAAAAGGTGAGAAAATTGAGAATCAATCAGTGTGCAAACATGTCTCAAAAAGATAGCTAAAAAATCATTAAGAATCATGCACAAACATGCCTTATAACCTCATACAAGTCACACCAACAAAGTACCCAAAGATGGCATTCAAAAGTCAATCAAAAATGACCTAAAAAATCTATGAAAAATAGTATGAGATGCATCAATATATCATACAAGCATGTATCAATTGATATGCAAAAATTCACTTCACAACCATGTCAAACAAATCAAAGATGAAGCATGTATCATGAGTAAATGTTCACACAAAAGAAATTAGAAGAAAAGTCATGAAAATATAGCAAAATAAACCAAAATCATAAATAAAAATATTCAAAAATTATTTAAATGCTTTATAATGCTCCATGAATTTTTTAGGAATTTTTGGATGCTCAAAAGTATTTTTAAAAAGCAAAAACCAAACAATTATGAAAAAAAAAAAAAAAAAAAAATAGAAATGGCCAGGGGGTTTGCAACGAAAGCAGTTATTCAGTTCAAGTGTGCTTTGGGCTCAAAAGCGTGGGGTGTGAATATCAAAGTGAGCCCAGTCCAATAAAACGTGTTCAGATGAGGCTCATAGCATGTGGATCAGTCAAAAGTTTGACTCAATAAGAGCCATCATATCAAGTCAACAATGATGATCAGTCAAAGTACAACAATCACACGCATCACAATGAGAGCACATGATAACACGGATGAAACATACACATGGAATCACACAATTCAAAAATATTTAGAAATTGAAGCACGTGCAGGGGAGGTGGTTTCATTAATGCGTTGGCATCATACCACGCGTTGGATTGAAAATCATCAACGACTATATTTTAATCTGAGAAACAGCTAGGGTTCAGGTGAGTTAATGAACTCAGGTGGCCGGAGAAGACTCCGGTCATCTTCTCCAGCGAGCCTCCGTCGTGCTCAGCCTCCAACCACCACAGAAATGGACAAACCACACATCAAAATGATCCTCACGACTTGTAGATCATGGATCCAGGCTCAAAAAACACATAACATGCATACACACAGAGAATCGAAGGTTCAAAGTTTGCCCTAAGATTTCAAACTAAGCACCTATGGTGCCTATCAACTAGTCGGTGGTCACATTGTCCCTAGAGGACTCCAAAACAAGCAAAATCAAGCTTAGATTCAAAATAAAATTGCAAGAAAGTTTGATCTATGAACCTGAACTTTGATGAAGCTTTGAAAACAAGAAAACCAGAGGTGAGTTTCCTTGAGCTTGAGCTTAAGACTGAGCCAAATAAAGGCTTAATGAGCTTGAATTCAGTTGATGAAGTTGAAGTGAATCAATGTGCAAATCTTGTAGCTTCATATCCTTGCTTCTACACACTTCTTAGATGCAGATTAATGGAGAAACAATCTCCAAAATGTTGAGGAGAATGATGAATATGAAGCTGCGTGTGAGAGAAGCTTCAGAGAGAGAGAGAATAAAAACTCAGAGGATGTGAAGAATGAATGAGGTTGGCGTGAAATTCAGTTGAAGTTTTTCTTATATATGCTTGGTTAAATGTTACCCAACTGTGGTTAACAGTTAGAAGCTTGGTTAACAGTTGGAGAATGAGTTGAGTGAAAATGAGAGTGAAGAGAGAAAATGAAAATGAATTGAATGAGAGTGAAGTGAGAATGGAATGGGTTTGTGTTCATGTGTGGTGTAACATGGAAGCTTGTGGTGTTGATTGTGATGGAGGGTGGTGATGTAATGTCACTAAGTT
Source organism: Lathyrus tuberosus (assembly GCA_022829125.1). NCBI lineage: Eukaryota > Viridiplantae > Streptophyta > Magnoliopsida > Fabales > Fabaceae > Lathyrus > Lathyrus tuberosus. The sequence continues at coordinate 23,786,235 of JALAZF010000021.1, read as the reverse complement.
GGTAGCAGCTTTTCCTACAAGTTTCTCATTTCTCTTTTGTTTGCACACTTATGGCAAGGAAGTACATGATCATGTATGGCATGTAAGAATTGGTTTGGCTTTAAGAGGCAATGTAATGTGGTATGGTATGGCTGATGTATGCGTATGATGAACAAGAATGATGCAACAAGTTCAGCTTGAATCACTTGCTTGGTGAGGAAGAAAAATAGTTGGAATGTAGTGATCTTTGGAGGAAGAAATCTTCATGACCATGGGATGAAATGATATGGTTTTTGGTCATTTGGAAAGAGGGGATGGAGGACAACAAGATTGGAGTTGATAGCAATCCCAATTGAATCTTTTAAGAAGTCTAAAAATGATCATGAAAACACTTGGTCCCAACTGCCTTGGCATGCCAACCTGCCTTGGTCGTGCATGGCTCCTATGCATGTGAAATAAATCAGCTTGAGGCCCCTACTTTGAGCTACTACATCTCCCTAATGAGTGATCAAATGAAAAATATTTCAACACCAAAGTTGAAGAGGAGATCAAGAGGAACAAGATTGATGTTGAACAATTTTTCAACTGAAACCTTCATCAATGAGATATTTGGCTATGAACTTGTACACAACATGCACACCAAGTGTTTGTGAAAATAACTGTGTGCTGACTGGTCATGACTTGCCATTTTGCCTTGATTTGTCTCAACTTTAATTGATCATATCTCTATCAATTTTGATCCAATGGGCATGTTCTTGGTATGGTTTTGAAGCTTGGAATATGAACTTTTGATAGGCCTCCATAAACTTTCAATTTGGAGCTTGGAACATGGAGAAAGAATTCTTCAAAAGTGACCCTTCAACTTGCCAAAACTTCCCATAAATGGAAACCCTAAGTTTCTAAATTTGGCAACTTTGAATCTTCCTTGATTTTGCTGAAACCCTTGATATTTCTTGATCAAATCTTCACCAATGATCATATTTGACATGAGGAACATGAAATTGACCTCAAAAAGTCAAGTGTTGACTTTTTCCTCTGCACAGTTGACTTTTCCCCAATTCTCCTAATTTTCAGTCAATTGATCAATTGTAACCCTTCCAAACCAAATTGATGGACATTTCTCCAACTTTAGACACTTGAGGACATGAGGAATACCATGAAAACAAGTCTTTCCCAAAAAGTCAGAAATAAACTGATTTTATGGCAAACCCTAGTTTTGGTGCCCTCAGTCTAGGAGGAATCAACACATCCTCCAAATCCAAATTTCTCTTAGTATGATGTGCATCCTCTCAAACAATGATGAGATATGACATTTGGAGATGATAAAAGCTCAAAGACCTTGCCCATTGGAGTGTTAAACTCTGAAATTCTGGTATCAGATGTGTGATGTTAAGTGCGATGTCACAACAACACACTCTGCTAATATGAACAAGGCAATAACAAGTAGTAAATAACACAATGAATTTGTTCACCTAGTTCGGTCTAACAACCTACATTTGGGGGCATACCAAGCCAGAAAGGTAGTCCACTATTAGCAGTATCAAATTACAGACTCAACAAACCAGTTGACAATCCACTAACTTAATCACTACCCAATGATCCTTCTATATAAGTCCTCCTTATATAAGAGACTCCATCTCACTCCCAATCATTGTAATGATGTCTAGCAGTCAACATCTCAGTCACTGCATCAACAACTTGATTTCCAACAACTCTCCAATCACAGAAAATTAGAAGACACACTTCCATGACAATACCTAGACATGACACACATGACTAAGAACAATACTTAGAGTTGCTTAACAGCTTCCTCTAAGAACAATACATCTCTTACCTACAGGCCTTGAGATAAACACGATGACCATCCCACAAACTGGGTGGTTCATCAACCAACACAACCCTTATAATTTACATGATGGCTGACCTACTTAAACTAGGTTACAATGCTTCTATTTATAACCTATTTCCCAACTGGATTTGGGCCTTCAAATCACAACAAATCTTCTGCTGCAAATCTGCAAAAGATTCTGCTACTAAATAGATCTTCAATTAAATCTTCAATCAAATCTTCATAATTAAATATAATTATTCTCCATATCTTTTTGCATGAAAATAGCAACAAACTAATCTTCAACACAACTGAAAAAGATTGCTTCAGAATAAATCAACTCCTTTGAAATATCAGATTTGATATAAAATTAAACCATATATGATTTGAATCTAAAACAAATTTTATCTTCAAATCTTTTCATATCTTTCAGCCCTTAAAACAGTAACAAGATCTGCTCCAAATATGATTGCACCATAATATATCTTCACCAAGATATTCGCCTGCAATCTCTCCACCAGATCTCTCAAAACACACTTAAACAAATGCAGCCCTAACAAAACACATCAGACTGATGTTCTGATGTTCTGTCACCTGATGTCAAGACATCAGGTCTAACATCAGCATACACAACTGTAACCCTTCTGAACTTAACATCAACGCAATGTTAAGAACTCATGTTAAGACATCAGACAAATGACATCTTGATTAAAAATCACATGACAGCAAAACAGCAACACCTGCTATACCAGACTAAGATGTCATGACATCTCCTTCAACATCTGTCACACCATTACATACTAGTTAGGTGCAGCACAACATGTCAAGACATCTCACTTGACATTTCCACAACCTGCTGTACTAGACCCAGATGTCATGACATCTGTTGTAACACATGACAGGAATACCGTCAAGACAGTTGAAGATGTTTCAACATCAGGTTCAGCATCTGTAGTGATGTCTGAGCAACCATGTCAGGACTTCTGATCTGACATCTTGTACCACTTGCTATAGATCATCATCTGTTCTGACATTAACACATCCTGCAGTGAGGTTATACTCTTATGTCAAGACATTCTTCATAACATTTTCCTGAGCAACATGTTTTGCAAAAATTGCGGCCAACTCAGAACTTACAAACTCAAGAATTCCAAAAACCCTAATTTTGCACTGGTTAGGAGAATGTGATTTCCTTGAAATCTCTTGACAAGCTTGATCATATGATAGAGTGAATGACCAATTAAGATACTGGTTAGGAGAATGCAAAGAATGCAATGAAACATAAGCCAGTTAAAGCTAAAACATGAGAGCAAATTTTGAGGTGTTACAGCTGCCCCTATTCAAACTTCTTGGATCCGAGGGTATGATAGCAATGACTTTCAGACAATCAGGATACACGGGGTTTGAATACCAAAATAACCTGGAAATTTGCAACCTGTGGGGGTAAAGAAATATAGTGTTTACGAGGACGGCCGAAGGAGAACTCGAAAAGAAAGACCGGCCGAAGGCGGTTTCTGCGGGGGACAAGATAAAACGAGGATGGCCGAAGGAAAACTCGAAAAGGTAGACCGGCCGAAGGCAGAATTTCAAACAAAGGTAGACTGGCCGAAGGCGAACTAACAAACTAAACAACACGAGGATGGCCGAAGGCGAACTCAAAAAGAAATACCAGCCGAAGGAGGAATTTCAAACAAAAGTAGACCGGCCGAAGGCGGACTATGCTGGGAAGGAAGACAAGACCGGCCGAAGGCGAGCTAATCAACAAAAGGATACGAGAACGGCCGAAAGCGGACTTGAAAAAGAAAGACCAGATCGAAGGTGGACTTTCAAACCCAACGATACGAGACAAAGCCAAAGGTGGACTCGAAAAAGAAAGACCAAACCGAAGGTGGACTTTCAAAGAAAGACTATGCCGAAGGTAGACTTTCCAACAAAGGAACACGAGACCAAGCCGAAGGTAGACTCGAAAAAGAAAGACCAAGCCGAAGGTGAACTTTCAAAGAAAGACTAAGCTAAAGGTTGACTCTCAAACAAAGGATACGAGGACGGACGAAGGCGAACTCGAAAAGAAAGGCCAAGCCGAAGGTGAAATTTCAAAGAAAGACCATGCCGGAGGTAGACTCTCAAACAAGGGATACCACGAGGACGGCCGAAGGCAGACTCGAAGAGAAAGGCCAAGTTGAAGGTGGACTTGCACAGAAAGACTATGACGAGGGTAGGCTTTCCAACAAAGGATACGAGACCAAGCCGAAGGTAGACTCGAAAAAGAAAACCAAACCGAAGGTGGACTTTGAAAGAAAGACTAAGCCGAAGGTAGACTCTCAAACCAAGGGGGCGAGGACGACCAAAGGCGAACTCGAAAAGAAAGACCAAACCGAAGGTAGACTCGAAAAGAAAGGCCAAGCCGAAGGTGGACTTTCAAAGAAAGACAACACGAGACCAAACTGAAGGTGGACTCGAAAAGAAAGAACAAGCTGGAGGTGGACTTTCAAAGAAAGACTATGCCGAAGGTAGACCCTCAAACAAAGGATACTACGAGGACGGCCGAAGGAGGACTCGAAGAGAAAGACCAAGCCGGAGGTGGACTTTCAAACCCAATAATACGAGACCACGCCGAAGGTAGACTCGAAAAGAAAGACCGAGCCGAAGGTGGACTTTCGAAGAAAGACTACACGAGACCAAACCGAAGGTGGACTCGAAAAGAAAGACCAAGCCGGAGGTGGACTTTCCAACAAAGGAATACGAGACCAAGCCGAAGGTGGACTCTCAAACCCAACAATACGAGACCAAGCCAAAGGTGGACTCGAAAAGAAAGACCAAACCGAAGGTGGACTTTCAAAGAAAGACTATGCCGAAGGTAGAATTTCCAAAAAAGGAATACGAGACCAAGCCGAAGGTAGACTCGAAAAAGAATGACCAAACCGAAGGTGGACTTTCAAAGAAAGACTATGCCGAAGGTAGACTTTCCAACAAAGGAATACGAGACCAAGCCGAAGGTAGACTCGAAAATGAAAGACCAAACCGAAGGTGGACTTTCAAAGAAAGACTATGCCGAAGGTAGACTTTCCAACAAAGGAACACGAGACCAAGTCGAAGGTAGACTCGAACAAAGAAAGATTAAAATTCTGGTGCATGTGCAGAATTCTGATGTCCTAGAACATGCTATTTGACATCTGATCTGACATGATCACAAAGGCCAAGGTATATGGTACTGAAACGAAATAAGAGCAAGACACACAGAATTGTTAACCCAGTTCGGATCTAACTATCCTACATCTGGGGGCTACCAAGCCAGGGATGAAGTCCACTATTAGTAGTATCAATTCAAAGCTAAACAACCCGTTTACAACTTATCACTTAATCACTATCCAATGACCCTTCTACCTAGATCCTCTCTAGATATGAGAAACCCTTCTCACTCCCAATCATCGCAATGATGTCTAGCAGATGACATCTCAGCCACTGCATCAACGACTCTTTACCTATACAATAATTCAACAAGGATAACAGCTTAGAGTTACTTAAAAGCTTCCTCCAAGTAACACAACGTACTGCCTCTTACCTACAGGCTTTGAGGAATACGGGTAACCTTCCCACAGGTCGGGAGGTTTACCTAGACAAACCCTAGTCTTCTACATGTTGGGCTCTGATCTCCAGGGTTACAAACCCTTCTATTTATACCCTGTACCCAACTGGATTTGGGCCTTCAAATACAGCTTCAATAGCTGTTACAAACCTGCAAAGTAAACTCCAATAAAATAGCTCTTCAATCTAATATTTCCTACTATATCTCCATATTTAGAAAGTCTTGATTTTTGATTGATTCTTCTAGACCTTTGAATATGCCCCACATATAATGCATAATTTTCTCTTAAACTTCTGCACAATTCAAAACATAGTTGATTCTCATTATTCCAGCTCAGCAGGCGCGATGTCGAATGCTTCCTCATAAGACATCTTCTTCGACATGTTGCTCCAGTTGTTGAATACCTTCAACATAACATGTTCAAGCATTCCAAAAGGACATCTTGTTGTACCTATTCTTCTTCGCAAGTTTATACATCCTATTCTCTATTACAATATTGCTGCTATTATTTGTTTTACAAAAATTAAGCCAATCCTAAAACAAGAGAACTAACAATCTCCCCCTTTGGCAAATTTTGGCTAAAACAAATAATCTACAGTTAATTACAGTTCAGGAGTTTACAACAATATAAAAATACAACCAACAGTTGTAGTGTTCAGAGCAGCAGATCTTCATGTTGAAAACGATGTCTCACCATCTTTGTTTGACATCTTCTTTGCATCCCTCTGAAGAACTCCACTGCATGCATCAACACCAACGAGCAGCAAACTTCAGGCTAAAAGGAAGGAAGGTCCTGAAGTTTGTTGGTGCACATGAGGAAGAAGATAGCAGAAGCCAACTTGTACTCCCCCTCAAACCAGGAATCTGTTCTTAACTCGAAGACCAATGGTGGAATAAGAGAACTCTTAATTGCTCTTTGCAGGGCATAAGAGGAAACTTAAGACCAAACCCTCCACCACTCCTAGTAACTCAGAACACAGGTCACAACCGTGTTCATAACTCAGATCACAGGTCACAAAAAGATATCCAAAAAGAAACATGATAGACATTTGCTATGACATGTTTGGACAACACATGCAACATATGCAACCACAGACTCCTGTCTGAACCTCTGAGCAACAATCCCTTTCTCCCCCTTTTTGGCCAAAAATTGACAAAGGAGGCCATCACAAAACCAGACCCAGGCACAACTAACCCAGACCCGAACAAAACCCATAGTCTTTATGAGAACAACTCTTACCTGATGGTAGAGGTTAGGAGAAGCTTTTATAAATACCAGAGGAGTTTTATAGATATTAACGATCTTTAATTCTTGGTCAAGGAGAATGTTACTTGAGAAACGAAAACCTGTGGCTTAATTCAAGGTGCACCGTCCAAAATGACTTTGAATGCCTTTAATAACTCTTAGACCAGTCCTGCATGTCTAGTCAGCACCTATTAGGCTCCCTTCTTATGCGTGGCTGGATGCACAGTCTAGAATATTCCTTTGTTTGGCTCACGGAAACATGTCTTGAGTGTTGTTCTGACATCTTACCAAAGTAGTTTGTCTGCTTGTTCACAACGTTATCAACCAAAACTCTTCAGAAATTTATTCATTCCAAGCATGTTTTCTTGGATTCCTTCAAAAGCAGCAACAATTCTCCTTTTTAGACTTCTCCTGCATAGTCACTAACTCCACTCAGCTATGATATGTCCCATCATGAGAATGGACAACAGCCTTAACATTCAATGCCTTTTATGATCTTACCCCAATAATGCCACATTCTGGTAAATGTTGAGCAAGGCCTCACCATTTTGATTTTGGATACATGGTCTGCCAAGTCCAATAAACACAAGCCCACTTGATTTGAGATTTCTCACACATTCTAAACAAATGTCTTTCAACACAAGATAAGGACTACCACCACCTTTTACTTGTATTAGAAGAAACCTCCTTATAACACCCTGATAGGGTCTTCAACATGAAAGTAGCCATGTTTTCCAGAGCTACTTGCCATCAAGATTAGAATCTGCCCATTCTAATCCACATTATGTCAGAACTGCCACTTCAGACGATAATGCTGCTTCTTCCAACTCCATAAGTAGGGTACACAACAAACTAAAATGTTGTAACAAAATGTACGACATCATCACGAGACCAAGGACCACACCACTTGATCACAACCAGCAACCAGCAACCAGGAGACAGCCAGTCAAGACCTAGGTTCATCCTACCAGGGCAGCCTCTACCAAGGCACCAGACACGGAGTTCTGGTATCCAATGTGCCCAAAAAAAACAGGTTCTCAAGAAAACAAATTCCCATGCCAAAAGCAGCTTTGACCGGTCAGGCGATACAACCAAGGTCTCTTCATCCATTATAAATACCAAGCCTCCTTGCTCCTACCAGTACACCAAGGAAGGAAGCATGAGTCAGTCTAACAAGAGTGCAGGAAAGAGACACATGCATGAGGACAAGAAGCCAGATCCTCAGAAGGTGAGGGACACAACACTGTCCACAGCTGGAGCATCTTCAGGAGCAACACGAACACGAAAGGCATCAGAAAAAAGGATGAAGACCATCAAGAAAACTCAAGTGCAACTTTAAGCTTCTGATGACGAATGGGACGAAGATTGGAAGGCTTTTCTTGATTCGGTGGGTTGGGATAACCTTTAGACCCTTTGTATGGTGTTTTCACAAATCTTGTATGCTTTATGTAATAAAATTCTGTTTTAATTCTATTCCATACTAAATCCTTATGTCTGCAAATTCTTAATCTGCTACATATTAATCAATCTCCCCCTTAACATCACACGTCCAACTGTATAGAATTGTAACACTCTCCCCCTATTATGTGCTTCTTAGTACATTGAAGAATGGAAAACACAAGACTCATCTTCATGTTTTCAAGAGATCACTCTTTGTTCAACTCACCAGTTGACCACAATCATCACTTGTACCAACACTCACATGATCTCAATCTGATCAACTTTTCTCTATAAAAGACTACCTGTACTCCTTTGCATGAATAATGCCTTAAATGAATGGAGAACATGAGACTCATCTTCATGTCTTCAAGAGCACACTCTCTGTTCAACACACCTGCTGAACACATTCACCCACTGCTTGACCCTCACAATAGTACTTGAATCAAGTAGAGACTTGTGATCTTAGGAGACAAACACCATAACATTCTGAACAGAATGTTCTGTCAACAGATGTTAAGACACCAGTCTTGACATCATGCATAGTATCCAGCTGAACTATGAAAACAGACACCCCATTTCAAAACAAAGTCTCCAAACTTCCCTTTTTAAGCCTTGGGACCAGCCATCTCATCACAGAAGCGTGAGAGTAGTAATCTTTCATCCAACTCTCATCATCCAGACAGCTTGAGACATGTCTTCAAGGTCTAAAAAAAACATCAGGTATTCTTCCTCAGAATCTGCCAAGAGCACTTCAGAGAATCATACATTCTCCCCTTCAATAGCAGCACACGCACAGTCAATACATATCTAGCTTCACAAGATCATTCAGAACATGCCTCTAAAAACATGACCTTTTGATCTTTGACCTTCATGTCCAAGAAGTCTTCTAGAGATATTACTTCTTGAATCTCAGGATCTCTACTCCTGCAGCAAGGGCCAGACATAAACTGACCTCAGGAGTATGTTGATCACACCTTGACCAACTCACACAACTAAGATAAGTTCCAGAGCCAGAACCTTCTTAGACATACCACCCAGATGCCTCCTCTTCCAGATCAGGAGTAGGCTCCAAACTCATGTGATCAAACCACATTAGTTCAGCACCCAGAGCATCTGCTGTGTCATTCCTTCAGACAACAGAATATGCCACAATGATGTTCTAACACAGGATAGGACATCATTCCAAAGAATACATCAAGAGATCAAAGACTGGAGAATAGCCCTTTTAAGAAAAGAAGCAAAAGTAAATTACTTCTCAGATCTCTTCCTTACAATATGCCTTTATGAGTGGACTTGAACAGTAAAATTCAAGTATCGTTGGCAGAGTAAGTTGAAGCAGTCTTCCATAAATCCCATCACCATAGGATATACATTCAGAGAAGAACAACCTTCTCAGTTACAACCTTAGGAGTTTTCAGATAGATTCGCAGCGGATCAAGATACAAACTCCTCAAGGCCTTCAGGTGTCATATATCAGCCCTAGCATCATGAATCAGGTGACACCTCAATACCATAGGTTTGAAAATAAATCAAACCTAACAAAGCCACAACAGTTTTTCAATCAAAACTCTAAGCCTTCAGCACATGCCACGAACAGTCCATCCTCCACTTTTAGGGACCATTCTCACAACTATATGAACTACTCCAAGTTCAAACAACTTTTCAGTAGAAGGCTTCTACCTTGACCATGAACCAGAAAGTATCTTCCCTGGGATCTCATCCAGATACAGAACAGAATGACCTGCTCTGATACCAATTGAAATTCTGGTGCATGTGCAGAATTCAGATGTCCTAGAACATGCTATTCGACATCTGATCTGACATGATCACAAAGGCAAAGGTATATGGTACTGAAACGAAATAAGAGCAAGACACACAGAATTGTTAACCCAGTTCGGATCTAACTATCCTACATCTGGGGGCTACCAAGCCAGGGATGAAGTCCACTATTAGTAGTATCAATTCAAAGCTAAACAACCCGTTTACAACTTATCACTTAATCACTACCCAATGACCCTTCTACCTAGATCCTCTCTAGATATGAGAAACCCTTCTCACTCCCAATCATCGCAATGATGTCTAGCAGATGACATCTCAGCCACTGCATCAACGGCTCTTTACCTATACAATAATTCAACAAGGATAACAGCTTAGAGTTACTTAAAAGCTTCCTCCAAGTAACACAACGTACTTCCTCTTACCTACAGGCTTTGAGGAATACGGGTAACCTTCCCACAGGTCAGGAGGTTTACCTAGACAAACCCTAGTCTTCTACATGTTGGGCTCTGCTCTCCAGGGTTACAAACCCTTCTATTTATACCCTGTACCCAACTGGATTTGGGCCTTCAAATACAGCTTCAATAGCTGTTACAAACCTGCAAAATAAACTCCAATAAAATAGCTCTTCAATCTAATATTTCCTACTATATCTCCATATTTAGAAAGTCTTGATTTTTGATTGATTCTTCTAGACCTTTGAATATGCGCCACATATAATGCATAATTTTCTCTTAAACTTCTGCACAATTCAAAACATAGCTGATTCTCATTATTACAGCTCAGCAGGCGCGATGTCGAATGCTTCCTCATAAGACATCTTCTTCGACATGTTGCTCCAGTTGTTGAATACCTTCAACATAACATGTTCAAACATTCCAAAAGGACACCTCGTTGTACCTATTCTTCTTAGCAAGTTTATACATCCTATTCTCTATTACAATATTGCTGCTATTATTTGTTTTAAAAAAATTAAGGCAATCCTAAAACAAGAGAACTAACAAAGACCAAACCGAAGGTGGACTTTCAAAGAAAGACTATGCAGAAGGTAGACTTTCCAACAAAGGAATACGACGAGGACGGCCGAAGGCGGACTCGAAGAGAAAGACCAGACCGAAGGTGGACTTTCAAAGAAACACTAAGACGAAGGTAGACTCTCAATCAAAGGATACTACGAGGATGGCCGAAGGCGGACTCGAAGAGAAAGACCAAGTCGGAGGTGGACTTTTAAACCCAACAATACGAGACCAAGCCAAAGGTGGACTCGAAAAGAAAGACCGAGCCGAAGGTGGACTTTCAAAGAAAGGCTAAGCAGAATCAACAGATCTACAAAGATGACTCCGTTGGGGATAAGAGAAATCTAAACAGACAACCCTGTAGGGGAGTATAGGAAGTAACAACAGTAAGAAGGATGAATCCAATGGTTGCGTTGTAATGTTAAACAACATCTCCTGAATTACATCTCTTTCTGCTGGGGAAAGAAACTGGTAACAGATATCAAACCTGGCTTATGCTTCGAATGCATATGTTCAAATTTTTCTATGGCGTAATGCTCCATACCAATGGAAATGCTACGCGTTTGGGAGAATGCCATGCAAAAATGCTTATGCAATGCAAAAGAAGCGTCTCAGCAAAATAAATGCTGAAGACGAAGGCAACTCCACAGGGGATGACAAACTAAATTTTCCTCTGAATTAAAAGATTCTGCTGAGGAAGATTTCACTGAACGACTTCCTGATCACAAACTCTGCTGGAGATGAAGAACTCCGAGAGAAATTCCACTCTGTTGGAGATGGATAAAAAGGCTATTGAAGTGGAACCCAAGAAATTTCTCTCTGCTGGAGATTACTCATGGCTTTTACTGAAGACAGAACCCAAAACCTGGATCTGAAATATGCCAATAACAATTGGACTTAAAACCTGCTGGGGATGTCACTGCCATTGAACAAACCACTGAAGATCACCACCAAACTCTGTTTGGGGAGACAAGTCAATAATACCGAACCTGCCTGGGGATATTACTGAAATTAACCTGCTGCGGGGAGATGTCCTTATCTTCACCCTACTGGGGAATATCAGCCACTATTAGCACACCTGCTTAGGGAATGGTGATTGACGACATCAACTCTCCTAGAGGATAACATCACGCTTACTCTTCTGTTGGGGATCAGACCATACCGTTGCTGGTGAGAAAACATTTCCTGACTAGCTGAGGAAAAATGGGTGCTCAGACCCTGTGGGGAAATAACATCTTTGTCCAAAGAAGATATTCCATCAATCTCCTACTAGGGATGTAGAAGTATCAACTTCTGGCTGCTTGCTAAGAGAGTAATCAATCACAACTCTAGATGGGGAAATAATCCTCTGTACTCTGGCTGGGGAGAGCAACAACCTGCTGAGGGGGATGAAATTTCAATGCTGAGGCGAGTAGCTCTACTGGGGAAAATAAATTTGTCACCCTGCTGGGGATTAGAGCATGTCGTTGCTGACAGAACGACACTTCCTGACCTCCTAAGGAAAGTGCTTACCAGGCTCTGTGGGGAAAATAAAGTCTCTTCAAAGACATCCAACATACCTCCTGCTGGAGATATAACCACTTTCACCTCGGAGCAATCCACTTTAAACTGATTGCTGGGTAATAATCAACTACCCATGACTTCGGCTGGGGAACACAATCCTCTGTACTTTTGCTGGGGAGAGTAAACTCTGCTGAGAATGATGAACTTTCAGTGCTGGGGAGAGAAACTCTACTGGGGAGAAATCCTGCTACCCTATAAACAAAATCAACAGTATACGCAAAATGGCCATCTAGATTACCATCCTAATGACTGTTGTTTGAGAAATTTCCACTGTTTTCCGATATGCTTCGCAAATCTTAACATTTTCGCATGCAATGTTTATCAAAAATATCTGACGTTTTCACAAACAAAAACAGTTAAAGTAAAAACACAAAGGGAAAGCTCTTTGAATGAAACTGAAAATTTTATTGAATGAATTGGCCTGTAAATAGGCATTTACATCCGAAAGCAATTCCTGAAAAGAGGTAATTGCACAAAAGAAGTAAAATAAAATACACATGTCGGCAATGTGGGGAACAGATATCCACCATGATTCAATTCAGCTATGACCCGATACGGCTCGTTCATCCGCAGATGCTTTGACTTTGGAAGAGACTCATTGGACTGATTCCTTTCCTTTGAAATTTCCAAGTATCAAAAGTGTTCACAGATCGAACGCAAACCGTAGCCTCTTGCTTTCAAATCCCTAACTTTTTCCTGGATCGCCCTTTTCGGGTTTTCAATCCACCGGGATGCCCATTTTTGCCAAAGTTGCCTTTCCAGGTTTTCATCTTTGCGGGTTTATTCTTTTTTCCTTTTTATCCCTAATTTTTGCCCGAACCTTTTCTTTTTATGATTCGCCGGGATGCCCTTTTTTGCCTGGACTTTCTTTTTATGTCCAGCGGGTCTCTTTTATGCAAAGTATTTTTTGACTACGTCTGCGTTCACAGGGGACGTAAAATCTTCGCCATCCATAGTTGAGAGTAATAAGGCTCCACCAGCGAAAACCTCTCTTACTACATATGGCCCTTCATAGTTTGGAGTCTATTTGCCCCTAAGATCTGTTTGAGGAGGAAGGATCCTTTTCAAAACCAATTCACCAACCTGAAAACACCGAGGATGCACTTTCTGATCAAAGGCTTTCTTTATCCTGCTCTGATACAACCGACCATGCGCAATGGCTGCCAATCTCTTTTCCTCGATGAGGTTCAGTTAATTTAGTCTGGAACGCACCCATTCAGCTTCATCAAGCTTCACATCTGCCAGAATTCTCAAAGAAGGAATCTCAACCTCCACTGGCAGAACTGCTTCCATACCCTATACCGATGAGAAAGGAGTTGCCCCAGCTGATTTACGCACCGAAGTACGATAACCGTGCAAAGCATAAGGAAACATCTCATGCCAGTCTTTATACGTTACTACCATCTTCTGCACAATCTTCTTGATATTCTTGTTCGCTGCCTCAACAGCCCCATTCATCTTTGGACGATAGGGAGAAGAATTGTGATGTTCAATCTTAAAGCTCTAACATAGCTCCTTCATCATCTTGTTGTTCAAATTTAAACCATTATCAGTAATGATTCTCTCCGGGACTCCATGCCGGCAGATGATGTCCTTCTTGATAAACCGAGCTACCACTTGTCTGGTGACGTTGGCATACGAGGCTGCTTCCACCCACTTCGTGAAGTAATCAATGGCAACCAAAATGAAACGATGCCCATTGGAAGTAGTCGGCTCAATCTTTCCAATCATATCAATGCCCCACATGGCAAAAGGCCAAGGTGATGACAACACATTTAGAGGAGTAGGCGGTACATGCACCTTATCTGCATAAATCTGGCATTTGTGACATTTTCGAGCGTATTTGAAGCAATCAGATTCCATAGTCGTCTAGTAATACCCCGCTCTCAGCAGCTTTCTAGCCATAGCATGCCCATTGGCATGGGTACCAAAAGAACCCTCGCGAACTTCTTCCATTAACAGGCCTGCCTCGTGTTCATCAACACAACGTAGCAAGACCATGTCAAAATTCCTCTTGTACATCACATCATCTTTATTCAAAAAGAAATTCCTGGCCAACCTCCTCAGAGTTTTCTTATCCTTGGCAGACGCACCCTCTGGATACTCTTGACTCTTCAGAAAAACCTTAATATCATGATACCAAGGTTTTCCATCTGATACCCCTTCAACTGCAAACACAAAAGCGGGTCTATCCAGACACATGATTCTGATTGAGGGAGTTTCATTCCAATGGTTCACCTGATACATCGAAGACAATGTTGCCAACGCATCTGCCATCTGATTCTCCAACCAGGGTATATGATGGAAATCAACTCTGTCAAAGAAAGGTAACAACCTTCTGGCATAGTTGTTATAAGGCACCAAATTAGCTTGACGAGTTTCCCATTCACCTGTAATCTGATTAATCACCAACGCAGAATCACCATACACATCGAGGTTCTTGATTCTCAAATCAATTGCTTCTTCCAACCCCATGATGCATGCTTCATACTCTGCCTCATTATTGGTGCATACGAACGCTAACCGGGCAGTGAAGGGTATATGAGAACCCTTTGGAGTCGTAATGATTGCCCCGATTCCGTTACCGTATGAATTAACAGCCCCATCAAAAACCAGCTTCCATTGGGATCCAATCTCAGGTCCTTCATCAGGTAGCGGCTCTTCACAGTCTTTCATCTTCAGAAACATGATATGTTCATCAGGAAATTCAAACTTCATCGGTTGATAATCCTCAATTGGTTGTTCAGCAAGATATTCTGACAAAACACTTCCCTTAATGGCCTTTTGGGAAACATATTGAATGTCATATTCTGTCAGAACCATCTGCCAATGGGCTATTCTTCTAGAAAGCGCCTGCTTTTCAAACACATATTTGATCGGATCCATCTTCGAAATCAAAAAGGTTGTGTGGTTTAACATATATTGCCTCAAACGCTTAGCTGCCCAAGCGAGTGCACAACATGTTTTTTCCAGCATTGAGTACCTCGACTCACAATCAGTGAACTTTTTACTCAGGTAGTATATGGCATGCTCTTTTCTACCTGACTCGTCGTGTTGACCGAGCACACACCCCATTGAATTCTCAAGAACCGTAAGATACATAATCATTGGCCTTCTTGGCACTGGCGGCATAAGGACTGGAGGTTCCTGCAAATATTCTTTTATTTTTTCAAACGCCTTTTGACAATTTTTGTTCCACCTGACCTCTTGATCTTTTCTTAATAACTTGAATATTGGTTCACACGTGGCTGTAAGATGAGAGATGAATCTAGCAATGTAGTTCAACCTCCCTAAGAAACCACGAACCTCTTTTTCTGTTCTCGGTTCAGGCATTTCTTGTATGGCTTCTACTTTAGCAGGATCAACCTCGATACCTTTTTCGCTAACAATAAACCCCAGTAATTTTCCAGACCTCACCCCGAAGGTGCACTTGTTCGGATTCAACCTCAGTCTGAATTTTATCAACCTTTCAAACAGTTTCTGAAGATTCACCAGATGTTCTTCCTCCGTTTGTGACTTCGCAATTATGTCATCAACATAGACCTCGATCTCTTTGTGAATCATATCATGAAAGAGAGTCACCATTGCCCGCTGATAGGTTGCCCCAACATTTTTCAATCCAAAGGGAATTACCTTGTAACAGAATGTTCCCCACGGTGTTATGAATGTCGTCTTCTCCATGTCCTCTAGGGCCAGTTTGATTTTGGTTATACCCAGAGAAGCCATCCATGAAGGAAAATACCGAGTATTGAGCAGTGTTGTCGACTAACACGTCAATGTGAGGAAGCGGTAAATCGTCTTTCGGGCTTGCTCTATTCAGATCTCTGTAGTCAACATACATCCTGACCTTTCCGTCCTTCTTAGGTATAGGCACAATGTTAGCAACCCACGGAGGATAACTTGTCACAGCCAGAAATCCAGCATCTATCTGTTTCTGAACCTCTTCTTTAATCTTGACAGACATTTCCGGTTTCGTCCTTCTCAGCTTCTACTTAACCGGAGTACATCCCTCTTTGAGCGGCAGCCGGTGTACCACGATGTCAGTGCCAAGCCCATGCATGTCTTGGTAAGACCAGGCGAAGATATCCACATACTTTTGAAGCATTTCAATCAATCTTCCCTTTACACTATCTTCCAAAGCAGCCCCAATCTTTACTTCTTTCTTTGCATCCTCGGTTCCCAAGCTAACAATCTCAATCTCCTCTTGATGAGGTAGAATGACCTTTTCCTCCTGTTTCAACAGCCTGGCCAATTCCTCGGGTAAGTCACAATCTTCATCAGTCTCTTCTTCAGCCTGATAAATGGGATTGTCGAAATCATACCGAGCCATAGCTGAATCATGATTGGTGGTATCTGAACAAGGAAACCTGCATGATTAATGATTTATGTTTATTATGTATGCAACAAACAAAAACACATTGCCATTTTGATGTGATTAAATGCACAAAGGTAAAAACAGAAAGACAGGGATCAAAATATTTGAATGTGAAAAACGTCCTTTATTAATGATAAAGAAAACACACAAAATATTCAAGCCCTACAAACAAAAATCACTACGTCTTGGGCGGAATGTAGGATTATCATAACAGGAAAATAAAGGCAATTACACTGGGCTGGTCACTTGAATGGCTTTCTCTGATGACCAGTTGCAAAGACTTTGACCTGGAATGCAGGGGCGGATCCAATTATCCATATCGCAATCGCTATCCCCTTCCTCATAAACAGCATTAACTCTGTCAAAGAACACACCAGCACTGGTGAAACGAACCGGACCATAAATCTTGGGAGGATCCTCAGGGCGCCTGGGTGACTTATATCCCAGCCCATAAGTATTCTGCTTTTTCTGGACTTCAATAACCTGACCCCATTTCTGTGAACTGCCGGCTTCAACCATAGCCCGTGCATCTTTGAAGGAAGACATGGAGACCTCTGGCTAATATACCCGTGCAGGCTGCTTTACCACTTCAGATTGGATGACTTCTTTAAGAGATTCCTTAGAGATCTTCACTGCTTCGAAAGCCTGACATAAAGTTTCATGTATTTTGCCATCTACCTCCACATATTTGAAAGTAGATAGATGACTTATCATGATATCCTCTTCTCCGCAAACTATCACCACATGCCCGTCTACCATGTACTTCAGTTTCTGATGCAGTGTGGACGTCACAGCCCCAGTACTATGTATCCATGGACGGCCCAGTAAACAACTGTAAGCAAGTTGGATGTCCATGATATAGAAAGTGGCTTCAAAAACCTCTGGACCAACCTTAATTGGCAGCACAATTTCCCCGAAGCCAGATCTCTTGGAACCATCGAATGCACACACCACCAAATCACTTGGTGTGCAGATTAACCCACGAGTGTCCAACTTCATCAGTGCTTTCTTTGGTAAAACATTCAAAGATGACCCAGTGTCAACAAGCACATGCGACATCAAAGATCCTCGGCATTCAACTGAAATTTGCAAAGCATTATTATGATTTCTCCCAGCTGGAGTCAAATCTACATCAGTAAATCCCAAGCCATTTCCTGCATTAACATGAGCTACCACCCCATCCAGCTGATTAACTGAGATCTCCTGGGGTACATACGCTGCATTCAATACCTTCAACAACGCGTTTCGATTCGCTTCCGAGCACAATAACAAAGATAAAATGGATATCTTAGACGGTGTTCGGTGTAATTGGTAAACAATTTTGTAGTCACTCTTCCGAATCAGCCTCATAAACTCTTCCACATTCTCTGAGAAGGAATTATCAACTGGCTTTACTGTGGAATCATTCACTACCGGCATCTGCACAGAATTATCTATAACCTGTTTTCCTTTGTCCGGCCTAGAACCGCCAGCCTGATCATCAGATAGGATAAAGACTCTACCACTCCAGGTAATAGCTCCTGCTTCATAATTACTTTCAACACTGGAGTTCATCACTGACATTCCTATCAGTTCTTGCTTCTGCCCGTTAACAAACACTTCAGCACCGTAATTCCAAGGAATAGCTTTTGTGCTCTCATACGGAACGGGCCCAGGAGTGGTGATAATGACCGACGCTGGTCTTCCCGGCGCTGAAATAGTTACCGTCTTGAAAGGGATAGTAACAGTGGCAATGTCATTCCTTCTGCCAGTAACTTCCTTCTTCTGCTCGCACCTATCAAATTGTAACTGACCTTCGTCAATCAGCTTCTGAATTCCGGATTTCAATAGATCACAACCATTTGTCTGCAATATACATTCTGAACAACTGTTATCACAACCAATGAATACTCCACCCTTCAGTAGTCTCTCTTTCACTACCAACAATGGAGTCTTCAGTTCATTCACGTCTAGAACCAAATTCAAAGATTCACCCTCTTCTATAACAGCATTAACCCTCGGCCTCTCGTGGTTCGGCATTGGGTTTTGAATGACATTTGGCACGTCCTTAGAAAATTTGATGGCCTTCGAATCCACCAAATCTTGGACTTTATGCTTAAAAGCTTTACAATCCTCGATGTGGTGTCCGAGTGCCCCATAATTAAATTCACAATAGGCATTGGGATTGTAACCCGGAGGTGGATTTCCAATAATAGGAGATAAAGTCCTCTTCTGAATTAACTATAACTGCATCAAATGCTGAAACAACTGCTTAGGCCTCGGCTGATACTGGAGAGGAGCCTGATTCTGCTATTAAGGTGGAAGTGTTGCAGGAATAGTTACTGAAACCACCTGCTGATTGTAATTCTAACGCTGCTTTTTCTTACCGCGGTATGAAGAAACAAAATTTGCTTCCTCTTTTTTCTTGTAGTTCACATAAGGTTTCTTCCCTCCACTAGAAGAAGACCCATCACTGCCTGACACCTTTCCAGTTTTAATTCCACTTTCCAACATTTCCCCAACCAAGATCAGATCAGCAAACATTCCTGACATGCAAGGCAGTAGCTTCTCGTAATAATGATCAAGCAAGGTAGCCATGAACATATTCAGCATCTCCTTCTCCAACATGGGAGGCTGTACCCTTGCTGCCAGTTCACGCCACCTCTGGATGTATTCCTTGAAGCTTTCACTGTTCTTCTGAGATATACTCTGCAGCTGAGTCCTATTGGGAGCCATATCAGTGTTATATTGGTAGTGTTTGACAAAAGCCTCTACCAGCTCTCTCCAATTGTGGACGTGACATCTCTCCAATTGCATATACCACTCCAAAGATGCCCCAAACAGGCTATCTTGGAAGAAATGCATCAGTAATTTCTCGTCACTAGAGTACGCAGCCATTTTCCTTGCGTATGCCCGGACGTGAGTATTTGGGCAAGTGGTACCATTGTATTTCTCAAAGGTGGGAACCTGGAACTTTTACGGAATCCTGACACCGGGGACCAGCCCTAAATCATCCAAATCCATACCCACAGAGTTCTGATTCATAACCCCTTTCAGTTGTTCTTCAATCAACCTGATCCTCTGATCATCAATAATCGGGGGAACACCAGCATCCCCTCCTTGCTCAGAAAATATGTCATTCTGTTGGTCATCATATCGACGGCCATGAACAGCACATACACTATTTCCTCCTCCTACAACAGAAGGATTCACAACCGACTCTCCTCCACCTGGAGGGATCACAACAGAAGGAACATGAACACCTCCGCCCAGAGGACCAATAGGAATACCATTACCCCAAACACCTCCGCCCGAAGGAATGGCATCATTATGAAGGCCACCATGAAGAACACCATCCTCGTCAACTCTTGCCACTAAGGGTTGGACCAGGGGCCTCAGTTGTTCTTTCCCTTGTGCAACACCTTGAATTAATTCCATGAACTGGGCCATGCGAGTCTGCATGGCAGCCATCTCAGCCTGCATCTGTTCCATAGCTCTCTTTTGATTGGATCTGGTAGAATACCGATGAATCTGCTGGTCAGCAATCCTGCCTGAAGAAGAACACGATAAGAAAACCAGAGATAAACCTGCTATGCAAAATGCAAAATGAATATGGTTATGAAAATGCAAATGCAAACATCATATTTAAACATTCCCAGGGCGTATCTGCTTTGATTCCAGACTTTGAAACCGGGCAAGGGATTGGACACATCATCGGAAAATAAATCCGAACCCAAAAATACTGCAGAACCAACACAAATGAAGCACCCTTCAAAAACTGAGAGCTGTTGATAAATACATGATTAAACCAGGCATTTTATATCATGTTATAAGAATTCATACAGACGGTTCTGATACAGTCAAAGGCGATTCCATCAACAATCCTGATGGTAATCCCAACAAAATATAACAACAAGATCACTACAAATTAATTCCAAATAAGTTGGCTTCAACTTCCTCAAGAAGATCCACATTGTCTAGATATGTAGGTCGCTTTATCAGCCCTTTGATCAGTCTGTTTCTCTTTTCAATATCCTAATTCAGCCTAGCAATCTGTTCTTCAACATTGTTGCCTTCGCGTCTTGACTTCTTGACTTCGGCTTGCAACTTGAGCTCTTCAATTTCCTTCCGAGCTTCTTTCCACCTGCCAGAGAAATGCTTTTTTCTAGCTTTCATCCTCTAAAGTTCTTCTTTCAACTCCTCATTCTAAATCTTGAGCTTTTCCCACATCTCCTGACACGTGGCAAGCTTGGCTTCAGTCTCGGTCAAGAGCTTCTTGTTTTTCCTGTAGGCCTTGCCAGAGGATTCAGCAGCCATACTGACTTTTCTGAAGTGATGAGCTCTATCAGTGAGATCCTTCTCCTTCTCTTCCAAGCATTCTGTCACATCTTGAACTTTCCATTTCAACTCCCGGTTGTCATGTAAAGCACCTTGCAGCTGACTACTCATACCAGCATTCTCCATCCTCAAATCATGCACCAATTCTCGCTGCTTATCGAATTCTTCAATGGGTAGAGTGAGCCTCTCCTCCATAGTCTCAGGATACAAGGGAGGCGCCCAATCAAAAGGCAAGTAGAACTCTTCCACTCTTTTCTTTACCAGTCAACATACGGATAGAAAGCTTGATTATTGGGTTTGCCCAAAGCGGCTTTTCCTTTCTTTTGTCTACTGAGCCATGCTTTGGAAGCCTTCTGTGCCATAGCTAAACCATCGGCTACATGAAAATACAAAGACTCTTTCAAATCTTTTTCAACCAGAGGATCTTTCAGAGCATATCCAAACTTGCCTGATAGCCAAAGAAGGATTGTAATTAATACCCCCTTTTCTCCCTATCAATGGTACGTTAGGGTACTCACCACAACTGTGCAAAATGTCTTTGCCAAGCAATCCTTGATCCACCCAAACAATATCCTTAGCAGCTAGACCCATCAGACGTTTACTCCAATCCAGAAAAGTCCTAGTATCCACAAAAGTGCCTGACCGGGGTAGACGGTTTGCAAACCACTTATAGAAAAGAGATGCACAACAATGAACTATCCCACCTCGTCTCTTCTCATTCCTGTTGTACAAGGCATAGTGAAGATCTCCTAACAAGGTCGACACTGGATTCTGAGTTGTAAAGATCCGGATAGCATCCGTATTAACAAAATCAGATTCATTAGGAAAAAGGACAATGCCATATACACAGAGAGCCAGTATTGCATTGAAAGCTGTCCACCTCTTCTCCTTAGCCGCTTCTTGAGCCTTCTTTACCAAGTACGCCAAGTGATAGCCACGGGACCTTCCCTTGCTAGAAATGTCAGCTTCTAAAGTTGATTTGCTTAAATAAAGAGCCTTAGCTATAGCTTTGAAGTCAAGGTCTGCCTTGGAACCACAGAAAGGAACACCTTCTTTAATGTAAAACCCCAGGATGTTTGAGTACTCCTCCAGAGTAGGGACCAATACATAGTCTGACAACACGAAGCATCTCAGGGAAGGATCATAGAAATGCATCAAGGTGTGCAAGCCATTGTATTCATACTCACTGATGTTACGAGCGAAAGATAAGATCCAACCATATTTCTCTTTGAACATTCCCAACACTTCCGGACCGACCATATCCTGTAAACTGCCAATCTAACCAAGAGTGGGCTTCGGGAACTTGTAAACAATAATATTCTTCTTACTCTTCTTAGGGTCCATCCCAATGACCGCCTGTTGACTGGAATCAAAAGATCAGATACTACCTGGAAATGCAAAAATATGAATGTCAGAAAAATGAAATGCAATGCAAAGCATGGGATCAAGGTATCCACACAAGCTGGTTGCACTGAACAAATTGACTAATCTCAAGACTTTGCACCAAATACCCAGAACACCAGAGTAACCACACTGATAAGTTCATACTGATAAGAAATCCTGATAAGAAATCCAAAGTATCGGGTATGCTGAAGGTCAAGGTTACCTGCAAACCTGTAAACAACCCGCCCCTCTCACATGTGGGTACTAGAAAGGCGAGGATCCTCAATATCACGGACTCTCAGGTCGAGAAATGATGATACGTTCACCATTTTTGGTTTGGAATCATCATCAATCGAGGAGGCCTCAACTAATTCCCCTAAAAAAGGATGTCCTATAGCAAGTTCCCAGCATTGGGTCCTCGGATCGAGAATGCGTAATGGGTTTGCCATTTCTGGTCTACCATCATCACATCTCGGGAGGAGTACCGTTACTGAGTCCTCAGGAATGATCACCAGAGTCGACAGTTCCTCAAGAGAGTAACTACTGGCCTGTATCAACATACAGTAGCAGATATCTCCCGATAGAACCTCGTCTGGCTGTAGGTCTCGTGAACACCTGAACATGGCCAACACCACGGGAGCGTCACGCCTGCCCACGCTAATACCTATGTGTATGATCAAGCCTGGGTAGTGGGCTTATCTCTCATAAATCCCAACCTGCCAAACAGAAAATCCAGTACAACACAACACAGTCCAGCATAATAATGAAATGCAATGCCATAAATGTGGTAAATATAGTAAAATAGTAAAACAGTAATACAGTAATACAGTAATATATTAATACAGTAATATACAACAAAATAAAGCACCATAATAAACACCCAATGAAAAAAACAGACAAGCGCTAGGATTGACTCGCAAAGGGGATGGACCAGCAAGAGGTCAACCTGTCCCCGGCAGAGTCGCCAGCTGTCGCTCCCGGGATTTTCATCCAAGTACAAACGCGAAAGTGACGCAGAAACAGAATCGCCAGCAATGTGTATTTATCCCAAGAGAGGAAAAGGAAACACTGCGTAAACCTGAGGGAAAGGAAGAAGCATGGTCTCGCGACCAAGAGAAATGGGTAAAAGAGTCTGTTACATGAGGGGAAGGTATTAGCACCCCCACGTGTCCATCGTACTCGATAGGATCCACGCTTGTTGTCTCGATCAAAGGGTATCGTCATCTAGAGCTCCACTGCTACTGGAAAGGAAAAGGAACGGGAACGGAAAAGAACGAAGAAACAAGGGAAAAAAGAAAAAGAAGTGACTCGATAGGACTTCGCCGTCCTAGGCCTACGTATTCCCTCGTGCAATGGGAAAGTCAGAGTCAACGTAGTTCGGACACGAACTAAGGGGGGAGGTTACTCGCCAAGACATCGCCCTCTTGTGCCTACGTATCCTCAATCTAACCAGAAGGAGGAAGCCAGAGCAGTCGTAGTTCGACCTAACAAGGTCTTAGTGTTTTTTATAAGCGACGTTAAGTTCGCGTCCGCCAGTTAGGGTCGATGCCTGTTTACGACGAGACGGAAACTAACGTGCTCTTTTCTGAAAATGAGTTTGAAACTTAACGATCCCGAAGGATAAAAAGGTTTGAGTGTGTTTTGTGTTTTTTTAGACAAGAAGTGGATTGAAGTTTGTTTGCAACTTGCATTGCACCCAAGTCTACAACATAGGAACGAATACATCGCGTATCGTCCCCAACAGGACGTACACTAAGTACCCTAGAAGAATGAAGGGAGATCCCCCATACCTCACTTCCCATATATAAGGCTCACGTGCAATACACGTTAACCTTTATTAAGTGTTTTAAAAAGGTTATGAGATGAGAAGAGAAGACTCAAGGAAGAAGAAAACACTAAGGGGAGACTAATTGTTCCTAATGTTATCATGCAAAGGTGGCCCTAAGGTCAAGGTTTGAGAAACTAAGTCTAAAGATAAGAGAGGGATAGCACTACCTAATGCTTATCCTACCTCACCTTAATCAAAAATTAAGGATGAGCTAGGATCCCAAAGGGTGTGAGAAAGTTCTACACAAGCAAGCATTATATCATGCTATTCACAAAAGGAAAATACAAGTAAGATAGATGAGAGATGAAAGAAGAGATGAACATGGATAACCATCCACATGTTCAAGTGCCTTACCTCTGCCCCTACATAAAAGGTTAGTACCAAATGATTACAAGTAATGAATACAAGTAAAAGAAAGTAAACCAAACAAATGCTAGTTGCTTTAGGAAGACAACTTGAGAAGAAAACAAAGTTTAAACCAAAAGGGGAGGGTCCTAAGGGTTAAGGAACATCCAAGGTCAGTAGGTATAGTTCAAGGGTCCTTACCAAAGTTAACATGCCAAAGGAGATCAAACAATGTCAAACTATACACCAAATGTTCATACAATTAACAAGTTATACATAAACAATGCAAGATGGATGCAAATGGTTCATGAACATGAATAAATGCATATGTAAACATCAAAGTCAGAATTGAATGACATTTAAGAATGTGCAGAGATGTCATTAAATAGCATGAGATTCATAAATGCAAACATTTATCAAGTAGGAAGAAGTGGGAGCAAACATCATTCAAGTTCCAACAATGAAGCATACTTGTAATGCAAGTAAGAAATGAAGATGTAAGATGAACAATCATGTAATATGAATGCAAGTCAGTAGCATATGGCATTGGAGATGACATTTAGAAGTCAAGAATGTATGCACAAAGTCCACACAAGTATCATGTTGAAGCACATTGAAGATTAGAAGCAAACATGGTTCAAACTAGGTCAAACAAGTTCAAACAAACACCCTAAGATTTATGAACTTAAGAGACATGTGAGGTGATGTTAGAATCCATGGCATAGGGTCAAGAATGATCACAAACAGAAGTGGAATCATGTCAAAGTGAATGTGCAAGATCATACAAGGGTTGATACAAACATGTGCTCAAAGAAGGTCAAGTGAGAATGCACAATTACACAACACATTTCAAGTTAAAACATGTGCATACAAGTCATGTAAGGATGAACTTTGAGTGACCTATAACATGAGAAAAGTGACCTATAATGTTCATGCAACATGGGTTAAAAGGTCTCAACAATTGTCAAAGAAGGTGGCTCACAATACATATTAAAACCCTAGCACAAGTCTTCTAACATCCACACAAACAAACATGCTCTTATGACTTCATAAGGATCATGTTAAGAAGACATGAAAATAGATAAAAGGCAAGAAAATTGAGAAGCAATTAGTGTTCAAACATGTCTCAAAAAGATAGCTCAAAAATCATTAAGAATCATGCACAAACATGCCTTACAATCTCATACAAGTCACACCAACAAAGTACCCAAAGATGGCATTCAAAAGTCAATAAAAAATGACCTAAAAAATATATGAAAAATAGTATGAGATGCATCAATATATCATACAAGCATGTATCAATTGATATGCAAAAATTTACTTCAAAACCATGTCAAGCAAATCAAAGATGAAACATGTATCATGAGTAAATGTTCACACAAAAGAAATTAGAAGAAAATTCATGAAAATATAGAAAAATAAACCAAAATCAGAAATTAAAATAATCAAAAATTATTTAAATGCTTTATAATGCTCCATGAATTTTTTAGGAATTTTTGGATGCCCAAAAGTATTTTTAAAAAGCAAAAACCAAACAATTATGAAAATAAAATAAAAAAACAAATAGAAATGGCCAGGGGGAGTGCAACGAAAGCAATTATTCAGTTCAAGTGTGCTTTGGGCTCCAAAGCGTGGGGTGTGAATATCAAAGTGAGCCCAGTCCAATAACACGTGTTCATATGAGGCTCATAACATGTGGATCAGTCAAAAGTTTGACTCAATAAGAGCCATCAGACCAAGTCAACAATGATGATCAGTCAAAGTACAACAATCACACGCATCACAATGAGAGCACATGATAACAAGGATGAAACATACACATGGAATCACACAATTCAAAAATATTCAGAAATTAAAGAACGTGCAGGGGAGGTGGTTTCATTAATGCGTTGTCATCATACCACGCGTTGGATTGAAAATCATCAACGACTATGTTTTAATCTGAGAAACAGCTAGGGTTTAGGTGAGTTGATGAACTCAGGTGGCCGGAGAAGACTCCGGTCGTCTTCTCCGGCGAGCCTCCATCGTGTTCAGCCTCCAACCACCACAAAAATGGACAAACCACACATCAAAATGATCCTCACGACTTGTAGATCATGGATCCAGGCTCAAAAAACACATAACATGCACACACAGAGAGAATAGAAGGTTCAAAGTTTGCCCTAAGATTTCAAAGTAAGCACCTATGGTGCCTATCAACTATCCGGTGGTCACATTGTCCCTAGAGGACTCCAAAACAAGCAAAATCTAGCTTAGATTCAAAATAAAATTGCAAGAAAGTTTGATCTATGAACCTGAACTTCGATGAAGCTTTGAAAACAAGAAAACCAGAGGTGACGTTCCTTGACCTTGAGCTTGAGACTGAGTCAAATAAAGGCTTAATGAGCTTGAATTCAGTTGATGAAGTTGAAGTGAATCAATGTGCAAATCTTGTAGCTTCAGATCCTTGCTTCTACACACTTCTTAGATGCAGATTAATGGAGAAACAATCTCCAAAATGTTGATGAGAATGATGAATATGAAGCTGCGTGTGAGAGAAGCTTGAGAGAGAGAGAGAATGAAAACTCAGAGGATGTAAAGAATGAATGAGGTTGGCGTGAAATTCAGTTGGAGTTTTGCTTATATATGCTTGGTTAAATGTTAACTAACTGTGGTTAACAGTTAGAAGCTTGGTTGACAGTTGGAGAATGAGTTGAGTGAAAATGAGAGTGAAGAGGGAAAATGAAAATGAATTGAATGAGAGTGAAGTGAGAATGGCACGGGTTTGTGTTCATGTGTGGTGTAACATGGAAGCTTGTGGTGTTGGTTGTGATGGAGGGTGGTGATGTAATGTCACTGAGTTGGTAGCAGCTTTTCCTACAAGTTTCTCATTTCTCTTTTGTGTGCACACTTATGGCAAGGAAGTACATGATCATGTATGGCATGTAAGAATTGGTTTGGCTTTAAGAGGCAATGTAATGTGACATGGTATGGCTGATGTATGCGCATGATGAACAAGAAAGATGCAACAAGTTCAGCTTGAATCACTTGCTTGGTAAGGAAGAAAAATAGTTGGCATGTAGTGATCTTTGGAGGAAGAAATCTTCATGACCATGGGATGAAATGATATGGTTTTTGGTCATTTGGAAAGAGGGGGTGGAGGACAACAAGATTGGAGTTAATAGCAATCCCAATTGAATCCTTTAAGAAGTATAAAAATGATCATGAAAACACTTGGTCCCAAATGCCTTGGCATGCCAACCTGCCTTGGTCATTCATGGCTCCTATGCATGTGAAATGAATCAGCTTGAGGCCCCTACTTTGAGTTACTACATCTGCCTAATGAGTGATCAAATGAAAAATCTTTCAACACCAAAGTTGAAGAGGAGATCAAGAGGAACAAGATTGATGTTGAACAATTTTTCAACTGAAACCTCCATCAATGAGATATTTGGCTATGAACTTGTATACAACATGCACACCAAGTGTTTGTGAAAATAACTGCGTGCTGACTGGTCATGACTTGCCATTTTGCCTTGATTTGTCTCAACTTTAATTAATCTTATCTCTCTCAATTTTGATCCAATGGGCATGTTCTTGGTATGGTTTTGAACCATGGAATATGAATTTTTGATAGGCCTCCAAAAACTTTCAATTTGGAGCTTGGAACATGGAGAAAGAATGCTTCAAATGTGACCCTTCAACAACTTGCCATAAATGGAAACCCTAAGTTTCTAAATTTGGGAACTTTGAATCTTCCTTGATTTTGCTGAAACCCTTGATATTTATTGATCAAATCTTCACCAATGATCATATTTGACATGAGGAACATGAAATTGATCTTAAAAAGTCAAGAGTTGACTTTTTCCTCTGCACAGTTGACTTTTCCCCAATTCTCCTGATTTTTAGTCAATTGATCAATTAAAACCCTTCCAAACCAAATTGATGGACAATTCTCCAACCTTAGACACTTGAGGACATGAGGAATACCATGAAAACAAGTTTTGCCCAAAAAGTCAGAAATAAAATGATTTTATGGCAAACCCTAGTTTTGGTGCCCTCAGTCTAGGAGGAATCAGCACATCCTCCAAATCCTAATTCCTCTTAGTATGATGTGCATCCTCTCAAACAATGATGAGATATGCCATTTGGAGATGATAAAAGCTCAAAGACCTTGCCCATTGGGGTGTTGAACTCAAGAATTCCAAAAACCCTAATTTTGCACTAGTTAGGAGAATGTGATTTCCTTGAAATCTCTTGACAAGCTTGATCATATGATAGAGTGATAAACCAATTAAGATACCTTGAGGCTCAAGGCTCCTTTGATTTGGCTCTAGATACCTTGATCCCATGCTAAGGCCAATGATATGCAAAGATGATAATGCAAAGAATGCAATGAAACATAAGCCAGTTAAAGCTAACACATGAGGGAAAATTTTGAGGTGTTACACAAAGACCTCACAAATAATCCAGACACTGTGTTCTTAGCAAAATAACCAAAGATTGGGCCCCACTTCCACATAGCATCTGTAACCTAACAGACCGCTATTCAAACTCAGTATGCAAGCAGGGTTAATTGGAGACTTCTATTTCACTTCCTTAGTCAGCTCAATAGGATAAAAAATGAATTGAACTGTAGTGCCCAAGCGATCGTGACTCAGGACCACAAAAATCGCGCTACAGAAAAAATGGCGCCCACAGTGGGGCCCAGTCTTCTCTTTCTTACAATCTTAGGTAGAAAACCCTGAGTTCACAAAATGTCACAAAAATGGCGACTCTGCTGGGGAGCCATTGTCTGTATAAGGTGATAAGACTAGAGGTCTAGGATGATTAAGACAAATATATATACTACTTTTCCTAATTGATATATGTGTTTATTTTTCTGCTAATAGGAATGTGTGTGATGCCGCATGTGGAAAGATTGAGTATACACCTAAGATAGGTGATGGCAATGCGGGTAATCTCGCGGGGAGTGAATCCCAGTTAAGAGTCCCCGGTCAACCATCAAACTCAGTGGAGACTCCCTTTGCAGATACATTGCCTATACGACTCCGGTTGCTAAAAGTAGTGTGGTCGACTGGGTTATCTGAGAAGCTGAGGTTTTTAGTAGGCTGAAACCATTTTGTAGTGCGGAAGCTATCGAAAATAGTTGTCACGCGATACTACCCTCATCTGAGATCACTCTAGGATACATCAGCTCGCTGGCGATCCGCTTGCTGTTGTCATCCCAAGAGGGGTCAATGATTTTGCAGATAGGTACAAAAAATCACCAGTATAAACCTTTGGGAGGGGGTAAAGCCTTGACTTCATGACACCGACCCTTTGACCCCATGTTTTTTCTATGTTTTTGTGTGCTACATTCATACATTCATTTAAAAAAACATTAAAACAAAGAAAAATCTTCTCTTCTAGTCTCTCTTTTCCAAATTGAACTAAGACAATGATTGCAAATGTCAGATACAGAGATTGCACTAATGTATTTCGGTAGAAGGAAAACTCATAAGTACACCTTCAAGGTTCCAAAGTTAGAGGATTTAAAAGGTTTGGCGAGAATGATCATCAACCACGAGGCTTTCAGAGCCAAGTATGGGGGACTACTGTCTCTATTAAAGGTCTATGTAATCGAAGGAATCCTGTCCACACTAATCCAGTTCTACGATCCGGTCTATCACTGTTTCACATTCTTGGATTATCAGCTAGCACCAACGCTGGAGGAGTACTCTCACCTGACTGGTCTGCATATCACTGATCAAGCCCCCTTTTCTGGACTGGAAGAAATTCCAAAGGATCAAACCATTGCAAGAGCAATTTATCTGGACGAGTCAGAAGTCAGGAATCACATGACCACTAAGGGTGGAATCCAAGGTTTGCCAGCCCAGTTCTTGACAAAGAAGGCTCTATACTTTTCTAGTATAGAGAAGGTGGCCGCTTTCGAGGGAATCTTCATTTTGCTCACCTACGGGTTATTTTTGTTTCCCAACATTGATAACTTCGTAGATGTCAATGCCATTAAGATTTTTTTGATTGGAAACCCTGTACCGACCTTACTCGCAGATGCGTATCATTCAGTACACTTAAGGAATTTATACAGCAGAGGAATGATCACGTGCTGTGTACCCCTACTGTACAAATGGTTCACTTCCCATTTGCCCAAGTCTGCTGCATTTTGGGATCAAAAGAATAATTTACGTTGGTCGCAGAGAATCATGTCTCTTACCAACTCAAACATAGATTGGTACAATCGAACCTACGACAGGATCAGGATCATTGACCGTTGTGGAAATTTCCCAAATGTACCCCTTATAGGACCTCAGGGGGGAATCAACTATCATTCGGTGTTAGTTCGACGTCTATTTGGATACCCAATGAGGCATGTCCTGTGCAATGCTCATCTGGAAGGTCTTTTCTTCAAGGAAGGAGAAAATGAATGGGCACTAAAGACAGAAATAGTGCATGCCTGGAAGCACGTTCACAGGAAAGGACTAGAGTCTCTAGTAAAACCAGACTGTGTCTCGGTGGAACCTTATCTCCACTAGGTACAGACTAGAGCTCTCAAGCTGAGGATGCCTTACCCTCGTCAGGAAGTTCTTCCATTAAGGGACTCTGCCCTTTATTTTATGTCTGAGATGGAAAAGCTTCAGGTTACTCTCAGCAAAGTTCAGCAGGAGAAGAGGTATTGGAGGAACAAGTACCGTATTCTCAATGTAGAGTGCAAGAAAATACAGCAGCCATTAAGAGAAAAAGATGCTCTGATTGAGATTTTAGAGCAACATGCTGTGGAAAATCAGGATGACCAGAGGAATTTGCTCGCTCCTTTCACTTGGCAAAGGAATGACAACCCGACAATGGCCCAAGAGCCCCGGTCAAAGAAAAGGAAAATACCAGAACCAGCACCTGAGCTCTCCTCAGAGAGGACTCAGGGTCCATTAGTTTAGATTTCCTTTTTCAGCACTTTGTAATCTACTGTATTTCCGTTTCCGCAATCCTTTGAATTCAATAAAACAGGGTTTCCCCACTGTTTGATATTTGCAATCTAATTGTCGAAGTTTACTTTGAATAAACAAAAACATACAATTAATATAATCATTGCATATCATTCATCATTCTCGCGTAAACGCATTCTTCTTTCCTACGAATCTCACGTTTGTGTCTCGATTCTAGAGTTAAACTGTCTCATTCGTACAATACTCGAGCCAATCGTCAGAAAAAGATGGATGATCTCGAGGAAGAGAACAGAGAGTTGAGGGAAGAGATCGACACTCTGAAAGAGGATCTGAGAAAGCTTCATAACAACATGCAAGCTCTAGCAGAAGCTAAGATGCAACAACAACTGACTGTGATCTCAGAGACCACATTAGCGCCCGTAGTGGAGAAGTCTGATCCTAGGTTCAAAATGCCGAAAGATCGTCCCTGGGGCATGCCACTCAACTATATCCCGGAAGGATATATTTCGCCGAGCATGGAAGATCCGAAAAATGCAGCAGGAGCCGCTGGGCCTGAAGGTTACAAACTTCGGGAAAGCGAAGATGCCAAGGGCATGACAACAACTCCTGAAGGTTACAAACTTCGGGAGGCATCTAGAGTCTTGGCCATGATGACTATACCACCGCCCGTGGTACACGCTGTCCCGGAAGGACAGATTCCATAGATATCTTCCGGTGGAAACAACAACATGTTCGACAGAATGAATGAATTCCAGGAACAGTTCCTGGAAATGCAGAAAGAACTGCAAGCCATTCGCGGTAAGGATCTATTTGGAAGGGACGCCGCAGACCTCTGCTTGGTCCCCAATGTGAAAGTTCCACACAAGTTCCAGGTACCCGACTTTGAAAAGTACAAGGGTAACGCTTACCCTCAGAGCCATTTGGTGATGTATGCTCAGCGAATGTCAGCTCAGACAAAGAACCAGGAGCTGCTCATTCACTACTTTTAGGATAGTTTAACCAGTGCCGCATTAAAATGGTACATGGGTTTAAACCGAGCCACGATCGGCACATTCAGAGATCTGGGCGCCGCCTTCATTCAGCAATATAAGTATAATCTGGACATGGCACCGGACAGAGATCAGCTCAGATCGATGTCACAAAAGGACAAGGAAACCTTTAAACAATACGCTCAGAGATGGCGTGAAATTACCGCGCAGATTTCTCCACCTCTGGAGGAAAAGGAGATGACAAAGATCTTCTTAAAAACCTTGAGCTCATTTTACTACGACAGAATGGTTCCCAGTGCACCCAGTGACTTCACCGAGATGGTGGGCATGGGAGTTCGTCTTGAGGAAGCCGTCCGGGAAGGACGTTTGGTTAAAGACGCTGGATTATCAAGTAGTACAAAACGATACGGTAATGCTCTCCCTAAGAAAAAAGAGCAGGATATTAGGAATATCTCTCTCGGAAAGCAAAGGCGACGTTACCAACCAGTAGCAGCTGTAACTCCTGCTATTAACCTTGCGTCTGTTTCTACGTATCAACCTCAGGTTGCGTAGAGCCAACCTAATCAACAACAATATCAGTAAAGGACACAGCAGCCTCTTCAGCGGGCTCATCCTCCATACAACAACAACCGTACAACACGACCATCAGGGTTTGATCCTATACCCATGTTGTACGCAGAACTGTTTCCAGTATTACTGGTCAAGGGGAATGTCCAAACCAAGTCTCCTCTTACAGTACCAGAAAATCCACCTTTTTGGTTCAAAACGGATCAGACTTGTCCTTACCATCAAGGAGGACCAGGGCATGACATAGAAAACTGTCTCAGTTTCAAATCCGATGTGCAAAAGCTTGTTAGGAGTGGGGTCTTATCTTTCAAAGATACGAATCTGAATGTTCTCACGAACCCGTTGCCTCGACATGAGAAAGCTGCAGTCAATTTGATAGAGGGAGAGTCTAATGACAGCTATCAAATTCATGATGTACTCTTATTAAGGGCCAATCTGGTCAAGATGCATAGTAGACTGAGTGGGTATGGCCATGTGCCACCTCATAATTATCACCAGTGTGATATCTGCTCTAAAAATAATCAAGGATGTTCTATGGTGAAATCAGCTCTACAGGAATAATTGGATCTCGGGTGGATCCAAGAGCATCGAGTTCGTTGAGTCAACACGACCTATACAAATTCCAACATCATTCAGAACCACGACATCCGTGCAATGAATGTCAACTTGGTGGCGATGCACTCAAGGCAAAGCCAGTACCATAATTTTCTGCGGCATGATTACAATTCCTGTCTGACTTGCTCGATAAACAAACAGGGATGCTCTTTTGTACAAGAGGCCCTCCAGCGTCAGATGGATCTTGGGTGGATCCAGGACTATCATGATAGAAATCCTTATCAGATCAACATGATCTAAATCTTTGATATCCGTTTCATGAATACCAGCTTGGTGGAGTTACATGCCAAGCAAGTCCAACTCGGTTTTCTCACTTCTCACGATTATCTGAGCTGTAAAGTATGCAGTGAGAGTAACCAAGGGTGCGCTCTCGTTCAAAGAACTTTACAACACTTGTTAAACCATTGGTGGCTTCCGATCTATCTAGATGAAGGCACGCAACAAATCAGTGTGCTTAAGGGGAACCCTACTAGACGTCAAAGTTAGGATGTCCGATCTATGGAAACTGACCTAGTGAGGTTGCACTGTATTCAAAGTGGACATGGCCAAGTGCCACCACACAAATATAAACGCTGCAGAGTCTGCTCGGAGAATAACCAAGGATGCTACCTTGTGCGGGCAGCTCTTCAAGGTCAGTTGGATCGTAATAAGATTCACCCATGTCCGAGTTCCGAGCCAATCAACTGGACGCCGGACTACTTCGCTGATCAAATCAGAGACGTTGTCATAATCTCTGATCATCAACAGAACAAGGATGTTTGTACCATCATCCCTCTACTGGACGAATCAAAGGTTCCTAGCCAGGAACTGATTGAAGTTACCTACGACAGTCAGAAAAATCAGAAGGCTCCTGTAGTTATTTATCTACTAGGACCATTACCGTATGAATCAGCTAAGGTGATCCCTTACAAGTACGGTGCAACAATAATTGAGAATGGAAAGAAAATTCCATTACCCTCCGTCGTGAATATCACAGACATCAGTCGAGTGACACGGAGCGGTCGAATATTCAACCGAGGAGTTGGAGAACCTAACAAAGAAACGGAACTTCAGACAGAAGCTCCCAATCCACCAGTCGGTCAGTCCAGTAATCCCGACCTTTCAGAAAACAATGATGAGATGCTGAAGCTCATCCAAAGGAGTGAATACAACATTGTTGATCAGCTGTTACAAACTCCTTCAAAGATCTCTATGCTATCACTTTTACTCAGTTCCGAGGCTCACAGGGAGGCTCTACAGAAAGTCTTAGAGCAGGCCTTTATGGAACAGGATGTGTCAATACGACAGTTCAATAGCATCATCTCTAACATCACTTCCTGTAATAACTTAGGATTCAGTGATGACGATTTGCCAGAGGAGGGAAAAAGTCACAACATGGATCTCAATATCACAGTCAACTGCCAGGATGATGCTTTAGCCAGCGTACTAGAAGACACAGGATCGGCCATCAATGTTATGCCGAAGTCCACATTAATGCGACTATCATTCAAAGGATCCCCGATGAGGGGTAGTGGGGTCATCGTCAAAACATTTGACGGGTCTCGGAAAGTAGTTATTGGCGAAGTCGATCTTCCCATAACCATCGGTCCTCACACTTTCCAGGTCACTTTCTAGGTCATGGACATCTGGGCAATATACGGTTTTTTATTAGGAAGACCTTCGATACACTAGGTTGGGGCAGTCACTTCGGCACTACACCAGAAACTGAAGTTCGTCAAGAATGATCAACTCGTCATGGTTTGTGGAGAACAAGCCTTGATCGTGAGTAACCTGTCATTATCTACTTGTATAGAACCTGAGGAGGTTGTTGGAACTCAGTTCCAAGCACTTTCGGTGAGCAATGAGAATCAATCAGAGAAAGGAACCTCTATTTTCTCATACAAAGATGCTCTCGAGGGAATTGAAAGTAACAATACGAAAGGATGGGGGCAGTTTGTCATTCCTACTGATAATAAAACAAAGAAGGGTCTTGGTTTTTCTGCAACCTGTACCCAGACTGCCGACAACGATGAAATTCTTCATCCCATTCAGAACTTCTTCCACAGTGGAGGTTTCCTTCACCCTGTGCCTCAAGTAGTCCATACCATCAACGAGGGAGATCCCTCTAATACAGATGAAGAGTGGAAGTCCTATCTTAATGAGGACAGTTATATCTCTCAGGAAGAGGTGCCTATGCCATTTTGCTATCCCGCACAGAGTCTGAGGTTTATACCCAGGTCAGATGTCAAAATGATATACGGAGATTGTGATTGAGAAGGATGCCGTGCTCCACCAAACTCAATAGAATAGGACATTCTAATGAAAGACCACTTTG
Organism: Lathyrus tuberosus; assembly: GCA_022829125.1. Classification (NCBI taxonomy): domain Eukaryota; kingdom Viridiplantae; phylum Streptophyta; class Magnoliopsida; order Fabales; family Fabaceae; genus Lathyrus; species Lathyrus tuberosus. Next base: position 23,750,145 of record JALAZF010000021.1, on the reverse strand, counting down.
ACCACGACTATTATAGCCCAATGGATGGCCTGTCTATCTGGCAGCCGTACCAAGGAAACTTGGGGCAAGAAAACCAGCCGAACAATGAAAATCAGCTGAGCATCATTGAACAGAATACCTGCATCCCCACCATGTCATGGGATTAACACTTAGGTCATTCAGAAAACGTCCAGCGCAACGATGAATTCGCAAAGTTTGCAGGACTAGAATTCATTAACATGCTTTTCCCGAGGTCAACGTCATCGAGAGAGATGAATCCTCCAGTTCCAAAGAAGTGTGGGACGCCTTAGGACAACCAAGTGGAAAATACGACTATATGGTCAAGTACACCGCTCCTGAGAGCTCTCGTATCAGGCTCGAAGACATCCAGCCGACTGGATGGGGAGATTTTCCTGAGAACACAAACACTACGCAAAATACAACTGAGGAATCCTCCTACAACAACCCTGCCTGGGAGACAGATTCCAATGATCCTGCTCCTCCAGAAATCAGCATTATTTCTGAAGACAAATCAAGGAAAGTACCAGACTTTGTGATTCACCGAGGAGTTCACCGCCAATGGGTTGTTGTCGACGTTCCAAAGATTGTTCATAAGTCAAAGTAATTGCCATCTTTACTTTAACCTTTCACCCTGCCCAGGTGAAACGGATGTTTTGATAGGGCTCACTATCTGTAAATTTCCCTCTTCGCTTCACCCAAAGCGACAGAGTTTTGTTTTATAGGGCTGTAGTTTCAAGAATCAACTTGTTCATGAATAAAATAATGTCGTTCTGTAATTTCCGCATTAATTTCTATATTCTCTTTTTGCTTTTCCAGAAAATGGTAATCCTAAAAAACAACTCAATAATAAAAACAAGCAGTTTTCCGAAGAAAAACACTGTACACACTCTTGCATTCTCCCTATCTCTTCGGAAAAACAATCATCACGTCATTCAGATTGCTTGTTTTAAACCCTGTTGAAACATACGATCCAATGCCTTCTCCCAACTTTGAATTCCCAGTATTTGGGGCTGAAGAAGAAGTTGACAACGAAATTCCAGAAGAGATCTCCCGACTACTCAAACAAGAGGAAAAGTCCATTGAACCTCACAAAAAGCAGTTGGAAACGGTAAACTTGGGTTCAAAAAAGGAAAGAAAAGAGGTCAGGATTGGGGTACTGCTCAGTCCAACTGCCAAAGAGAGTTTGACAAAGCTTCTCAAAGAATTTCCCGATGTGTTTGCTTGGTCCTATCAGGATATGTCAGGGTTGGATACCAGCATCGTGGAACATCATCTACCATTGAGATCAGAATGTCCACCAGTAAAATAGAGGTTGAGAAGGACTCACCCGGGCATGGCCATCAAAATCAAAGAGGAGGTACAGAAACAGATTGACGCGGGTTTCCTCGCCACATCAGAATATCCTCAATGGTTAGCCAACATCGTACCCGTTCCAAAAAAGGACGGAAAGGTTAGAATGTGTGTTGACTACAGGGATCTAAACAAGGCTAGTCCAAAGGACGACTTTCCTTTGCCACACATTAACATGCTGGTAGACAGTACAGCAAAATTCAAAGTTTTCTCCTTCATGGATGGATTCTTGGGCTATAATCAGATTAAAATGGTGCCGAAAGACATGGAGAAAACTTCGTTCATCACCCCATGGGGTACCTTTTGTTTTAAGGTAATGTCGTTCGGTTTGAAAAACGCTGGGGCAACCTATCAAAGGGCCATGACTACTCTATTTCATGACATGATACACAAAGAAATCGAGGTATATGTCGATGATATGATTGCAAAATCTAAAACAGAAGAGGAGCATGTGACCCACCTGTCAAAACTATTCGAGCGGCTGAGAAAGTACAAACTCCACTTGAATCCCAATAAGTGCACATTCGGTGTCCGTTTAGGGAACCTTTTAGGGTTCATCGTTAGCTAGAAGGGAATTGTGTAACACACCCATCTATACCCCCAAGCTATAAAAGCGATAACAATTAATCAGAGTATAATTAAAAATTCACGGCATAGACAGAGGGGTCACATCAATTTGAAACAAACATACAACAACCTGCTCATAAAGATATGCAACAATTCAGGTAGCACATAACAAATGAACTTAGTTCCTAACACCCACACTTCAGATACAGAATAAAAGCGGAAAATCTGTAACTGAATCTCATATATATATATATGTCACAAAAGTTTGTCTGTCATATACAACATCATACATGTACAATCCAAAAGATATATATACATAATACAAAATAATCACACTCGATCTCCCCGACTACCCGGTGCTACATATCAGAGCCGACCGACAAAAGAATGAAGACCTAAGCTTCACAAAAAGACCTCCAGCACCTATTCTGCAATGCCTCATAGAGCATTAAAAACATCAGAAGGGTGAGAAACACAATCATAATATAATTGCATACAATTATATATAACACAAAAATACACATATAAAATATTCTCACGTCAACTTATACCAGAATTCAATCACAAAACAACACAATGTATATTTCATATATCCATCACCAAGGTATATCAACCATGCACATTACACATATCACCAACATACATATATATAGCAACACATCAATATCATTCACAATTCCACACACAATCAATCCATTCACAATTTTCCACACATAATGCATACATTCACAATCCTCACACGTAATCAATCCATTCATGATTTATGCAAATGCACAGAGACCGACACAACGACTCTATGCAATGTACATTCGGTACCATCCATCCATCATTCTCAACACCAGTTCACTCAGGAACTATTGGAACCATCGCTTGTTACTTAGTGTAACTCCCCGTCAGGCAAACGATGTTCCCCGTCGTTTTCGGTCCTCTTTGTATAAGGCGCACGGCATTTATGGATCGCTTTCAGTCCTCTTTGTATAAGGCGCACGGTCCGATCGATTTCGGTCCTCTTTGTATAAGGCGCACGATCGTCTATAATCATCGCTTTCAGTCCTCTTTGTATAAGGCGCACGATGTTATAGCGGATTCCCTCTGGAACCAATCTGTCGCTCACACCCACTAGGGCACACGACATCACCAACATGCATATCATGATGCTTGGCATACAATGACTCATGACATTCAAATGCACACATATATGCAACCATAACCATGCATATATCATCAAATACCACACATTGCATTTTCTTTCCCTTAGGCCACAAATCATCATCACAACATGTATCACATGCATTTTCATTTCACAACAGCACACACTGTCGCTCCCGAGATTTTCATCCAAGTACAAACGCGAAAGTGGCACCGAACAGAGTCGCCAGCAATGTGTATTTATCCCAAGAGAGGGAAAGGAAACACCGCGTAAACCTGAGGGAAAGGAAAAGCATGGTCTTACGACCAAGAGAAGTGGGTAAGGGAGTCGGTTACGCGAGAGGAAGGTATTAGCACCCCCTCACGTCCATCGTACCCGATGGGATCCACGCTTGCTTGTCTCGATCAAAGGGTGTAAAGAAAGGAATACTGAGAAAGAACTGAAAAAGGAAAGGAGAAAGAGAAACAAATGTAGGGAAAATAAAAGAAGTGCTCGCATGGGCCCTACCCCACTGCCTACGTATCTCATCGGGAGCATGAGAATCAGAGCGACGTAGTTCCCCTCACTAGGGATGAATTGTTTGTGTTTTTTAGAGAACGGCTGACGTTCTAGCTCAGGTGTTGCAGGCTCGCTGGTCCGAGTGCGTTACCATCTTGCAATAGAACGAGTAGAAGCGCGTTCGTGCGTTGAGAGTGAATGAGGTGAGAAAAGAATTCCCGAAGGAAAGACATTATTGTTTGTTTTTGTCTTTTAAGAGTTTTTTCATTTGTTTGCATATGATAGTGTATCTGAATCTTAGTCATTGGAATGTGTACATCCTCACATTCCAAGATGGAATGGGTAAGAAAGCACACTAAGAGTGAAGAAGACCCCCACACTTAGTTCCAATTGTCAAGGTTCAAACACACTAGCATACTTGTGTTTATTAAGTGTTTTGTTGATTAAGAAATGAAGAAGTGTTTTTTATTATTTGCACCTTCAACAAGTATTGCATTTAAGTCCCTCATACAAGATCAAATGTTTAACACATTGACCCAAGATGGGCTATATGCTACACATTCTAAGATTACAAGAGAAGACCCCTTATAATCTTTTCTTTATATGAAAGGCCTAAATGCAATAAATGCCTACCTTTGTTACATATTTTGAATTTTCTTTGAGATGAGAAAAGAGACTCAAGAGAGGAGAAAAGGTAAAACCTATATGGACTAAGACTCAATCCTAATTGAAGATTAAAGGGAGTGATCCTAAAGGTTTGTGAGGTTTCAACCTAAAATCTAAAGAAAGAATGAATTAAACAATTCACTTCTAAAGTAGAAGATGAATTGTAAATCACAAAGGGAAAGTGATGAGTTATTAAAAGAAAGCACATAAGTGCTTAACAAAACACAAAATGGAATTGTAAAAGAGAAAGGATAGAAGTTGAATGTGGATTCCTTATCCACACTCAATTGAAACTTACCGAAGCCCCTACATGGTTAGCACAATCACTTACAAGTAAAGTAAGAAAATATAGTGAACAAATCAAATTCAAACAAGTTGACAAACAAAGTAAAATGAGATTGAATGCTATACATGCTTCCAAGTCAGAATGTAACTCATATTTACACAACCTAATGTTATCCTAAATGAGCATACCAAATCATGCAAACAAAATCTCAATCCAACAAGAAGCAAAGAAGAAAAGGTGAAGTGACGTGAATGTGGTTCATACTTGTGAAACAAGTGACTTAAGGTGCAAGATAAACATCAAACATGCAAAGATGAAACCCAAATGTCACAATCAGAAGTCAATTAACATGCTATACATCCTCAAACAAAACCACAACTCATGGCACAAGTGCCTTCATGATCAAGCAAACCAAACATGAGGCATGCATTCACAAAATGAACAAGTTAAACTTCATGCTTCAAACAAATAGCAAACATGCTTCAAAAATTATGACTTTCACCAATCAAACACCTTAAACACATGCCATTAACATATCAAGTCCACAAGCAATGAATCAGAACCAAAGTCACTCAACAATTAGGTCAAAGTCTCATGGAAGTTTCATGCATTCATGCTCAAAGCAACACATCAAAAGTCATCCAAAAAAGACTTAAAAATCATCTCATAAATCTCAAACATACCTCAACATATTGTGACCACAATGCAAAAAGAAAGGCATCAAAATCATTTTTTATGATCAAGAACAAAAATGCACAAAATCATATGTCACATTAAGTATGCATACAAATGGAAATTCAAAAGAAATAATGGAACAGGGGCAAAATGGTCATAAAATCAGAAAATAAAATCATGAAAAATTTCCTAAATGTCTTAAGAATACTCATGAATTTTTGTAGAATTTTATAATGTCATTTGGTATTTTTAATAAATGGAAAGCAAACATGTACAAAAAAAGGAAATAAAATAAAAAAACGTGGAAATGGAAGGGGGTATGAACATAGCAATTGGACAGTGCAAACTGGTTTGGGCTTGAAAAAAAGGGGGTGGGAATAACAATCTGGCTTAGGTCCACTAAGCGCGCAGTCTATAGTAATAGTGGTGGAGCCTCAGTCAAATGTTGACTCAATCAGAGCCACATGATTCGGTCAACAAATGATAATCATACAAGTAATCAGATCTAACGAATCAAAATGCACACGCATGTTAATAATGATGAACGCACGCACACCAAACCAAGTCAAAGTCAACATTCAGAGAGAGAGAGTCACGTGAGAGGCATGAGGTTCATTTATGTGCTGGCCACGTATACACCCTAGGATTGAAATGATCTAACGGTTGTGACATGTTCTGGTTCTAAAACCCTAGCAAACCCTCACCGGCCGGAGAGGGACCTCCGGTCACCCTCTCCGGCCACTCTCCGGCGCTGCAATCAACCAAACAATCCAGAAATTTATGCAATGCACATCAAAATATTCAGGAAGTCACGTAGAGCATGAATCTAGGATTAGTTTTCACAAACAACACACAAACAGAGAGAATAGAAGCAATGAACTTAGCCCTAGGTTTTGGATCTAAGCTTCTAAGAAGCTCTATCAACTAGCCAGATGGAGGAGTGCTCTTAGTGAGCTCAAATCATCACAACACGAGCTAGACAGAATGCAAATCGTGCCAAGAAAGTTTAGGATATTGAAACCTGAAAATGTAGGAAACTGTAGTTGAAAGAGAACCAGAGAAATGTGCTTCCTCTTTGATCTTCAACTGGCCAAATAAAGGCTCACAAATCCTTGCAAATATTGATGAAATTCAATATGCCGTGGAAGACTCTTCAATCTCTTCAATGCTACCAAGCTTCAATGTGTTCCAATGCTGTGTGATGTTGAAGCTTGAAGATGGATTCAGATGTAGATGATGATGAAATCGTGTGAGAGGAAGAGAAGCTTCAGAGAGAGAGCTTGCGAATTTCAGAGGAAAAATGAGAATGAAGTGTAGTTGAGTGAGAGTGTGAAAATGAAGTTGAAACTGAATTGTGAAGTGAAGTTTGAATTTATATCATGAATTAACCATGGTTTAGTGAGTTGGTTAATTGAGTTGAGTGGGTTAAACTGAGTCATCCCTAACTAACTGAGTCAAGTTAGTTAGGGAGAGCAGTGCTATGGTGAAGATGGCTCATGGTGAGATATGGTGGGAGCAAGGAGAAAGTGAATTGGCACTGTTGTGTAGCAGGGGCTTGCGCATCAGAAACTTGGTAAGCAAGTTTGTTCTTTCTATTCCCATGTGTGGCACGTGATAGTGTGCATTGTGTAGGTGATATGTTTGGCCAAATGTGGAAATAAAGTGTGGAAGTGTTTGTGGTGTGTGTGAACCAGAATCCTGCAACATGCTATCAATGCATCCATTCCAACATAGGGTAGTTCGTGGAGGTTTTTCTCTCTACTCATTGAATGGTTTGGCAAGGTTTTGGAGTCATGGAAAAGAGGAGCTATCATGGAACAATATTGATGTTGAAAACAAGTCAAATGGAAGTGTACAAGGTGATGAAAAATTGCTTGAAACAAAAGGAATCAAAACTGGTGTATGGCGTAGTAATGGGGTTGGTTGGCAAGGCAACATGGCGCCTGGGTTTTCAGCATAACCAACATGACTTTGAACCCTTAAAACTATCTCATAACTTGATCAAACCAAAAATTGTCCAACATGAATATTGAAGATGACAATGCAATGAACAACTTTCATGTTGAAAAGTTTTCCATTTGAGGCCTTTAACCATGAGAAAAATGAGTGGACATTAGGCCCACCACATGTTTGTTAAAATGACCGCGCGCGTGCCCTGAAAATCTTGGTCATGACCTAGTTTTGAACCTACTTTGCTCAAACTTTGATCAATCATATCTCACTCAATTTTTATCCAATGGAGATGTTCCACACATGGATTTGAAGCTTAAAACAAGATCTTTCATTGAGGCAGAGTGGATTTTTCATTTGGTGCTCCAAATTTAAATGGCCTTGGTTCAAATTCTGATGCAAAATGGCCAAAACTTGCTATTTTTAGTAACCCTACTTCATCCAAAAATGGCAACTTTCCACATCTTGATTTTTTCATGATTCCTTTGGAGTTTCTTGACCAAATTTTGTACATTGGACATATGCAACATGAATTTCATGATTTTGGGCTCAAAAAGTCAAGAGTTGACTTTTTCCTCTGATTATTTGACTTTGCCCCAATTTCTCTGATTCTTGATCTTTCTTCCAATTGAACCACTTCTAAAACCAATTGAGATGCAATTTTCCACATACATACACTTAGGGACATATGGAATACCATGACAACAAGTTTTGTCCAAAAAATCAGAGATACCCTGATTTAATTGGAAACCCTAATTTCAGCCCCTTCTGGTTAGGAGGAAAAAGTGCAGTCTTCAATTTCAAATTCCTCAGAGCATGTTGTGTATCCTCTTAAAGGATGATGAGAAATGCCACTTGAGAATGACTTTGAATCAATGAGCTATCTCTTTTGAGGGTTTTCCTTCAATTTTTGAACCTCTTGCATAGTGAAAGATGTAGTGCTTCAATCTCCCATTGTATCTCTTATCCTTGAGGTTGTGGAAGATCAATTGAGATGGGATGAGACATGAAAGACCTCTTGGCTTGCCTTGAGGGCACTTGATTGACCTTTTGTGCTTTGAATGATCCCTTGATTGTCCACCTTCCACCTGATCACATGCCCTGATGGTAAGAAGGATGCCATGCTTCATTTTTCTATGTTAAATGCAATGCAATGCTAATGAGATGGATATGATATGATAAATGATAATGCCATGCTATGATGCCAAAAGGGAAGAGCAAATTTTGGGGTATTACAGCTGCCCCTATTCAAGCGCTGTAGACCTGAATGCCTGAAAGCAATTGCTTTCGGACTTTCAAGGTATATAGTGATTGAATACCAAATATAACCAAAAATTTGCTCTGGATGATGAAGAATAACAGGGATATAAACCCAACGAGACTGCTGGATTGAGTCCTCGATGAAACGTCGGAGAGATCTGTCTTTTGAACGATGCCAGACGACTACTGGCTTGCCACGCTACTGGTGGACTTTAATACTGTCTTTTATGCAATTCCAGACGACTACTGGCCTGCCACGCTACTGGTGGACTTTGGAAATGTCTTTTTGAACGACGCCAGACGACTACTGGCTTGCCACACTACTGGTGGACTTTAGAAATGTCTTTTTGAACGACGCCAGACGACTACTGGCTTGCCACACTACTGGTGGACTTTAATAATGTCTTTTATGCAATTCCAGACGACTACTGGCCTGCCACACTACTGGTGGACTTTGCAGCTTCGTGCCACCCGAAGATGGACTTTTGCCAATCCACTGTTGGACTTTCGCCACCCGAAGACGGACTTTTGCCAATCCACTGTTGGACTTTGAGAATATGCCACCCTTAGATGGACCTTTCGCCAATCCACTGTTGGACTTTTAGCTGCTTTGCCACCCGAAGATGGACTTTTGGGAATATGCCACCCTTAGATGGACCTTTCGCCAATCCACTGTTGGACTTTTGCCACCCGAAGACGGACTTTTGCCAATCCACTGTTGGACTTTGAGAATATGCCACCCTTAGATGGACCTTTCGCCAATCCACTGTTGGACTTTCGCCACCCGAAGACGGACTTTTGCCAATCCACTGTTGGACTTTTAGCTGCTTTGCCACCCGAAGATGGACTTTTGCCCATCCACTGTTGGACTTTTGGAATTTTAAAATCGAATTACTCTCTGCCTCCGCGCCAGACATCTCTGCCGACTCTGCTGAGGAACCACAATCAATGATTTAATCTCGGAGACTCCTAAAAGGATAATATCTCTGCTGGCGAATGGATGAACAATCCGTCTGCTTCGAATTGTCAAGCTTGCCAAAAATAAATTGGACTTTAAGATATGAGGGAATGACGACTCTGGCAGGAATTATTCCATCTGTTTGGGGCTGGATTCTGGTCACAGCAACTCCGCTGGGGATGAGAATTTTTAAATGACGTCCTGCTGGGGAAATGAGCCATTAAAACTCTGCTTGGGGATTTATTCAACCCAAGATCCTTTATAGGGATTATCAACCTTCTGACCCGGCTGGGGAAAGGCTGTACCATCCTTGTTGAGGAATAGATTCTGTCGATCTGATAAACCTCTGCGGGGAGAACGACAACTCAGCTGGGGAGTATTGCTGACAAGATTCGATGCTGACCTTTGTGGGGATACCATGACCAGAGATACGATCTTGCTGGGTATCAGGGCTACTCTGCCAGGGATATGCGAATCCTGGTTAGAACATTCTACTGCAACTTGCTAGAAAGAGTCCTTAGAGATCTGTTGGGGAAACCCAAAGCAAATCCACAGTAGTCTGCTGAAGAATATGACTGTCAAGCTTAGGATGAGTACCACAATGCCCCATGTTAGGCGAGCTTTCCCTTTGGACAATTCCGTTGGGGATGACGAGTTTATAACAAACTCTGCTGGAGAAAACTGCTTTAAAGCGTCTCGTGTTGGGGAATGCCTTTTGAGAGAATTTTACAGAAGACCAACTGTCCTCAAACTCTACTGGGGGTGACCAACACTTCATGCTGGGGAAACAATCATGCCCCATGCTTGGACAACACAACAATTCGTCCCCGCAAAGGATGTCATAAGAGGATTTTACAGAAGATCTAGCCTCTTCAAACTCTTGTGACTTCGCTGGGGATAATGACCATCAGTTTCGGTGTCGACGAGACCACTCTTTTGGGGAACCTGTGACCGTTATCGATATAGAAAAGCTTGTAGCTGTTGGAAGTACTGAATGAGAGAATCGACTTAATAAGATGCAACGGTACCCAGTTGAACTTAATTCACTGATATCGACCCGTTATGAACAATCGTCGACCGAACGATGAACGCCGATCTCCTTACCCATAATTGCCCCCGTCTTTTGCGTGGGGTGATTTATTGCTGGTCTTGTGCTTAAAATCATCTGCACCTGCTACCTGCAACAAAAGAATATGCCCACATGCCCCGAATATTGCGTGGCTAGAATCCACCATCCGGGAGTATTCAACATTCGAAGTAATTTCAAATATTTTTTCTGCGCATGTTATTGCAAGGCTGCCATGTTTTCAAATGCAATGTTTTATCAAAAATTAGGACGTTTTTGCAAACAAAGCAATAAAACAAAAATAGAAAGCTTTTTACTGAAATTCAATTTATTGACTGAGAGCCCAGAATAGGCAATTACATCTGGAAGCAATCCCTGGAAAGAGGTGATCGCTGAAAATTGAGAAAAGAAACTATCCTAATGGCAATGTGAAAACGGAATTCCACTGAGTTTCCATTCTGTTATGACCAGTATGTCTTCAAAACTCCCCGACCTTGCCTTCTGAGGAATGATCAGACCGATTCCTATCCTTCAGAACGTCAGTTGTTCAAACGGTGACAGGGTACAGATAACTCAAACCGTAGTCATTCGCTTAAATCCCTCTTTTGTGTGGACCGCCCTTTCAGGTTTTCGATCCACCAGGATACCCTTTTTTGCCTAAGTTGCCCTTTCGGGTTTTCAACTTACCGGGTGTACAAAATTTTTTTAAATTATATCCCTAATTTTTGCCCGAACCTTATTCTGTTTTTGGTTCGCCGGGATGCCCTTTTTTGCCTGGATTTTTTTATTTTTATTATCCAGCGGGTCTATTCATGCGAAGTATTTTTTGACTACGTCCGAGTTGACAGGGGATGAAAAGTCTTCGCCATCCATGGTTGTAAGCAATAAGGCTCCGCCCGAAAAGACCTTTTTAACCACGAATGGACCTTCATAATTAGGAGTCCATTTGCCCCTGTGATCTGTATTGGGAGGAAGGATCCTTTTAAGTACCACATCTCCGACTTTATAAACCCGAGGACGCACCTTTTGGTCAAATGCCTGTTTCATTCTGCGCTGATATAGTTGCCCATGACATACAGCCGCCAATCGCTTTTCCTCAATAAGGCTCAACTGATCAAATCTGGCTCGTACCCATTCAGCTTCATCTAGCTTAACATCCATCATAACTCTGAGGGACGGAATCTCTACTTCAACCGGTAGCACTGCCTCCATACCATATACAAGTGAGAATGGGGTTGCCCCAGTGGACGTGCGTACCGACGTTCGATACCCATGCAAAGCAAATGGCAACATCTCATGCCAATCTTTGTACGTGACAACCATCTTCTGTACAATCTTCTTGATATTTTTGTTGGCCGCTTCGACCGCGCCATTCATCTTTGGGCGGTACGGAGAAGAATTGTGATGCTCGATTTTGAAGTCCCGGCATAACTCAGCCATCATCTTATTGTTCAAATTAGAACCATTATCAGTAATGATTCTTTCGGGAACTCCATATCGGCAAATGATATCCCGTTTTAAGAAACGAGCGACCACTTGTTTTGTAACATTGGCATAGGATGCGGCTTCAACCCATTTGGTGAAGTAATCAATTGCCACCAAGATGAAACGATGACCATTGGAAGCTGTAGGCTCAATCTTTCCGATCATATCAATGCCCCACATGGCAAACGGCCAAGGCGACGACATGATGCTCAACGGATTTGGAGGCACATGCACCTTGTCTGCATAGATCTGGCATTTATGGCATTTGCGGGCATATTTACAACAATCTGACTCCATAGTCAACCAATAATATCCCGATCTTAACAACTTTTTAGCCATTGCATGCCCTCCGGCGTGAGTACCGAAAGAGCCTTCGTGCACTTCAATCATCAACAAGTCTGCTTCATGTCTATCCACACATCTAAGCAGGACCGTGTCAAAATTTCTTTTATACAGCACGCCATCTTTGTTCAAGAAGAAACTACCAGCTAACCTTCTCAACGTCTTCCTGTCTTTGGACGATGCCCCTGACGGGTACTCTTGACTTTTCAAGAAACACTTAATATCATGAAACCATGGCTTGTCATCAGACGTTGCATCGACCGCAAACACAAATGCTGGTCTGTCAAGGCGGGATACCTCAATCTTAGGTACATGGTTCCATCCTTGCACTTTGATCATGGAAGACAGAGTGGCCAAGGCATCAGCGAACCTATTCTCATCTCGAGGAATGTGGTACAGTTTCACTGTTGTGAAAAATGTCAGCAATCTCCTCGTATAATCTCTATACGGCACTAGATTTGCTTGGTGCGTGTACCAACTCCCTTTCACTTGATTGATTACCAAAGCTGAATCACCGAATATATCAAGGGTTTTAATCCGTAGATTAATCGCCTCCTCGATCCCCATTATACAAGCTTCGTACTCTGCTTCATTGTTGGTGCATCCGAAAGTTATTCGGGCAGTGAACGGCATATGAACACCTTCCGGCGTGATAAGAACTGCTCCAACTCCGCACCCATTCATATTGACAGCCCCATCAAACATCAGACTCCATTTGGATTCAGGGTCTGGCCCCTCCTCCGGGAGTGGTTCCTCACAGTCTTTAGCTTTGAGAAACATGATGTCCTCATCAGGGAAGTCAAACTTCATGGGTTGGTAATCATCCATTGGCTGTTGCGCAAGATAATCGGACAAGATACTTCCTTTGATGGCCTTTTGTGAAGTGTACTGAATGTCATACTCTGTCAAGACCATTTGCCACCGTGCAACTCTGCCTGTCAATGCTGGTTTCTCGAAAATATACTTGATAGGATCCATTTTTGAAATCAACAAGGTCGTGTGCCTAACCATATATTGCCTCAATCGCTTAGCGGCCCATGCAAGCGCACAGCATGTCTTTTCAAGCATTGAGTATCGGGACTCACAATCATTGAACTTTTTGCTCAGGTAGTAAATAGCATGCTCCTTCCTACCTGTTTCGTCATGTTGACCGAGAACACAACCCATGGCACCTTCAAGCACTGTCAGATACATTATCAGCGGTCTCCCTTCAACTGGAGGTATTAAAATCGGAGGTTCCTGCAAGTATTCTTTTATCTTATCGAATGCCAATTGGCAATCGTCATTCCACCTGACCGTTTGATCTTTCCTTAACAATTTAAATATTGGGTCACACGTGGCTGTTAGGTGAGATATGAACCTTGCAATGTAGTTCAATCTACCCAAGAAACCACGAACCTCTTTTTCTGTTCTCGGTTCAGGCATTTCTTGTATTGCTTTCACCTTGGCAGGATCAACCTCGATTCCTCTTTCGCTCACAATGAAACCCAGTAACTTTCCAGAACGCACCCCAAACGTGCACTTGTTTGGATTTAATCTCAGACGGAACTTTCTCAACCTTTCAAACAGCTTTTTCAGGTTAACCAGATGTTCCTCTTCTGTTCTCGACTTGGCAATCATATCATCTACATAACATTCGATCTCCTTATGAATCAAGTCATGAAACAATGTCACCATCGCCCGCTGGTACGTTGCCCCTGCGTTTTTCAACCCAAAAGGCATTACTTTATAACAATATGTACCCCACGGAGTAATGAACGTGGTCTTCTCCATGTCTTCAGGTGCCATCTTGATCTGGTTGTACCCGGAGAAACCGTCCATAAATGAGAACACTGAAAATTGAGCTGTATTATCGACCAGCACATCAATATGAGGTAGTGGAAAATCATCTTTCGGGCTAGCTTTATTAAGATCTCGATAATCCACACACATTCTCACTTTTCCATCTTTCTTCGGTACTGGCACGATGTTGGCTACCCATGGAGGATACTTTGTCACAGCAAGAAAACCAGCGTCCCACTGCTTCTGGACTTCCTCCTTAATCTTTAAGGCCATGTCGGGGTGAGTCCGACGAAGTTTCTGCTTGACTGGCGGACATTCTTCTCTCAATGGTAGCCTGTGCACGACAATATCCGTATCCAACCCTGGCATGTCTTGATACGACCAGGCGAAGATGTCAACATACTCGCGCAACATTTCCGTCAAAGTTTGCTTCACATCTGCTTGCAAGCTGGCACCAATCCTGATCTCTTTCTTGGCGTCCTTGGTACCAATATTGATGATTTCTACAGTCTCCTGATGAGGCTGGATGACCCTTTCCTCTTGTTTCAACAATCTGGCCAGTTCTTCAGAAAGTTCACAATCTTTCTCATCCCCTTCTTCGGCTTGATAAATCGGATTGTCAAAGTCATACATGGCCATATCAAAATCATTATCAGTGGTATCCGGAGGATCAAGTCTGCATGAACGGGTTCATGCCTTATTTTAGAATTTATTTTTAAGCAAAACAAAAGAAAATGAAACATTGCCATTTTATATTTTTTGTGCAAAAATAAAAACTGAAAGACAGAGAACAAAATTTGATTGCAAAACGTCCTTTATTAATGATTAAACATTGCAAATGCAACCATGGTGGCCCTACAAATGAATCTATACGCCTTGGGCAGAGCGCAAGATTTTGTCATGCATTATGGTTAGAAAAAAAACAAAGAAAAATTACTCTGTCTGAAGAGTAACCCGGATGACTTCTTCAACGAACCAGTTTTGCACTTGTTGTCCCGGAGCACGAGGGCGTACCCAGTTGTCCAGGTCACAATTACTGTCAACACTATCCTCTGTGGCTGCACAAGACTGGTCCATGTAGATAATTCCCCCACTATTGAAAGTAATGGGTCCCCTGCTCCCCGCATCTGAAGTTGTAGAGGGATGATAACCAATACCAAATTTGTCTTCCTTCATTGAGGTCTCTATCAACCTGCCCCAACCTTGGACGTTGCCTGCCCTGACGACCTCGACAGCTTGTTTGTAAGATGAAATGGAGGTACCAGCCCCAACTGGTACAGAAGAAGACTCAGGTGCATCGTCAATATTGACTGCTTCGAATGATTGGCACAGCATCTCATGAATTTCCCCATCCATTTCAATGTACTTGAACGTGGACAAGTGACTCACAAAGATGTCTTCTTCCCCACACACTGTCACAACCTGCCCTTCAAACTCATACTTCAGCTTTTGATGTAGAGTAGAAGTAACAGCCCCGGCTCCGTGAATCCAAGGGCGTCCCAATAGGCAGCTATATGCAGGTTGTATGTCCATTACATGGAACGTGGATTTGAATACCTGTGGTCCAATTTGTACGGGCAATTCCACCTCACCAAACACAGATCGTCGGGTCCCATCGAATGCTCTGACCACCAATTCACTAGGCCTTAAGATCAAACCATCAACTTCCAGCTTCATCAATGCCTTCTTGGGCAAGACATTGAGTGACGAACCAGTGTCTACCAGTACATGAGATAACACTGCGCCCTTACACTCCATCGTGATATGCAAAGCCTTATTATGGTTTCTTCCTTCAACAGTCAAATCTCTACTTGTAAAGCCCAAGCCATGGCTGACATTAACATTGGAGATTACGCCCTCGAGCTGATTAACAGTAATTTCTTGTGGCACGTACGCACTCTTCAACACTCTCAACAACGCCTGTCGGTGCGCATCAGAGCACAACAATAGTGACAGGATTGAAATCTTTGAAGGGGTCTGATTCAGTTGGTCCACAATCTTATAATCGCTTTTCTTGATTATCTTCATAAATTCTTCCATTTCCTTATCAAAAGTAATCTTTGTCTCTGCTTCAGGTGTAGGTGCACTTTCAACCACCTGTTTACCCTTATCCTTTGCTGCAGCTTCTACCTCCTTATCACTTCTCAAGGTTGGGGGAGCGAACAACCTTCCACTCCTTGTAAAGCCCCCTACACCCCCTACGTTATCAACATTTGGGCTGACTGATGACTCAACTTCCTGCTTTTTACCTTCGTAATATACATCTGCCCCATAGTGCCATGGGATAGCTTTCGTGGATGTGAACGGAATTGGTCCTGGCACCGTGATAGTGACAGGACTGGGCCCTTCTGGCGCAACACTCGCCACGGGAACTGCATTGACCGGCATTTGAATCTCAGCGGGAGTGTAATAGATGGTCACGGTTGATATCTCATCAGTGTCTTTCACGACTCTATCGAACTGTAGACATCCTTCATCGATCAGATTCTGTAAACCCATCTTCAACTTATCACAGCCGTTCTCCTGATTCATACACTCAAAGCAATCTTGATTACAGCCCGGGAACACCTGTCCCTTCAATAAACGATCTTTTACAACCAACAAAGAAGTTTTCACTTGACGGATATCTGTCACCAGATTCAATCTCCTCCCATCTTCAATAGCGTACACATTTGCTGCGCTATGATCAGGCATGGGATGCTGAGTAATATTAGGAGCGGGAGAGAAATTGATGGCTTTAGCATCAATCAAATCTTGTACTTTATGATGGAAAGCCCAGCATTTTTCAATGGAGTGCCCCTGAGCACCTGAGTGGAACTCACAACGAGCATTAGCATCGAAGTTAGGTGGCAGGTTTCCGGCAACCGGAGCTTTCATAGTACGGAGTTCTACCAACTTTAACTCGAGTAGCCGGGGCAACAGCGCGGCATAAGTCATAGGGAGAGGATCCATCTTACGATCCCTCTGTCTAGACCTTTGCTGGAAAAAAGGTTGTTGCTGTTGAACTTGTTGTTGGGGTTGTTGTTTCTGAACAGACGGTGTGGGGATTGTCACAGCATCTACCTGATAATAAGCTCGAGAACGCCCTCTGCCTCGTCCTCTAAACACAGCATTCGTATCACCTTCTCTTCTTTTCTGGTTACTAGCAAACGGTTTCTTCGTCCCCGAAGAGCCAGCCCCACTCACATCCTGGATCTTTCCAAGCTTTAACAGACTTTCTATTCTTTCTCCCGCAATCACAATATCAGCAAATCCAGTTGACGGACAAGCAGCTAATCTATCCAGATAGGCCCCTTGCAAGGTGCCCATGAACATATCTGCCATTTCTCTGTCTGATAAGGGAGGTTGAACCTGGGCAGCCATTTCCCTCCACCTCTGTGCATATTCTTTGAAACTCTCCTTGGCATTTTGTGACAATCCCTGCAATTGGGTGCGGTTGGGCGCCATGTCAATATTATATTGGTATTGCTTCAGGAACGCTTCTGCCAGATCTTTCCAATTCTTCACAGCAGCTCTATTCAACTTCATATACCAGGTCAAGGACGCCCCAGCCAGACTGTCCTGAAAATAGTGCATCCATAGCTTCTCGTCATCCGTATGGGCTGAAATCTTCCCAAAGTAAGCTTGAAGATGCGTTTGGGGACACGCATTGCCGTGATACTTATCGAAAGTAGGAGGCTTGAATTTAGGGGGAATTCTGACTCCTGAGACCAGCCCCAAGCTGGTAACATCAATACCCATAGAGTTCTTGCATTCTATGGCCCTGATCTTCTCTGCTAACTCATCATACCTTCGATCACCTTGATTACCCACATCAGCATCTAGTAGAGTAAATTGGTCTTCCAGAGTATCTTCAAGGGTAACACCAGCATGCCTACCATTCCCATTACCCCGATTGTTACCACCAGGAGGAGGGTTACCACCGGGGGGAGGAATGCCATGTCCCTGTGAATTGTCATGATGATCACCTTCGGGCCCATTGTCGGGACGCTCTACCAGAAGCCTCAGTCTCTCCTGATTTTGCGCCATGCCAGTCATGAGGGTCATGAACTGGTCCATACGCGCCCTCATTTCAGCCAAATCACTTTGCACTTGATCCATGATTCTTACTTGATTCCTTCGCGTCGAATATCGGTGAATATGACTCTCCGCTATAATGCCTGAAACCAAATAAAGGTTAGAGACCCCGCAACGAGTGCCTGAAAAGCAAGTAACAAAAATGCAAAATGATATGCAATGCCATGCAATGCCATGTTTGTCATTTCCGAGGTGCTTTATACCCTGATTCCAATCCCACCACAGAAATCTGAAGACCAGAAATTGTGATATAAAGAGACGTGTCGTGGTCATGTGCTTGTGCGCAGCTATCTGATAAAGAATAATTCTGAATAAAACTGCTCATACTCATTCAACAAAATATTCGAGTACATTTAAGAAAGGTTCAACCGCAAATGCAATACAAGGAAAAATGGATCCATCAACAAGCCTGATGGTAACCATTAACAACAAAATATAAGGAAAAGAACATCAGTCTGACAATTCCACACCCTTCAGCTTATCACTTGAGTATTTGATCTCCTCAAAAAGTATACGGGTACGCTGGTGATTCGGCTTTTCAATCATTTCTTTGATCAAGACATCCCTTTTCTCAAGAGCTTCAGTTAAAGAACCCATATGCAGCATCCGAGCTTCGTCATCACACACTCCTTTGTGTCTCTTTATGCCGGCTTGCGTCTTGAGTATCTCTCTTTCTATCATGGCTTCTTCAAGCTCTTTCTTGGTATTCTTCAACTGGCTTCTAACTTCTTCTAACTGCTCTTGACTTTTATCGAGACTTTCCCGATACTTTCTCCTCTGCTCATGTGCCTTTTTAAGCTCCTCGTCTTTAGTCTTCGACTGATCCTTTAACTCGGCATTTTCAATTCTGACTTCATCCCAAGCTTGACGAAGTTGAGCTAATGAATCCTTGCTTCGGGCTAAAGCCTGTTTTGTAATCTTGTGAGCCTGACTAGTGTCATCTGCTCCCAGAGTAAGTTTCCGAAAGTACCGAGCTCGGTCATCAAAATCTTCCTCTTTGTCAGCCAAGGTTTTTTCCGCTTTCAAGGCTCTCTTTTCCAACTCTTTGTTGTCAGCTAGAGCTTTCTGAAGGCATCTGCTCATTCCAGAATTCTCTATCTGCAACTCTCTGACCATTTTCTTCCACTTCTCACATTCTTCAATAGCCACCATAGTGGGTTGTTCTGGCTGTGCTGAACATAAAAGAGGTCCCCTTGAAAAGGGTAAAAGCAATTCCTTTACTTTCGTCTCAATCCACCTGTCATATTCAGGATAAGATCTACAATCTCCTTTTCCAAAAACTGCTTTTCCAATTTTGTGCTTATCTTTCCAAGCATTCACTACTTCTACCACCTTTGCATCTTTAGTTCCTGTAAAGAATAAAGATTCTTCCACATCTTGCTCTGTAGGAGGATATCTGGAAGCATACCCAAACTGTCGGATGGCCAAAACTGGATTATAATTGATCCCTCCTTTTCTGCCAATCAAAGGCACATTTGGAAAATTTCCGCATCTTGTGACAAGCTCTATTCTCAACAACCGGTGATCAAACCATACAATGTTATCAGCAGTTAAACTCATCAATCTTTTAGACCATTTCGCCACATCTTTGGTTTCCACAAAGGCACCTGTCTGAGGCAAATGTTTGAAAAACCAATGACTCAGCAGTGGAGTGCAACAACTAACAGATCCTCCCCTCCTTTTCTCATTCTTGTAATGCACGGAATGATAAAAATCTCCTAACAAAGTAGGGACTGGATTTTTAAGGACAAAAACTCTCGTTGCTTGCATATCCACAAAGTCTTGCTGATTGGGAAAGAAAACTAGGCCATATATGCAGAGAGCCAGAATGGAATTGTAAACCGTCCAATTTTTAGCACTTGCAGCCTCTTGGGCCTGTCCAGCCAGAAATTCTAAATGAAATCCGCTAACTCCATTTTTACTGCTCACACCGCTCTTTATCAATGTCTGATCCATTTGTAAAGCAGCAGCAATTTCTTTTACGCTGGGAGAACTACCAGAGAAGAATGGTATTGCCGACGTGATCGGAATTCCCAAAATAAATGAGAATTCTTCCAGTGTTGGCATCAAAATGTAATTTGAAAAAAGAAAGCACCTCAACGAAGGCTCGTAGAACTGCAGCAGAGTGTGTAAAGCATCATGCTCATACTTGGTGATTGTACGGACCATCCCAACCAAATTCCCGTAGCTCTTCTGAAACCTATCAAGAATACCCGGACCAGCCATATCTATAACTTTGAGCAATGAATCCAAGACAGGATCTGGAAACTTGTAAGACACATTGTTCTTTCTCTCGGCGACGATCTCTGTTGAACCCATGGATTGGAATCAGAAATGTATTATGCACCTGAAAATGACAAACATAACTGTTATGATATGATAATGCAATGCAAAAGGGCATGTGATCAGGTAATCAAGTGTCGGTGTCTGTATTGAACTGTGTGCACTGTGTCTCTGTACTGAGTCTGGCAATATCTGAGATGAACACTTAAATCACTGTCATAGGATACAATGTCTGAAATCATCATAGAATCACAAGTAAGGTAGGTAGGAGGCTGGGTTTCCTGCAAACCTGTAAACATCCCGCCCATACTCACATGTGGTTCTTAGAAAATAAGGCTTGTCAGCTTCAGAGGTTTGAGAAGCAATAGCACATTCAGCCCGTAGGATACAATGCTATGCCAATCAAAGAGGTCGTCCACTGACTCCCCTTAGAAAATAAAAGTCATCCTATGCAAGTTCCAAAGTGGGCCCTCGGGTGCGAATGGGTTTGCCACAGAATGTGGTCTGCCATTGTCACCACTAAAGAGGGATATTTCCACTAAGGTCCTCATGATCGGTCACTAGAGTCGACAGCTCTCTAGATCTACATCCTGGAATACGCAAGATGCGTATGCCACGACGTGTCCCAAGATAGCCTCATCTAGCTGTGAATTTCGTGAACACCCAACGCACTCCAAACGGCACGTAGGTCCCACTACTCTCCACTCTAATTCTAAGTGTATACTCAAGCCTGTGTAATGGGCTTATCTCTCAGAAATCCCATCCCGCCAAACAGAAAATAGCACAGTCCAGTATAGCATAATGTATCATATGAAATGAAAATGCTAAAATACGGTAAATACAGTAATGTACAGTAAAGCAGTAAATAACCATACAATAAAACAGTAAATACAACACAACAGTAAACACCCAATGAAAGAAAAACAGACAAGCGCTAGGATTGACTCGCTTAGGGATGGACCAGCAATAGGTCAACCGCAATACTCCCCAGCAGAGTCGCCAGCTGTCGCTCCCGAGATTTTCATCCAAGTACAAACGCGAAAGTGGCACCGAACAGAGTCGCCAGCAATGTGTATTTATCCCAAGAGAGGGAAAGGAAACACCGCGTAAACCTGAGGGAAAGGAAAAGCATGGTCTTACGACCAAGAGAAGTGGGTAAGGGAGTCGGTTACGCGAGAGGAAGGTATTAGCACCCCCTCACGTCCATCGTACCCGATGGGATCCACGCTTGCTTGTCTCGATCAAAGGGTGTAAAGAAAGGAATACTGAGAAAGAACTGAAAAAGGAAAGGAGAAAGAGAAACAAATGTAGGGAAAATAAAAGAAGTGCTCGCATGGGCCCTACCCCACTGCCTACGTATCTCATCGGGAGCATGAGAATCAGAGCGACGTAGTTCCCCTCACTAGGGATGAATTGTTTGTGTTTTTTAGAGAACGGCTGACGTTCTAGCTCAGGTGTTGCAGGCTCGCTGGTCCGAGTGCGTTACCATCTTGCAATAGAACGAGTAGAAGCGCGTTCGTGCGTTGAGAGTGAATGAGGTGAGAAAAGAATTCCCGAAGGAAAAACATTATTGTTTGTTTTTGTCTTTTAAGAGTTTTTTCATTTGTTTGCATATGATAGTGTATCTGAATCTTAGTCATTGGAATGTGTACATCCTCACATTCCAAGATGGAATGGGTAAGAAAGCACACTAAGAGTGAAGAAGACCCCCACACTTAGTTCCAATTGTCAAGGTTCAAACACACTAGCATACTTGTGTTTATTAAGTGTTTTGTTGATTAAGAAATGAAGAAGTGTTTTTTATTATTTGCACCTTCAACAAGTATTGCATTTAAGTCCCTCATACAAGATCAAATGTTTAACACATTGACCCAAGATGGGCTATATGCTACACATTCTAAGATTACAAGAGAAGACCCCTTATAATCTTTTCTTTATATGAAAGGCCTAAATGCAATAAATGCCTACCTTTGTTACATATTTTGAATTTTCTTTGAGATGAGAAAAGAGACTCAAGAGAGGAGAAAAGGTAAAACCTATATGGACTAAGACTCAATCCTAATTGAAGATTAAAGGGAGTGATCCTAAAGGTTTGTGAGGTTTCAACCTAAAATCTAAAGAAAGAATGAATTAAACAATTCACTTCTAAAGTAGAAGATGAATTGTAAATCACAAAGGGAAAGTGATGAGTTATTAAAAGAAAGCACATAAGTGCTTAACAAAACACAAAATGGAATTGTAAAAGAGAAAGGATAGAAGTTGAATGTGGATTCCTTATCCACACTCAATTGAAACTTACCGAAGCCCCTACATGGTTAGCACAATCACTTACAAGTAAAGTAAGAAAATATAGTGAACAAATCAAATTCAAACAAGTTGACAAACAAAGTAAAATGAGATTGAATGCTATACATGCTTCCAAGTCAGAATGTAACTCATATTTACACAACCTAATGTTATCCTAAATGAGCATACCAAATCATGCAAACAAAATCTCAATCCAACAAGAAGCAAAGAAGAAAAGGTGAAGTGATGTGAATGTGGTTCATACTTGTGAAACAAGTGACTTAAGGTGCAAGATAAACATCAAACATGCAAAGATGAAACCCAAATGTCACAATCAGAAGTCAATTAACATGCTATACATCCTCAAACAAAACCACAACTCATGGCACAAGTGCCTTCATGATCAAGCAAACCAAACATGAGGCATGCATTCACAAAATGAACAAGTTAAACTTCATGCTTCAAACAAATAGCAAACATGCTTCAAAAATTATGACTTTCACCAATCAAACACCTTAAACACATGCCATTAACATATCAAGTCCACAAGCAATGAATCAGAACCAAAGTCACTCAACAATTAGGTCAAAGTCTCATGGAAGTTTCATGCATTCATGCTCAAAGCAACACATCAAAAGTCATCCAAAAAAGACTTAAAAATCATCTCATAAATCTCAAACATACCTCAACATATTGTGACCACAATGCAAAAAGAAAGGCATCAAAATCATTTTTTATGATCAAGAACAAAAATGCACAAAATCATATGTCACATTAAGTATGCATACAAATGGAAATTCAAAAGAAATAATGGAACAGGGGCAAAATGGTCATAAAATCAGAAAATAAAATCATGAAAAATTTCCTAAATGTCTTAAGAATACTCATGAATTTTTGTAGAATTTTATAATGTCATTTGGTATTTTTAATAAATGGAAAGCAAACATGTACAAAAAAAGGAAATAAAATAAAAAAACGTGGAAATGGAAGGGGGTATGAACATAGCAATTGGACAGTGCAAACTGGTTTGGGCTTGAAAAAAAGGGGGTGGGAATAACAATCTGGCTTAGGTCCACTAAGCGCGCAGTCTATAGTAATAGTGGTGGAGCCTCAGTCAAATGTTGACTCAATCAGAGCCACATGATTCGGTCAACAAATGATAATCATACAAGTAATCAGATCTAACGAATCAAAATGCACACGCATGTTAATAATGATGAACGCACGCACACCAAACCAAGTCAAAGTCAACATTCAGAGAGAGAGAGTCACGTGAGAGGCATGAGGTTCATTTATGTGCTGGCCACGTATACACCCTAGGATTGAAATGATCTAACGGTTGTGACATGTTCTGGTTCTAAAACCCTAGCAAACCCTCACCGGCCGGAGAGGGACCTCCGGTCACCCTCTCCGGCCACTCTCCGGCGCTGCAATCAACCAAACAATCCAGAAATTTATGCAATGCACATCAAAATATTCAGGAAGTCACGTAGAGCATGAATCTAGGATTAGTTTTCACAAACAACACACAAACAGAGAGAATAGAAGCAATGAACTTAGCCCTAGGTTTTGGATCTAAGCTTCTAAGAAGCTCTATCAACTAGCCAGATGGAGGAGTGCTCTTAGTGAGCTCAAATCATCACAACACGAGCTAGACAGAATGCAAATCGTGCCAAGAAAGTTTAGGATATTGAAACCTGAAAATGTAGGAAACTGTAGTTGAAAGAGAACCAGAGAAATGTGCTTCCTCTTTGATCTTCAACTGGCCAAATAAAGGCTCACAAATCCTTGCAAATATTGATGAAATTCAATATGCCGTGGAAGACTCTTCAATCTCTTCAATGCTACCAAGCTTCAATGTGTTCCAATGCTGTGTGATGTTGAAGCTTGAAGATGGATTCAGATGTAGATGATGATGAAATCGTGTGAGAGGAAGAGAAGCTTCAGAGAGAGAGCTTGCGAATTTCAGAGGAAAAATGAGAATGAAGTGTAGTTGAGTGAGAGTGTGAAAATGAAGTTGAAACTGAATTGTGAAGTGAAGTTTGAATTTATATCATGAATTAACCATGGTTTAGTGAGTTGGTTAATTGAGTTGAGTGGGTTAAACTGAGTCATCCCTAACTAACTGAGTCAAGTTAGTTAGGGAGAGCAGTGCTATGGTGAAGATGGCTCATGGTGAGATATGGTGGGAGCAAGGAGAAAGTGAATTGGCACTGTTGTGTAGCAGGGGCTTGTGCATCAGAAACTTGGTAAGCAAGTTTGTTCTTTCTATTCCCATGTGTGGCACGTGATAGTGTGCATTGTGTAGGTGATATGTTTGGCCAAATGTGGAAATAAAGTGTGGAAGTGTTTGTGGTGTGTGTGAACCAGAATCCTGCAACATGCTATCAATGCATCCATTCCAACATAGGGTAGTTCGTGGAGGTTTTTCTCTCTACTCATTGAATGGTTTGGCAAGGTTTTGGAGTCATGGAAAAGAGGAGCTATCATGGAACAATATTGATGTTGAAAACAAGTCAAATGGAAGTGTACAAGGTGATGAAAAATTGCTTGAAACAAAAGGAATCAAAACTGGTGTATGGCGTAGTAATGGGGTTGGTTGGCAAGGCAACATGGCGCCTGGGTTTTCAGCATAACCAACATGACTTTGAACCCTTAAAACTATCTCATAACTTGATCAAACCAAAAATTGTCCAACATGAATATTGAAGATGACAATGCAATGAACAACTTTCATGTTGAAAAGTTTTCCATTTGAGGCCTTTAACCATGAGAAAAATGAGTGGACATTAGGCCCACCACATGTTTGTTAAAATGACCGCGCGCGTGCCCTGAAAATCTTGGTCATGACCTAGTTTTGAACCTACTTTGCTCAAACTTTGATCAATCATATCTCACTCAATTTTTATCCAATGGAGATGTTCCACACATGGATTTGAAGCTTAAAACAAGATCTTTCATTGAGGCAGAGTGGATTTTTCATTTGGTGCTCCAAATTTAAATGGCCTTGGTTCAAATTCTGATGCAAAATGGCCAAAACTTGCTATTTTTAGTAACCCTACTTCATCCAAAAATGGCAACTTTCCACATCTTGATTTTTTCATGATTCCTTTGGAGTTTCTTGACCAAATTTTGTACATTGGACATATGCAACATGAATTTCATGATTTTGGGCTCAAAAAGTCAAGAGTTGACTTTTTCCTCTGATTATTTGACTTTGCCCCAATTTCTCTGATTCTTGATCTTTCTTCCAATTGAACCACTTCTAAAACCAATTGAGATGCAATTTTCCACATACATACACTTAGGGACATATGGAATACCATGACAACAAGTTTTGTCCAAAAAATCAGAGATACCCTGATTTAATTGGAAACCCTAATTTCAGCCCCTTCTGGTTAGGAGGAAAAAGTGCAGTCTTCAATTTCAAATTCCTCAGAGCATGTTGTGTATCCTCTTAAAGGATGATGAGAAATGCCACTTGAGAATGACTTTGAATCAATGAGCTATCTCTTTTGAGGGTTTTCCTTCAATTTTTGAACCTCTTGCATAGTGAAAGATGTAGTGCTTCAATCTCCCATTGTATCTCTTATCCTTGAGGTTGTGGAAGATCAATTGAGATGGGATGAGACATGAAAGACCTCTTGGCTTGCCTTGAGGGCACTTGATTGACCTTTTGTGCTTTGAATGATCCCTTGATTGTCCACCTTCCACCTGATCACATGCCCTGATGGTAAGAAGGATGCCATGCTTCATTTTTCTATGTTAAATGCAATGCAATGCTAATGAGATGGATATGATATGATAAATGATAATGCCATGCTATGATGCCAAAAGGGAAGAGCAAATTTTGGGGTATTACACACACGTCATACAATATCCATATCAATAACACATTGCATGATACACATCAATTACCCACAATTACAACGACAAAAGTCGACAAAATGACACTATCTCAAATTCCCGACATAATTTAATCGGCCAACAATCTCAAAACCAGTTTAATAAGAAAGGACATGTCAAAAGCTTTCTAACGCACCAAACCGCGCCTCAAACCGGATCACGGATCAAAAGTTATAAAGAAAATAAATTGGGAAAAACTGTCACATTCGCATTGCGAAGCTCCTAGCGAGTCCTTCGCTTCTTCATTCGCAGTGCGAATGTCCTAGCGAACCAAGTCAGAACTGAAATTAGCCTAAAAATTTCCTAACGTTTGCAGTGCGAACCATCCAGCGAATCTTCGCTCCCCCCTTCGCAGTGCGAGTTCCCCAGCGAATAGTGGCAGAAAGAAAACAACACAAAATAACACAAAGTTCGCAGTGCGAACCTCTGGCAAATGCTCGCCCACACCTTCGCAGTGCAAATAGCCAATGAATGCTCGCTTTCCCCTTCGCTAGGGGATTCGCAGTGTGAACCTGCGAAAACCAGAAAACTCAGCAGCGCTGTTACATAACCCAAAATCATATTTTCTCCCCCAAAACACTTCCAAACCAACACATAGCAATCAAAACATAACCCAATCATGGTAACTAGTATTCTACAACATTTACACAGATTTCCAACCGCGGAAACATCGATTTCTACTCGTTTATCACATTTCGAACTATGTTGAAAACCAATAAAACTTCCACATAAACATACATAATCATACACAAACATAGTATAATTGAGTTTCGCACCCTTACCCGATTAAATCGTGTTTGAAAAGTCGGTTGAATCGGTTCCCTAATCCACAAGTTTTTCTCTCTTTTCTTCTTTCTCTTCTCTTTCCTTCTTTCTCTTTTTCTTCTCTTCTTTTTCTTTCCTTTCTATTTTCTCTCTTTCTATTTCTATTTTTATTATATGAAAAATATAATATCTACCCAAACAAAAGACCAAAATACCCCTAGACTCAAATACCTCGCAAACGTTCCCAAAACGCGATAAAACATATTCACGACGAAAAATAATATATTTTCAAATAAAAGTCAGAAATAAAATAATATAATAATAAAATAATCAAAACGACTCAATTAAATAAAAATAACTAAAACTGGGGCGTTACAAATTGAGGTTGATCCTGACAAGGTCAAGGCCATTCAAGAAATGCCTTCTCCAAAGACTGAAAAACTAGTTAGAGGATTCTTGGGACGTTTGAACTACATTTCCAGATTCATATTCCTCATAACCGCGACATGCGCGCCCATTTTCAAATTACTCAAAAAGAATCAGGACTGCGTTTGGACAGAAGATTGCCAAACCTCCTTCAACAGTATTAAGGAATACCTGTTGAACCCACCGATTCTATCACCTCTAGTGGAAGAAAGACCACTAATCATCTACCTCCCAGTCTTGGAAGACTCAAAGGGTTGTGTGCTTGGCCAACAAGACGAAACAAAAAGGAAAGAGTCTGCCATTTATTATCTGAGCAAGAAATTCACCGACTGCGAGACTCGGTATACTATGCTTGAAAAAACTTGTTGTGCTCTGGCTTGGGCAGCCAAACGTCTTCGCCAGTATATGATTCGTCACACTACTTGGTTGGTCTCCGAAATGGATCCAATCAAGTATGTATTTAAAAACCTGCTCTCACGGGAAGGATTGCCCATTGGTAGATGTTGTTATCTGAATACGACATCGAATACCACGCTCAGAAAGCCGTTAAAGGAAGTATTTTAGCCGATCATTTGGTTCATCAACCGATTGATGATTAGGAGTCAATCGGGTTTGAATTCCCGGACGAAGATGTCATGTATCTAAAAATGAAAGACTGCGATGAACCGCTACCCAGTGAAGGGCCAGAACCAGGTTCCCAATGGGGACTTATCTTTAACGGAGCTGTCAATCATTACGGAAATGGAATTGGGGCAATCATCATAACCCCTCAGGGTACCCACATTCCTTTCACCACCAGACTTACGTTCAAGTGCACAAACAACGAGGCCGAATACGAAGCTTGTATTATGGGTCTCGAGGAAGCGATCTACTTAAGGATCAAAAACTTGGACGTATATGGCGACTCAGCCCTGGTTATCAATCAGATCAAAGGAGATTGGAACACATACCAATCAGGACTGATTCCTTACAAAGACTATGCGAGAAGGTTGTTACCCTTCTTCAACAGAATAGAGTTTCATCACATCCCTCGTGATGAGAATCACATGGCTAATGCATTAGCCACTCTCTCTTCCATGGTTAGCGTAGGTCAATGGAATGACCTACCTAAGATTGACATAATTCGCCTTGAAAGGCCCGCTTACATCTTCACGATTGAAGCAGTCATAGACGAAAAACCTTGGTATCATGATATCAAATGCTTTCTTCAGAAACAAGAGTACCCACCTGGGGCACTAAGGAAAGACAGAAAAACCCTCAGAAGGCTGGATGGTAGTTTCTTCCTGAGCGGTTATACACTCTATAAGAGAAATTTCGACATGGTCTCGCTCCGATGCGTAGACAGACCAGAAGCAGACCTGCTGATAGAAGAAATTCACGAAGGATCCTTTGGCACTCATGCCAACGGACACGCAATGGCGAGAAAAATTCTGTGAGCAGGGTACTATTGGTTGACATGGGAATCCGATTGCTACAAGTACATGAAGAGATGTCACAAGTGTTAGATATACTCCGACAAAATCCATGTACCGCCAGCACATCTCAAAGTTCTTTCTTCCCTGTGGCCTTTTTCCATATGGGGAATCGACATGATTGCCATGATTGAACCCAAGACTTCGAACGGACATCGGTTCATTCTGGTAGCCATTGACTACTTCGCTAAGTGGGTCGAAGCAGCGTCATACACCAATGTAACCCGACAAGTGGTGGTCCAATTTATCAAAAACAATATCATATGCCGTTATGGTGTTCCAAGCCAGATCATTACTAATAATGGATCCAACTTGAACAATAAGATGATGAAAGAGTTGTGCGCAGAGTTCAAGATCGAACACCATAACTCATCTCCCTACCGACCTAAGATGAACGGAGCGGTAGAAGCGGCTAACAAGAACATCAAGAAGATTGTTCAGAAGATGGTGGTAACCTATAAAGATTGGCACGAGATGCTACCCTTTGCTCTTCATGGTTATCGCACATCTGTTCGCACTTCAACAGGGGCAACCCCTTTCTCTCTAGTGTATGGCATGGAAGCAGTGCTCCCCATAGAGGTAGAGATCCCATCAATCCGGGTATTGATGGAACCTAAGCTTATAGAAGCTGAATGGTGTCAAAGTCGACACGACTAGCTGAATCTGATCGAAGAAAAGTGAATAACGGCTCTATGCCACGGTTAGTTGTATCAGCAAAGAATGAAGAGGGCGTTTGACAAAAAGGTCCGACCTCGCGTCTTCAGGAAAGGAGACCTTGTGCTAAAAAAGATAAAATTATTTCTCACTGATTCCCGGGGCAAGTGGACTCCGAATTATGACGGCCCCTATGTGGTCAAGAAAGCTTTCTCAGACGGCGCCTTGAGACTCGCAACCATGGATGGAGAGGAATTTTCCTACCCCACGAATGTTGATGTAGTCAAGAAATACTTCGCCTAAACTAAAAAAACATCTCGGTGGATTGAAAACCCGAAAGGGCGGTCCAGGAAAAAATTAGAGACATGATCAAAAATCATCTCGGTGGATTGGAAATCTTAAAGTACAATCCAGGAAAAAGTTAGGGATACTGGCAAGTAACTACGTCCAACAGGGGCAAATTCCCCAGTAGCACTCACGCCATCCATCAGAAAACTCTAGTCAAGGTCATCTTCGACAGAAGCTCAGGATGTCCAGAATTCAAAGTTGGTAGAAGGATAGCGGTCGTTATGTTTCAATGTAGCCCTCTTCCCTTAAATTACCATTTTCTAACTTTGTAAATACTCCATGGAATCACGCGCTTGGCTGATTTCCATCCTATCAATAAAATTTGAGCCCTTGTGCTTTTGCTTGCAATTCTTATTTGTTTTAGCTTTATAGAACGACATTTTAACATGATCAACGATTCTTGAAATAAAACAAAAACTGAATTTACTTGTCAAACTTTTTCTGCTTTTAAAATAAAGATGGCAATTCTTTTGACTGTTGAACATCGAAAGAACATCGATCGCTACTCCAGAAGTAATCGAGCTTCAAAGTGCAGAATCAAAGTACTCCTTCTAAACCAGTACGCCTGAATGAAGGATCAGCTGTGTCAGAGACCGTATTCCATCTGACACTCCCCGGCAGAGTTCTTACCTCCTAAGCCCGACCAACGTAGCTCCCAACAGGGACTATCCCTCCTAAGCAAGGCATAATTGCTATCGTGAACCAGTGATGCTTTTCATCTCCCATTGTGGCCGAGTATCCAGTCGTGTTCATCTATTAGTCTGTATGTCGCATCAGTTTTGTCAGCATAAACATACATACATCATGCATTATTGATTTACATTCGCATTCATATTGCATCACTATCACTCTAGTCGGTCTTATCCCCTAGTGATAAAAGTCTTCTCAATCGAGTTGTCAGTTCTTTCCTCGTCAGGAATGTTGCATCTGAACAATCTCTCTCCTCCAGTTTATTTCTGGATTAGAATTGGCCCTCGACCACTTTGATAACTTGAACCTCTGAAAAACCAGAGAATCCTCGACAAACATCACTCTTCGCCCCTGAAGATGATATTTTCGCTTTCCCGGATTAAGGAAAATCCCCAGAGAAAGCCACTTAATCAGAGATTCGGCAATACAGCAGTTTTTCTCCGAAAAATCTGCTGACGAAAAGGTAATCAGCACCTCAAAATTGGATCACACCATATGGCATTTCTCCGAGAAAATCTCGAGAAAAGTATGATGTAACACCCCAAGCGGAAACAACCTCTCAAGAGACTCATTTTCCCTAGTAGATTCGACAAATGGAGTCTCCAACAGAGAAGTTTGTACACCTCTACAACTCAGACGACTGGGTTCCCCAGCAAGTCTGACATCAAAATGTTTCTATCAAATGGCATCTCCCCAGGAAAATTCAGTGAGAAGTTTGATGAAAACCGCTACGAACAGCGTCCCTTGTCAAGAAGTTTATTGATAAAAGAAACTGAGACCAGTTCCTTGGTAGGAAACCAGGATCGAGGGGAAGTTTATATCAGCGACTGAGACCAGTTCCTTGGTAGGAAACCAGGATTGAGGGGAAGTTTATATCAGCGACTGAGACCAGTTCCTTGGTAGGAAACCAGGATCGAGGGGAAGTTTATTTCAAAAGAAAACTGAGACCAGTTCCTTGGCTAAAAACCAGGATCGAGGGGAAGTTTATATCAGAAACTGAGACCAGTTTCTTGGTAGGAAACCAGGATCGAGGGGAAGTTTATTTCAAAAGAAAATTGAGACCAGTTCCTTGGCTAAAAACCAGGATCGAGGGGAAGTTTATATTAGAAACTGAGACCAGTTCCTTGGTAGGGAACCAGGATCGAGGGGAAGTTTATATCAGCGACTGAGACTAGTTCCTTGGTAGGAAACCAGGATCGAGGGGAAGTTTATTTCAGAAACTTAGACCAGTTCCTTGGTAGGAAACCAAGATCGAGGGGAGGTTTATTTCACCAACTTAGACCAGTTCCTTGGTAGGAAACCAGGATCGAGGGGAAGTTCAATTCAGAAAACTGAGACCAGTTCCTTGGTAAGAAGCCAAGATCGAGGGGAAGTTTACCTTTTCTAAGCATCATTTCTTAGCAAAAGAAGATGAATGCGTAAGCTACCATTCATAACCGCCATCAAAATTTCGGGTATTCCAATATTTAATCCTCTTGCACCCCGAATGCCCGAATACCTTCGCCATTCACACCTTCGGGTCCAAGAAGATTAAATAGGGGCATCTGTTATACCCCATATTTTGGCCACTAAGATTTCCCATCATTGTGTAAATCATCATCACAATATGGGTAAACCATCATACCTCGTCAGTCTCCCCAAAGATGGGTGAACATTCACTACAATCAGACTTAGGGTTTCAACCCCTCTCAGAGCTCTTAAACAAAGGATCAATCAAGGAATGACATGATCTTCAACTTGTCTAACCTCTCAAACAACCACAATGGATCAAGAGGACTCCCACATCAAGGATTAAGCACAAAGCTGCAACTTCCCGAGTGGATTAAGCCTCAAGATCGCCAGTGTCACCAAATTAGGGTTTTGGTCGACTAAGGCCTCCAGATGGATATTTTCCTCTGGGCATGAGCCATTACTTCAAAGTAAAATCTAAAGTACTGCATGGAACCTTATGGACCCAATCATCAAGTCAATTTTGCCTCAGGGGTTGCATTTATCAAAAATCAGGAATTAGGGTTTCTTGACCTAATTCACCCCTAAGTTGACTTTTGGGACAAAACATGAGCCAAGACCTCAAGAGAGGATTTGAGGGTCCCTAATACACTACATTGATCCATTTACAACAATGGATTGATCCAAGAAGCTTGAGCAACAAGTTTCAAGTTCATCAGAACCACAATTAGGGTTTCGCGAGAAAAGTCAACTGTGCCTTTGACTTTTGACCAGGACATGCTCCCAAACCTTGGGACATGATTCAATATACCCTATAACACCTATGAAATCAATCCATAAAGTTTGATTTAGGTCAAGGACTTGATTTCATAGAGGATCGCATCGTTTGGAATTCATCTGATAAAAAGTCAACTATGCCCAAAAGTCAAAGTTTGACTTTTTGATTTTTTGATCAATTATGGTCCCCTAACACTAAAATGATGTTAATGTGTGATTGGAATCATCATTCATCAAGAAAAATCAAGAAAAGTTGGGTAACTTGTAAAAGGGGTAACCATAAAAAACCTAGAAATTTTCTAAGTTATGGAACAAAGTGGCTAGGGTACCAACTTTGGAGGATCATAACTCCTAAACCACAAGGCCATTTTCCCCATTCAAAGCTGGATGTGTAGCTCTCATGGCCCTCTACAAAAGCTTCAAACACAACTCATTCCAATTCCTCATGAATTTTAAGTTATGGAATGATCAAAATCACAAAAAGTGAAAATGACACTTTTTTCCAACACTTAGTGAAATTTTCACTAAGTCAGAATATGCCTTCACTTTTTTCCAAATGTAGGGGCATTTTTCACTCGGATCCAAAGAGTATCAAAACCAACTATGATCAAACAGTTATTGTATCATATGAGGGCTTTCCAAAATGGCCAAGAACTCCATCAAATTCCACTTGAGCCATGAGATATGACAATGGCAATATGCCTTGCTGAAAACTGTCAAAGCAAGGCAGATTTGTGTATTTTGCTCGATTTGCAAAATTTGTGCAAATGACAAACACACATATCCATCTGAACACCTCAGGGGGAGACCAAGGAGGGACAAACACTGATCCATAAGCCTCCCAAGTCTTTGGAACCAAAAGTAGCATGCCAAACCTATAAATCCCTAAAAGAGGGACAAGACTCCAATTTTGTTTTGGAGCATTCAATTGATGCACCAAGGTGGCATGGACTGAGCCATTTCCACCTGAATTCAGTCAAGACATATCCAAGACCAAGGGAACCAGCAGCCTGTGCCCTAACCTCTAGTCAATGGCTAAAGGAAACTTGGATTCTCATTGATCAACATTGGCCAAACCTTTGCAGCAGTTTCCATTCACTATTGCTTGAAAAACAAACTTGCTCCACTATAAATAGAGCTCATTTATGATCAGTTTGAGTACACCAAAGCCATCAAACAGATGCTTTCCTCAAAATCACCTTCTCACTTCCAAATTTTCCTTCCAACCAAACCAATCACACACACACACACCTCATAAACATCATATAGAAGTGATCCAAACACTTAAACAACATCTAGAACACTGATTTCTCATAATCACCAGCCAGCTGCTCAAGGTTTTAACCAATTTGTAGTTGGGATACCATCTTCAGTTCCAGCTTGTTTCAAACCATTCCAAGCACTCAGGCACATCACTTGGCACCTAGGGAAGCTATCCACATCATTGGAACCTAGCTGTAACACCTCTAACCCAAAACACGATCACCAGCTACCAGAGGTAAGCATGAGCTCTTCTAACTCTATGATCCATGCATTTTTTTGCTGTACAATAATTTGGCCATATGTTCATAATCATGCATAGAGTGTTTTCCCTCAATCAATTACTTTGTTTGAATCGTGTATGGAAATTCTGAGCCTTCATGCAAATTTTAGGGTTCTTAAGGTTTCTCTTTGATTTCTTATTCCATGTTTAAAATAAATGAAATTAAAGACCATAAACATGATCGTGAGGTGAAAACGAGCAAATTGATATGTAGATTGCATGATATAATCAAGTATTCAGTGAGATTGGATAGAAAACGTAAATCTGCAGAAACAGAGGGTGGCGCGTGTTTTTGCCATTGTTCTTGGCGCCCTTTTTCAAAATTTGAATTTTTGAATTTTTGTGATTTTATTTAATTGATTCAAAAATTAATTTCTCTCTGAGTTTTAATGATTTTGAGTTGATTCTTTTTTTAATAATTCAAAAAAATGTTAAAATATTTTATTTTACCAAAAAATCCCAAAAATATTATTTATTTCATATATTTGATAATTTTGTAAAGAATTAATGTTTTATTTGTTTTTAGCATTTGAAATATTTTTTCTCCCTTGATTTTCCAAACTTGATTTATTTCCAATCATTTTGTGGATATAAACATGATTTTTCAAACATTAATCCAAGATCACAATTTGTTTTCACACATGTTTAACAATTTTGATCATTTTAATTGAATTTTTATTCAATTAAAATATATTTTGAAAACAAATTAGGATTTTTTATTAATTCAACCCTCATCAAACTTTATTCAAAACACTTTGGGCCTCTAATAGAGTGTAAGACCCAATCCCCTTTTAACTAAAACATTTTTGGGCCTTAGATATTGTATAAGTCCCTCTGCGTTAAAAGAAAAATCTCGGCGCAATCGCCAGTTCAAAAATAAATCATTTGGGCCTACCCTCGTGTTATAAGCCTCATTTCGTTTCTTTAAATTTCTTTGGGCCTCTAGTAGAGTGTAAGACCCAACCCTTTTTGAAAAACAAAATGATTTGGGCCTCAGTGTATTGTATAAGTCCCGATCCCATCAAAAGTTCGGCGCGATCGTCGCCTTTTTAACAAAAACTTTTTGGGCCTCTCCTTGAGCTGTAAGCCCCACCACTTGTACAAAAATAAATCATTGGGCCTCTAATAGAGTGTAAGACCCATCCGTTGTAGATAAAACCTTTTTGGGCCTCAATGCATTGTATAAAACCCAGTACGTAAAAGAAATCTCGGCGCGATCGTCATTTTTCAAGCAAAATCATCTAGGCCTACCCTCGTGTTATAAGCCCCATTCCTTGAACACCTTTGGGCCTCTTGAGAGAGTGTAAGACCCATCCCTGTGTACAAAAAACCTTTTTGGGCCTCAGTCACTTGTATAAGTCCCTGTATAATTTCAAAACAACAGTGCAATCATCGATAAAACCTTGGGCCTCTCCTTGAGCTGTAAGCCCTAACAATATTTTCGAAGCACTTTCTCCTTTGATTTTGAATATAATATTGTTATCAAAGTTTTCTTTGTTGAACAACTAACAAAACAGCTTGGAAGCTCTACAACCGAGTAAGTGTTTTACCCGCTTTCATATATATATATATATCTGTATTGTGGGGCTGCTCACTGTAAGTCTTCTTTCACATCCTTTTATATACTTGTCAAATATCAACTGTGTAATAATAGTATAGTTATTTAGATTTTTCCCCGAAAACTACGTCTAGCACTAGGTAAAGCCTTGTTGGTCACTCTTAAATACAAACAAAACTAGATCCCCATAGGATTACTAGATACAGTCTTCCCTCCTCTTGGGGTTAAACAATATGGAGACGTGAAAGACAGCATTCTCAGTGAACCCTTTCTCAGACTATCACCCTTAGACATTTTCAAAGTAACTCTACTCCCCAGAGATGATATTTTCTCCATGAATGGCATCTCTTGAGTTTCTTCCAAATTCTCGGACTTTCCTGGCTTGATCTATTCTCAATGAATGGCATGTCTTGAACTTCTTGGGTTTTGGGGACCCACGGGCTTCTTAAAAGCATCCCCGCCTCCTCTTGGGCGTTGTACAAGGACCCTTCGGCTTCTTAAAAGCTCTCATGCCTTCTCTTGGGCATAGTACAAGGACCTAGAGACCTCTACAGGTATAGGATCATAACCTAGTCATCAATTCGCTAGAGCTATCTTTCTGAGTAAAGTGTCAGACTAGTTAATGGGTTGACCTTCATCCCTTAACATACCAGCCTTCTCTTGGGCATCATACAAAGACCATTCACTATTTGAGAATCAATTTCTCAAAATACCAGTAGACTTGGATAGTCTCAATACCCTTTGGATTTCCCATTTCCTTAAAGAACAGGAAATAACCCTGATCTTCTGATCAGTACTAAAGCACAGCCTTACCTTTAATCATTCCCTTTATAAGAACTGATTTTCTCTTTCATCCAACATACTAGACCTGTCACCAAACTGAAATAGTCAGCAGCACAATTAGCCTCCTCTTGGGCTTTGTACAATGATTCTCCCCACACTCTCTTGTTGAGTATAAAAGACTCTCTTGTTGAGTCAAACATCTTTTAGCCTCCATCTCGGGCTTCGTACGAGACACAAAACACTCTCTTGTTGAGTATAAAAGATTATCTTGTTGAGTCAAAACCCCTTTTTTTAGCCTCCGTCTTAGGCTTCGTACAAGATAGATAAAATCACTCTCTTGTTGAGTATAAAAGACTCTCTTGTTGAGTCAACCACTTTTAGCCTCCATCTCGGGCTTCGTACGAGATAGAAAAACACTCTCTTGTTGAGTATAAAAGACCCTCTTGTTGGGTCACAAACCCTTTAGCCTCCGTCTTGGGCTTCGTACAAGACATATAAAAGTACCCTCTTGTTGGATCACTAGCCTCCTCTTAGGCTTGGTATAAAGAAAATCCCGGTTGAGTCAATCAACCTTTTAGCATCAAACTTGTGCCTTGCTCACAGCATACAAACATTAACATCTCCTCTTTAGAGATGACAAATTCTCTCTCAGCCAAACCCTTTAGCTTCACATCTTAGGCTTTGAACAAGATACAAACCACCTTTAGCTTCACATCTTGGGCTTTGAACAAGATACATATACTCCTTTTAGCTTCATATCTTGGGCTTTGAACAAGACACCAAAACAACCTTTTTCCTCCCATAGAATAGGAGGAACTACGATCGCTCTGATTTCCCTGTTTCGTCAAACGGGAATACGTAGGCATAAGATTGAAAAAAATCTTAGCGAGCATACTATTTAAAAACCCAAAATCCAGTACCTCTATCAATCAACCCAAAAGCATCAAATCTAAACACATTATCAAAGACCTCACAAATAATCCAAACACTGTGTTCTTAGCAAAATAACCAAATATTAGGCCCCACTTCCACATAGCATCTGTAACCTAACAGATCGCTGTTCAAACTCAGTATGCAAGCAGGGTTAATTGTAGACTTCTATTTCCCTTCCTTAGTCAGCTCAATAGGATAAAAAATGAATCAAACTGTAGTACCCAAGCAATTGTGACTCAGGACCCCAAAAATTGCGCTACACACGTAAAATATCCTCACCAGAGTCAGATAAATTTCCCATTTCAGCCTTCGTCTTAGGCTTTGTACAAGACACATAAAATTCTCCCCAATGGAGTCAAAAAGATCTGTATAAGCATTTCCCCAACGGAGTCCATTCTTCTTAGCTTCCTTTAAAGCTTTGAGAATTAAATTCCCTTTAAGCAGAGTAAAAACCCTTTTAGCCTCAATCTTGGGCTTTGTACAAGACAGACAGAACATTTTCCCCAGAGAAGTTAAACTTTTAGCCTCCTCTTAGGCTTTGTATAATGATATCCCCAAAGAGTCCGTCTCTTTTTAGCCTCAATCTTGGGCTTTGTACAAGACAGATAAAACACTCTCTTGTTGACTCGGTCTTATCTAGCCTCCTCTTAGGCTTTGTATAAAGAAATCCCCCAGCCGGGTCAATCAACCTCTTAGCATCAAACTGGTGCTTTGATCAAGGCATACAAAAATCAACAATTCCTCTTTAGAGATGACAAATTCTCTCTCAGCCAAAACCCTTTAGATTCATATCTTGGGCTTTGAACAAGATACAAATCACCTTTAGCTTCATGTCTTAGGCTTTGAACAAGACACCAAAATATCTTTTTCCTCTCTTAGAATAGTGTCATACCCCAAATTTTGACCACTAAGATTCCCCATCATTGTGCAAATCATCATCACAATATGGATGTACCATCATGCCTCATTAGTCTCCCCAAAGATGGGTGAGCACTCACTACAAACAAAAATTAGGGTTTCAAACCCTCTTTGAGCCTTAGACAATGGATCAATCAAGAAATGACATGAACTTCAACTTGTCTAACCTCTCAAACCTCTACAATGGATCAAAAGGACTCCCACTTCAAGGATTAAGCACAAGGCTGCTTCCTTCTAAGTGGATTAAGCCTCAATATCGCCAGTGTCACCATATTAGGGTTTGGTCGACCAGGGCCTCCAGATGGAATTTTTCCTCTGGGTATGAGCCAATGCTTTAAAGTATATCCTAATATGCTCCATGGAACCTCATGGATTCCCAATCATCAAGTCAATTTTGACCTAAGGGGATGCATTCATCAAAAATCAGGAATTAGGGTTTCTTGACCTAATTCACCCCTAAGTTAACTTTTAGGACAAAACATGTGCCAAGACCTCAAGAGAGGATTTTAGGGTCTCCAATACACCACATTGATCCATTTGCAACAATGTATTGATCCAAGAAGCTTGAGCAACAAGTTTCAATTTCATCTGAACCACAATTAGGGTTTCGCGGGAAAAGCCAATTGTAGCTTTGACTTTTGACTAGGACATGCTCCCAAACCCTAAGACATGATTGAATACACCCTATGACACCTATGAAATCAATCCATCAAGTTTGATTTAGGTCAAGGACTTTATTTCATAGAGGATCGTGCAGTTTGGAATTCATCTGATAAAAAGTCAACTGTGCACAAAAGTCAACTTTGACTTTTTGAGATTTTTCACAATTATGGTTTTTTAACCCTAAAATGATGTTAATGTGTGATTGGAATCATCAATCATCAAGAAAAATCAAGAAAAGTGGGATAACTTGTAAAAGGGGTAACCATAAAAAACAGAAATTTTCTAAGTTATGGAACAAAGTGGCTAGGGTACCAACTTTGGAGGATCATAACTCCTAAACAACAAGGCCATTTTTTCCCATCCAAAGCTGGATTTGTAGCCCTCATGGCCCTCTACAAAAGCTTCAACTACACCTCATTCCAATTCATCATGGATTTTGAGTTATGGAATGATCAAAATGGCTAAAAACATGAAATGTCACTTTTTCTAACACTTAGTGAAATTTTCACTAAGTCAGAATCTGCCTTACTTTTTCCAAATGTAGGGGAATTTTTCACTTGGATCCAAAAAGTATCAAAACCAATCATGATCAAACAGTTGTTGTATCATATGAGGGCTTTCCAAAATGACCAAGAACATCACCAAACTCAACTTGAGTCATGAGATATGACAATGGCAATATGCCTTGCTGAAAACTGCCAAGGTTAGGCAGAATTTTGCACTTTTGCTCGATTTGGCAAAATCAGATAATTCCAAGCCTTGTCATCACTTTGGACACATCTGAGGATCAAACCTAAAGGGAACAAACACTGATCCAAGCCTCCAAAGTCTTTGGAACAAGAAGTAGCATGACAAACCTAGAAATCCCTAAAAGAAGGACAAGACTCCAATTTTGGATTGGAGCATTTAATGGATGCTTAGAGGTGGCATGGACTGACACATTTGCTACTGAATTCAGTCAAGAATGATCCAACAACTAGGGAACCAAAGGCCTGTGCTCTAACCTCTAGTCAATGGTTAGAGGAGACTTGGCTTCCCATTGATCAACATTGGCCAAACCTCTGTTGTGGTTGCCATTCACTATTGATCCCAAAACAAACTTGCTCTACTATAAATAGAGCTCATTTGTGCTCAGTTTGAGTACACCAAAGCCATCAAATAGATGTTTTCCTCAAAATCCCTCTCTTTATGCCAAAATGCCTTCTTTAGCAAGGTAACTCTGAGTTTTTGAGATAGAGAGCATTTCCATCATAGCTCATGATCCTAACAC
Source organism: Lathyrus tuberosus (assembly GCA_022829125.1). NCBI lineage: Eukaryota > Viridiplantae > Streptophyta > Magnoliopsida > Fabales > Fabaceae > Lathyrus > Lathyrus tuberosus. The sequence continues at coordinate 23,709,309 of JALAZF010000021.1, read as the reverse complement.
CTCCAATATGTCATATCTAAGCTATCCAAACTCTCACAAGTGACCTGTAATCCTTAAATCACAAAGTCACCTCTCAAAACCTCAAAATAGTACTTTTGTGCATTTTTCAAGCCATGCCTTGATTCAGTCACTTTCCAAACCAGATAAAACCTCAAACACACTCCAAATATCATCCTTGAACTGTCCCAAATGGTGCCACACATCTGGAACACCATTTGAGAGAGTTGCTATTTTGGCCATTTTAACCCCTTTTGCAAGAAAGGGTCAGTTTGTGTTTTTGCAGGTTCCAGCTGATTCAAATCATCCTAAATGCTTCTAAGGGATCATTTGAGAATGTTCAAAGCATCAAACCATTTCTGGAACAAGGGACTTGGCAGATTGCACCAAAAACTCCAAAAGCTCAAAAAGAGCATAGAAAATGCAATTATAGGCCTATTTCAAAACCACCATCGGATTTTGAGGAGGGAGCATGATCTGAAAAAAATAGCACCACCATTGGATTCCTTGTGAATTTTTAGGCCAGATGCATATAAATTTTGTCCCCAACCATGGAGAAATGAGAAAGTTATGGACCTTCCCGTTTCTTGCCAAAACTTGCCTTGCCTTGCCTTGGCCATGCCTAGAAAACAAGGCAAGCCTTGTGTATTTGTTGTTTTGTTTCAATCAACGGATGTATCACCACCCCAGTGGTAAGGTGCGCACCCTATAACCTTGAGGCCGTGGGTTTAAACCCCACCCATGCCATTTTGTGTTTTCTCACATTTTTGCTATTTTTTCCAATATTTTCATGTTTTGTTAATTAATTGGAAAATTAATAACTCCCTCAATTTTAATTATTTTTTGTTGGTTCTTTTTGTAAAAAATAAAAAAAATGTTGAAATATTTTATTCCCAAAAAAAATTAGATTTATATTATTTATTTAATATAATTAGTATTTTTGTGAATAAATGTCTTTAATTTGTTTTTAAACCTTTTAAAAATAAATAACCACTTTGAAAAATCAAAACCAAATAGGTTTTAATTCATCTTGTGATTAAAGCCTCATTTTTCAAACCTAAAATCAAAATCACAAGTTGTTTATTCAAACTTATTTGGAATTTTTATCATTTGTATTAATTTTCTTTGAATAAATTATATTAAAAAATGATGAAATTAGGGTTTTATTGATTTTCTCCCTAACAAACTTTTCCAAACACTCATGGGCCTCTAATAGAGTGTAAGACCCAATCCTTTGTAAATATAAACCTATTTTGGGCCTAACTTATTGTATAAGTCCCGTTGTATTTCAAAAGTTCGGCGCGATCATCGCCCGTTTAAAATAAACCATCTGGGCCTCTCCTCGACCTATAAGACCCATTCAAAATCATTTTTGGGCCTCTAATAGAGTGTAAGACCCAATCCCCTTTTAACCAAAACAATTTTGGGCTTCATATATTGTATAAGTCCCTCTGCGTTAAAAGAAAAGCTCGGTGCGATCGCCAGTTAAAAAGAATCATCTGGGCCTACCCTCGTGTTATAAGCCCCATTCTTTTTTCTTTCAATCATTTTGGGCCTCTTGAGAGAGTGTAAGACCCATCCCCTTGTACAGAAAACCTTTTTGGGCCTCCGTCACTTGTATAAGTCCCTGTACAATTTCAAACAATGGTGCAATCACTGATAAAACCCTGGGCCTCTCCTTGAGCTGTAAGCCCCAATTTTCCTTTCCAAAAGCACTTTCTCCTTTGATTTTGAATATAATATTGTTATCAAAGTTTTCTTTGTTGGACAACTAATAAAACAGCATGGAAGCTCTACAACCGAGTAAGTGTTTACCCGCTTTCATTACCACTTTCATATGTATATAACTGTACTGTGGGGCTGTTTCACTGTAAGTCTTCTTTCATAAACTCATATCGACTGTGTAATAATAGTATAGATATTTAGAGTTTCCCCGGCAACTACGTCTAGAACTAGACAAAACCTCGTCTCCCTACATCCGACGTTATACCGGATATTTCAACATAACCTAAACCATGAGAATTTTCTATCACAACAATTTTAGATAACTAGATTTAAGAAATCTTCCCCTTGAACAATTCATATACAGAAGGCCAATGTTCCAAGTGAAACCCCTTCTGGAACTGTTCATCATCCTCCTCTTGGGCTTAGTGCAAGGACCCACAGGCTTCCTAAAAGCATCCCCGCCTCCTCTTGGGCATTGTACAAGGACCCATCGACTTCTTAGAAGTTTTCACAGCCTCCTCTTAGGCTTCGTATAATGATTCTTCCTCAGGGAAGATAGCCTCCTCTTGGGCTTCGTACAAATTGTCCCTCGGCTTCTTAAAAGTTTTCTCGCCTCCTCTTGCGCTTCGTACAAATTGTCCCGACGACCTCCTAGAGGTATAGGAACATAAATTATTCATCTTAATAGAACAGTCTTTCAAAGAGTCTAGATCTTACTACTACTATTTCTTAAGCATAGTACAGAAGAAAAAACCCCTAGACTCGGACAGTCTAAAGCTCCTTTGGATTCCCCGTTTCCTTAGAGAACAGGAAATAATCCCGATCCTCAGATCAAATCCATGAGTACAACATTACCCATATAAGAACTGATTTTCTCTTTTAACCAACATGCTGGACCTGTCACTCAACTGAAACAGTTACCCTAGCCTTCTCTTGGTCTTTGTACAAATGATTCTCCCCAGCGGAGCAAACCTTTTAGCCTCCATCTCGGGCTTTGTACGAGATACAAAATCACTCTCTTGGTGAGAATAAAAGACTCTCTTGTTGAGTCAAACATCTTTTAGCCTCCATCTCGGGCTTCGTACGAGATACAAATCACTCTCTTGTTGAGTATAAAAGACTCTCTTGTTGAGTCAAACTCCTTCAGCCTCCATCTCGGGCTTCGTACGAGATACCAAAACACTCTCTTGTTGAGTATAAAAGACTCTCTTGTTGAGTCAAACAACCTTTAGCTTCCGCCTTGGGCTTCGTACAAGACACATAAAAAGACTCTCTCGTTGAGTCAAACCCTTTTAGCCTCTCTCTCGGGCTTTATACGAGACACATAAAAACACCCTCTTGTTGGGCCAACAGCCTCCTCTTAGGCTTTGTATAAGAAAACCCCGGTTGAGTCAATCAACCTTTTAGCATCAAAGTTGTGCCTCGTTCATAGTATACAAACATCAACAACTCCTTTCCCCTTCATCTATTTGCTGTAAGCGACAAGCCTCTGGATTATTTATATCCACGCCACTGTCCCTCTTTTAGCATGAGAAATTCCTATGGAAAGATGGCATTGCTCTAAACTGAGTTAAAGTCTTCTCCTTCAGGTTAAAAATCCCCTATAAAGGAAATTATGGCATTGCTGGATTCACATATCCCAGTTAAAGTAATTCTCCTTTATAATCAGTCTCCCAACAGTTGTGACAAACAGACCCTCTTTAGAGATGACAAATTCTCTCTAAAGTTAAGACCCTTTAGCTTCATATCTTTGGCTTCGAACAAGATACAAATAGACCCTTCAGCTTCACATCTTGGGCTTTGAACAAGATACAAACCACCTTTAGCTTCATGTCTTGGGCTTTGAACAAGACACCAAAACACCATTTCCTCCCATAGAATAGGAGGAACTACGATCGCTCTGATTTCCCTGTTTCGGTAAACGGGAATACGTAGGCATAAGATTGAAAGAGAAATCTTAGCGAGCACACTAATCAAAAACCCAAAATCTCGTACCTTCATACATCAATCGAAAAGCATCAGTCCTAACATCCTACCAATAGCATAGTCCCGTCATTTCAGTCTTAACAAAATAAGCAGAAAGAGGCCCCACTTCCACATAGCATCCGTAACCTAACAGACTGCTGTTTAAACTCAGTATGCAAGCAGGGTTAGTTGGAGACATCTATTTCCCTTCCTTCATCAGCTTCAATAGGATAAAAAATGAATTGACCTGTAGTACCCCAGAGCGGCAGTGCTTAAGAACCACGTCCAAAATCGCTCGCTACAGAAAAGTGGCGCCCACCGTGGGGACCGTCTTTCTTTCTTACAATTTAAGGTGAAAACCTTGGACAAGTTATTTTCATGACGGTTCCATCGGGGAATGTCATTATTGCAAGAATCGGCCCTCACTAGGATCTTAGGTCAAAACCTTTAAATTGGGAAGGTGCCACAGAATGGCGACTCCGCCGGGGAGCCATTTTCTGTTAAGAACATAAGATTCATAGCTCTTAAAAGTCTAGGACATTAGGACAAATATATATACTGCTTTTCCTAATTGATATTTGTGTTTATTTTTCTGCTAATAGGAATGCGTGTGATGCCGCGTGTGGAAAGATTGAGTATACACCTAGGAAAAACCTCTTTCAGTAGTGCGGAAGCTATCAGAAATAGTTGTCACGCAATACTACCCTCTTCTGAGATTCTTCGAAATACATCACCTAGCACGGTTCCCGGCCCGCTAATTTTATCTCGACAAGAATCAATGATTTTGAGAGACAGGTACAAAAATCACTAGTATAAACCTTTGGGATGGGTAGAGCCTTGACTTCATGACACCGACCCTTTGACCCCATGTTTTTTCTATGTTTTTGTGTGCTGCATTCATGCATTCATTTAAAAAACATTAAGCAAAGAAAAATTTTCTCTTCTAGTCTCTCTTTTTTCAAATTAAACTAAGACAATGATTGCAAATGTCAGAGAGACAAGGATTGCGCTCATGGATTTCGGTAGACGGAAAACTCACAAGTATACCTTCAAGGTTCCAAAACTAGGGGATTTGAGAGGATTAGCAAGGATGATCACTAACCCTGACGCTTTCAGAGCCAAGTACGGAGGTCTGCTACCTCTGTTAAGGGTCCATGTAATTGAAAGAATCATGGAGGCACTCCTTCAGTTTTACGATCCGGTTTATCACTGTTTCACATTCCCGGATTACCAGCTCGCACCAACGCTGGAGGAGTATTCCCATCTGATTGATCTACCCATTACTGATCAAGCTCCCTTTTCTGGACTGGAAGAAATTCCAAAGGATCAGACCATTGCAAGAGCAATTTATTTGGATGAGTCGGAAATCAAGACTCGCATGACCACCAAGGGAGGAATCCCAGGTTTACCAGCCAAGTTTCTGGTAAAGAAAGCTCTGTACTTTGCTAGTATAGGGAACGTGACTGCTTTTGAAAGCATCTTTGTTTTACTCACTGTCGTAACCCAAAATTTGACCTCCCTCTTTTGCCTTTTGCATAAGCATGCACATTCGCATCGATAGCATACACATTCGCACTTTTCTCTGTGTGTTTCTTGCCACAGGATATTCAGGTTTTCCAAGCCCGATTAATCATATCCTCACAAGATCATCGTGTCATCAAAACAAGCACAAAATGAAGGTTTACATTCCTATTCATCAAGACAAGAGGTGGAAAACTACAACCGGGACTCCAGTATCATTACCTGAGCAATTTTGGCAAAAATTGACTGAAGTAACCGGTTAACGCATGGTGAGTAACCGGTTACTCAGTGCAATTTTGAAGTTCCTGCTGCATTTTTGAGACAGCAGCCATGCACTCTCTTTGGTCATTGATTCTACAGTGTTCTTGCAGTGTGTGGAATATTCTAGACATCTCTAGACATTTCAAGACATTCCAAGTGCATTTATTCCAATGTTTCACTCTAATTCAAGTGCACCATGTCCCTTGTTTTCCAAGCATATCAACCTTTAGATGATGGAGTGCACCTTGGGATTGTTACCGAGTTGGTTCTAACTAACCGAGTTAACCGGTTTGACTCGGTGAGTCAAGTCTAACTAACTCCTAGCCTAGTTCCAAGCCCAAAGCTAATTCCAAACCAAATTCCAAACTATCTCACACTCCAAACCTAAAATCTATATAAACTCATCTTCACTCATTTTCAAGGACCTTCAACCATTTGCTCCATTTCACTCTCAATTCTCCCACATTCCCTCTGAATTTCTCTCCAAACTTTCTGCAACTTCTTCATCTTCATCTCAATTCACATCCCAAAACCTCACCAAAAGCTCTTAATTCTTGAAAGATAATCACTTTTCACATTGAAAGTGATTATTTCTTAAGCTTAACCTCATCATTTGGAATTTCTTGGTTGGATTTCTGGAAGCACATCTAATTCTACTCCAATTCAAGAGTTCTACAACATTCAATTTGGTGCAAAGTTGATTTTGGTGCATTTTCGCGTTTTTGATCGGTTTCGATACGGTTCGTCTACAAATTGAAGATTCCTCTAGTTTTCTTTGATTTTCTGCATCAAGAATCCTTTGCAACATTTACCAAAGCAAATCTCCGGCTTGTAGGTTGGTGGATCTAACTAATTTTACTGTTTCGCGCATTTTCGTATCGTTCGCAATGTAGTCGATAATTGTTGTGTGTGATTTGGTTTTGCATTTGTTTGATTCATGATCCTAACGTGTTAGTTGATTCTATCACTGTTTATTTTTCGTTTTCAAGTTCAATTTTCGTGCACAATTTCAGTTCCTAGCATGTGGTGGTTGATATAAGTGAATATGTGCTGAGAATCACTTTTTGAAAAGTTGTTTTTACTGTTTTTTTTACCATTGTTCAATGGTAACCGGTTAACGTATGGTGGTTAACCGGTTACTCAGTGCAATTTTCACCCAGAACGCTAATTTTCAAGTAAGTAACCGGTTAACGCATGTTGAGTAACCGGTTACCACTGAACAGAATGGCCATTTTCTTGCATTTTCAAGTGTGATTGTCATGCTTTCTTCATTTTAACTTCCATTGATTATCATGCTTGATTTTATGGATATTCTAAATGTCATTTCACTTCTGTTTGAAGCATATTCATGAACTTTCGATGCACATTTTCGATTATTCATTTGTTTCATGTTCTTAGCATTGTATGAACATAATCCTTCTTGCACTATCTTTGTTCACATGATACATGATTTTGTGTGGCATTTTGATGATCATTTGGCACTGTTTTTCACCTTCTATTTCAGTTTGCATTAAGTTTATTCTTCATGGATAAACTTAATCTTGTGTAATCAATAATTCACTCTTTTGTGCTTTAATGACTTATCATTCTCTTTGGAAAGTTGTTAGCATATTTCTCCCTTGATTAATTGATCGAAACACGTTTTGATTAGTTGATCTTCCCCTTTCCTCTCTTTAGGCTTCCTTTAGAGCTTTCTCTCTCGTTCCCCCGTGGAGTTAGAGTTTCGCGCTGCGCCTTGCATCGGAGCACTGTATAAATTGACGCCGTTATGTTGTCCGTTTCTCTACGCAGGAGCACTGTACAACTTGGAGCTGTTGTGCCGTCTGTTTCGACTTCCACATTACACCCTGTGTGTGTTAAGGAAGGAATGAGAAGGGAGAATTCCTACTCTCATTCTGACTACTTCAGGTAGGGGACGAATGACCCTGTGCTTGGCTTAGTCATCTTTATCTCCAGGAGGTAATGTGCTTTCTTTCCCCAGTCGAGTTGATCCTTGATCACTCTCCTCTCTTTGCGATCTCTTTCGATCCTCGATCACTCTTATCTCTTTCAATCTCTCTCTTGATCAATCACCATCCTTCTTGGTTAAGGTCATTATTCTTGCGCTAGCAATATCTCTTTGTTCCATTACTCCTTTCTTCTTGTAATCAATCATTGCTTTTTGATTCCCTTGAAGAGTCTTAATTCTCTTTCTTTGGTCCAACACAGTTTTCCTGTCACGACCGTTTTTCCCCAGGAGTTCGCAACCTTCTCTTGGTTCTTCTCCTTTGTTTGGTTAATCATTGTCGGTCAGTTAAAACACCAATGTTTGCACTCCTTCTCAGTTAACCACAATTCGTCTGTTAAAACACTGAGTTCTTTTGGGTTGATCACCTTCTCTTGGTTAATCACCCTTTTCTTCAGTTAACCACAGCCTTTCTGTTAAGATACTGGACTCTTTTTCGAGTTAATCACCTCCTCTTGGTTAATCACTCATTTCTCTCGGTTAATCACAGTGTTCTGTTAAAAACCGAATCCCTTGTAGTTGGCTTCCTTTCTTGGTTCGAATACTTGCACCCTTTAGGCTAGTAACCTCTTTTGGTTCAATACCCTTCAGAGTCAAACACCTTCTCTTGGTTCCGCACTCTTTTGGTTTATCACAGTCCGTCTGTTGACACCAGTCTCTTTTCCCTGCCAGGGACTTATTCTCCTTCTTCGGTTAATCACTGCCAGCCAGTTAATATACCAAACCTCTCTTTTCTCTTGGTTATGACACCATCTCTTTATTTGGATCCCCAGTGGAGTCCTTTCTATTCATTTGGCTCTTACTTTCTTGGTTTCGACACCAATCCTCTTTGTTACCCCCAGCGGAGTTTCTTTCATTCTTGGTTTTGACACCATTCTTTTTCTAGGCTCTTGTACAATCACTCTTACTGCGTGGTCTCCCTCAATAGAGTTTTCACTTTTTCTCTTGGTTTCGACACCACTTCTTTCGCCTCCCTGTTTCTTTCTTGTTTTTTGTCCGTTCAGTCCTCGAACTACGGAAGCTCTGATTCTGCATTCTTTCGAATGTCAGATACGTAGGAATGAGATCGCAATGATCTCGGCGAGCACAATTCCACCTTTCTTCCGTCTTCCTTCTTTCTTTCTTTCTTCTCTGTCCCCTGGTTCCAAGAACTACGGCGCTCTGACTTCCTCATTGCACTATGAGGGTACGTAGGCACGAGGACTTCGTTCCTCCGTGAGCACTTTCCTTCTTTCTTTTCTTTTTCCCCTTTCTCTTCTCTCTCTTATTTAGCTAGAAGCCTTTAGATAGATAACCCATCCAAGCCTAGAAGCAAGCGAAATGGTTCCCGTCGAGTACGACTGATGCGTTAGGTGCTAATACCTTCCTTTCGCATAACCGACCCCCCATTCCCGTTTCTCTTCCCCTTGGGTTTTATCGATATTTCCTCTGTCCTTTGGGACTAAATAAAGTTCGGTGGCGACTCTGTTGTTATCTCTGAGTGTGCGATTCACTTAGGTGTAAACCAGTCATCTTCAGCTGGCGACTCTGCTGGGGACAGATTGACCTCTTGCTGGTCCATCCCTTGAGGGGTCTCGCCTAGTTTTGTTTGCTTTTTCTTGCTTGTTTGAGTGTTTATCTTTCGCGCTTTACTCGCTTTATTACTTGCTTTAGCTTTATGTTTATTTATCGCATTTCTTTACTGCTTTGAATATTCATATGCTGCATATTCTGGATATCTGCTGTTTTCTACTGTTGTTGGGGCAGGTAGATATTATTGGAGAGAAAGGTCCTAACACCGGGCCTAGTATACACATAGGCTAGAACATGGATAGTCGTTAGGCCTGCGTTTTGTGCGTTGGGATATCACGAGACCCACATCCCAGATCGTGATTCATTTGAGAATACCTCCGTCCTGTGAGAATTCACTACGGCGGGGGATTTTCATCCTGAGTCCTATGGTTTGGGCGACCTTGCTAGGGACCACCTTGTTGTGTCTAGATCACACCTATGAGGGGGATGGGTTTTTTGCAGGAAAACAAGCCACTTCATACCCTTTTTCTCACACACGCCATATTTCTTCACCGACACATCAGATTATGTTGCACTGACACAGATTTATGTGTAGATATCCGGCTTGTTCAGATTTGATTATTCAGATAGTGCTGGCTTCTTGTTGTTGTGTTGCATATCATTTAATCATGTAAATTAATTTTTGCATGTGCATTTCCAGGTTTTCGAAGGCTTATCTTTTGTTGGCATTATCTTAGAGATGAGTACTGGTTGTTGTGGCATCTTCAGTTACAAGTTTGCGGAGCCTAAGCTGGGTGTTTTGAGAGGTTTGGCATCTTTGTTGGTTGGAGATCACAGAGGGGTTTTCATAGGTACTTATGGTAATCTGTTGACCATCCTCAACACTGAAGTCAACATCACTGCTATTCATACTCTGGTTCAGTTCTACGACCCGCTATATAGGTGCTTCACATTTCAGGATTATTAGCTAGCACCTACACTTGAGGAGTATGCTTATATTTTGGGGGTTGAGATAAAGAAGCAGGTTCCTTATGTTTACACTAGTGGTTGTCCGAAGTTTCATCTTATTGCTGATGCGCTTTGCATTAGTAAGAAGCATGTAGAGGATAATCTCAAGACCAAAGGGAAAGGTATTCGAGGGTTTTCTTCGAAGTTCTTGGCTGACAAGGCCACTACTTTGGCTAAGGACGGAAACTAGAAGGCTTTCAACGCCATTCTCGCTTTGCTGGTATATGGGATTGTCTTGTTTCCGAACATGGAGGATTTCGTAGATCAGGCTGCCATCAGTATCTTCTTTTCCAAGAACCCTGTTCCGACGCTTCTTGCTGATACCTACCATTCTATTCATTCTAGGAATAAAAAGAAGAAAGGAACCATTGTCTGTTGTGCTCCTCTTCTGTACTGATGGTTCATGTCACACCTTCCACAGAAGGGTCCCTTTGTTGAGAATAAGGATAATCTCAAGTGGTCTCAACGAATCATGTCTCTTACCGCTGATGATATTTCTTGGTATTCTCGAGTCTTCGACAACATTTCAATCATTCTTCATTGTGGGAAATTCTCCAATGTGCCTCTCTTGGGTACAAAGGGTGGAATTAACTACAATCCGAGAATGGCCTTCCGACAGTTGGGATACCCTATGGTTGACAAGCCTGATCCTGAGGTAGTGGAAGAGTTCATCTTTCATGAAGGGGTTGATGACATGGGTTTGCTGAAGAGGTTTAGTGCCGCCTGGACTCAGATTCATCTTGAAGGTAGAGCCGATTTGGGTAAGAAGAATTGTGTAGCCAAGGAAGCTTACACACTTTGGGTCAAAGAGCGCGTCAAACAGATCTTGTTGCCAAGCCTCCATGAATGCCAAGCCTCCTGAACTTGCCATTGTTCCTCCATCTGAAGTCGATCAACTCAAGCTGATTGTTGAAATGTTAAAGAAGGAGAATGCTGATCTTCGTCTCAACCTTGATAGAGTCACTTCCGAGAAGGATAGCCTACAGATTGAGCTCCATCAGAAGCGCGAGCGCATGCTCAAAGAGGTGTAGGTTGAACAGAACAAGCGTAGGAAGGTGGGTGATGCTTTGAAGAGCACCTATGAGGGACTTGCTTCAAAGAAGAGACAACTCGCCGATGCTCATTATCAGGCCTACAAGGAGGAGCTAAGCTACAACAAGCAACTTGAAGAGCTTCGAGGGAAGTTATCCGAGTTCAAGGCAAAGTGGCAAAGTGAACAAGACTGTGCTAATCAGTTAGCAAAAGACTTTTCTCAATGTTAAACCCAGCTAGACAAAGTCTTCGGTGAGATTCAGAAGCTACAAGATCAAGCACATCAGAGCCAAGAGCAGATTAGCCAGCTCAACACAGAGAGCACTCATTGGGAGCATCAAAGCCGTCATCTACAGAACCTCCTGGATCAGAAAGAGGCCTTTCTTCAGGACATGCTTCAGGGACCTAATCACTCGTTGCTGCGTAATCTCATGAAGGATGCGAAGTACTGGAGTGAGAGGCACGGCCGTCTAGCTAGATTTGTTGAGCATGCATTGGAGGACCTACCAGGGTTGTTGAGGGATGCATATGCTGATGCATTGCCGCACCGGCTTCCTTGGGTTATTTTTCATTTCTTATCTGTGTGTAGGGTGGTATTTGATAGGATCCGTGCGGATTTTGTTGTAGCCCAAAAGGCAGATGTTTGACTTGTATTCGACTTGTACTTCTTTCCTTTATTGCTGAATGAATGAAGATTCTTGTTCCTGGAATTTAAAAATTTATTTTTGCATGCATATCATACATTCATCTGCACACATATGCACGTCCCTTCATCCGAAACCGTTGCTTACTCTTGTCCGCATTCCTTGTAGCAAGACGACGACTCGACATTGGTATTTCACTCGCTCAAACAAATCCAGAATCATGGCTGACTTTAAAGCTGAGAACGCTGCTTACAAGGAAACTCTGGCTTAATTCCAAGGTCGGATGGATCAGTTCCAGACGAACATGGATGTCATTATCGAGCTCCTTCGTGCTCAGAGGGACGCCGCTACTGCTGCAACTATTGTTGCAACTACTACTGATGCAACTGTTGTCACTCCTGTTGTGACTATTCCTCCTGTTGTTACAACTACTCCTGTTGTTGTTGTTCCTTCTCCTGCTAGAGTTGAGGTACCAGTTGAGCCTGTGAATCAGCCTGCCGTTCAACCCAGTTTGAACCAGATGCCCGCAGGTTTCCCTTGGGGCATGCCTCCGAATTACACTCCTCAGATTTCAAATAATGGTGGTGCCTTCATGCCACATCAGCCTTTTGTTGCGCCTATGACTAATGGGAATGCTGCCGCATATCCATGGATCATGCCTACTCTAATCCCGCCTCCAGTGGTGAATGATGATCCTGAGAATCTTCAGGTTCAAACTCATCAAACTGCCGAATTGGTTGATACTGAAACTCCTGATGAAGAAGAGCATGTGTATAGAGGACCTCCTATTCATGTTCCGGTTTCGTCTTAAGTTGCTCAAACCGCTGTTCCGAATGTTCATCCTGGGGTGTTCTATCCTGGGGCATCGTCCTCAGCCGCTGGGGTACCTCCTCCGAATTACCTGTATGTTGTTCCGATGGGTCAAAATGCTGGTCAGATGGTTAATCTGGGTTTGGTGTATCCTTCTCAGTTTGCTACTCCGCAAGTGAATGCTCCTGCTGCTTCTTAGCTGCCAAATCCTCAGATTCTTGTCAGGCCCACTAATCAGAATAGATCGGTTGACTACAAGTTGTTGGAAGACCGTATCAGAGCTATTGAAGGGTTCTCTGCTTTTGGTATGGAAGCCAAAGACTTGTGTTTGGTTCCAAATGTTGTGCTACCGCAGAAATTCAAGATACCTAGTTTGCCAAAGTATAAAGGTTTAAGCTGCCCGCGTAGTCACATCACTATGTGCTGCAGGAAGATGGCATCCCATATTGATAATGATGAATTGCTTGTTCATTGTTTTCAAGATAGTTTGTCTGGTGCTTCATTGGATTGGTGCATGGGCCTGGAGCGCAGCAAAATCTGTACTTGGAGGGATTTGTCTGAAGCGTTCGTGAGACAATACAAGTATAACCTTGATCTGACGCCAACTAGATTTCAATTGCAGAATCAGTTACAGCGCTCAGCTGAAACATTCAAGGAGTATGCACAAAGATGGCATGAGATGGCATCTCGTGCACGACCAGCTCTCTCTGACAATGAGTTGGTTGACATCTTTATGGGTACATTGCAAGGATCTTACTACGAAAAATGGTGGGTAGTTCTTCATCGAACTTTGCTGATGTTGTGACCATTTGTGAACGGATTGAGAACGGTTTGAAGACTGGAAAGATTCCTGGAGCTACTTCCCAACAGCCGGCCACTCGGAAGTCTTAGAATAGTCAGTCTAAGAAAAAGGAAGGTGAAGCCAACGTTGTGACAGCTCAAGTTTCTCCTCAGTATCAAGCTCCCTCGGCTCCTAGGCCATATTATCCATATCCATACATTGCTGCTGCACAGTAGCAACAACCTCCATATCAGTATCATCCGCAACAACCAGTTCAAAATGCTCAGAATCAGCAACAGAATCAACAGAACAAAAGTCAGCAGAATCAGAACCGTCAGAACAACAACAATCAAGGAAACCGTAAGCGTCCGAATTTTGACAGAATTCTGGTGTCATACACTGAATTATTTCCTTATCTGGTTCACCTAGGGGCAATTGTCCCCAAGCAGATTTTACCTGCAATTCCTCCATTTGGCCCGAAGCATAACTCAAATGCATCTTGTGCTTTTCATGCTGGATACATAGGACATGCAACAGAGGATTGCTTTGTTTTCAAAACCAAGGTTCAGGAACTCATTGATAAGAAAGTTTTGAATTTTACTGAGGAAGGACCTAACATTCAAAGTAATCCGTTGCCGAATCACGGTGGACCTGCAGTTAACATGATTGAGGATAATTACAGGGCTGAATTGATCATGGATGTTGACGAAGTAAAGACCCCGATGGCTGTGGTTTTCAAGAGATTGAATGAACATGGGTTTTTAAAAGGGTTGCATGGTAAGTGTCAAATTTGTGACGATAATCCCGACCAGTGTCGAAGGCTGAAGGGATGTGTCCAGATTTTGATGAACCATGGCGAAGTGCAATTTACCAGATCTAAACCTGTTGAGGAGGTTGCTGCCATCGAGCCGTTCACCATTGTCTATAGGAAAGTTCCTGTGGAATCTCCTAAACAGAAGAGGGTGCAACCCATCGTTGTTTGCCCGCCGAAACTGTTTCCGTATCAGAATTCTAAAGAGGTACCACGGAAATATGGGTCTACTGTGTTTTCTGGAGGTCAAGAGATAAGGTTCGCAGAATCCGAGATCGTGAATGTTACAGCCGGTGGAGGTATGACTCGTAGTGGACGTGTGTTCGCTCCAAGAGTCACTACAAAGCCTGTTCAAGTTCCAACTGTTGTTCCTCCTAAGGAGACACCTACAACCCCTGCTGTTTAACAAGGAACATCCTCTACTACCATTCCAGTGCTGAATATTCCGTCTGAAGATGTTTCAAAGAGAAAAGAGACGCTTAATGATCAAGAGTTCCTTAAGTTGATCCAGAAAAGTGACTTTAAAATTCTGGATCAGCTGGGGCAGACTCCCTCGAGGATCTCAATTTTGTCCTTACTTATGAGTTCGCCTGCTCACAGATCAGCTTTGTTGAAAGTGTTGAACAGTGCCTATGTCCTGCAAGATATATCCGTCGCCGAGTTTGACGATGTAGTGGCCAACATAACTGCAAGTCGGTATTTGGGTTTCAATGAATCAGAGTTGCCTCCTGAAGGAAATGCCCACAACAAAGCGCTGCACATATCTGTAACCTGCACAGACATCCTGTTATCTCGTGTTCTAGTGGATACCGGTTCTTCGCTCAATGTGATGCCTAAGGGCACATTGAGTCAATTACTGGTGGAAGGAAACGAGATGAGACCAAGCGAATTAGTTGCCAGAGCCTTTGACGGGTCTCGAAGGCAAATCATTGGAGAGGTGGATTTACCCATCAATATTGGGCCTCATTTGTTACCATTACCTTCCAAGTGATGGATATCAATCCTGCGTATAGTTGCCTACTGGGTCGTCCATGGATCCACGCGGCAGGGGAAGTTACATCCACTTTACATCAGAAATTGAAGTTCATGTTTGATGACCAGCTTGTCATTGTCTGGGGTGAAGAGGATTTGATTGTAAGTGAGTTATCATCTTTTCAATACGTCGAGACCGAAGAAGACATAGCCGAGGTGCCGTTGCAGTGTCTCGAGTTCGAAGATGTCAGCTCTACTTCAACTAGTCAAAGTAGATCACCACAAGTGACTTTAGCTTCTTCCAAGAGTGCTAAAGAGACTATTGATGGAGGTACCTTGCCAGGCTGGGGGTACGTGCTTGATGTGGTTGAGAAGCATAATCATTTTGGATTGGGGTATCATCCTAGTCGTCAATCTGGTTCCTCTGGTCAGAAGCAGTGCAACTTGATCAAGTTCCTAGCACGGGTTTCCAGCAGGGTGACATCGTGGCAGCTGCTGATGATGCTGGTCCCAGTAATCAGATTTCAAGCTTCGTGCGCAAATGTCCGTCGGGTTTCAAGCTCAACAATTGGACATCTACCATGATTCCTGTGGTTTTCCCATATAACATGTAATGCATTTTGCTTTCTCGTTCCCTCGTCCTCGCCCGAGACGAGTGGATAGCTTGTAAAGGGCCTCGCGCTTTTGCAATATTATGTGATCAATAAATAAAAGTTTTTCGCATTCAAAATCATGCTCTATTTTCTTTCTTTATTTTACTTTTTCACAAAACAAATGGCAAAAGTTTCTTTTCTTTTTCACTTTTTAAATAGCTCATTCTAAACATATTCATAAACATGCAGAACTAATAAAAGCATTGATAACAGCATGGCAAACATCCATTGTAATTCTGGAATTCCAATTAACCAAGCCAAAGAAGATGGTGAGGAAGATTGTGAATTACCGGCTGAACTGGCAAGGCTCCTTGAGCACGAGCATAGAGAGATTCAGCCACACAAAGAGCCAGTGGAAGTTGTTAATCTTGGTACTTATGAGGTCAGAAGAGAAGTCAAGGTTGGCGCATCCCTCGCTAAGCATGTACACTTCGAGTTGGTCAAGTTGTTGAAAGAGTATGTTGATATCTTTGCCTGGTCCTATCAAGATATGCCTGGGCTGGATACCAACATCGTTGAGCATCACTTGCCACTCAAGCCCGGATGTCCTCCTGTCAAGCAAAAGCTCAGGAAGACTAAACCCGATATGACACTTAAAATCCGAGAAGAGGTAAAGAAGCAGCTTGACGCTGGATTCCTCGCCACTTCCGAGTATCCTGAATGGATTGCCAACATCGTCCCAGTTCCAAAGAAGGACGGCAAAGTCAGAATGTGTGTGGATTATCGAGATCTCAACAAGGCGAGCCCGAAGGATGATTTTCCTTTGCCTCATATTGATGTCTTGGTAGACAACACAATGTAGTTCTCTGTCTTTTCTTTCATGGATGGTTTCTCAGGATATAATCAGATCAAAATGTCCCCAGCTGATATGGAAAAGACTACATTTATCACATCATGGGGTACATATTGCTACAAAGTCATGCCATTCGGTCTAAATAATGCAGGGGCAGCATACCAGCGTGCCATGACAACCCTCTTTCACGATATGATTCATAAAGAGATTGAGGTTTACGTGGACGATATGATTGCCAAGTCCAAAACTAAAGATGATCACTTGGTTCATCTGAATAAGCTTTTTGACAGACTCCGAAAGTTTAGACTGCAGTTGAATCTTGCGAAGTGCACCTTCGGAGTTCTATCTGGCAAACTATTGGGCTTTATTGTAAGTCAGAAGGCCATTGAAGTTGATCATGATAAGGTTCAGGCAATTCAGAACATGACACCTCCCAAAACAGAAAAAGGAGTATGTGGCTTTCTGGGCAGACTTAACTACATCTCAAGGTTCATTTCCCATTTAACGGCTACCTGTGAACCAATGTTCAAATTGCTGAAGAAAAATCAATTGTTTGAATGGAATGATGATTGTCAGGAAGCATTTGACAAAATAAAACAATACTTGCAAGAACCACCGATCTTAGTACCACCGGTTCCTGGTAGGCCATTAATCATGTATCTCACCGTTCTCGATGAATCAATGGGATGTGTATTGGGTCAACATGATGACACTGGCAGAAAAGAACATGCAATATACTATCTGAGCAAGAAGTTCACTGATTGTGAGACCAGATACTCACTCTTGGAGAAAACTTGTTGTGCTCTGGTCTGGGCTACTCGACGTCTACGATAATACATGATTTGCCATACTACTTTGTTAATATCCAAAATGGATCCGATAAAGTACATATTTGAGAAGCCTGCTGTCTCTGGAAGGATTACTCGGTGGCAGATGCTGTTAACTGAGTATGATATTCAACATGTTATCCAGAAAGCAATAAAAGGGAGCGTCTTGTCTGACTACCTTGCTCATCAACCTGTAGAGGGTTACTAACAAATCAAGTTTGACTTTCCCGATGACGATGTTATGTTTATCAGAGATTATGAGACTCCAGACCCTGATATAGGACCCGAACCAGGGGCGCGATGGACGCTCGTGTTTGATGGTGCCTCCAATTCTAAAGGTCGTGGAATCGGTGCTATCCTCTTCTCTCCAACAGGTTTTCACCTTCCCTTCACTGCCAGATTATGCTTTGCATGCACCAACAATATGGCTTAATATGAAGCATGTATCTACGGTATTGAAGCGGCTATTGACATGAGAATCAAGATTCTTGAGGTCTATGGAGATTCTGCCTTGGCCATCGTCCAAGTCAGAGGGAACTTTGTGACTCGGGATTCCAAGCTGGTTCCGTACCAACAACACATAGCGAAGTTGATTCCTTACTTTGATGAGATCACTTTTCATCATATTCCCAGAGAGGAAAATCAACTAGCTGATGCTCTTGCAACTTTAGCATCCATGTCCGAGGTCAAGTGGAAGAATGAAGCTCCTCATATCCGCATTGATCACTTGAACGAACCAGCACACTGTTTAGCAATCGAGGATGAGTCTAATGACAAGCCTTGGTTCTACGACATCAAAAGATATCTGGAAAAACAGGAATATCCCGAGGGTATCACTATCACTAACAAGAAGGCTCTTAGGTGGCTTTGCGCTAAATTCTTCTTAAGTGGTGGTATACTGTACAAGAGGAATTATGATTCCGTGTTGCTCAGATGCGTGGATAGACACGAAGCACACACGATCATAAGGTCCATACATGAGGGCTGCGAGGGTGTACATGCTAAAGGGCCTGCTATGGCCAAGAAGATCCTTCGGGCTGGGTATTACTGGACAACAATGGAGGTAGATTGTTACAACTTTGCCAAAAGATGTCACAAGTGCCAAATCTACAGAGACAAGATCCATGTGCCTCCAACTCCATTGAATGTCTTGACTGCACCTTGGCCATTTTCCATGTGGGGTATAGATATGATTGGAATGATCGAGCCGAAGGCTTCCAACGGTCATCGATTTATTCTAGTTGCTATCGATTATTTCACCATGTGGGTTGAAGCTGCTTCTTATGCAAACGTTACACGACAAGTGGTTGCTAGATTTATCAAGAAAGAGATAATCTGTCGTTATGGCATTCCTAGCAACATTATCACGGAAAATGCAAGCAACCTGAACAACAATATGATGAAGGAGTTGTGTCAAGAATTTAAGATCGAGCACCACAACTCTTCACCATATCGGCCCAAGATGAATGGCGCCGTTGAAGCAGCAAACAAAAACATCAAGAGGATTGTCCAAAAAATGGTCAAGACTTACAAGGATTGGCATGAAATACTTCCCTTTGCACTGCATGGCTACAGAAATTCAGTTCGCACTTCCACTCGGGCAACTCCGTATTCGCTTGTGTATGGTATGGAGGCAGTTCTACCCATCGAAGTCGAAATTCCTTCGCTCAGAGTCATCAGGGAAGCAGGTCTTGATGAAGATGAATGGGTTCAATCCAGATACGACCAGCTGAATCTCATCGAAGAGAAGCGCCTTACAGTCGTTTGTCATGGTCAATTGTATCAGAGACGCCTCAAGCGAGCTTTTGACAAGAAAGTTCTCCCTCGAACATTCTGTGAAGGCGAACTCGTGCTCTAGAGGTATTCACCTGTTCACTCAGATCCATGAGGCAAATGGACTCCCAATTACGAAGGACCTTTTGTTGTCAAGAAAGCCTTCTCAGGCGGAGCCCTGATCCTCACCACAATGGATGGGGAGGAGTTGCCATCGCCCGTGAACTCCGATACAGTCGAAAAATAATATGCCTGGAAAAAAATGGATAAGAGTTCGCTAGATTGACATCCGCAAGGACAATCTAGGCAAAAATGGACGTCCCGATGGACCGAAAAAAAGAAATCTCCATGCAAAAGTTAGGGACAATGGAAAACAATAATAGCCCGCAAAGTTGAAAACCCGAAAGGGCGACTTAGGCAAAAATGGGCATCCCGGTGGACGAAAAAAATGTATGAAAACATGTCCAGGCAAAAATTAGGGATAAAGGCATTTGACTGTGAACACTTAAGCCTCTTTTCATCACGGCTGGACCTCAGACGGTAACAGAGCAGTTAAATCATTATCAACTGGTGCAAAGCGTTGGAACCTAGACTTACAGTGGATGGTAGCCAATGTTGTAATCAATGCAATGCATGATTTCCCTTTGCCATTTACTTTTGTTTTTCAATTTTATTGTAAAGTTCCTCATCAAGGAGTTTGCATCCTTGTACACACTTTATGTATAAAATTTTCACATTCAATAAAATGCATTCTTTGTCATCTTAATTTGTTCTCATTCCAGTATTTTGTTTGTAAAATAAACAATTACTTACGATCACATAATACTAAAAAGCATTGAGAACAATAAAAAGCTAAATCAATCGAGAAAGCATTATGCATTGCATGTGTTACTGGTAACTCCTTCAAGATAATCAGTAATATCCATTGGTAAGCCTAACGCTTGGCCGGCAGTGTGATGGTTCTGTGAAGAAGTTGTTGTCCCCTCATCAGTTCCTCAGCAGGGTCATCATTCGCCCCAGCAGGTTGCCGAAGTGTTCCCAGCAAAGACGCTTTGCTCACTTTTCCCCAGCAAGGGTTATGCCTCGTCTCCAATGATTTGGAAATATCTATCACCAACAGCAGTGGTCTCCTCAGCTGAGTCAACATGATTTGGAAACTTCTTTTCCCCATGCGGAGCCAGTCTTGGTAGGAAGGATTGATTTAATTCTTTCGTCCCCAACGGAGACAGCCATGGTGATTTAGAAACCGGAGATGTTCTCAGTTCCTTTCCTCGGCGGGATCATCGTCCTTTGTGAACTCTCTTCTCCAGCAGAGTTTGTCTTTATCTGTGGGTCCTCTCCTCGGTCGAGGGTGTCGAAGTCGTTTTGCTACGATTTCTGCCTAACCGCCTCGCTGTGCCTTATCTTGCGCCTTTACATTGCATGATATCAAGCATCATGTAGAAACACATACATAGCATATACATCGATCATACTCCTTCTCCTTTTGCCTGACTTATCTCCCAGCTGATTTTTATCCAAATGTTGCACTTTATCTTTTCTACCTTTGCACCGCTCCTTTTGTCACCGTCGGCCAAATTCTTGAGCTACTTTTTTATTTAATCCCCTTTTACCTCGAATCATCGAAAAGCTAGCGCAATTCGTACATTCAGGTCCAAGAGGATTAAATAGGGGCAGCTGTCGTAACCCGAAATTTGACCTCCCTCTTTTGCCTTTTGCATAAGCATGCACATTCGCATCGTTAGCATACACATTCACACTTTTCTGTGTGTTTCTTGACGCCGGATATTCAGGTTTTCCAAGCCTGATTAATCATATCCTCACAAGATCATCGCGTCATTAAAACAAGCACAAAATGAAGGTTTACATACCTATTCATCAAGACAAGAGGTGGAAAACTACAACCGGGACTCCAGTATCATTTCCTGAGCAATTTGGGCAAAAATTGACTGAAGTAATCGGTTAACGCATAGTGAGTAACCGGTTACTCAGTGCAATTTTGAAGTTCCTGCTGCATTTTTGAGACAGTAGCCATGCACTCTCTTTAGTCATTGATTCTACAGTGTTCTAGCAGTGTGTGGAATATTCTAGACATCTCTAGACATTTCAAGACATTCCAAGTGCATTTATTCTAATGTTTCGCTCTAATTCAAGTGCACCATGTCCCTTGTTTTCCAAGCATATCAACCTTTGGATGATGGAGTACACATTGGGATTGTTACCGAGTTGGTTCTAACTAACCGAGTTAACCGCTTTGACTCGGTGAGTCAAGTCCAACTAACTCCTAGCCTAGTTCCAAACCCAAAGCTAATTCCAAACCAAATTCCAAACAATCTCACACTCCAAACCTAAAATCTATATAAACTCACCTTCACTCATTTTCAAGGACCTTCAACCATTTGCTCCATTTCACTCTCAATTCTCCCACATTCCCTCTGAATTTCTCTCCAAACTTTCTGCAACTTCTTCATCTTCATCTCAATTCTCATCCCAAAACCTCACCAAAAGCTCTTAATTCTTGAAGGATAATCACTTTTCACATTGAAAGTGATTATTTCTTGAGCTTAACCTCATCATTTGGCATTTCTTGGTTGGATTTCTGGAAGCACATCTAATTCTACTCCAATTCAAGAGTTCTACAACATTCAATTTGGTGCAAAGTTGATTTTGGTGCATTTTCGCGTTTTTGATCGGTTTCGACACGGTTCGTCTACAAATTGAAGATTCCTCTGGTTTTCTTTGATTTTTTGCATCAAGAATCCTTTGCAACATTTACCAAGCCAAATCTCTGGCTTGTAGGTTGGTGGATCTAACTAATTTTACTGTTTCACGCATTTTCGTATCGTTCGCAATGTAGTCGATAATTGTTGTGTGTGATTTGGTTTTGCATTTTTTTGATTCATGATCCTAACATGTTAGTTGATTCTATCACAGTTTATTTGTCGTTTTCAAGTTCAATTTTCGTGCACAATTTCAGTTCCTAGCATGTGGTGGTTGATATAAGTGAATATGTGCTAAGAATCACTTTTTGAAAAGTTGTTTTTACTGTTTTTTTTTCACCACTATTCAGTGGTAACCGGTTAACGTATGGTGGTTAACCGGTTACTCAGTGCAATTTTCACCCAGAACACTAATTTTCAAGTAAGTAACCGGTTAACGCATGGTGAGTAACCGGTTACCACTGAACATAATGGCCATGTTCTTGCATTTTCAAGTGTGTTTACCATGCTTTCTTCATTTTAACTTCCATTGATTATCATGCTTGATTTTATGGATGTTCTAAATGTCATTTCACTTCTGGTTGAAGCATATTCATGAACGTTCGATGCACATTTTCGATTATTCATTTGTTTCATGTTCTTAGCATTGTATGAACATAATCCTTCTTGCACTATCTTTGTTCACATGATACATGATTTTGTGTGGCATTTTGATGATCATTTGGCACTGTTTTGCACCTTCTATTTCAGTTTGCATTAAGTTTATTCTTCATGGATAAACTTAATCTTGTGTAATCAATAATTCACTCCTTTGTGCTTTAATGACTTATCATCCTCTTTGGAAACTTGTTAGCATATTTCTCCCTTGATTAATTGATCGAAACACGTTTCAATTCATTGATCTTTCCTTTTCCTCTCTTTAGGCTTCCTTTAGAGCTTTCTCTCTCGTTTCCCCGTGGAGTTGGAGTTTCACGTTGCGTCTTGCATCGGAGCACTATACAAATTGACGTCGTTATGTTGTCTGTTTCTCTACGCAGGAGCACTGTACAACTTGGAGCTGATGTGTCGTCTGTTTCAACTTCTGCATTACACCCTGTGTGTGTTAGGGAAGGAATGAGAAGGGAGAATTCCTAGTCTCATTTTGACTACTTCAGGTAGGGGACGAATGACCCTGTGCTTGGCTTAGTCATCTCTATCTCCAGGCGGTTATGTGCTTTCTTTCCCCAGTCGAGTTGATCCTTGATCACTCTTCTCTCTTTGTGATCTCTTTCGATCCTCGATCACTCTTATCTCTTTCGATCTCTCTCTTGATCAATCACCATCCTTCTTGGTTAAGGTCATTATTCTTGCGCTAGCAATCTCTCTTTGTTCCATTACTCCTTTCTTCTTGTAATCAATCATTGCTTTTTGATTCCCCTGAAGTCTCTCAATTCTCTTTCTTTGGTCCAACACAGTTTTCCTGTCACGACCGTTTTTCCCCAGGTGTTTGTAACCTTCTCTTGGTTCTTCTCCTTTGTTTGGTTAATCACTGTCGGTCAGTTAAAACACCAATGTTTGCACTCCTTCTCAGTTAACCATAGTCCGTCTGTTAAAACACAGAGGTCTTTTGGGTTAATCACCTTTTCTTGGTTAATCACCCTTTTCTTCAGTTAACCACAACCTGTCTGTTAAGATACTGAACTCTTTTTCGAGTTAATCACCTCCTCTTGGTTAATCACTCATTTCTCTCGGTTAATCACAATGTTATGTTAAAAACCGAATCCCTTGCAGTTGGCAACCTTTCTTGGTTCGAATACTTGCACCCTTTGGTCTTGTAACCTCTTTTGGTTCAATATCCTTCTTCGTTGGTCAAGTGTTGTTTGTTCAGTCGTTACTAACATTCCTTTTGGGTTACGACCTTCGATTGGTCCTACATCCGTTCTTCTGGTTAATCACAGTTTTCTCTGTTAAAACCAATGCTACTCTACCCCCACAGAGTTGCAGTCCTTTCTTTCTTTGGTTAACCACTATTTATCAGTCAACATACCGATGCCCCCTCAGAGTCAAACACCTTCTCTTGGTTCCGCACTCTCTTGGTTTATCACAGTCCGTCTGTTGACACCAGTCTCTTTTCCCCACCAGGGTCTTATTCTCCTTCTTCGGTTAATCACTGTTAGCCAGTTAATATACTGAGCCTCTATTTTCTCTTGGTAATGACTCCATATCTTTATTTGGATCCTCAACGGAGTCCTTTCTATTCATTTGGCTCTTACTTTCTTGGTTTCGACACCAATCCTCTTTGTTAACCCCAGCGGAGTTTCTTTCATTCTTGGTTTTGACACCATTCTTTTTCTAGGCTCTTGTATAATCACTCTTACTGTATGGTCTCCCTCAGTAGAGTTTTCACTTTTGTTCTTGGTTTCGACACCACTTCTTTCGCCTCCCTGTTTCTTTCTTGTTTTTTGTCTGTTCAGTTCCCCGAACTACGGAAGCTCTGATTCTGCATTCTTTCGAATGTCAGATACGTAGGCATGAGATCGCAATGATCTTGGCGAGCACACTTCCACCTTTCTTCCATCTTCCTCCTTTCTTTCTTTCTTCTCTGTCCCCTGGTTCCAAGAACTACGGCGCTCTGACTTCCTCATTGCACTATGAGGGTACGTAGACACGAGGACTTCATTCCTCTGCGAGCAATTTCCTTTTTTCTCTTCTTTTTCCCCTTTCTCTTCTTTCTCTCTTTTAGCTAGAAGCCTTTAGATAGATAACCCATCCAAGCCTAGAAGCAAGCGAAATGGTTCCTGTCGAGTACAATAGATGCGTTAGGTGCTAATACCTTCCTTTCGCATAACCGACCCTCGTTCCCGTTTCTCTTCCCCTTGGGTTTTATCGATATTCCCCTGTCCTTTGGGACTAAATAAAGTTCGGTGGCGACTATGTTGTTATCTCTGAGTGTGTGATTCACTCAGGTGTAAACCAGCCATCTTCACTCACCTACGGGTTATTTTTGTTTCCCAACATTGATAACTTCGTCGATATCAACGCCCTTAAGGTTTTTCTCATTGGAAACGTCGTACCATCCTTGCTCGCAGATGCGTATCATTCTGTACATTTAAGGAATTTATACAACGGAGGAATGATCACGTGTTGTGTACCCATGCTATATAAATGGTTTATCTCCCATTTGCCCAAGTCTGCTACATTTTGGGATCATAAGAGTGCTTTACGTTGGTCGCGGAGAATTATGTCTCTTACCAACTCTGACATCGATTGGTACAATAGGATTTATGACGGGATCAGAATCATTGATCGTTGTGGAAACTTCCCCAACGTACCCCTCATAGGAACTAAGGGAGGAATAAATTATCATCCAGTTTTAGTTCGTCGTCAATTTGGATACCCGATGAGGCATGTCCCGCGTAATGCTCATCTGAAAGGTCTTTTCTTCAAGGAAGGAGAAAATGACAGGGCACTAAAAACGGAAATAGTGCATGCTTGGAAACATGTTCATAAGAAAGGACGGGAGTCTGTAGGAAAACCGAACTGTGTCTCGGTGGAGCCTTATCTCCACTGGGTACAAACTATAGCTCTCAAGATAAAGATGCCTTATCCTCGCCACGGAGTTCTTCCACCAAGGGAATCTGTCATGTACTTCATGACTGAAATGGAAAACCTTCAGGTTACTCACAACAAAGTTCAACAGGAGAGGAGGTCTTGGAAGAACAAGTACCGAATTCTCAATGTGGAGTGAACCAAGATACAGCAACTGCTGAAAGATAAGGATGCTCTAATTGAGATTTTGGAGCAACATGCTGTAGAGAATCAGGATGACCAAAGGAATTTGTTCGCTCCTTTCACTTGGCAAAGGAATGACAATCCGACAACAGCCCAAGAGCCCCGGTCCAAGAAAAGGAAAGTACCAGAATCAGCACCCGAGTTCTCCTCAGAAAGGACTCGGGACCCATTAGCTTAGATTTCTGTTTCCGCACCTTGTAAATTACTGTATTCCCATTTCCGCAATCCTTTGAATTAAATAAAACGAGGATTTCCCCACTGTTTGATATTTGCAATCTAATTGTCGAAGTTTATTTTGATTAAACAAAAAAAATCAATTAATATAATCATTGCATTCATCATTCTCACGTCACGTATTCTTCTTACCTACGATTCTCACGTTTGCGTCTCGGTTCTAGAGTCAAACTGTCTCATTCGTACAATACTCGGGCCAATCATCAGAAAAAGATGGATGATCTCGAGGAAGAGAACAGAGAGTTGAAATAAGAGATCGACACTCTAAGAGAGGATATGAGAAAGCTTCGTAACGACATGCAAACCATGGCAGAAGCTTAGCTACAAAGAACTGTGATCTCAGAGATCACCTCAACGCCCATAGTAGAGAAGTATGATCCTAGGTATCAAATGCCGAAAGATCGTCCCTGGGGCATGCCTGTTAACTATATCCCGGAAGGATATGTTCCGCCAATCACTGAAGATCAGGGAATCATAGCAGAAGCCGCTGGGCCTGAAGGTTACAAACTTTGGGAAAGCGAGGATGTCAGAGGCATAATGAGGACTCCTGAAGGTGACAAATATCGGGAAATGCCAAGATTCACTACCGTAGTAACGGTACCACCCCCTGTGGTGCACACTGTCCCGAAAGGACAGATTCCACAGATACCTTCTGGTAGAAAGGAAAGTATGTTCGATAGAATGGATGAAATCCAGGAGCAGTTCTTGGAAATGCAGAAGGAACTGCAAGCTATTCGCGGTCAGAATCTATTGGGAAAGGACGCCGCAGACCTTTGTTTGGTCCCCAATATGAAAGTACTGCACAAGTTCCAAGTACCCGATTTTGAAAACTACAAGGGTAACTCTTGCCCTCAAAGCCATTTGGTGATGTACGCTCGGCGAATGTCAGCTCAGACAGAGAACCAGGATTTACTGATTCACTACTTTCAGGATAATTTAACCGGTGCCGCATTAAAATGGTACATGGGTTTAAACCACACTATGATTATCACTTTCAGAGATATTGGCAGTGCTTTCGTCCAACAATATAAATACAATTTAGACATGGCACCAGACAGAGATCAACTCAGATCAATGTCGCAAAAGGACAAGGAAACCTTTAAGGAATACGCTCAGAGATGGCGTGAAATTGCCGCTCAAATTTGTCCACCTCTTGAGGAAAAACAGATGACAAAGATTTTCTTAAAGACCTTGAGCTCATTCTACTACGACAGAATGTTTGCCAGTGCGCCCAGCGACTTCACCGAAATGGTCGGTATGGGAGTGCGTCTCGAGGAAGGCGTTCGAGAAGGACGTCTAGTCAAAGACACTGGGTCGACAAGCGGTACTAAAAAATACGGTAGTGCTCTCCCTAAGATAAAGGAACAAGATATTGGGAATATCTCTCTTGGAAAGCAAAGGCAACGGTACCAACCAGTAGCAGCTGTAACTCCTACTATCAACCCTGCACTTGTTTCTATGTATCAACCTTAGGTTGCTCAAAGCCAACCGCATTTGCAGCAATTTTAGCAAAGGACACAACAACCTCTTCAGCAGGCTCGTCCTCAATACAACAACAATCGTGCAGCACGGCCACCAGGATTTGATCCTATACCCGTATCGTATGCAGAACTATTTCTGTTACTACTGGCCAAGGGGCATGTCCAGACTAAGTCTCCTCTTAGAGTACCGAAAAATCCGCCTTTTTGGTTTAAGGTGGATCAGATTTGCCCTTACCATCAAGGAGGACCAGGGCATAACATAGAAAACTGTCTCAGTTTCAAATCCGACGTACAAAAGCTTGTTAGGAATGGGGTCTTATCTTTCAAAGATACGAATCCGAATGTTCTCACGAACCCGCTGCCTCTACATGAGAAAGTTGCAGTCAATTTGATAGAGGGAGAGTCTAACAACACCTATCAAATTCATGATGTTCTCTTGTTAAGGGCCAGCTTGGTCAAGATGCATTGTAGACAGAGTGGATATGGCCATGTGCCACCTCATAATTATCACCAGTGCGATATCTGCTCTAAAAGCAATTAAGGATGTTCTGTGGTGCAATCAGCTCTACAGAAACAGTTGGATCTCGGATGGATCCAGGAGCACCGAGTTCGTAAAGTTAACATGGTTTATACGAATTCCAACATCATTCAAAACCACGATATCCGTGCGATGAATGTCAACTTAGTGGCAATGCACTCAAGGCAAAGCCAATATCATAATTTGCCACGACACGATTACAATTCTTTTCTGACTTGCTCGGTAAATAAACAGGGATGCTCTTTCATACGGGAGGCCCTCCAGCGTTAGATGGATCTTGGATGGATCCAAGACTACCATGATTGGAATCATTATCAAATCAACATGGTTCAAATCTTCGATATTCGCTTGATGAATACCAGCCTGGTGGAGTTACATGCTAAACAGGTCCGGCTCAGGTTCCTGGTATCACATGATTATCAGAACTGTAAAGCAGGTTGCGAAAAAGATCAAGGTTGTGCCCTTGTCCAGGAAACACTTCAGCACTTGTTGAACCACTGGTGGCTTCCAATCTATATGGATGAAGACACCCAGCAAATTAGTATCACTAACAGGAATCCTACTAGATATCAAAGTTAGGATGTTCGGTCAATGGAAACAGATCTAGTAAGGTTACACTGTATTCAAAGCGAATGTATCCAGATGCCACTACACAACTATGAGCGGTGTGGAGTTTGCTCAGTGGATAATCAAGGATGCTACTTCGTGCGAGCAGCCCTTCAAAGTCAGTTGGACCACAAAGAGATTCAACCATGGTCAAGTTCTGGATCAGTCAACTATTTTGTTGATCAAATCGAGGACGTTGTCGTAATCTCTGATCATCAGATGACTAAGGATTTTTGTGCCATCATCCCTCTACTTGACGAATCAAGAGTTCCCAACCGGGAACGGATCAAAATTACTTATGATGGTCAGAAAAGTCAAAAGGTTCCCATAGTCATCTATCTACCGGGACCATTACCGTATGAATCAACTAAGGCCATCCCTTACAAATATGGTACAACAACAGTTGAGAATGGAAAGGAAATTCCATTACCCTCCATCGTGAATATTGTAGACATCAGTCGAGTAATACGGAGTGGTAGAATCTTCAACCGAGGGGTTGGGGAACCTAACAAAGAAAAGGAACTTCAGGCGGAAGCTCCTGATTCACCAGTCGGTCAATCCAGTAATCCCGACCTTTCAAAAAACAATGATGAGATACTAAAGCTCATCCAAAGGAGTGAATACAACATTGTTGATCAGCTGTTACAAACTCCTCAAAGATCTCGGTATTATCACTGTTACTTAGTTCGGAAGCGCACAGGGAGGCTCTACAGAAAGTCTTGGAGCAAGCCTTTGTGGAACAGGATGTAACAATTAGACAATTCGATAGCATTGTCTCTAACATCACTTCCTGCAATAACTTGGGATTTAGTGATGAGGAATTACCTGAAGAAGGTCGTCGTCATAACATGGCACTCAACATTACAGTCAACTGCCAGGACGATGCTTTAGCCAGCGTACTGGTAGACACAGGGTCAGCCCTGAATGTTATGCCGAAGTCCACTTTGATGTACTTATCATTCAAAGGACCTCCGATGAGAACCAGCGAGGTCGTCGTCAAAGCATTTGCGAGATCCAGAAAAATGGTTATCGGCGAAGTCGACCTTCCCATAACTATCGGTCCTCACACTTTCCAAGTCACTTTCCAGGTCATGGACATTCGGGCAACATACAATTGTTTACTAGGAAGACCTTGGATACATCAGGCTGGGGCGGTCACTTCGACCCTCCACCAAAAAACTAAAGTTCATCCAGAACGACCAACTCGTCACAGTCTGTGGAGAACAGGCCTCGCTCGTAAGCAACTTATCGTCATCCACTTATGTAGAACCGGAGGGGGTGATCAGAACCCAGTTCCAAACGCTTTCGCTCCACAAGGACAATCAATCTGAAGGGGGAACTTCGATTTCCTCATACAGAGATGCTATCAAAGCGGTCGAGAGTACCAACACAACAGGATGGGGGCGGCTTGTCATTCCTATTGACAATAAGAAAAGGAAAGGTCTTGGCTTTTCCTCAACCCGTACACAGGCTGCTACCAACGATGAAAGTCTTCGTCCCATTTAGAACTTCTTCCACAGTGGAGGTTTCCTTCACCCAGTGTCTCAAGAAGTACATACCATCAATGAAGATGATTCCGCCAATACGGAAGAAGAATGGAAGTCCTATCTCAACGAGGACGGTTACACGTCTCAGGGCGAAACGCAGAATCCCTTTTGCTTTCCTGCACAGAGCCCGAGATTTATACCAAGGTCAGACGTCGAAATGATATATGGAGATTGTGATCCGGAAGGATGTCGTGCTCCGCCAAATTCATTAGAGGAAGACACTCTGATGAAAGACAACTTTGACACCAGCTACTATGGCCCGATGGATGGTCTGCCTATCTGGCAGCCTTACCCAGGAAACTTGGGGCAAGAAAATCAGTCGAACAATGAAAATCAGCTGAGCATCATTGAAAAGAATACCTGCATCCCCACCATGTAATGGGATCAACACCCAGGTTATCCTGAAAATACTACGCAAAATACAACAGAGGAATTCCCCTACGACAACTCTGCCTGGGAGACAGTTTCCAATGATCCTGCTCTGCCAGAAATCAGCGTTATTTCTGAAAACGAATCAAGGAAGGTACCAGACTTTGTGATTCACCGAGGAGTTCACCGCCAATGGGTTGCAGTTGATGTTTTGAAGATTGTTCATAAGTCAAAGTAATTGCCATCTTTACTTTAACCTTT
The DNA here is from genome assembly GCA_022829125.1 of Lathyrus tuberosus. Classification (NCBI taxonomy): domain Eukaryota; kingdom Viridiplantae; phylum Streptophyta; class Magnoliopsida; order Fabales; family Fabaceae; genus Lathyrus; species Lathyrus tuberosus. The sequence goes on along the minus strand of JALAZF010000021.1, from coordinate 23,678,692 downwards.
CACCCTGCCCAGGTGAAACGGATGTTTTGATAGGGCTCGCTTTCTGTAAATTTTCCCTCTTCACTTTGCCCAAAGCGATAGAGTTTTGTTTTATAGGGCTGTAGTTTCAAGAATCGACTTGTTCATTAATAAAATAACATCGTTCTGTAATTTCTGCATTAATTGATGTTTTCTCTTTTTGCTTTTCTCAGAAAATGGTAATCCTAAAAAACATCTCAAATAATAAAAACAAGCATTTTTTCAAAGAAAAAACACTGTACACACTTGCATTCTCTCTATCTCTTCTAAACACGAATCATCACGTCATGCAGATTGCTTGTTTTAAACCCAGTTGAAACATACGATCCAATGCCTTCTCCCAACTTTGAGTTCCCGGTATTTGGGGCTGAAGAAGAAGTTGACAACGAAATTCTAGAAGAGATCTTCCGACTACTCAGACAAGAGGAAAGGTCTATTGAACCTCACAAAGAACCATTGGAAATGATCAACGTGGGTTCAGAAGAAGAGAGAAAAGAAATCAGGGTTGGGGCACTGCTCAGTCCAACTGCCAAAGAGAGTTTGACAAAGCTTCTCAGAGAATTTCCCGATGTGTTTGCTTGGTCCTATCAGGACATGCCAGGGTTAGATACCAGCATCGTGGAACATCATCTACCGTTGAGATCAGAATGTCTGCCGGTAAAACAAAGGTTGAGACGGACTCATCCAAACATGGCCATCAAAATCAAAGAGGAGGTACAGAAACAGATTGACGCAGGTTTCCTCGCTACATCAGAATATCCTCAATGGTTAGCCAACATCGTACCAGTTCCGAAAAAGGATAGAAAAGTCAGAATGTGTGTCGACTACAGAGATCTAAACAAGGCTAGTCCAAAGGACAACTTTCCTTTACCACACATTTACATGCTGGTAGACAGTACAACAAAGTTCAAAGTTTTCTCCTTCATGGATGGATTCTCGGGCTATAATCAGATAAAAATGGTGCCGAAAGACATGGAGAAAACTTCGATTACCCCATGAGGGACCTTTTGTTACAAGGTAATGTCGTTCGGTTTGAAGAACGCCGGGGCAACCTATCAAAGGGCCATGACTACTCTGTTTCATGACATGATACACAAGGAAATCGAGGTATATGTCGATGATATGATTTCCAAATCTAAAACAGAGGAGGAGCATGTAACCCACCTATCAAAACTATTCGAGCGGTTGAGAAAGTACAAACTCTGCTTGAATACCAACAAATGCACCTTCGGTGTCCGTTCAGGGAAACTCTTAGGGTTCATCGTCAGCCAAAAAGGAATTGAGGTTGATCCTGACAAGGTCAAGGCCATTCAAGAAATGCCTTCTCCGAAAACTAAAAAATAAGTCAGAGGATTCCTGGGACGTTTGAACTACATCTCCAGATTCATATTCCTCATGACCGCGACATGTGCGCCGATTTTCAAATTACTCAAAAAGAACCAGGATTGCGTTTGGACAGAAGATTGCCAAACTGCCTTTGATAGTATCAGGGAATACCTATCGAATCTGCCGATTCTATCACCTCCAGTGGAAGGAAGACCACTGATCATCTACCTCACAGTCCTGGAGGACTCCATGGGTTGTGTACTTGGCCAACAAGACGAAACCAAAAGGAAAGAGTCTGCCATCTACTATTTGAGCAAGAAATTCACCGGCTGTGAAACTCAGTACACTATGCTTGAGAAAACTTGCTGCGCTTTGGCTTGGGCAGCCAAACGTCTTCTCCAGTACATGATTCGTCACACTACTTGGTTGGTCTCCAAAATGGATCCCATCAAGTATGTATTTGAAAAACCTGCTCTCACGGGAAGGATTGCCCGTTGGCAGATGTTGTTATCAGAATATGACATAGAGTACCATGCTTAAAAAGTCGTTAAAGGAAGTCTTTTAGCGATCATTTGGCTCATCAATCGATTGACGATCAGGAATCAATCGGGTTTGAATTCCCAGACGAAGATGTCATGTATCTAAAAATGAAAGATTGCGATGAACCGCTACCCAGTGAAGGGCCAGAACCAGATTCCCAATGGGGACTTATCTTTGACGGAGTTGTCAATCATTACGGAAACGGAATTGGGGCAATTATTATAACACCTCAGGGTACCCACATTCCTTTCACCGCTAGACTTACGTTCAAATGTACAAACAACGAGGCCGAATACGAAGCTTGTATCATGGGTCTCGAGGAAGCGATTGATTTGAGGATTAAGAACTTGGATGTATATGGCGACTCAGCTTTGGTCGTCAATCAGATCAAAGGAGATTGGAACACATACCAATCAAGATTGATTCCTTACAAAGACTATGCAAGAAGGTTGTTACCCTTGTTCAACAGAATCGAGTTTCATCATATCCCTCGTGAGGAGAATCACATGGCTAATGCATTAGCCACTCTCTCTTCCATGATTAGTGTAGGTCAATGGAACGACCTACCTAAGATCGACATAATGCGCCTTGAAAGGCCCGCTTACATCTTCACAATCGAAGCAGTCATAGACAACAAACCTTGGTATCACGATATCAAATGCTTCCTTCAAAAACAAGAGTACCCACCTGGGGCATCCAAGAAAGATAGAAAAACCCTCAAAAGACTGGATGGCAGTTTCTTTCTGAGTGGTGACACACTCTATAAGAGAAATTTTGACATGGTCTTGCTCCGATGCGTCGACAGACCAGAAGTAGACGCACTGATAAAGGAAATTCACGAAGGATCCTTTGGCACTCATGCCAACGGACACACAATGGCGAGAAAAATTCTGAGAGCAGGGTACTACTGGTTGACCATGGAATCCGACTGCTACAAGTACATGAGGAAGTGTCACAAGTGTCAGATATACTCAGACAAAATCCATATACCGCCAACACATCTCAAAGTTCTTTCTTCCCCATGGCCTTTTTCCATTTGGGGAATCGACATGATTGGCATGATCGAACCTAAGGCTTCGAACGGACATCGGTTCATCCTAGTAGCCATTGATTACTTCATTAAATGGGTCAAAGCAGCGCCATACGTTAATGTAACCCAACAAGTGGTGGTTCGATTTATCAAAAACAATATCATTTGCCGTTATGGTGTTCCGAGCCAGATCATTACGGATAATGGATCTAACTTGAACAACAAGATGATGAAAGAGTTATGTGCTGAGTTCAAGATCGAACACCATAACTCATCTCCCTACCGACCCAAGATGAACGGCGCGGTAGAAGTGGCTAAGAAGAACATCAAGAAGATCGTTCAAAAGATGGTTGTAACCTATAAAGATTGGCACGAGATGCTATCTTTTGCTCTTCACGATTATCGCACATCTGTCCGCACTTCAACAGGGGAAACCCCTTTCTCTCTAGTATATGGCATGGAAGCATTGCTCCCCATCAAAGTAGAGATCCCATCAATCCGGGTATTGATGGAAGCTGAGCTTACAGAAGCTGAATGGTGTCAAAGTCGGCATGATGAACTAAATCTGATCGAAGAAAAGCGAATCACGGCAATATGCCATGGTCAGTTGTATCAGTAAAGAATGAAGAAGGCGTTCGACAAAAAGGTCCGACCATGCATCTTCAGGAAAGGAGACCTCGTGCTTGTCATACCCCAAATTTGTCCTACCTGTGTTTAACTTTCATCTGTGCATCCATCCACTAACTTTCATTCTGAAAATTAAAAAAAAAATGTGTTGTTTCTGGTTGTTGAAGTGATTGAGGTTCAATGGTTAGACAAGAGAATGTTTCATGATCAGGTCTGGATGTGATTGAATCTCCAATCAGGATTTGTATCAGGTAATTCACTTGTGTGTTGATCAAGTTATCTGGCTGTGTTGAATTCAATAGTTTCACGGTTTAGAAGTTGTCAAGGACCAGATCATTTCCAATTAAGGGTTTTGGTGCATTTTGTGGATTCAATTCAAGTGTGGTGCTGGCTTAAGTCCAATAAGTGTGCATTTGTGGATCTAAGCCAAGAACTCGTCTTCATGATTCAAGCCTATCACCCATTCCCTTTTTCTTTTATCCGTCCATATCCATTTACCGAACCATTATCCATTTTTATATCAATATCCATTTAAAACCAATTTTATCCCATTATCCATTATTCATTATCCAATTCATATCCATCAATTATCCTTTTACACTTTTTCTTTTATCCATTTTTTAAGCCAATTTATTTGCCATTTTCCATCATCATTTTTATTAAAAAAAATCATGCCATCTCACCACAAAAATTCAGCATTGATTCAATTTCAAGGCCCCAAATTCAAATTCTACAAAAGCCCATTATCCAAAATACCAAAATAAATTTCCATAGTTCATATTATAAGTCTTAAAATTGCACAATAAGATTTTTACAACAATCAAGGCCCATTACTTTCCATTTTTTACAACAAAATACCAAGAAAAAATAAAGAAAAATTTTGTACTTCCTACAGCATGTAAATCGACCAAAGCATGTGACCTCCCTACACCAACCGTACGACAAAAACGCATACCACAAGCCATATCATGTTCCAAACGTACGACCACCAATCCACAAACATCCCAACACGCACAAAACGCGGAACGTAGCCAAAACGACAACTCTCTTTGCAAATCAATCCTCATCCTTCACTCTATAAATACAAGGAATTCATACCTCATTGAGGGAGCTCTCAGCCTCGAAAGACGCTGCTCAATTTCTTCCTCAAACCTCATAAGCCCCATTCTTCTCCTTTTCCTTCCACGATAACCACAACCCACCTTTCACCATCAACAACAACCAACCGTCTTCAACCTAACTTCAAAGCCATTCACCCCACATCGTGAATCTGTCTCTCACCCTCTTCAACCTTTAACGTTATCAATTGTTCCAACACAATCAATCACAACCCAACAACCTTCAGTCACACATCAAAAACTCTCTGCAAACCACAAAAAATTACAAACTCACTTTTCCTTCAAAAACCAAATAAACCTTCAATGTTTCCATCGTCCCTTTTAACCTTCATTTACCTTCAAATAACCTGCAAATCATACAACAAACCGAGCAAAATAGAGAGGAAAAATTAAGGATACGAAACCGAAACAAGAACGATTGCCAAAAACAAAGAGAGATCAAGATGAAGAGAATAAACCCAGAACGGAGATATTGAAACGAAAGCCAAAGAACGAACACGCATCACAAACCTGGCTAAGACGTAAACGAACGGAAAGGTTGGATCGGAAAGGATGATTGTGTTGATTCGTCATCTACAGTTCTTCGTATTTACTTGTTTTCGACCATGCTCTGTTCCTCGCTTCTAGGTTTTCAATACGTTGTGGTTTAAAGCATTTTAACCTAGCTACTGCAGTGTTGGTGTTCTGGGCCCGTTTGGGTATTTGTTTTTACCACCCTTTTTGTATTAAAACCCACCGTGTCATTCTTATTGTTGTAGATGAATGGGTCAAGAAGCCCATGGTGATTCTACATTTGTTATCACCCCCTCCATTTTATTTTATGTTTTTTATTTTCTTAAATTGGTTTAATATTATCATTTTCGTTTTCTAAGTTTTTTTTAAGAATAATATTTCTTAGTATTGTATAAATCCTTTGCCTAATTATCTTAATGTTTCTTTTTCCATTTCGATTTTTATTTTTTTTATTTTATGGGCCAATGATATCAAAAACATCATGATTTGTTGATTTATTTCAAATAGATCTATAATCTTGGTTAATATGAGGCCTTTTTGTTTTCTTTTCGATTTATTTGTTTTTACCATTCATTTTGGGTCAATGAAAACCAAACATCAAAGATTAATCGATTTTTGATTTAAAATCTTGATAAAGGTGAGACCTTTCTTATTTTTCTCGATTTTATTTCATTTCTTATGATTTTCATTTCACATATTCTTTTATTTTCACTTTGGTCAATGAAAGTCAAATATCGTTGATTATCGATTTCTCGATTAAATCTTGATTAAGACGAGACCACTTCGATTTATTTTCTATTTCCATTTCATTTTCTATTATTTTCTTCTATTTTCTCATTTTCGATCGATGAAGTCTTTCTATTCGCGAATGTTGATTGTTGAAGCGATTAACCTTCATTATTTCAAATCTGTAGTGAGTGATCATCGAGATCTCTTTCTATACTTTGGGATCGTGATAGGTTACCTTCGATTAATCGACGAAAGTTTGTGATTAAGACGAGATCTTCACCCTTTTTCTTTTCGTGTGGCACGATTCAATCGGAGAATGATCCTCAATATCATTTCTCCATCGTGTTTTAGCACAAAGATCAAATTGTGCATCCTCCTATAGTGTGATCTTCGTCATAGATCGTGCTACGATGGCTTAGCACTACATTGGACCCGATTCATCCGATTAACCACTAACAACTAACTTTACTTTTCGTCAATTTTATCTTGATTTACTTTTATGTCAATATGATATCTTGTTTATATTATCTTGCTTATATCTTGTTCATATTATTATTCATATTATTCATATCATATTCATATCATATTCGTATCTTATTCATCTAACCATTTTCTTTGTTTATACACTTAATCAAAACACACTAACAATTATCGAAACCTAAAAAACTAATTGTTGGACTGTTTGTTACTATCCTTTGCTTGGAGCTTTGGTCTGACTCTTGCTCAAGGCTTAGTTTAGGACACCTTGCACACACACGGCTTTCTCTTGGGCTACCTTACAATGAGACCCTTTATTTCATGTCATCCCTTGTAATTTACATGTACCCCTCTCCCCATTTCAATGTACGCATTCGTTGTTTCTTTGATTGTGGTTTGTTTACTATGAGCACCCCTAGGGACTAGCATAGGCAACCCATTTTCAAACTAATTCTCGACTCGTCTTCGAGTCATTTTCAAACAAACCTCTTTTCAACCAAACCCTCGATTCGTCGTCGAGCCATTTTCAATCAATCTCTAAACAAACTCTTTTCAAACTAACCTCTTCGCATACAAATAAACCCTTGATCCAACGTCAAGCGGATTTTCACAATCAAACTTCAAAACAACTAACAACTATCGCAACTCTTTTGAGGTGAAAAATGGGGGTTCAAGTCTTTGATCTTCCTTCGATTGTTTGGGTGCGAGTTCTCTTACTCGTGTGTGAGCAATTGACGCCTCTTCTTTTAACAAATCAAATCCTTTTCAAAATAACCAAGCGCATACAATAAACCCTTGATCCCATGTCAAGCGGACTTTCATAATCAAACCTCAAAACGACTAACAACTATCGAAACTCTTTCAGGGTGAAAAATGGGGGTTCAAGTATTTGATCTTCCTTCGATTGTTTGGGTGCGAGTTCTCTTACTCGTGTGTGAACAATTGACTCCGTCTTTAAAACAAACCAACTTCCTCTTTTCGTGGGCGTACCACGAACTACGACTGCTCTGATTCTTTATTCTTGTCCGAGTAAAGATACGTAGGCACAAGATTGCGATGATCTTGGCGAGCACACTTTTTCTTTTTCCCCCGTTTGCGTCCACACTATCGTCTTTTTCCGTCAAACCCCGTAGTCGAACTACGATTTCTCTCATTACTCATTCTCGTCCGAATGAGCATACGTATGCACAAGATTGCGATGATCTTGCCGAGCACTCTATCCTTAAACCACCCATTTTCCCTTAGCATCTTTTCCCTTTTATCTTACCTTTTCGCATTTATTTTTGAAGAAAACAAACAAACTTAGCTAACGAGCATCGCGATTCGAATCAAGAGGTTCCCGTTGAGTACAACGGGTGAGGGGGTACGCGTACCTTCCCCTCACATAACCGACTCCCGAACCCAGAATGTGGTTGCAATGACCATGTTCTTATCTCCTCCCTTAAAGGTTTTTTCGATATTTTCCTTTCCCTCTTTTGGGATAAATAAAGTTCGGTGGCGACTCTATCGAACTGTTTCGTGCCTTTCGCGCGAAGGGTCGTGTCTTCGATGAAGTGATTTTTCGAGGTGCGACATCTGGCGACTCTGCTGGGGAATGACATTTGCTCCATGCAAGAGAGAGTCGAGCCTATCTTGATTCGAATTGCAAGCTCGTTAGTTTTGTTTGCATTTTTTCTTCTCGCTTGTTTACTTATTTACTTGCTTTCCTATTTCCTTATCTGTGTTACCTTTTGTGACATTGTTGGGTTGTTCTGACATTGGGAACTTTGTGAGATGGCTCTACACCCGAGTCGAGAAAAACCCTAGGATTAGGATGGTGGTTGTTGTAATACCTCAAAATTTACCTTCTTTGTTTTCTCAATAAATTGGTTTATGCTTTACTCTTTTTGCATTCCATAGTAGGTCATAGATTGCATAGCATGGCATTCAGCATAGGGCATGGGATCAAGTGGTTTTCAAAGGTGTGGATCATCCAAAGCAAGAGAATAAGGGCCAAGGGTTTCTCACAAGCCTCAGAGGAGTCTCAAGCCTCAAGGTGGTTTGAGGAGTTCATCACATCATCACAAGATCAAGCATGGCAAAAGATTGCAAGTGAATCTTTCCCTCTTAACTAGAGGGACCAATTAGGGTTTGTGAATCAACAGGACTTCTTGGAGGGCTTTGTATGTTCAAGCATGGTGTCATGAGGTCTTTATGCTTGCATGTATCCATAAGATGAGGGTTTGGTTGATGGTTTATGGTGAAGAGTGTTCAGTGGACCAGTTACTTGTGAACCAAGAAAAGTCAACTGTAAAGGAGAAAGTCAACTGTGGAATTTTGAGGTTATTCTCATGGTTTTCAAGGTCTCATATCCTCATATGGTCCTCAAATATCAAGATTCATGTCATTCATCAAGAATCAAGAGTTTGTGCAAAAGTTACTAAATTTGGAAAATGACATATAATGAGAACTTTCCATTTTTGGCAATTTTTCCATCAGATTCAACTTGACTTTTCATCATCAAGGAAGTTTCAAATGAATTTTCTTCAAACATGAAAGTTAAAGATCCTTCTATCCCATTTCCAAAAAGTACTAGTTTGTCTCCATATCATTTGTGGAACTCTAGTTATGGTCAAAATAATGCAAGGTGCATTTCATGAATTTCTTATATGTCAAAATTTCCACCATTGCCATTTTCACTCAAAAGGACTTGTAATGTTCCCAATTGCTTCGTGTCACATTACAACATCAAAATACAAGTCAAGAGGATCATTGTTGGCCTTTGAATCAATTCATTCCATTTTGGTCAGAATCACTCCAAACTCCTTAATCAAGGGTTTAATCAATGGCTAATTACAATCAGTGGACTAATGGAGAGTATATAAGCTAACTCATACCCTCATTGCTAGGTCATACATTCCATTTTGGTCAAAATTCATTTTTCACCTCAAATCTTCTCCTCTTCAATTCTCTCTACTCATAAGAGCTTTTCACAAAATTCTTTCATATTATGAATCATTGAACTCCATATAACACAAATCTACCATCATCTGAAGCTCATATCAAGGAATTCAGTGGGTTCGAATTTGAAAACCATTTCTTCAAACTCAAGATCCAGACCATATTCAGGCTCTAATTGCATTTATTTTGCAATTAGAGGTTTCTAAGGCTAGAACTGCAGCTTATCTCTGGTTTTCTAGGAGTATTTTAAGCTCTTCAAGATCTCAGGTTGGTGAACTTTTCATGCTCTTAGTACTTGAAGTTTAAGTGTGCATAATGATCTATGAAGTTCACTGAGCATGATGATCTATTTTATTTTGATTTTAGACGTGTGGATTGTGTGTATTGTGAGATTTAAGTTTTGGATCTAAAACTTCTTTCGTTCGATTTGCTTTATGTGTTGTTTGTTTGATGATTTGGATTGCATATTTAGAATCCTTGTGAAAATCTGGTTCGAATGGTATACTCGTATGCAATTTCTGGAAAATTTTTTGTTGCAGCTCACCGGAGAGGGTGGCCGGAGCCCTAGCTCCGGCGACTGGTTCAGTTTTCCGTCCGGCAAGGGTTTGAGGGAGGAAGATGAAGTTTTAGTCGTTGATTCGTTTGATCCATTGGTCCACAGTGCGCCACGTCTTATTTTTATTCTGATTTTATTTCATTGTGTGTGTGTGCTAGCCTATGCTTACTATTGTGAACCTTCAATCCTGATCACTCATCTTGATTACCATTTGTTTTGTTAATTGATTCGTGTGCGTAGGATGAATCTTGTGGTTAGATGTTTGCCAACGCATTAAAAATGCATGTGCCTATCACGTGTGGTTTTTTAATTTCAGAATGATTGTGTGTGCACGTGTGTATATTGGTAATTGTGTGCTGTGAATCTGAGCCACTTATCTTGCTTACCTTGTGATTTGTTTGAATGAATGTGATGCGCATGATTAATCTGAGGGTCCTGATTGGGTTTGACTGATGACTGGATTCCATGTGTTCGCTGATTGGGCTTTTGTATTTGGGCTTGCTTTCCCCACCCCCTTGCTTTGATCCATTCCATGTTTCAACGTGTTTGGGCTACTGTTTGCACCCCCCTGAATTCCTTTTCATTTTATTTTATTTTCTTTGCATTTGTTTTGCATTTTAATTTTTAAAATCATTTTTATGCATCCAAAAATTACAAAAAAAATCATGAAGCATGTTTAGCATTTTATAAAATTTTGGAAAATTTTATTTTCTTATTTTATTTTATTTTTGTTGTCTTAATTAATTGTTTAATTGATTTTCCTTTTGAATTGTTTCATATGTGCATATTTTGCATTGTAGAATTTATTTCTCATAGTCTACAAAACATTTTGAACTCATTCTTTTTGCATTATTTCACCAACACATTGAAGTGCATAAAAAAAATTTTGTTTCATTTTTAAAACTTTTTTATATTGCATCTTAGTCTCCCTCTTTTGCATATTGGTTCATGTTTCTCACTTGATATTTGCTTAATTGTTTGAGTTGCTTAACTTGTGAATTTTTATGAGATCTTTTGACATGTGATTGGTTTCTGACTTAGGTCATTTTCTTTTAAATTTCACAATTTTTGAATGTCATATGATACATGTTTTCTTATTTGTGCTTAAGTGGCTTATGCATGATCGTCTCTTGACATCTCTTTACACTAGTTGGTTTGCCATGCCTAATTGATTGAATTCCTTTGTGATTCTTTGCATGAGCTTTTGATATGATGTTGGCCCCTGGTTGAGGTCCTTTGATATTTAATTTTGCAATTTTTGGATCATGTTTGGGTATGTTTTAAGGGCTTGAACTTTGAGTTTCCATTTGAGGTTTACTTTGAGGCATGTCTTGAAGGTGTTACTTGATGTTTGGACTTATATGACTTGAGTTTGGTTTTGATATGATATTGATGCATATGCTACTGCCCCTTGAGTTCTTTACTTAGTTTTCATTTCACTTGAGCATGGTTGAATGCATTTGGTTTGAATTGTATGATGAATATCATTACCTTTCCTTTTGTGAACTTCTTTGGATCATAATGCTTCATGTTTTGAATCACCTTTGTACACATGAGTTGTTGATGATAGTATGATTTTGGTTCTGACTTGCACTCATATTCATCTTATCTTTCTCATTTCATCTTGATATGAAGTCCATGTATGCTTAATTGTGCATTTCATACAAGTATGCTTGCATCCTTTCATGATTATCTTTGCATGCTTACTTGAATTGTTTTGCATTGATCTATGAAACATGTTTGTTGATTTGAGTTGGACATTTATGATATGATGTGCTTGCTGCCATTTATTGTATTTCATCTCCTCTTTCTCTTTTCTTCTCTTTCACTCTCTTCCTCCCATGAATCGCAAGACTTGATTAAGTCTTGGATTCTTTTCCCCTTAGAGCTACCTAGTCCAACTTAATTTTTGATTAAGCTTGGAGTAGGATTAGCATTAGGTTTTAGGTAGTCGTTCCTCCCAAACCTTACTAACCATAGGACATCCATGCATGATAACATTAGGACTCTTAGTTTCCCTTTAGAGTTTCCTTTGTGTCGTCTCTCTTCTCATCTCAAAACTTCTTGAAAACACGTAATAAAAATTAACGCGTATTGCGCTCGAGCCTTCTATGTGGGAAGTGGGGAATGAGGGGCTTCCTCTCATTCTTCTAGGATACTTAGTGTACGTCCTATCGGGGATGATGCGCGAAGTATTCATTCCTGTATTTGAGACTTTGGTTCAATGCAAGTTACAAATAACTATAAAAAACAATAACGTCTTTCCTTCGGGAATTCTTTTCTCATCTCACTCACTCTCGATGTACGAACATGCTTCTTCTCGTTCTCTCGCAAGACGGTAACGCCTAAGTCTCCATACAGCGAGCTGCAACACCTGAGCTAGAACGTAAGTCGTTCCCTAAAAAACACAAACAGTAACCCTCGTTGAGGGGAACTACGTCGCTCTGATTCTCATGCTCCCGATGAGATACGTAGGCAGTGGGGTAGGGCCTATGCGAGCACTTCTTTTATTTTCCCTACATTTGTTTCTTTTTCTCTCTCCCTTCCTTTTCCGGTTCTACAGCTAGCAGTCCCTTTTCCTTTCCAGCAGCAGCGAAGCTCCAGTTGACGACACCCTTTGATCAAGACAAGCAAGTGTGGATCCCATCGGGTACGATGGACGCGTGGGGGTGCTAATACCTTCCTCGCGCGTAACCGACTCCCGAACCCAGATCTCTTGGTTGCAAGACCATGCTCGTTCCTTTTCTTCAGGTTTATGCAGTGTTTCCTTTCCCTCTCATGGGATAAATACACATTTCTGGTGACTTTGTTTCCGTGCCACTTTCGTGTTTGTACCTGGATGAAAATCTCGGGAGCGACAGCTGGCGACTCTGCTGGGAACAGGTTGACCTCTTGCTGGTCCATCCCCTCTTGCGAGTCAATCCTAGCGATTGTCTGTTTTTTTTCATTGGGTGTTTTTTTTGTGGTGCTTTGTTTTGTTGTATATTACTGTATTTGCTATTTACTGTATTTTTTCTTTACTGCTTTACTATTTTTACAGCTTTTATTGTATTACATTGCATTTTATCACTGTCATACTGGATATTACTGTACTGTGCTGACTGGCTTTCTGTTTGGCGGGTTGGGATGTTCTGAGAGATGAGCCCACTACCCAGGCTCGAGCATACACATAGGTTTTAACGTGGGCAGGCGTGACGCTCCCGTGGTGTTGGCCACGTACGGGGGATCACGATACCTACAATCAGACGAGGTTCTATCAGGAGCTTTCTGCTACTGTATGTTGATACAGGCCAGTAGTTATTCTCTTGAGGAATTGTCGACTCTGATGACCATTCCCGAGGACTCAGTAACGACACTCCTCCCGAGACGTGACAGTGGCAGACCACGTTCTGTGGCAAACCCATTGCACATTCTTGATCCGAGGACCCAATGCTGGGAACTTGCTATAGGTTTTCCTCTTGAGGTGAATCAGCGGACGACCTCTTTGATTGGCGGTAGCATTGTATCCTTCGGGTTGAATGTGCTATTGCTTCTCAAACCTCTGAAGCTGAGGATCTTTCATTTTTGTGAATCAGTTGAGGCCTCCTTGATTGGTGATGATGCCAAACCAGAAATGGTGAACGTATCATCATTTCTCGACCTGAGAGTCCGGGATACTGAGGATCTTAGTACCCGCATGTGAGAGGGGATGGGTGTTTGCAGGTCTGTAGGTAACCGAAACCTTCAACCTACCTGGTTTTCTGGATTTCTCGACAGTATATAGTTATTTACCTGGTTTTCTGGTTATCTCAGTGGTCCGATGTTCTGGTATACTGGTATTCTGGTTATTCGGACATTCTGGTATTCTGGTATTCTCTTCAGAGCAGACCTATGAGCTTATTTGGTCACCAGCATAGTAGTTATCCAGATTATATGGAAGCTTTGATCCCATGCCTGTTGCATCTGCATCAACATTTTCGCATACATGTTCTTGTATTTCCAAGGGATATTAACTTTGAGACTTGCTGCTGAGCATTTCCATCCATTTTGTGTGATAAAAAAATTTTGGATCAAAGCATAATGATTCCTCAGAAATATTCGAACATGGCATTTGCATTACATAATCATAAGCATTTTTGCATAACAGGTACTCGCTGTAGGAGCTCTCTAACCTTTATTTGGTTTCAGGCATAATAGCTGATTCTCATATTCACCGGTATGCAACCAGACAAAACCAGGCTAGAGCTATGGATCAGGTACAGACAGAGTTGGCTGAATTAAGGGCACGTATGGAACAATTTATGAATTTGATGCAAGGGGTTGCTTAGGGGCAGCAGGACCTGAGAGCAGGGCAAGAAGACATGCGAGCTACCATCCAAAGGTTGGAGACTGAGATTTCTACTGGTGATCACGTTAATCCCCCTAGGGTTAACCCTCCTGTGGTCAATCCTCCTGTTGTCACTCCTCCTCCAGTTGGAGTTAATTTGGGTTTTGCTCCTGGAAACAATGGGCTGGTGGAAGATCGCCAAGATGACCAGTTTTCCGTACTTAATGCTGATATGGGATTCTACCACGATGAAAGGAAATACGAGGGATTGGCTGAGAGAGTGAAAGCTATAGAAAGTCAAAATCCTTTGGGAATTGATGTTGAGGATATGGGACTAGTACAGGGTGTCAAGATTCCCTCGAAGTTTAAACCACCTACTTTCGACAAGTACAATGGTAGTACTTGTCCCAAAACTCATCTCCAGGCTTACAACTGGAAGATAGCAGCTTATTCTGATGATCAGAAGTTATGCATGTATTTTTTCCAGGACAGCTTGTCTGGAGCCTCACTGGAATGGTACATAAAGTTGGACAGGGCCCGCGTCAGAATCTGGAAAGAGTTGTGCTTGGCTTTCTTAAAGAAATACCAATATAACATCGATATGGCACCGAATCGCACTCAGTTACAAAGCATGACACAGGACCCTAAGGAAGGTTTTAAGCAGTACGCCCAGAGGTGGCGTGAACTTGCTGCTCAGGTGCAACCTCCATTGGCAGATAGAGAAATGGCGGACATGTTCATGAATACCTTGCAAGGTCCGTATCTTGACAGGCTAGCCTCTTGTCCATCTACTAGATTTGCTGACATAGTAATTGCTGGAGAGAGAATCGAGAGTTTGTTAAAGATGGGGAAAATTCAGGACGGAAGTGGTACAAGTTTAACTCCTGCAAAAAAGTTTTTTGGTAACAATAACAGAAAGCGTGAAGGTGACGCTAATGCTGCATATTCACAAGGGGTAGAGGTAGAGGACAACAGGGTACATATCACCAGGCAGCATCTATAACCATTCCAACTCCAGGTAATGAGGCTCAACCTGCAGCTCAGAGGCAGTATCGTCCAAGACAGAGAATGAATGACCGACAGTTTGATGTTTTCCCTATGACATGTCACAAATGTTACAGAATTTACTCCGTTTGAATTTGGTACAATTGAGGACTTTGGCTCCCCCAGTGGGCAAGCTACCCTTTGGATACGATGCAAAAGAAAAGTGTGAGTTTCACTCCAATGCGCCAGGACACAATGTGGAAAACTGCAAGGCTTTCAAACATGTGGTACAAGACCTTATTGATTCAAAGGCTATTAATTTTGCTCCGTGGCCTAATGTAATTCAAAATCCCATGCCTTCGCATGGTGGACCGGGGGTGCATGCCATTGAAGAAGATAGAGGGCTGAATCTGGTGAGGGACATTAATGATGTCAAGACTTTGTTGAAAGTTGTGAAGGAATGCTTGCTGAAAGGGGCTGTATTTCCTGGTTGTTCAGAAAGTTGTGAAGATTGTTTGATTGCTGATAATGGTTGTGTAAAGTTGAGAAATAGCCTTCAGAGTATGATGGGTAAAGGATATTTACAATTTGATCAGTTGAAAGAGAATGATGATGAAGTTTCTAATATTACAATCTAATTTGATCCTGTGGAAATTCCGGTGCCTGCTCCTGTACAGATATCTGCGCCTGAACGAGTAGCTCCTATAACTATAACTGTTCCCAGCTATTTCCCAAATGAGAACAAGGTTGCTATCCCGTGGTACTATGGGACTAATAGTCAAGGACAGAGGCAGGAGGTACAGACTCCTAAAGAAAGTTGTTCAAGTATCGGAAATGTTGGAGGATTGGGCGGTTTTACTCGTAGCGGAAGGCTTTTTGCTCCTCAGACACTCAGGAAAGACAATACTGAAGCATTAGAGAGGGCCAAAGGGAAGCGGGTACTGAATGATGAACCAACGCCAGGGGCTGAACCGGTGCCAGGGGAAGAATCTGATAAGTTATTGGAAAGAGACATTGAGGAATTCATGAGGATAATCAGGAAGAGTGATTATAAGATCGTTGACCATTTACATCAAACTCCTTCTAAGATCTCCATATTGTCATTGTTGCTATGTTTCGAAGCTCATCAGAATGCTTTGCTCAAAATTTTGAATATGGCGTACGTGCCGCAAGAAATATCAGTGAACCAGCTTGAAAGTGTGATCTCCAACGTTAATGCTAGTAACGGTCTAGGGTTCACAGATTTTGACTTAACGCCAGAAGGGAGGAACCACAATAAGGCTCTCCACATATCGATGGAATGTAAAGGTGCTATGTTATCCCATGTATTGGTGGACACTGGCTCCTCCCTCAATGTGTTGCCTAAGAAAGCATTAGCCAAGCTGGATGTGGAAGGGGTGATACTCAGACCTTGTGATCTAGTGGTGAACGAGTTTGATGGTTCAAAGAGATCAGTGTTTGGAGAGATAGAGCTGCCTGTCCAGATAGGACCCCAGGTGTTCAATACAGTGTTTTATGTGATGGACATCCAACCGGCCTATAGTTGTCTATTGGGTCGTCCCTGGATCCATGCTGCTATGGCCGTATCTTCAACCTTGCATCAGAAGATAAAATTTATAGTTGATGGTCAAGTCGTTACGGTATGTGGAGAAGAAGATATTTTTGTTAGTCATTTGTAATCCTTCAAGTACGTGGAGATGGACGGAGAAATCCACGAAACTCTCTGTCAGGCATTTGAAACTATGAATATGGTGAGAGATTCTCCGTCTGGTGAGACAAGAGTGGGAACCTCTATGACTTCATATAAGCAGGCTTTAGAAGTGGTGCAGTCTGGTCATACCGAAGGTTGGGGACAAATGAGTGAGATACCTTTCAAGGATGACAAGAGCGGAATTGGTTATAAACCTCCTCGGGTTCCACTACAGGGTCAGGAGCACCAAGGGCTAGTTTTCTTCTCAAGTGGAGGGGTTATATATCCAAGCCATACTTGTGCAGCAATTGAAGACGGCGAAGATAGTGATTGTGACCTTGACAATTGGGTGCGCCCATGTGCCCGAGGAATGAAGCTGAACAATTGGTTTTCGGAGGATCTCATCCAAGTTACTCTGCCAAATAAGTAAATTTTCTTTGTTCACTTTCATTAAGCATGCAAAGGTCCTATGCTCTGCCCAAGGCATAGTGACTTCATTGTAGGGCCCTCATTTGTTTTCATACAAGTTTTTATCATTAATAAAAGGACGTTTTTGTATTCAAATTGTGTTCCCTGTCTTTCATTTTTATTTTTATCAGATAAATAAAAATGGCAATGTTTTCTTCACAAGTTTTCTTGCAGTTTTCTTTTTTCCTTTCAAAGAGCAGTTTCTAAAGGCATGAATTATCATTCATGCAGAAGTAATTCTCTGGATCTCATTGATGACGACTCTGCTATGGTTTATTATGACTTCAATAATCCAATATACCAAGACGAAGAGGGGGACGAAGAAGACTGTGAACTTCCTGAGGAGTTAGCTAGATTATTGAAACAAGAAGAAAGAGCCATTCAGCCTCATCAGGAAGATATAGAAGTTGTCAATCTCGGTACTGAAGAGGTAAAGAAAGAGGTCAAAGTAGGGGCAAGCCTGGCGGAGAATGTAAAGAAAGAGCTGATTGAAATGTTGCGAGAGTATGTCTACATCTTCGCCTGGTCTTACCAAGATATGCCGGGGTTGGATACGGACATCGTGGTGCACAGATTGCCGCTGAAAGAGGGTTATTTTCCTGTCAAGCAGAAGCTTCGGAGAACCAAACCTGAGATGGCCATCAAGATCAAAGAGGAGGTGCAAAAGCAGTTGGATGCGGGATTTCTAGCAGTTACTAACTATCCGCCGTGGGTCGCTAATATTGTGCCTATGCCGAAGAAGGATGGCAAAGTCAGAATGTGTGTGGATTATCGAGATTTGAATAGGGCGAGTCCAAAAGATGATTTTCCGTTACCACACATTGATGTGTTGGTATACAATACGGCTCAATTCTCTGTGTTTTCTTTCATGGATGGGTTTTCCGGATATAACCAGATTAAGATGGCGCCCGAGGATATGGAGAAAACTACATTTATTACCCCTTGGGGCACATTTTGTTATAAGGTGATGCCGTTTGGTTTAAAGAATGTTGGGGCTACATATCAGCGTGCCATGGTAACGCTCTTCCACGATATGATTCACAAAGAAATTGAAGTTTATGTGGATGATATGATTGCCAAATCACAAACGGAAGAGGAGCACTTGATACATTTGAAAATGTTTTTTGAATGGTTGAGACACTTCAAGCTGAGGCTGAACCCGAATAAGTGTACTTTCGGGGTAAGATCTGGTAAGCTTCTAGGCTTCATCGTCAGTGAAAAGGGAATCGAGGTGGATCCAGCAAAGGTAAAAGCCATTCAAGAAATGTCGGAGCCGAGAACTGAAAAACAAGTTCGTGGGTTTTTGGGAAGGTTGAATTATATTGCAAGATTTATATCTCATCTTACTACAACCTGCGAGCCAATATTCAAGTTATTGAGAAAAGATCAATCAATCCAGTGGAACAATGACTATCAAAAAGCCATTGATAAAATAAAAGAATACTTGCAAAATCTTTCGATTCTCATGCCTCTAGTTCCTGGGAGGCCACTGATTATGTATCTCACTGTACGTGATGGATCAATGGGTTGTGTTCTCGGTCAACACGACGAGACAGGAAGGAAAGAGCATGCTATATACTACCTGAGCAAAAAAATTCACCGATTGTGAGTCCAGGTACTCGATGCTTGAGAAGACATGTTGCGCACTAGCATGGGCTGCTAAGCGATTGAGGCAATACATGCTGACTCATACAACCCTACTGATTTCAAAAATGGATCCAATCAAGTACATCTTTGAAAAGCCAGCTCTTAATGGAAGGGTCGCTCGGTGGCAGATGGTTTTGACTGAATATGATATACAATACACTTCCCAAAAAGCTATCAAAGGGAGTGTGTTGTTTGATTATCTTGCCAAGTCGCCTATTGATGATTATCAGCCAATGAGGTTTGACTTTCCTGATGAAGACGTTATGCTTCTCAAGGCTAAAGATTGTGAGGAGCCTCCGGTTGACGAAGGACCGGATCCTGATAACAAATGGAAACTGATGTTTGATGGGGCCGTTAACATGAATGTAAGTGGTGTTGGGGCAGTCCTTATCACTCCGAAAGGATGACATATACCTTTCACTGCCAGGCTAACGTTTGATGTTACCAACAACGAAACGGAATATGAGGCTTGTATCATGGGTATTGAAGAAGCCATTGATTTGAGGATCAAGACTCTTGAGATATTTGGTGATTCCGCTCTAGTGATCAACCAGATCAATGGAGATTGGCATACCAACCAGCAGAACTTGATTCCTTACAGAGACTACGCGAGAAGACTGTTGACTTTCTTTACAACAGTAAAATTGTACTATATACCTTGTGACGAGAATCAGATGGCTGATGCTTTAGCTACCTTGTCTTCCATGATTCAGGTGAATTGGTGGAACCATATCCCAAAGATTGATGTGATGAGGCTAGACAGACTCGCTCATGTGTTTGCCGCTGATATGACGACTGATGATAAACCCTGGTATTTTGATATCAAGCGTTTCTTGAAGAGTCAAGAGTATCTGGATGGGGCATCAAACAATGATAAAAAGACTCTGAGGAGGTTGGCAGGAAGCTTCTTTTTTAATGAGGATGTGTTATACAAGCGAAACTTTGACATGGTCTTGCTCAGATGCGTGGATAGACACAAAGCAGACCTGTTAATGCAGGAAGTACATGAAGGATCCTTCGCTACCCATGCTGGTGGCATACTATGGCGAAAAAATTATTACGAGCAGGGTATTATTGGCTAACTATGGAGGCTGATTGCTTTAAGTATGCCCGAAAATGCCACAAATTCCAAATCTATGCTGATAAGGTGCATGTGCCACCAAACCCTTTGAATGTGATGAGTTCTCCATGGCCCTTTGCTATGTGGGGCATTGACATGATTGGGAAGATTGAGCCTACAGCTTCTAATGGACATCGATTCATTCTGGTGGCTATTGATTACTTTACCAAGTGGGTAGAAGCTGCCTCTTTTGCAAATGTTACCAGGCAGGTGGTAGCCCAATTCATTAAGAAGGAGATTATCTGCAGATATGGGGTGCCTGAAAGGATCATTACTAACAATGGTTCTAATCTCAACAACAAGATGATGAAGGAGCTATGCCAGAGCTTCAAAATTGAACATCACAACTCTTCTCCTTATCGCCCGAATATGAATGGAGCCGTCGAGGCAGCCAACAAAAATATTAAGAAGATTGTGCAAAAGATGGTAGTGACATATAAAGATTGGCATGAAATGCTGCCTTTCGCTCTGCATGGGTATCGTACCTCTGTTTGTACTTCTACTGGGGCAACCCCGTTTTCGCTTGTATACGATATGGAAGCAGTGCTACTGGTGGAGGTTGAGATCCCATCTTTAAGGGTCATGTTGGATGTTAAACTTTACGAGGCTGAATGGGTTCGAGCGAGGTTCAACGAGTTGAGTTTCATCGAAGAAAGACGATTGGCTGCAGTATGTCATGGACAACTATATCAGAGGAGAATGAAATGGGCATTTGACCAGAAAGTGCGCCCTCAGACTTACCAGACGGGCGACTTGGTATTGAAAAGGATTCTTCCTCCGAATACAGATCACAGGGGCAAATGGACTCCTAATTATGAAGGTTCATATGTTGTTAAGAAGGTTTTCTTGGGCGGAGCCTTGATGCTTACAATAATGGATGGTGAGGATTTTTTGTCCCCTGTGAACTCAGACGCAGTTAAAAAATACTTCGCATAAAGAAACCCGTTGGACGGTAAAAAGAGAGTCCAGGCAAAAAGGGGCATCCCGGCGAACCAAAAAAAAAGAGAAGAAAAAAGAAAAAGGTTCGGGCAAAAATTAGGGATAAAATAAAAAAAAGTACATCCGGTAAGTTGAAAACCCGCAAGGGCAACTTAGGCAAAAAAGGGTATCTCGGTGGATTGAAAACCCGTAAAGGGCGATCCAGGCAAAAGAGAGATTTAGCGAAAACTGCGATCTGAGTAATCTGTATTGCCTCGTCTCAATCAGTAAGCACTCCGAAGGTTAGGAATCAGTTCAATTGTCCCCCTTTGAAGGCAAAGCAATTGGAGAATCTTGAAGATATATGAACCATAGCAGGGTTGAAACTCAATGAAGTTCCATTTTCACATTGCCATTAGGACAGTTTCTTTTCTGTTTTGGCAATTACCGCTTTCCAGGAATTGCTTCTTGATGTAAATGCCTATTTTCAGGCTCTTCAATCAATAAAATGGTCGTTATTCAGAATAATTCTATCTGTTTGTTTTTATTTTTGCTTTGTCTACACAAACGTCCAAATTTTTTATAAACACTTGCATGTGAAAACCTTGACGTTCTACAATAATGTGCATAAAGGAGAAAACATTTAAAATTACTTTAAATGACGGGTGCGCTTGGGTGGATACTACCAAACCTCATATTATTCTGGGGCATATACGCGCATTCTTTTGTTTGCAGGTGTGGAGATTTCACCGGATAGCTATGCAAAGATGTATGACGTCTTCAAACCAAAATCCTTTACGAAGCACAAATGATCGTTCCTCCCCAGGCAGAGAGGGCTTCTCAGCAGGAGAGTTATTCTTGGAGGTAGTCATCCCCAGCGCATTTACAGAGCTTCATGATCCCCAGCAGCATTGTCAAATGGTGGTACCAAAGTCACTCTTTTGTCATAACGTTTACTGATTGAATCCATCGTCTGGCCGACGATCGCGCACGACGATGCGATATTGACAAGTCAAGTGCAACTGGGTAGCATTGTATCTTATTAAGTCGGTTCCCCTATTCAGTACTTCCAATAGCTACAAGCTTTTCTGTGTCGATAACGGTTGCAAACTCCCCAGCAGAATGGCCTCGCAACCAATGTCCAAGACTCGGTAAGTGTCCAGGAGTTTGGAGATGACGAATCTTCTGTAAAATCCTCTTGGGAGGTTTTCTCCAGATCAGACTTGTATCTTGGGGCAAAATCAAGTGGTAGCCCAGTCCAAGCATGGAGCGTCATGAAAATTCCCCAGTAAGAAGTATTCCAGATCTATTATCCCTAGCAGAGTGGCCTCCCAATTACTGCATCCTAGCTCAAGTCTCGGTATTTGTTTAAGAGTTGGAAGATGTTGGATCTTCTGTAAAATTCTCTTAAGAAACATTCCCTAGCACGAGACGCCCTGAAGTGGTTTTCCCCAGCAGAGTTTGCCGAGGACTCATTTTCCCCAGCGGAGTTATTTACCTTTCCTCAGCATTTATTTTGCTAAGGACCTCTTTGCATTTTGCATATAGTATGCATAGCATCCTCAAACGCGTAGCATTTCCATCCGAGATGGAGCATTGCGCCATGGAAAAATTCAAACATATGCATGTGAAGCATACGCCAGTTTTTATAACTCATGCAAGAGCCCAAAACTTTGCTCCTTATGTTATTGACAAATCCAGAAAGAATGCCTAGTTCATTCCCCAACAGACATTTCAAAGCAGTACAAGGGTTTCATCATCTTTCTCCCCACAGAGTCATATCTCTCAGCTTACAGGTTTCTTGGAACCATTCCCGATAGGATTCCTTTAGCTGTTCCTGACAGGCAAACCGGAACCATTCCCGATAGGATTCCTTTAGCCGTTCCCGACAGGCACATTGACCGTTCCCGATAGGCACATTGACCGTTCCCGACAGGCACATTGACCGTTCTCGACAGGCACATTGACCGTTCCTGACAGGCACATTGACCATTCCCGACAGGCGCATTGACCGTTCCCGACAGGCACATTGACCGTTCCCGACAGGCGCATTGACCATTCCCGACAGGCACATTGATCGTTCCCGACAGGCACATTGACCATTCCCGACAGGCACATTGACCGTTCTCGACAGGTAGTTCACCGGTTCCAGACAGGTTTCCTATGGGGTCCAATGGTTCCAATTTCTCTCTCACAACTTTTCTTCCTTACCATTGCTTCGTTTACAACATTTTTCTTTGTCCACACAGTGCAAATTTTCTCAGTTATTTCTGTATTCAATCCCTATGTATCTTGAATTCCTGATAGCCGTTGCTTTCATCCATTCAGATTCACAGTTGATTGAATAGGGGCAGCTGTAATACCTCAAAATTTACCTTCTTTGTTTTCTCAATAAATTGGTCTATGCTTTACTCTTTTTGCATTCCATAGTAGGTCATAGATTGCATAGCATGGCATTCAGCATAGGGCATGGGATCAAGTTGTTTTCAAAGGTGTGGATCATCCAAAGCAAGAGAATAAGGGCCAAGGGTTTCTCAAAAGCCTCAGAGGAGTCTCAAGCCTCAAGGTGGTTTGAGGAGTTCATCACATCATCACAAGATCAAGCATGGCAAAAGATTGCAAGTGAATCTTTCCCTCTTAACTAGAGGGACCAATTAGGGTTTGTAAATCAACAAGACTTCTTGGAGGGCTTTGTGTGTTCAAGCATGGTGTCATGAGGTCTTTATGCTTGCATGTATCCATAAGATGAGGGTTTGGTTGATGGTTTATGGTGAAGAGTGCTCAGTGGACCAGTTACTTGTGAACCAAGAAAAGTCAACTGTAAAGGAGAAAGTCAACTGTGGAATTTTGAGGTTCTTCTCATGGTTTTCAAGGTCTCATATCCTCATATGGTCCTCAAATGTCAAGATTCATGTCATTCATCAAGAATCAAGAGTTTTTACAAAAGTTACTAAATTTGGAAAATGACCTATAATGTGAACTTTCCATTTTTGGCAATTTTTCCATCACATTCAACTTGACTTTTCATCATCAAGGAAGTTTCAAATGAATTTTCTTCAAACATGAAAGTTAAAGATCCTTCTCTTCCATTTCCAAAAAGTACTAGTTTGTCTCCATATCATTTGTGGAACTCTAGTTATGGTCAAAATAATGGAAGGTCCATTTCATGGATTTCTTATATGTCAAATTTTCCACCATTGGCATTTTCACTCAAAAGGACTTGTAATGTTCCCAATTGCTTCGTGTCACATTACAACATCAAAATACAAGTCAAGAGGATCATTGTTGGCCTTTGAATCAATTCATTCCATGACTTATTTTTCACTTATTCAACAAAGTTAAAAATTGCAAATGGATCAAAAACTCACCAACCAAGTCATTTCAAGGCCCAAGTTAATTTGAATTTTTATCAGCATGATGTGTATGAGAGATTGATCACAAAAGGCATGACTTTGCACGTGTGGTTTAGTGGATTAAACTCAAATTGCATTTTGGCAAAATCACTCCAAACTCCTTAATCAAGGGTTTAATCAATGGCTAATTACAATCAGTGGACTAATGGAGAGTATATAAGCTAACTCATACCCTCATTGCTAGGTCATGCATTCCATTTTGGTCATAATTCATTTTTCACCTCAAATCTTCTCCTCTTCGATTCTCTTTACTCATAAGAGCTTTTCACAAAATTCTTTCATATTTTGAATCATTGAACTCCATAGAACACAAATCTACCATCATCTGAAGCTCATATCAAGGAATTCAGTGGGTTCGAATTTGGAAACCATTTCTTCAAACTCAAGATCCAGACCATATTCAAGCTCTAATTGCATTTATTTTGCAATTAGAGGTTCCTAAGGCTAGATCTGCAACTTATCTCTAGTTTTCTAGGAGTATTTTAAGCTCTTCAAGATCTCAGGTTGGTGAACTTTTCATGCTCTTAGAACTTGAATTTTAAGTGTGCATAATGAACTATGAAATTCACTGAGCATGATGATCTATTTTATTTTGATTTTGGACGTGTGGATTGTGTGTATTGTGAGATTTAAGTTTTGGATCTAAAACTTCTTTCGTTCGATTTGTTTTATGTGTTGTTTGTTTGATGATTTGGATTGCATATTTAGAATCCTTGTGAAAATCTGGTTCGAATGGTATACTCGTATGCAATTTCTGGAAAATTTTTTGTTGCAGCTCACCGGAGAGGGTGGCCGGAGCCCTAGCTCCGGCGACTGGTTCAGTTTTCCGTCCGGCAAGGGTTTGAGGGAGGAAGATGAAGTTTTAGTCGTTGATTCGTTTGATCCATTGGTCCACAGTGCGCCACGTCTTATTTTTATTCTGATTTTATTTCATTGTGTGTGTGTGCTAGCCTATGCTTACTATTGTGAACCTTCAATCCTGATCACTCATCTTGATTACCATTTGTTTTGTTAATTGATTTGTGTGCGTAGGATGAATCTTGTGGTTAGATGTTTGCCAACGCATTAAAAATGCATGTGCCTATCACGTGTGGTTTTTTAATTTCAGAATGATTGTGTGTGCACGTGTGTATATTGGTAATTGTGTGCTGTGAATCTGAGCCACTTATCTTGCTTACCTTGTGATTTGTTTGAATGAATGTGATGCGCATGATTAATCTGAGGGTCCTAATTGGGTTTGACTGTTGACTGGATTCCATGTGTTCGCTGATTGGGCTTTTGTGTTTGGGCTTGCTTTCCCCACCCCCTTGCTCTGATCCATTCCATGTTTCAACGTGTTTGGGCTACTGTTTGCACCCCCCTGAATTCCTTTTCATTTTATTTTATTTTCTTTGCATTTGTTTTGCATTTTAATTTTTAAAATGATTTTTATGCATCCAAAAATTACAAAAAAAAAATCATGAAGCATGTTTAGCATTTTATAAAATTTTGGAAAATTTTATTTTCTTATTTTATTTTATTTTTGTTGTCTTAATTAATTGTTTAATTGATTTTCCTTTTGAATTGTTTCATATGTGCATACTTTGCATTGTAGAATTTATTTCTCATAGTCTACAAAACATTTTGAACTCATTCTTTTTGCATTATTTCACCAACACATTGAAGTGCATAAAAACATTTTTGTTTCATTTCTAAAACTTTTTTATATTGCATCTTAGTCTCCCTCTTTTGCATATTGGTTCATGTTTCTCACTTGATCTTTGCTTAATTGTTTGAGTTACTTAACTTGTGAATTTTTATGAGATCTTTTGACATGTGATTGGTTTCTGACTTAGGTCATTTGAGTTTAAATTTCACAATTTCTGAATGTCATATGATACATGTTTGCTTATTTGTGCTTAAGTGACTTATGCATGATCGTCTCTTGACATCTCTTTACACTAGTTAGTTTGCCATGCCTAATTAATTGAATTCCTTTGCGATTCTTTGCATGAGCTTTTGATATGATGTTGGCCCTGGTTGAGGTCCTTTGAGATTTAATTTTGCAATTTTTGGATCATGTTTGGGTATGTTTTAAGGGCTTGAACTTTGAGTTTCCATTTGAGGTTTACTTTGAGGCATGTCTTGAAGGTGTTACTTGATGTTTGGACTTATATGACTTGAGTTTGGTTTTGATATGATATTGATGCATATGCTACTGCCCCTTGAGATCTTTACTTAGTTTTCATTTCACTTGAGCATGGTTGAATGCATTTGGTTTGAATTGTATGATGAATATCATTACCTTTCCTTTTGTGAACTTCTTTTGATCACAATGCTTCATGTTTTGAATCACCTTTGCACACATGAGTTGTTGATGATAGTATGATTTTGGTTATGAATTTCACTCATATTCATCTTATCTTTCTCATTTCATCTTGATATGAAGTCCATGTATGCTTAATTGTGCATTTCATACAAGTATGCTTGCATCCTTTCATGATTATCTTTGCATGCTTACTTGAATTGTTTTGCATTGATCTTTGAAACATGTTTGTTGATTTGAGTTGGATATTTATGATATAATGTGCTTCCTACCATTTATTGTATTTCATCTTCTCTTTCTCTTTTCTTCTCTTTCACTCTCTTCCTCCCATGAATCGCAAGACTTGATTAAGTCTTGGATTCTTTTCCCCTTAGAGCTACCTAGTCCAACTTAATTTTTGATTAAGCTTGGAGTAGGATTAGCATTAGGTTTTAGGTAGTCGTTCCTCCTAACCCTCACTAACCATAGGACATCCATGCATGATAACATTAGGACTCTTAGTTTCCCTTTAGAGTTTCCTTTGTGTCATCTCTCTTTTCATCTCAAAACTTCTTGAAAACACGTAATAAAAATTAACGCGTATTGCGCTCGAGCCTTCTATGTGGGAAGTGGGGAATGAGGGGCTTCCTATCATTCTTCTAGGATACTTAGTGTACGTCCTGTTGGGGACGATGCGCGAAGTATTCGTTCCTGTATTTGAGACTTTGGTTCAATGCAAGTTACAAATAACTGTAAAAAACACTTCTTGCTTAAAAAACTCCAAACAAACAATAACGTCTTTCCTTCGGGAATTCTTTTCTCATCTCACTCACTCTCGACGTACGAACGTGCTTCTTCTTGTTCTCTCACAAGACGGTAACGCCTAAGTCTCCATACAGCGAGCTGCAACACCTGAGCTAGAACGTAAGATGTTCCCTAAAAAACATAAACAGTAACCCTCGTTGAGGGGAACTACGTCGCTCTGATTCTCATGCTCCCGATGAGATACGTAGGCAGTGGGGTAGGGCCTATGCGAGCACTTCTTTTATTTTCCCTACATTTGTTTCTTTTTCTCTCTCCCTTCCTTTTCCGGTTCTACAGCTAGCAGTCCCTTTTCCTTTCCAGCAACAGCGAAGCTCCAGTTGACGACACCCTTTGATCGAGACAAGCAAGTGTGGATCCCATCGGGTACGATGGACGCGTGGGGATGCTAATACCTTCCTCGTGCGTAACCGACTCCCAAACCCAGATCTCTTGGTTGCAAGACCATGCTCTTTCCTTTTCTTCAGGTTTATGCAGTGTTTCCTTTCCCTCTCATGGGATAAATACACATTGCTGGCGACTCTGTTTCCGTGCCACTTTCGCGTTTGTACCTGGATGAAAATCCCGGGAGCGACAGTTGTGTGGTGTAGGCTTGCGTGGTCTCTTCCGCGTGAGTCGAAGCGAAAACCCCGTTTGGAGTAGATTCCCTTGGAGATATTATTGTTGTGGTGAATCTTTGCCATGGCGGTAATATTTTCGAGGTGAGTCGTTGATCCCAAGGACCATTAACAAATTTATCCATGGTGGTTGGTAGTGCTAACTCCTTGTGGTTAATGCGAACACCCCAATCAGATGAGATCCCTCGAACGTATTACTTCCTGACAGTAATATTTTCTACCTCGATCTAGGATTCTGAGAACCCTATTTAGAACCCGTGTGTCGATGGTTGTGTAGTGGGCGCCTCCGAGGAGTCTTTCTCGTGGGGAAAAAACGAAGACCTCACCTAGACGAGATTATTTCGAGGATATTATAATTGGATGTCTCTTCGTCTTGGTTATAATGTGTCGAAATATATCCATAAATCTAGGCACCTACCCGTTTTAGAAACCTACCCGCGGGATTTCTTTGATCCAAGCTGTGGTTCTTGACTCGCCATCTCCGGCCAACCGCAGAGCTATTTGAAGTTGTTTGATTCTGCGATTCTGGATCTTGCATCTTGCATTGTATCTCTTGTCATTGCATTGCATTGCATCAGTTATAAATCTTGCATTTCATTTCAACCTCAGAATCTCACTTCAACTTCCTTTCTTCTCCAATAAATCAAGCTGATTCCTCAACACCAGAACGCAACTCGAGCCAATACCAGACGAATGATGGAGCAGATTCAATAAGAGCAAGCCGCCTTTAGAGAAGAATTGGATTCTACCAAGGGAAAGATTGACCAGATTCTCGAAGCCATCATGATGGCCAGAAAAGAAGAAGAACTGCGTGAAGCCGCCGCTGCCAACAACAATGTTCCTGTGCAAGGGTCAACCTCAAGGCCCTCCGTTCCTGTTCCCAACCCTATCAATTATGGGATACCAATGAACTTCACTCCTGCCGCTGAAGGAGCCACTTCTCAACCACTTCTAACATCTGGAGTTACTGTTAGAGCTATTCCGCAAGCCCAACTTGTTGTCACTCAGATTCCTATTCCTCATGCTGAAGAAAATCTGTTAGATCAGTATGATGAGGTACAAAACTACCATGCTGCAATCCCAATTGTCAATCCTACTACTGCTCAGGATTCTGAAGCCATCAAAATGTGTCACGAGCTAGCTGAAAAACTCCGAGTCATGGAGGGGCGCAACTCAACTTCTTTGAATGCTATGGAAATGTGCTGGGTGCCAGATGTCGTCATTCCTCCCAAGTTTAAAGTGCAAGAATTCCCGAAGTACAAAGGTCTCAGTTGTCCTCACATCCATTTGAAGACGTACTGCCGTAAGATGGCTGCCTATGCCAAAGAAGAAAAGATGATGATCCATTGCTTCCAAGACATCTTGTCTGGGGCATCACTTGAATGGTATATGCAGCTGGAGCGTAGCAATGTGCGCACTTGGGATGAGCTAGCTGATGCGTTCGTCAAACAATACAAATACAACACCGAACTTGCTCCAAACCGTACTCAACTTCAGAGTGTGGCTCAAAAGGACAACGAATCCTTTAAGGAGTACACGCAATGCTGGAGAGAGCTAGCTGCAAGGGTGCATCCACCTCTTGTTAATTGTGAACTAATTGACATCTTCATGGGTACTTTGCAAGGACAATACTATGAGAAGCTGATTGGTAGTGTTTTTGCTGGATTCTCTGATTTGGTAATCGTCGGTGAGAGAATCGAAGAAGGTCTAAAGAGCGGAAGGATCCAAGGAGGATCTAGCAGTCAGTCTCAAGCCAAGAAGCCCTTCAATGGATACAAGAAAAAAGAGGGTGAAACAAATGCTGTCTCTGCTCAGAAAGGGCAAGCTCAACAACAAGCTCCTGCTCTAATGCCTTATCAAATCCCTTACTTCCAGTATCCGTATGTTGCTGCTGCGCAATACGCTCCAATGCCTTATCAGCCAACAGTTCAAGCTGTTCAAGCTCCAATGCCTCAACAACAGGCTCCTCAGCAACAATCCTACAATCAACAAGGGTATCAGTATCCTCCTAAATATCAACAACAGAAAGCTGCTCAACAACGTCAGCCTAATCAACAGAGGACAAGGAGGTTAGATAGAGACTTTGATCGCCTACCTACGTCATATGCCCAAATCTTTGCTCAATTGATGGAGAAGAGGGCAATCGCTCTGAGGGACCTAGCTCCTCCAACTGTCATTCCCCCAGATTATGATGCTAATTCTCATTGCGAGTTTCATAAGGGTGCTCCAGGGCATACAATCGAGGACTGTAGAGCTTTCAAACACAAGGTTCAAGACATGATCGACTCAAAGTTTCTCACGTTCAATGGGAGGGCTCCAAACGTCATCAAAAACCCTATGCCGCCGCCAAACTAGTGCCAGCATCAAGTCAAGTCAAGTCAAGTTTATTCCCCGAAGAAGGCAGTCATGTTGCCATCCCATCATTTGCATTCTTGTATTTTCGTCTTTATTTGTTTAAGTACTTTATGCTTTGAACATTGCCGTTTGTATTTGGTTTTCTTAATGTATTGACAATGCATGTTTTGAATCAGTTATGTCGTATTCACTCATTTTTTCCTTTTACTGCAAATCACAGACACATTTATTTCCACTTCACTCTCTTTATCAACTGTCGCTTAGCAATGATTAGAGGGAGGATGATGAAAGCGAAATACCCATAATTGCAAAATGTATGCTTTCGGATAGAATCCCGCCGATGATGTACAGGCGTTGTTTCAATCCCCCAAACACTGCAGAGACAAGGAGTTAATCCCTAGTAAACCACTTTGAGCCTAGAAGTAGCAGTTTCCTTCGGATATTCAAACCCTTACACTCAACCTGGGGCAGGGTAGTGTTCAGTTAATTCAACTACGCACTCAAGTCACAAGACAAAATCCAAAAGACATGATGGTTGTTCATCAATACCCATGACTTGGCAGGCACAATCCTCCAACAACAAAATCAAAAACAAAAAATCAAAAGCCTGCTAAGTCAAGCACCTCAAAGGAGACTTAGGCAAAAAATTAAGACAACCCTGATGGACTCGACAAGCGAAATCAGTCCATGCAAAAGATAGGGATCAAAATAAAAACAAAAGAGGTCCTTGAATCCTCAACAAAAACAAAATAAGATCTAGTGACCACCATATCGAAACCAAAGGGTCACTGACATCCATCAAAAACAAAATAAGGTGACTGCCAGTTCGAGCAAACCTTGAGCCATCACTCTTACACCGTCAACCCTTTTGGAAGACAAATATGTGCAGAATTAACTGAACGTAGGACTGGAGAACATCGCGGAGAAGGGGTGGGTACAAATCATACTTTGAGCCTAATATCCTTTGTTTCATAAACCGTAAACCAGACCACGTTACAACCCTCAAAAGACCTAATTGAGGTGAGGTTTATTCTGAAAGCATACTATCGCAAGGTTGCATAAACTGACTCCCCATATTTGCTAATCTTCAGCATTGGTGTCATTCTCCTTGCTATATATTTCACACCATCAAAATCAGCACACGTTTGGGCTAACGGTCCATTCATCTCACTATCACGACACTCCAATAAATGACTCTTTTTCAAAACTTGCATGGGCATTGCATTAAGATTACCATTTGTAAATGTGCAATTTTAACTGCAAATCAGTGCTAGACATCAAAGCAATTCCAACAAAGGGCAATCAAAGAG
The DNA here is from genome assembly GCA_022829125.1 of Lathyrus tuberosus. Taxonomy (NCBI): domain Eukaryota; kingdom Viridiplantae; phylum Streptophyta; class Magnoliopsida; order Fabales; family Fabaceae; genus Lathyrus; species Lathyrus tuberosus. The sequence continues at coordinate 23,646,884 of JALAZF010000021.1, read as the reverse complement.
GAACTTGAGCTTTCAGTGGTGCCGACCCGAAGCAAGACTCCCTCAAAACCCTCAGGCTAGGGCAAATCTTTCAACATCTCAATCAGGGGAAAGCCTTCTCAAAGCATAGCAAAGCTCAACTTCCAAAGATCAGACTGCTTCAGAATTGGTTAATCAGAGGCAGACCATTACCATGTTCGGACTGGGGCAAGCCTTGTTGCAGAAGGCTATCCTGACCATTAAGCATAGAGGTGTGGATCTCTCAGGAGTGAACCCATAATTCATCAACAAGTCATCAAACTTGAGGCCTTGAAAGCATCTTCGTCTGCTTCGATCATGGCGTCTTCAACAAACTGAGTGTCGAGGAAATCAATCCCTCCCACCACCCAAAGTCCAACCTGCATTGGCAACTACCAAAAGTCCACCATGCTGGCATCCTTCCAAACATATCCAATCATCTGTCTGCAATCATACGCAGCATACGCATCATATTCATCGCATTAAGCATCATTTGCATCATATGCATACCCAAAAAACCAAATCATACTTCCCCAGCACTTGCATCTCCGCGCGTCAGCATTTGTATGTGCATTTCCATTTGTCATGGAGCATAGTTACAAAATCAAGCATTCGTGCATGCATAGTCAAGATCCAGGATCAATCTTAAGACTCCAAGACGATCTCCAGCCTAGTCAGGGGCATCTTCTTCAAATCCGTGAGCTTCCTCACGAAGTTGTTCAACTTTTTGTTGACCAAGCTCAAGACAAGATTTCAAAGCAATCTTCAACCCAGTCAGGGGCATCTTCTTCAAGTTCATGGGCGTTCCTCATGAAGTCTTCAACCTTTTGTTGATGAAATTGTGATCTCCAAGAAAGTAAGTGGGCGTTCCTCATTGAGTTGTGTTCCTCAACCTTTTGTTGATGAAGTTGTCATCCCTAGCTCAACCAATAGGCAATTCTCCGAGTTTGTGGGCGTTCCTCATTGAGTCGTGTCTCTTCAGCATTTTGTTGATGGAGTTGCTATCCAAAACCAGTCAGTGGTTCTTCTACAAACAAAATTCAACCTCCCTTGGGCGTTCCCCAGTGAGTTGGTCCTTTCAACCTTTTGTTGACAAGGATGGTGTTCCTCAGTAACTTCTTTGCTTCAACCTTTTGTTGATGTCTCAAAATAAGCCTCACTCATCAGAAACTTACTATCATCCTTTTGGTGGTAGTCGTTCATGTCATATCAACCTAACCTGCATCCTTTCGGTGTTGGTCTTCGCAAGTGGGAAGATCATCCTTTTGGTGGTAGTAGCTTGTATTGATCCGTCATCCTTTTGGTGTCGCCGATCCGTGAACCTGTGGTATGTGAGTCATCCTTTTGGTGAATGACAGCCTTTGTTATTGTTGCCCTATTATCCTTTTGGTAATAGCAGGTTTTGACCTCATTTTCATCCTTTTGGTGGAAGGGTCTATGTGCGTGTGTGCCCTATTATCCTTTTGGTAGTAGCAGGCTTTGACCTCATTTTCATCCTTTTCGTGGAAGGGTCTATGTGCGTGTGTGCCCTATTATCCTTTTGGTAGTAACAGGCTTTGACCTCATTTTCATCCTTTTGGTGGAAGGGTGTGTGTGTGTGTGCCCTATTATCCTTTTGGTAATAGTAGGCTTTGACCTCATGTTCATCCTTTTGGTGGAAGGGTATGTGTGTGTGTGTGCCCTATTATCCTTTTGGTAGTAGCAGGCTTTGACCTTATTTTCATCCTTTTGGTAGAAGGGTCTGTGTGTGTGTGTGCCCTATTATCCTTTTGGTAGTAGCAGGCTTTGACCTCATTTTCATCCTTTTGGTGGAAGGGTCTGTGTGCGTGTGTGCCCTATTATCCTTTTGGTAGTAGCAGGCTTTGACCTCATTTTCATCCTTTTGGTGGAAGGGTCTGTGTGTGTGTGCCCTATTATCCTTTTGGTAATAGCAGGCTTTGACCTCATTTTCATCCTTTTGGTGGAAGGGTCTGTGTATGTGCCCTATTATCCTTTTGGTAATAGCAGGCTTTGACCTCATTTTCATCCTTTTGGTGGAATGGTTTGTGTGCGTGTGTGCCCTATTATCCTTTTGGTAGTATCAGGCTTTAACTTCATTTTCATCCTTTTGGTGGAAGGGTCTGTGTGCGTGTGTGCCCTATTACCCTTTTTGTAGTAGCAGGCTTTGACCTCATTTTCATCCTTTTGGTGGAAGGGTCTGTGTGTGTGTGCCATATTATCCTTTTGGTAATAGCAGGCTTTGACCTCATTTTCATCCTGTTGGTGGAAGGGTCTCTGTGTGTGTGTGCCCTATTATCCTTTTGGTAATAGCAGACTTTGACCTCATTTTCATCCTTTTGGTGGAAGGGTCTGTGTGTGTGTATGCCCTATTATCCTTTTGGTAGTAGCTGGCTTTGACCTCATTTTCATCCTATTGGTGGAAGGGTCTGTGTGCGTGTGTGCCCTATTATCCTTTTCGTAGTAGCAGGCTTTGACCTCATTTTCATCCTTTTGGTGGAAGGGTCTGTGTATGTGTGTGTGCCCTATTATCCTTTTGGTAATAGCAGGCTTTAACCTCATTTTCATCCTTTTGGTGGAAGGGTTTGTGTGTGTGTGTGTGTGTGCCCTATTATCCTTTTGGTAATAGCAGGCTTTGATCTCATTTTGATCCTTTTGGTGGAAGTGTCTCTGTGCGTGTGTGACCTATTATCCTTTTGGTAGTAGCAGGCTTTGACCTCATTTTCATCCTTTTGGTGGAAGGGTCTGTGTGTGTGTGTGTGTGCCCTATTATCCTTTTGATAATAGCAGGCTTTGACCTCATTTTCATCCTTTTGGTGGAAGGGTCTGTGTGTGTGTGTGCCCTATTATCCTTTTGGTAATAGCAGGTTTTGACCTTATTTTTATCCTTTTGGTGGAAGGGTCTATGTGCATGTGTGCCCTATTATCCTTTTGGTTGTAGCAGGCTTTGACCTTATTTTCTTCCTTTTGGTGGAAGGGTCTGTGTGTGTGTGTGCCCTATTATTCTTTTGGTAATAGTAGGCTTTGACCTCATTTTCATCCTTTTGGTGGAAGGGTCTGTGTGTGTGTGCCCTATTATCCTTTGGGTAATAGCAGACGTTGACCTCATTTCCATCCTTTTGGTGGAAAGGTCTGGGTGTGCGTGCGTTACTATCATCCTTTTGGTGACAGGTCTGTCATCCTTTTGGTGTCAGATACCTCTGTGTGTGTGTGTGTTCGCTATCATCCTTTTGGTGATAGGTCTGTCATCCTTTTGGTGTCAGATTTCCTGTTATCATCCTTTTTGAGATAACGACCTCTGCAAACTGTCCATTATTCTATCTCCTTGGCACTTTCTTTCCTTTCGGACAAATTCAGGGTCTTCTTCATATCTAATTGTCTTCTACCTCGAAAGAACGAGTGCCGTAGCATTTCATCTTGCTCGGTTTAAGCTAATTAGATAGGGACATCTGTCATACCCCAAATTTTTCCTACCTGTGTTTAACTTTCATCTGTACACCCATCCACTAACTTTCATTCTGAAAATTTAAAAAAAATTGTGTTGTTTCTGGTTGTTGAAGTGATTGAGGTTCAATGGTGAGACAAGAGAATGTTTCATGATCAGGTCTGGATGTGATTGAATCTCCAATCAGGATTTGTATCAGGTAATTCACTTGTGTGTTGATCAAGTTATCTGGCTGTGTTGAATTTAATAGTTTCACGGTTTAGAAGTTGTCAAGGACCAGATCATTTCCAATTTAGGGTTTTGGTGCATTTTGTGGATTCAATTCAAGTGTGGTGCTGGCTTAAGTTCAATAAGTGTGCATTTGTGGATCTAAGCCAAGAACTCGTCTTCATGATTCAAGCCTATCACCCATTCCCTATTTCTTTTATCCGTCCATATCCATTTACCGAACCATTATCCATTTTTATATCAATATCCATTTAAAACCAATTTTATCCCATTATCCATTATTCATTATCCAATTCATATCCATCAATTATCCTTTTACACTTTTTCTTTTATCCATTTTTTAAGCCAATTCATTTGCCATTTTCCATCATCATTTTTATTAAAAAAAATCATGCCATCTCACCACAAAAATTCAGCATTGATTCAATTTCAAGGCCCCAAATTCAAATTCTACAAAAGCCCATTATCCAAAATACCAAAATAAATTGCCATAGTTCATATTATAAGTCTTAAAATTGCACAATAAGATTTTTACAACAATCAAGGCCCATTACTTTCCATTTTTTACAACAAAATACCAAAAAAAAATAAAGAAAAATTATGTACTTCCTACAGCATGTAAACCGGCCAAAGCATGTGACCTCCATGCACCAACCATACGACAAAAACGCATACCACAAGCCATATCCTATTCCAAACGTACGACCACCAATCCACAAACATCCCAATACGCACAAAACGCAGAACGTAGCCACAACGACAACTCTCTTTGCAAATCAATCCTCATCCTTCAATCTATAAATACAAGGAATTCATACCTCATTGAGGGAGCTCTCAGCCTCGAAAGATGCTGCTCAATTTCTTCCTCAAACCTCATAAGCCCCATTCTTCTCCCTTTCCTTCCACGATAACCACAACCCACCTTTCACCATCAACAACAACCAACCGTCTTCAACCTAACTTCAAAGCCATTCACCCCACATCGTGAATCTGTGTCTCACCCTCTTCAACCTTTAACCTTATCAATTGTTCCAACACAATTAATCACAACCCAACAACCTTCAGTCACACATCAAAAACTCTCTGCAAACCACAAAAAATTACAAACTCACTTTGCCTTCAAAAACCAAATAAACCTTCAACGTTTCCATCTTCCCTTTTAACCTTCATTTACCTTCAAATAACCTGCAAATCATACAACAAACCGAGTGAAATAGAGAGGCAAAATTAAGGATACGAAACCGAAACAAGAACGATTGCCAAAAACAGAGAGAGATCAAGATGAAGAGAATAAACCCAGAACGGAGATATTGAAACGAAAGCCAAAGAACGAACATGCATCACAAACCTGGCTAAGACGTAAACGAACGGAAAGGTTGGATCGGAAAGGATGATTGTGTTGATTTGTCATCTACAGTTCTTCGTATTTACTTTTTTTTTACCATGCTTTGTTCCTCGCTTCTAGTTTTTCAATACGTTGTGGTTTGAAGCATTTTAACCTAGCTACTGCAGTGTTGGTGTTCTGGGCCCGTTTGGGTATTTGTTTTCACCACCCTTTTTGTATTAAAACCCACCGTGTCATTCTTATTGTTGTAGATGAATGGGTCAAGAAGCCCATGGTGATTTTACATTTGTTATCACCCCCCTCCATTTTATTTTATGTTTTTATTTTCTTAAATTGGTTTAATATTATCATTTTTGTTTTCTAAGTTTTTTTTAAAAATAAAATTTCTTAGTATTGTATAAATCCTTTGCCTAATTATCTTAATGTTTCTTTTTCCATTTCAATTTTTATTTTTTTGATTTTATGGGCCAATGATATCAAAAACATCATGATTTGTTGATTTATTTCAAATAGATCTATAATCTTGGTTAATATGAGGCCTATTTATTTTCTTTTCGATTTATTTGTTTTTACCATTCATTTTGGGTCAATGAAAACCAAACATCAAAGATTAATCAATTTTCGATTTAAAATCTTGATAAAGGTGAGACCTTTCTTCTTTTTCTCGATTTTATTTTATTTCTTATGATTTTCATTTCACATATTCTTTTATTTTCACTTTGGTCAATGAAAGTCAAATATCGTTGATTATTGATTTCTCGATTAAATCTTGATTAAGACGAGACCACTTCGATTTATTTTCTATTTCCATTTCATTTTCTATTATTTTCTTCTATTTTCTCATTTTCGATCGATGAAGTCTTTCTATTCACGAATTTTGATTGTTGAAGCGATTAACCTTCATTATTTCAAATCTGTAGTGAGTGATCATCGAGATCTCTTTCTATACTTTGGGATCGTGATAGGTTACCTTCGATTAATCGACGAAAGTTTGTGATTAAGACGAGATCTTCACCTTTTTTTCTTTTCGTGTGGCACGATTCAATCGGAGAATGATCCTCAATACCATTTCTACATCGTGTTTTAGCCCAAAGATCAAATTGCGCATCCTCCTATAGTGTGATCTTCGTCATAGATCGTGCTACGATGGCTTAGCGCTACATTGGATCCGATTCATCCGATTAACCACTAACAACTAACTTTACTTTCCGTCAATTTTATCTTGATTTACTTTTATGTCAATATTATATCTTGTTTATATTATCTTGCTTATATCTTGTTCATATTATTATTCATATCATATTCATATCTTATTCATCTAACCATTTTCTTTGTTTATACACTTAATCAAAACACACTAACAATTATCGAAACCTAAAAAACTAATTGTTGGACTGTTGGTTATTATCCTTTGCTTGGAGCTTTGGTCCGACTCTTGCTCAAGGCTTAGTTTAGGACACCTTGCACACACACGGCTTTCTCTTGGGCTACCTTACAATGAGACCCTTTATTTCATGTCATCCCTTGTAATTTACATGTACCCCTCTCCCCATTTCGATGTACGCATTCGTTGTTTCTTTGATTGTGGTTTGTTTACTAGGAGCACCCCTAGGGACTAGCATAGGCAACCCATTTTCAAACTAATTCTCGACTCGTCGTCGAGTCATTTTCAAACAAACCTCTTTTCAACCAAACCCTCGATTCGTCATCGAGCCATTTACAATCAATCTCTAAACAAACTCTTTTCAAACTAACCTCTTTGCATACAAATAAACCCTTGATCCAACGTCAAGCGGATTTTCACAATCAAACTTCAAAACAACTAACAACTATCGCAACTCTTTTGAGGTGAAAATTTGGGGTTCAAGTCTTTGATATTCCTTCGATTGTTTGGGTGCGAGTTCACTTACTCGTGTATGAGCAATTGACACCTCTTTTTTAACAAATCAAATCCTTTTCAAAATAACCAAGTGCATACAATAAACCCTTGATCCCACGTCAAGCAGAATTTCATATTCAAACCTCAAAACGACTAACAACTATCGAAACTCTTTCAAGGTCAAAAATGGGGGTTCAAGTCTTTGGTCTTCCTTCGATTGTTCGGGTGCGAGTTCTCTTACTCGTGTGTGAGCAATTGACACCGCCTTTAAAACAAACCAACTTCCTCTTTTCGTGGGCGTACCACGAACTACAACTGCTCTGATTCTTTATTCTTGTCTGAGTAAAGATACGTAGGCACAAGATTACGATGATCTTGGCGAGCACAGTTTTTCTTTTTCCCCCATTTGCATCCACACTACCATCTTTTTCCGTCAAACCCCGTAGTCGAACTACGATTTCTCTGATTACTCATTCTCGTCCGAATGAGCATACGTAGGCACAAGATTGCGATGATCTTGCCGAGCACTCTATCCTTAAACCACCCATTTTACCTTAGCATCATTTCCCTTTTATCTTACCTTTTAGCATTTATTTTTGAAGAAAACAAACAAACTTAGCTAACGAGCATTGCGATTCGAATCAAGAGGTTCCCGTTGAGTGCAACGGACGTGAGGGGGTGCGCGTACCTTCCCCTCACGTAACCGACTCCCGAACCCAGAATGTGGTTGTGACGACCATGTTCTTATCTCCTCCCTTAAAGGTTTTCTCGATATTTTCCTTTCCCTCTTTTGGGATAAATAAAGTTCGGCGGCGACTCTATCGAACCGTTCCGCGCCTTTCGCGCGAAGGGTCGTTTCTTCGATGAAGCAATTTTTCGAGGTGCGACAGTGCTCAAGAAGATACAATCATTTCTCACTGATTCCCAGGGCAAATGGACTCCGAATTATGACGGCCCCTATGTGGTCAAGAAAGCTTTCTCAGGCGGCGCCTTGAGACTTGCAACCATGGACGGAGAGGAATTTGCCTACCCCACAAATGTTGATGTAGTCAAGAAATACTTCGCCTAAATTAAAAAAAAAATTAAAAAAAAAACATCTCGGTGGATTGAAAACCCGAAAGGGCGGTCCAGGCAAAAATTAGAGACATAATCAAAAAATCATCCCGATGGATTGGAAATCTCAAAGTACAATCCAGACAAAAATTAGGGATTAATGGCAAGTAACTACGTCTGATCAGTTCAGCTCCTCAGCAGTTACATCATCCGTCAGGAAAACTCCGGTCAAGGTCATCTTCGACGGAAGCTCAGGATGCCCGGAATTCAAAGTTGGTAGAAGGATAGTGGTCGTTATGTTTCAACGTAGCCCTTTTCCCTGTAAATTACCATTTTCTAACTTTGTAAATACTCTATGGAATCACGCGTTTGGCTGATTTTCGTCCTATCAATAAAATTTGAGCCCTTGTGCTTTAATTTTTAATTCTTATTTGTTTTAGCTTTATGGAACGACATTTAAACATGATTTACGATTCTTGAAACGAACATCGAAAGAACATCAATCGCTTCTCCAGAAGTAAGCGAGCTTCAAAGTGCAGAATCAAAGTACTCCTTCTAAACCAGTGTGCCTGAATGAAGGATCAGCTATGTCAGATGCGAATACTTCGTCTAACATCCCCGACCGAGTTTTCATCTCCTAAGCCCGATCAACGTAGCTCCCCGCAGGGACTATTTCTCCTAAGCAAGGCAGAATTGCTATCTTTAACCAACGATACTTTTTATTTCCCACTGTGGCCGAGTATCTAGTCATGTTCATCTACTAGTCTGTATGTTGTGTCAGTTGTGTCAGCATAAACATACATACATCATGCATTATTTCTTTGCATTTGCACTCATATTGCATCACTATCACTTTAGTCGGTCTTATCCCCTAGTGATAATAGTCCTCTCAATCGAGTTGTCAGTTCTTTCCTCGTTAGGAAATGTCGTGTCTGAACAATCTCTCCTCCAGTTTATTTCTGGATTAGAGACGGTCCTCGACCACTTTGATAACTTGAACCTCTGAAAAACAAGAAAACGCTTGACGAATGTTACTCTTCGCCGGTTAAGATGATATCTTCGCTTTCCCGGATTAAGGAAAATCCTCTAAGAAAGCCTCACGACTAAAGACTTTCGGCAACACATTGGTCCTTCTCTCCAGAATGTCAATATCAACAAAGTCATCGGCACCTCAAAATCGGGGTACATCGTATGGAATTTCTCTAAGAAGATCTCGAGAAAAGTATGATGTAATATCCCCAAATGAAAGCAGTCTCTCAAGAAGACTCGTTTTCCCCAATAGAGTCGACAAATGGCGTCTCAAACAGAGAAGTTTGTGCTTCTCTACAATCAAAACTTTTTCCATCAAATGGCATCTCCCCAGGAAAATTCGGAGAGAAGTTTGAGGAGAACCGCTACAAGTAGCGTCCCTTGTCAATAAAGTTTATTGACAAAAGAAACTTAGACCAGTTCCTTGGTAGGAAACCAGGATCGAGGGGAAGTTTACAAAAGAAACTTAGACCAGTTCCTTGGTAGGAAACCAGGATCGAGGGGAGGTTTATATCAGAAACTTAGACCAGTTCCTTGGTAGGAAACCAGGATCGAGGGGAAGTTTGTATCAGAAACTGAGACCAGTTCCTTGGTAGGAAACCAGGATCGAGGGGAAGTTTACCTTTTCTAAGTATCATTGCTTAGAAAAAGAAGGGGGATGCGTGAATTACCATTCCTAACCGCCATCAAAATTTTGGGTATTCCGATATTTAATCCTCTTGCACCCCGAATGCCCGAATACCTTCGCCATACACACCTTTGGGTCCAAGAAGATTAAATAGGGGCATCTGTAATACCCCAAATTTTGACCACTAAGATTCCCCATCATTGTGCAAATCATCATCACAATATGGATGTACCATCATGCCTCATTAGTCTCCCCAAAGATGAGTGAGCACTCACTACAAACAAAAATTAGGGTTTCAAGCCCTCTTTGAGCCTTAGACAATGGATAAATCAAGAAATGACATGATCTTCAACTTGTCTAACCTCTCAAACCTCTACAATGGATCAAAAGGACTCCCACTTCAAGGATTAAGCACAAGGCTGCTTCCTTCTAAGTGGATTAAGCCTCAAGATCACCATTGTCACCAAATTAGGGTTTGGTCGACCAGGGCCTCCAGATGGAATTTTTCCTCTGGGTATGAGCCAATGCTTCAAAGCATATCCTAATATGCTCCATGGAACCTGTTGAAATACAAATAGAGTTAGGGTTTTGTTATCGATCCACAGGGATTGTTCGGTGATATCGCAGCCGTTCTACAGACGTAACATTTCAAACTTTAAAGTAACAAGGGTTTTTAGGTTGGTTTTGTAGCGTTCGCATTCAAATTTAATTAAAAGCGGTAAAGATATTGTTTTAACGGTTTATAAAAGCATGTCAAGATTAGGGTTCGACAAACCACTTTGCACATATATAATCGATAAGCTAATGAACTCGGTTAAATGATAAATACAATCACATATCCTCCCAATATGTTTATCTCTAACACATATTGTGAGTTTTGCCATTTTGATCCTTTGTTGATTTCTCACACAAACTATCAAAATGACAACATTAAAGTTCAATATTTGGTGAACAGCAACACACATTACTATCTCTAGCCAATGGACATTGATGGATGAAAAACCTAGGTAAAGAGTAGGAACACATTTCTCAATCATGAACCAACACAAAGAATAAACCATATAAACAAAGTTTTTCATCATACATTCATCATCCAAGAGTTCACAAGCTAGAATCAATCCATATACATACAAAGGAAAGGTTTACCTACATCTAACCTTGACACAAAAGAGAAATTAGCTACACATATTCATGGAAGCTTGATCAACAAGAATCGGGAGAAGAGAATCGAGCATCAACGACGATTCCTCGACAAAATGATGCTTTAAATCTTCCAAAGAGGAAGGGCTACAGTGTATAATGTATTTTGATCTAACAGTGTACCAAGGACCCTGAGCGGGCTCCACTTACAAAATAAACTGCCTCAGAGCGCGCTGAGCGGGCTAAGGACCCTGCTGAGCGCGCTACCTTCTGTAATTACTTCCACCAGCGCGCTTGGAGCTCGCTGAGCGGGCTTCCAGCATGCTCCAAAAATGATTATTTCCCAAAACTGCTTTTGTGGGGCCTTCAAAGCTCCATTCTTCACACTTCCATGCAAAAATCTGCAATAAAAACACAAAAGTTAAATAGATAAGTCAAATAACAAAATTAGCTAGAAAACGGTTATAAAACGGAAACAATGGGAAAAGGCTTAGATTTACAAATAAAGCTCACAAAAAGGTGCTAAAAACTAATCTAAATATTAACACTTTTTAGCACCTAACAACTCTCCCCAACTTGTTTCTTTGTTTGTCCTCAAACGAAGGTAAAATAGAATAGAAGCAAGCGAAAAATCGGAAACAAACACCAACAAAAAGTAATGGTTCAAACCAAATTAACACGCACGCAAGTACCGCTCGGCCTTACAAAGAATGAAAACATGTAAATGAACTAACTTTTAAACATAAATAACAAGCACAAATCATAAGCAAACAAATGTTCAAATTGGAATCACCTAATTTATTCAAATGAGCCTAGCTCAATATATACAAGGGACAAAACACACTCATTAGTAAAAGTGTCAGCATCCAGAACAATTCATGCATTCATCAAACCAATTCAACAAGAAAACCAAGGAAACAAAGATCTCTTAAGGGCTTCTAAAGGTTGTAACTAGGCAAGGTTTAACAAGAAAGGGATATTTGTAAAAGGCCAATGAAACAAAGTGGTTAACAAAAAATTTCAACAATGAACAACATGCCAATAACCTACTTAGACAAACCTCATAACAATTCAATTCAATCCTTTCTTTTCTTTTCTATTCTTTTCTTACGGTGCACTCTTTCATTATATTTAGAATGCTATTTTTCATTTTCTTTTCAAGCAACTCCCTTAGGAGTGCAAAACATAGCACAAAATAGTGTTTCATGTTTCTTTCTTTTTCACAAGAGGCACCAATTCACCTAATTTTTTTTCTTTTTCACAAACTACAACCACTCTCCCCAAATTTAAACCATACCATATTTAATGTGCAATGTTCTTCAAAAGTATGTTCAAACAAAGGGTTAAGTGTATATATAAAAAAAAACTAGAATGAATCACATTGATTTTCTTTTTAGCATCAACAACCCACCATTGAGTGTATTCCTTTGATCATTCGACGGGTTGATGCAAGATTCATTCCAATTTCAAGGCTCAACATGGCTAGCAAGTGCTCCCACCTCTCACAAGGTAAAATTGAAGTTTATTTGGATTGGTGGTTTTTCTCATAATCAAAAATTGCCTAGATCATTTCAATGTTTCCAAGGTTTGCAAATGAATACAAGATTAAACATGAATCATACGAGCTAAACAACAATTACAAAATCTCTCAATATTTATGAACAATGGAGGGACTCACATTTGTGGTTGTGTCCTAATTGATTCCAAAATGAACAAAAAATTCAAAATGAAGAAAAGCTTGAAAATTATGTAAAGCACAAAGTTCATAAACATACTGACATTCTACAAAGCACAAAACAGAGTACCTTTGTGTGCACCAACTTAGAATTTTATCATCACCATCAATGAATAGTGAAGTGCATCATTTATTGTTCAAAGAAACAAACTTGCTTCATCCACCAATTACCTTAAAAATAAAGGGCAAACAACAAAAAATTTCTGTACAAACAAACCATATAAACATAGAACAACATCCACTCGGATGTTAAATTCATTAATCAACCAAAAATTTTAACAAATATTCAAACTCACATCCGCCCGGATGGAGAATACAAAATTCCTACACAAGGTAGTCAATACAAAATCCAAACATAATAATTATACCAAAATAAATAAATAAAAACAAAATATAATAAAGGACTAATCAAACCCAACATCAGTCAAAACTAGAGCTAGACGCTCCATGATCCGCTCCATCATCACTGTTATCGTCATCAAGGTCGCCTTCGCCTGCCCCCTCCGGAAAACCAGGTCTGCCCTCAGGCCAACGAGCATAAGCAATGAGGTCTTCACGAGACCTCAACCGGTGGTCCACATGTGGTTCCCGAATCTGCAACTGCAACTGCATCATAGAATCATGCATAAATAATAAAGCCCGCTGATGAGCCTCGTGCATGGCCCAATTGGCCTCAGCATTTGGATCATAAGTGTGCCCGCGTCCGCGCCCGCGACCACGAGCAGGAGCAGCAGCAGCTACAGGGACCCTCTTCTCTAAATCAATCACCCCCATACAATAACGGGTGACATAACCATCATCCACAACCTGGAGCTTCACATTCCCATGGGTAGGTAATGCAACTTGCGCCTCATGGTATAAAGCCATAATCAACCCTGGATAAATAAGGGCGCAAGCCACACGATCTCCAAGCGGTGTACCGCTGGTGGCAGTTCTCTTCATCTCATTAGAAATAATCCTTGCAAAATCCACGGTATGGCCCTCTCTGAATAAATGAAAAATCAGAGCCGCGGTCTCCATGGTAATAGAGGAGGTGTGGCTTCTTGGTCGAAGGTTGTATAGAACAACAGACATGAGAAGCTGTGAGATAGTATCCAACACCCTCCTAGCAAACTTTAGGGGTGCTCCATTAGCGCTTAAAGTGTAAGTACCCCCGCCTCTGCACAAAGCATCCCTAAGTTGGTCGGCATTCCAATTTCGCCGAGCCAACGTCCTTCCAAAGTCACACAACTCATCTGGTCCCAGCTGAAGTGGGTTTCCAAGGTAAGTATTGATGGAATCCCTTGAGAAATCGATTTCTTTCCCCCGAACCCAAGTTTTGAAAGTGAACGCATCACCAACGGAGGGTAACGCATTAGCATAAAACTCCCTCACAATGTCTATGTGGTACTCAGGAAAGGGAGAACCAAGTTTATCCCACACACCACCTTGGACAAAATGGGCCATGTTTCTATGGGGACCATCTGGATCAATCACAATTAACCTGTCCGGCCAAATCGCTCTCTTTTCTAGTTGCACGTATCGTTGTTGTTGCTCGAGGCTAACAAAACGCGTCGTATCGAATTGGCCAGCAGGAGCTCGTCTATTAGGATTTCACGTAGAACCAACGACTCGTTGTTTCTTTCTTCCCGACATCTGGAAAAAAAAACAAAAAACAACATATACACAAAACAGTACCACACGTTAGCGAAAACAGCATGCTAAAATTTCTAATTTATAAAAAAAAATACATAGAACAATCACAGCACAGCAGAACAGAATTAGGAAAAAGGGGGAATTTTCTGCAAATCTCATAGCGCGCAGGAGCGCGCTGAGCGGGCTCGGCGAAATGTAGAAAAAACCCCCTCAGCAACAGATGGTTCCAAAAGGTTAAACCTACATTCAATTCCACTACACAGCCATTTTTACAGAGAAATGCTCAAAATGAATTCACAAAAATCAAAAACAAATTAAACTTTTCACAAAACCTAATTCTAAAATTTCATACCCTAAATTCTAAAATTCTAACTTCTAACAAACATGCAATCATACTAAATAATATTTATACAGAAATTAGTCATAACAGAGGCAAAGGAAAGAAGTAGAGCAAGAACATTCAACATTTAACACAATGACCCAAAAATGGGTTTCCAAATGAAAATGAAAAATTGAAAAATAAAGACTTACAGTGTTGAAAGTGATGATGCTTAGCAGAAAAATTAAGAAAGATGTTGTAGGGAACTTGAAAATCCAAGGAGGTTTTTGAAAAACTTGAAGAAGGAGAGAGCACAAGAGAGCTTTGAGAGAAAATGAGGGAAATGAGGCAAGGATTTTTAACCCTAGCAACATAAACATCATTCTGGGCCGGGTACAGCTTTGTGGGCCCAGAAAAACAAAATATTTTTTTTCAAAATTTCGCAGACCGCGCTCAGCGGGCTGCTTACTGCCTGGAAGGGGTCCAAAATTTCAAAAGTGCGCTGAGCGGGCACCTGCGCGCTGAGCGGGCACTGAAATGCTCAGAATCCTCCCAGCTTGAAAATTTCAACTAACAGCAGTCCAAAACAACACTCTAAGCAGCATACAACATCAACTTTACAGAAAACACAATCTAAACAGCAAATGGACTATAAATGCGATAAATACTTACAGTGTTGGGGTGCCTCCCAACAAGCGCTTGTTTAACGTCGGATAAGCTCGACGGTTCAAGATGCTCACTTAAGAACATCAAGAAGAACAGAGCAACACTCGCGATCGAAATTCCCTCCTAGGTAAATTTTCAGACGTTGACCGTTTACGGTCCAACAGTCTTTCTTCTCCAAGTCCTCAATCACGACTGCTCCAAAACTCTTTACTTCTTTGACACGGAATGGTCCCGACCACTTTGATTTTAATTTTCCTGGAAAAAGCTTTAACCGGGAATTGAACAAGTGAACCAGCTGGCCAACTACAAATTCCTTATGCTTAATCTTCTTATCATGGTATCCTTTCACCTTCTCTTTGTACAACCAACTTGAATGGTATGCGGCATTCCGCATTTCTTCCAACTCAAGCAATTGCATTTTTCTTTTGTCACCAGCCAAGTTCTTATCGAAATTTAACATTTTCAAAGCCCACAAAGCCTTATACTCCATTTCAACCGATAGATGGCAAGTTTTACCATAAACCAATTGAAACAGAGTTAAACCGATTGGAGCATTATAAGCGGTGCGATATGCCCATAAAGCCTCGTCCAACTTTTGTGACCAATCCTTCCTAGAACTTGACACAGTTTTTTCTAAGATTCTTTTTACTTCGCGGTTTGATACCTCAGCTTGACCATTCGACTGTGGGTGGTAAGAGGTCGCCACCTTATGCGATACACCATAGTGTTTTAAAACATTTTCAAGAGGTGTATTACAAAAGTGTGACCCGCCATCACTAATGAGCACCCGAGGAGTGCCAAAACGGAAAATATGTGTTTCTTTAAAAATTTGATCACCGTTTGGCCATCCGCCTTAGGTGAGGCAATCGCCTCAACCCACTTCGATACGTAGTCCACCGCTACCAACATGTACACGTTCCCAAAAGATGGTGGGAATGGACCAACAAAATCGATACCCCAACAATCAAAAATTTCTACCTCTTGTATGTTTTGGAGGGGCATTTCATCACGTTTTCCATTTCCACCCATTCTTTGGCACATGTCACAACTTTTCGCATGGAGATGTGCGTCTTTAAAAAGAGAAGGCCAATAAAAGCCCGATTGAAGGACTTTAGTGGCCGTCCTCGTACCATTAAAATGGCCTCCATACGGCGAGTTGTGGCAATGCCAAAGAATGCTTTGAGCCTCATCGCTCGTGACACACCTTCTTAAAAGGTTGTCACTTCCTAATTTAAACAAATACGGGTCGTCCCATATGTAGTAATTAGCATCCGAAAGGAACTTCCTTTTTTGGTTCCAAGTTAGGTCTTCGGGCACCCAACCAGTAGCTTTATGGTTAGCAAAATCTGCAAACCAAGGCCTAACTTGGACTTTAAAAAGTTTTTCATCAGGAAATTCCTCTTGGATTTCCTTTTCAGCTACGGTAACCTCAACATTGACAACGCGAGACAAGTGATCCGCCACCAAATTTTCCGAACCCTTTTTATCTTTTATTTCTAAATCAAACTCTTGTAATAAAAGGATCCATCGAATGAGCCTTTGCTTCGAATCCGGTTGGGTTAGCAAATACTTGATCGCCGAATGGTCAGTGTAAACAACAACTTTTGACCCGATGAGGTAGGATCTAAATTTCTCAAGCGCATACACAATAGCAAGTAATTCCTTTTCGGTAGTGGCATAATTAACTTGTGCCTCATTTAAAACTTTACTTGCATAGTGTATGGCATGGAAACTTTTTTCCTTCCTCTAACCAAGTACCGCTCCAACGGCATAATCACTCGCATCGCACATAAGTTCAAAATTCAAAGTCCAATTTGGAGCGATTATTATTGGAGCGATAACTAACTTTTATTTTAAAATTTCGAAAGCATGAAGACATTCATCGTTAAAAAGAAATACCTGTTCCTTGTTTAGCAAGTTGCTCAATGGTCTAGCCACCTTTGCAAAGTCTTTGATAAAACGCCTATAAAATCCGGCATGCCCAAGGAAACTTCGGATCCCTTTGACGTTGGTAGGAGGAGGAAACTTCTCTATCACTTCAACTTTCACTTGATCCACCTCAAGGCCTTTGGAAGAAACTTTGTGGCCGAGCACAATTCCCTCCGTCACCATAAAGTTACACTTCTCCCAATTTAGCACTAGATTTGTCTTCACACACCTCTCTAAAACGGTTTCCAAATTTGTCAAGCACAAATCAAATGAGCCTCTAAAAACCGAAAATTCATCCATGAACACTTCCATCGTCTTTTCTATAAGGTCGGAGAAGATAGCTTGAACACACCTTTGGAAAGTTGTCGGTGCATTACATAAACCAAAAGGCATCTTCCGATACGCAAAAATGCCAAAGGGACAAGTAAAGGCCGTCTTCTCATGATCCGCTGGGTCAACCGCAATTTGATTATACCCTGAATATCCGTCCAAGAAACAATAGAATTGCTTCCCGGATAACCTCTCTAACATTTGGTCCATGAATGGAAGGGGAAAATGATCTTTTCTAGTTGCGGTATTCAACCTTCTATAATCAATGCACATTCTCCACCCTGTCACAATCTTGGTTGGTATCAACTCATTCTTATCGTTTTGGATAACGGTAATGCCACCCATTTTAGGAACAACGTGCACGGGACTTACCCATGGACTATCAGAGATCGGGTAGATCATTCCCACATCCAAAAGCTTCACAACTTCTTTCCTCACCACCTCTTTCATAGTTGGGTTCAACCGGCGTTGTGGTTGAGCAACCGCCTTGAAATCTTCTTCCATAAGAATCTTGTGCATACAATAAGATGGACTAATTCCCTTAAGATCGGAAAGAACCCAACCTATTGCATCTTGGTATTTCTTCAAAACATGGATTAAACGGTCTTCCTCGTTTTTGGACAAAACGTTGCTAATGATAAACGACTTGTTACCACCGTCATCAAGAAACGCATATTTTACATTCGAAGGCAAGACCTTCAATTCAAGTGGTGATTTCTCATCTTTCACATCCTTCTTTAACTCTTCCATTTCTACTTCCCACGGTTGCAACTCTTTGATAGATTCAAGCTCTTTAAAACATTCTTCAAGAGCTCTTTCTTCTTCATAGGAAAACACCTCAAAAGATTCATCAAGAGCCATTTCCAAAGGAGATAATATATGAACATGCTTTGAAACCTCCAAAGTTGCTTCTTCAATTGCATCGATACGAAAGCTATCATGCTTGTCTCAAGAATGTTTCATTGCCTTAAAAAGACCAAAGCAAACTTCTTCATTTTGAACCCTCACTTTCATTAAACCGTCATCCACATCAATCATCATTCATGCGGTTTTCATGAAAGGTTGCCAAAGAATTAAAGGTGCATCCTCATCTTCCTCCATATCGATAACAACGAAATCAACCGAAAAGAAAAACTTGTCCACTTTTACCAAGACATCTTGAGCCAACCCATGAGGATGAGTTGTGGACTTGTCGGCTAATTGTAACGTCATCCGAATGGCTTTCATCTCAATGTTCCCAAGCTTCTTTACAATGGACAAAGGAATTAGATTAATGCTTGAGCCCAAATCGATTAGGCCTTTCCCAACATAGACGTCACCAATTGTTACCGGCAAAGTAACACGCCCCGGGTCAACTTCTTTTTTCGGAAGAGTTCTTTGAATGATGGCACTACAACTTGCGTCAAGCACAATCGTTTCTGGTTCCGAATACCTCCGCTTCTTTGTGAGAATGTCCTTCATAAACTTAGCATATTTTGGCATTTGCTCCAAAGCTTCGGCAAAAGGAATGTTAATTTGCAACTGTTTAAAAATATCCATGAAACGAGCGTAATGCCATTCATTTTCTTTCTTTGAAGGAGCTTGAGGGTATGGTAAATGTTGGATCGGAATAGTGCTCACTACTTCCTTTCCCTTCTTCACTCTCCTAAGTCTCTCCTTTTTCTTAAACTCCTCACCGCCATTATTTTCAACTTCAACTATTTCATCACTTTTATTTTCAACTACACCTTCATCATCACTTTTATTTTCAACTACTTCCTCATCACTATTATTTTCAACTACTTCCTCATCACTATTCTCCTCCACAATACCATCAATTTTTTCTTCATCTACCTTTTTCTTATTTTTAGTTACCAACCCCTTTCCACTTCTTGTAACGATTTCCTTGCAATGCTCCTTAGGATTCACTTGAGTATTTGCGGAGAATGAAGGACCCGGTTGTTGCTCGGCAAGTTGCCCCACTTGATTTTCTAGATTCTTGATCGCCGCATCACTGCTCTTTTGATTGGCCATAGACATTTGCATGAATTGAGTCAAAGTGTCTTCCAACTTAGAGCTAGCAACCAGAGGTGGTGGAGGTTGATAAGGATTTTGCCGGTTTGAAGAACCACCACCATAACCTTGATTATGTTGATAGTTCGCCCTCGGTGGATATCCTTGATTGCCTTGGTAATGTTGTTGAGGATTGTGTTGTTGTTGATAAGGTTATTTTTGTTGTCTTCCTTGATAGTCTCGTTGATTATTCATGTAGTTCACTTCTTCAAATCCTGAAGGAGGATAAAATCCGGTGTCATGCTCTCCTTTGCAAAGTTCATAACAAGCAACTTGTTTACTCTTGCTAGGTTCCTTCAATGCTTTAATTTGTTGAGTCAAAAGTTCCACTTGTTGAGATATGAGCTTGTTTTGTGCAAGGATTGCATCATTAGTTCCCAATTCAAGTACCCCGGGCTTCTTTTGCGAGTTGTTACGGTTTTGACTTTGAAGATCATTGAGAGCCATTCTATTGATGATATCCGTAGCTTCTTCGGCACTCTTTGATAACAAAGATCCTCCAGAAGTGGCATCCAATAATGTCTTACAATTTGGTTGGAGGCCATTCTTAAAGATGTGAATTTGTGTTAACTCGTCAAACCCGTGGCCTTTGCATTTCCGAAGCATGGATTTGAATCGTTCCCATGCTTAATTCAGAGATTCACTAGTGCCCTGAGAGAACACAGAAATTGTAGTTTTTTACTCCATAAAACGGTTGTGAGAAAAGAACCGTTCTATAAACTTTTCCTCCAAAACGTTCCAATCGGTCATCACATCGGGAGTTTGATCAAGATACCAATCCTTAGCCTTGCCAAGCAAAGCATGAGGAAATAGTCTCTTGAAAAGAGGTAACTCTTGTGCTTGATCGACTACGGCCGCTAACGCTATCTCATAAAATTTGGTGAGAAAAGCGAAAGGGTCTTCATGATTCATTCCCGTGAACGGACTTCCATACAATAAGTTTAAAGTTCCAGTTTTCATCTCAGCTTGCCTTCCTTGATTGTTGTTAGCAAACTGAGCGGTGTGACGTGGGCTATTTACACATGGTGTGGAAGCGGGTGGTGGTGGTGGATCCATGATTGGCGTGAACTGTGGAATTGGTGGTGGTGTAGAAATCGAACTTTCTCCTTGTTCTTGCCTTTGTCTAGCTAGTTGCCTACTCCGTCTAGTTCTGCTATTGAGTCTACGAGCGGTTCTTTCAATCTCAGGATCTAATAGAAGTTGGTCCGCCGGTAGTTGTCCTCGCATAAACAAAGTCTTCACACTAAACAAAACAAATCAACAAGCACAAGAAAAATTTGTAACAAGTCTAAAACTTCACAACTATTGCAATGCTTGCAATATCAATTAACAATCCCCGACAACGGCGCCAATTTGTTGAAATACAAATAGAGTTAGGGTTTTGTTATCGATCCACAGGGATTGTTCGGTGATATCGCAGCCGTTCTACAGACGTAACATTTCAAACTTTAAAGTAACAAGGGTTTTTAGGTTGGTTTCGTAGCGTTCGCATTTAAATTTAATTAAAAGTGGTAAAGATATTGTTTTAACGGTTTATAAAAGCATGTCAAGATTAGGGTTCGACAAACCACTTTGCACATATATAATAGATAAGCTAATGAACTCGGTTAAATGATAAATACAATCACATATCCTCCTAATATGTTTATCTATAACACATATTGTGAGTTTTGCCATTTTGATCCTTTGTTGATTTCTCACACAAACTATCAAAATGACAACATTAAAGTTCAATATTTGGTGAACATCAACACACATTACTATCTCTAGCCAATGGACATTGATGGATGAAAAACCTAGGTAAAGAGTAGGAACACATTTCTCAATCATGAACCAACACAAAGAATAAACCATATAAACAAAGTTTTTCATCATACATTCATCATCCAAGAGTTCACAAGCTAGAATCAATCCATATACATACAAAGGAAAGGTTTACCTACATCTAACCTTGACACAAAAGAGAAATTAGCTACACATATTCATGGTAGCTTGATCAATAAGAATCGGGAGAAGAGAATCGAGCATCAACGACGATTCCTCGACAAAATGATGCTTTCAATCTTCCAAAGAGGAAGGGCTACAGTGTATAATGTATTTTGATCTAAAAGTGTACAAAGGATCTACACAAATTCAGAACAAAACAACTTAAAAGGGGGCTGAGATTCGCGGAGTGCGCTGAGCGGAGCTCCACTTACAAAATAAACCGTCTTAGAGCGCGCTGAGCGGGCTAAGGCCCCGCTGAGCGTGCTACCTTCTGTAATTACTTCCACCAGCGCGCTTGGAGCGCGCTGAGCGAGCTTCAAGCATGGTCCAAAAATGATTATTTCCCAAAACTGCTTTTGTGGGGCCTTCAAAGCTTTATTCTTCACACTTCCATGCAAAAATCTGCAATAAAAACACAAAAGTTAAATAGATAAGTCAAATAACGAAATTTGCTAGAAAACGGTTATAAAACGGAAACAATGGGAAAAGGCTTAGATTTACAAATAAAACTCACAAAAAGGTGCTAAAAACTAATCTAAATATTAACACTTTTAGGCACCTAACAGAACCTTATGGACCCAATCATCAAGTCAATTTTGACCTCAGGGGATGCATTCATCAAAAATCAAGAATTAGGGTTTCTTGACCTAATTCACCCCTAAGTTGAATTTTGGGACTAAACATGAGCCAAGACCTCAAGAGAGTATTTGAGGGCCTCCAATACACCACATTGATCCATTTGCAACAATGGATTGATCCAAGAAGCTTGAGCAACAAGTTTCAATTTCATCTGAACCACAATTAGGGTTTCGCGGGAAAAGTCAATTGTAGCTTTGATTTTTGACCAGGACATGCTCCCAAACCCTAAGACATGATTCAATACACCCTATGACACCTATGAAATCAATCCATCAAGTTTGATTTAGGTCAAGAACTTGATTTCATAGAGGATCGCGCAGTTTGGAATTCATCTGATAAAAAGTCAACTGTGCACAAAAGTCAACTTTGACTTTTTGAGATTTTTCACAATTATGGTTTTTTAACCCTAAAATGATGTTAATGTGTGATTGGAATCATCATTCATCAAGAAAAATCAAGAAAAGTGGGATAACTTGTAAAAGGGGTAACCATAAAAAACTTAAGAAATTTTCTAAGTTATGGAACAAAGTGGCTAGGGTACCAACTTTGGAGGATCATAACTCCTAAACCACAAGGCCATCTTTTCCCATCCAAAGCTAGATTTGTAGCCCTCATGGCCCTCTACAAAAGCTTCAACTACACCTCATTCCAATTCATCATGGATTTTGAGTTATGGAATGATCAAAATGGCTGAAAACATGAAATGTCACTTTTTCTAACACTTAGTGAAATTTTCACTAAGTCAGAATCTGCCTTACTTTTTCCAAATGTAGGGGCATTTTTCACTTGCATCCAAAAAGTATCAAAACCAATTATGATCAAACAATTGTTGTATCATATGAGGGCTTTCCAAAATGACCAAGAACATCACCAAACTCAACTTGAGTCATGAGATATGACAATGGCAATATGCCTTGCTGAAAACTGCCAAGGCTAGGCAGAATTTTGCAATTTTGCTCAATTTGGCAAAATCAGATAATTCCAAGCCTTGTCATCACTTTGGACACATCTGAGGATCAAATCTAAAGGGAATAAACACTGATCCAAGCTTTCAAAGTCTTTGGAACAAGAAGTAGCATGACAAACCTAGAAATCCCTAAAAGAGGGACAATACTCCAATTTTGGATTGGAGCATTTAATGGATGCTTAGAGGTGGCATGGACTGACACATTTGCAACTGAATTCAGTTAAGAATGATCCAACAACTAGGGAACCAAAGGCCTGTGCTCTAACCTCTAGTCAATGGCTAGAGGAGACTTGGCTTCCCATTGATCAACATTGGCCAACCCTCTGATGTGGTTGCCATTCACTATTTATCCCAAAACAAACTTGCTCTACTATAAATAGAGCTCATTTGTGCTCAGTTTGAGTACACCAAAGCCATCAAACAGATGCTTTCCTCAAAATCCCTCTCTTTATGCCAAAATGCCTTCTTTAGCAAGGTAACTCTGAGTTTTTGAGTTAGAGAGCATTTCCATCACAGCTCATGATCCTAACACCTCCAATATATCATATATAAGCTATCCAAACTCTCACAAGTGACCTGTAATCCTTAAATCACAAAGTCACCTCTCAAAACCTCAAAATAGTACTTTTGAGCATTTTTCAAGCCATGCCTTGATTCAGTCACTTTCCAAACTAGATAAAACCTTAAACAAACTCCAAATATCATCCTTGAACTGTCCCAAATGGTGCCACACATCTAGAACACCATTTGAGAGAGTTATTATTTTGGCCATTTTAACCCCTTTTGCAAGAAAGGGCCAGTTAGTGTTTTTGCAGGTTCTAGCTGATTCAAATCATCCTAATAGCTTCTAAGGGGTCATTTGAGAGTGTTCAAAGCATCAAACCATTTTTGGAACAAGGGACTTGGCAGATTACACCAAAAACTCCAAAAGCTCAAAAAGAGCATAGAAAATGCAATTATAGGCCTATTTCAAAACCACCATCGGATTTTGAGGAGGGAGCATGATCTGAAAAAAATACCACCACCTTTGGATTCCTTGTGAAATTCTAGGCCAGATGCATATAAATTTTGTCCCCAACCATGGAGAAATGAGAAAGTTATGGATCTTCCCGTTTCTTGCCAAAACTTGTCTTGCCTTGCCTTGGCCAGGCCTAGAAAACAAGGCAAGCCTTGTGTATTTGTTGTTTTGTTTCAATCAACGGATGTATCACCACCCCAGTGGTAAGGCGCGCACCCTATAACCTTGAGGTCGTGGGTTCAAACCCCACCCATGCCAATTTTGTGTTTTCTCACATTTTTGCTATTTTTTCCAATATTTTCATGTTTTGTTAATTAATTGGAAAGTTAATAACTCCCTTAATTTTAATTATTTTTTATTGGTTCTTTTTGCAAAAAATCACAAAAATGTTGAAATATTTTATTCCCAAAAAAATTAGATTTATATTATTTATTTAATATAATTAGTATTTTTGTGAATAAATATTTTTATTTGTTTTTAAACCTTTTAAAAATAAATAATCACTTTGAAAAATCAAAACCAAATAGGTTTTAATTCATCTTGTGATTAAAGCCTCATTTTTCAAACCTAAAATCAAAATCACAAGTTGTTTATTCAAACTTATTTGGAATTTTTATCATTTGTATTAGTTTTCTATGAATAAATTATATTAAAAAATGATGAAATTAGGGTTTTATTGATTTTCTCCCTAACAAACTTTTCCAAACACTCATGGGCCTCTAATAGAGTTTAAGACCCAATCCTTTGTAAATACAAACCTATTTTGGGCCTCACTTATTGTATAAGTCCCGTTGTATTTCAAAAGTTCGGCGCGATCATAGCCCGTTTAAAACAAACCATCTGGGCCTCTCCTCGAGCTATAATACCCATTCAAAATCATTTTTGGGCCTCTAATAGAGTGTAAGACCCAATCCCCTTTTAACCAAAACAATTTTGGGCCTCAGATATTGTATAAGTCCCTCTGCGTTAAAAGAAAAGCTCGGCGCGATCGCCAATTCAAAAGAATCATCTGGGCCTAGCCTCGTGTTATAAGCCCCATTCTTTTTTCTTTCAATCATTTTGGGCCTCTTGAGAGAGTGTAAAACCCATCCCCTTGTACAGAAAACCTTTTTGGGCCTCCGTCACTTGTATAAGTCCCTGTACAATTTCAAACAACAGTGCAATCACTGATAAAACCCTGGGCCTCTCCTTGAGCTGTAAACCCCAATTTTCCTTTCCAAAATCACTTTCTCCTTTGATTTTGAATATAATATTGTTATCAAAGTTTTCTTTGTTGGACAACTAACAAAACAGCATGGAAGCTCTACAACCGAGTAAGTGTTTACACGTTTTCATTACCACTTTCATATGTATATAACTGTACTGTGGGGCTGTTTCACTGTAACTATGTCTAGAACTAGACAAAACCTCATCTCCCTACATCTGACGTTATACCGGATATTTCAACATAACCTAAACCATGAGAATTTTCTTTCACAACAATTTTAGATTACTAGATTTAAGAAATCTCCCCCTTGAACAGTTCATATACAGAAGGCCAATGTTCCAAGTGAAACCCCTTCTGGAACTGTTCATCAGCCTCCTCTTGGGCTTAGTGCAAGGACCCACAGGCTTCCTAAAAGCATCCCCGCCTCTTCTTGGGCGTTGTACAAGGACTCGTCGGCTTCTTATAAGTTTTCACAGCCTCCAATTAGGCTTCGTATAATGATTCTTCCTCCGGGAAGATAGCCTCCTCTTGGGCTTCGTACAAATTGTACCTCGGCTTCTTAAAAGTTTTCTCGCCTCCTCTTGGGCTTCGTACAAATTGTCCCGACGACCTCCTAGAGGTATAGGAACAGAAATTAGTCATCTTAATAGAATAGTCTTTCAAAGAGTCTAGATCTTACTACTACTGTTTCTTAAGCATAGTACAGAAGATAAAACCTGTAGACTCGGACAGTCTAAAGCTCCTTTGGATTCCCCGTTTCCTTAGAGAACAGGAATTAATCCCGATCCTCAGATCAAATCCATGAGTACAACATTACCCATATAAGAACTGATTTTCTCTTTTAACCAACATGTTGTACCTGTCACTCAACTGAAACAGTTACCCTAGCCTTCTCTTGGGCTTTGTACAAATGATTCTCCCCAGCAGAGCAAACCTTTTAGCCTCCATCTCGGGCTTTGTACGAGATACAAAATCACTCTCTTGGTGAGTATAAAAGACTCTCTTGTTGAGTCAAACATCTTTTAGCCTCCATCTCGGGCTTCGTACGAGATACAAATTACTCTCTTGTTAAGTATAAAAGACTCTCCTGTTGAGTCAAACTCCTTTAGCCTCCATCTCGGGCTTCGTACGAGATACCAAAACACTCTCTTGTTGAGTATAAAAGACTCTCTTGTTGAGTCAAACAACCTTTAGCTTCTGTCTTGGGCTTCATACAAGACACACAAAAAGACTCTCTCGTTGAGTCAAACCCTTTTAGCCTCTCTCTCTCGGGCTTCGTATGAGACACATAAAAACACCCTCTTGTTGGGCCAACAGCCTCCTCTTAGGCTTTGTATAAGAAAACCATGGTTGAGTCAATTAACCTTTTAGCATCAAAGTTGTGCCTCGTTCACAGTATACAAACATCAACAACTCCTTTCCCCTTCATCTATTTGCTGTAAGTGGCAAGCCTCTGGATTATTTACATCCACGCCACTGTCCCTCTTTTAGCATGAGAAATTCCTAAGGAAAGATGGCATTGCTCTAAACTGAGTTAAAGTCTTCTCCTTCAGGTTAAAAATCCCCTATAAAGGAAATTATGGCATTGCTTGATTCACATATCCCAGTTAAAGTAATTCTCCTTTATAATCAGTCTCCCAACAGTTGTGACAAACAGACCCTCTTTAGAGATGACAAATTCTCTCTAAAGTCAAGACCCTTTAGCTTCATATCTTGGGCTTCGAACAAGATACAAATAGACCATTCAGCTTCACATATTGGGCTTTGAACAAGATACAAACCACCTTTAGCTTCATGTCTTGGGCTTTGAACAAGACACCAAAACACCATTTCCTCCCATAGAATAGGAGGAACTACGATCGCTCTTATTTCCCTGTTTCGGTAAACGGGAATACGTAGGCATAAGATTGAAAGAGAAATCTTAGCGAGCACACTAATCAAAAACCCAAAATCCCGTACCTTCATACATCAATCGAAAAGCATCAGTCCTAACATCCTACCAATAGCATAGTACCGTCATTTCAGTCTTAACAAAATAAGCAGAAAGAGGTCCCACTTGCACATAGCATCCGTAACCTAACAGACTGATGTTTAAACTCAGTATGTAAGCAGGGTTAGTTGGAGACATCTATTTCCCTTCCTTCATCAGCTTCAATAGGATAAAAAATGAATCGACCTGTAGTACCCCAGAGCGGCAGTGCTTAAGAACGACGTCTAAAATCGCTCGCTACAAATAGGAGGAACTACGATCGCTCTGATTTCCCTGTTTCATTTAAACGAAAATACGTAGGCATAAGATTGCAAAATCTTAGCGAGCATGCTAAACAAAGACTCTAGGTATAGTACCTTCATATCAATCAAAACCCTTAGGTCCAGTACCTTACCAAAAACACCGGGAGTAACCCGAATACAAACAAAATCTCACTCACTCACTTATACTTCCCAAGAAACTTTCCCAACCCATTAACAGATAAACACCATCAATTGCAAAGCGAAACCCTAAAGCTAATATCCTGTGGATAACCACATATAGGATGGGTAATTGACAACTCCCCATTGTATAACCTGACCCCGGACCCCCCAATCTCTTTAAAGCGTTTGTTCAGTTAAACATTTGCTTGCAAGGTTAGTTTTAGATAGCTTCCCTTTCCCTTCCAGCTTCACGGGATAAATAAGAAATCAGAAAGTAGCACCCTTTCTCCTCGAGGAGGAAGACCCAAACTTCAGCGATAAGGTGGTCGCGTCACCGATAAAAATCGCTCGCTACACTAATCTCCTTAGTGGTTTCACTTGTTAACTTTGTTGTTTGTTCTTAAATGCTAGCTTTGTAATTTTTCCTAGTTAAAATTTTATACATTAGATTAGTCTTTGATTAATTGTTTGTGAATTTTACTAGAGTCCTTGATACTTGTTGCATAGATTTTTGAATAATTGTTGCTTACATTTTGGTATCGATTTCGCTTAATCCTTGTTGATAGTTTTCCACTTGAATTTTAGTGACTAACCTTGGTTACTTTTTGGACTTACCTAGACTAATTCTTGAGTTGTTTTTGTAGTGATTCACACTTGATTTGCTAAGTTGTTAAAGGTAGGAAGTGTTGCTGCATACATAGATGTTGTGCACAAGGTGAGCTGTTGAATGTTACAATTCTGTCCAGAGTTTCTTACACCTATCCAGTGTTGGAAATAGGTGCTGTTGAAAGCTGTTTTGGCTTGTGGTTGGATTTTATAGCTGTACAGGTGCAGGAGCGCTGTTGTTGCTACTGTTTTTTATTTATTGCCTTGTTTTATGTTTCTCTTTGCGATGGACGAAGAGTCACTTAAATTCCTTATATTTGAGATCACGACATCGTTTTCATCTTATGGTTGATGAAGAGTCACTCAACTTTCTCATAGTTGAGATCACGACATCGTCCGTTGTTTATTTCTTGTTTAATTTCTCTTTCAGTTGAGGACGAGGAGTCACTCAATTTGTTCTTGGCGGAGATCACGACATCGTTCAATCCATGCATGACAACATTAGTTAGACTCCTCTCCTGATCTTGACCTTAGGGGTTTTTGCATACTAACCCCTTTGATTTATTTTGTGAGGTACCCACTGAGAATTACATTACCATTTGGACATTTGAACTCTTAACCCCTAATTTGTACTGTTATAATTCAATACACTCGTACTACTGCTTTAGATTAGGGTTTTCTCCCTCCTTGCTGGGTTCCTTATGCTTCCCCACTCCTATTACAATGTAATAGCTTAGGTTCTCTTGCTTTTCATTATTGGTTACTTGATTGTTTATTAAGAAAAGATAAAATCGAAAACGTTTAGAAAACAATTTCAAAACAAAAAGACAAATAAAAACTCGATCCAACATCGATCCCCTTTTCAAAATAATTAAATGAATTTTTATTCCTCTATCACCTTAGGATTTCATTCCATCTCTTCTACCAACTCCATTCCATTAAAACCTTGCAAACCTTGTATGTATTCTACCCTTGTAAGTCGATTGCCTTGTGCATCGCCGTCAACCTACCTTGTTTTAATCCACCATCCTTTCCATATCACTTTCATCCTCTTTCATCCATAAAAACATTTAAACCAATGCCAAAGTTTAATATGTCCTTTTAGGGTGAACGTAGGTGGTTGGGATACTATTGTCCCCTAAACCTCGAGTATCTGAATATAGGTCGTACTTAGCCTATGGTTGGATACTCTTCCTCCTCTAAGTACCTATAATTAAACTCGATAAAACCAATAACTTTCACCACTCCTTTGCCTTAGGGGATCACTCTAAAACATACCAAAAAGGGCACCTTACCTCCATTCTACCGCAATACAAGCAGCGCTTATCTGCTAGAATGCGACCATTAATCT
This sequence comes from Lathyrus tuberosus, assembly GCA_022829125.1. NCBI lineage: Eukaryota > Viridiplantae > Streptophyta > Magnoliopsida > Fabales > Fabaceae > Lathyrus > Lathyrus tuberosus. Next base: position 23,617,291 of record JALAZF010000021.1, on the reverse strand, counting down.
CGCCCACAAAAACGACAAAATTTCTCTCGCCAATGTGCGATCGAGACTAACAACCCATGGTCCCACGAACTACGGATGCTCTGATTCTTCATTTGTCAATGAAGATACGTAGGCATAAGATGTGGTGTCTTAGCGAGCAACCTTCCACCAATTTACCCGTAGTCCTCCGAACTACGATGACTCTGAATTTCCCATTGCACGAGGGAATGCGTAGGCATAGGATTGTGAAATCCTATCGAGTCCTCTTTTATTTAAACCCCTCCATTTCTCTTTAGCAAGTATACCTTTAGATAAACGACATCCATTCGAGCATAGACTACCTAGATGGTTCCCATCGAGTACGATGGATGTGAGGGGCGTTAATACCTTCCCCTTGCATAACTGACTTCTGAACCCATATCTTGGTCGCAAGACCATCCTTTTCCCCTAGGTTTTCTCGATGTTTTCCTTTCCCCTATTGGGATAAATAACGTTCGATGGCGACTTCTCTGCATTTTTTACGTAGCGACAGCTGGCGACTTCACTGGGGATTCTGGTTCCCTAAGCAAGTCAAGCCTAGTCTAGGTTATCTCCTTCGCATGTTTGGGTGTTATTTCTATTGCCTTTCTTGCTTTATTTATCATTATGCCAACCATATGTATTATATTTCTCTTGTGGGAATGGGTATATGATCATGATGTGTGATGACCCCGATACACAGGCTTGGAGAGTTACCCTAAGATAGTTAGGGAGATTTTTACTAACCCGTCAAGGTGTAGTTATCTTGGGGGGAAGGTATGGAGATCCCGCCTAGAATAGATTTCTTTTGAAGTTTGGTTGCCACGTGAGTCATTTCGCGTTGACGACCTTTCTTTCAAAGGAAGTCCATGACTCTAGGGACCTTTAGATAACCTTGGCTTTTCGAAGTTGAGGGCAATCTCAATTAGAGGAGATTCCCTTGGGAATATCATTGGCTTTCCGAGTTATTTTTGCACTTATGAGGGTATTCTTAAGACGAATATGTGATTCTAAGAACCTTCATGAAAGCCTTAGCACTCACCTGTGAGGGGACATGGGTTTTATGCAGGTAACCAAACCTCTACATACCTCAATACATCAGAACTTTGAACCTATGTTGAGAAGCATGTTCAGATTATCCAGAATACGTCGAATCTTTGATCTGTGATGCTGCATCTCATCTCATCAAACCATCCATAAAAAACAATGTAGCATATGCATTCCCCTAGGGGACATAAAAGTTTTTGCATACCTTCATGCATCATTTCACATTTCATAAAACAAAATCAAAGAACCTCATACCACCTTCTGTTCCTAGCAGATAGTTGACTTCTCGGCATACGCTCAGAGCTGGAAACATGTCTTAGATCACTATGGAAGAACTTCAGAAAGGAAAACTCAGATGAACCTGGTTATGGAGATCCTGCAAACCTTGATGAGGAAGGAAGGTAACTCCGCGCCAACTGCTGCCACAGAGATGATCGCCCCTGTGCATCTTCCTAGCCCGACCTCAAGTCATGAGTTGCCTCATGGATATCGCCCATAACCTGAACTTCCAAGGCTTCCCTATCAACAGCCATCATATGTTCAATAACCATCATCTGTTCAATAGCCATTATTTGTTCCTCAGTCATTGCCTATTCCTCAGCCATTGCCTGTTCCTCGGCCAAATCAGTAGGGCCAAGCCCAGAACCAAAATCGGTATCCAAACCAGCGGCTAAATAACGCCTAACAAGGACAGAGAAGACCGAGGAGGCCAGGGAGGCAGGTTGACTCAGTTCCTATCTCATACAGTCGACTTCTCCCTCTTTTGCTCAACAGTTTACTAGTTTAGCTAAGAGAGTTTAAGCCTCCTCCAAACCCTCTTCCTCCAAGTTATGATGCAAATGCCAGGTGTGAGTACCACTCTGGAACACCCGGGCACATGATCGAGGATTGTAAAGCCTTGAAGCATAAGGTACAAGACTTGGTCGATTCAAAGGCTATCATGTTTGTACCAAGCGGTCTGAGCATACTCAACAATCTCATGCCTCTACATGCAAGCACATCTACAAGCCTATAACCAGTGCAAAGGTAGATCAGATAAGAGCTTCCTGAGGGACTGTCATCAACTTCTGTTAGCAGAACAATCCCAATCTATGGGTGGATAATAAGGCCAATCATGTCAGCCATCATTTTTCCATTCAATCATTTTCATGTGTAATTTTCTTTCTGTTAAGTGCAAGCTCATTTGTAAAGACTCGTCTGTTTTTTTATGATAATGATAATGAAATAAATATGCATGTTTTGAATAAATCCATTCGTGTTTCACTCATATTTTTCATTGATACCAAACGCTTGTTTAAGCTAAGTCCAAGGGAGGATGATGAAATCAAAATGCAAAATTCCCGGTTGTATGCTTTTGAATAAAACCCTGTTGATGATGTACAGGCATTGTTTCAAATTCTTAAACACTGGAGACATAAGGAAGATAATCCATTGTCAACCCGTTGAGCATAGAAGTAGGAGTTTCTTTCTAAAATGAAAAAAACCCTCAATCTTGACCTGGGGCAGGGTAGTCTTCAGTTAATTTGACCATGCGTTCAAATTTCAAAAGGGGAAAAAAGGAGTGTCCCATTAGAGGATCAACCACATCTTATCCCTCACGAGAGGTCGTACCTCACAAATCACCATGGTTGGCCCTCACCATCAAAAGGAACGAGGCAGTCACAACCCTTACGAGTCAAACGAACAAGTGTCACACGATTTGTTCCGAAAAATAAAAATTCAAAAAAAAAGAGAGAGAAAAAGCCCGCTAAGTCAAAAATTTGAAAATGAATGACTTAGGAAAAAGTTAGGGCATCCCGGTAGACTGCAAATTCAAAATAATCAGTCTACGCAAAAATTTAGGGAAAACAAAGAAAAAGAAAGGATCAAAAGAAAAATCCTCAAGAACAAAGTCATGTGACTACGATCAAAGATCAAAAGCGGGTGACTGCCACTCCAAAACCATCAAGGGTTCTTTAACCATCACTTTTATAACCCTTTTGAGAGGTGAGCGCTTGTGTCGAATTAGCTGAACGTGGGACCGGAGAACATCAAGGAGAATGGGTGGGTTAAAATAAACTTTGAGCCATAAATCCTTTTTTCTCAAACTGTGAATCGGACCACGTTACAACCCTCGAAAGACCTAATTGAAACAAGGTTATTTCGAAAGCATACTTCGGTAAAATTGCGTCAAAACTGACTCCTAAAAATGATTTGCTTACCACTCGTGTTGGTATCGATGTGACATTCTAATCAGTGATTCATTCACTATATGTCACACCATCATTTCAGTGAACCAATTTGGATTTCAAAACTGTCATATGCATTATATTAAAGTTATCATTTTCAAATGAACAGTTTTACTTGCGAACAAACACTTGACATTAAGAAAGTTCCTACAATGGAAAGTTTGAAGCGCAAAACGCCTAAAGGCTCCGTTGAGTAGAAAGACATGCCACTCTAAGATTCAGTCAATCCGAGGCAACCACGTCGAGATTTGACAAATCTCTCAAAGATCTGTTAGTCTACGACAAGCTCCTCACAGATTGACCAGTCAGGGGCAAGTCATTTCAAATGATCACACGAAAGTGAAAACGCCTGAGAACTCTGTTGAGCAGAAGGTTAAGTCATTCCAGGATTCAATCAATCTGAGACAATCACGTCAAAATTCGACAAATCTCTCAAAGATCAATCAATATGGGGCAATCACATCGAGATTAAATCAATCCCTCCAAAATCAACCATACTCAGTCAATCTATGGAAATTTCCACCAAAGGCTCGGGCAGGGCCATATCACTTCAGATCCAGACACTGGGGTAAATCATCTCAGACCTTGTCATGGTGCAATCACTCCCAAGGTTTCCCTTAAAGGAAAATTCTTTCGAATACCCTACAACTGGAGCAAACAAGTGGCAATAAGGCATATTCACTCCGTGCTTTTAAGGAAGACAAGCGGATCGTGTCATATGCTAATAATTGTTAAGTTCAGGACAAATGTCAGAAGATCACGCTAGTGCAACATCAAACCTTGGTAAGAAGCCTTGAGGTAGAGTAAAAGTACAATCATCATTAATCAGGTCGCTACGCTCATGAAATCATTTGCAAGTCGTCATGGTATGTCAGGCAAAAGAAGCTGGAATCCTCAGAAACAAGCGTGTGACTCCAACAAAAGATCAAAACTTGAGGCCCCAAGAGCATCGACATTCATCCTCCGATCGTGGCATCATCAGATACTGAGTGTCGGGAAGTCAAACCTTCTCACCAACCCGAAAGTCCAATCTGTATTGGCAACTACCAAAAAGCCAAAACTTATTCCCTCTTAAACCAAAGCCCAACCATACCTCGGCATATTGCATACATTCACATACATTCCGCATCATTACATGCACGCTTAGCCAGTCGTTCTCGAAGACGCGAAATTCCTATTGACATTCCGTCAGGATTCTTTCAGAGTATTTATATTATTGCTTACCATTTGTAATTCCTTCTGTGCCATTTGCACAAGGTCTTTTCAACTTACCTTTTGTAAGTCTTACCGTGTCTTTTCCAAGAAGTATCTCCTCCCTGCCTTTCGCATAGGAGTCAGCTTACCTTTTGTAAGTGCTTTCGTTGCCTTTTGCACGAAGTCGTATCTCTTCGCTTTCCTTTTGTAAGCGATCTCGCTGCCTTTTGCACGCGAAAGAATCTTGCATGGGTATTCTACCCCCTTTCGATCAATTTGGACGCTTGACGCCTATGTGACCAAGTACTGAATGATCGTCATACCCCGAGAACGTCATCTCCGCCGTTGTGCCTGTGAGGTTAAATGATGTTCTAATATCCTATGCAAGTTCCCTCTGCCTTTTGCATGAGGATGGTCATTGCCCACAATTTACCATTTGCAAGTCCTTCTGTGCCTTTCCACAAGGTCTCTCCAATTTACCCTTTTGTAAGTCCTTCTGTGCCTTTTGCACAAGGTATCTTCAACTTACCTTTTGTAAGTCCTTCTGTACCTTTTGTATGAGATATCTCCCGACTTACCTTTTGTAAGGGATTTCGCTGCCTTTTGCACGAAATCTCATTCTCTCTTTTCCTTATGTAGAAGGAATACATCAAGTCAATCATTGTTTCTCCTAACCTTTTGTTCAGGAGTCCTTTCTACCTTTTGTAGGAGGAATATCATTACTGAACTGTTGTTTCTCCTAACCTTTTGTTCAAGAGTCCTTTCTACCTTTTGTAGAAGGAATATACCTAGTCGATCGTTGTCCTCCTATGCCTTTAGCTCAGGAGTCCTCCTTGCCTTTCGCAAGAGGAAGGTATCGTTTCTCCTAACCTTTTGTTCAGGAGTCCTTTCTACCTTTTGTAGAAGGAATATACCTAATCATTGTTTCTCCTAACCTTTTGTTCAGGAGACCTCGTTGCCTTTCGCAAGAGGAATTTTTTGTTTCTCCTAACCTTTTGTTCTGGAGTCCTCGTTGCCTTTCGCAAGAGGAAGTTATTGTTTCTCCTAACCTTTTGTTCAAGAGTCCTTTCTACCTTTTGTAGGAGGAATATTATTACCCGGTCGATGTTTCTCCTAACCTTTTGTTCAGGAGTCATTTCTACCTTTTGTAAGGGGATTATTATTACACAACCAAATTTCTCTCCTAACCTTTTGTTCATGAGTCCTCACTGCCTTTCGCATAAGGAACATTTTAATCAAATCAAACTTCTCCTAACCTTTTGTTCAGGAGTCCTCTTTGCCTTTTGCAGAAGGAATTTCCAATTACAGTTGAATAGTCGGCATTTATAATTACACCTGTTTCCATTCTAAGAATCCAAAGGATATGTCTCCCATTTCAGGACTGGCAAAAGCACAACATGCATTGCACATCATAGCATCTCCATCATAAATAAACCTTGTTTTCCCCAGTACAATCTGATACGGTGTTTTCGCAAGTATACGAATCGCGTCAGAGTAATATAAAAGATTATCGATCCCACAGAGACCAAACGTCAATCTTTCGATTTCTATCGTTACGATGTTTATCTAAGGAAAATCAATCGGGAGTTCGAGAGTGCACAGTAAAAGCAGAGTAAAGTACGAAGATATAAAAATTCAATAAACAACAGGCTTGAATGTAATTCACACAGTCAGATAATATTCCAAATGCTTGTAAATAGAACTACTTATGGGGTAATGTTTTCTACTCATGAAAAGAACTAATTTAATGGGAACTGTCGCTTTCGCATATTCAGAACCGAGTTTATCCCTTAATTGAACCCTCTTATTGTCACTTATAAAAAGGTGCCCATTGCGTTAAAGTAATAAACCTATTTTTAAGAAATATAGTTTCTTGACTCAGTAGAAAAGTATTTTGACTTGGAACTTTTAACAAAAAGAGGTTCGTGCGAACCGGACTTTAAACCCATAAACGCGTCCGAAAATAGTTTTAAAATCGTTTTTCTAAAGTATTAAAAACTCCTACTTAACTGGACAAAGCGCTTTCGCTTCCTTTGAACAGTTAAGACTAACCAAGTTTAACCAAAGGTTGGACGACTTTTGATCTTACCCAACAGAAATAAAGTACAGAAAACTTGTGTCAAAAATCAAAATAACCCCTAAGCATTTCTATCGACACATTGCATGGAATATTACTTTAACTATGATCCTTACATTCTAACCTTTAAGATTTAGCCGGACATGGAAATGTAAATAGACATGTTGAAATAGATCATGTTAAAGTAAATTCTTAAAAAGGTTTTGAAAGTAAAGCGAGTGCGAGAAATGAAGAAAGTTATGCGAGTGCGAGAAATAAAGAAAGTAAAGCGAGTGCGAGAAAATAAAGAAAGTAAAGGCGAGTGCAAGAAATAAAAGAAAGTAAAGCGAGTGCGAGAAAATAAATGGTGCAGGAAAGTAAATAGAAACCTGCTCCAGATCGGAGGCTTTAAATCTGGTATAACTGGAAATAAATGACTGGAAATGAAAATGGCGGCTGGATTAACTTCTACCAGAGTGATCCAAACTCGATTACAAACTCGATCAAACAGTGTGATAACTCCCCGATGTGAAGAGTTTATCACTTTACAATACTGAGATATATGGCTTGAGTTCTGAAACTAAGCTTGGATGAAGAAAAAGGATCAAGGACTCATCTATTTATAGCCTAGGAAAAACTATGGAAAGGCCAAAGTGCCCCCCAACTTCTTTTGGGAGGGAAGCCATATGACAAAGGTGGCGCCCACCACCACCTCAAGGCGTCCGCCATGTGAATCAAGGGAGAAAGAAGTGGAGATCTTGGCAGTTGACAGCAGTTGACTCTTATCCAGGTCATGGCCTACCCTATGGCGCCCGCCATGGTGGATGTCATGTGCACAATTTCCTCAAAAACTGGTTTTCTTGCTCGTTTTTCTTCATTTCTTCACAAGGAGCTTTGGAAATACAAAGAACCTGAAAACAAAACAAAGCACAAGCATAACACAAGAAAATGGCAATAAAATCCTAAGAAACATGTGCAATCTGAGTCAAATACGCAATGTGATTCAGTGTTATCAAATTCTCCCACACTTAAACCTTTGCTTGTCCTCAAGAAAACCATGACTCGCGAGAAAAATAGTGAATACGGATACTCATCCTAGGCTACCAACTCTACTTCGGTTAAGTTTGTGTCGATAGGTACTTGCTCACACACTAAGGATATCGTAACAACACTTTTTTGCTTTTGCGGTCATCAACCTCCCTCCTATACAAACCAATCCGAATCATGTCATTATACCTAAGCCTAACTCACTCATCCTTATTTCGTCCCTTTTCATTCTGGCGCGATCACATTAAGCCCGTTATCCTTTCACACTCATGGTAGGATGGCCTGTTAGTGACTATGATCTCATTATTATCATTTTTTTTCTTTTGACACATTGGCTTAAAAATCAATAAAATAAAGAAGTTTGCATCGTTGGGCTAAATGATCAGGTGAGGATCACCTAACTTAGAAGGGGCATTTCTTTTCATTCATTCATTTTTTTTCTTCTTTTACCTTTTAAGCTTGAGATCATACACTTATTTGCATCGGCTTCCTACTTAGTGTGTGCTTAGGATGGTGCCGACTGCTAAATAAACTACTTAGGGACTACTAAAGGGGTGAGAACTTAAGGCTATGGCATAACAAGTACTCAAATCGATTTCCATAATTTAGAGGCTCACGGTGTTAAGACGATACCGATCTTGCAGAATTTTCCCAAGTCTCACAATCTAACCTCAATTTCGTCTGTAACCTAAGATTTTCAAAAGAAACACTATTTTTAACTCAAAAAATTTCAAAATATTTGGTATGGCTCAAGAGAATGCGGAAATCGATAAACAACATAAAATCAGCATAAATACTCGACAGCACATGCACAGACGGACGAAACGTACAGAAAAAAATTTAAAATCATGTTGGAAAACAGTAAACCTAACTAGAAAGAGGTAAAATGAAAGCGGTAAATGTTCCTCCCCCACACCTAAACCAAACATTGTCCTCAATGTTTTGATTAAAGGTGGTAGAGGAAAGATAGAACCTGTATGAATGCCATTTCGTGCTACCACGGCCAAATTCGCCCTGATTCTTCCCTTGTTGTCCCTGTCTTCGCTGGCCACTTCTACTCCAGTGTCTTGCACTACGTGTTATCTGAATTTGCTGAAACTTCATTTTCTTGAAGCTGCTCGTCATATTGCCTATTACCGAAGGAAGTACCTGCAAAAAATTGTTCGAAAAATACGGTGTGGTGTGTGCAGGTGGAACCTGACCAAGCGAAAGGACAAGGAGGAGGTGAGTTACGAATGAGAGAGACATGCCCTCTCCTATCATACTCATCATCGGTGTCACCACTAGAAGCGACATTCGCAGGAATGCCCGTGGGCACCAATTCATTTCCGGGATTGTCATCAAGAGATCTTTCGCCTAAATGTAGCTGAGGCGTGACAAGCGATACAATTCTTTATTTTCTGCAAACACAAACAATAAAAAGGAAAAAAATAAATTAAAAACTCGTGGTTTTCCTCCCACGCAGGGCTTTGTTTAACGTCGATAGCTCGACGGTTTGGAGTGTTAACCTTCGGTTTCCATGGCCACTTATCAAGCCATCTCACATATCCCTCACCTTTTCTTTTCTACCTTCTGTGGGGTTGTTCATTCTTTTGAACTTGTGGTGGTGGTTCTGGATCTATCCTAATTATTATATTTTCAAGTTTGAGCTTAGTTATTTCATCCATCACCTCAAAGTCCAATCTTACCCTCTTAACAGTAATGATATCCCTAGTTTCATGGTCCTCGAATTTTCTCTTTTTATGCGTGATCTCAGACAAAGGTGTGTTAGTGTGGATATTTTCCAATATCTCCACATACGTTTGAGATTCTACCTTAGCCTCTACAAACCTTTGCGGGAAAGGAATTGGTGGGGTATAGGGAGGAAGAAAGACATTAGGTGCTTCCTTCGCTACCTCTTCGACAACCTCCCTTTCGGATGGTGTCAGTGACTTTTTCTCAATCTCTACTTCTTCCTCACCAGCACTCTCCTCAACCTCAATATCACTCTCCTCAACCTCATTATCACTCTCCCAAGGATTTTCTATTTGTTCTTCACTATTGGTTGCTACAACTTCCACATGTTCCTCAGGGTAGGGTCCTATAGGCGTCTGTGCAAGCAGGGAGATTTGAGTCTCCAATGCCTCAGTGTGAGTCGCGAGGGACTCGACCATAGTGTTTATCTGCCTAAGGGTTCCATAAGTATCAAGATGTTGTCTTCTAAGCTCTTCATTATGGAGAGTTTGGGTCTCCACAAAGTGCTTCATCATAGATTCTAACCTAGAATTAGTTGTAGTTTTAATGAAATCCTCCATTAATGCTTCAAGGTTGGAATTGACGGATTCTTGCGGTTTCTCAAAATAATGGGATTGATAGTTACAGAGGAAATTTTGGTGAGAATGAGTTAGTGATGCATTGAAAATATCCATTTGTATTTCAAGGTTGGAGTTATGGGATTCTTGCGATTCCTCGAAATACTGGCAGTGGTGATTGTAGAAAAAATTTGGGTGATAAATAGTTTTTATTTTTATTTTTTTTCTTTTTTTAATTTTTTATTATTTTTATGAGAGTTCCTTAGTCTAGATGGTGTAACAACAGGGTACGAAATTTGACGTAATTGGTCCCCGGCAACGGCGCCAAAAACTTGATGCAGTGTTTTCGCAAGTATACGAATCGTGTCAGAGTAATACAAAATATTATCGATCCCACAGAGACCAAACGTCAATCTATCGATTTCTATCATTACGATGTTTATCTAAGACAAATCAATCGGGAGTTCGAGAGTGCACAGTAAAAGCAGAGTAAAGTACGAAGATATAAAAATTCAATAAACAACAGGCTTGAATGTAATTCACACAGCCAGATAATATTCCAAATGCTTGTAAATAGAACTACTTATGGGGTAATGTTTTCTACTCATGAAAAGAACTAATTTAACGGGAACAGTCGCTTTCGCGTATTCAGAACCGGTTTTATCCCTTAATCGAACCCTCTTATTGTCACTTATAAAAAGGCGCGCATTGCGTTAAAGTAATAAACCTATTTTTAAGAAATATAGTTTCTTGACTCAGTTGAAAAGTATTTTGACTTGGAACTTTTAACAAAAAGAGGTTCATACGAACAGGACTTTAAACCCATAAACGCGTCCGAAAATAGTTTTAAAATTGTTTTTCTAAAGTATTAAAAACTCCTACTTAACTGGACAAAGCGCTTTCGCTTCCTTTGAACAGTTAAGACTAACCAATTTTAACCAAAGGTTGGACGGCTTTCGATCTTACCCAACAGAAATAAAGTACAGAAAACTTGTGTCAAAAATCAAAATAACCCCTAAGCATTTCTATCGACACATTGCATGGAATATTACTTTAACTATGATCCTTACATTCTAACCTTTAAGATTTAGCCGGACATGGAAATGTAAATAAACATGTTGAAATAGATCATGTTAAAGTAAATTCTTAAAAAGGTTTTGAAAGTAAAGCGAGTGCGAGAAATGAAGAAAGTAAAGCGAGTGCGAGAAATAAAGAAAGTAAAGCGAGTGCGAGAAAATAAAGAAAGTAAATACGAGTGCGAGAAATAAAAGAAAGTAAAGCGAGTGCGAGAAAATAAATGGTGCGGGAAAGTAAATAGAAACCCGCTCCAAATCAGAGGCTTTAAATCTGGTACAACTGGAAATAAATGACTGGAAATGAAAATGGCGGCAGGATTAACTTCTACCAGAGTGATCCAAACTCGATTACAGACTCGATCAAACAGTGTGATAACTCCCCGATGTGAAGAGTTTATCACTTTACAATACTGAGATATATGGCTTGAGTTCTGAAACTAAGCTTGGATGAAGAAAAAGGATCAAGGACTCATCTATTTATAGCCTAGGAAAAACTATGGAAAAACCAAAGTGCCCCCAACTTCTTTTGGGAGGGAAGCCATACGACAAAGGTGGCGCCCGCCACCCCCTCATGGTGCCCGCCATGTGAATCAAGGGAGAAAGAAGTGGAGATCGTGGCAGTTGACAGCAGTTGACTCTTATCCAAGTCATGGCCTACCCTATGGCGCCCGCCATGGTGGATGTCATGTGTACAATTTCCTTAAAAACTGGTTTTCTTGCTCGTTTTTCTTCATTTCTTCACAAGGAGCTCTGGAAATACAAAGAACCTGAAAACAAAACAAAACACAAGCATAACACAAGAAAATGGCAATTAAATCCTAAGAAACATGTGCAATCCGAGTCAAATACGCAGTGTGATTCAGTGTTATCACAATCATCAGTCCCCAGTAAATAACTACCAAAAGGTTCACCCATTATTTCATGCTCCCCAACAAGATAGTTTCCACCTCCAACACATCATCATCCTCAGCGGACAAATTTTTGGATATTTTATATTCAATCTTCTTTTACCTCGAATGTCTGAAAGCCGTTGTCATCAGTACATTCAGGTGCAAGAAGATTCAATAGGGGCAGCTGTAGCACCCCCAAAATTTTCCCTACCTTTTCCTAACCTTTTTCTAGCTTTTGTTTCGCATTCATTTGCATCATCATTAGGTCATCATTCATATTCATTCATTGCATTAAGGCGTGGGGTCAAAGGAACTTTCTTGCTATCAGTGGTGGCCCTATTCAGGGGTGATTCAGCCGGTTCCTATTTCAGGTTAAGGTGAAGCAAGAGGTTGAATTCTGTTCATTGTAACCTTCTTATTCAGATATTCATCAAGCTGCAAGGTTCTCCTATTTAAGGGATTCATCAAAAGCATCGGGTTAGGATCTCATGGGTCTAAATCAGGGTTGGTTCCTTCTCTGTTCAAGTCACATATTCATCAGTGCACGTCAATGAGGATCAGGTTTCTTACTCATGTTTGAGTTTGTGGACATTCCGTCAACTGAAGACCATTGGACACCAGGGCGGTCTTTCGTGTCTCCATCCTTGTCATTCATGTTCAAGGATTCAAAGTGCGGATTCATCGTTGAGCACTAAAGTCGTGTTATTGTGGATTCATGTTGGGATCAATTCTTGAGTTGTTTTTGTAGTGATTCACACTTGATTTGCTAAGTTGTTAAAGGTAGGAAGTGCTGCTGCATACATAGCTGTTGTGCACAAGGTGAGCTGTTGAATGTTGCAATTATGTCCAGAGTTTCTTACACCTATCCAGTGTTGGAAATAGGTGCTGTTGAAAGCTGTTTTGGCTTGTGGTTGGATTTTATAGCTGTACAGGTGCAGGAGCACTGTTGTTGCTACTATTTTTTATTTATTGCCTTGTTTTCTGTTTCTCTTTGTGATGGACGAAGAGTCACTTAAATTCCTTATATTTGAGATCACGACATCGTTTTCATCTTATGGTTGACGAAGAGTCACTCAACTTTCTCATAGTTGAGATCACGACATCGTCCGTTGTTTATTTCTTGTTGCATTTCTCTTTCAGTTGAGGACGAGGAGTCACTCAGTTTGTTCTTGGCGACATCGTTCAATCCATGCATGACAACATTAATTAGACTCCCCTCCTGATCCTGACCTTAGGGGTATTTTGCATACTAACACCTTTGATTTGTTTTGTGAGGTACCCACTAAGAATTACATTACCATTTGGACATTTGAACTCTTAACCCCTGATTTGTACTGTTATAATTCAATACACTCGTACTACTACTTTAGATTAGGGTTTTCTCCCCCCCCCCTTGGTGGGTTCCTTATGCTTCCCCACTCCTATTACAATGTAATAGCTTAGGTTATCTTGCTTTTCATTATTGATTACTTGCTTGTTTGTTAATAAAAGATAAAATCGAAAACTTTAGAAAACAATTTCAAAACAAAAAGACAAATAAAAGTTCGATCCAACGTCGAGCCCCTTTTCAAAATGATTAAATGAATTGTTCATTCCTCTATCACCTTAGGATTTCATTCCATCTCTTCTACCAACTCCATTCCATTCAAACCTTGCAAACCTTGTATGTATTCTACCCTTGTAAGTCGATTGCCTTGCGCATCGCCGTCAACCTACCTTGGTTTAATCCACCATCCTTTCCATATCACTTTCATCCTCTTTCATCCATAAAAACATTTAAACTAAACCCAGAGTTTAATATGTCCTTTTAGGGTGAAGTAGGTGGTTGGGATACTATTGTCCCCTCAACCTCGAGTATCTGAATATAGGTCGTACGTAGCTTATGGTTGGATACTCTTCCTCCTCTATGTACCTATTACTAAACTCGATAAAACCAATAACTTTCACCACTCCTTTGCCTTAGGGGATCACTCTAAAACATACCAAAAAGGGCACCTTACCTCCTTTCTACCGCAATACAAGCAACGCTTATCTGCTAGAACACGACCATTAACCTCGCTCACAAAAACGGAAAAATTTCTCTCGCCAATGTGCGATCGAGACCAATAACCCATGGTCCCACGAACTATGGACGCTCTGATTCTTCATTTGTCAATGAAGATACATAGGCACAAGATGCGATGTCTTAGCGAGCAACCTTCCACCCATTTACCCGTAGTCCTCCGAACTACGATGACTCTAACTTTCCCATTGCACGAGGGAATACGTAGGCATAGGATTGCGAAATCCTATCGAGTCCTCTTTTATTTAAACCCCTCCATTTCCCTTTAGCAAGTAAATCTTTAGATAAACAACACCCATTCGAGCATAGACTACCTACATGGTTCCCATCGAGTACGATGGATGTGAGGAGTGTTAATACCTTCCCCTTGCATAACCGACTTCCGAACTCATATCTTGGTCGCGAGGCCATCCTTTTCCCCTAGGTTTTCTCGATGTTTTCCTTTTCCCCCTGTTGGGATAAATAACGTTCGATGGCGACTTCTCTGCATTTTTCGCGTAGCGACACCGTGCCAATGCTGCTATCTCAAGGCCTCGTACTTGTACACGTACTGCACCCACTTTTTCTGATCAATTTTCAGGTACATACCAGCCCCGTGAGGATTACGATTACGTCGCCATCCAGAGCAGTCTAGATGACATCTTGTCCAAGCTACAGTTCAAAATGACAGAGAGGCGGAGCGTGATTTACTACTCCAAAGTATGCAGCGTCAAGAGGAGGACCTCAGAGTTGCTTTGCACTATGCAAACCAGTAGCAGATTGACTTTGCCGATCGGATAGAGCATGACATGGGAGATCTTACTAAGCATATGGAGGCTATGAGGATGGAGGTGACTTCTTTGAGAGAGCTTGTGCATCACGTTCCTAACACTGTTCTTGGCAGAGGATTTGGACGCCATCGCGACCGAGGCCGTCACCATTGATTTCACTAGGTTTTTCCACTCCTTCTTTCACCTTGTACTAAAACATTGGGGACAATTTTTGGTTCAAGTGTGGGGGAGGAGCTTTAATTCTTTGTTTTTAGTTTTCAATCATTTCTTTTATGTTTTTCTATTTAGTTTATTTCGATTTTAGTCATGTCGAGTCTTTTATGCGTCAATTGAGTCGTATTGTATGTTATCTTTTTTTTGTTAGATAATTCCCCTAAGATTGATAAAAGTTGACCCCAACGAAAAAAAAATTCTTCCAATTCAATAGCATGACACTTTTCACTTATAGGCTAAGTTAATTAGACTTGGGAAAGTCTTGATATCGTCGGTACCATCTTAGCACCCTAGACTCCCTAAGTATGTGGCACCGATCTAAATAACCATTATATCAAGACCTTGATTTCCAATTTTATGTATTAGTCTCTTGAGTAGTGTATGTTAGCGGTCAGCACCATCCTAAGGCACACGCTAAGTAATGAACCGATGCAAATATGTGGTGATCTCGAAAAAATAATAATAATCTGAATTGAGCTGTTTTATAGAAAAGAGAATGAAAGGATTCGTTTCCCTCTAAGTTAGGTGGCCCTCACCCGACCATTTAGCCCAACGGATCGGATTTCTTAAATTCGAAAAGAAAAGAAAAAAAAAAGAAAAAAAAAGAGTAAATAGTTGAATACCGAGATCATAATCACTAACATGTTCACTTACCATGCGAGTGCGGGGATAACGGCCTTAATGTGATCGTGCTAGAATGAAAAAAAGGGAAAAAGAAACAAGGAATGTAGGTTGAGTTATAATTGTATGATTTTGATTAGTATCGCATAGGGGGAGTTTTTGTCCGCAAATGCGGACATGTGACATTACGGTATCCTTGTAACCAAAGTCTAGTACCTATTCGTTTAGCATTAGCCTAGTAGTTGTGTGCCGTTTTAAAGTCATGTCGTGTTTTTGTTTCGGATATTGCATCTACTGTTTTTATATGTGTTGGGAGTTTTCTTGAGGACAACCAAAAGTCTTAGTGTGGGGGAGTTTGATAACGAGAAATCGTATCATATTTTTAGGCTCATTGCGCATATTATTCTTCTGTTTTTATCGCGTTTTATTTGCATTTTACTTTGTTTTGTGTGTTTTGTAGTTAACAACTTCATCTGTTGCGGAATTGGGAGAGAAGCAGAAAAAGAGTGAAAGAAGAGGAAAATGCAGCAAGAAAGTTGAATTTTGGCCTTTTTGTTGATATGGCACTCGCCTTGACCATATGTCGTTCGCCATACATCAGCCTGCCACGTATTTAAAAGGAGCAAGGCCATGGCGTTCTCCATGACCAGATGGCGTTCGCCATAGCCGCGCAGTTGCATAATTCAAATTCTGCAACCGTTTTAGGCAGTTACCCCACTCCCTCTTTTCCCTCCACTCAAGACCACGACCTGGGCAGTTGAGATCATCACTTCCTCTATATATAGGACCCTCTGGTCATGTTCCAGACACCCCGAATTCGCGCAGAAGCTCTGTCAAAATTCCGCTTAGATTTTTAGGCATATATTCAGTTTCAAATAGGCAATTACTCACATCGAGGAATTGTCACACTTTTATTGTAATTTTTCTTTTGTTGCTGTACTTTTGGATTAGGAAAAAGCATGCCGGCATTATTTCAATTCAGTTCCACATTTTTACTTTACAGGTTATTTCTTGTTTTTACTTCAGCATTTGAATTTATTTTAATTTTGTATGCAATGTTAGTTTTGATTCCAATTACCGTTAACATGTTTGCTATGAAAAATGCCATGTCTTGTTAAATTATTTGAGTTCGGCGTATGAGGATCGTCGCTATCGACGGGACTCCGTAGAAAATTTAGGCGTGAAATTATTGATTGTATGTTAGTTTTGGTATTTGTTTCTAATTTTCATGTTTTATTATTCCGACGCGAGAGTGCGGAATATACTAAGTTCAGACCGATATCGCGAGAGTGTGAGGGATGAACTGATAGTGGAAACTAGACATCGATCCTAAAAATAGCGAGAGCACTTTAGGCATCGTTTAGAATTTCATTAACTTTCAAAATACACTTTTCAATTAAAACGGCCGAGCGAGAGCAAAATCCTGTGGTTGAAAGGTGTGGTTTTTGTCGATAGCGCGAGAGTGTGAGATGGAGTCTTTAAGTTAGTACTTTCTATGAAATGAAGTTCAGTCGTAATTAGCACTCGGCTTCTACAAGTCCCTTAGGTGCGCGGAATCCATATTTCGGACTCGTTTTTATTGTTATTTCTTAAAACCTCTAGAATTAGTAATTCTTTCTTCCCGTTTAAAGTCCGTTAATCCTTAGCCTTAGCTTTGCACTGCAACAATAGTTTGCATTAGTTTGATTATCCCTTCCCTGTGGGTTCGACAACCTTATTAAAACTACACAAACAGTTGTATACTTGCAGTCTTTATTCGACGGACACGTCAATGTGCTCGAAGCGCATCACTTTGTTGTTGTTGTGCTTTGGATTTTGTGTGTGTAGCCTTCAATACGTGTGTGTTATTCTTCCTCTTCTTCTTGCATATGTGATTTTGCTTCTGTTTTCCTTCGTGTGTGTGTGTGTGTGTGATTCAACTTCTTTCTGCTGCTTCGTGTGTGTGTGTGTACGTGATTCTTGTATGCTGATAATGCTTCTGGTATTCGTGTGAATGTGATGTAGTGGCTGCCGTTCTTCTCTATTTTCCTGCCCTCTGTTGTGTATTTGTGCTCCTCTTATAGGCCTTTTAAAATTGAATTTCTGATTTCAATAAGAATGCACGAGATAGCTGTCGGTTTTGGTTTTGGAAAGGAGATATTCTTGTTATGAGCTGTGATCTGAACATGTGATTAATGATTATGATGTTACTTCCATTTCCCTTCAAACATGTCTGATCTCGTGTGATTGCCATGAATATTGTGATGAAGCCTACCATTTTCAAATTATCATGTTTGGAACTTTAATGCGTGTCATGAATGCTTCCTAATGTATTGATATGCTCCTAATGAAACCTGCTGCGAATGTGTGATTTTTTTCTGATTGTTTCCAACTTCACCTTATTGTGTTTGATTGTGGTAAATGTTTGCCATAACTGTGAGATTGCGTTTCAATTGATACGTGTTGTGCGTGATATGAAGCTGAGATTACTCTTGTCGTTTTGGACTTTGTTTCATAGCCTGTGTATGCTTTTTGGGTTGCGTTTTGTATGATGTTTACGCATCTTGTATTGCAAATGATTCTACTTTCTACATCTCACATATGGTTACCATTTTGCTCACTTGATGTCACTTTGGCATTCTGTAGCGTCGGTTTTTTGGTGACGCGACCACCTACCGCATATTTGGTGCTATTTTCTGATTTCTGCATTTATCCTATGAAGCTTAAATGGAAGGGGAAGATATCTTAAACTAACCCTGCACGCAAGTGTTTTCTTTAACAAATGCTAAGAGATCGGGGAACGGGGTTTGGTTATACAAAGGGAAGCTATTAACACCCAGAGTAACTATAGTAATCTATAGGAACCTTCTTTTGCATGTATTTCTACTGTTCGAAATGCTTTCTTGTGTTTATCTGTTGTGGATTGGGAAAGTTTCTCCTTTGGGAGTGTTAAGAGAATTTTTTAATTATTTTAGGGTTTTCTATTATTTTTGGAAAGGTACTGGACCTAATATTTTTTATTTGTGTGCTCGCTAAGATTTCGCAATCTTATGCCTACGTATTCCCGTAAAGAGATTTGGGAAATCAGAGCAATCGTAGTTCCTCCTATTTCTATGGGCGGAAAGTTTGGTGTCTTAATCAAGGCCCAAGATTGAAGCTAAATTTTGATTGAGAGAGACTTTGTCATCTCTAAAGGGAGATATCTCATCTTTTCATCACAAAATGTTGAGTAATTGGTTATAAGGGAAATTACTTTAACTGGGATATGGGATCCAGCAATGCCATAGTTTCCTTTATAAGAGAGATGTCATGAAGGAAGAAGCTTTAACTCAGTGTAGAGCCATGCCACTTTTTCCTTTATGAATCTTTCATGCTAAGAGAGGGGCATTTGCTTGGATGCATGGAATCCATAGGCTTACCACTTATAGCTGTTAGATGAAAGAGGAATTTTTACCATGATAAAGGAGGGACCCCAGCTTGGATTTTGAATCAACAAGTGTGCCACTTACAGCAGTTTATCTGGAAAAAAGGTTTTGATTATTTGTTTTGATATGTGATGTATAAAAGGGATATCCTCCTACAGAGAAGACTCATGGTCTCATCTGAGGGGATGTTGGATTTTGTGTGCCTTGTTCAAAGACCAAGGTTGAAGCTGAAAGAAAATGACTCCTCTGGGGAGTGTTATATCTATCTTATACAAAGCCCAAGATTAAGGTTGTTTGGGAAAATCATTATATAAAGCCTACGAGGAGACTGACTCTTGCTGAGGATTTATTGAAATCCAGGAGCAGGTCTAAATTGTATTGGAGAATCCAAAGGGAAACTAACTCTTGTTGGGGAATCAGGGAAGAGTTGAATTGTCAGATACCATAAGGCTCTGATTTTGTTAGGGATTTGTTGATGGTAAATTGGCCCTGACTGGGATTTTCAAGATGAAAGTGAAGCTTGGTTAGGGGTCAGAGAAGTTAAAAAGTGAGTTTGAAATCCTTAGAGGTTTTAACTCTTCTGGGAGCTGGTGTATTAGTAGAATGATCAGGATTTATCCTACGCTTTTAGGAAACCTATGGGTCTTCGTGTTAAAAAGGAGACTATGATAATGAGACTTTCCAAGTCTATTAGTATGAAGCCCAAGACGAGACTGAGACTGTCCATGCCTCTTAAGGAGAGGTAGACTCTGGTTTGAAAAAGGTCTATGTATGATGCCCAAGAGAAGGCTGTTGGTTTAAGGGATGAAGATCAACCCTGGAATGATTGGGTATTCAGGAGTTTAGACTCCCCTAAGAAGTGAACTAGTAGAGATACTAATTTCTATCCTATGTGTTTAGGAAGCCTTTGGGTCCTTGAACTAAGCCCAAGAGGAGGCTTGGGGAACTTCTAAGAAGCATGTTGGTCCTTGTACTAACCCCAAGAGGAGGCTGGGGAACTTCTGAGAAGCCTGTGGGTCCAAGCCTAAGAAAAGTTCAAGAAAGGTTTCACCAGGAATAATCCTTTCTTTGTTGAACAGTTCTAAGGTTTGAAGAATTTCAAAAGAGGTTTCATCGGGAATTAATCCTCTCTGGGGAAATGGATTTCTTTTATATGTTCTAAGTTTTGACAGTCTTGAGAAAAGTTTCACCGGGAATAATGCCTTTCTCTGTTCCATATTGAGTAAAGCCAAAGAGGAGGCAGACTGTATTAAGGGAAGTTTCCTATAGGGGAACTAGTTATTGACTATGTTAGAAGTAACCTCGGGTTTGACCTAAGTGTAGACCTAGCTGCTGGGGAAACTCTAGACAAATATGCACAAATATATATAGATAAGTGTATTAACAGGTATATAAACAAGTATGCATTGAATTGAAAAGATGTTGGGTCTTACACTCTAACAAGAGGCCCAAGTTTATTATGATTGATTGTATTGATTACCACTGTATTATTAGGGTTTTGAGAAATTGAAGAAAGTTTTGAGAAAACTTTGAGTTTGATCTTGAATTAAAAGAAAGTTGTTTAAAAGAAAAGAAAGTTTGAGGCTTATAACTCAAAGAGAGGCCCAAGTGACCTAAGAGCAGTTTCACTGAGAATAATGCTCCTCTTAGTACTAGTTTAAAATAGATAGATGATTTTGAAATCAGGGGTATGGGGCTTACAACTCAAGGAGAGGCCCATGAAAGTTATTTATTGTTTTAAAACAAGTTTTATGTACAAAATATTGGGGCTTATACTCAAGGAGAGACCCAGATGACTTATTTGAAAACAGTGATCGCACTGGGATACCGAAAGACGTTGTGGGACTTATACTACAGCAGAGGCCCAAAATTTGTTTATGTACAATGTGGTTGGGTCTTACACTCTATTAGAGGCCCAAAATGTGTTTGTAAAGAAAGAAAAGTGGGGCTTATACTCAAGGAGAGGCCCAGATGAAAACAGTAAACGTACCGTTATTTCGAAAATCGCACCGGGACTTATACTATGACAGAGGCACAAATTTTGTTTATTTACAAAAGAGGTTGGGTCTTACACTCTATTAGAGGCCCAAGAATGTTTCAAATGAAGTTTAAAAATTTTAAAATCAAGGGAAAACCCTAATTTTAATTAAAATACAATTTTTTCAAAAAAAAATTAAATAAAAAATTATATAAAATATCAAATATATTTAAAAACATGTTGTGAACTTTGAAAAATGTTTGAAAATAGATGTTTTATTTCAAAAGATGATTTGAACTCAATTGATTTTAAAAAAAATCAAGAAAAAAGAATTTATTTAAAATGTTTAAAACAATTAAAAAAGAAATTCTTTGAAAAATTAAAAAATATATCAAATAAAAAATATTTTTTTGATTTTTTTGTGGAATTAAATATTAAAATGTATAAATGATTTATGTTTAAAAAATCATTTGAAAAAGATTAAAAATGAGAGAGATGTGAATTTTTGAAATTAATTGAAAATATTAAAAAATATTTAAAAATTCAAAAATTTGAAAAAGGGCGCCAACTGCTCCTTCTTCTTCCTCGTGTGTGCCCGCCATGGACGATTTGGAAAAGCTCACATATCTCACTCAATACGTAATGAAAATGACTTTTTTAAACATGAAAGTTGCTCGTTTTTTAACAAGGATTTCAATGATACCAATTAATTGTATTTATTTTAAGTGTGGAGTGAAAAATCATGTGAAGAACAGATGAACCCTAATTTTGCAAGAACACTATGAAATTCTATACACGATATCTACAAAGCAATTAATTGAGGGGAAACACTCTACATAAGTGCAGAAACATGTTTGTAACTTGAAAACACATTTATGATGCATGGATCATAAAGTTTGAGAGGTTCAGGCTTACCTCTGCAAGAGGAATTCGAATCCTCAGTTGTAGGTGTTGTAGATGTGTTTGAATGATCTGGACAGCTTCAATGGACCCTAGTGAGTGTGTTGAGAAGCTTGGAATGAATTGAAAACCTCTGGATTGGTGGGCACGACTCCAACTGTAAATGGTTTTGGGGTGGGGTATGAACTTGATGAATCTGGTGTTACAAATGTTGTTCAAGTGTTTAGATCATTCATATATGATGTATGTGAGGTGTTAGAACCATTGGTTTGAGCTGAATTGCTCTCTATTTCTAAACACGATTCTCACTTCTTTGAAAATGGATTTTTGAGGTTCAAGAGGGAAATGGTGGGAAACATGGATTCTGATGTTTTTGGGGTGTGTTGATCAGTCACAAATGACCTCTATTTATAGTAGAGGAAGTTTATTTTGCAAGGAATAGTGAATGGAGGCTGATCATAGTGTGTAGCTAGGTAGCCATTGACTTGGATGTTTCAAAGTGCCAAGTCTCCTCTAGCTTGACTCAATTCAATTTCTGCAGGTTTGAACACTCAGAGCCTTAGACTGAATCTTGACTGGTTTAGATTGGTACGGCTTGGTTCATGACACGTCAATACATTGCATTAATGTAACATTGCCAAAATTGAAATTCAAGGTTCATGTCATGATGGTTTTGCACATGCTAAGTGAAATTCTTGCCTCTTTGATCAAGTAACAAGTGAGTCATCAAGAGTTTTGTGTTTTTGGAAGATCACAAAGTTGGCAAAGTGACAAAATTTGAAGGAGAAAATTGTGTGGCACAAGTCATGCACCAATGTTGTCTTGAAAAACCATAATTTTATGTCATGTTGCAAGGCTTGTAACTTCTTGCTCAAATTGAATTATGATGAGTTCTTGTACTTTTTGGAAATCCCACATATCATATTTCAACTTTGATGTTTAACTTTGGTCTTGATTCATCTTGGATCATGATGGAAATGCCTCCAAAGTTGGACAAAACATGAGACAGATTCTGTCTCAAATTTTTCTAAGTGTCAAGAAAAGGTTTATTTCTCCATTTTTGTGATTTTGATCAATCCATACCTCAAAATCCATGAAGATTTG
Source organism: Lathyrus tuberosus (assembly GCA_022829125.1). NCBI lineage: Eukaryota > Viridiplantae > Streptophyta > Magnoliopsida > Fabales > Fabaceae > Lathyrus > Lathyrus tuberosus. Next base: position 23,594,413 of record JALAZF010000021.1, on the reverse strand, counting down.
GAATGTAGGGTAGTTAAAAATCTTGTAGTATGTAATGAGAGATTTCATTTGAGCTTTGGATGGAATAAAAAGGTTGCTTGGATCACAAGTTATGGTCTTGCAAAGTTGGGTAAAAATCACTTTTTTTCATAACTTAGTGAAATTTTAAGTTTCTTAAGGTTGCCCCTTTTGCAAGTAACCTTACTTTTCTTGATTTTACTTGATGGATGATGATCCAAATCACACATTAACATTGTTTTTGACTTAAAGAAGCCATGTTTGTCAAAAAATCCCAAAAGTCAAACTTGGTTTTGGGCACAGTTGACTTTTTTTATTAGATGAATTTCAAACTTTGTGATCCTTTATGAAATCAAGTCCTTGGGCTAAATAAAACCTAATGGGTGGATTCCATAGGTGTTTTAGAGTGTCTTGAATCATTTCCCAAGGTTTGAGATCATGTCTTGGTTAAAACTCACAGGTATGGTTGACTTTTTCTCAAAAACCCTAGTTTGTGGTCCAGATGAATTTGAATCTTTATATTGCTCATGAACCAAGTTCTTTGTGCCAATTTAAACTTGTGAGAGGATCAATATAAGATATTTTAGTTCTTCAAAACAATTCTTGAGGTCTTGGCTCGTGCCTTGCTCCAAAAGTCAACTTAGGGGTGAATTAAGTCAAGAAACTCTAATTCCTGATTTTTGATGAATACATCCCCTGAGACTATTTTGAACTAATGATTAGATCCATGAGGTCCCTTTGAGCTTCTTGTATCATGTTTTTAGATATGGGCCCATGTCCAGATAAAAATTTTCCTCTGGAGGTCTTAGTCGACCAAAACCCTAATTTGGTGATACTAGTGATCTTGAGGCTTGATCAGCTTAATTCTTGATGTGGGAGACCTCTTGATCCTTCATGGATGTTTGAGAGGCTTGACAAGTTGAAGATCAGGTTAATTCCTGATTGATCCTTTGTCTTAGAGCTCTGAGAGGGTTCAAAATCCTTGCTTCTTGATTAAAGTGAATGCTCAACAATCTTTGAGAGGATTGATGAGGTATGAAGATATCTCCATATTGTGGTTATGATTTGGAATCTTGTGGTTAAAATTTAGGGTATGACACGTTCCTTTTGTATCTTAGAGTGATGGTACGGCTTGGAAATATGGAGACATAGTTGGGATTGTGTGAAGCACGACTTGGATTACGTGAGAGGGTTTGCATTGGCAACATGGAAAGTGGTTTCATGAAGAAATTCAAAAGGCTTGGTGTATGCTACTTGGAGAAACACGTTGAAAGCTAGTAGCATAGATTGGTTGGAGTTTGCTTCAAAGGCTTGGAAAGTATCATGAACTTGAACATAAGGTTGTGAAGTTTTGTTCTTTGCCTCTTTTGGCAATTGTTTGTAACAAGGTTCCGTTCACATTCTAACTTGTTTCTTTTTTATTGTGATTTATATTTTGGCCATTGATCTTTTTTGTAAAGTTTTTGATTACACCACTAACTTCATGAAATTCTTGAACTTTTTGTAATGAGACCAATTTACTTGTCTTGTAAAAAAACATTGAATCTTGAAGTTAACTTGTACACCCTGAATTTAATAGAACTTGATCTTGGATCTTAATCACATGAAAATGTTATTATGCTAAAAATTCCTTTAGTTAAAATTGAATTTGCAACTTGGATATTTGGATGGTGAATGAATCATGATCATGTTATTAAGCCAAAGTATTGTAATCTTGAATTTAAGCCTTGGTCGCTTGAAATGAACTTGAATTGGTGAATGATGAATGACTTTTATGCTTGAACTTGTAACCTTAAATCTTGGAATTAAAACTTGATGCAATTCTCACAAAAATCTCCATGCTCTTTGTAACTTGAATTTTTAAATGGTGAATATTCATACGAATCATTTCTTGCTACAATTCATGGATTCGAGAATGGGAAACATGGTAACTTGAGTGAATTTCAATATAGCTCGAAGCTTGATAACTTGAACATGGACTTTAGGTTCAGATACCTACATGAATCAAACTTAACATGCTTATCTCTCGATCCCATTTAATCGAGCCATATGAATTCCAAACATTATGAATCAAAATTTGACGCCATAGGCCAAATCACCACTTGGTCACTTTGCAAATATTGAACTTGAAGCACACTTGAATCTTAATCTTGAATCCGAGCCATCTTGTTTTTATGACACAAGTAATTTGAGAGCTCAACAAGACCTTAATCTTAGTGAACCTACAACTTCAACTTTGGCACCATGTAGGCAAATCTCTAACAAGTCTAACAACTTGAGAAAAACCTTAATTCCAAGTATTCAGTTAAAATAATGATCACACGCTCTATCATCTTGATCTTAAAGTACCCTTGACTCACAAAACCCGATTTCACAAAATATAGCCAGAAAGTCCATCCAAGATATCTTCAAAGTGTTGATCCAAGAACGGCCAAAGAATGAAGAAAGAGTTCTAAAAGTGGAGCCTAGATCAAGCAGAAACCCTAGGACCATTTTGAGTCAGGAAAAACTGGCCATGCCCTGAAATCCTTAATTGAGAAAATAAGTATCATCTACACTTGAAATCACTGTACCTGCACAATCTAGTTAGTCATAATAAGCACGCACACAAAGATCGTATGACCTAATTCTCAGAAGATTAGGGCCAAAGGCCGGATGACCTTACAGAGAGAAAATTGAGAAAGGTAGCACAAACCTGGGGTATGGCAGATGAGATGCGTGATATGCCATGCAGACTATGCGAAACGAAAACAGAATCTTAGGGTCAAAAATTAGGGTATGACAATTAGCAGCCACCCAGACCTCCCCTCTTCAGGTAACCTCGAGGGTCGAGTGCTCCCGGCCAGAGGAGGTTCTCGACCTTACCCAAGAGGGGGAGAAGAGCAAGTTTGAGCTACCTTATTGCTTTCACAACAGGAGTTTCTTCGAAGGCTCCTCCCTGAAACTCCACCGGGCGGAGTCCTTGAAGCTCGATGAGATAGACCATTCGTCTAAAAGGACGATGCTTGCCCAGGACGCCGCTGCCCTGATGAGGGTCTTAGGAATGGCGGTGGTGTACACTGAGGAGGGGTCCCTCCAAGAAGTAGAGCTGAAGAAGGCCCAGGATGCGAATGCGGCTCTGGAGGAGAAGCTGAAAAAGTCCAAGGAGGAATTGGCTAAGGCCACCGAGGAGGCGGTGAAAAAGTATAAGGAAGAGCTGGCCAAGGTCAACGGGGAGAAGGATACACTAGTTGTGAAGAAGAAAGCCGCTGATGACTTAGTCGCATCATTGAGGGCTGCCACTGCTCCGGCCGAGGATGAAAGTGATAAAGTGAAGAGTCTAGAGACTCGAGGTAAGCTTGTCGCTCGTATCCGCCAGGCTGAGGATGACTGTGTGGGGATCGCTGAGGACTCTTCCAACAACATTGTGGAGCAGCTGAAGATCGCGAATCCTGGGGTCGAACTATCCACCGAGGGGACTGGGTTTCTCTATAGTATGGTGCACAGCAAAATCGTCGTCCCCGACTTCCTTCGATTCATCGAGGAGCAGGAGCAGTCTGCCCATTAAGAGCCCCAGCCGATAGCCGACTGATTTTCTTTTTGTTGTACTTCTGGCCTGCGTGCCGTGTTTTTGTAATTTATCTTTTGTATAGGGCTTGGCCCCTTTATGTTGTAACCCACACAATCGCGGTCCTTGTGGCCTTATTTATGATAATATTTGTTTTCAGCCATGGTGGTCGGTTGTGTATGATTCGTTTTGGTGCATGTTTTTACTTTGCTTTATTTTCGCTAAATGTCAAACGCTGCTCGATACTCTTGCCCATTGTATTGGCTACTTTAGTGAACGATTTTTATTGTTCCAGGGTCTGCTCGACAAATTGTGTTCGACGATGAGGGGAACCGGTTGAAAGGCCTGGGTAGCTTCCGGGCAAGAGAGCGGAGCTCAGGTGGCATTTGTGGCCTGAGTTCGCGGCGTGAACTTCCCATCGGGAGTTGGGTGTTCTGCCTTTCATGGTACTTTGGCGACGACGGGCTCGGTTCAGTGACTGCTGTCGGGCATGGGTTTGACCCGTTCTTGAGCAAAAGCCTGCTTTGATTTGTTTTGGTGTGCAGCGCTTGTACCTGGGCGCACACTTCTGGCCGGGACGTTATGCTCGTCGTGTCGACGGAGCATGCTGACAGTTGTGGCCTTACCTATAATATTGTTTTAGGTTTTCGGTGTTCCATGGTCGAGCGAGTTCTTCCCCGTTGAGATGTTCCAGGTAGTAGGCCTCGTTCTCTATTTTTTCTCAAACACGATAGGGTCCTTCTCAGTTTTCGGCGAGTTTGACTTCACGAGAATCTTTGTGATTCCTCCTTAGGACGATACTATCCACTTGGAAGTCTCGCCATATGACTTTAACGTTATGCCTAATTGCGATTTTTTTCTTTAACGAGGCCTCGCAGAGGGCTGCTCCTGATCGAACCTCTTCGATGAGATTGAGCTCCTCCCTTAATGCCTCGCTGTTGTTCTCCTCGTCCAAGGGAGCTTCAGTCTGCCTGGAGGGCACATGTATTTCGATAAGGATTACTGCATCAGTCTCATATGCTAAATGGAAAGGGGTTTCCCCGGTCGAGGAGTGGGGCGTAGTACGGTAGGCCTAGAGCATGTTGTATAGCTCCTCGACCCATTCTTTCTTGGTTTCGTCCAGTCTCCATTTGAGACCTCGTAGGATTACCCTATTTGCTGCCTCAGCTTGCCCGTCCGTCTGCGAGTGTTCGACAGATGTGAAGTGTTGTTTGGTGCCTAGTTGAGCGACGAACTCCTGAAATTTTTTATCCGTGAACTGTGTCCTGTTGTCGGTGACGATTTCTTGGGGGGTGCCGAAGTGAGCGAGAATGTTTCGCTTGTAGAAGTAGAGTATGTTGTGGGCTGTTATTTAGGCTAGAGCCTCTGCTTCTATCCATTTTGTAAAGTAGTCCACGCCCACTATCAGATATTTGATCTGATTTGATCCTACGACAAATGGTCCTAGGATATCCAGGCCCCACCATACGAAAGGCCATGAAGAGGACACTGCTTTGAGCTCATTGGGTGGTGCCAAGTGCATGCCCCTGAGCCTTTGGCATTTGTCACACTTTTTAACATGCTCCTTAGTGTCATGCTGCATGGTCGGCCAATAATACCTTGCTCGTAGGGCTTTCCCTGCTAGGGATCTTCCTCTGAGATGCTGGGCGTTGATTCCCTCGTGGATTTCACGTAGGACATGGGCAACCATTTCTTCCTCAATGCATTTGAGGAGAGGAATGGAGAACCCTCACCTGTAGAGCTTGTTTTCGACAAGGACATAGGAGCAGGCTCTGCGCTTGACTACGCTGGCTTCCTTTGGGTCGGACGAAAATTCGTCCTTGGCGAGGTAGTTGTAGACTGGGGTTATCCAGCAGTTGTTTTCGCCAATGACGTGCACTCCGAGGGTTGTGGAAGTTTTCTCGATGTTGTGTCGAGGAATTACCTCTTGGATAACAGATTTGTTCCCTCCCTTCTTTTTTGTGCTCGCCAGCTTTGACAAGACATCTGCCCGGACGTTGTGTTTGTGGGGAACATACTTTACCTCCACTAATGTGAACTTTGTCATCTTATCCTTGACCAAGGTTAAGTATTCAGATAGATTGTCATTCTTCTCCTGGTACTCTCCCCTAACCTAGAGGGCCACGAGTTGAGAACCCGTGCAGATGATGACTTCCTAGGCTCCCAGGTCTTCGGCAAGGCACAGACCTGCAAGGAAGGCTTCGTATTCTGGCTGATTGTTGGAAGTGGGGAAAGATAGGGTAAGCGAGACTTCGACGAGGATGCCCTCCTTATTTTCCAGGATGATGCCTGCTCTTCTCCCTGCTGAGCTAGATGCTCTGTCGACGAAAATTATCCACTTGCGAGCCCCGCAAGTCGGGGAGTCAAGCAAGGTCATCTCTGCCACGAAGTCGGCCAACGCCTGACCTTTGAGGGCTTTCCTGCTCTCGTACTGGATGTCAAACTCAGACAGTTCGAGCGTCCATTTAAGCATTCTGCCAGCCATGTCTAAGAGACTTAACGGTTGCTTCACGGGCTGGTCCGTGCGCACCACAATAGTGTGGGCTAAGAAGTAGTGCCTCAGCCTCCTCGCAACATTGATGAGGGCTAGGGCTACTTTCTCAATTTGCTGGTATCTAAGCTCTGGTCCTTGTAGCGCCTTGGTCATGAAATATATGGGCTTCTGTCCCTCAGGGGTTTAACGAATGAGGGTGGCACTGACTGCGTCGGTTACGACGACGAGATAGAAATAGAGGGTTTCCCCGTTGTCTGGCCGGGAGAGAACCGGCGATTTTGACATTGCTTATTTTAGGTGGAGGAGGGCCTTGTCTGGCCGGGAGCGCATGTTGAGCAGATTTTGCCACGAAACGGGATAGTGATGCGAGCATCCCGTTTAGGGATTGGATGGATTTCTTCAAGCTCGGCGTAGGGAATTCGAAGAAGGCCATACACTTGTCGGGTTTGGCTTCGATTCCCGGTTATGTTAGGTAGAATCCAAGGAACTTGCCTGCTCGTACCCCAAACGTGCACTTCTTCGGGTTGAAGCGCATCTGTACTTCCTGGCCTGCTCGAAGACTTTCTTTAGATGGAGCATGTGATTGGATTCCTCGTGTAATTTCACGATCATGTCGTCCATGTAGACTTCGAGCATATCCCAGATTTCTCCCCGGAAAACTTTATTCATCATTCTTTGGTAGGTAACGCCAGCGTTTTTCAAGCTGAAGGGTATTACGTTGTAGTAATAGTTACCCGACTCTGTCATGAAAGTCATGTACCTTTTGTCGCTTTTGGCCATGGGTACTTGGTTATAGCCCGAATACACATCCATGAAAAATAACAATTTAAAACCAGCAGAATTATTAACTAATTTGTCTATGTTGGGGAGGGGATATGCGTCTTTAGGGAAAGCCCTATTAAGATCGGTATAGTCAACACACATGTGCCATTTTCCATTTGATTTTTTAACGAGTGCAAGATTGGACAGCCAAGTAGTGTACTTGGCCTCTGAAATAAAATTTTCCTCTAGGAGGTCTTTTACAGCTTGTTCGCCAGCCTCCGTTTTCTCCGGAGAATGCTTTCGCCTACGTTGAGCTACTGGCCTAACAGAGGGGTCGATGGTGACCTGGTCCCGGGCATCTCTGAGGCGCTGCATGCAAACAGATCTGCATTCTTCTGGAGGCAGGCTTTGAGCTGCTTCCTCACTAGGTTGGGGAGGCCGGTCTCGATCTTCATTCCTTTCTGGGGGTCGTCACCAAGAAGGACTAGTTCGAACTCGCCATCTGGTATTGGTCAGATTGGATGGGAGGTCTGGCCGCTGCTGGTCGATGTGGAAGGGTTGTTTGAGCTTAGCTGGATCTCCTTCCCCTTCGCTTTTTGGTCCTTCTGGTCGTCCTCGGAGAAACGGCTGTCGAGGTCGATGGAGTCGACACGGGGCAGCGGCTTCATCTCTTCGGATTTTCAGGGCAGAGTAGGCTTGCTGGGAGTCTTCGGCTTGGCGGCGATTGTGTTAAGCCTTTTTTAGGCTGCCTCGAAACATCTCGTTGCTGCTTCGATTTCTTCGTGCAGTATGGTAACGAGCCCCTTGTAAGTGTAGTACTTCATCTTCAGGTGCACGGTTGAAGGCACGGCTACTAATTCGGCTAGAGTTGGCCGTCCGAAGATGCATTGGTAGAGGGATGGGCAGTTAATGACCAGGAATTGGACTTTGATGGACCTGGCCGTTTTTACCACCCCAAAAGTGACGATCGGCTCCACATACCCCCAAGGTTTTACGACTGACCTGTTAAAGCCTTGTAGGTCAGACCCTACTGAAGATGGCTGGAAATCTACCTGAGTGAATTGCACACTCAAAGATACAACAGAGTCGCCACCGAAATTTATTTAGTCCCAAAGCACAGGGAAAATATCGATAAAACCTAAGGGGAAGGGAAATGGGAATGGGGGGTCGGTTATGCGAAAGGAAGGTATTAGCACCTAACGCATCTGTCATACTCGACGGGAACCATTTCGCTTGCTTCTAGGCTTGGATGGGTTATCTATCTAAAGGCTTCTAGCTAACAGAAAGAGAAGAGAGAGAGAAAGGGAAAAAGAGAGGAAAGAAAGAAAGTGTTCACGGAGGAACGAAGTCCTCGTGCCTACGTACCCTCATAGTGCAATGAGGAAGTCAGAGCGCCGTAGTTCAGAGGAACCAGGGGACAAAGAAGGGACAAAAGGAGAAAGAAAGAAGGGGAGAAGGAAGGAAGGGTGGATTGTGCTCGCTGAGATCATTACGATCTCATGCCTACGTATCATACATCCAAAAGAATGCAGAATCAGAGCTTCTGTAGTTCGGGGGACTGAACAGAAAAAGGAAAATGAAAGGAAAGTGGTGTCAAAACCAAGAGCAAAAGAGAGAAGGAAATTCCACTGAGGATTCCAAAGGAATAGTGTCAAAACCAAGAAAAGAGCGTAAAGGAAAGAAATAGTAACTGTACTGAGAATAAAGCGCGAGAATGGTGTCAAAACCAAGAGAATAAAGGAATAAAGGGGAAATGGTGTCCAAACTAAGAGAATAAAGGATAAGAGAGAAGTGGTGTCCAAACCAAGAGCAAGAGATAGGAGAGAAAAAACTCTACTGGGGAAAGACCCCGCAGTAAGAGCGTTTGCACAAAAGAATAGGAAAAGAGTGGTGTCAAAACCAAGAATGCAAGAAACTCCGCTGGGGATAACAAAGAGAAATGGTGTCATAACTAAGAAAGTAGAAGCAACGAGAATAGGAAGGACTCCGCTGGGGATCCAAATAAAGGGATGGTGTCATAACCAAGAAAAAAGGGAGGACTCGGTATATTAACTGTCTGGCTGTGGTTAACCGAAGAAAGAGAGTAGGACCCTAGCGGGGAACAGGAGCTGGTGTCAACAGACGGACTGTGATAAACCAAGAGAGAGAGTGTTGAACCAAGAGAAGGTGTTTGACTCCGAATGGGCCTTGGTATGTTAACTGATAAACAGTGGTTAACCAAGGAAAGAAAGGACTGCAACTCTGTGGGAATAGAGAAGCATTGGTTTTAACATAGAAAACTGTGATTAACCAGAAAACGGGTGTAGGACCGAATAAAGATCGTGACCCAAAAGACGGGTGTAGGACCGAGCAAAGGTCGTGACCCAGAAGAACGGGTGTAGGACCGAGCAAAGGTCGTGACCCAACGAGGTTCGGTAAACTGACTGAACAAATAGTACTCAACCGAAAAAAGGGTATTTGAACCAAAGAAAGGTTACTAACCCAAGGGTGCAAGTATTCGAGCCAAGAGGAGGTTGCCAACTGCGGAGAATTCGGTGTTTACAGACGGACTGTAACCAACCGAAGAGAAAAGCGATGATTAACCAAGAGAAGGTGATTAACCCAAGAAGGACTCAGTGATTAACAGACGGACTGTGATTAACTGAAGAAAACGGGTGATTAACCAAGAGAAGGTGATTAACCCAAGAGAAGCTCAGTGATTAACAGACGGACTGTGATTAATTGAAGAAAACGGGTGATTAACTAAGAGAAAGTGATTAACCCAAGAAGAACTCAGTGATTAACAGACGGACTGTGATTAACTGAAGAAAACGGGTGATTAACCAAGAGAAGGTGATTAACCCAAGAAGGACTCAGTGACTAACAAACGGACTGTGATTAACTGAGAAAGATTGTAAGCATTGGTGTTTTAACCGGCAGGCAGTGGTTAACCAATCAAAGGGAGAGGAACCAAAGAAAAGGTTGCAAAACTGGGAAAGTTTCAGTTGTTTAACAGAAAGATTGGGTTTAACCGGAGAAAGGAATAGAAACTCTGCAGGGGAATCTAAACACAATGATTGATTACAAGAAGAAATGAGTAATGGAACAAAGAGAGATTGCTAGCGCAAGAATGATGATCTCAACCAAAAAGGGTGGTGATTGATCAAAAAGATAGATGGAAAGAGATATGAATGATCAAGGATCGATCTGACTGGGGAAGGAGCAACACTACAGCTTGAGGATAGAGGTGACTATTCTCAGCGAGAGGGCCAACGCCCTTACCCAAGAAATAGTCAGAATGAGGGTAGGACAATTCCCTCCTCATTCATTCTCTAGCACTCAAAGTATAGTGCAGAAAAGGAAACAGACAGCGTAACAGCCCCAATTTGTACAGTGCTCCTGCGTGGAGAAATGGGCAGCGTAACAACTTCAATTTGTATAGCGCTCCGATGCAAGGCGTAGCGCGAAACTCCTACTCCACGAGGGGGAACGAGAGAGAAAGCTCTAAAGGAAGCCTAAAGAGAGGAAAGGGGAAGATCAACTAATCGAAACTTGGTTTCGATTAACCAATCAAAGGGAAAAGCTATGCTAACAATTTTCCAAAGAGAATGGAAAATCATTAAAGCAAAAGGTGTAAATTATTGATTGAACATGATTAAATTTGCTCAATAAAGAACAAACTTAATGTGATCATGAAATGAAAGTGCAAAACATTGCCATACAAATATTAGCATGTATCAAAAATCATGTGTTAAGTGATTAAAGATTGTGCAAGATTTAGCATGTTCAAACAAAAATCAAGAACACACATAATTGCAAGAATTGATAAATCAATCATTGAATTAATGTAAATATGCTTTAAACAGAGGTTAATAGCACTAAAAACATCCATAAATATTAAGCATATCAATCCATGGAAGTTAGAGGAGGAAAGGATGCCAAACAAGCTTGAAAAACACCAAAAATGGCCCTCTGTTACAGTGGTAATCGATTACCCTATGTAGGTAATCGATTACTTGCTTAAAAATAGCAGAATTTGGTGAAAAAAGGCTGAGTAATCGATTACTCTCTTTGAGTAACCGATTACCACTGTAACAGTGGCAAAAAAACAGCAAAAAACAGCTATTCAAAAGTGGTTTTCAACACCTAATCACTTATCCAAACTACCAAATGCCATGGTATGATTTTGTGCACGAAAATTACATGAATTAGGAGCATTTAATCATGGATTGGAAGCATAAAAAATGAACATCAAAGATCACACAAACACATTATCCAACGAACCCTAAAAACTATCGAAATTACATCGGAAACGCGCAAAAGTGAACAAAACGATAAATTAAGTGAGAATTGACCAACCTACAAGCCGGAGATTTGGCTTGGTGATTATTGTGATTGAAATATGATGAAGATAAGTGAAGAAAACCAGAGAAAACCAGATATTCCTCCACTTGCACTTCGAACCGTAGCGAAACCGAGCAAAATGCGATAAAAGCTCCGAAATCGAATTTGCACCGTAAGATCTTGAAGCAAACACTTGAGATGAATCCAAAAGCTAATAGAACTCTAGATACTCAAGTATAAAAGCAATATGATGAAGATAATCAAAGAAAACCAAAAGAATCTTCAATTGCACTTCGAATCGTGGCGAAACCGAGCAAACTTCGACGAAAACTAAAAAATGAGAATTATCACCGAGGAAACTTGAAGCGATCACTTGAATTGAATCCCAAAGCTACTGAAACTCCACAAAATCCAGTAGAATGGAATAATGATGAAGGTTAAGCTCAAGAAATAATCACTTTCAATGTGAAAAGTGATTTTTTTCAAGAATTAAGAGCTTTAGTGAGGTTTGGTGAAGAAAGTGAAGAGGAATGTGTAGAAGTTACAGAAAAATGGAGAGGAGAATGAGAGAATTGAGAGTGAAGAAAGTGTGAATTTGTGTGAATGATTGTGGAGAGATTGTGAAATGAGTGAGGCTTTGTTTAAATAGAGTTTAGGTATGGAGTGTGAGAGCTTTGGACTTTGGTTTGGACTTAGCTTTGGGAGGTTTGGAGTTAGAGTTGGAGTTAGTTACACTTGACTCACCGAGTCAAGGTAGTTAACTCGGTTAGTTAGGATCAACTCGGTAATAATCCCAAGGTACACTCCATCATCCAAAGATCCACATTACTTGGAAAACAAGGAACATGGTGCACTTAATTTAAAGTGAAGTATAGAATAAATGTAAGGGAAATGACTTGAATGGTCTTGAACTGTCTAGAATGTTCCACACAATGCTAGAATCAAGTAGAAACAAAGACCAAAGAGAGTGCATGGCTGCTGTCCCAAAATGTAGTGGAAATTGCAAATTCGCACTGAGTAATCGATTACCCTATTTGAGTAATCTGTTACTCAGTTGAAAAAATAGCAAATTCGGCAAAATTACACTGAGTAATCTGTTACCCTGTTTGAGTAATCTGTTACTCAGTTGAAAAACAACAAATTTGGAAAAATTGCCCAGATCACTCAAAAACAAGTGTGGAGGTCCCGGTTTCGATTTTCCACTTCTTGTTTGAATAAATATGCATAGAAACCCTTGTCTTGTGCTTGTTTTGATAATGTGAGGACCTTGTGATGATGCGATTAATCGGGCTTGAAAACCTGAATATTCCTGCAACAAAATCACAGAGAAAAAATGTGAATGTGTATGCTAGCGATGCGAATGCTTATGCTTATGCAAAAAGGCAAAAGAGGGCGGTCAAATTTCGGGTTACGACACCTACGTAGGGCGTCATGTGTGTCTCGTCCAGCTGGAGGGTGGAGAATAGCTGGGAATACATGATGTCAACTGAGCTGCCTTGATCGACCAGGATTCGGCGAACGTCAAAGTTGGCCATTTGTGCCCTCACGAGCAGTGGGATGCTGGAATTGGGAGCTCCGCCGATGATTTCTTGCAGTAGAAAGTGATGGGAACCGACTCTCCCTGGACCTTGTCAAGTGTGGAACTCTGGTTCGAGCTTGTGTTGATTAGATGCTCAAACTTCCTCTTGACGGATCCCACGGTAAATTTGTTGAAGCCCCCTCCGGAGATGACCATGGAGGAGGGGAAGGTTTCCCATGGGCTGTGCGCAGTGAAGTAAGGAGGGATGTTGAGCCCCTCGGGGACGTAGAAGTCTTCAGGTTGTGGGATGCTCATGGCGACCTAAAGACTGGTTTCTTCCGAGGAAGGCACCTCCTCTTGGACCTTCTTGGACTCTTAGGCGTCCTGCCGAGGAGCGTCCTTCTTCTTGGCGAATTTTTTTAGGTGCGCGTCCCTGATCAATATCTCAATTGCATCCTTCAGATGGATGCAGTTTTCGGTCATATGGTTGTGGCTCTTGTGGAACCGGCAATACTTCGACTTGTCTGTATTCGGCTTGGCCGATATCTATTTCGGGAATCAGACCCATGCTTGCCGGAACTCCAAGTTGGCGCACTCGAAGAGAATCTTCTCTCGAAAGACGGTCAGCGGAGTGTATTGATGAAAATGGCCAGAAGGCCCTTTGTTGTCTCAAGACTCCCGTGGGCGGTTATCCCTTCTTCTCTCTCCTTGACGAGACATCGAGGAGTCGTCGTGCTTGGAGGACCTGACACTCTCTTGGTGCCTCGAATCCCGGGAAGAGCTCACAGCTTCCTTCTCCTCGTACTGGATGTACGCTTGCGCCTTGAGGAGAAAGGCCAACCGCCTTGGTAAATTTAGTGCGGGGACGGAGTCCTCGCTCGAGCAAGAACTTCTTCATATCGTCGGTCGTGGAGACTTGGACGACTTCTTTGTTAAACCTTTTGATATAAGCTCGAATAGGTTCATCTTTCCCTTGAATGATGGCCTCAAGGGAGGCTTCTGTCTTTGGGTGACGACGAGAGGCCGTGAAATGCCTGGAGAACATTCTCCCCAACTGCCTCTAAGATGTGATGGATTCGTCGGGGAGTTTCTTGTACCAAGTCATTGCTCCCTTCCTTAGCGTGGTTGGGAACAATCTACATTTGATGGTGTCTCTGACGCCATGGTAATCGAGCAATGCATCGATATTCTCGATGTGCTCGTCAGGATCTGTAGTACCATCGTACGTGCCCAGGGATGGGGGTTTCTCCAGCCCTTTTGGTAGGAGCATGGCCATGATTTCTTGGAACAACGGGCACCGAGGCTCGTCGTCGCTGCTGCTGCTGGACTGCGACGGAGAGCGGGTACTTTGTCCAAGGGGAGGACAGCGATCTCGACAAGGAAATGAAGTTCATGCTCGGCCCCTAGACCTGGACGGAGGCGAACGCTAGTGCTTTGTCCGTAGGTCCCTTCTGGTCCTCTTGGCCCCTGGGGAGTGCCGGCTCCTGGGAGAGATGTGCTCGCGCTTTCTGACTACCCGAGATTTTGGCTCTGGTGGTGCTCGACGGTCTCTTTCTCGTCTAGGAGGAGGAATTCGAGATCTCTGATGCTCTCTCCTCGGCAGAGGAGATCTTGGTCGGCTGGACTCTTCTAAGGCTCAAATTCTGGAGTTTTGTTGGAGGATCAGTAGGTTTGTCTTGTTGAGGGCCTCGAGTAAGGCTGCCATGGCAGGATCGGCATTGGGCAGAATTTGAACGGGATGATGGTCCTAGGATGGCTGGACCTCAACATGGTCAGTACAAACAGGTGAGGGAGACGCGGTGGCTCCATCTCTCTGCTGATGGGCGTCGGTCCCAAGAAAAGTGGTTGCTCCGTCAGCGTCAGTCTTGTTGACAGGGAGGATGGCAGTGTTGCGAGCATCGTGGACATTGTCATGACTGGCCATGACAAAATCTTGAAAGAACTGTTTTGGTCTTGGATTTACAATGAAAGAAAGACGGGGAGAAAAAAGTTTCCCACAGACAACGCCACTGGTCTTACCAGCTGATCAGAACCTAAAGTGGGCCAGAGACTACGTCTGCGATGCTAGGTTTGAAAGATGAGGAGGGGGTGTACCTGTAAGGCACATTGATGCTAAAGTAAGAATCGGGAGAAAAGAAGGCAAGTACAAAGTATGTGTGTCTTAGGATGATTTAGAATACCTGACCCTCTCAAATGAGAGGGTTTTTATAGTGCCCCCAGCGCTTGGCCATTGGTCCCTATTTTCGGGGCGAGATATTCGCTCCCAAAGAATAGGTAAATGCCATAAACTAGTCGTTGGGATGGGCAGAGGTGTCCGATACTATCTGTTGCCACGGGCAAGGGCGTGGTCGCGGGCACTTGTGTCGTGACTGTTTCTGAATGGTGGAATCGTGCGTGACGGGCAGAAATGCTGAGGAGGGGCAGCTGATCCTGGGGGTCAACCGGCCAGCCTTCCCCGGCAGAGGGGCAGAAAGGTAAAATGCTTCCATTTGCTCTTGACTGACAGGACTTAGGAAATTAGGTCGTTCTGGGAGCAGAAGTGGATTGGGTCATGCCTAGCCATTGGACCAGTCCGGAACAGTGTTTTTATGGGACATTTCAAAAACTCTCGTATAATTGCATATAAATTATGGAATTTTATTGGAAATTTTGAAAATATCAGTAAAAAAATCATGGTTTTCCAAAAAAAAAACGGTATGAATCTTAAATTTCCAGAAATAAAATAAAATTTTTAACAAAAAAAGGGGACTTATTAAAATCTGGTAGAAGACTTATAAATGTAATAAATTGCACAGCTTTTGAAAAATATCCAAAAAATAAAAAATGAAAAGTGATTTTTACTTTTTTAGGACAAAGGGTATTATAATTAAAGCATAATTTTAGGGGGTTGCCAAGTTAAGTTCTAAGGGTGTCAGGACAAAATTCCCGTTTATTTGTCAAACCAATAGAATCAAGATTTTTTACTTACATTACATATGAAATAACTATTTTACCTCTAATGTAAAATAAATAAAAACAATTAACTTTTTTCACCTCATTGTCATTTCTTTGAATCAACAAACGCATATTCACAATTAAGCTTTTTATATATTTTACTTTTATACATTTCTACCACATTTCTAGATATATCATATTAATATCGTGCATTTTTAAAAAAAATAAATAAATGAAAAAAGAGGTACAAAAGTATAAAAAAAAATGGTTTTTTTAATGGATATAACGTATTTATATGTAAATGTGGGACCTAGTGGGTTTGTATGCATGTTTTGACATTTGTGGTATGTTTGTAGTGTGCGCACACATATTTTAACAAATGTAGTATACTGTATTTTTCAAGAAATATGGTAGTATAAATTATTTTGACATTTTTTCAATAACTTATCATTTGATGAAATTGTTTAAAATTTTATTTTAGATTTATTGTGAGAACTAGAAGGCATGATGACCGCATTATTTGGAGATTGGGTGATAGGCCTATCACATCTAATGTTGATGCAAATGATGATGGTGCAAGTTATACTGAGATTGATATTAGGGTAGATATACTAACTTCTACAAGCTTTCACTGTTGGAGGACAATGAAGTTTGTGAACAACTGACTATCCGTTGTAGAGTTGGTAGAGGACACGTTAGGGTAAATATGAAGAATGTAAATGAGACACGCGTTGAAGTGCCTAATAATCTTGATGAAAATGATGTTGATCTGTATGAGCATGTCCCATATCATGATGTAGAGGATTATTTGGGCCTCAAAGATAGTAGGTCGCAGATGGGTTCCTAAGAGGACCCTTCTGCTTAACCGTGATAACGCAATACAATTTTCATGTAGCCTTGCCGCTATTATTTGTTAAATAAGTTAAGTGGTATTTTATGATTTAGTTTTTCAGGATCACCCAGTATTAAAGCTATTAAAGCTTCCCTCGCCCATCGGATTTTTCTTGCATTATTGAAGGATTCTGAATTTTTTTATTTTAAGCAAAGTAACTATTGGATTTAATGGTTCTTCGAATGAATAGTGTAGAAAATAAAAGGGAGGAAAATAAATAAATACATCATCCTAGTTTCTCTTATAACCAAGGGTATATTTAGTCCCTTCACACTTTGAAGAATTTTCCACTATAATGAGATTCTTGTTACAAGTATTACACCAAGACCAAATACATCCTTCTTATCATAAACAAAGAAAGCACACCATTTTCTTTTTCACACCTTTAGATAGAACACCACTTTCTTTTATTAAAAACTTATCACCAACATTTTGATGATTAAGTTAACACAGTCTACACTTTGAATAATTTGAATAAAGTTTATTCTTGAGATGATTCTAAGATGATAGTTTGATATTCTCTTTCACAATGATACAATTCAAACTATAGTAATTGAAGTGCTCAGAATGAATGTTGAAAATTTTGGATGATTTGAAAAATGATGCACAAAGTTTCAAATAAAAGAATGAATGAACACTTTAATGATTTGTTTGAATTGATATGAAGATTAGTTTTTGGAAAGAGGTAGTCTTTGTTTCTTTTGTAAACATGCTTATATACATCATAAAACATTGCTATGAAATGATGTACAACTTTTGAAATAAACCATGAAGCATTTCAATGTGTTAGAAACATTTTAAATTTAAAAAACTCCACTGCTTCAGGTTGATAAACGAATAACATAATGTGGTAATAGAATACCATATTTCAAACGTTCAAAAAATTAAATTTCCAAAAACTAGTATTTGAATACCAATAAATGGTCATTGAATACCACTCCTTCCAGAAGTGAAATTAACAATTTTTCAATTGGTATTCGAATACCCCAATATGGTATTAAAATTCCATTTTGCTTAAAAACTACATTTTGAAGTATGACACAATGTATGAACATGAATGATAATGCAAAAAGGGTTTAGATGAAGTGAAACATGATTTTTCTGAACAATTGAATGTGGTATAGTATGTATTGCAACGTGTACCTTAGTTATGCTTTCAATGATTCATACTTCACTTAATTCTTGATCATCTTCATTTGTTACATGAATAATATAACTTGGTTTTTTTTCTTCTTTGAAAATTTTTTTCTTCATAGAAACTTATTCTTGATACAAGATTCATTTACACCAGGTCTCTATTCAATTGGCACGACTCCAAAACATTTTAGCAGTATTTTCTTAAAAAAAGAACCTTTAAAACTTGTTTTAGTGTGTGTATGTGTGTGTGTGATTTAGCTGTATAACTTTACGAGAAAGCCCTTGTGTTTTTACAACACATTGTTCACTCAAACGCATTAGGGCGATTTTTCACATTTCCTCTCTTTCACACTTTGAAGCATCAAGAATTGTTAAGTAACTCAGTAACATAGGCACTTGCTTGAATTCATATTAAAGACGGGGCATGAGATTTATTCAAGTTAAGTACCATCATCAGAGGATGTTTGCAATGATCATCAAACCCTAACTTTCCTGCTTGCATCTTTAACCATTTGTAATATTTGAGTCCTCATAGATTGTAAAGGTGACCAGTTGTCATAGAGGTTTCAAGCACTTCTTTTAGTTGTCATCATCAAAAGCACTTTATTGAGAGCTTTGTTGATTACCTGCAAAACACAGTTTCACATTCTCCCATTTTTTACGATGATAGCGTGTCTCTCAGAGAGATGGTAAAAGAAGCAAAACAAATATATTTAGAGTGGTTAAACTCCCCCTCGATTAAGTAGAAAGTATACTGTAAGTTCTGTGATTTGTGGATTGGCTATACTTTGGTAAAACAACATGTTGTTAGCAAGATGTTATACCAGATGTTCTGCCATGACAGTCAGACATTATGTCCAGCATGATGTTGTGACATGTGCCAAGACATGTTATACCATAAAGTTAGGGCATGACTATTTTGGTATTTTTAGTGTGATTTTTGAGTGTGTTCTGATTCACACATGTGTGTTATTCATGGGAGTATATTGTGGAAATTTCTGTTATGACAGATTTTGTTAGTTTTCATAAAAAGATTCTTTGAGCCTTTTTAGAAAAGTTTGTATTTTGTTCCTATTATTGTGCAGGATGATTTGCAGTGAGATAAAACTGTTTGTTGTTGTTTTTGCGCGTAAAAGAAGCCCATGCCCAAGTGTACAGAAGGCTATTTAAAGATAAGACTTAACCCTATTGAAGATGTACATCACATGAAGATTGAAGTATTAGGATTAGTCGGGATTTGGTTGGTCTTTAGGGTTTAGTGCGTGTTAATTGTATGTTACTCATGTATCTTCTGATGCATTGAGGTTGACTGATTGTTCATTGTTAATTGTTCACTCTAAAACTTTTAAGCAAGAGTGTATTATTCTTGGATGAAGCTTTTAAGAAAAATCAAGTATTGTCTTGGAAGTGTGCTACTTCTATTGTTGGTTGTTTTTGAATTGTCACTGGGATTGTGACTGATTAGGAAGTGAGAGGGGGATCTCATATCTAGAGGGTGTCTAGGTAGAAGTTGCACAAGGTAGGGATTAGGCGAGAAGTTATAAATGGGGGAGTTTAGCTTTGAACTAATACTATCATAGTGAATTTCCTTCCTGGCTTGGTAGCCACCAGATGTAGGTGAGTTGCACCGAACTGGGTTAACAATTACTAGTGTTAATTTTATCTTTCTGTCATTTAAATTTCTGCATCTTTACTTGTGTGGTCAAACTATTTTGATCCCAGTGTTGTGACATCCGTCTCGACATTTGGTATCTACATGCCAGAATTTCAATTGGCATCAGAGCAGGTCACCCTATTCTACTTATTGGGTGGGCTTCATGGAGTATATTTCTGGTACCATAGACAAGGAAGGAGGATACAACAACAAACAACCTCTTTTGGATGGATCCAATTATGACTGTTGGAAGGAACGTATGATAGCCTTCCTAAAATCTATGGACAACGAATCATGGAAAACTGTCTTGGAAGGTTGGGATCACCCCATTGTGAAGGACAAGGATGGTAATTAGTCCTTGAAGCTAGAAGAAGACTGGCCAGAAGAGGAAGATGAATTAGCTCTTACAAACTACAAACCCTTGAATACCCTATTCGATGGAGTCGACAAGAATATGTTTAAGTTGATCAATTCCTATAGTGTGGCTAAAGAAGCTTGGGAAATTCTCAAGACAACTCATGAAGGCACAATCAAAGAAAGGATGTCTGAAGAAAAGATGGCTAGAAAGATTCTCAGAGATTTACCTAAGAGATCTAATATGAAGGTGACAGTTGTTGAAGAAGCTCGAGACATCAGCAGCATGAGGGTTGATGATTCTCAAGAAAAAGACAAAAGTGTTCAATGCCATGAGTGTCAAGGATTTGGGTAGTTTAGAGTAGAATGTTCAACATATCCCAAGAAACAACAAAAATGAATGACTATCTCTTGGACTGAGGATAACTCTGAAGGTGGAAAGTATACTGAAGATGTCAAGCATGTTAAAGCCTTCTCTGGGAGATGTGACTCTAGAGGAGATAAGAAGATTTCGTATGAAGACCTAGCAGACTTGTACAAAGACTTATATGTCAAAAATGAAGAAGTGTACAAGGAAGGTGAAAAACAAAAGCTTGTCATTGAACAATTGTAGGTTGAGAAGAAGAAATTACTTACTAAAGTGTCTGATCTTCGAAGTGAAGTATCCCCATTAACCTTTAAGCTAGAACACATGACCAAGCATGTTAGCATATTAAATAATGGAACACATGTGTTAGATGATATATTTAAAGCTGGAAGCTCAACAAAAATTGATTATAACAAAAAGGATAAATCATCTGTGTCTAGACATATCTATCATGAGAAAAGAAAAAACACCTTGGTCACAAAGAGTAAGTTCCAACATTTTATAGAACATCTGAGATCGTTCATCAGATCTGAAGACTTATGGGAGCATCTAGAAAGGTTCTAGTTAATCTCTATAAGAAAAGTGTGTGATGAGTGTCAAGTTGAGAAGAAAATCTCAGGAATATCAAATGTCACACATAATGTCATGACATTATACTATGACCACTTGAAAGGCCTCAAAGATGTGAAGGTCTCCACTTCTTATGGAATTAAGGAATGGATTAACATTTCCCATCCTCTTCTTAATCTGGATAAGGATAAAGTTGGGGTCATTAACGGTGTTGTTTTAAGAAAATCTCCTGCAAACAGTCTCATTCTCAACAAATATCATTTTGAGAAGTTGAAGGGTGTTGTTGGAATTGTAAAAAAAATAGAGCAATTAGTAAGGTGCAGACATGCAACGGATAGTTTTTTAGTGACTTATGAAAAATTAGAAACGTCATTACCTAGCCTTGGGTTTCTCACGTCTGCACACCACGCAAACCCTTCCACCTATTATACTATTCATTCACCTTACCTTTTTAATCTTCAGTCTCAACAGTGGTTGAATATATTCTACCACAAAGAACTTGCTCAGAACATTATTCTTGATATCTCGCCCTCAGGATTCCAAAAGCAAAACATGTCCAACAAAGAAGACATGTCTGCTTCCACTCTATATACCCCTAAGATTTCTGAAGAAATGTCTAACGTGATAACAGACATTATTCCTTTCTCTATCATTTCGAGTGAGACACCAAAGAAGTGCAGAACAAAGATCCAGGCGGGAAAAGGACTCCACTCATCTTGTGTGATTACTTCTACTAAAAAGATCTCTAAGGGAATCATGTCTGTTGATTGATCCGCTGTCGCGCATGGATCAAAAACGAGTATTTTTTAAAATATAGTAAACAGTAACGACAACTCAAGTATCGTTCTCAAGGATTCTTGTATTATTATTAACCAAACGATTGGACAATAGGGGGTTGAGTTTTGATTAACAGAAAAATAGTGAAAAAAAGTGATTATCAAAATAAGCTGAAACGGTTAATCTGCTGTTTTGGTTTTCCAACTTATCATTGACCCAAATAATTCCCAATTCCTAAGCGGACTCTATTCCCTTTTCGATTATAATAACAACCAAACAAGCACAAATGATATTATATGATAGATATTCCTAATTTCTGAATTAAGCAAACAAATGAGATATATCAATCGTGAATTAAACAAACGGATACGCGGATTAAGCAAACACGATTAAAGTATAAGAACATGCAATCCTCAAAATAAATCAATCAACCCTAAGATAAATCGAATTAAGCAAACAAGATATCAAAGAGAAGAATTGAAAGGAAATAGATTTTATTGGAAATTAAAACAACCTCAAAGTGTCGGCGGAAACCGATTACAACAGATTAATCCTTGGGATTAGTTCTCCATCGTAATCGTACATAACTTTAGAATAATTCGTGAACAGTAAAAGAATGGTATAGTAACGCGGCAAAAAACCTTTTTAACAAAATATGGATTTCACTAATGATTCAAACCGGGTTGGAAACATAAACCAAGCTCATAAAAATGACCCAAAACAAATTATTTCCTAAAGTCTGAAACTTCAACGAATTATTCGAGCCCGCTACACTCCGAATCAGCTCCTGCCTTCAACATGAAAGTTGTAGCTCTTTGTCTCGGCTTTCCAACGCATATCAAAACTCACAAAACGACATCTCGTAGCTCTAGTTATGATCTAAACAGTGGACAGGTATCAAATAACCGCTAATGCTGAAAATAAGTTGCGAAAATAGATTAAAGGCAAACAAATACTTAATTCTAAAAACACAATAAAACAATAAAATAAACAAAACAAAGTAGGGAAATGCCTTAGTACAAACATAAGACAATGTGCATTAAAATGCACTAATCAAATTCCCCCACACTTGGACTTTTGCACTCCGAGCAAAATGATAACTTCAAAAATTCAAAACAAAACAAAATAGAGCATGCATTTCCAAAAGTGTTCAAGATACAAGGTACAAGTAAAGTTCTAAGTCTAAGCTTCAAGATATGATGTTAGTGAGCAACTCTTTGTGACATTCAGAGCAAATAGGAAAGCCAGATTACCAAAAAGTACATCAAAAACAGCAAGATCCTCACGGGATAAAATTCACTCAACTCTCAAGTGTTTAGGTTAACTGTTTACACTCAAAGCACAACATGAAAGTTAGTACTACCATAAGCTTGAAAAGACTCTAACATCTGCAATTTAAATACATGCCTACATGATAAAAAGGACTTTTATTCGGTTGTAACTTGCCCAAGGTAAGGGTGAGGTAAATCCTAAGGGGGTACTAGGCTAAAAATCAAAGGGTTAAAAGAAAATTGAAAGGATTGCGGGAGTTGAACTACAGGATACATCAATTGCTTTCAACCAACAACCTCACAACTTATTTCTCTTCTCTTTTTCCTTTTATTCTTCTCTTTTTTTTTTCTTTTTCGGAAGGACTATGTAATGAAATCCTTCTTTATTTTTTTTTTTCATTTTCCATTTTTCATCATTTTTTTTCTTTTTCTGCCAACATTTGGAACATCACAACAACATCACAAAAATGAAGTTCAACCCCACACAACTTCATACAAGACTCTTTCAACCCTTGATTAAGGTGATAATTTTGTTTTTCACTTTTCGGCTTGTAATGAGTTAATCACAAAAAAAAGATAAATAGACTCAAAGGAGTTTTCAAACAAAGGGATGATATTGATCAGGGTTGTTTTTTTTTTGGCTAAGTGGCTAAAATTAAAACAAAAAACAAGTTGCCTTGTTCATACAATGTGCACAAGTAAACAAAAAGCATCAACAAAAGTCAATTCAAGTTCTAGAGACTAACAAACATGAGTGAATCACACAAGAAGGAAAGAGATGGATTTTTGTATGTTATCCTTATAAGGCTTAAAACTCACAAGGGTTAATGTCTACTACTAATGATGTACAGTTCAGAAATTCAGAGTTTAGTCTTAACTATCATACTAAGAATGCACAATAAATTTTTTTTTCACATCACATCACAAGGCTCTAGTCAAGAGAACTAAGAACAATACTCATAATTGTAACTCAAAAACGAAAAAAAAAGCATGCAATTTTTTTCATTTTTTTATTTAAGAAACACAACCAAAACAAAGAAAACTGAAAACAAAACAAAGAAATTAAAACAAAGAAATAGTTCCTTCCCCCACACTTAAAACATGCATTGTCCCCAATGAAAGGACATAACTATTAAATAAGAGTGAGAGAAGGGAAAGAACACACCCGAGTAGTCAAGGTGGATAGGTGATCGCATAAGCAGCCTTTCCCAAAGAGAGATCTTCTACAGGCTCCTCTCCCAAAGTAGGGATGTCATAAAGTAACTTTGGGTAGCATCCATCGACCTTAAAAATTTTATTAGTGCCTTCGCCTTTTATTCCATGATCAAAGAAGAATCTTCGATAAGTAAAAGTGTCGAATGAGCACGTGAATGTGATCTCTTTTTTCACAACATCAAGAATCAAAGGATTAAGGAGTTGTCTCACTAATTTTCTTCCATCTTTAATCGAGGTTCATCCAATTCCCTTCTTATGTTTCTTCAAGACCTGCAAAAGCTTATTTTCTTGATCGAAATCAAGGTTAGAAGAAATTATAACAGGTAGCTTTTCATTCCTCTCTAAATAGACATATTTTAGATTGTCTGGAAGTGGTTTAAGCTCTAAGGAAGAAGGTTGTTCAATGGAAGGCATGTTTGAGGCAGTCGGGATATCAAGAGCTTCAGTTGCATAAACGACATCATGAACAGCATCACCCTGCAAGACAACATTAATCTCAGCACAAATAGGGTAAATGTTAGTGTCAGTACATGAATCGCAAGAGTAAGTATCATCAAAATTTGCTAATGATGGAAAATCTGACAACAATTCAGAATACGTATCATCAACTAAATCAGAAAGCAACTCTTTTGGATTCACTACTGTTTGGGCAGGTAGATGGTTTGATTCTTGAGCTTGCTGCATGGCATTCATTAAAGTGGCAAGTTGTCCAATCTGTGTTTGCAAAGTCTGAATACTAGAATCTGTTCGTTGCTGAAACTGAAGATCATTTATAGCCATTTGCTTGACAAGGTCCTCTAATGAAGGTCCAGAAGGTGTAGAGCACACAATCTGGAATTCCTTCAGATTCTTATTCGGATCCTCACCTGCAAGACCATTAAACCTTGGCAACAAGTGTATTAAACCAGATTTCAATTTGAAAGGAACAACAACATCAGTATATTCAATTCTTAAACCATTGTAATGAACATCAGGAGCAGCAAACTCTCTTAATGTTCTTTGTTCATCCATGTTATCAAAAGGGGAAAAAATTAACAAAGAATGAGAAATCATAAAACCAATTCAGCAATTCAACAAATGCGAAAATACCAACAATGTCCATATTGAGAAAAAGAGTGGATAAATAGGAAAGCGATTAATATAAAATCTAAAAATTATAAAAATATGACTAAAAATCAAAGCAAATCAGATTAAGTCTCTACAAAAAATTTAGGATTTTTTTGAAAATATGAAAATAGAAAATAAATAAAATAAAATAGGAAAATAAGGAATTTGTGATTTTTTGCCCAAAAATGAAATATCAAAATTATTTAAAAATAAAATAAAAAGGAACTGTGGAGACTAAAATTATAATTTAATTAAAAAAATAATTAAATATTAATTAAAATGTTAAATAAAAGATTCTATGTAATATACTGTTGAGATGCTTGTACCAAATAAAAAATATTCAATTTTTCTTTGAGAATTTGAAAAATAAAAAAATTTATTGAAAGAAAAAGTAATTAGATTTTTTCTTAAAAAATTAATGGAATATTTAATATTTAGAATCAAACTAATATATATATATATATTGGGGATCAACTTATATCTAAGAGTAAGTTTTTATAACTTACTCCACAATTATAGCCTCTAAGTTAGATTTAATCGAATAGTTATAAGTAAAAATGATAATTTAACCACTAGATTAGATTGAGTTTAAAGGCTATGATATGGAGTAAGTTAAAAAAACTTACTCTTCGAGTAAATTGATCCCCACTCATATATATATATATATATAGTGGGGATCAACTTATTTCAATAGTAAGTTTATTTACATACTTAATCATTAGATTAGATTCAATTCAAATGCTATGATTTGAAGTAAATTAAAAAAAAAATTACTTTTGAAATAAGTTGATCCTCACTTATATATATATATATATATATATATATATATATTTAAGATATTTATGCCACATAAGTAAAATTTGTTTTAAAACTTTAAAATAATTAAAAATAATCAAAATAAATTAAAAATTTATTGGATAAGAACAAAATAAATAGGCTTAGCTTGCAAAGATATGTATTCTAAATAAAAATGATTAATTCTCTAAAAAAAATGATTAAAAGTCAAACAAATATATTAAAAGCCTCTTTATGATATTAATAATATATATTATTACTTTGGGTTAATAGTGAATTTCAACCTGTAAAGTTAGCGAATTTTGTTTTTCCCCCCTTCATGCCTTTTGGCAACGGTTTTTTCAAAAAAACCGTTGCCAAAACCTGCCTTTGGCAACGGTGGGGGGTAAATCGAAACACGCTCATATGGCAGGGGGTAAATCACTAATAACCCTATTACTTTTTTATTACTATACTTTTATTTATTAATATTATTATTTTTAACTAATTTATTTGTTATAATTATTAAAAATATTAGTTTTATAATTAAAATTAATTATTTTTATTAGGAATAGAACATATTTTATATAAAAGTGTTAGTATACGAAGAGCGAGAAGGAAGGTGGATACAGTAAAAGTAAAAGTAAAAGTAAAAAAATAGTGTATAAATGAAGTATTATTGACTTTAGCTACTACATTCACCACCATCTTCCTTCCTTACATTGCACTTCCTTACAATCCCCATCCTCTCTCCTCAATTTCTCAAGGTAATCTATCTATCTCTCTATTCTTAATTTCATTTCTTCAATCTAATTTCATAGCTTTTTCTGTTTCTCGATACAACCCCAAAAAAAAATCTATTTTCTTTGTTCTACAATACCTCAATGCATGTATATCTGAGTAATTGATTCAATTACTGTCATCTATTATTGTTCATGTAACCGCCATGAGAAAATTTGATAAACCCTTTTCGTTGTTTTCAATCCATTGAGGGATCTCACAGAACAAATTGATTTTTCGTTTGAATTCATTAAGATATCTATTGAATCCTGATTTTTTTTGTGTTTTCTTGTATTGAATTGAATATTGTTATTGGGGCACTGTCGTAATCAACACCAAACTTGTGAATTGTTTATTTGATTTTATTGACTGCTTGTGACTAGACGCGTTTCTGGGTTTTTTAGTCTCCTGCGACTAAACTTGTGAACGCGTCTGTGATTTTATTTATTTATTATTATGATTATTATCTGTGTGTATGAATATGATCATGGTTTTAAGTTGCGGTTATGCTGTGAAACTTATTACTGCGGCAAAATGCTGACCAATGCTGATGTTATGAGCTCTGTAGCACCGACACCTAAGTTTAATTCATTCATTTTTACTAGTTTCGATGCGTCTGGGTTGGTCTGGTGTCTGTGTCTCTGTGTCTGGTGTGTGTCTCCGTGTCTGTGTCTTTGTGTCAGTCATCGTGCTTCATAGGTTATGAGCTGAACTTATGACGCCCAATGTGGTACTTAGATGAGGCTCTTTCATCTAATTGACTAGTCTTTTGACTTTGGGTCATGACAGTGGCAGTGATGCGATCACGATTGGAGTTGTGATTTTGTTGCATAAATCTCTAAGACCTTTGTATTGTGGTTGATGACCGAAATTTAGAACAGTATGCATAATGTTTTATTAGTCTTTTGGATTGGACTCAGAGACGGCCTTAGGTCATAACAACAGCTGATGCGGTCGAAATTGTAATTGCGATGTTGTTGTATATATCTCTAAAATCTTTATATTGTTTTTGAACTGCAGTTGTTGACCGTAACATTGTGTATTATATGGTTAGTCTTTTGGGTTGGCTCTGGTGATGGGATTGCAGTTGCAGTTGCAATGTTGTTTCAGAGATCTCTTAAACATAGTTATATTGCAATTGTAAATGTAGTTGTGACTGTAACAATGTGTATAACATCTGATTAGTTTTTTGGATTAAGCTCTTGTAAATTTAATTCATAATAGCGGCCTAAAACCTTAATGTTGAAGCTGCGACTACAATTGCTGACAGCAATCTAGAACAATGTGTTAATATCTGATTGGTGAATAGAATCAATAAAAATTTGAATTTTTTCTGAAGGTTTGGAAGAAACAACATGGGTAGCAAGGCACCAAGTTGGTCTGACCAATGGGGAAATGGTGGGCTTGGCAGTGACGAGTATGAGGATGATGTGATGGTGAAGAAGAACAATAAGAGCAATGGAAGTGGCAAGATGGCAGATGCAAAGGCTATGGCGTCGGTTAGTATGGGCAAAGCCAAAACAGTTGCAATCGTCGGTGCCGACAAAGCTAAGTCAGCTGCTGTGGTAGGTGCTCAGAAAGTGAAGAGTGGAACCTCTGCTGGATTCAAATGGATCAAGAATCAGTGTCAGAAAAAGAAGTAAGAACAAAAAAACTCACTCATTTGCTTGGACTTTGGACTTGTTAAATACACCATTGGTGCTCAACTATAGTTTTTAATGATTTGGTTTTTAATTTGAAGTACAGAAGTTCATAATAGCTTTGTTTTCTATGTTTCTGGATTTATAATCAAAGATAAATTTTACAGTTTTACTTTTATATCATTTGTGCCACAATGTTCATATTTTAGAAGTGCAATTACAGGCGACCCTTGATCTCATAAGCTGACTAATTTGGATTGGATGAATCTATAAAATGTGTTGGGCTGTTTTTTATGCACTCTAATTAACTGAATTTTATAGGGCTGATATATCTCAATTCACTGCAATTTTAATAGGATTTGAATTTATTTAATAAAATTTCAAAAGAAGCATAGTCGGTTCTATAGAATTTGTTTGGAGTACAGCAGTTCATAATAGCTTTGTTTTCGATATTTCTGGATTTATAGTCAGATAAATTTTACAGTTTAATTTTTATATCATTTGTGCCACAGTGTTCATATTTTTGGGGTGCAATTACAGGTGACGATTGATCTGATTAATTTGGATTGAATCAATCCATATTGGGTGGTCCGATTGTTTTAACTTTAAAAAAAAAAGAATTTTTTTTTTATATTTTTAAAAATAGAGTTTGTAACACCATTTTTAAAAATATTATAAATTTTTTTATATTCGTTTTTTTAATTGAAAGATTAATTTTGACCTTATATAATATAAGCATATATTATTAATAATTAAAATATAGTTGAAATTGTAATTTTTCAAAAGGTTGTATTTCCATTTGGAAATGATTTTTATGAAAAATTATTTGAAATAGCTTCAAAATTAAGTGATTTTTTAAAATTTTGATATTAAAAAAAATTAAAAATGATAAGATATTTAAAATAATATTTTAATAATAATTAAAAATCGAATTTTTATTTAAAACTTTTATAAAAAAAAAATTTATAAATTTTTTTACGATGTTACACTATAAAAATCAATTTTAAAAAAATCAAAATAAATGGACCTATAAAATGTGTAGGGTTCATATATCGATTTCTTACAAAATTAATTGAATAAATAATTATTTAATAAAATTTCAAAAAAAAAAGCATAATCACATAATTCATAGATTAAATTTGAATATCTAATCACTGTAGAATAGAATATCAAAATTTTAAATATGTGATAAATATTATTAAAGCCGTCGTTGAGCTCACCCCACTTATAAAAAACATAACACCCTTTCATGTCAAATATAAATCATCCTTTCATGCCAATATAAATAGGGGATGATTGATAGCAGAAATTTGATGATAAGTAGTCCAACAAATTTTGAATAAATTTTGAATGAGACTATAACACCATCATAGAATGTGTATCAATTGTAAGTTAAAGATTTATCTCACATATAAATATATGTCTAATTCATGTATAGTTCGGTGTTAGAATTTTTAGACACTCGCTCACTTCTACTACTTTGGGGTTTAGTGTGTGGATATAAAAGCAGGTGATCTGATAACGAAAACTTAATAACATGATGTTTAATGGATTTTGAATTCGACTTTGATACTATCTTAGAATTGTAGTTGGATCAAACTCAATAATATAAAACCAACTTGTAAATTGATGATTGATCCCATTTATAAACATATATGTTCAAGCTGTATATCGAATGATGTGAGACTCTTAACCAATAACATCTAATAGTTTACAATTTTCATAATTTACATGGATTGTTCTGGACTGGGTCTGTGGCTGACCCATCGTCGAGCACAACCCAATTCAGTTCTACGTCGAGGACGGCGCAGAGCGCTGGTCCAACCCGTTGGGCCAGTAGAGAACACGTCGCCCACATGCTCCGCACCTGAAGACACGTCACCAACTGAACCCGCACACCTCGCGGGACCATTTTGCCTTTCGTAACGGGCAAGTCCATCCACTATCCGAGGAAGGCGGAGCGGTTGACCCAGGACGATGAGCACGAGTTGCTCGTCCCTACATTCACGTAGGAATCCTGGAAGTCATCCGTTGTGGGCTTGAACACTCAGCCCATAACAGAGACCATTGGCCAAGCGCTGGGGGCTCACTATAAAAACTCTCCTCTGCATGATGGTCAGGTATTCTATTCTGTAACCTTTTCTTACTTACCTCTTCACCCAAACTGACTTAAGCATCGGAGTGCGTGCAGGTACAACCCCCCTTCGTCGACCGCTCAAGACCGCAGACGTGTTACTGGTCACTCACCTATTCTGATCAGCTATTCGGATTAGTGGCGATGTCTGTGAGAACCTGTTTCCCCATCTTTTCTTTCCCTGAAACCAAAAGATCAAAACAAAAAACCCCAGAAAGCGATCATGGCTGGTCAACACGACGACAACAACGACGGTCATGAAACCGTCCTCTTTCCCATCCATCACACTGACAACGACAATGGTATGCCACTTTTGGAGGAAAGCACTCCACCGAGGAGAGACGGGCGCACCGCTTCCCCCTCCTTCGACGATGGCGTCCAATACGTCGAGACTCGCAAAGTCCAGAAAGCTCCAGAGAAGACACCAGAGAAATTTCAACCGATTCCGGTGCCACCCAACGCCGACCCAACCATGGTGGCCCTATTTGCGGCGCTTAACCAGACCAACACGTTGATCTACCAACAGAATGAAAGGATTGGAGCATTGGAGAAAGACCGTCGTTCACGCTCTTCCCCGCAGAGACACCGACGGTATGAGTCCCGAAGCCCGTCGCCACGACAACCAGGCCGCCGCCCGCAGCTAGTGAGGCCGCAGCCCCTGAAGCGCAACCGCACTCCTTCTCGCGAGGATCGACGCTCCCCGGGTGCCAAGAAAAGCAAAGTCAGTGGATGACCAGATAACCGTCGTTCGTCTCCGCACAAATCAAAGGGTCGACCAAAGGACTCGCCGCCACGACGCGATGACAGCCCTCAGCGAGAGAAGTACGACCATTCTCCACCACGCTCGCCGGTTTGGAGTGATGAAGATGACCCCCGCGAGCCACTATCTCGAGCAATAATGGACGCCCCCTTCCCGTCGGGATGGAAAAACCACCGAACCTGGGAACATACGATGGAATAACGGATCTCGACGAACACATCAAAAACATCGATGCCCTGCTCGATTATCGCAGTGTCAGAGACACCATCAAATGCAGGTTATTCCTTACTACTTTGAGGAAGGGTTCCATGATGTGGTACAAGAGCCTCGCCGATGAATTCATCACTTCCTAGAGAGACTTAGGGAAGTAGTTTTCGAGGTACTTCACTGCTTCTTGTCACCATCCAAAGTCTGAGGCGACACTCGAAGCAATCATGCAAGGGAAAGACGAATCCCTCCGAGCCTACATCGAGAGGTTCAATCGGGAAACCGTCCAGGTCTCCACGGCCGATGACATGAAGAAGTATTTGCTCAAGCAGGGATTGCGCCCCCGCGGTGACTTTGCCAAAGCCGTTGGCATTGAAATGCCCACATCGCTGGACGCCCTCCTCCTCAAGGCCCAGGCATATATTCAGTACAAGGAGAAAGAAGCTGCCAACAATGCTCGAGACTCACGGCACCAGGAAAACGCCAGAGTTTCGAGGCACGATGACCACCTAGCACCTCGCCGGGGAGGGGAAAAAAGAAAAGAAGATAAGCCCCGCGAGTCTCGGGAATACAAAGGACCTGATGGCTGTTTCACCTAATACACACCGCTGATCGCTTCTCGCGAGCATATTCTGTCCGAGTGCGCAAACTCAGAATTCCGCTAAGGTGGAGTCTGTTTTCTCAGGCAAACACTTCCTAAGCCCACCACGGACAAGTCCAAGTATTGTTGTTTCCACAAGAGCCACATACACGTTATTGAAGAGTGCATCCACCTCCATGATGCGATTGAGATCATCATTAGAGACGAGCACCTGAAGCAATACATGAAGAGAAGAGAGGCTCCTCGGCAAGATGCCCGGGAAGCGAAGAAGGTCGAGGAGGAATAGCCACCCTCTGACGACGATGCCAACCTGCAGATCTCCATGTCCATCTCCTGGCCTGAGGACTTCTACGTCCTTGATGAGGCCGAAACCCCCTTCTACTTTGCAACACACAGCACATGGGAGACCTTCCCCTCCGCTATGGTCATATCTGGCCGGGGATTCAACAAGCTCACCGTAGGTTCAGTAAAAATAAAATTTGAGCAACTCATCGATACAAGCTCGAACCAAAATTTTACCTCCATAAGTGCCAGGGAAGCTCAGTTCCTATCACGTTCTACCGCTAGGAGCTCCTTGGCGGATCCCCTAACTTCAGCATCCCTTTGCTCATGAGAGCATGAATGTTGAACTTTGACATTCTCTGCATACTAGTCGATCAGGAAAGCTCAGTCGACATCATGTATTCTCAGCTATTCCTGCCTTTATAGCTCGACGAAACACATTTAACACCCTACGTAGGCTCTGACCTGTAGGGCTTCAACGGCGCGACCACAAAGTTATGGGGCTATGTCGAACTGATTGTCACTGTCGGAGTGGCTGAGACCATAAAATCAATCAAAGTCCAATTCCTGGTAATAGATTGTCATTCTCTGTACCGGTGCATCATGGGAAGGCCAACTTTTGCTGAACTGGTCACCGTACCATCCACCGTTCATTTGAAGATGAAGTACTACACGGCCAAGGGGCCCATCGCCACTCTTCACATGGACATAAAAGCTGCAAGGAGATGCTTTGAAGCAGCCTCGAAGGGGCATAACTCCATCAACGTGTCGCCCAGAACTGTCAACAAGCCAGGGCGACCCAACGGCTTGGAGGAACTAAAACCAATGCCTTATGTCGACTCGGTCGACCAGGACAGTTGCTTCACCAAAGATGACTTGAAGGAGAAAAAGAAGAAAGAAAGAGAAACCCGAATAGCAGCGGAAAGCTCATCAACGCCAGGTAACAACAAGGAGCCTTCCC
Source organism: Lathyrus tuberosus (assembly GCA_022829125.1). Classification (NCBI taxonomy): domain Eukaryota; kingdom Viridiplantae; phylum Streptophyta; class Magnoliopsida; order Fabales; family Fabaceae; genus Lathyrus; species Lathyrus tuberosus. The sequence goes on along the minus strand of JALAZF010000021.1, from coordinate 23,561,354 downwards.
ATCCTAGGCGTCCATTCTAGACGGCGAGTTCGAAGTTATCCTTCTCGAAAACGACCCAAACAAAGGGGTGAAAATTGGCACTGGCCTCCTCGACCTCACAAGGAAGCAGTTGAAAGCCTGCCTAAGAGAGAATACTGACTATTCGCATGGAGTACCGCCAAGATGCCCGAACTGGACCCCGAGGTGACCTGCCATCAGCTGACCATAGACCCCGCCGCTAGGGGGTAGTGCAACGTAGGCGTAGGCAATCTCCCAAAAAAGAGGAGGCTGCTGAAAATGCTGTAAAAGACCTCCTAGAGGCAAATTTTATTTTAGAAGCCCAATACACAACCTAGCTTTCAAATGTTGTACTTGTGAAAAAATTTAATGGGAAATGGAGGATGTGTGTTGACTATACCAATCTCAACAGGGCTTTCCCTAAAGATGTTTACCCTTTACCTAACATAGATAGACTAGTTGATAATTCTGTTGGATTTAAATTATTGTATTTTATGGATGCGTATTTAGGGTACAACCAGATCCCCATGGCAAAGGGCGACAAAAAATACACGGTCTTCATGACCGAGTCGGGCAATTACTACTACAATGTAATGCCTTTCGGCTTGAAAAATGTCGGCGCTTCATACCAGTGAATGATGAACAAAGTCTTCCGAGGTGAGATTGGAGACATGCTCGAAGTCTACATGGATGACATGATCGTAAAATCCCAAGAGAAATCCGACCATACGCTCCACCTGAAAAGAGTCTTCGACCGGGCAAGGAGATGCAAGATAAGGTTCAATCCGGAGAAATGCACCTTCAGCGTTCGAGCAGGTAAGTTCTTCGGCTTCTATCTAACAGAACGAAGAATCAAAGTGAACCCCAACAAATGCAGGGCCTTCTTTGAATTCCCAACACCAAACTCGAAGAAATCAATTCAATCCCTAAACGGGATGCTCACCTCGTTATCCCGCTTCATAACAAAGTCTGCCCAGCACACACTTCCCCTTTTCAAACTTCTTCGCAAGGAAGCAACATTCAAATGGACCGAGGAGTACGAAAAAGCCATTATCCACCTCAAATGAGCTCTTTCGCAACCACCGGTCCTCTCCGGCCAGAAAACAACTAGATTATCTACCTTTACCTCGCCGTCGCGGCCGAGGCAGTCAGCGCGACTCTCATTCGCGAGACCCCCGGGGGACAAAAACCCATATACTTCACTAGCAAGGCCCTACAAGGCCCGAGCTCAGATACCAACAAATCGAGAAAGTAGCTCTAGCCCTCATCAATGCGGCGAGAAGATTGAGACACTACTTCCTAACTCACACGATCGTGGTTCGAACTGACCAACCCGTAAAACAACTGCTCGGTCGTCTCGACATGGCTGGCAGAATGCTCAAATGGTCACTGGAACTCTCTGAATTTGACATCCTGTACGAGAGCAGAAAGGCCCTTAAAGCCTAAGTACTAGTCGACTTCGTGGCATAAATGGCCAAGCCTGCCTCCCCGACAAATGAAGCCCATAAGTGGACCATCTTCCTAGACGGAGCATCCAGCTCGACAGGAAGCGGAGCAGGCATCATCCTTGAAAACGAGGAGGGAATCTTGATCGAAGTCTTCCTCGCCCTATCTTTTCTAACCTCGAATAACCAGGAAGAGTACGAAGCCTTCCCCGCAGGGCTACGTTTGGCCGAAGACTTGGGAGCTAAAGAGGTAAAAATCTTCACCGATTCCCAGCTCGCCGCCTCTCAAATACTGAGAGGTGATTGACTCAACGAGGGAGTCTCTTATGTGTCTCGTACAAAGCCCGAGAGAGAGGCTAAACGTTGGTTGACTCCGCTGGGGAGCATCACTGTATAAAGCCCAAGAGAGAGGCTAGGGTTACTGTTTCAGTTAAGTGACAGGTCTAGTATGCTGATTTTGAAGAGAAAATCAGTTCTTATATGAGCAACACTGTACTTAAGGATTTGTTTCAAGGATCCGGGTTATTCCTGTTGTTTAAGGAAGCGGGAAATTCGAAGGGTATTGAGACTGTCCGAGTCTACGGGTTTTCTTCCTATTTAACGAAGGGGTCACTTGAGAATGTCTTTGAGACTCAAGGAGATTAGACTGTCCAAGTCTAGAGTTTTATCTTTTATACTATGCTTTGAGAAATAGTAGTAGACTCTTTGAAAAGACTACTCTATGCAGATGATTAAGTTATGTTCCTATACCTCTAGGAGGTCGTCGGGACAATTTGTACGAAGCCCAAGAGGAGGCTGGAAACTTTTAAGAAGCCGAGAGGTCCTTGTACGAAGCCCAAGAGAAGGCCATCATTCCCGGAGGAAGAGATCATTATACGAAGCCTAAGAGGAGGCTGTGAATACTTCTAAGAAGCCGTAGGGTCCTTGTACTAAGCCCAAGAGGAGGCGGGGTTGCTTTTAGGAAGCCTGTGGGTCCTTGTACGATGCCCAAGAGGAGGCCGATGCTTTTAAGAAGCTGATGGGTCCCCAAACCCCGAGAAATTCAAGGCAAGCTATTCACAAAGAATAGATCAAGTCAGGAAAGTTCAAAAATTTGGAAGAAACTCAAGAGATGCCATTCACGGAGAAAAGATCATCTCTGGGGAATAGAGTTTCTTGACAAGTGCTTTTAAGAAGCCTGTGGGTTCCCAAACCCCGAGAAGTTCAAGACATGCCATTCACCGAGAATAGATCAAGCCAGGAAAGTTCGAGAATTTGGAAGAAACTCAAGAGATGTCATTCACGGAGTAAAGATCATCTCTGGGGAGTAGAGTTTCTTTGACAACTTCTACGAGTGACAGTCTATGAAAGGGTTCACAGAGAATGCTGCCTTTCATGTCTCCATATTGTTTAACCCCAAGAGGAGGGAAGACTGTGTCTGGTAATCCTATGGGGATCTAGTATTGACTATTTCTAAGAGTGATCAACGGGCTTAATGCTAGACGTAGTTGCCGGGGAAACTCTAAATATCTATACTATTATTACACAGTTGATATGAGTTTATGAAAGAAGACTTACAGTGAAACAGCCCCACAATACAGTTATATGTATATGAAAGCAGTAAATGAAAGCAATAACCACTTACTCGGTTGTAGAGCTTCCATGTTGTTTGGTTAGTTGTTCAACAAAGAAAGATTAAAAACAACAGTATATTCAAAATCAAAGGAGAAAGTGCTTTGAAAAAGAAATATTTGGGGCTTACAGCTCAATGAGAGGCCCAGGGTTTTATCAGTGAGCGCACTGTTGTTTTGTACAGAGGGACTTATACAAGTGATTGAGGCCCAAAATGTTTTCTGTACAAGGGGGTTGGGTCTTACACTCTAATAGAGGCCCAAAAAGGTTTAAAGAAAAGAAATGGGTCTTACTACTCGAGGGTAGGCCCAGTTGATTTTCAGTTTGAAAATGGCGATCGCGCCGAGATTTTCTTTTAACGCGAAGGGACTTATACAATAAGTGAGGCCCAAAATGTTTTGGTTAAAAGGGGATTGGGTCTTACACCTTAATAGAGGCCCAAGTGTGTTTTAAGAAAAGAAATGGGTCTTACTACTCGAGGGTAGGCCCATGTGATTTTTTCAAAAAAGGCGACGATCGCGCCGTTTGTTTTTGACGGTATCGGGACTTATACAATGAATGAGGCCCAAAAATGATTTGGTAAAAAAAAGGATTGGGTCTTACACTCTATTAGAGGCCCAAGTGTTTTGAAAATGATTTATGAGGGTTGAATTAATCCAAAAACCCTAATTTGTTTTCAAAATGTATTTTAATTGAATAAAAATTCAATTAAAGTGATCAAAATTGTTTTACATATGGAAAACAAATCATGATCTTGGATTAATGCTTAAAAAATTAAGTATTGACCTACAAAATAATTAGAAGGCATTAAAAATTGCAAAATCAATGTAGAAAAAATATTTAAAATGTCAAAAATAATTAAAATATTAATTCTTTGCAAAAATATCAATTATATGAAATAAATAATATTTTTGGGATTTTTTGTTAAAATAAAATAATTTAACATTTTTGTGAATTATTAAAAAAAGAATCAACTCAAAATCATTAAAACTCAAAGAGAAATTAATTTTTGAATCAATTAAATAAAACCACAAAATTCAAATATTCAAATTTGGAAAAATGGCGCCAAGAACAAGCTGAAGAACACGCGCGTGTTCTGAGATTCTCAGATTTGCATTTTCTCTCCAATCTCACTGAATACTTACTTATATCATGTGATCCACATATCATTATGCTCGTCTCAACCTCACGATCATGTCTATGTCAATTAATTTCATTTAAATTAAACATAAAACAAGAAATCATGAAAAATCCTCATGAACCCTAATTTCTTTATGAAGGCTAGGATTTTTTATACATGATTCAAACAATGCAATTAATTGAGGGGAAACATTCCATGCATGATTATGAACATATGGCCAAATTATTGTGCAGCAAAAAATGCATGGATCATAGAGTTAGAAGAGCTCATGCTTACCACTTGCAGCTGGTGATCGTGTTTGGTGATGGAGGTGTTACAGCTTGGTTCCAATTATGTGGATAACTTCCCTAGGTGCCAAGTGATGTGTCTGAGTGCTTGGAATGGATTGAAATGGTTTGGAATTGAGGATGGCACCTCAACTGCAAAACTGTCAAGAACTTGAGCAATTGGTTAATGATATTGTGAAATCAGTGTTCCAGATGTTATGTGAGTGTTTGGATCACTTCTATATGATGTATGTGAGGTGTGTGAGTGATTGGTTTGATTGGAAAAACTCTCAAACTCAAAACCCGATAGTGACTTGCCTTAGAAGGCAAAATTGGAGTGAAAGTAGAGATTTTGAGGAAAGCATCTGTTTGATGGCTTTGGTGTACTCAAACTGATCACAATTGAGCTCTATTTATAGTAGAGCAAGTTTATTTTGCAAGGAATAGTGAATGGCAACTGCTGAGTAGGTTTGTTCAATGTTGGCCAATGGAAGTTCAAGTCTCCTCTAGCCATTGACTAGAGGTTAGGGCACAGGCTGCTGGTTCCCTTGGTCTTGGATAAGTCTTGACTGAATTCAAATGAAAATGGCTCAGTCCATGCCACCTTGATGCTTCCATTGAATGCTCCAATCCAAATTTGGAGTCTTGTCCCTATTTTGGCAATTCTAGGTTCAACATGTTATTTTTTGTTCCAAAGACTTTGGAGGCTTGGCTCAGTGATTGTCCCCTTTAGATTCAATCCTCAGATGTGTCCGAGTGGATAGGAGTGTTTGGATTTGCACAATTTTGGCAAATCGAGCAAAAATGCAAATTCTGCCTTGCCTTGACAGATTTCAACAAGGCAACTTGACAATATCATAACTCATAGCCCAAATGGAATTTGGCAATGTTCTTGGCCATTTTGGAAAGCCCTTACATGATACAACAACTGTTTGAACATGTTTGGTTTTGATCTCTTTTGAATCCAAGTGAAAAATCCCCCTACATTTGCAAAAAAATGAAGACAGATTTGGACTTAGTGAAAATTTTACTAAGTGTTGGAAAAAGTGACATTTTCATTTTGCATCCATTTTAATCACTCCATAACTCAAAATCCTTAATGAATTGGACTTAGGTCTAGTTGAAGTTTTTGTAGAGGGTAATGAGGGCTACAAATCCATCTTTGGATGGAGAAAAATGGCTTTGTGGTTTAGGAGTTATGACCCTCCAAAGTTGGTACCTTTGTCACTTTATTTTTAACTTAGAAAAATTTCTAAGTTTTTATGGTTACCCCTTTTACAAGTTATCCAAATTTTCTTGATTTTTCTTGATGAATGATGATTCAAATCACACATTAACATCATTTTAGGGTTAAAAATCCATTTTGGTGAAAAATCTCAAAAAGTCAAAGTTGACTTTTGTGCACAGTTGACTTTTTATCGGATGAATTCCAAACTGTGCAATTCTTCAGGAAATCATGTCCTTGACCTAAATCAAACTTGATGGACATGTTACATGGGTGTCATAGGGTATATTGAATCATGTCTTAGGGTTTGGGGGCATGTCTTGGTCAAAAGTCAAAGTTACAGTTGACTTTTTCCTTAAAACCCTAATTGTGGTGCAGATGAAATTGAGACTTGTTGCTCAAGCTTCTTGGATTAATCCATTGTTCCAAATGGATCAATATAGTTCATTAGAGACCCTCAAACCCTCTATTGAGGTCTTGGCTCATGGTTTGTCCCAAAAGTCAACTTAGGGGTGAATTAGGTCAAGAAACCCTAATTCATGATTTTTGATGAATGCATCCCCTGAGGCAAAATTGACTTGATGGTTGGGTCCATGAGGTTCCATGGAGTATATTAGATTGTGTTTTGGATCCTTGGCTCATGCCCAGAGGAAAATTTCCCTTTGGAGGCCCTGATCGACCAAAACCCTAATTTGGTGATACTGGCGATCTTGAGGCTTGATCCACCTAGAAGGGAGCAACTTTGTACTTAATCCTTGGAGTGGGAGTCCTTTTTGATCCTTTGTGTATGTTTGAGAGGTTTACACAAGTTGAAGATCATGTTATTCCTTGGTTGATCCTTTGTCTAAGCTCTGAGAGAGGGATTGAAACCCTAATTTTTATTTCAGTGGATGCTCAACCATCTCTGGGGAGACTGATGAGGCATAAAGGTACATCCATATTGTGATGAGGATTTAAACAATGATGGGAATCTTAGTGGTTAAAATTTGGGGTATGACAGATGCCCCTATTTAATCTTTTTGGACACGAAGGTGTGAATGACGAAGGTATTCGGGCATTCGGGGTGCAAGAGGATTAAATATCGGAATACCCAAAATTTTGATGGTGGTAATGAATGGTAGCTTACGCATTCATCTTCTTTTGCTAAGCAATGATGCTTAGAAAAGGTAAACTTCCCCTCAATCCTGGTCTTCAGCCAAGGAACTGGTCTCAGTTTTCTTTTGTCAACTTCCCCTCGATCCTGGTTTCCTACCAAGGAACTGGTCTTAGTTTCTCTTGTTAACTTCCCCTCGATCCTGGTTTCCTACCAAGGAACTGGTCTTAGTTTCTCTTGTTAACTTCCCCTCGATCCTGGTTTCCTACCAAGGAACTGGTCTCAGTTGCTGAAACAAACTTCCCCTCGATCTTGGTTACCTACCAAGGAACTGGTCTTAGTTTCTGATTTAAACTTTCCCTCGATCCTGGTTTCCTACTAAGGAACTAGTCTTAGTTTATTTTGTCAATAAACTTAATTGACAAGGGACGCTATGCGTAGCGATTTTCCTCAAACTTCTCGCCGAATTTTCCTGGGGAGATGCCATTTGATGGAAAAAGTTTTGATGTCAGACTCGCCGGGGGACCCAGTCGTCTGAGTTGTAGAGTTGCACAAACTTCTCTGTTGGAGACGCCATTTGTCGACTCTATCTGGGGAAAGTGAGTCTCTTGAGAGGCTGCTTCTGCTTGGGATCTTACATCATACTTTTCTCGGGATCTTCCCTGAGAAATGCCATATGATGGGGTCCAATTTTGAGGTGCCGATGACCTTTTCATCAGTGGTCTTTTCGGAGCGAAACTGACGTGCTGCCGAATTTCCTGACTAAGAGGCTTTCTCTGTGGATTTTCCTTAATCCGGGAAAGCAAGGACATCATCTTCAATGGCGAAGAGTGATGCTGACTGAAGGTTCCTCTGGTTTTTCAGAGGTTCAAGTTATTAAAGTGGTCAAGGGCCAACTTCCTTCCAAAAATAAACTAGAAGCGAGGTTGTTCAAACACGGCGTTTCCTGACGAGGCAAGAACTGACGACTTGATTAAGATAACTTCTATCACTAGGGAACGAGACCGACTAGAGTGATAGTGATGCAATATGAAATGTGAATGCAAATCAATAATGCATGATGTATGTATGTTTATGCTGACAAAACTGACGCGACACACAAACTAAAAGATGAACATGACTGGATACTCGGCCATCGCGGGGCGAAGAAGTACCGTTGGTCATGATAGAAATTCCGCCTTGCTTAGGAGAGATAGTCCCTGTTGGGAGCTATGTTGGTCAGGCTTAGGAGGTAAGAACTCTGCCGTGGCGTTTCAGTCGAAACAAGGTCTCTGACACAGTTGATCATTCATTCAGGCGTACTGGGTTAAAAGGAGTACTTTGATTCTGCACTTTGAAGTTCGATTACTTCGGGAGAAGCGACCGAGATTCTTCTGATGTTCTACAGTCAAAAGAAATTGCCGACTTTATTTTAAAAGCAGAAAAAGTTTTAACAAGTAAATTCATTTTTGTTTCGTTTCAAGAATCGTCGATCATGTTAACAACGTCGTTCTGTAAAGCTAAAACAAATAAGAATTACAAACAAAAGCACAAGGGCTCAAATTTTATTAATAAGATGGAGATCAGCCAAAAGCGTGATTCCATTGAGTATATACAAAGCTAGAAAATGGTAATTTACAGGGAAAAGGGCTACGTTGAAACATAACGACCACTATCCTTCTACCAACTTTGAATTCGGGGCATCCTGAGCTTCTGTCGAAGATGACCTTGACTGGAGTTTTCCTCCGATGATGTAACTGCTGCTGCTAAGGGACTTGCCTCTGTTGAACATAGTTACTTGCCATTATCCCTAATTTTTTCCTGGATTGTACTATGATGTTTCCAATCCATCGGGATGATATTTTTTTTTATTTTGTCTCTAACTTTTTCCTGGACCGCCCTTTCGGGTTTTTAGTCCACCGAGACGTTTTTTTTTTAGTTTAGGAGAAGTATTTCTTGACTACATCAAGATTCGTGGGGTAGGAAAATTCCTCTCCGTCCATGGTTGCAAGTCTCAAGGCACCGCCCGAGAAAGTTTTCTTAACCACATAGGGGCCATCATAATTCGGAGTCCATTTGCCCCGAGAATCAGTGAGAAATGATTGTATCTTTTTGTGCACAAGGTCTCCTTTCCTGAAGACGTGAGGTCAGACCTTTTTGTCAAACGCCCTTTTCATTCTTTGCTGATACAACTAACCGTGGCATAGTGTCGTGATTCTCTTTTCTTCAATCAGATTTAGTTCGTCGTGTCGACTTTGACACCATTCAGCTTCTACAAGCTTAGCTTCCATCAATACCCGGATTGATGGGATCTCTACTTCTATGGGGAGAACTGCCTCCATGCCATACACTAGAGAGAAAGGGGTTGCCCCTATTGAAGTGTGGACAGATGTGCGATAACTGTGAAGAGCAAAGGGTAGCATCTCGTGCCAGTCTTTGTAGGTTACAACCATCTTTTGAATGATCTTCTTGATGTTCTTGTTAGCCGCTTCTACCGCTCCGTTCATCTTGGGTCGGTAGGGAGATAAGTTATGGTGTTCGATCTTGAACTCTGCACACAACTCTTTCATCATCTTATTGTTCAAGTTAGATCCATTATCTGTAATGATCTAGCTTGGAACACCATAACGGCAGATGATATTGTTTTTGATAAATCAGACCACCACTTGTCGGGTTACATTGGCGAATGACGCTGCTTCGACCCATTTGGTGAAATAGTCAATGGCTACTAGGATGAACCGATGTCCGTTTGAAGCCTTGGGCTCAATCATGCCAATCATGTCGATTCCCCATATGGAAAAAAGCCATGGGGAAGAGAGAAATTTGAGATGTGATGGTGGTACATGAATTTTGTCGGAGTATATCTGACATTTGTGACACCTCCTCATGTACTTGTAGCAGTCGGATTCCATTGTCAACCAATAGTACCCTGCACTTAAAATTTTTCTCGCCATTGTGTGTCCGTTGGCATGAGTGCCAAAGGATCCTTCATGAATTTCTTTCATAAGCATGTCTGCTTCTGGTCTGTCTATGCATCGGAGCAAGACCATGTCAAAATTTCTCTTATAGAGAGTGTTACCGCTCAGGAAGAAGTTTCCAGCCAATCTTCTAAGGGTTTTTCTGTCCTTCCTTAGTGCCCCAGGTGGGTACTCTTGTTTTTAAAGGAAGCATTTGATATCGTGATACCAAGGTTTGTCGTCTATGACTGCTTCAATCGTGAAGATGTAAGCGGGCCGTTCACGGCGCATTATGTCAATCTTAGGTATGTCATTCCATTTACCTACACTAATCATGGAAGAGATAATGGCTAATGCATCAGCCATGTGATTCTCATCACGAGGGATGTGGTGAAAATCGACTCTATTGAAGAAAGGTAGCAACCTTCTTGCATAGTCTTTGTAAGGAATCAATCCTGAAATGTATATGTTCCAATCTCCTTTTATCTGATTGATAACCAAGGCTGAGTCGCCGTATACGTCCAAGTTTTTTATTCTTAAATCAATGGCTTCTTCGAGACCCATGATGCAAGCTTCGTATTCGGCCTCGTTGTTCGTACACTTGAACGTAAGTCGAGCAGTGAAAGGAATGTGGGTACCCTGAGGGGTAACAATGGTTGCCCCAATTCTGTTTCCATAATGATTAACTGCTCCGTAAAAAATAAGTCCCCATTGGGAACCTGGTTCTGGCCCTTCACTGGGTAAAGGTTCATCGCAATCTTTCATCTTTAGATACATGACATCTTCGTCTGGGAAGTCAAACCCGATTGATTCTTGATCGTCAATCGGTTGATGAGCCAAATGATCGGCTAAAATACTTCCTTTAACGACTTTCTGAGCGTGGTACTCTATGTCATATTCTGATAACAGCATCTGCCAACGGGCAATCCTTCCCGTAAGAGCAGGTTTTTCGAAAACGTATTTGATTGGATCCATTTCGGAGACCAACCAAGTAGTATGACGAATCATGTATTGGCGAAGACGTTTGGCTTCCCAAGCCAAAGCACAACAAGTTTTCTCAAGCATCGTGTACCGAGTTTCGCAGTCGGTGAATTTCTTGCTTAGATAGTAAATGGCAGACTCTTTCCGTTTGGTTTCGTCCTGTTGGCCAAGTACACATCCCATTGAGTCCTCTAGAACTGTGAGGTAAACGATCAGTGGTCTTCCTTCCACTGGAGGTGATAGAATCAGAGGATTCAACAGGTATTCCTTAATACTGTCGAAGGCGGTTTGGCAGTTCTTTGTCCAAACGCATTCCTGGTTCTTTTTGAGTAACTTGAAAATCGGCGCGCATGTCGCGGTCATAAGGAATATGAATCTGGAGATGTAGTTCAAACGTCCCAGGAATCCTCTGACTTGTTTTTCAGTTTTTGGAGAAGGTATTTCTTGAATGGCCTTGACCTTGTCAGGATCAACCTCAATTCCTTTCTGGATGACGATGAACCCTAGTAGTTTCCCTGAACGGACACCGAAGGTGCATTTGTTGGGATTCAAGCGGAGTTTGTACTTTCACAACACTCGAATAGTTTTGACAGATGTTCAAAGTGCTTACTCTCTGTTTTTGATTTTGCAATCATATCATCGACATATACCTCGATTTCCTTGTGTATCATGTCATGAAACAGAGTAGTCATGGCCCTTTGATAGGTTGCCCCGGCGTTCTTCAAACCGAACGGCATTACCTTATAACAAAAGGTGCCCCATGGGGTAATGAACGAAGTTTTCTCCATGTCTTTTGGTGCCATCTTGATCTGGTTATAGCCAGAGAATCCATCCATGAAGGAGAAAACTTTGAACTTTGCTGTACTGTCTACCAGCATGTCAATGTGTGGTAAAGGAAAGTCGTCCTTTGGACTTGCCTTGTTCAGGTCTATGTAGTCAACACACATTCTGACCTTTCCGTCCTTTTTGGGAACGGGTACAATGTTGGCTAACCATTGAGGATATTCTGATGTGGCGAGGAAACCTGCGTCAATCTGTTTCTGTACCTCCTCTTTGATTTTGATGGCCATGTCCAGGTGAGTGCGTCTCAATCTTTGCTTTACTGGCGGACATTCCGATCTCAACGGTAAGTGATGTTCCACAATGCTGGTATCCAACCCTGGCATATCCTGATAGGACCAAGCGAACACATCGGGGAATTCTTTGAGAAGCTTTATCAAACTCTCTTTGGCAGTTGGACTGAGCAGTGCCCCAATCCTGATTTCTTTTCTCTCTTGCTCTGAACCCAAGTTTACCATTTCCAACGGCTTTTTGTGAGGTTCAATGGACCTTTCCTCTTGTCTGAGTAATTATGAGATCTCTTCTGGAATTTTGTCGTCATTTTCTTCTTCAGCCTCGAATACCGGGAACTCAAAGTTGGGAGAAGGCATCGGATCGTATGATTCAACGGGGTTTAAAACAACCAATCTGCATGACGTGATGATTCGTGTTTAGAAGAGATAGAGAAAATGCAAAAGTGTGTGCAGTGTTTTATTTTACTGCTTGTTTTTATTATTGAATTGTTTTTTAGGATTACCATTTTCTAAAAAAGCAAAAAGAGAAAACAGTGATTAATGCGGAAATTACAGAACGATGTTATTTTATTAATGAACAAGTCGATCCTTGAAACTACAGCCCTATAAAACAAAACTCTGTCACTTTGGGCAAAGCGAAGAGGGAAATTTACAGAAAGCGAGCCCTATCAAAACATCCGTTTCACCTGGGCAGGGTGAAAGGTTAAAAGATGGCAATTACTTTGACTGGTGAACGACCTCCGGAACCTCGACGGCAACCTATTGGCGGCGAACTCCTCGGTGAATCACAAAGTTTGGTACCTTCCTTGATTTGTCTTCAGAAATGACACTGATTTCTGGTGGAGTAGGATCATTTGAATCTGTCTCCCAGGCAGAGTTGTCGTAGACGAACTCTTCTGCTGCATTTTGCATAGTATTGGTGCTCTCAGGTACATCTCCCCATCCAGTTGGCTGGATATCTTCGAGTCTGATACGAGAGCTTTCGGGAGCAGTGTACTTGACCATATAGTCGTACTTTCCACTCGGTTGTCCCAAGGTGTCACACACTTCTTTCGAACTGGAGGAGTCATCTCTCTCGATGACGTTGACCTCGAGAAAAGCATAGTTGATGAATTCAAGTCCTGCAAACGTTGCAAATTCATCGTCATGTTGAGTAGTTTCTGAATGACCTGAGTGTTAATCCCATGACATGGTGGGGACACAAGTATTCTGTTCAATGATGCTCAGCTGAGTTTCATTACTCAGCTGACTTTCCGGCCCCAAGTTTCCTGGGTAAGGTTGCCACATTGGCAGACCATCCATTGGGCCATAGTAATTGTAGTCAAAGTTGTCTTTCATCAGAGTGTCTTCCTCTAATGAATTTGGTGGAGCACGACATCCTTCTGAATCACAATCTCCATATATCATCTTGACGTCTGACCTTGGTATAAATCTCGGACTCTGTGCGGGATAGCAAAATGGTATATGCACCTCCTCATGAGACATATAACCGTCCTCGTTAAGGTAGGACTTCCATTCTTCATCTGTGTCAGAGGGATCTTCCTCATTGATAGCATGTACTGCTTGAGACACTGGGTGAAGGAAACCTCCACTGTGGAAGAAGTTTTGAAGGGGATGAAGACTTTCATCGTTAGCAGCTGTTTGGGTACAGGTTGCAGAAAAACCAAGACCCTTCTTTGTTTTATTGTCAATAGGAATGACAACCTTCCCCATCCGGTTGTATCGGTACTCTCGGCCGCTTTGATAGCATCGTTGTATGAAGAAATGGAAGTTCCTTCTTTGAACTGATTGTCCTTGCTCACCGACAGTGCTTGGAACTGAGTTCCAATAACCTCCTCGGGTTCTATACCAGCAGATGATGACAAGTTACTCACTAGCAAGGCTTGTTCCCCACAAACTGTGACAAGTTGATCGTTCTTGACGAACTTTAGCTTTTGGTGGAGGGTTGAAGTAACCGCTCCAGCCTGGTGTATCCAAGATCTTCCTAATAAACAACTGTACGTTGCCCGGATGTCCATGACCTGGAAAGTGACTTGGAAAGTGTGAGGACCTATAGTTATGGGAAGATCAACTTCGCCGATAACTATTTTTCTGGATCCGTCGAATGCTTTGACGACAACCTCGCTAATTCTCATCGGAGATCCCTTCAATGATAATTGCATCAAAGTGGACTTCGGAATAACATTCAGGGCTGACCCTGTGTCTACCAGTACGCTGGCTAAAGCATCGTCCTGGCAGTTGACTGTGATATTGAGCGCCATGTTATGACGGCGACCCTCTTCAGGTAAATCCTCATCACTAAATCCCAAATTATTGCAGGAAGTGATGTTAGAGACAATGATATCGAACTGTCTAATTGTTACATCCTGTTCCACAAAGGCTAGCTCCAAGACTTTCTGTAGAGCCTCCCTATGCGCTTCTGAACTGAGTAACAATGATAATACCGAGATCTTTGAAGGAGTTTGTAACAGTTGATCAACAATGTTGTATTCACTCCTTTGGATGAGCTTCAGCATCTCATCGTTGTTTTTCGAAAGGTCGGGATTACTGGATAGACCGACTGGTAGATCGGGAGCTTCCGTCTGAAGTTCCTTTTCTTTGTTAGGTTCCCCAACCCCTCGGTTGAAGATTTTACCACTCCGTGTTACTCGACTGATGTCTGCAATATTCATAACAGAGGGTAATGGAATTTCCTTTCCATTTTCAATGGTTGTTGCACCGTATTTGTAAGGGATAGCCTTAGTTGATTCATACGGTAATGGTCCCGGCAGATAGATGACTACGGGAGCCCTATGATTTTTCTGACCATCGTAAGTAATCTCGATCTGTTCCCGGTTGGGAACCTTAGATTCATCCAATAGAGGGATAATGGCACAAACGTCCCTGGTCCTGTGATGACCAGAGATTGTGACAACATCTTAAATTTGATCGGCAAGGTAGTTCGGCGTCTAGTTGATAGGTCTAGAACCTGGATATGGACGAATCTCTCCATGATCCACCTGACCCTGAAGAGCTGCTCTCACAAGGTAACACCCTTGGTTACTTTCCGAACAGACGCTACAACGGTCGTAATTGTGTGGTGGCACCTGGCCACGCCCACTTTGAATATAATGTAACCTCACTAGGTTAGCTTCCACTGATCGGACATCCTGACTCTGACGCCGAGTAGAATTCCTGTTACTGATACTAATTTGCTGAGTATCTTCATCCATATAAATTGGCATCCACCAGTGATTTAACAAGTGCCGAAGTGCCTCCTGGACAAGGGTACAACCTCGATCGTTTTCGCAATCCGCCTTACAGCTGTGATAATTATGTGATACCAGGAATCCGAGTTGGACCTGTTCAGCATGTAACTCTACCAGGTTGGTATTCATCACGCGAATATCAAAGATCTGAACCATGTTGATCTGATAGGGATTCCTATCATGGTAGTCTTGGATCCATCCAAGATCCATCTGACACTGGAGGGCCTCTTGTATGAAAGAGCATCCCTGTTTGTTTACCGAGCAAATCAGACAGGAATTGTAATCATGTCGCGGAAGATTATGATACTGGCTTTGCCTTGAGGGCATTGCCACCAAGTTGGCATTCATTGCACAGATGTCGTGGTTCTGAATGACATTGGAATTCGTGTAAACCATGTTAACTCCACGAACTCGGTGCTCTTAGATCCATCCGTGATCCATCTGTTCCTGTAGAGCTGCTTGCACTACAGAACATCCTTGATTACTCTTAGAGCAGATATCACGCTGATGATAATTATGAGGTGGCACATGGCCATATCCACTCTGTCTACAATGAATCTTGACCAGATTGGTTTTCAACAAGAGTACATCATGAATTTGATAGACGTCGTTAGTCTCTTCCTCAATCAGATTGATTGTAGCTTTCTCATGTTGAGGCAGCGGGTTCGTAAGAACATTGGGATTTGTATCCTTGAAGGATAAGACCCTGCTCCTAATAAGCTTTTGCACGTCAGACTTGAAATTGAGACAATTCTCTATGTTATGCCCTGCTCCTCCTTGATGATAAGGGCAAGTTTGATCCACCTTAAACCAAAAAGGCGGATTTTCCGGTACTGTAAGAGGGGACTTAGTCAGGATGTGCCTCTTGGTTAGCAGTAATGGAAACAACTCTGCGTACGATACGGGTATAGGATCAAATCCTGGTGGCCGTGTTGTACGGTTGTTGTTGTATGGAGGACGAGCCTGCTGAAGAGGCTGTTGTGTCCTTTGCTGATCAGGTTGGCTCTGTACAACCTGAGGTTGATACGTAGGAATAGGCGCAGGGCTGATAGTAGGAGTTACAACTGCTACCCGGCTGATAACGTCGCCTTTGCTTTCCGAGAGAGATATTCCCAATATCTTGCTCTTTTTTCTTAGGGAGAGCACTACCGTATTTTTTAGTACCGCTCGTCGATCCAGTGTCTTTTACCAAATGTCCTTCTCGGACGGCTTCCTCAAGATGTACACCCATGCCGACCATTTCAGTGAAATCACTGGGTGCACTGTCAACCATTTGGTCATAGTAAAATGTACTTAAGGTTTTTAAAAAGATCTTTGTCATCTCTTTTTCCTCAAGAGGCGGACAAATTTGAGCGGCAATTTCACGCCACCTTTGAACATACTCCTTAAAGGTTTCCTTGTCCTTTTGCGACATTGATCTGAGTTGATCTCTGTCGGGTGCCATGTCTAAATTGTATTTGTATTGTTGGACGAAGGCAGTACCAAGATCTCTGAATGTGCTGATCGTAGTATGGTTTAAACCCATGTACCATTTTAATGCGGCACCGGTTAAACTATCCTGGAAGTAGTGAATCAGTAGGTCCTTATTCTCCGTCTGAGCTGACATCCGCCGAGCGTACATCACCAGATGGCTCTGAGGGCAAGAGTTACCCTTGTATTTTTCAAAGTCGGGCACTTGGAATTTGTGCGGGACTTTCACATTGGGGACCAAGCAGAGGTCTGCGGCGTCCTTTCCAAATAAATCCTGACCGCGAATGGCTTGCAGCTCCTTTTGCATTTCCAGAAACTGCTCCTGGAATTCATCCATTCTATCGAACATAGTTTCCTTTTTACCATAAGGTATCTATGGAGTCTGTCCTTCCGGGACAGTGTGCACCACAGGGGATGGTACCGTGACTATGACAGTGAATCTCGGCGTTTCCCGAATTTTGTAACCTTCAGGAGTCTTCAGTATGCCCCTGGCATCTTCGCTTTCCCGAAGTTTATAACCTTCAGGCCCAGCGGCTTCTGTTGAGATTCCCTGATCTTCAGCGATCGGCGGAACATATCCTTCCGGGATATAGTTAACAAGCATGCCCCAAGGACGATCTTTCGGCATTTGATACCTAGGATCATACTTCTCCACGACGGGCGTTGAGGTGATCTCTGAGATCACAATTCTTTGTAGCTGAGCTTCTGCCATGGCTTGCATTTCGTTACGAAGCTTTCTCATATCCTCTCTTAAAGCGTCGATCTCTTCTTTCAACTCTCTATTTTATTCCTCAAGATCATCCATCCTTTTCTGACATTTGGCCCGAGTATTGTACGAATGAGACAGTTTGACTCTAGAACCGAGACACAAACGTGAGATTCGTAGGGAAGAAGAATACGTGATGTGAGAATGATGAATGCAATGATTATATTAATTGTTTTTTTAGTTTAATCAAAATAAACTTCGACAATTAGATTACAAATATTAAACAGTGGGGAAACCCCTTTTTATTGAATTTCAAAGGATTACAGAAATGGAAATACAGTAGATTACAAGGTGCAGAAATAGAAACCTAAGCTAATGGGTCCCGAGTCATCTCTGAAGAGAAATCGGGTGCTGACTCTGGTACTTTCCTTTTCTTTGACTGGGGCTCTTGGGCCATTGTCGGGTTGTCATTCCTTTGCCAGGTGAAAGGAGTGAGCAAATTCCTTTGGTCATCTTGATTCTCTACAGCATGTTGCTCCAAAATTTCAATTAGAGCATATTTTTCTTTCAGTAATTGTTGTATTTTGATGCACTCTATATTGAGGGTGCGATACTTGTTCTTCCAAGACCTTCTCTCCTTTTGAACTTTGTTGAGAGTAACCTGAAGCTTTTCTGTTTCCGTCATGAAATACATGACAGATTCCTTTGGCGGAAGAATTCCGTAGCGAGGATAAGGCATTTTTAGCTTGAGAGCTCTAGTTTGTACCCAATGGAGATAAGGCTCCACCGAGACACAGTCTGGTTTTCCCAGAGACTCTCGTCCTTTCTTAAGAACATGTTTCCAAGCGTGCACTATTTCTGTCTTTAGTGCTCTGTCATTTTCTCCTTCCTTGAAGAAAAGACCTTCCAAATGAGCATTACGTGGGACATGCCTCATCGGGTATCCAAAACGACGACGAACGAGAACTGGATGGTAATTGATTCCTCCCTTAGTTCCTATAAGGGGTACGTTGGGGAAGTTTCCACAACGATCAATGATCCTGATTCCATCATAAATCCTATTACACCAATCTATATCAGAGTTGGTGAGGGACATGATCTTCTGCGACCAACGTAAGGCACTCTTGCAATCCCAAAAAGCAGCAGACTTGGGCAAGTGGGAGATAAACCATTTATAAAGTAGAGGTACACAGCATGTGATCTCCCCTCCACTGTACAAATTTCCCAAGTGTACAGAATGATACGCATCTGCGAGCAAAGTTGGCACAGGATTTCCAATGAGAAAAACCTTAATGGAGTTAATATCGACGAAGTTATTGATGTTGGGAAACAAAAATAACCCGTAGGTGAGCAAGACAAAGATGCTTTCAAAAGCAGTTACGTTTCCTATACTGGCAAAATACAGGGCTTTCTTTGTCAAGAACTGAGCTGGCAAACCTTGGATGCCACCCTTAGTGGTTATGTGAGTCCTGATCTCAGACTCATCCAAATGAATTGCTCTTGCAATGATCTGATTCTTTGGAATTTCTTCCAGTCCAGAAAATGGAGCTTGATTTGTAATGTGTAGATCAATCAGATGAGAATGCTCCTCCAGCGTTGGTGCGAGCTGGTAATCCGGGAATGTGAAATAGTGATAAACCGGATCGTAAAACTGAATGAGCGCGTCCATGATTCCCTCAATCACATGGACTCTTAACAGTGGTAGCAAACCTCCGTGCTTGGCTCTGAAAGCCTCAGGGTTAGTGATCATCTTTGCTAACCTTCTCAAATCCTCTAACTTTGGAACCTTGAAGGTATACGTATGAGTTCTCCTTCTACCGAAATCCATTAGTGCAATCCTTTTCTCTGATATTTGCAATCACAGTCTTAGTTTAATTTGAAAAACAGAGAGACTAGAAGAGAAGATTTTTTCAATGTTTTAATGTTTTTTTTTAAATGAATGCATGAATGCAACACACAAAAACATAGAAAAAACATGGGGTCGAAGGGTCGTTGTCATGAAGTCAAGGCTCTACCCATCCCCAAAGGCTTATACTAGGGTGATTTTTGTACCTGTACTCATTATCATCAGCTCCTCCCAGGAAAGCAAAACAACAAGCGGATCGCCAGCGAGTTGTAGAGCAATCTTAGAGTAAGTGCCATTCACCGAGAATAGATCACCAGCCTCAAATGAGGGTAGTATCGCGTAACAACTATTCCCGATAGTTTCCGCACTACGAAACGGTTTGGCTCCTCAGCTTCTCAGACTTAACAATCGGCCCATTGTCTAGGTGAGAGAATGGGTTGCATTGGTCAGCCTCCACTGAGGTTGATGGTCGACCTCGTCGCCATCACTTATCTTAAGTGTATACTCAATCTTTCCACATGCGGCATCACACGCATTCCCATTAGCAGAAAAATAAACACGTATAGCAATTAGGAAAAGCAGTATATATATATATATATTTGTCCTAAACATCCTAGACCTTTAAAGCTATAAATCCTAAGTTCCTGACAGAAAATGGGTTCCCCGGCGGAAGCCCCAATCTGTGGTATTCACATAAGAGAAGAGAAAAAAGAAACTGAATGGCCCCACGGTGGGCGCCATTTTTTCTGTAGCGAGCGATTTTGGACGCGGTTCTTAAGCGCTGGTCGCTCTCTACGATTTGAGCTTACTACAGGTCGATTCATTTTTTATCCTATTGTGAGCTGAATAAGGAAGGGAAATAAATGTCTTCAATTAACCCTGCTTTGCATACTGAGTTTAAACAGCGGCCTGTTAGGTTACAAATGCTATCAATGTGGGGGGCCTTTGTACTAGTTATTTGTATTTTCGCCAATACTGTTTCTTCTTTCTGGGACTTTATAGCGGGGAACAAGGGTTAGGATGTTAGGACTGATGCTTTTGATGAGAGTATGGGATTTTGGGTTTTTGTTTAGTGTGCTCGCTAAGATTTTTCTTTCAATCTTATGCCTACGTATTCCCGTTTACCAAAACAAGGAAATCAGAGCGTTCATAGTTCCTCCTATTCTATGGGAGGAAATGGTGTTTTGGTGTCTTGTTCAAAGCCCAAGACGTGAAGCGAAAGGTGATTTGTATCTTGTTCAAAGCCCAAGATGTGAAGCTGAAGGTTTGACTTTAGAGAGAATTTGTCATCTCTAAAGAGGGGTTTGTATGTCACAACTGTTTTATAAAGGAGAATTACTTTAACCGGGATACGCGGATCCTAGCAATGCCATAATTTCCTTTATAGGGGGGTTTTAACCTGAAGGAGAAGACTTTAACTCAGTGTAGAGCAATGTTATCTTTCCTTAGGAATTTCTCATGCTAAAAGAGGGACAGTGGCATGGATGTAGATGATCCAGAGGCTTGCCGCTTACAGCGATTAGATGGTAGGAGTTATTGATGTTTGTGTACTGTGAACGAGGCACAACTTTGATGCTAAAAGGATAATTGGATTAACCAGTGGTTTTCTTATACAAAGCCTAAGAGGAGGCTGAAAGGTGTCTCGTACAAAGCCCGAGAGAGAGGCTAAAAGGTTTTTGACCCGATGATGGAGTCTTTTGGTATCTCGTATAAAGCCCGAGATGGAGGCTATTTGACTCAACAAGAGAGTTTTTTTTGTATCTCGTACGAAGCCCGAGATGGAGACGAAAGAGGTGATTGACTCAACGAGGGAGTCTTTTATGTGTCTCGTACAAAGCCCAAGAGAGAGGCTAAACGTTGGTTGACTCCGTTGGGGAGCATCATTGTATAAAGCCCAAGAGAGAGGCTAGAGTTACTGTTTCACTTAAGTGACAGGTCCAGTATGCTGATTTTGAAGAGAAAATCAGTTCTTATATGAGCAACCCTGTACTCAAGGATTTGTTTCAAGGATCCGGGTTATTCATGTTCTTTAAAGAAGCGGGAAATTCGAAGGGTACTGAGACTGTCCGAGTCTACGGGTTTTCTTCCTATTTAACAAAGGGGTTACTTGAGAATGTCTTTGAGACTCAAGGAGATTAGACTGTCCAAGTCTAGAGTTTTATCTTTTATACTATGCTTTGAGAAACAGTTGTAGACTCTTTGAAAAGACTGCTCTATGCAGATGATTAAGTTCTGTTCCTATACCTCTAGGAGGTCGTCGGTACAATTTGTACGAAGCCCAAGAGGAGGCTAGAAACTTTTAAGAAGCCGAGAGGTCCTTGTACAAAGCCCAAGAGAAGGCTATCATTCCCGGAGGAAGAGATCATTATACGAAGCCTAAGAGGAGGCTGTGAATACTTCTAAGAAACTGTAGGGTCCTTGTACTAAGCCCAAGAGGAGGCGGGGTTGCTTTTAGGAAGCCTGTGGGTCCTTGTACGATGCCCAAGAAATTCAAGGCAAGCTATTCACAAGGAATAGATCAAGTCAGGAAAGTTCGAAAATTCGAAAGAAACTCAAGAGATACCATTCATGGAGAAAAGATCATCTCTGGGGAATAGAGTTTCTTGACAAGTGCTTTTTAGAAGCCTGTGGGTCCCCAAACCCCGAGAAGTTCAAGACATGCCATTCACCGAGAATAGATCAAGCCAGGAAAGTTCGAGAATTTGGAAGAAACTCAAGAGATGTCATTCACGGAGTAAAGATCATCTCTGGGGAGTAGAGTTTCTTTGACAACTTCTACGAGTGACAGTCTATGAAAGGGTACACAGAGAATGCTGCCTTTCATGTCTCCATATTGTTTAACCCCGAGAGGATGGAAGACTGTGTCTGGTAATCCTATGGGGATCTAGTATTGACTATTTCTAAGAGTGATCAACGGGCTTAACGCTAGACGTAGTTGTCGGGGAAACTCTAAATATCTATACTATTATTACACAGTTGATATGAGTTTATGAAAGAAGACTTACCGTGAAACAGCCCCACAATACAATTATATGTATATGAAAGCGGTAAATGAAAGCAATAACCACTTACTCGGTTGTAGAGCTTCCATGCTGTTTGGTTAGTTGTTCAACAAAGAAAGATTAAAAACAACAGTATATTCAAAATCAAAGGAGAAAGTGCTTTGAAAAAGAAAGATTTGGGGCTTACAGCTCAATGAGAGGCCTAGGGTTTTATCAGTGAGCGCACTGTTGTTTTGTACAGAGGGACTTATACAAGTGACTGAGGCCCAAAATGTTTTCTGTACAAGAGGGTTAGGTCTTACACTCTAATAGAGGCCCAAAAAGGTTTAAAGAAAAGAAATGGGTCTTACTACTCGAGGGTAGGCCCAGTTGATTTTCAGTTTGAAAATGGCGATCGCGCCGAGATTTTCTTTTAACGCGAAGGGACTTATACAATAAGTGAGGCCCAAAATGTTTTGGTTAAAAGGGGATTGGGTCTTACACCTTAATAGAGGCCCAAGTGTGTTTTAAGAAAAGAAATGGGTCTTACTACTCGAGGGTAGGCCCAGGTGATTTTTTCAAAAACGGCGACGATCGCGCCATTTGTTTTTGACGGTATCGGGACTTATACAATGAATGAGGCCCAAAAATGATTTGGTCAAAAAAAGGATTGGGTCTTACACTCTATTAGAGGCCCAAGTGTTTTGAAAATGATTTATGAGGGTTGAATTAATCCAAAAACCCTAATTTGTTTTCAAAATGTATTTTAATTAAATAAAAATTCAATTAAAGTGATCAAAATTGTTTTACATATGGAAAACAAATCATGATCTTGACCTACAAAATAATTAGAAGGCATTAAAAATTGCAAAATCAATGTAGAAAAAATATTTAAAATGTCAAAAATAATTAAAATATTAATTCTTTGCAAAAATATCAATTATATGAAATAAATAATATTTTTGGGATTTTTTGTTAAAATAAAATAATTTAACATTTTTGTGAATTATTAAAAAAAGAATCAACTCAAAATCATTAAAACTCAGAGAGAAATTAATTTTTGAATCAATTAAATAAAACCACAAAATTCAAATATTCAAATTTGGAAAAATGGCGCCAAGAACAAGCTGAAGAACACACGCGTGTTCTGAGATTCTCAGATTTGCATTTTCTCTCCAATCTCACTGAATACTTACTTATATCATGTGATCCACATATCATTATGCTCGTCTCAACCTCACGATCATGTCTATGTCAATTAATTTCATTTAAATTAAACATAAAACAAGAAATCATGAAAAATCCTCATGAACCCTAATTTCTGCATGAAGGCTAGGATTTTTTATACATGATTCAAACAATGCAATTAATTGAGGGGAAACATTCCATGCATGATTATGAACATATGGCCAAATTATTGTGCAGCAAAAAATGCATGGATCATAGAGTTAGAAGAGCTCATGCTTACCACTTGCAGCTGGTGATCGTGTTTGGTGATGGAGGTGTTACAGCTTGGTTCCAATGATGTGGATAGCTTCCCTAGGTGCCAAGTGATGTGTCTGAGTGCTTGGAATGGATTGAAATGGTTTGGAATTGAGGATGGCACCTCAACTGCAAAACTGTCAAGAACTTGAGCAATTGGTTAATGATATTGTGAAATCAGTGTTCCAGATGTTATGTGAGTGTTTGGATCACTTCTATATGATGTATGTGAGGTGTGTGAGTGATTGGTTTGATTGGAAAAACTCTCAAACTCAAAACCCGATAGTGACTTGCCTTAGAAGGCAAAATTGGAGTGAAAGTAGAGATTTTGAGGAAAGCATCTGTTTGATGGCTTTGGTGTACTCAAACTGATCACAATTGAGCTCTATTTATAGTAGAGCAAGTTTATTTTGCAAGGAATAGTGAATGGCAACTGCTGAGTAGGTTTGTTCAATGTTGGCCAATGGAAGTTCAAGTCTCCTCTAGCCATTGACTAGAGGTTAGGGCACAGGCTGCTGGTTCCCTTGGTCTTGGATAAGTCTTGACTGAATTCAAATGAAAATGGCTCAGTCCATGCCACCTTGATGCTTCCATTGAATGCTCCAATCCAAATTTGGAGTCTTGTCCCTATTTTGGCAATTCTAGGTTCAACATGTTATTTTTTGTTCCAAAGACTTTGGAGGCTTGGCTCAGTGATTGTCCCCTTTAGATTCAATCCTCAGATGTGTCCGAGTGGATAGGAGTGTTTGGATTTGCACAATTTTGGCAAATCGAGCAAAAATGCAAATTCTGCCTTGCCTTGACAGATTTCAACAAGGCAACTTGACAATATCATAACTCATAGCCCAAATGGAATTTGGCAATGTTCTTGGCCATTTTGGAAAGCCCTTACATGATACAACAACTGTTTGAACATGTTTGGTTTTGATCTCTTTTGAATCCAAGTGAAAAATCCCCCTACATTTGCAAAAAAATGAAGACAGATTTGGACTTAGTGAAAATTTTACTAAGTGTTGGAAAAAGTGACATTTTCATTTTGCATCCATTTTAATCACTCCATAACTCAAAATCCTTAATGAATTGGACTTAGGTCTAGTTGAAGTTTTTGTAGAGGGTAATGAGGGCTACAAATCCATCTTTGGATGGAGAAAAATGGCTTTGTGGTTTAGGAGTTATGACCCTCCAAAGTTGGTACCTTTGTCACTTTATTTTTAACTTAGAAAAATTTCTAAGTTTTTATGGTTACCCCTTTTACAAGTTATCCAAATTTTCTTGATTTTTCTTGATGAATGATGATTCAAATCACACATTAACATCATTTTAGGGTTAAAAATCCATTTTGGTGAAAAATCTCAAAAAGTCAAAGTTGACTTTTGTGCACAGTTGACTTTTTATCGGATGAATTCCAAACTGTGCAATTCTTCAGGAAATCATGTCCTTGACCTAAATCAAACTTGATGGACATGTTACATGGGTGTCATAGGGTATATTGAATCATGTCTTAGGGTTTGGGGGCATGTCTTGGTCAAAAGTCAAAGTTACAGTTGACTTTTTCCTTAAAACCCTAATTGTGGTGCAGATGAAATTGAGACTTGTTGCTCAAGCTTCTTGGATTAATCCATTGTTCCAAATGGATCAATATAGTTCATTAGAGACCCTCAAACCCTCTATTGAGGTCTTGGCTCATGGTTTGTCCCAAAAGTCAACTTAGGGGTGAATTAGGTCAAGAAACCCTAATTCATGATTTTTGATGAATGCATCCCCTGAGGCAAAATTGACTTGATGGTTGGGTCCATGAGGTTCCATGGAGTATATTAGATTGTGTTTTGGATCCTTGGCTCATGCCCAGAGGAAAATTTCCCTTTGGAGGCCCTGATCGACCAAAACCCTAATTTGGTGATACTGGCGATCTTGAGGCTTGATCCACATAGAAGGGAGCAACTTTGTACTTAATCCTTGGAGTGGGAGTCCTTTTTGATCCTTTGTGTATGTTTGAGAGGTTTACACAAGTTGAAGATCATGTTATTCCTTGGTTGATCCTTTGTCTAAGCTCTGAGAGAGGGATTGAAACCCTAATTTTGATTTCAGTGGATGCTCAACCATCTCTGGGGAGACTGATGAGGCATAAAGGTACATCCATATTGTGATGAGGATTTACACAATGATGGGAATCTTAGTGGTCAAAATTTGGGGTATGACAGTCTCTAACATCACTTCCTGCAACAATTTGGGATTTAGTGATGAGGAATTACCTGAAGAGGGTCGTCGTCATAACATGGCGCTCAATATCACAGTTAACTGCCAGGACGATGCTTTAGCCAGCGTACTGGTAGACACAGGGTCAGCCCTGAATGTTATGCCGAAGTCTACTTTGATGCAATTATCATTCAAAGGCCCTCTGATGAGAATCAGGGAGGTTGTCGTCAAAGCATTCGACGGATCCAGAAAAGCGGTTATCGGCGAAGTTGATCTTCCCATAACTATTAGTCCTCACACTTTCTAAGTCACTTTCCAGGTCATGGACATCCGGGCAACATACAGTTGTTTATTAGGAAGACCTTGGATACACCAGGTTGGAGCGGTTACGTCAACCCTCCACCAAAAGCTAAAGTTCGTCAAGAACGATCAACTTGTCATAGTCTGTGGAGAGCAGGCCTTGCTTGTGAGTAACTTGTCATCATCTACTGGTATAGAACCCGAGGAGGTTATTGGAACTCAGTTCCAAGCATTGTCGGTGAGCAAGGACAATCAGTTCAAAGAAGAAACTTCGATTTCTTCATACAACGATGTTATCAAAGCGGTCGAGAGTACCAATACAACAGGATGGGGACAGCTTGTCATTCCTATTGACAATAAAACAAAGAAGGGTCTTGGTTTTTCTGCAACCTGTACCCAGACAGCTGCCAACGAAAAAAGTCTTCACCCCCTTCAAAACTTCTTCCACAGTGGAGGTTTCCTTCACCCAGTGTCTCAAGCAGTACATGCTATTAATGAGGAAGATCCCTCTGACACAGATGAAGAATGGAAGTCCTATCTTAACGAGGACGGTTATATGTCTTAGGAAGAGGTGCCTACGCCATTTTGCTATCCTGCATAGAGCCCGAGATTTATACCAAGGTCAGACGTCGAAATGATATATGGAGATTGTGATCCGGAAGGATGCCGTGCTCCACCAAATTCATTAGAGGAAGACACTCTGATGAAAGACAACTTTGACCATAACTACTATGGCCCAATGGATGGTCTGCCAATGTGGCAACCTTACCCAGGAAACTTGGGGCCGGAAAGTCAGCCGAGTAATGAAACTCAGCTGAGCATCATTGAACAGAATACCTGTGTCCCCACCATGTCATGGGATCATCACTCAGGTCATTCAGAAACTGCTCAACATGAAGATGAATTCGCAATGTTCGCAGGACTTGAATTCATCAAATATGCTTTTCCTGAGGTCAACGTCATCGAGAGGGATGACTCCTCCAATTCGAAAGAAGTGTGGGACACCTTGGGACAACCGAGTGGAAAGTACGACTATATGGTCAAGTACACTGCTCCCGAAAGCTCTCGTATCAGGTTCGAAGACATCCAGCCAACTGGACGGGGAGATACAGCTGAGAGGACAAATGTGATGCAAAATACAACTGAGAAATCCTCCTACGACAACTCTGCCTGGGAGACAGATTCCAATGATCCTGCTCCACCAGAAATCAGCGTCATTTCTGAAGACAAATCAAGGAAGGTACCAGACTTTGTGATTCACCGAGGATTTCGCCGCCAATGGATTACCGTCGAGGTTCCGAAGGTCGTTCATCAGTCAAAGTAATTGCCGTCTTTTAACCTTTCACCCCGCCCAGGTGAAACGGATGTTTTGATAGGGCTCGCTTTCTGTAAATTTTCCCTCTTCGCTTAGCCCGAAACGACAGAGTTTTGTTTTATAGGGCTGTAGTTTAGAGTATCGACTTGTTCATTAATAAAATAACGTCGTTCTGTAATTTCTGCATTAATTGCTGTTTTCTCTTTTCGTTTTTTTCAGAAAATGGTAATCCTAAAAAACAATTCAATAATAAAAACAAGCAGTAAAATAAAACACTGCACACACTTACATTTTCTCTATCTCTTCTAAACACGAATCATCACGTCATGCAGATTGCTTGTTTTAAACCCCGTTGAAACATACGATCCAATGCCTTCTCCCAACTTTGAGTTCCCGGTATTCGAGGCTGAAGAAGAAAATGACGACAAAATTCCAGAAGAGATCTCCCGACTACTCAGACAAGGGGAAAGGTCCATCGAACCTCACAAAGAACCGTTGGAAACGGTAAACTTAGGTTCAGAACAAGAGA
Organism: Lathyrus tuberosus; assembly: GCA_022829125.1. NCBI lineage: Eukaryota > Viridiplantae > Streptophyta > Magnoliopsida > Fabales > Fabaceae > Lathyrus > Lathyrus tuberosus. Next base: position 23,533,513 of record JALAZF010000021.1, on the reverse strand, counting down.
GAAAAGAAATCAGGATTGGGGCACTGCTCAGTCCAACTGCCAAAGAAAGTTTGATAAAGCTTCTCAAAGAATTCCCCGATGTATTCGCTTGGTCCTATCAGGATATGCCAGGGTTGGATACCAACATCGTGGAACATCACTTACCGTTATGATCGGAATGTCCTCCAGTAAAACAAAGGTTGAGACGGACTCACCTGGACATGGCCATCAAAATCAAAGAGGAGGTACAGAAACAGATTGACGCAGGTTTCCTCGCCACATCAGAATATCCTCAATGGTTAGCCAACATTGTACCTGTTCCCAAAAAGGACGGAAAGGTCAGAATGTGTGTCGATTATAGGGATCTGAACAAGGCTAGTCCAAAGAACGACTTTCCTTTACCACACATTGACATGCTGGTAGACAGTACAGTAAAGTTCAAAGTCTTCTCCTTCATGGATGGATTCTCGGGCTATAACCAGATCAAAATGGCGCCGAAAGACATGGAGAAAACTTCGTTCATCACCCCATGGGGTACCTTTTGTTACAAGGTGATGCCGTTCAGTTTGAAGAACGCCGGGGAAACCTATCAAAGGGCCATGACTACTCTGTTTCATGACATGATACACAAAGAAATCGAGGTGTATGTCGATGATATGATTGCCAAATCAAAAACAGAGAGTGAGCACGTTGAACATCTGTCAAAATTGTTCGAACGTTTAAGAAAATTCAAGCTCCGCTTGAATCCCAACAAGTGCACCTTCGGTGTCCGTTCAGGGAAACTACTAGGGTTCATCGTCAGCCAGAAAGGGATTGAGGTTGATCCTGACAAGGTCAAGGCCATTCAAGAAATGCCTTCTCCGAAAACTGAAAAACAAGTCAGAGGATTCCTGGGACGTTTAAACTACATCTCCAGATTCATATTCCTTATGACCGCGACATGCGCGCCGATTTTCAAATTACTGAAAAAGAACCAAGATTGCGTTTGGTCAGAAGATTGCCAAACCGCCTTCAACAGTATCAAGGAATACTTGTTGAACCCACCAATTCTATCACCTCTAGTGGAAGGAAGACCACTGATCATTTACCTCACAGTACTCAATGGGATGTGTACTTGGCCAACAGGACGAAACCAAATGGAAAGAGTCTGCCATCTACTATCTAAGCAAGAAATTCACCGACTGCAAAAATCGGTACACGATGCTCGAGAAAACTTGCTGTGCTTTGGCTTGGGCAGCCAAACGTCTTCGCCAGTACATGATTCGTCATACTACTTGGTTGGTCTCCGAAATGGATCCAATCAAGTACGTTTTCGAAAAGCCTGCTCTCACGGGAAGAATTTCCCGTTGGCAGATGCTGTTATCAGAATATGACATAGAGTACCACGCTCAGAAAGCCGTTAAAGGAAGTATTTTAGCCGATCATTTGGCTCATCAACCGATTGACAATCAGGAATAAGTCGGGTTTGACTTCCCAGACGAAGATGTCATGTATTTGAAAATGAAAGAGTGCGATGAACCGCTACCCAGTGAAGGTCCAGAACCAGGTTCCCAATGGGGACTTATCTTTGATGGAGCAGTTAATCATTATGGAAACGGAATTGGGGCAATCATTGTTACCCCTCAGGGTACCCACATTCCTTTCACCGCTCGACTTACGTTCAAATGTACGAACAACGAGGCCGAATACGAAGCTTGTATCATGGGTCTCGAGGAAGCAATTTATTTAAGGATCAAAAACTTGGACGTATATGGCGACTCAGCCCTGGTTATCAATCAGATAAAAGGAGATTGGAACACATACCAATCAGGGTTGATTCCTTACAAAGACTACGCAAGAAGGTTGCTACCTTTCTTCAACAGAGTCGAGTTTCACCACATCCCTCGTGAGGAGAATCACATGGCTGATGCATTAGCCACTCTCTCTTCTATTATTAGTGTAGGTCAATGGAACGACCTACCTAAGATCGACATAATGCGCCTTGAAAGGCCCGCTTACATCTTCATGATTGAAGCAGTCATAGACGATAGACCTTGGTATCACGATATCAAATGCTTCATTCAGAAACAAGAGTACCCATCTGGGGCACTCAGAAAGGACAGAAAAACCCTCAGAAGATTGGATGGAAACTTCTTCCTGAGCAGTGACACTCTCTATAAGAGAAATTTTGACATGGTCTTGCTCCGATGCGTAGACAGACCAGAAGCAGACATGCTTATGAAAGAAATTCATGAAGGATCCTTTGGCACCCATGCCAACGGTCACACAATGGCGATAAAAATTCTGAGAGCAGGATACTATTGGTTGACAATGGAATCCGACGGCTACAAGTACATGAGGAGGTGTCACAAGTGTCAGATATACTCCGACAAAATTCATGTACCGCCATCACATCTCAAAGTTCTCTCCTCCCCATGGCCATTCTCCATATGGGGAATCGACATGATTGGCATGATTGAGCCCAAGGCTTTAAACGGACATCGGTTCATCCTAGTAGCCATTGACTAATTCACCATGTGGGTCGAAGCAGCGTCATACGCCAATGTAACCCGACAAGTGGTGGTCCGATTTATCAAAAACAATATCATCTGCCATTATGGTGTTCCAAGCGAGATCTTTACTGATAATGGATCTAACTTGAACAATAAGATGATGAAAAAGTTATGCGCTGAGTTCAAGATCGAACACCATAACTCATCTCCCTACCGACCCAAGATGAACGGAGCGGTAGAAGTGGCCAATAAGAACATCAAGAAGATCGTTCAAAAGATGGTTGTAACCTACAAAGACTGGCACGAGATGCTACCCTTTGCTCTTCACGGTTATCGCACATCTGTCCGCACTTCAACAGGGGCAACCCCTTTCTCTCTAGTATATGGCATGGAAGCAGTTCTCCCCATAGAAGTAGAGATCCCGTCAATCCTAGTATTGATGGAAGCTAAGCTCACCGAAGCTGAATGGTGTCAAAGTTGACACGACAAACTGAATCTGATCGAAGAGAAACGAATCACGGCACTATGGCATGGTAAATTGTATCAACAGAGAATGAAGAGGGCGTTTGACAAAAAGGTTCGACCCCGCATCTTCAGGAAAGGAGACCTCGTGCTCAAGAAGATACAATCATTTCTCACTGATTCTCGGGGCAAGTGGACTCCGAATTATGACAGCCCCTATGTGGTCGCGAAAGCTTTCTCAGGCGGCGCCTTGAGACTTGCAACCATGGACGGAGAGGAATTTTCCTACCCCACGAATGTTGATGTAGTTAAGAAATACTTCGCCTAAAAAATAAAAAAAGAGTCTCGGTGGATTGAAAACCCGAAAGGGCGGTCCAGGCAAAAATTAGAGACATGGAAAAAGTCATCCCGGTGGATTGAAAACATCATAGTACAATCCAGGAAAAAATTAGGGATAATGGCAAGTAACTATGTTCAACAGAGGCGAATCCCTCAGCAGCAGCAGTTACATCACCTGTCAGAAAACTCCGGTCAAGGTCATCTTCGACAGAGGCTCAGGATGCCCCGAAGTCAAAGTTAGTAGAAGGATAATGGTCGTTATGTTTCAACGTAGCCCTTTTCCCTGTAAATTACCCTTTTCTTACTTTGTATATACTCTTTGGAATCACGCGTTTGGCTGATTTCCATCCTATCAATAAAATTTGAGCCTTTGTGCTTTTGTTTGTAATTCTTGTTTGTTTTAGCTTTATAAGAACGACATTTTAATATGATCGACGATTCTTGAAACGAAACAAAAATGAATTTACTTGTAAAACTTTTCAGCTTCAAAATAAAGATGGCAATTTCTTTTGACTGTTAAACATCAAAGGAACATCAACCGCTTCTCCAGAAGTAAGAAAACTTCAAAGTGTAGAATCAAAGTACTCCTTCTACGCCAGTACGCCTGACAGAAGGAATTAACTGTGTCAGAGACCTTGTTTCGTCTGACACACCTCGACCGAGTTCTCATCTCCTAAGCCCGACCAACGGTAGCTCCCCAACATGGACTATCTCTCCTGAGCAAGGTGGAATGGCTATCTTGAACCAGCGATATTTCTACACGACCCGCGATGGCCGAGTATCCAGTCGAGTTCACCCGTCAGTATGTCGCGTCAGTTTTGTCAGCATATACATACATACATCATGCATTATTGATTTGCATTCACATTTCATATTGCATCGCTATCACTCTAGTCGGTCTTGTCCCCTAGTGATAAAAAGTTCTCTCAATCGAGTTATCGGTCCTTGCCTCGTAAGGAAATGCTGTGTTTGAACAACCTCGTCTCCAGTTTATTTCTGGAAGGAAGTTGGCCCTCGACCACTTTGATAACTTGAACCTCTGAAAAACCAGAGGAACCCTCAGTCAACATCATTCTTCGCCATTGAAGATGATATCCTTGCTTTCCCGGATTAAGGAAAATCCACAGAGAAAGCCTCGTAATCAGAGATTCGGCAGGATGCCAGTTTTGCTTCGAAAAGATCGCTGATGAAAAGGTCATCGGCACCTCAAAATTGGACCCCATCATATGGCATTTCTCCGGGAAGATCCCGAGAAAAGTATGATGTAAGATCCCAAGCGACAGCAGTCTCCCAAGAGACCTGTTTTCCCCCAGTAGAAACAAATGGCGTCTCCAACAGAGAAGTTTGTGCAACTCTACAACTCAGACGACTGGGTCCCCCAGCGAGTCTGACATTAAAACTTTTTCTATCAAATGGCATCTCCCCAGGAAAATTCGGCGAGAAGTTTGAGGAAAACCGCTACGTATAGCGTCCCTCGTCAATAAAGTTTATTGACAAAAGAAACTAAGACTAGTTCCTTGGTAGGAAACCAGGATCGAGGGGAAGTTGACAAAAGAAACTGAGACTAGTTCCTTGGCTGGAAACCAGGATCGAGGGGAAGTTGACAAAAGAAACTAAGACCAGTTCCTTGGTAGGAAACCAGGATCGAGGGGAAGTTGACAAAAGAAAATGAGACCAGTTCCTTGGCTGAAGACCAGGATCGAGGGGAAGTTTACCTTTTCTAAGCATCATTGCTTAGCAAAAGAATATGAATGCGTAAGCTACCATACATAACCACCATCAAAATTTCGGGTATTCCGATATTTAATCCTCTTGCACCCCGAATGCCTGAATACCTTCGTCATTCACACCTTCGGGTCCAAGAAGATTAAATAAGGGCATCTGTCATACCCCAAATTTTTACCACTAAGATTTCCCATCATTGTGCAAACCATCATCACAATATGGGGGAACTATCTTATTTCATCAGTCTCCCCAAAGATGGGTGAGCATCCACTACAATCAAAATTAGGGTTTCAAGCCCTCTTAGAGCCTTAGACAAAGGGTCAATCAAGGAATGACATGGTCTTCAACTTGTCTAAGCCTCTCAAACATACACAAAGGATCAAAAAGGACTCCCACTCCAAGGATTAAGCATAAAGCTGCTCCCTTCTAGGTGGATCAAGCCTCAAGATCGACAGTGTCACCAAATTAGGGTTTTGGTCGACCAGGGCCTCCAGATGGAAAATTTTCATATGGGCACAAGCCAATGATCCAAAACACAACCTAATATACTCCATGGAACCTCATGGACCCAATCATCAAGTCAATTTTGCCTTAGGGGTTGCATTCATAAAAAATCAGGAATTAGGGTTTCTTAACCTAATTCACCCCTAAGTTGAATTTTAGGGCAAATCATGAGCCAAGACCTCAAGAGAGGGTTTGAGGGTCTCTAATGAACTATATTGATCCATTTGGAACAATGGATTAATCCAAGAAGCTTGAGCAACAAGTCTCAATTTCATCTGCACCACAATTAGGGTTTTAAGGAAAAAGTCAACTGTAACTTTGACTTTTGACCAAGACATGCTCCCAAACCCTAGGAAATACCTCAATATAGCCTATTACACCCATGGAACATGTCCATCAAGTTTTATTTAGGTCAAGGACATGATTTCCTGAAGAATTGCACAGTTTGGAATTCATCTGATAAAAAGTCAACTGTGCACAAAAGTCAACTTTGACTTTTTGAGATTTTTCACCATAATGGATTTTTAACCCTAAAATGATGTTAATGTGTGATTTGAATCATCATTCATCAAGAAAAATCAAGAAAAGTTGGATAACTTGTAAAAGGGGTAACCATAAAAACTTAGAAAATTTTCTAAGTTAAAAATAAAGTGGCTAGGGTACCAACTTTGGAGGATCATAACTCCTAAACCACAAAGCCATTTTTCCTCATCCAAAGATGGATTTGTAGCCCTCATTACCCTCTACAAAAACTTAAACTAGACCTAAGTCCAATTCATTAAGGATTTTGGGTTATGGAGTGATCAAAATGGCTGAAAAATGAAAATGTCACTTTTTCCAACTGTAGGGGGATTTTTCACTTGGATTCAAAAGAGATCAAAACCAAACATGTTCAAACAATTGTTGTATCATGTAAGGGCTTTCCAAAATGGCCAAGAACATTGCCAAATTCCATTTAGGCTTTGAGTTATGACATTGTCAAGTTGCCTTGTTGAAATCTGTTAAGGCAAGGCAGAATTTGCATTTTTGCTCGATTTTCCAAAATTGTACAAATCCAAACACTCTTATCCACTTGGGCACATCCGAGGATTGAATCTAAAGGGGACAATCACTGAGCCAAGCCTCCAAAGTCTTTGGAACAAGAAATAGCATGTTGAACCTAGAATTGCCAAAATAGGGACAAGACTCCAAATTTGGATTTGAGCATTCAATGGAAGCATCAAGGTGGCATGGACTGAGCCATTTTCATTTGAATTCAGTCAAGAATTATCCAAGACCAAGGGAACCAGCAGCCTGTGCCCTAACCTCTAGTCAATGGCTAGAGGAGACTTGAACTTCCATTGGCCAACATTGAACAAACCTACTCAGCAGTTGCCATTCACTATTCCTTGCAAAACAAACTTGCTCTACTATAAATAGAGCTCAATTGTGATCAGTTTAAGTACACCAAAGGCCTACAACACTTGCCTTTCTCAAAATCTCTTTCTCTTGGCAAAAATGCCTTTCTTAGCAAGGTAGCTATCGGGTTTTGAGCTAGAGGGCAATTCCACTCAAACCAATCACTCACACACCTCACATACATCACATATGAGCTGATCAAACACTTAAACAATAACTGGAACACTTATTTCTCATAATCACCAGTCAATTGCTCAAGGTTTTAACCAAAGTGCAGTTGAGATGCCATGAAGTGATCCAGCCAATTTCAATCAAGTCCAAGCATTCAAACACACTCCATAGGGTATAGGGAAGCTGTTCAGATCATCACCACTCATCTGTAACACCTCCAAGTCAAAAATCACATTGCACTTGCTGTCACGGCCTAGAGGTAAACATATACTTGGTCATCTCTCAATCTATGCATATTTCCTCGCACAATAATTTGGCCATATGTTCATAATCATGCATAGAATGTTTCCCCTCAATTAATTGCATTGTTTGAATCGTGTATCAAAAATCCCAGCCTTCATGCAGAATCTAGGGTTCTTGAGGATTTTTCGTGATTTCTTGTTATATGTTTAATTTAAATGAAATTAATTGACATAGACATGATCGTGAGGTTGAAACGAGTTGATTGGTATGTGGATTGCATGATATAATCAAGTATTCAGTGAGATTGGATAGAAAATGCAAACGGGCCAAACCCAGAACACGCGCGTGTTCTTGGCGCCATTTCTTTCAAATTCAAATATTTGAATTTTGTGATTTTATTTAATTGATTCAAAAATTAATTTCTCTCTGAGTTTTAATGATTTTGAGTTGATTCTTTTTTTAATAAATCACAAAAATGTTAAAATATTTTATTTTATCAAAAAATCCCAAAAATATTATTTATTTCATATAATTGATATTTTTGCAAAGAATTAATGTTTTAATTTTTTTTAACATTTAAAATATTTTTTCCACCTTGATTTTGCAACTTTTAATGCTTTCTAATTATTTTGTAGGTTAATACTTAATTTTTGAAGCATTAATCCAAGATCACAATTTGTTTTTCATATGTTAAACAATTTTGATCATTTTAATTGAATTTTATTCAATTAAATACATTTTTGAAAACAAATTAGGGTTTTTGGATTAATTCAACCCTCATAAATCGTTTTCAAAACACTTTGGGCCTCTAATATAGTGTAAGACCCAATCCTTTTTTTTGACCAAATCATTTTTGGGCCTCAGTGTATTGTATAAGTCCCGACCGTCAAAAACAAACGGCGCGATCGTCGCCTTTTTTAAAAAAAAAATAATAACCATGGGCCTCTCCTTGAGCTATAAGACCCATTCAAAACTTTTGGGCCTCTAATAGAGTGTAAGACCCAATCCCCTTTTAACCAAAACATTTTGGGCCTTACTTATTGTATAAGTCCCTCTGCGTTAAAAGAAAATCTCGGCGCGACCGCCATTTTAAACGAAAAATCAATTGGGCCTACCCTCGTGTTATAAGCCCCACTCTTTTTCTTTAAACTTTTTGGGCCTCTATTAGAGAATAAGACCCAACCCCATTGTACAGAAAACCTTTTTTGGGCCCCAATCACTTGTATAAGTCCCTCTGTACAAATTCAAACAGTGCGCTCACTGATAAAACCCTGGGCCTCTCCTTGAGCTGTAAGCCCCAAATCTTTCCTTTTCAAAGCACTTTCTCCTTTGATTTTGAATATACTGTTGTTTTCAATCTTTCTTTGTTGAACAACAAACCAAACAGCATGGAAGCTCTACAACCGAGTAAGTGGTTATTGCTTTCATTTACCGCTTTCATATACATATAACTGTATTGTGGGGCTGTTTCACTGTAAGTCTTCTTTCATAAACTCATGTCAACTGTGTAATAATGGTATAGATATTTAGAGTTTCCCCGGCAACTACGTCTAACATAAAGCCTGTTGATCACTCTTAGAAATAGTCTAAACTAGATCCCCATAGGATTACCAGACACAGTCTTCCCTCCTCTTGGGGTTAAACAATATGGAGACATGAAAGACAGCATTCTCTGTGAACCCTTTCATAGACTGTCACTCGTAGAAGTTGTCAAAGAAACTCTATTCCCCAGAGATGATCTTTTCTCTGTGAAAGGCATCTCTTGAGTTTCTTCCAAATTCTCAAACTTTCCTGGCTTAATCTATTCTCGGTGAATGGCATGTCTTGAATTTCTCGGGGTTTGGGGACCCACAGGCTTCTTAAAAGCAATTGTCAAGAAACTCTACTCCCTAGAGATGATCTTTTCTCCGTGAATGGCATCTCTTAAGTTTCTTCCAAATTCTCGAACTTTCCTGACTTGATCTATTCCTTGTGAATAGCTTGCTTTGAATTTCTCGGGGTTTGGGGACCCATCGGCTTCTTAAAAGTTTTCGGCCTCCTCTTGGGCATTGTACAAGGACCCACAGGCTTCCTAAAAGCAACCCCCGCCTTCTCTTGGGCTTAGTACAAGGACCCTACGGCTTCTTAGAAGTATTCACAGCCTCCTCTTAGGCTTCGTATAATGATCTCTTCCTCCGGGAATGATAGCCTTCTCTTGGGCTTCGTACAAGGACCGATCGGCTTCTTAAAAGTTTCCAGCCTCCTCTTGGACTTCGTACAAATTGTCCCGACGACCTCCTAAAGGTATAGGAACAGAACTTAGTAAGCTTCATAGAGCAGTCCTTTCAAAGAGTCTACTACTGTTTCTCAAAGCATAGTACAAAAGATGAAACTCTAGACTTGGACAGTCTAATCTCCTTGAGTCTCAAAGACATTCTCAAGCACCCCTTCAAGAATAGGAAGGAAACCCGTAGACTTGGACAGTCTCAATACCCTTCGGATTTCCCTCTTCCTTAAAGAACAGGAAATATACCTGGTCCTTGAATCAAATCCTTGAGTACATTGTTGCTCATATAAGAACTGATTTTCTCTTTCAAAATCAATATACTGGACCTGTCACTTAACTGAAACAGTAACCACAACCTCCTCTTGGGCTTTGTACAATGATTCTCCCCAGCGGAGTCAAACAACATTTAGCCTCTCTCTCGGGCTTTGTACGAGACACATAAGAGACTCCCTCGTTGAGTCAATCACCCCTTTCGCCTCCATCTCGGGCTTTATACGAGATACAAAAATGTTCTTATTGAGCTAAATAAACAACAGCCTCCATCTCAGGCTTTATACGAGATACCAAAAGACTCCATCGTCGGGTCAAAACCTTTTAGCCTCCTCTTAGGCTTTGTATTAGAAAACCACTGGTTAATCCAATTAACCTTTTAGCATCAAAATTGTGCCTCGTTCATAGTACACAAACATCAACAACTCCTTCCATCTAATCGCTGTAAGCGGCAAGCCTCTGGATTATCTACATCCATGCCACTGTCCCTCTTTTAGCATGAGAAATTCCTAAGGAAAGATAGCATTGCTCTACACTGAGTTAAAGTCTTCTCCTTCAGGTTACAATCCCCTATAAAGGAAATTATGGCATTGAAGGATCCCCGTACCCCGGTTAAAGTAATTCTCCTTTATAAAATAGTTGTGACATACAAACCCCTCTTTAGAGATGACAAATTCTCTAAAGTCAAACCTTTAGTTTCATATCTTGGGCTTCGAACAAGATACAAATAAACTCTTCAGCTTCACATCTTGGGCTTTGAACAAGATACAAACCACCTTTCGCTTCACGTCTTGGGCTTTGAACAAGACACCAAAAACACCCATTTCCTCCCATAGAATAGGAGGAACTACGAACGCTCTGATTTCCTTGTTTCAGTAAACGGGAATACGTAGGCATAAGATTGAAAGAAAAATCTTAGCGAGCACACTAAACAAAAACCCAAAATCCCATACTCTCATGTATCTATCAAAAAGCATCATCCTAATCCTTGTTCCCCGCTAGAAAGTCCTAGAAAGAAAGAAAACTGTATTGGCGAAAATACAAATAACCAGTACAAAGGTCCCCCCACATTGATCGCATCCGTAACCTAACAGACCGCTGTTTAAACTCAGTATGCAAGCAGGGTTAATTGGAGACATCTATTTCCCTTCCTTCATCAGCTTTAATAGGATAAAAAATGAATTGACCTGTAGTAAACTAAACCGCAGAGAGCGACCAGCGCTTAAGAACCGCGTCCAAAATCGCTCGCTACAGTGGGTACGACCACGGATGGGTAAGTGTTTTTTACGTGAGCGACGAGCTCTTTTCTGAAAATGAAGTTTGAAACCCCACAATCCCGAAGGATAAAAAAGATTTGAATCTTTTTTGTGTTTTTTAGACAGAAGTGTTTTTTAAGTTAGTTCATAACTTGCATTGCACCAAAGTCTAAGGCACAGGGACGAATACTTAACGAATCATCCTAAGACAGGACGCCCGCTAAGCACTCTAGAAAGATGAGAGGAAGCCCCTGATTTCTCACTCCCCACGCTTAAGGCTCGTGCGCAATACACTTTATCTTTATTAAGTGTTTTCAAGAAGTTTTGAGATGAGAAGAGAGAAGACCCAAAGGAAACTCTAAAGGGAAACTAAGAGTCCTAATGTTATCATGCATGGATGACCTATGGTTAGTGAGGCTTAGGAGAGACAACTACCTAAAACCTAATGCTAATCCTACTCCAAGCTTAATCAAAAATTAAGTTGGACTAGGTAGCTCTAAAGGGAGAGAATCCAAGACTTAAACAAGTCTTGAGATCCATGGGAGGAAGAGAGTGAAAGAGAAGAATGAGAAAGAGAAGGAGAAGATGAGATACAATAAATGGCAGCAAGCACATCACATCATAAATGTCCAACTCAAATCGTCAAAATTGTTTCAAAGATCAATGCAAAACAATTCAAGTAAGCATGCAAAGATAAACATGAAAAAAAAGCAAGCATACTTGTATGGAATGCACAATTAAGCATACATGGACTTCATATCAAGATGAAATGAGAAAAATAAGATGAAGATGAAAACAAGTCAAAACCAAGATTAAATTATCATCAATAATTCACATGTGCAAAAGGAAATCAAAGCATGAAACATTATGCACTAAAGAAAGCTACAAAAAGAGGACAAAGTTCCAACACTTAAGCATACTCAAACATGATTCAAACATGATCCATAAATGACAAAACTTGGTCACAAGGGACCTCAACCAGGGGTAAACATCATATCAAATGCACATACAAAGAATCAAGAAGAAACTCAAGAAAATATGCATGGCAAGTCAATTTGTGTAAAGAGGTGTCAAGATATAGTCATGCATAAGTTATTTAAGCACAAACAAACAAACATATATCAAATGACACTTAAAAATTGTGATATTAAAACTCAATTGACCTAAGTCAGAAGCCAATCACATGTCAAAATATCTCACAAAAATTCATAAGTTAAGTACCTCAAACAATTGAGCAAAGAACACATAGGAACCATGAACTAATATGCAAAGGAGAGGGACTAAAATTCAATATGCAAAGAGTTTAAAAATATGAGAAAAATATTTTTAGGAACCTCAACATGTCCTCTAACATATGCAAAAAGAATGAGATGCAAATCATGTATAGATGATGAGAACAAAAATCAACAAGGCAGGGTATGCACAATTGAAGCAATCCAGAAAGAAATTAAACAAACAATTAATTCAGATGCACAAAATAAAATAAAAATGAAAAATAAAATTTGTCAAATTTTATAAAACCCTAAATATGCTTCATGAATTTTTTGGGATTTTTGGATGCATTTAATTAATTTTTAAAATAAAAAATGGAAATGCAACAATTAAGAAAATAAAAAGAAAGAAATAAACTCAGGGGGGTTCAGATAACAGCCCAAACACATTATAAAATGAATTGGATCAAATAAGGGGGGGTGCAAGTAGTAATCCCAATCCATAACAAAAAATCAGCGCAGCCAAACAAAAATAATGGACCCAGTTAAACATCTTGACTTCATACAAACCCTTGGATCAATCTCACGCGTAACAACAAGTCAACAAATTATACATCACGCCAGATGAAGGGCTCAGATTGCGCATACATGATAAATAACATGGGGAGACACACAATCAACATGATCTGATTTAAATAGAAAACACGTGAGAGGCACATGTTAATTTTAATGCGCTAGCATGTTAACAACCACCAGATTCATCCAACGCATATAAATCAGTCAAACAATAAAAAAAAATTCAAGATGAGTGATCCAGATCTGTGGTTCATGGTATCAATCGTGGAATAACACACACACACATTAAAATCAAAACGTGAAAATTAAATGAGGTGGCTAAACGTGGACCATCAGATCTGGACCACCAACGGTCCAGATTTCATCTTCTCCAATGAAACCTCCACCGGCCTGAAACCTAACTAGACGCCGGAGCCCTAGCTCCGGTCGTCTTCTTCGGTGACCTGCATATCAAAAATCTCCAGAAATTGCAAACAAGTCTATCATTCCAACCAGAATTCAACAAGGATCACAAATATGCAATTAGTTTCAATAGATCATCAACACACAAGGCAAATCTAACATAATAAGTTTAGATCCAAAACTTTCAAACTCAAAATACACACATGTTACACGTCCAAACTCAAAACAAGATACATCAGCATGCTCAGTACACATCACAGATCATTATGCACACAATAAAATCAAGTTTTATAATGGTGAAAAGTATGCTTACCTGAAAGTTGCAGAGCTCGAATTACACCAAGAACTCCTTCCAAAAGCTGCAGATCTTCCTCTTTTGAGCTCTATTTGCAAAATAAATGCAAATAGAGACTTGAATCTGGCTAGATCTAGGATTTTGAACTTGAACCCTCTTGAAATCAACTTGATGAAAACCTTGCTCAGAGCTTCAAATGATGGATGATTCTTGTTCTATGGAGTGTGCTGATCACAAATATGGGAAGAAATCTCACTGAAACCCTAGGAGAAAGGAGTTTCGAAGGAGAGAAAGTTTGGAGTGAAGAATGAATTCTGAGCAGAAAAGAATGCATGACCTAGCTTTGTGCGTGTGAGTTAGCTTATATACACCTCATTAGACCTCTGATCATGATTAAAATTTGATTAATCCCTTGGTTAATGAGTTTGGATGGTTTATGGAAATTTGCACTTTGTGTTGTACCACTTGATTCACACGTGCATGGGCAAGCCTTTCATGATGAATCACTCACATTTATTTGCTAATCACACCTGAATTGGATTTGGGCTTTGAAATGGTTTAATTTGTGAGATATGAATCAATTTTCACTTTGGTCATTTGAGAAATTGATGGGGTATATGGCACGGATTCACTTGATTCAAGGTCAAAAATGGTCCTCATGAGGTGTACTTGAATGTTGTAATGTGACTTGAAGCATCTGAAGTGATTACAAGTCCTTGTGGATGAAAATGCAAATGGTGGAAAATTGGTACATGTGCAAAACCTCAAAATGCACCTTGCCTTCTTTTGATCATAAATTGAGTTTCACAAATGATATGGAGACAATCTAGCACTTTTTGGAAATGGGAGAGAGAGATCTTCAACTTTCATGTTTGAGGAAAATTCATTTGAAGCCTCCTTGATGATGAAAAGTCAAGTTGAATGTGGTGGAAAAACTTGCCAAAAATGGAAACTTCTCATTATAGGTCATTTTCCAAATTTAGTAACTTTTGTACAAACCCTTGATTCTTGATAAATGGTATGAAAATTGACCCTTGAAGACCATATGAGTATGTGAGACCTTGAAAACCCTGAAGAGAACCTCAAAATTCCACAGTTGACTTCCCCTCTCACTGTTGACTTTTCTTGGACTACAAGCAATTGATCCACTGAACATCTTTCACAATGAAACACTAGCCAAGTCTTTCCTCCATGAGTACTTGTAAGCATATAGAACCTCATGAGAATGTATTTGAACAAGCAAAACCCATCAAGAAGCCTTTTGGAACCAAAACCCTAATTTGGTCCCTCTGGTTAGGAGGGAAAGATTCACTTGAAATCCTTTGCCATTCTTAACCTTCTGAAGATATGATGAACTCCTCAAACCACCTTGAGGCTTGAGACTCCTTTGAGATGAACCAAGTACCTTAATCCCATGCTAAGAACCAATGCCATGCACAAATTCTAATGTAAGAAATGCAAAGAAACATAAGCCAGTTAGCTAAAAACAAGAAGGCAAATTTTTGGGTGTTACAGCTGCCCCTATTCAATCAACTGGGTCCTGAAGGTATGATAGCAACGGCTGTCATGCGTTCAAAGGATTCACGGAGATTGAATACCAAAAGAAACCTGAAATTTGCAATCTTCAAAGGAGGAACGACTCCACTGGGGAACAAGCAATAAATGTTGCACTATCACAACACGTACGAGTGTTGGAAACCAATACAAACAGTGTATCGAAATGAATAAACACAAACGAGTGTTGGAAACCAATACAAACAGTGTATCGAAATGAATAAACACAAACGAGTGTTAGCTATGATGGGGATAAACATGAACGGGTGTCAAGGAATCAAAGATATCAGATACGGACGGGTATCGAAAAGGTACACGGACGGGTGTAAAAAGGTTTCAATATGGACGGGTATCGAAAAGGTACACGGACGGGTGTAAAAAGGTTTCAATACGGACGGGTATCGAAAAGGTACACAGACGGGTGTAAAAAGGTTTCAATACAGACGGGTATCGAAAAGGTACACGGACGGGTGTAAAAAGGTTTCAATATGGACGGGTATCGAAAAGGTACACGGACGGGTGTAAAAAGGTTTCAATACGGACGGGTATCGAAAAGGTACACGGACGAGTGTAAAAAAGGGTCAATACGGACGGGCATTGAAAAGGTACACGGATGGGTGTAAAAAAGGGTCAATACGGACGGGTATCGAAAAGGTACACGGATGGGTGTAAAAAAGGGTCAATACGGACGGGTATCGAAGAGATACACGGACGGGTGTAAAAGGGTTCAATACGGACGGGTATCGAAAAGGTACACGGACGGGTGTAAAAGGGTTAAATTTACTGGGGATTGGCCTCGCTGGGGAATGGAAGGTAACACGGACGGGTGTCATCAAAAGGTCAATACGGACGGGTATTGAAACAAAAAGGTTCAAACACGGACGGGTGCCGAAGGAAACACGGACGGGTGTCAAACGGTAAAAACCCTGAGGGGATAAACCAAAGGACCACCTGGACGAAGGAATGTTAAATATTGCTTTGGATGACTAAACCCAACACTTGTGGAGTAAAGTCGAATGATATTCTCCTGAAATCCGGTTTTTTCCTAACGAAGGAAAACCTCAAACCTGGCTTATACTTCGGATGCATATGTTTGAATTTTGTTGTAATGCTCCACACGAAGTGGAAATGCTATGCATTTGGGAGGATGCCATGCAAAAAGATGCTTATGCAGTGCAAAAGACCGTCCCAGCAAAATAAATGCTGAGAACAGAAGCAACTCCACTGAGGACGACAAACTACATTATCATCAAACCAAAGAAAACACGTTGAGGAAAACTTCGCCCTGCTAGGGAAGATCACCATCACCAATTCTACTGGAGATGGACGAATCTCCGAGAGAATACCCACTCTGTTGGGGAATATCAATATCAACAATTCTGCTGGAGATCGACGAAACTCCGAGAGAATACCCACTCAACTGGGGAATATCAAGATCAACAATTCTGCTGGAGATGGACGGAACTCCGAGAGAATACCCACTCAACTGGGGAGGGAGATGAATACTGAAGATGAAAACTCCTCCGCCGGGGATCACCAAATACTTCAGAACTTGGATTTACCGCCTGCCAAAAAACGATTGGATTCAAGACCTGCTGGGGATACCAATCACCACCAGACTCTGCTTAGGGATGTTGGTGAGCTTAATCTGCTGTTAGGGAAATAACTTTACCCTCACCCTGCTGGGCATTAGATCAAGCCGTTGTCGGTGAGACTATACTTTATGACCAACTGAGGAAAGTAGACCCCAGGACTCTGTGGGGATAATAACATCTTTGTCCACGAATCTCCTGCTGGAGATACAACAATATCCACCTTAGGGCAATCAACTTTTGAACGTTTACTGGGGAATAATAACCCAAACACAACTTCAGCTGGGTATACAATACTCTATACTCCTGCTGAGGGGGACGATCCTCATCGACACATCTGCTTGAAAATAGTTGTCAGCATCCACTCTGCTAGGGGATAAACACACTGTTTCCTGACTAGCTGAGGAAAAACGACGGCCCCATATTCCGTGGGGAAACACCATCTTTGATCAAAGAAGATACTCTATCAATCTCTTGCTAGAGAGGCTGCAGAAATGACAATTTCTGGCTACCTGCCGAGGAAAGGTGAGCCAAATCACAACTCTGGCTAGGGTGAACCTCTTATGTCCTGCTGAGGGGGACGATCCTCAACGACTCCGCTTGGGGAATTACTTCTTTATACTCTGTTGAGGGAGACGATCCTTGATACTCTGATGGGGAAGAATAATAAACTGCTGAGGATGATCAGACTTTAAAGTTAGAGAGAGCAGCTCTATTGGGGAGGTGCACCTGTCATCCTGCAGAACCAACATAAAGGTCTACGTGCAAAAATGATTACTTTGATTATGATCATAGTGACTGACGCCTAAGCAATTTCCACTGTTTTCCATCTTGTTTCATAAAGCTCAACATTTTAGCATGTAATGTTTATCAAAAATATCAGAAATTTTCACAAACAAAACAGGTAAAACAAAAACAAGAGCCCTTTGACTGAAATGCAAACTTTATTGAATGATCGGCCTGTAAATAGGCATTTACATTTGGAAGCAATTCCTGAAAAGAGGTAATTGCTAAAAAAGCAAAAGAAAATACACATGTCGGCAATGTGGGGAACAGACATCCACCATGACTCGACTCAACTATAACCTATATGACTTGTTTATCCGCAGATACTTTGGCCTTTGAAGATGACTGACTGGACTGATTCCTTTCCTTCGAACTTTCCAAGTGTAAATAGTGATCACAGATCGAACGCGGATTGTAGTCTTTGCTTTTAAATCCCTAACTTTTGCCTGGATCGCCCTTTTCGGGTTTTCAATCCACCGGGATACCCATTTTTGCCAAAGTTGTGTTTTTAGGTTTTCAACTTTGCGGGTTTATTTCTTTTTTCATTTTATCCCTAATTTTTGCCCGAACCTTTTCTTTTTATGGTTCGCCAGGATGCCCCATTTTTGCCTGAACCTTCTTTTTATGTTCAGCGGGTCTCTTTTATGCAAAGTATTTTTTTACTACATCCGCGTTCACAGGGGACATAAAATCTTCGCCATCCATAGTTGAGAGTAATAAGGCTCCACCAGAGAAAACCTGTCTTACTACATATGGCCCTTCGTAATTCGGAGTCCACCTGCCCCTGTGATCTGTTTGAGGAGGAGTGATCCTTTTCAGAACTAATTCACCAGTTTGAAAACACCGAGGACGCACCTTCTGATCAAATGCTTTCTTCATCCTGCTCTAATACAACCGGCCATGCGCAATGGCTTTCAATCTCTTCTCTTCAATGAGGTTCAGTTCATTCAGCCGGGAACGCACCCACTCAGCTTCATCAAGCTTCACGTCTGTCAGAATTCTCAAAGAAGGAATCTCAACTTCTAATGGCAGAACTGCTTCCATACCATATACTAGTGAGAAAGGGGTTGCCCCAGTTGATGTGCGTACCGAAGTACGATAACCGTGCAAAGCGTAAGGCAACATCTCATGCCAGTCTTTGTATGTCACTACCATCTTCTGCACAATCTTCTTTATGTTCTTATTAGCCGCTTCAACAGCCCCATTCATCTTCGGGCGATAGGGAGAAGAATTGTGGTGTTCAATTTTAAAGCTCTGGCATAGCTCCTTCATCATCTTGTTATTCAAATTCGAACCATTGTCAGTAATGATTCTCTCCGGGACTCCATACCGGCAGATGATGTCCTTCTTAATAAACCGGGCTACTACTTGTCTGGTGACGTTGGCATATGACGCTGCTTCCACCCACTTCATGAAATAATCAATAGCCACCAGGATAAAACGATGTCCATTTGAAGCATTCGGCTCGATCTTCCCAATCATGTCAATGCCCCACTTGGCAAAAGGCCAAGGTGACGACAAAACATTCAGAGGAGTAGGCGGTACGTGCACCTTGTCAGCATAAATCTGGCATTTATAACATTTTTGGGCGTATTTAAAATAATCAGACTCCATAGTCATCCAGTAATACCCCGCTCTTAACAATTTCCTTGCCATAGCATGCCCATTGGCATGAGTACCAAAGGAACCTTCGTGAACCTCTTCCATTAACAAGCCTGCCTCGTGTTCATCAACACAACGTAGCAAGACCATGTCAAAGTTTCTCTTGTACAACACATCGTCTTTGTTCAAAAAGAAGTTTCCTGATAACCTCCTCAATGTCTTTTTATCCTTGGAAGATGCCCCAGCTGGGTATTCCTGACTCTTCAGAAAGACTTTGATGTCATGATACCAAGGCTTGCCATCTGATACCCCTTCAACTGCAAATACAAAAGCAGGTCTGTCCAAGCGCATGATTCTGATTGAAGGAGTTTCATTCCAACGATTCACTTGATACATTGATGACAACGTTGCCAATGCATCAGCCATCTGATTCTCTATCCGGGGAATGTGATGGAAGTCCACTCTGTCAAAGAAAGGCAACAACCTTCTGGCATAGTTGTTATACGGAACAAGGTTCGCTTGACGAGTCTCCCATTCACCTGTAATCTGATTAACCACCAACGCAGAATCACCATAAACATCGAGGTTCTTGATTCTCAAATCAATTGCTTCTTCTAACCCCATGATGCATGCTTCATACTCTGCTTCATTGTTGGTGCATACGACCGCTAATCAGGCAGTGAAGGGTATATGAGAACCCTTTGGAGTCGTAATGACTGCCCCGATTCTGTTACCATATGAATTAACAGCTCCATCAAAAACCAACTTCCACTGAGATACAATCTCAGGTCCCTCATTAGGCAAAGGTTCTTCACAATCCTTCATCTTCAGATACATGATATGCTCATCCGGAAATTCAAACTTCATCGGTTGATAATCCTCAATTGGCTGTTCGGCAAGATATTCTGACAAAACACTTCCCTTAATGGCTTTTTGGGAAACATACTGAATATCGTATTCTGTCAAAACCATCTGCCAACGGGTTATTCTTCCAGAAAGTGCTTGCTTCTCAAACACATACTTGATCGGATCCATCTTCAAAATCAACAGGGTTGTGTGGTTTAACATATACTGGCTCAAAAGCTTAGCGGCCTAAGCGAGTACACAACATGTTTTCTCCAGCATCGAGTACCTTGACTCGCAATCAGTAAACTTCTTACTCAGGTAGTAGATGGCATGCTCTTTTCTACCTGACTCATCTTGTTGACCGAGCACACAACCCATTGAATTCTCAAGAAGCGTGAGATACATAATCAAAGGCCTTCCTGGCACTGGCGGCATAAGGACCGGAGGTTCCTGCAAGTATTCTTTTATTTTTTCAAACGCCTTTTGACAATTTTCATTCCACCTGACCGCTTGATCCTTTCTCAATAACTTGAAGATTGGTTCACACGTGGCTGTGAGATGAACCTAGCAATGTAGTTTAATCTCCCCAAGAAACCATGAACCTCTTTTTCTATTTTCGGCACAGGCATTTCTTGTATGGCTTTTACCTTTGCAGGATCAACCTCGATACCTTTTTCACTAACAATAAACCCCAGCAATTTTCCTGACCTCACCCCGAAGGTGCATTTGTTTGGATTCAACCTCAGTCTGAATTTTCTCAATCTTTCAAATAGCTTCTGAAGATTCACCAGATGTTCTTCCTCCGTCTGTGACTTCACAATCATGTCATCAACATAGACCTCAATCTCTTTGTGAATCATATCATGAAAGAGAGCCACCATCGCCCGCTGATAAGTTGCCCCTGCATTCTTCAATCCAAAGGGCACCACTTTGTAGCAAAAAGTTCCCCACGGTGTTATGAATGTTGTTTTCTCCATGTCCTCTGGGGCCATCTTGATTTGGTTATACCCAGAGAAGCCATCCATGAAGGAAAACACCGAATACTGACCAGTATTGTCAACTAACACGTCAATGTGAGGGAGCGGGAAATCGTCCTTTGGGCTTGCTCTGTTCAAATCCCTGTAATCAACACACATCCTGACCTTTCCATCTTTCTTAGGTGCAGGCACGATGTTAGCAACCCATGGAGGATAATTCGTCACGGCAAGAAATCCGACGTCTAGCTGTTTCTGAACCTCTTCCTTGATTTTGACAGACATCTCCGGTTTAGTTCTTCTCAATTTTTGTTTGACCAGAGCACAACCTTCTTTAAGTGGTAGCCGGTGTACAACAATATCAGTATCGAGCCCAGGCATGTCTTGGTAAGACCAGGCGAAGATGTCCACATACTCACGGAGCATTTCAATCAATCTTCCCTTGACACTGTCTTCCAATGCAGCCCCTATCCTTACTTCCTTTCTGGCATCCTCGGTTCCCAGATTCACAATCTCAATTTTCTCCTGATGAGGTAGGATGACTTTCTCCTCTTGCTTTAACAATCTGGCCAACTCTTCGGACAGTTCACAATCTTCGTCAGTCTCTTCTTCAGCCTGATAGATTGGATTGTCAAAGTCATACCGAGCTATAGCTGAGTCATGATCGGTGTCATCTGAACAAAAAGACCTGCATGATTGATGAGGTATGTCTTATTATGTATGCAACAAAAGAAACACATTGCCATTTTGATGTGGGTTTTTAATGCATAAAAATAAAAACAGAAAGACAGAGATCAAAATATTTGAGTGTGAAAAGTCCTTTATTGATGATAAAGCAAAACATGCAACAGTTAAAAGCCCTACAAATAAAATCACTACGTCTTGGGCAGAACGCAGGATTAACATAATAGGAAAACAAAGCAATTACTCGAAGCCAGTCACTTGAATGACTTTTTCAGAAGACCAGTTGCACAGACTTTCTCCTGGGACGCAAGGGCGGATCCAGCTATCCATGTCACAATCACTGTCCCCTTCTTCCTCAATGGCATTAACTCTGTCGAAGAAAACACCGGCACTAGTGAAACGGACTGGGCCATAGAATTTGGGAGGATCCCCATCTTTCCTGGATGGCTTGTATCCCAATCCATAAGTATCCCTCTTCTCCTGAACTTCAACCACTTGGCCCCACCTCTGTGAGCTACCAGCTTCAACCACAGCTTTGGCGTCTTTAAAGGAAGACATACAAACCTAAGGTTGATCTGCCACTGCAGGCTGCTTTATAGCTTCAGACTGGACAACCTCTTCAAAAACCTTCACCTTCTCAAACCCCTGACACAACGTCTCATGGATTTCACCATCCACTTCCACGTATTTGAAGGTTGACAGCTGACTAATCATTATGTCTTCTTCTCCGTACACTGTCACTACGTGACCATCTACCATGTATTTCAGCTTTTGATGCAAAGTGGAAGTTACAGCACCTGCACCATGGATCCAAGGACGACCCAACAAACAGCTGTATGCTGGCTGAATATCCATTATATAAAATGTTGCATCAAAGATTTCCGGCCCAGCCTTGATCGGGAGCACAATCTCACCAAAAACAGATCTCTTCGAGCCATCAAAAGCTCGCACCACCAAGTCACTTGGTGTACAAATAAGTCCTCTGGTATCTAACTTCATTAACGCTTTCTTTGGCAATACATTCAACGATGATCCAGTATCAACCAATACATGTGACATCAGTGAACCACAACACTCAATCGAAATATGCAGGGCACTGTTATGATTCCTCCATGCGGGAGTCAAATCAAGATCTGTAAAGCCTAAGCCATTACCTGCATTCACGTGCGCTACAACCCCTTCCAACTGGTTAACAAAAATCTCTTGAGGAATGTAGGCTGCATTCAAAACCTTCAGAAGAGCATTCCTATGCGCTTCAGAGCATAACAACAATGACATAATGGAAATCTTAGACGAGGTTTGATGCAACTGGTCCACAATTTTGTAATCACTTTTCCTGATGAGGCTCATAAACTCCTCTACATTTTCAGAAAAAGTATCATCAACCAGCTTTAATGTAGAATCCACAATCACTAGAGTCTAAACAGAACCATCCATTACCTATTTTCCCTTATCTTGACTTGAAGTACTGGGTTGATCACTAACAGGAGTAAGTACTCTACCACTTCTTGTTATAGCATCAGCTTCAACCTTAACCTCAGGATTATAACTCACTGATGAAGTAGCCATTAATTCCTGCATTTTTCCATTGACAAACACTTCGGCACCATAATTCCAGGGAATAGCCTTAGAACTTTCATACGGAATGGGTCCAACCCTTGTGATAATAACTGGAGGTGGTCTTGCCGGACCTGAAATAGTAATCGTTCTGAAAGGAATGGTGATAGTAGCAACCTTCTCACTAACAACCTTCTCTTGCTGATTACCTCGATCAAACTGTAAGCAGCCCTCATCAATCAGATTCTGGACACCCATCTTCAACGAATCACAACCATTATCCTTCACCAAACAATCTGAACAGTTCTCATCACAACCCGGATAGACGCCACCCTTTAGTAACCTATTTTTAACCACATCCAGCAGAGTCTTCAGCTCCTCAACATCCATAATCAAATTCAAAGCTTCATATTCCTCAATTATCGCATTCGCCCTCAGCCCATTGTGATCAGGCATCGGGTTTTGAATAACATTGGGCCCAGTATTCGAGAAATTGATAGCCTTAGAGTCTACAAGGTCTTGCACCTTGTGATGAAATGCCCTACACTTCTCCACAATGTGCCTTGGAGCACCAGAGTGAAAATCGCAGTGTGCGTTAGCATCGTAGCCTCGTGGGAGTTCCCTGTTGGGGGAGCCAGGGTACGGAGCTCAACTAGACGCAACTGCAGCAAATGTTGCAACAACTGTGCATACGACATCGGTGGTTGTTCAAAATGCCTCTCTGAATTTCTTTGTCTATTCTGATACTGGCCCTGCTGCCTGTTCTGATTACCATTATTCCTTTGTTGTTGTGGTGGAGGTAACGTTGCTAGGATAGTTACCGATGCTACTTGTTGATTATTGTTTTGACGCTGTTTCCCTTTCCCCTGTGGGATGATACAGCATTGGCCTCTCCTTTCTTCTTATAACCATCAAATGGCTTCTTTCCATGCCCGGAGGACGATCCGTCACCACTAGAAACTTTTCCAGCCTTATTTCCAACCTCTACCTTCTGTCCGATAGCAATCACATCTGCAAACTTGCCTAGTGAACAAGGCAATAACTTTTCATAATAGTGCTTAGGCAGCGTGTCCATGAACATATCCAACATCTCTTTCTCCAGCATTGGTGGCTGTACTCTGGCCACCAATTCACACCACCTTTGCGCGTATTCTTTGAAACTTTCATCATTTTTCTGGGACATGCTCAACAGTTGGGTTCTGTTGGGAGCCATGTCTGTGTTGTACTGGTAATGCTTAATAAAAGATGCAACTAGCTCTCTCCAAGTACGAACATCTCTACTTTCCAGCGCCATATACCATTCAAAAGACGCGCCAAACAGGCTGTCTTGGAAAAAGTACATCATTAGCTTTTCGTCCTTAGCATGGGCAACCATCTTCCTGGTATATGCCTTCACATGATTTCTCAGGCAGGTAGAACCATTATACTTCTCCAGTGTAGGAATCTGAATCTTGTGAGGAATGACAATATCAGGGACCAACCCTAGGTCGTCCAAATCTATCCCCAGATCATCCTGTTTCACCACCCGTTTCAGTTGCGCCTCAATTAAACGGATCCTCTCCTCACTGACCACAGGAAGACCAGCATCCAAGCTTCTGACTGAAAAAACATTATCTTGTTGATCATCAAAACGATGGCCATGGATAGCTTAAACAGTGCTTTCTTCTCCCACCATTGAAGGAATCCCACCCTGTCCACCAGCGCCAGGAATAGGAAAGTTGATACCAGCATCACCTCCGCCCGGAGGAATAACACGATTAAGAAGACCACTATGTAAGATACCATTTTCATCAACCTGCGACACCAAAGGCTGAACTAGAGTTCTGAATTCATTCTGACTCTGCACCACACCCTGCATCATCTCCATGAATTGATCGATGTGAGCTTGCATAGCTGCCATGTCTGCCTAAACTTTGTCCATCACTCTGCTTTGACTAAGTCTGGTAGAATACCGATGAGTTGGTTGATCAATCCTGACTGAAAAAAGAGAGAGCATAAGAAAACCAGAGAACCCAAGATAACCTGCAATGCAAAAATGAGATGATTATGCAAATGCAGATGCAAACATGTATGAACATTATCAAGGCGATCTATCCCTTGATTCCAGTTTTAACAACAGAAGAGAACTGAATTCCTGATCATATAAAGAGAATAAGCATCTGTTACAACACAAGTCTGAATAAGCATAAACAAAGACCCCGACCAACAAGCCTGGCGGTGATCCCGGAAATACAAAGAAAATAGCAGCAAGAAAACTAAGGCATATCATCAAGACTCAGCCGTGCTAGAATTCCCCATTCGTCATTCTTTTTGCACCAATCCTGCACTTCCTTGAGAAGCTTCTTGGTATTGGGATGCTCTGGTCTCTGAATCAACTCCTGAATCAAAAGATCCCTCCTATGCAAAATCCCTATTAAATAACGACTATGTAATTCCCAATCACCTTCTCTAGAAGCTCCACCTGAACTTGGACCTTCGCTTTTGGCTCTTTTCACTTCGGCTTGGATCTTTAGTTGTTCCATATCTGCCATGGTTTCCTTGAGCTTTTCCTCAACTGCTCTCCTCTCAAAGATCCCTGATAAAATCTCCTTATCCTTTTTCCGAAGCTTTGTCTTCAAACCTTCAATCTGCTCCAGATACTTGTCTTCTTTCAACCGGTTGGCGGTGATTGCTGTATTCCGACGGTCATGGAACCTGTGAATTCTTGACATAGCATAAGCTAACTCTTTCTTTTTGGACAAAAGGACCTTGCTAACACTTTTCAACGCTTGAGCCACTTTCTCTCTGGCGGTGACTTCTTTAGACAATTCTTTCTCCTTCACAGCCAAAAGTTCTGATTTCAATCTGGCAACATGGATAGCTTTGCCTTTTTCGTGCTTCAACTGACCAACCTCTTTGCCCAGCTCACGATTCTCCTCTCGGAGTTTCTCCTTCTCGGCCCATAACTTATCATACTTCTCTATATCAACAGTCGTGGGAGACTCGATCATCAAAGGATACAAAGGTGGTTCGACCGGGAAAGGAAAAAGCTCCTCTTCTGCTCTTTTCTTAATCCACTCTTCATAGGAAGGAAAAGCCCGGTTATTACATTTCCCGAATGAAGTTTTTCCTTTCTTGGTCACCTGCTTCCAAGCATTCGCAATTTTCCTTATCATCTCTTGATCTCCAGTACCATTGAAAAATAAGGACTCTCTGATATCTCGCTCTTCAG
The DNA here is from genome assembly GCA_022829125.1 of Lathyrus tuberosus. Lineage (NCBI taxonomy): Eukaryota > Viridiplantae > Streptophyta > Magnoliopsida > Fabales > Fabaceae > Lathyrus > Lathyrus tuberosus. Next base: position 23,507,118 of record JALAZF010000021.1, on the reverse strand, counting down.
GTGGACCTCTCAAAGGATAACCAAACTGCCTGATAACAAGGGAAAAATTATAGTTAATTCCACCTTTTCTCCCTATCAAGGGTACATTAGGGAATTCTCCGCACTTGCAAATAATCTCCATCCCTAGCAAGTCATGGTTGAACCAAACAATGTTGTCAGCAGTCAAGCCCATTAACCTCTTTGACCACTTCAGAGAATCTCTCATATCAACGAAAGCGCCAGCTTCGGGGAGATGACTCAAAAACCAAGTAGATAAGAGTGGTGCACAGCAACTCACAGTTCTTCCACACCTATTTTCATTCTTGTAGTGGACTGAGTGATATACATCACCTAACAAGGTAGGTATAGGATTCTTTGAAATAAAGATTCTGACAACATGCATATCCACCAGATCAGGAACGTTGGGAAACAGGATAATCCCATAGATGCACATAGCCAGAATGGCTTGGAAAGTAGTCCAATTCTTCTCCTTAACATGTATGCAAGCTTGATCAAACAGGAATTCAATAAGAAACCCTTAGCTCCTTGTTTCTCCACAATATTACTGCTCAGAGCGGATTCACCAATATGAAGAGCAGTAGCCATTTCTCCTATCCCGGGACGTTCTTCAGAAAAGAATACTATGTCATGCCTGATGGGGATTCCCAAAATAAATGAGAACTCCTCCAACGTTGGAGCCAAGATATAGTCTGGGAAAGTGAAGCAACGCAAAGACGGATCATAGAACTGAAGAAGTGTATGAATGGCATCCTTCTCATACTTGGAGATACTGTAGATAAACTTCAGAAGTCTCCCATACTCTCCATCAAACTCTGTACGAACTCCGGGACCAACCATACTAATCAGCTTGTGAATCAAAGTCAAGGTCGGGTCTGGGAACGAATAAGCAATAATATTCTTTCTCTGGACATCCATGTTAAAGCAACCTCAGAAAACCGGAATCAAGAGTAAGATGCAAGCCCTGAAAAATGTCAAACATGTTAGAATGCAAGAAAAATGATATGCATATGCAAGCATGGGATCAAGGCATCACTGCTGGATGTGCTGTGCTGTTAACTGAATACCGAACCACTGAGATAACCAGAAACCCAGATAATCAAACACTGATGAGAAATCCAGAAAACTGGGTAGGTTGAAGGTTTTGGTTACCTGCAAACCTGTAAACACCCATCCCATCTCACATGTGGGTTCTAGAAAGGCGAGGATCCTCAATATCATGTGCTCTCAGGTCGAGAAATGATGATATGTTCACCATTTCTGGTTTGGCATCATCATCAATCGAGGAGGCCGCAACTGATTCCCCTAAAAAATAAGGTCATCTTATGCGAGTCCCTCAGCATTGGGTCCTCGGATCGACAAGTGTATTGGGTTTTCCATTTCTGGTATGCCATTATCACAGGTCGGAAAGAGAGGCGCAATTGAGGTATCGGAGAAACGGTCACCAGAGTCGACAGCTCTCTAGATCAACACCCTAACATGCGCAAGACACACACGTCAGAATGCGTCCCAAGATAGCATCGTCTGGTTGTGAATTTCGTAAACACACAAACGTACCAAGCGGGCACGTAGGTCCCACTACTCTCCACTCTAGTCCTAGGGTGTACTCAAGCCTGGGTATTGGGCTTATCTCTCAGAACAACCCAACCTGCCAAACAGAAACCAGCCAGCACACCACAGCAATATCCAGTATGACAATAATAAAATGAAATGCAATGCAGTAAAAGCCGTAAAACACTAATATACAACATAATAAAGCACAACAAAAAAACACCCAACGAAAAACAAACAAGCGCTAGGATGGACTCGCTAAAGGGGATGGACCAGCAAGAGGTCAACCAGAGTCCCCAGCAGAGTCGCCAGCTGTCGCTCCCGAAAGATTCACATCCAATGGTACAAACGCAAGAGTGGCGCAGAAAACACAGAGTCGCCAGCAATGTGTATTTATTCCGAGAGAGGGAAAGGAAACACTGCATAAACCTGAAGAGAAAGGGGGAAAGACATGGTCATCGCAACCATAGTCCGTGTTCGGGAGTCAGTTATGCGAGGGGAAGGTGTTAGCACCTCACACATCCATCATACTCGATGGGATCCATGCTTGTTGTCTAAACGGAGGGTGAGCTGTCCTACTATCTATGGCTGAACAATAGAAAACGGGGATGGGGGTGACTAAGGCGGACTCAGTAGGACATATTCGATGCCCTAGGCCTACGTACTCCCTCTGTGTAATGGGAAAGTCAGAGTCAACATAGTTCGGACGGGAACTGTGGGGGAAGGTTGCTCGCCAAGACAATCGCTGTCTTGTGCCTACATATCCTCAATCGGACGAGAGAGAGGAATCAGAGCAAATGTAGTTCGTGGGTACGACCACTGATGGGTAAGTGTTTTTTACGTGAGCGGAGAGCTCTTTTTTGAAAATGAAGTTTGAAACCCCACAATCCCGAAGGATAAAAAAGATTTGAATTTTTTTTGTGTTTTTTAGACAGAAGTGTTTTTTAAGTTAGTTCATAACTTGCATTGCACCAAATTCTAGGGCACATGGACGAATACTTAACGAATCGTCCTAAGACAGGACGCCCGCTAAGCACTCTAAAAAGATGAGAGGAAGCCCCTGATTTCTCACTCCCCACGCTTAAGGCTCGTGCGCAATACACTTTATCTTTATTAAGTGTTTTCAAGAAGTTTTGAGATGAGAAGAGAGAAGACCCAAAGGAAACTCTAAAGGGAAACTAAGAGTCCTAATGTTATCATGCATGGATGACCTATGGTTAGTGAGGCTTAGGAGAGACAACTACCTAAAACCTAATGCTAATCCTACTCCAAGCTTAATCAAAAATTAAGTTGGGCTAGGTAGCTCTAAAGGGAGAGAATCCAAGACTTAAACAAGTCTTGAGATCCATGGGAGGAAGAGAGTGAAAGAGAAGAATGAGAAAGAGAAGGAGAAGATGAGATACAATAAATGGCAGCAAGTACATCACATCATAAATGTCCAACTCAAATCATCAAAAATGTTTCAAAGATCAATGCAAAACAATTCAAGTAAGCATGCAAAGATAAACATGAAAAAAAAAGCAAGCATACTTGTATGGAATGCACAATTAAGCATACATGGACTTCATATCAAGATGAAATGAGAAAAATAAGATGAAGATGAAAACAAGTTAGAACCAAGATCATATTATCTTCAACAATTCACATGTACAAAAGGAAATCAAAGCATGAAACATTATGCACCAAAGAAAGCTACAAAAAGAGGACAAAGTTCCAACACTTAAGCATACTCAAACATGATCCATAAATGGAAAAACTTGGTCACAAGGGACCTCAACCAGGGGTAAACTTGATATCAAATGTACATACAAAGAATCAAGAAAAAACTCAAGCAAATAGGCATGGCAAGTCAACTTGTGTAAAGAGGTGTCAAGATATTGTCATGCATAAGTCATTTAAGTACAAATAAACAAACATATATCAAATGACACTTAAAAATTGTGAGATTAAAACTCAAATGACCTAAGTTAGAATCCAATCACATGTCAAAAGATCTCACAAAAATTCACAAGTTAAGTACCTCAAACAATTGAGCAAAGATCACATAGGAACAATGAACCAATATGCAAAGGAGAGGGACTAAAATGCAATATGTAAAGAGTTTTAAAATATGAGAAAAATATTTTTAGGAACCTCAACATGTCCTCTAACAGATGCAAAAAGAATGAGATGCAAATCATGTATAGATGATGAGAACAAAAATCAACAAGGCAAGGTATGCACAAATGAAGCAATCCACAAAGAAATTAAACAAACAATTAATTAAGATACACAAAATAAAATAAAAATGAAAAATAAAGTTTGTCAAAAATTTTATAAAACCCTAAATATGCTTCATGAATTTTTTGGGATTTTTGGATGCATTTAATTAATTTTAAAAATTAAAAATGGAAATGAAACAATTAAGAAAATAAAAAGAAAGAAATAAACTCAAGGGGGTTCAGATAACAGCCCAAACACGTTATAAAATGAGTTGGATCAAATAAGGGGGTGCAAGGAGTAAGCCCAATCCATAACAAAAAATCAGCGCAGCCAAACAAAAATAATGGACCCAGTCAAACATCTTGACTTCATACAAACCCTTGGATCAATCTCACGCGTAACAACAAGTCAACAAATCATACATCACGCCAGATGAAGGGCTCAGATTACGCATACATGATAAATAACATGGGGAGACACACAATCAACATGATCTGATTTAAATAGAAAACACGTGAGAGGCACATGTCAATTTTAATGCGCTGGCATGTTAACAACCACCAGATTCATCCAACGCATATAAATCAGTCAAACAATAAAAAATAAATCAAGATGAGTGATCCAGATCTATGGTACATGGTAGCAATCGTGGAATAGCACACACACACATTAAAATCAAAACGTGAAAATTAAATGAGGTGGCTGAACGTGGACCATCAGATCTGGACCACCAACGGTCCAGATTTCATCTTCTCCAATGAAACCTCCACCGCAGATCATTATGCACACAATAAAATCAAGTTCTATAATGGGGAAAAGTATGCTTACCTGAAAGTTGCAGAGCTCGAATTACACCAAGAACTCCTTCCAAAAGCTGCAGATCTTCCTCTTTTGAGCTCTATTTGCAAAATAAATGCAAATAGAGACTTGAATCTGGCTAGATCTAGGATTTTGAACTTGAACCCTCTTGAAATCAACTTGATGAAAACCTTGCTCAGAGCTTCAAATGATGGATGATTCTTGTTCTATGGAGTGTGCTGATCACAAATATGGGAAGAAATCTCACTGAAACCCTAGGAGAAAGGAGTTTCGAAGGAGAGAAAGTTTGGAGTGAAGAATGAATTCTGAGCAGAAAAGAGTGCATGACCTAGCTTTGTGCGTGTGAGTTAGCTTATATACACCTCATTAGACCTCTGATCATGATTAAAATTTGATTAATCCCTTGGTTAATGAGTTTGGATGGTTTATGCAAATTTGCACTTTGTGTTGTACCACTTGATTCACACGTGCATGGGCAAGCTTTTCATGATGAATCACTCACATTTCATTTGCTAATCACACCTGAATTGGATTTGGGCTTTGAAATGGTTTAATTTGTGAGATATGAATTAATTTGCACTTTGGTCATTTGAGAAATTCATGGGGTATATGGCACGAATTCACTTGATTCAAGGGTAAAAAATGGTCCTCATGAGGTGTAATTGAATGTTGTAATGTGACTTGAAGCATTTGAAGTGATTACAAGTACTTGCGGATGAAAATGCAAATGGCGGAAAATTGGTACATGTGGAAAACCTCAAAATGCACCTTGCCTTCTTTTGATCATAACTTGAGTTTCATAAATGATATGGAGACAATCTAGTACTTTTTGGAAATGGGAGAGAGAGATCTTCAACTTTCATGTTTGAGGAAAATTCATTTGAAGCCTCCTTGATGATGAAAAGTCAAGTTGAATTTGAAGCTTCTCATTATAGGTCATTTTCCAAATTTAGTAACTTTTGTACAAACCCTTGATTCTTGATAAATGGTATGAAACTTGACCCTTGAAGACCATATGAGGATGTGAGACCTTGAAAACCCTGAAGAGAACCTCAAAATTCCACAGTTGACTTCCCCTCTCACTGTTGACTTTTCTTGGTCTACAAGCAATTGATCCACTGAACATCTTTCACAATGAAACACTAGCCAAGTCTTTCCTCCATGAGTACTTGTAAGCATATAGAACCTCATGAGAATGTATTTGAACAAGCAAAACCCATCAAAAAACCTGTTGGAACCAAAACCCTAATTTGGTCCCTCTGGTTAGGAGGGAAAGATTCACTTGAAATCCTTTGCCATTCTTGACCTTGTGAAGATATGATGAACTCCTCAAATCACCTTGAGGCTTGAGACTCCTTTGAGATGAACCAAGTACCTTAATCCCATGCTAATAACCAATTCCATGCACAAATGCTAATGCAAGAAATGCAAAGAAACATAAGCCAGTTAGCTAAAAATAAGAAGGCAAATTTTGGGGTGTTACACCGATATTCCGTCATATCTTGTTTAAATCCAAGTTTTAGTTTACCTTTAGTTTCCCGTTTGCACCTTAATCTAAAAATCATCCGCCTTAGCTAAACATAGTAACAACCAGATAGCACTAGTTTGATTATCAGTCCCTGTGGGTTCGATATCTTTTAAAACTACGCGATTAGACTGTGCGCTTGCAGTTAGTAACCCCGATAGACTCATAAAGTTACGATCATATGCTAGGAGAGGAAGAGAGACTCAAGACTAAGAAATGCAAATGAGATGCGAATGCAAATGTGCATGAAATGCTAATGCAAGCCAAATGGTTTCAAGGAACTCAAAGGCAAGTTTGCAAACTTTTTGAAAGCTGAAGAGTTTTGCTTTAAACCCATGATCCTTTTTTTTTTACAAAGGAAAGAACATCTGAGTTTTTTGAAACCAAAGGGCTATCATGAATGAAAGGATATATGCACAAACGCACATATACAAATAATCACATATATACAGGCAAATAGAATGAGGGCCTAGGTTTGAAGATCACGAGCATGGAGCCATGGTCTACCCATCCCAAAAGGTGTGTACTATGGGTTTGTCATCTGTAGAACAGGGTTCTAAAAGTTCCCAGAGTCGACAACCCACCTTTCGGATATTATCGACTTCCCAATTACTCTGTAATTAATAATATTCTCAAGAGAGCCTCGTCTAAGTGTAGTATCGTGTGACAACTATTTTGGGAATAGACTCCCTCATAGTCACCGCACTACGCCCTAAGAAGGCCAAGTGGGGGTAAAGGTAACTATGGTCCTCAGTATCGATGACACCTAGGTCAAGAGTAGCACGTTTTGACGAATAGACTCGTTCAACATGACTAGACTCTCAAAAAGGGCCTAAACTGAGTGATGGTGTCGCAAGTCGACTTTTTCGGGAATCGACTCCCTCAAAGCCTCCTTGAATATACCATCGTCCTATCATAAGTGCTCTCAAGTCCGGGTTAGGAATTATCTCACCACTCAATAGTAGCACCCTGCACACAGAAGAACCTAAGCAGACAGTTATATATACAGATATGTACAATCAAGCAAGCAAAACATAAATAACATAAACACAACAAGGTGGGTTTAACCCTCTTATTTTATTGCTCCCCAGCAGAGTCGCCATTTCTGTTGCGGTGATAATCGGATAACAAGCTATTAGTTAACTTGCATCACATTTCTTTGAATTCACCACCGACTTTGATTTATCCAAAGGAAAGGTTCAAGATCGAAAAAACCTAAAGGGGGGAGATCTAAGGTTCGGGGGTTGGTTATACTAAGGGAAGGTATCAGCACCCTAAGTATCTATAGTACTCTACATGAACCTCTTGTTTAAGTTTGTGTTATGTTATGTTTGCTTGCTAAGATAAATCTGTTAAGGGTAAAGGTAAAGACCTAAGGGTATATACACTAAGTTTGTTCGCCAAGACAGCGCATCTTGTGCCTACGTATCTGACTAAAGAATCAGAGTAACCGTAGTTCACCTAACGAAGGGTGATTTTGAGGAACCATTGACAATGGCCAAAGTTCCCAAGGGGAAATGAGTATGAGCTTATCTTAGAGTTTGAAGAAACTCTCTAAGTCTAAGTTATGATGGGGAAAAAGTGAGTTCTCATGATGATGAGAGTCACATAGAGTTTATAAACTCTATCATATTGCTAAGTTATGATTCAATGGCTCTTATGAGGCCAAGAAAAGAGAAAATGCTCTTATGAGGCCAAGGTGGTGTGATTTGTTTATTGACTTATGAGTCAACTGAGGAGGACTTTACTTTGGAATGGGAGAACAAACAGTTTTATGAAAGAAGAAGCTTACAACGGATATTTACATGTAGATGTAACATTAAATGTCAAAGCATCCAAATGAAACAAAGGGTATAACATTATGCAAGGTTAGAACCAAACATATAAGACGTTATCTAAGTAAAATGAACAAAGATAACATGGCAAGAGAAAAAAAGAAGTGCAATAAAACCCTAAAAGGATATTTCCACTTCCATCATGAACAAGTACCTCCAAAAAAGTTGATTTTCATTAATTCCTTTTTACATTCAAAAAGTAGACTCATTAAGAAACATTTAGCAAAAAGAATGAGTGAAAGAGGATAAAAAATGGCTGAGTTATGGAATTTTGAAGTTAAAGTGTAAACCATAAAAATATACAAGACAACATGTGATAAAAATAATAGGAGAGGCCCCCATGGGTGTTGAACCCAGGACCTTGCGGTGCAGCTCCAAAAGTCTTACCAATCATGCCAATGAGCGCATGCTTAACAAATGTGCACAGCACTTCACTATATGTGGATAAAAATGTATTTGGAAAATTAAAATAAAAGGACTGGGGCGAGGAGGATTCGAACCCCAGTCCTAAGGGTCAAATGGGCGTCTGTATGTGTGTGTTTTCCACTAGGGTGGCTGTTACATCCGGTAACAAACGTGACTCCATAATCATTTAAGTCTTGGCAAGTGAGGAAATGAGTGCTAACAAGTTGCCACAATTTCATGAAGCATGATACGCAAAAAACTAAACTTGGCTGCCAACATCCAAAACTAATGAACCCAGAATTTCAACATAGCTAAGTACATACAAACAAGTTATCAACTCATTAACAATTCAACACAATGAATAACTTTACTTAAATAACAATAGCTTTCAAATTAAATCCACGAGAGAGAAACTAGATCATCCCCATTATACATATTGAATGAATAAAGGGAATGATACTGCCCTCGAAAATGCTTGAAACTAACCACAAGTGATCTTTGGGGAAAGATTATCATGCTCTATATTCATGGCCACTCATCATGGACAGAATAAGCTACCTAAACGTGGTGAGCATGGCCAAGTGTTGTTGACATGAGGGTAATCATTTAGAAGAGATTTCAAACAAGAATTTGGCAGACAAAGCAAGAGGAGCAAATGTACACTTCTGATTAGTTCCTAACCAAAACGTTTTCAAGATAACAACCAATGAAGTGGGTGTAAGACAAAACATCTTCATAGAAATACATCAGTGCAAGCAAAATAAAGAACATGTCATCTTGAATGTTGAAGCTCAACAATTAGCAGTTAATCCACACATGACAACAGAGAGATCCAAAATGACAGTTATGCATATAACAGATGGAGATACATAAACCAAAACCATGATCATGGCAAACCTTAAGTTAAATTTCTATGCCATTTAGGTTTAAGATTAGCATGGTATAGATGAGAGAACAAGTCAAACACATAAATTCATAATAGAAGTACATGGTCCTAATCTCAAACCTCTAAACACATGATCCTGCTTTATATGATGATTCACTGTCAGCCCAATCCTCACATTGTCCACACACCAAGAAACTCAGGATTTAACAAAATTGACATGAGGAGAAAACAACTTCAGGGATATTCAGTGCTAATGGATATGCTCTATTGATTAGAAGGCAAAAAGGGAAAAACCAAGCAGTTGATATGGCAATGTAAAGAATAGGGCATAGCATCAGAACTTTAAGAAATAAATAGTTCCATGTATCATTCTCACATGCTTAGATCAAATTGACTTAAAACAGGTAATGCACCAACAGTTTGAACAATACTTAGATATATAGCAGGCAATTAGATCAATAGTTAACACACATCCTACTTGAGTACTAAGAGCCTACACATATATTGGATGCACCAAGTATAGCATGATAGCAGCAGGCAGAGATTTCAAGAAGTTGATAGCTCATACATCAGTCACAAGTGCACAAATCACACTAGCTCAAAACAAATAGCATGGCATGATTAGAGATGCATCAAGAGTGTGCTCATACATTGTCATGGAAGGTGGCAGTTCAAGCACGTAGGATGATATCACAAAACAAACTCAAGGGAAAAACTGTAGGGCATGGTTATGACATAGTAACAAACATGAATTTCCCATTGCTAATAGCTCATACCTTAGTCTCACATACATAGGTCAGTTTGGTTCAAAAACAGTTGGTCATGACATAAGATCAAGATCCACCATATGCTCAATCAAATCAACTCAAGGGTGTACAACAAAATTAAATGGCCAACATGGTTTGGTATGTTTTAGACAGATAAACATGCTAACAGATTTGCATACACACCTTGAATGCACAGCTTAATAAGAAAGTTCATACTCACAACTTTACACACATCAAGGGGTACATACACACACAATTCAAACACAAAGCATATCATGTTTTTTGTAGGTACACAGTTTACTCATAGACAGTCAAGTCAAATGATTCCAACTTAAAATGAAGTGAACACAAAAACAAGACTCATGTGAAGTTGTATGTCAGAAAGGTGAAAGAACAAGTGAAAACACAAAGCATAACCAGTTGCATGACTTCAGTAAGTTAGCAGTTCAGGTATATCAACCTCAAGCACAAAAACCAACTTAGTTCAAAACACAGATCATGACATGTCAAAGTTTGTGTACATATCAGGATATGGATAAGCACATGAATAGATGCAAAAGGGAACTATTATAACAGACTGAGTAAAAACAACTTTCTTGCTCCAAGGTCAAAACTCCATAAACAAAACTATTGGATGCAAAGCATATGAGTTCTTATACACAAAACTGATTGAAAACCAAATGATGGCAGCAAGGACACAAATTTACAAAACAAACTTAGTTAATAATAGCAATAACATAAGTAAGCAGTTTCAAAAATCACCAAACAAACTCAAGTTATATGACTATGGAGTGAGTATCAACTGCCCTTACTCAAACCATGGCATCAAACCTTAACAAGGCAGTTACTTGGCCAATGACACCTGAGTTTTGGTAGTGTAACAAACAGGAGGAACCATATGAAACTATCTCACCACATCAACTGAAACCACCAAAATTATCTTACCTTCATAGGGCATATCATGACATAAGTGAAACATAAACTTACAAACACACTGTACTTACATTATGGCTAGGGGAAATAAATATGAACACACATTATATGAGCATTTAGCATAATGATATGATGATGCTTGACATATTACATGAGCAAGAATCTAGAGAATGAAAAAGGAATGTTACCAAGTGAAATATGTCCACTGCAACTTCAGATATGCACAAGCTTCTTTCTAGCTAAAACAACACAAAATCCCAAAGTAAAGCTTCCTCCTCCTTCTACTTTTGCAAGACTTCAACCTCAGATGTATTTAGAGTATTTTTGTGAAAGATGTTGGTGAGAAATGCAAGAACAAGGCCTGCTATTTATAGGGAAAGTATGAGGATTCAAGGTATGGTCATTTTGCCAAAAATGCCAACAATGCCCTTTCCTTTCGTGTGAAGTATCCATTTACAGAGCACAAATCTTCCAAGGATCTCTGAATACCTGAGCAAGAACTGTTGAGAAGTGATTGTTCCATAGCTCAAGGAATAAACAAATGTTTATTTGCTTTTGTAAAGTTTCTCTCTCCCTCCCACTTGCATAAACAAGACATCAATTCATATTTTAATGTAAATCACTTGGTATTTTCATGGAAAGGCTTGATTTAAGGTTAAATGTATCATTAAAACTCAGAAACAAGGAAAATTGGTGATTAGGGAGGTGTTTGAGTCAAAACTCAAAAGTTGGTTTCTTGAACTTTAAGGAATGGAACCTTCAACTTTAGATCTTCGAAAATCCTAGCTCACTCAATGGATGGAGGAGTTGTAGTACTTTTTGGAAAGCCCTCAATGTCCTCTACAACTTTTATGTCCAAAGGTTTTTGAGTTAAGGCTTGGAACTTTATAAAAAACTGGGTTGAAGTTGGTTGTTTATTAAGAGAAAACAAGCTGAAATTTCAGTAAGTCTTGGGTCGGTTTGGCTTCTAAGTCTCATAACTCACAAACCATGCATTTTTTGGAGAAAAGTCATATTTAACACTTTGAAGGTCTTGGAAAGAGCATCCATTTGGGCTTTGAGTCACTCAATTTGGATGTGTGGTTTGGAAGTTATGACCATTTCAAGTTGGCACAAGAGAGGAAAATTCCATATATGCAAAGTTTTATGAACAAAATCTTACTTCCTTTGCAAGAAACTTCTTGAAACTTGATCTCAAGCACTTTAAATCATCAATAAGACATGTTATGATGAGTTGAGGCATTGGCGGTTTCACTTGGATCAAAATCTCAAGGATTAGGGTTCAGTCAAAACCCTAATTTCAACTGTGAATGCACTGGGATAAACTCTTATGATCTTGCTTCTTCCTTCACATCTAAAGCTCATAGATGACCTTTACGGATGTTTACTAACTCATGGAGTCATGTCCTAGGGTTTGAGGTAACCTCTTGATGAAAATCAAGGCCAATGATCCATATGTCTTAACAGAAACCCTAATTTGGGGCAGGGTGAAACTGTGGCTCAAGTTACTCATGATGAGAGCCAAATGATCTTGAATTCTTGTTGAGTGAGACCTCTTGGATGTAGGTAAACTCAAATGGTTTATGAACCAAGCAAAACTTGACTTGACAAGACAAAAATCTTCAGTGATTTCTCAGGTTAAAACCCTAATTCCACACTTTAGTATGGTGATCCTTTGTTAACTTGACTTGATTCAAAATCTTGAGATCTTGGTTCCAAACAACTAGTGAGGTTTTATGATGATTGCATGAACCAAAGAATGCCTTAGGAGGCCTTGAATCTCTCTGTGAAAACCCTAATTTCAAACATAAGAGAAACAAGCTGTAAGATATGGGTTAGTTAAATAATCCACATATGATTGATCCTGAATGTCTATGCAAAATGTTATCTAAGAGGTAAAATTTGGGGTACAACAACATCCATCAACCTCTGGTAGGTGGCACCCGCGTTCTTTAGTATGAAAGGCATGACATTGTCGTAGTAATTTCCTTGGTTGGACATTAACTTCGTGTTTGGCGCATCCAAAGGATCCATCATTTTTTTTACTGTAGCTAGAATAAACCTCCATGAAGCTCAGGGTCTGGTAGCCTAGAGACCCATTAATCACCCTATTAATATTGGGTAGTGGGTATGGATCCTTAGGTCGGGCGAAGTTTAGGTCGGTGAAATTGACGCACATTCTCCATTTGTTAGATGACTTATAAACCAGGACCATGTTGGACAGGTCGAATACTTGACCTCAACTATGAAGTCTTCACTCTTTAACCTCTAAACCTCCCCATCGATCGCTGCTCATTTCTCCTCACCCATTTTGTGCTTTCTTTGAGGCACAGATTTCACAATAGATTCAATGGTAAGGCGATGGCATACCACTTTAGCGTTTACCCCTAACATGTTCGTGGGAGTACACGTGAACAAGTCGACATTCCTCCTCAGCAAGGTGACCAACTCCTTCTCTCCTGCTTTAAATAAGAAGGTTCCCAGTTTGATGATTTGAAAATCTCGTGGCTCAATCTGGACCTCTTTTAGGTCCTCTGCGGGACTTAGATTTTCATTCTCCGTCTTTATCCTAAGATCTAAATTTGATGCCATCATTCCCTGCACTCCTGGTAGTAGAGGGACAACAGCGGTCACCTCTGCTCTTCTTATTCCAAGACTACTCTTATAACATTCTTGGTTTGTTTCTTGGTCACCCTGAACTACCGCAATTCGCCCGTTGGGTAGGGGATACTTCATGCTCAGACTTAAGGTCGAGAAGGTGGCCCATAGTAGGTTAAGGGCAGGTCGCCCCATGATAATGTTGTATGACTAAGTTTCGTCTACTATGAGATATTTGACATTGATCATCTTCACGTTCGAGTCCAATTCAAACACCATTTTAAGCGTTATATGGCCCTTCATTTTCACGAGTTCGCGATTCCAACCAAGGAACCTTAAAATATCTAGTTGTCATATGGATCCAACTGGATTTTCTCAAATGTGTCCCATAATAGGATGTTTGTTGAGCTTACGAGGTCAATTAGTACATGCTTTATATCTGAATTGTCATACTTCATCGTTATGTCCATAGAGTCGTTGTTGTGAGGGTGAATGTCAGCGATGTCTCTATTTGAGAAGACAATTTTGGGTTCTGATTCCTTCTAAAAATTCTGTTCAGGGCTGACGAGTGTATTGTTCGACCCCATAACCTATTCAGCATACTTTTGGCGAAAAGATTTATATTTTCCCCCTCATGCAAACCCTCTAGTTATGGTGTTAATGGACACATGTGTGATGGAAAGTGTGGTGGCGACTTGTCCTCTTACCATGTTGAAGCAGGTGGCTGAGGCAGATGATGAATGAAAAATGGGTGTGGCCTAAGTCAATTTTACCGGAGTCCCGTAGTGGGCACCAATTGTACTTGTTAAACTAGTACAATTATAGACAACCTTTAACTGTGTAGGGTTGTCTGAAGGTTTTAGGGTTTTTGTGTATGGTAAGAACTTTCACACGTATGGTTGTGGAGAGCTCTTATGGGTATTTCTTATAGAATTTTGTGATCCCCTTCCCCTTCAGTAAATGGGGTATTTATCTGATACATTTTGGGCCTAGATCCGAGGTCTGAAGGAGCTGTTTACCCTAGCTTTGTGATTAGAAAATATGGCCAAGGGAGACTTTTTATCATTGAAATCATGTGGGAGAACTTTTCCCTCATTAACATTCTCTATTGGTTATTGTAGGACACATCACCAACCATATTTATCAAACAAATGGGTGATAGAACCAATTTAGGTGGGTCGAGGCCAACCTGGGTGACTTATCGAGTATTTAAGGCAACATTTGTCATTGCTTCGGGCACCATGTGACACTGCTTGAATGCTTGAACAACGCCAATGTGTCTTACTTGTCTTATTTCTTTATGTATTATCCTTTCGAATGCCTAATAACATTTAGCCAAATTTTCAATACAAATGAGTTTTAGATTTTACATTTTAAAAAGTTGTGTAAATTGACATGACTTTTGGATTTCTTTTTATTACTATTTGTTGCTAGATTTCAAAACTCCTCAAATGTTTTTATCAAATGTCATGAATGCACTTATATTGGTAAGTGTCAGACGTAATGAGACAAAAATTTTAAATATGTACGATTTTTCAACATTTTTTATCCTTTATGTGTCATTGGAGTAAGTTATTTGACAACATTTTGAATTACATTTTTATATTGTCACACTTTAACCTCTTCTATGTAGCATGTCTCTGAATACCTTATGTGTGCCCCCATTTTGCAATTTTTTTCTTCAAATTTCTACAAATAAGGTGTCTTTGTTCAACTTATTTCTAATGACATTTCTAAATCTTAAATTGGTCATCAAAGATATTTTAAGATATTTACTCAATTCTGATCAAGATGGAGCAAAATGAGCAATCTAAAGATCTCATGTATTTACCCCTTTCACCCTTAAACATCAAAGTTGAGTGGTTTTAGTCATCTCCAGTCTTCAGATTTTTTGAAGCATGTCGAATCATTTTTTCCAAATCATCCTATGAATTTTATCCTTACTTTCTAAGCTCCATATTTTTAACAAGTTAAACATTGTTTCCTTAAAATATTTGTAAATGCATCTAGGTCTATGCCTAATCATTTCAAAACACAAAACACTAATAAATTTACTATTAGGTCTTTATTAAGCAGTGGAATAAAATAAGGGATAATTTTAAAAGATGAATGGTATATATGATATCATTGTGCTAATTAGGGATGTTTTCAATACCGTTTGGGTGGTTTTAACGTTAAAAGTCAACTGAACCGTAAGAGAAAAAAACGTGTGGTGTGGTTTGGTTCGATCAGTTTTTAGAAATAAAACCAAATTAAATGAATAGGATTTAGTTTGGTTCGGTTGGTTCGATTTTTTACAAAAAAAAAAATTATTCAGCCATATATACACATATAGATGACAACATAACTTTGTATTTAGTCATTTATACACTACCAAATAACAACAAAACTCATCATATTTGGACAACTTCTCATTTAATATGTACAATTTCGATTAGACAAAAGTGGAATATTATTCATAAAACAATAGCATAAAACAATGTCAAAAACACTATAATGAAACAAAAAAATAGAGGAGATGAAAGATTACTGAAATGAAAAAGAAGAAACAGAAGAAAAGAGAGATTAGAGAATAAGAGGTACGATAAAAACGAAATTGTAAGAGAGAATAGTAGCATAAAAATGAGAAGGTGAAAAAGAAAGAATATAAGACAGTAGAGATTAGAGAAGAAAATGAAAATTGTATGTGGCAAAGAAGGCATGATACTGTTAGGAGAGATTTGAGAATGCTAAAACTGAAACCCTAAGTGTGATGAAGAGAAAATTGTTTGTAATCGTAAAGTTATCGAATAATAGGTTTAGGTTTGGGCTTGATGTGAGTTAAGTGTATTTTGGAGTGTAACATAATGCAGTTTGATTCAGTTTGGTCTGGTTTTCCAAATACAAACCGCAAGCCGAACCAAACCGCGCGCTTTTGTTAAAATATGGTCCAAACACATCTGAACCAAATGAGGTTTTTTGCGGTTTTCGATTTCGTTTAGTTTTTTATCGTGAAGTCTGAACAGATCTTGAAATGGGCCAAGAAGAACGTATATGATGCTGGGTACGTGAGATGAGGAGGGGGGTGTACCTGCAAGACACTCCGATGCTAAAGTAAGAATCAGAAGAGAGAAAGGCAAGTACAAAAGTATGAGTTTCTTAGGATGATTTTTGGATCCCTAACCCTCTCATTCGAGAGGGTTTTTATAATGCCCCCAGCGCATGGCCAACGGTCCCTATTTTCGGGGCGGAGTAACTGTTTCCTGAAGAATAAGTAACTGCCAAAAACTAGCCGTTATGGCAGGCAGAGGTGCCCAAAACTAGCTGTTACCATGGGAAAAGGCGTAGTTCCGGGCACAAACATCATGACCGTTCTTGGATAATGGAGTCGTGCGTAACAGACAGGAATGTCGGGGAGGAGCAAATGACCTTGAGATTCATCTGTTCGTATGTGCTCGGTAGAGGGGCAGAAAGGTAAATGTTGCCCCACCTCATCTGGACTTAGGCAATTGGGCTGTTCTGGGAGTAGAAGTGGATTGGGCCATGCCTAGCCATTGGTCCAGTCCAGAACAGGAGCCCCCAAGTCGTTGCTCCCGAGCATGGGAGTGATGACTTAAGGATAGCTCGCAGCCCCGGGGACCTCTGAAGGGGTTGTCGTTTGTCGATGAGACAGAATTGTCCTTGGATTCCCGGGGATCCAAGTGCCCGCGGGATATGGAATGTTGTTCAGGCTGCCCGATATGTGGGGAGACCAACACTTGAGGTATTCTGAAGAGACGTGACGCCACGTGTGCCTCAAGTCTTGTGCATCATTAACTGCGTCATGATGGCTAGGATAGGGTCATGATGATGCCCCTAGCCATGCGTGCTCGTGCACGTGCTTTCAGATTGTATATATAGGGAGGAGAGTTGCTCATTTGCGTTTTCTCTTTTCTCTCCTTCGTTCTTCTCAGAGCTCTCAGTTCGTCACCGCCGTCAACCTCCGCGTCAGCCGCCGTACATAGCTTCGAGCAAGCTCTTCGGACCTCCACACTTTCTTCGACCACGTAAGTTACCTATTTTCCTCTTCATTTCTAGCTTTTTCATTTCTGTTTAGTTAGAATGCATATGGCTAGGTTGAACTTTAGGTAGGACTGTCGTGTTTTTTGGCGTCTGTTGGTGGTAGACGGTGGCTTGGCCATCTTCTACTACTGATATGGTCACCGGAGCTTCCTAGAGACTGTAGACTTAGGTCATTTCGGGCGCTGTTGCAATGATGGCGCATGCGTACTGGTGAAACTACACAGTTTTCTGGTGTTCTGGTAGACTTTCTGATGAACATATGAGTTTTTCGGTGGAGCTTCAAACGGAAACTGGGTAGTAGGTCGGGGATATTCCTCGTAAGCGCGGGAGGGGTTGCCCCGGGCATCTCCTCGCGCGAGACTCTTGTGTTATTTGATTTAGGGATTAGGTCGGGGACACCGTCCTCGGCCCTTTGCGCGCCCTTTCACTTGACTAGCGGTGGAAGGGAGAATTTGATTTTGCAGTCGAATTCACTTTTGTCCTCTGCTTTTCAGGTATTCGAGATGGTGCACGAGCCCGAGCAAGAGATTCTCATAGACTCGTCCGAGGAGAGCTCCTCGGAGAGTAGCGATACTGAGGTTTCAAATGCCCCCAGCGAAGTTGAGGAGGATCCTGAGCAAGATTCCGCGGAGGAATTAACTGTAGCAGAGCCTGCCGAGCACGCGTCCACTTTCGCGTCCTATACCGGGGATGTCTTTATAGACGTAGGGCCAAAGGGGGAGTGAAAGATACACTTCCCCAATTAAGACGACCGTATATGCTCAGACTACGGGGAGAGGTTCCCAATGTGTGAACATGCTTTCAAGGAAATAGGGTTGAGGCTGCCCTTTACTGACTTCCAGCAATCCATCTTCGTTCATCTGGATTTAGCCCCGTCGCAACTGCATCCGAATTTGTTGGCATTTATCCGCGGCTTTGAGCAAACTTGCGAGTTCCTGAAGATAAGAGCTACGAAGCCTTTGTTCTTCACCATCTTTCACCTCCAAAGGCAGGACTCGGGGAAGAGGTATGGCTGGGTTTCGCTGAAGCAACCAAGAAAACTATTTAAGCCTTTCTCTGAGTTTATCCGGACCTTCTAAGGGAGGTTCTATATCATCGAACCTGTTTCAGAGAAGGCCCAAGATACCACGTATGCCTGGGCAGTGTCAACAGACGTGGAGGGCAAGGATATGTATGACGAGGAAGGGAAATTGCTGGCAGACAGGGTGTTCAAGTTCCCTTTTTGTTGGAGTGGGAGCCACTTTACACGGGGCACTGGCCATTATCTTGCCCAGCCGGATATGCTGGACGAGCAAGACATAGCCGGTTACGAGGCGTTGGTCAATTACGTTAACTCCTTTAGGCTAGCGGAGTGTTGGACGAAGAAGGGGAACCCGATATTTGAGGATGATGGAGGGTAGAGAGTGGAGTATCGTTACATCAATACGAAGGCGCTTCTGGAGTGCAAGACCCCTGCGGATGCTTTTAAGCTACTTGGTAGTTTTGGCTTTTCTAGTTTGTCCAAAATATGACTTCCTCGGTGGCTAACATGTTTGTTATGTTTTTGCAGGTGAGATGCCTTCTGCCCACAAGAGGATGGTGAAGAATGCCCTGGCGAGGGGCAAAGCTGGTGCGGCCACCTCAAAGTCTCGATTTACACAGTGAGTGCCTCCTCCCCAACCTGCTGCGGGGAGTTCTTCTCCCGTTCCTTCACCTTCCCAGGGATCTCTAGTGTCCGGGGCTTCGAGGTTCAAGCAGAGCAGAGCTAATGAGTTGGTTGACCTCAGTCGGACGGCTGAGAAGGGCAAGTTTGAACTTCCCCCATGCCTTCACGACAAGAAGTTTTTCGAGGGGACGTCCCTGGTGGTTCCTCGGGCAGAGTCACTCAAGCTTGAAGGTATGGACCGTCCAAGCAAGAGGGCCATGCTAGCGCAGGATGCATCCGCGTTGGTCCGGGTCCTGGAGATGGCAGCGGTGTATGCTGAGGGAGATTCCTCCTCTGAGTCTGAACTTAAGAAGGCCCAGGCGACCATAGCATCCCTGGAGGAGATGGTGAAGAAGGCTAAAGAGGAGGCCAAGGCTGCCAACGACGCGGGGAAGAAATTGGACGAGGAGGCCGTCAGCCTGAGAAGGGAGAACGATACTCCGGTTGCGGAAAAGAAAGCTGCTGAGGATCTGGTCGAACAGGTGAGGGCTGCGGCGGCCCCAACCGGAGATGATCCTGAGGGGGTGAGGGCGTTGAACACTAGGGCCGAGCTTGTTACTCGTCTTCTACGGGCAGAGGACAATGTTATTGCCATTGGGGAAGAGTCGTTTAACAACGTCGTGGCCCAACTCCGGCTGGTGAATCCAGAGGTCCAGATATCCACAGAAGGTACTAACTTCCTGGGCCATGTAGAGAATGGCAAGATAGTTGCTCCGGACTTCTTTAACATTGGTGATGAGCACGCCCTACTTTTGAACGAGGAGACCCAGCAGCCTGAGCCTAACCTGGAGCCGCCTGATCAGATGGAGGAGTGATCTCTTTTTGTTTTGTTGTAATGTATTTGGCCTGCGTGCCATTCTTGATGTAATTTTATTTTGTTCGGTAGGGGCGTTGCCCCTTTGCCTTGTAATATGCACACTCGTGGTCTTTGTGCCCACTTTAATTAAATGTATGTATCCGGGCATCGGTGCTAGTTTTGTATGTTGTATATTCGCGCATGGCTTTCTTTGATTATTTTTGCTAAGTGTTATATCTTTGCTTGATACATGTGTGTGCCCGTAGTAGGGGTCACCTTGATTTGTTTAACTTTTTCGGGGAATTGCTCGACTTAGATGTGTTCGGCAGTGAGGGGGAATGGTCGAACAGCCTGGAGAATTTCCGGGAATGATAACGGAGCTCAGGTCGCGTTAGAGGCCTGAGTTCGCGACGTGAACCTCCCATCGTGGCTAGGTGTTCTGCATGTCATGGTACTTTGAGGACGGCGGGCTCGGTTGAGGAACCGCTGTCGGGCAGAGGCCTAGCTCGATCCTGAGCGGGGTCCTGCCTTGGGTGGCATGCGACGCTTGTATCTTGGCGCGCATCGTAGTTGGGATGTTATGTTTGTTGCTTTGACGAAGCAAATCGATAGTTTGGGCCTTAGCTATAGTATTGTTTTAGCTTTTCGGCGTTCCATGGTCGAGCAAGTTCTTCCCCGTTCAGGTGTTCTAGGTAGTAGGCCACATTCTCTGTCTTTGCTCGGACACGATAGGGTCCTTCCCAGTTAGCAGCGAGTTTGCCCTCACGAGAGTCCTTGTGGTTCCTTCTCAAGACAAGGCTGCCCACTTGGAATTCTCGTCGTATCACTTTGGCGTTATGCCTGATTGCGATTTTTTGCTTTAACGAGGCTTCGCGGAGAGCTGCCCTTGATCGGACCTCTTCGACGAGGTTAAGCTCCTCCCTTAGTGCCTCGTCATTCATTTCCTCATCCAGGGGTGACTCAGTCCGCCTGGATGGTACGTGTATTTCGATGGGGATTACTGCCTTAGTCCCGTAGGCCAGGGAGAAGGGAGGTTCCCTGGTCGAAGAGTGTGGAGTTTTGTAGTATACCCATAGGACGTTGTGCAGCTCCTCGACCCAAGCTTTATTCGTTTCATCTAGCCTTCGTTTGAGGCCTCGAAGGATTACTCGATTTGTTGCTTCGGCTTGCCCGTTAGTCTGGGGGTGTTCGACGGATGCGAAGTGTTGTTTCGTGCCCAGTTGAGCGATGAAATCTTGGAACTTCCTGTCTGTGAACTGTGTTCCATTGTCCGTGACTATCGCTTGGGGGATGCCGAAGCGTGCGAGGATGTTTCATTTGTAGAAACGAAGTATGTTAAGGGATGTTATTTTGGCTAGAGCCTCCACTTTAATCCATTTTGTGAAGTAATCAACGCCTACTATTAAGTATTTATTCTGGTTTGATCCTACTATGAATGGCCCTAGGATGTCCAGGCCCCACCAGGCAAATGGCTATGGGGAGGACATAGCTTTGAGCTCGTTAGGTGGATCTAGGTGCATGTCCCCGTGCCGTTGGCATTTGTCGCATTTCTTCACGTGCTCTTTAGCGTCCTGCTGCATGGTTGGCCATTAGTACCCTGCTCGAAAGGCCTTCCGGGCAATGGATCTCCCCTCGAGATATTGGGCATTGATTCCTTTGTGGATTTCGCGCAGGACGTCGGCGACCATCTCTTCCTCGACGCATTTGAGCAATGGGATGGAGAACCTTCACCTGTAGAGTTTATCTTCGACCAGGACGTAGGAACAGGCCCTGCGTCTGACTGTGCTGGCTTCTTTGGGGTTGGACAGAAGTTCGTCCCTAGCGAGGTAGTTGTAAAAGGGGGTCATCCAACAGTTGCTGTCGCCGATTACCTGTACGTCGAGGGTCGGAGATGTCTTTTCGATACTGGGTTGAGGAAGCACCTCCTGGATGACGAACTTGTTTCCGCCCTTTTTCTTTGTGATCGCTAGTTTAGATAACACGTCTTCTCTGACGTTATGTTCACGGGGAACATACTTCACTTCTACTGCAGCGAACTTCGTCATCTTTTCTTTGACCAAGGCTAAGTACTCGGACAGGTTGTCATTTTCGGCCTGGTATTCTCCTCGAACTTGAAGGGCCACGAGTTGCGAATTTGTGCAGATGACGACCTCTTCTGGCCCTAGATCTTCGGTCAGGCACATGCCGGCGAGGAAGGCCTCGTATTCAGCCTAGTCATTAGACGTGGGGAAAGATAAGGTGAGTGATACCTCTACGATGATTCAATCGTCGTTCTCCAAGATGATGCATGCCCCGCTCCCCGCTGAGCTGGATGCTCCGTCTACGAAAATGGTCCACTTGCGTGCCCTGCGGGTAGGGGAATCTGCGAACGTCATCTCTGCGACGAAGTCAGCCAAAGCCCGAGCTTTGAGGGCTTTCCTTCTTTCATAATGAATGTCGAATTCGGACATCTCTAACGACTATTTGAGCATTCTGCCGCTTATATATGGTCGCCTCAGCAGTTGCTTTACGGGTTGATCTGTCCGGACCACGATCGTGTGGGCCAGAAAGTAGTGCCTCATTCTTCTCGCAGCGTTCATGAGGGCCAGCGCTACCTTCTCTATCTACTGGTATCTCAGCTCTGGTCCCTATAATGCTTTGCTGGTGAAATATATGGGCTTCTTCCCGTCGGGTGTCTCACGGATAAGGGTGGCGCTTACGGCCTCGGTTGCCATGGCGAGATATAGATACAGAGTTTCGCCGTTGTCTGGTTGATAGAGGACTGGTGGCTCTGACAGTGCCTATTTTAGATGGAGGAGAGCCTGGTCGCATTCTTCCGTCCATTCAAACGCTGCCTCCTTGCGGAGGAGTTTGAAGAAGGGCAGGGCATTCTGGGCAGACTTGGCCGCGAAACGAGACAATGACGTGAGCATCCCGTTGAGAGACTGGATGGATTTCTTTGAGTTGGGCGTTGGAAATTCAGAGAATGCCCTGCACTTGTCGGGGTTGGCCTCGATTCCTCGCTCTATCAGTTAGAAGCCGAGGAACTTGCCCGCCCGAACTCTTAATGTGCACTTTTCTTGGTTGAAACGCATCCGGTATTTCCTGGCCTGTTCGAATACTTTTCTTAAATGGGTCGTGTGATCGGTTTCCTCATGGGATTTCACGGTCATATCATCCATATAGACTTTGAGCATGTCGCCTATTTCTCCCCGGAAGACCTTGTTCATCATCCTATGGTAAGTCGCGCTGGCTTTCTTCAGGACGAAGGGCATTACATTGTAGTAATACTTGCCCGATTCGGTCATGAAGGCCGTGTATTTTTTATCGCTCATCACCATTGGTATTTGATTATAGCCCGAATAGGCGTCCATGAATGATAATAGTTTAAAACCAGCATAGTTATCAACAAGCTTATCAATATTGGGGAGGGGGTAGGCATCTTTTGGGCATGCCTTATTAAGATCAGTATAATCAACACACATGCGCCACTTTCCATTACATTTTTTCACGGGTACAACGTTGGACAGCCAAGTGATGTACTTGGCTTCCGAGATAAATTTTGCCTCGAGGAGGTCATTTACAGCTTGTTCTGTAGCCTCCATTTTCTCCGGAGACTGCTTTCTCCTATGTTGTGCTACTGCTTTGACGGCGGGGTCAACCGTGAGTTGATGGCAGACGACAGCAGGATCTAAGCTGGGCATCTCCGCGGAACTCTAGGCGAACAAGTCTACGTTCTCTCGAAGGCAAGCTTTGAGTTGTTTCCTCGCGATGTCGGGGAGGCCGGTCCCTATCTTTACTCCTCGCTGAGGATCGTCGCCGAGCAGGACGAGCTCGAAGTCGCCATCTGGGATTGGGTGCATCGGATGGGAGTTATTGCTGGTCAAGGCGGATAACCTGCTCGGGCCAACCTGGTCCTCCTTCTGGTTATCTTCGGTGAAGTGGATGTCGAGGTCGACGGATTCGACGTGTGGCAGTGGCTTGGCTTCCTCTGAGCTGTTGGGCAAGGCTGGCTTGCTGGACGTCTTTGGCTTGGAAGCGATGGCGTTGAGTCCCTTGGTGGCCACTTCAACGCATCGTCGTGCATCTTTGATGTCCCTGTGTAATGTAGCGACCATACCCTTCGAAATGTAGTACTTCATTTTGAGATGGATGGTTGATGGCACAGCTACCAGCTCAGCCAAAGTTGACCGTCCGAATATGCACTGATAGAGGGACGGGTAGTCAATTACCAGGAACTGAACTTTAATGGATCTGACTGTCTCCGCAGATCCAAAGGTCACGATCAACTCGACGTACCCCCAGGGTTTCGTGACCGACCCATAGAAACCCTGGAGGTCGGAACCCACGTAGAGAGTGAGGTGCGATTCGTCCAGCTGGAGATTTGAGAACAGTTGTGAGTACATAATGTCGACCGAGCTGCCTTGGTTGACTAAAATCCTGCGAACATCAAAATTTTCCATCTGGGCTCGAACGAGCAGTGGGATACTTGAGTTTTGGGACCCCCCGAGGAGCTCTCCCGGTAGAAGGAGATGGGGACTGATCGCTTCTGGGCCTTATCGAGCATTGTCACCTTGGTGAAGCTCATGTTGATCAGGTGCTCGAACTTTCTCTTTACGGAGCCCACTATGACTTTGTTGAAGCCCCCTCCAGAGATGACCATTGCGGAGGGGAAAGTTTCCCATGGGCTATGGGCTGCGAAATACGCCGGAACGCTGAGCTCATCTGGAACGTAGAAATCCTCCAGTCGTGATATACTCATGGCGACTTGGAGAATGGTTTCTTCCGAGGAAGGCACTTCTTCCTCTACTTTCTTTGACTCCTAGGCGTCTTGCCGGGGAGTGTCTTTCTTCTTCGTAAACTGCTTCAGGTGGCCGTCCCTGATCAGTATTTCTATGGCATCCTTCAAGTGGATGCAATCTTCAGTGGTGTGGCCGTGACTCTTATGGAAACGGCAATATTTTGATTTATCGGCGTTGGGCTTGGCCGGAACCTGCTTGGGGAACCGAACTCCCACCTGTTTAAACTCTGAGTTAGCACATTCGGAGAGAATCTTTTCTCTGGAGACAGTCAGGGGGGTGTAATCGTGGAACCGGCGGGAGGGCCCCTTGTTGTCCCGGGACTCCCGGGGACGATCTTCGCGCCTTCTCTCCCCTCGACTCCGATCGAGGGTTCGTCTCCTTTTGAGGCCCGGGCATTTTCCTGATGGCGTGAGGCTCGGGCGTAGCTGGCCGCTTCCTTTTCTTCGTATTGAATATACGCCTGTGCCTTGAGGAGGAAGGTGTCCAGGCTCCTTGGAGGTGCAAGGCCAACAACTTTAGAAAATTCTGAATGCGGGAGAAGTCCTCATTCGAGCAGAAATTTCTTCATGTCGTCGGTAGTGGGGACTTGCACAACTTCTTTATTAAACCTCTCAATATATACCCGGAGAGGCTCATCTTTTCCTTGAATTATAACCTCAAGGGAGGCTTCAGTCTTTGGATGGCGGCGTGACGCCGTAAAGTGCCTGGAAAACATCCTGCCCAGCTGCTTCCACGAGGTGATTGACTCCTCGGGCAGCTGTTTGTACCAGGTCATTGCCCTTTTCTGGAGCGTGGTCGAGAACAGACGGCATTTGATGGTGCCCCGGACGCCACGGTAGTCTAATAGCGCATCAAAGTTCTCGATGTGCTCATTTGAGTTAGTCGTTCCGTCGTAAGTGCCTAAAGATGAGGTTTTTTTCCAAGCCTTTGGGGAGGCGTGTAGCCAATATCTCCTGAGACAATGGGCAGTGGGGCTCATCGTCGCTGCTGGAACTGGTCTGGGAAGGGGAGCGGATGTTTACCTCGTAACGGCGACTTCTACGAGGTGATGGTGTACGTTCCCGACCCTTTAGTCTGACCGGGGGAGAACGTTGATCTCTCCGGGTTCTCTTGTGTCCCGGGGAATGTTGGTCGCGCAGGGAAACGTGATCACGCTTCCGAACGGCATGGGACTCTAGTTCTTGGCGCACCCGACGATCAGCTTCCCGCCGGGGTTGTGGACTCTTGGATTATAGTCGATCCTTCCTCGGATGAGGGGATCTCGGACGGGCAGATTCTTCCAACGCCCCAATCCTCTCGTTTTGTTGGAGGATCAAGACGTTGGTCTTGTTGATTGCTTCAAGGAGGGCCACCACGGCAGGGTCGGCGTTGGGTGGAGCTGGAATGGGCTGGAGGGCTAGCAAGGGCTGGTCGTCAACACGATCAGCATGAGTGGGGGAGGGAGACGCGGTAGCTCCGTATCTCAGATGACGGGCGTCTCCTCCGAGGAGGAATGTAGGTCTATCAACATCAGTTTTGTTGATGGGGAGAACAGAAAGATTGTGACCACCTTAGACGTGATCTTGGGAAGCCATGATCGTAATCTTGGACAGAGAATGTGTTTTAGTCTTTGAATCTGAGGTGGATGTTAAGACGGGGAAAACAAGATTCCTACAGACGGCGCCACTGATCATGAATGCTGATCAGACCCTAAAATGGGCCAAGAAGAATGTCTGTGATGCTGGGTGCATGAGATGAGGATGGGGGTATGTTTGCCTCGAAAATGTGCAAACAACTGCGGGTCTCCTAATTTATAAAAATTAGTTTACTTACAGGATCGACCATACAAATCCTACGACAATGTGCTTTAAGAGTTTCGACAACATGTATAAAAATCAAACCTTTTAGTTATTATTTTCATCATCGTTCTCATGAAATAATATGACTTGGGTAAAAATGATAAAATTTTGTTCTTAAAAGAAATAACGAAAACGTAATCAAAGCGCAGGAATGAAATTGCAGAAATGTAAAATAAATTGCAAATAAATAACTTAAAACTTCATTGAAATGTAAAGAATGGAACTGGTGTTTTTCCAAACGTAGATTTTCTGAATGATAACTCTTTTCTCTCACACGGGTACTTTGAGTATTTCTGAGTAACTTGTACAAATTTTGAATACACACCCGGAAATCTAACACTACGACTCCCTATTTATATACAGTCGAAATAACCGTCAACAACGATCATTTCACCTAATGAAGACAAATGGCATTCAGCATGCCTTCGCCCCTTAGATGCATTCCACGCGTCTTCCTTTCAAAATCAAAATTCCCTCCTTTATTTGAATTTCAAACCTTCGCATCGGACGACACTTCCTAGTCTTCGGTCGAAAACTCTTCCAAACTCTTAGAAATATTTCTAAGTTTTTAAGTCTTCTCTTCTCAGTAGAAAAATGGCCTTCAACTAGATCTTCTTATAGTCATGTCCCTGTCAAAACCTCATAAATACTTCAAATCTTTTCTCTCTTAGGAGAGAATCTTATCCCAACATTAGGCGTCGAAATTAGGAGCCAACAAATTGCCCCCCAAAAAATGCATATTTCGACAAAGGAGAAAAAAAATTTATTGACAAACATAATTCGACGCCTTGACTAATTCGACGAAACGTTTGTTCATATGACTTGACATTCTGTGACGTCAGAATCATCATTACACTTTTTCTGAAACGTCTTTTCAGCCCACGTTCTGAAATCTTTTTAATCATCACGATCCTAGTCCCTAGGAGATTGTGGGTAGAAAAATAACTGCCACCATCCAATCAGTCCATTCCTGGCTAACACATGTCCACGATTTCTTTTCATTAAATGGAAACCTCTTTGAATAGTAACCGCTTCAGTTTCCTTTTTACCACTTATAAATAAGTGAAAGCTTTCCTCAATTCACTTTTCCTGTTTCTCTTTCCTAAACAAAAACTTACTTCAACGCCACTTCATCTTCTTTATTTCCTCTCTGAACTTTTCTACGAACAACCATGTCCTCTTCCACAGCTCCTCAAGGAACCAACACCAAGAACAAAGATTCTCAAAAATCCAAATGTTTACCACCTGTTCACAAGATCCTTGGTCCAAGCGTTGTGGGGAATCAACAATACGTGCCAGAACCTCCCAATGAAGAAGAGAAAAGACACATTTATCAATCACAGGTATTAATCCCCATCCTCATTTCTAGTAAATCCCATGCAATCTTAGGACCTTTGCCTGATTTAAAGTTAGATCCTTTAAAAGTAAAGGAATTTTTTCCAACTTATCATCGTTATAAGCCAATAGCTAATGGAGTTAGGCCTAGGACCGAGCAAGAAATAGCCATAGATGAAAAATCTAAGGTAGATGGTCAAGGGTCACCCTCCTTTAGGGATTTCATAAACCTAGAGTATATGAACAACTTTAGGATTTTTAGGTCTTGCCCCCTGTCGAAAGACCCATCCGACTACTTATCTTGGCTAACAAAAATAGAAGCAGCCAAAATCCGAGGCTTGGAAAACTATGGGCATTTTCGACCTTATCCAGTTGTCGAAAGTAGGACCTGGATATTGTCCATCTATGCTTTTGGCTTCCCTTTACTTTTGGTACAGTACCTATAACAATTTTCACCTTCCTTGTGGAATGATCACCCCCACCCTCTTCGACATAGCTGCCATAACTGGTCTTAGCCCTCTTGGGGTGGATTATGATCCCAACCTCTTAGCTGACGATTCCATAGGTTTTGACACCAATAAGGCTACCTTTACCTCCTACATCGCGAACTATCATGACAAGGCAACTACTGAAGTCTCTAACCAAGAGCATGTGGCCTTCCTGGCTCTCTGGCTGTCGAGTTACGTCTTCTGCTCCAGATCTCTCTAGGTGGCGAAAAGATACATTACTATGGCGAATCAACCCCATGTCGGACACAAACTATGCCTTAGTGAAATTATCTTAGCCAATCTGTATGAATCCCTTGGTGAAGGAGTTACTTTAATGAAAAATATTACGGATAATGGAAATCTTCTGTTGTCGGGACCATTCTAGCTCCTGCAACTGTGGCTAAATGCCACATTCGAAGCTTCTCTTTCCAATAAAAACCCTGTGGACGAAGCTGCTCTAAAGGTTAGAAGGGTCGAAGGAACTAGGCTGGCATTGCTGACGCCCAATGATGAAGGTCTGAGCCTCCAGTAAACATTCACTGGCTATGTTATGATGTTTGTTAAACGTCATAACTTTACTTCTAATATGGCCCCTTTTGTAAACATAAAAATTGGACCAGAATGGTTTACCAGGAAGTTCCCCCTAGAGTCGAATGCACAAGAGGCAGAATTTCTCAATGTCTGGGAATCTTTTATAACCCCCAGGCTTTTAGCCTCCAAGATCAACCCATCTAAGCTAAAAATCTCGCTTGTCAACTACCAACCCAATCTGGTGTCTCGACAGTTTGGATTAATTCAAATAAAACCCAAACCTCTTTTTTCAAAGAAAGGTTCTCTGATACGTTACAACATGACCTATAGCGAAGCTTAGTGTACCAAACTGCTGGCTAAATACTCCAACTTGGTCGAAATTCAACTGGTGCCTTTCAAACCCAGCTTCCTCTGTACCAAAGAGTTCGATGACTGGTGGAGGGATTACTATAATTCATAATTCTTCGACGTGCCTTCTTTTACTATTCAACTGACCAGAGCTTTCGCCATTGTACAGGACAAATCAAAGAAAGGTACTTCAAGGCACATCAAAGAAATCCAAGCATTCCAGAAGTACTTTGAAACTGCCTATAGACCCAACGAACTTAGTCGAACCGTAAGCGAAGCAGCCTTTACTTTGAAAGAAAAATTTACAAGGAAACTGGATAAGTTAAAACTACCTTCATACGTTCAACCAGATCAACGTTATAAGTTAGCTTTTAATCTCTATCCACCAAGGTTCCCTCCTCTACCGTCTACTAACTTTGGTGTGGCTCTTAGCCCTCCATTTCCAGACTAGTTCATTTGTGGGAATTCTATGAAAAACCTTCGCCAAGACTACCAAAAACGGGCTAAGCGAGTGGTTCCGACTAAGTACACCTTGGACAATTTCAAAGGCCACCTTCATATTGGCATAGAACACGTTCGTGTGGAATCTCCTATATATGAAGGTGTGGAATGGGAAGATATTCGACACTAATTCCTTCTGTTTATATATGTTTTATTCTTCTTAGCTCATATTTTAACTTTTCCTCTTTTCTCTTTTCTTAGCTGTAAAAATTCCTACTAAGAAATTGGCTACTGTCGAAGGGTCAACAGCAGAAGACGAAGAAGACCAAAAGGACACAACCAGGAAACCCATGGCGAAGGTATGGTCTTTCTTTTTCCCTAATTGTTACATTTTATTATTATTTTTTATTCTCGCCATCTAAAATGTATTAGCGAAATCTTTTTTTTGCAGGGAAGTCGGAAACCTCCTTCGACACCAAAGAAAAGAAAAGAAGTGGAACCTGATATTCATGTTATTGAATCTGACGATGGTGAAAATTTGCCTGACCAAATTAATCTTTTGAAGAAAAAGAAGAAACCGTCAAAAATTCAACAATCCAAACCTTCTGCTTCCAGAGCATTGGAAAGGACATCTGATAAAAATCCTGTAGAATAAACCACTCCAGCCCCAGCAGAAAGTAAAAATTCTAGTCTCAAGACTAAAATTCCAAAGGTATGTTCGAATTTCGACATTTACAACCACTTTCACTTATAATAAAATTTTGACTTATTAACCTTTCAGGTTATTGTTGACACTTATGGACATCCTCTTGTCCAAGTTCTTCCCAAAACAAGCAGCGATCCAACTTACAAACCAACAAGCCTCTCCAAGCCTTCCCCAAAGGATTCAACCAAAGATTCTGCTACTAAAGTGAATCAGCCCACCAATGCTCCTGAGAAACTTCCCAAGATCCACACCACAAACCCATCTCCTGAAGTGATCGAAGAGAAAGCTGGTCCTGAGGAAGATATTTAGTTGATGTTGATGGGGACACTGTGATGCCCAATGCAGAACTCGCCATGGAAGAAGATCCTGAAGACAACTCCCCAATCAACCCAAAAGATGATAATGAAGAAAAGGATGGGGATGTTGAAGCTGATGGCGAAAAGGAAGAAGAAGAAGATGGCGAAAAGCAACCAACTCCAGAGAGTGCTGCTGGTGAAGAAGGAAGAAAGGACGAGGAAAACCTCAATGATCGTCCCAAAGCTGCTTCTACAAACACTACTTCTACCAGTTTCTCTCATGAAGAACTTGAAAACTTGAAGGTGCAAAAACCATTAGAGTATCTGAAGGTTATGCTCAGTACACGCTACAATTTCTGTGACACCACCACTAGCGGTTCGACCACCTCAGGGACTCTTTCTAGCGGAAAATCCATGGATGAAGTGCTAACCCAGATTCGAGAAAAAATCCTCAATATAGACTTGTTTCAACTCTTAGAGAAAGATTCCTCTGCCCAAATCAACCTAAAAAAAAATTTGAAACAAGTCAATATTCTAGAAGCTCCCCCTGAAGTAACTGACGTTGTCGTAGATCTGACCAGACTGATTGACCTTGTGGTGGCAGATTTTAACCGACTTCGAGATTACTCAAAAAACTTGAAAATAAGTCGGGTACTCAACTTGCTGAATGGGATGCCGCCTCAAACTCTACCATCAAGGTGACTAAACTGGAGAAAACTTCTGAACAGAACAAGAAAGAGGCAACAAGCTGTGACGAAAACATTCGCAAATGGGAGAAACAAATCACCATCCTTCAAGACAAAATTTCTCAGGCCAAAAAGCGCAAAGAAGAACTGCAATAAATCAACCAAGAGGAGATAGCTAAAGAGCTTGAAGTTGGGGTGCATCATGTCGAAAGAGCTCAAAAGCTTGGCAAAGAAATCGAAGAACTTTCGACTAGCAAAGCCCTCTACAAACGTCGCCTTCAGATTCAGAAGTCCAAATTTGAGAAACTGAAGAAGTCTTTCCCTATTTGAAACTTGTAATTTTATTTGGTCCTTTGAGGCCTAATTTTGTAATGACTTTGAGCCATGTTTTTGGCGAAAAGAATCTTAATTCACCAAGTTAGTTGTTTTCTTTGCATGATTATTCGACTTCTATCTTTACTTCTTGCAATACAGGCCTATATTTTTTTAAATTTCCCGTTTATTTTTAGCACTCACTTATCTTTATCTAATTCTTCAACTTCATATGCGCCGTTCGAAAATACTTTAATAATTTGAAAGGACCCTTCCCATTTAGGAGACCATTTCCCCATAAATCTGTCTTTTCGATCCATGGGAAGAATAACTTTCCAAACGAGATCACCAATCGAAAATGTCTTGTTCTTCACTTTTTTATTATAGGATTTTTCCACCCTTTCTTTCTGCCTCTTTAACAATTCTAGCGCATTTAACCTTTCTTCGTCTAAATCCACTAGTTCATCCATCATCATATTCCAATATGAGTCTGATGGAATTTCATGATGCCTTTGGACTCTTGTCGACTGTAAATTTATCTCGACCGGTAGAACTGCATCATGACCGTATGTCAATCGAAAAGGCGTAGCATTTGTAGCTTCCTTAGGAGAGGTTCGACAGGCCCACAGAATTTGGTCCAAAGTTTTGTGCCAATTCTTTGGTTTCTTTCCCATATGTTTCTTTATCAGACCAATTATAACCTTATTTGCTGCTTTGACTTGCCCATTGGCTTGAGCATAGTAAGGCGTTGATGTGAGAATTTTGAACCCCGTATCTTTCGCAAAAGCTTGCATATTTTTACCAGTAAAAACATATCCTTGATCTGTTTTTACAGTCTCTGGGATCTCGAACCTATAAATAATGTGTTTTCGAATAAATTTGATCACAGCTTCTTGATCCACATTCACTAAGGGTATGGCTTCGATCCATTTTGTGAAATAATCAACACCCACCAAAATAAACTTCTGATTTTTTTATGATGCTGGTCGGATTTCTCCAATCATATCCAAAGCCCAACCCCTAAAAGGCCAAGGTTTTACTATAGAATGCAACTCGCTTGCAGGAATGTGTTGTATCCCTGCGTGTATATGGCATTCTTGACATCTATTCGCGAATTCGACGCAATCTTTCAACATGGTTGGCCAATACATTCCTTGTCAAAACAATAACCACTTCATTTTAATGCCTACCTGGTGCGCGTCGCATGCCCCACTGTGCACATTCGACAAGGCTATGTATGCCTCAGATTCACTCAGGAACTTGAGTAATATCCCCTCAGGAGTTTTCTTAAATAATTCATTACCCAAAATAACATAACTCAAAGCTCGATCCCTGATTTTTCGTTCGACTATTCCTGTCGGATTTTGCAGATAACCTATTATAGGCTTCCTCCAGTCTTCAATTGTCGAACTATTTATGTTAAAGATTTCAAAATTTTCTTCGTCAGCGTATCCTAGCTTTATCGTTTCCAAATCTGATGGGGATAATCTTGCTGACACGACTCCTCCCCTAACCTTAATGGCTTTTTTTAGACTTTCCTTTGATATTTTGTAGCCAGAAGCAATTTGTGCTAAGTCATTTGCCTCCTGGTTCTTTATTCGAGGGATATGTCGAATTGTTACCATATCGAATCTTTTCAAGAGTAGATTGGCTACTACAAAGTACATGATCAAATTTTATTTGACACATTTGTACTCCTTTGTTATTTGCTTTATGACTAACCCTGAGTCACCCATTATTTCGACCCGAGTTTCCCCCAATTCCAATAAAATTTCAAGTCTGGCTATTAAAGCCTCATAGTCTGCCTCATTATTTGAATATAGGCCTTCGACTTTATACTTGAATTTTGTTGGAATTTTATTAGGAGAAATAATTAGAACTCCTATACCAATTGCATTTTTATGACTAGAGCCGTAGAAGTATAACTTCCATGGTTCTAGTTCAATGTAGTCCAAAGACTTTTCATTTATAGCGTGGTCGACTATGAAATCAGCCACCACTTGTCCTTTGACAGTTTTTAGAGGTAAGTATGTCAAAGAATACTCAGTTAACGCTAACGCCCACTTTCCAATTCGACTGTGTAAAATTGGTTTGGATAACATATATTTAACAACATCGAAATGAGAAGAAACAAAAACATCCATTGGTTTTATATAGTGCTTCAAATTCATACATGAAAAGTATAAACATAAACACAACTTTTCAACTACACTATATCTAGTTTCCGCATCGTTCAAGACACTACTGAGGTAATAAATGGCTCGTTCGACACCATTCTCATCCTCTTGAGCCAACATGCTCCCTAATGTCTTGTCCGACAGAGATATGTATAGCCTCATACTCCTACTTCTACAAGGTGACATCAAAATTGGAGGATGCGTCAGGTACTCCTTGATCTTATCGAAGGCATCCTACTGCGCTTGCCCCCATTTGAAGTCTTCTTTTTCAGTCGAAGTAGAGGGGAGAAGGCTTGCGTCTTGCCACTGAGGTTGGAGATAAACCTCCTAAGAAAGTTAATCTTGCCAAGTAGAGACTGCAATTCCTTCTTTGTAGATGGCGCTTTCGCTTCCATTATTGCCTTGGACTTGTTTTGATTGATTTTGATCCCTTTCTTGTGGACCACAAAGCCTAGGAAATCTCCCTCCTGCACACAAAATGCACATTTGAGAGGATTCATCTTTAAACCAAACTTCCTCATCCTTTCAAAGGACTGTCGAAGATGGTCTATGTGACTTTTTCCTGAAACAGACTTAACAACAATATCCTCAATATAAATCTGCATGAAAGTTTCAATGAAATCGTGAAAAATCGAATTCATTGCTCGCTGGTATGTTTCCCCAGCATTCTTTAAGCCAAAAGGCATCACCACCCATTCGTAGGTGCCTAATGCTCCAGGGCATCGAAATGTTGTTTTAGGAGCATCTTCCTCAGCAATAAAAATTTGATTGTAACCAGAGTACCCATCAAGCATACTAAGGTACTCATGGCCTGCGTCAGAATCGACAAGCATTTCCGCCAATGGCATAGGATATTCGTCCTTTGGGGTAGCAGAATTCAAATCTCGAAAGTCTATGCATACCCTTAGTTTTCCATTTTTCTTTATCACTGGAACTATATTGGCAATCCATTTGACATACCTGGTCGTGCGGATGAACTTGCATCTGAGGAGCCTTTTGACTTCTTCTTTAATCTTTTAAAGGATCTCTGGTGCGAATCGCCTTGGAGTTTGCTTAACAGGTTTCCTCCCAGGTTTTATTGGTAGTTTTAGTTCGACCAGATTCCTATCCAGACCGGGCATTTCGTCATAGTCCCACGTGAAACAATTCCCTGAATTCCTTCAGCAACTGGACTATTTTGACCTTGAGTTGGTGGCCGACTTTTGTACTAATGTAGGTTGGTCTTTTTTCTGCCCCGACCCCAAGTCGATTTCTTCGAGTGGATATTGTGCCATCATCTTGATGTCTGCTGCTAATGGATCCTTCTAAAAGCCCAAAGGCTCATCATCATAAATCGCGTCGAGCCTCTGGTTTTGCCATCCTCCCAAATCTTTGTCAGGTGGATCCGAATCAAAGCCCTTTTCAGGACCTTGTTGATCTGCTTCGATTTTATTGGCTTCGACAACCATGTACTTTACTTCTACCTCTAAGGCCGCTTTGAGCTTGTTCTCGGCTACATAAGCCGCGATCTTCTCAAGAACTAGTGACTCACTCATTGTCACTAAATTCGCTGCCCCAGCCAGTTGGCTGGATGTGTGAGATTCCAAAAATATAATTTTCTTCACCAACTAACTCTCTATCCCACTGAAAGTCGTGGGTGGGATGAAGGTATAGGGAGCAGAAGGCGTTGTCAGTTGGTGTCATGTCGAACGTTGCAGGACTACAAGGAGCAATATGAGCCAGATTTCTGTCAAAGCTTCGCTTGTCAACCTGGTTTACTTCGGCCAGAAAGTATCTTTGGTCCGCCTCTATATTCTCGACAATCCCATCGGTACGCCATATTGTTATTCTTTGGTGCATCGACGAAGGGATGAAACCTATGCCATGTATCCATTCCCTACCTAATAACAAGTTGTAATTTGCCTTTGAGGAAATTACCATAAACATTGCTGGCCTTGTGATGGTTCTGACTGTTAGATCCACTTGTATTACACCCATGGCGGTTCCCACTTTACCCTCGTAATTCGACAACACCATGTTATGAGGTTTGGTGTCGGAATCATCCTTTCCAATCTTCTTGAGCATGTAATGCGGCATCAAATTGACTATCGTGCCTCCATCAACCAGAATCTTATTTACCCCTATGTTGCCCACATTTCCTTTAATGAACAGGGGTTTTAAGTGACTCCTCATCGAATCATCTGGCCTTTCAAAAAATGCGCTTTGTTCTTCCACGCATCCATTGTTCATAATTTAATAACAAACAGGCCTGTGCCTAGCTGTTTCGACTTCCATAGTATCTTCCTCATCTTTGACTTCCATTATCTTATCATACTCCCTGGGGAGTACTGACACAACGTTACACATCACATCGAAAGATGCTTCCGACTCTGAGTTAAAGTCATTCGTCATTTCATCATCTCTAGTTATGTCTTCCTTCGAAGACACTTGTTCTAGAGCAACGAACGGATTTTTATACTTCGATTCCTCTTTCTGATTCGAGGTTTGAATATTACTACTGGTTTCTGGTTTAGCCATCCCTGCAGCCTCCCTCTCTGCTTTCTTTCGACGCTTATACCTTCTCCATTGTGATTTTGTCATAGGGTTCTTACCCATGTAGTTTTCGGATGGGTAAGTCATCCTTTTGGATTTTTGGAATTCCTTCCTATATGATAAGGAAGATCCCTTTTGTACTTCGAAATCTTTCCACTTCGCTTGTCCCTCGGCTTGTCGGATTGGATTAACCCATTTGTCATCCGGAGCCTTATTCGTAGGCTTGAATGTGTTAAGGTACCTTCCTCCTAACTTCTGCCTGTTTTAGTCTCCTCTCCTGGGGTCAAATCTTTCTCCTCCTGCTTGTTGAGAAGGCTTCCAATTTCCCTTTCTTTTTTCCCTTTCTACTCCTTCTAGGTTTTGTGCTGCCTTTTTGTCGAAGACGACACTACAATGGGGATAGAGCATTATTTCATACCTCTTTCTCTGGCATCTGTGGATGAAATCTACCAAGTTTTCCTCTTTTTTAGGGTATGATAATTTGTGGTATTCCTCACGTCGACGCTCTTCATCGACTTGCATCGAAACATTCGGAGACACCTCCACCATGTTCACATTGGCAGCTGTCTTTGTGGTAATGTTCAATTTGTTTAACTTCAAACTAAAGCCTTCATTGACCTCGTGATCCTTCTTGACATGGTTGAAACCCTCAGTGGTTTCCTTTGTTGGTACCTTTGGATGCAGACCCTTGGTAATCTGTTGGTTGATGAATCCGACAACCCTCTCCTTTGGATCCTCCATGGTTCTCCAGAGGAGGCCAACAGTAGCCTGTTTGTAGGAACCCTCAGTAGTCCCTTTGTTAACCTGGACGAAACCATCAGTGGTCCCGTTATCAATTTGGACGAAACCATCAGTAGTTTCATTGTTGATTTTGGCGAAACCCTCAGTGGTTTCGTTGTTGATTATGGCGAAACCCTCAGTAGCTTCGTGGTTGACGCCATTAGTGGCCTCAGCAATGTAATTCTCTATAATATTTCCGTCAAGGTCTTCAGTAACCTTAACCATCACAGCTTTATTTACGAATTCATTTGTAACTTCGACCATGTCACTTTTGTCGGCGGGATCCTTAGTCACCTCCACCATGTTCACATTGATGTCGAAGCCGTCAGCAGCCTCGATCATGTCCATGTTGTTGTCAAAGCCTTCAGCAACTTCGAACATGTTCACCACAGATGGCTCAGCGTAGTGGGCTTTCGCCACTTGCAAAGGGTTCGAATCGATCTTTATCTAGGGCTTCGACTTGTCCCCGAATTTGATCCTTCCATCTCTGATTGCATTTTGCACTAGATCCCTGAAAAGGAAACATTGAGACATTTTATGACCCAAAAAATTATGGTATTTGCAAAAACCTCTCTTTTTCTGTTGTTCTAAAGGAGGCGCTTTGGCACCAGGTGGCACTATCATTTGGCCATCCTTGACTAATAGATCAAATATTTTGTCACACTTTGTGACGTTGAACGTATAAGTTCTTTTGGGGAACTTGTCGTTCTTTTCCGATTCGATTGGGTTTTTCCCATTCGACGGAGCCAAGACTTTACATGCATATGGCGGACCCTATTTTAATTCCGCCAAATCGACCTCAAGTTTGTCGGAATTCAATGATTTGTCTTCGTCATTATCCTCACAAACTCTGACATAGGCTACTCTTTCTTTTTTATTCTTGTTAGCCCTAGGTTTTTCGGCTTTTAGTCGTTCGACCTGCCTAACCCTATCAGCCAATTGGGTCATGTCTCTTAAGTACTGGGTATCTAATTTCTTTCTAATTGAATAGTCGAGGCCTCCCGCGGACATTTAGACCAACTCGTGTTCAGGCACTTGTGTAAAACAACTTGCCTTGAGCAACTTAAACCTATTCATGTAGTCATCAATTAGCTCTGAGAACTTTCTCTTGACGCTAGCCAATTCCTTCAAACTTATCTTTGTTTGTCCCATGTAGAATTGTTCATGGAACAATCTCTCCAATTGGGTCCAAGTATGTATCGAATTTGCAGGTAGTGTGGTGAACCAAGTAAAAGCGTTTTTTGTTAGAGAACTTGGGAAATATTTCACTTTCAAATTTTCATTATTTTCTATTTCACCCGCTTCAATCAAATATCGCGCCACGTGTTCAACCGTTGATTCACTAGTATCCCCAAAAATTTTTATAAAATTGGGAACCTTCCATCTTGGGGGTAAATCTTACTGCAAAATATATTCAGATAAAGGGGAAGTATAACTGGGCCTCTGCAGGCCCACATTTATTCCATTTCGTACCATAATCCTTTCGACCATGGCCGCCAAATTATTTTTTGCAGGAATATCGTTATGTCGCATTTGTTGTATAACATTATCAGCATTTTGGTTTCTATTAACTAATACTACCCTTAGTTCTTGTTGAATAGGAATTTCGACTCCTGGCTGTTCGACTACTCCTCCTTGGTTCAACACGTCCTCCTGAGGGATATTTGGTTGTCTTTGATTTATGGTAGGTTCTTCTTCGACGACTACTCCTGGATTATGAATTACACGTTCCCTTTAGGGAGGTTGAGGGACGCCAAAGAAATCGGCAATACGCGTCATTTGCGCTGCCAATTGCTGGTTTGTTTATGTAGTGTTTTGAATCAAAGGGTTAAATATAACCCCTATCTGTTGGGCTAGCATCTGAACCATATCATGGTTACTTTCGTCGATTTGTTGCCTAATTATTGTTGCAGAATTATTAGTAATATTTGGCATATATGTTTGATATCCCGTTCCTAAAGGTTGGCTAATCCTACCCATATGGTTTATACCAGAACTAGATCCTTGTAAAGGTGAAGTTACGTTAACCGTTGGATCTGTAAATGCTGATGACGCATTATGTAAACTTGTCATCACTGATGTTGGCATTCCATACGGCTGTTCTCAATTTAGTGGAGGCATGGAAAAACCGGATATAAAAGGCCTGTACATATTCCCTGAAGGGGAGGGGACATTTGAGAAATTTGGGGTCCTATGGTAGAGAAACTAGGCGCATTCTAGGGGATTGAATGCGCTGGTGTCGAACCCGCTGTCGATGGTATGATCTCTGATACTGGTATTGAGGCCGTACTGCCCCCAGTCGATGGAATAGGGGGTGTCACTCCATCATTTGTGGAATTCTGATTGTTCGGCGGATTTGGTTTCACTATTCTCCTTACTCTTCTTCTTTGGGGTCTTTCTTCGTTATTTATGGCTATCTTACCACTTCTCAGTCTCATACAACGAAGCGAAGAAAGTTTTGTAGGAGTAAATGTAAAAATAAAGGTTTTATGTTGTCAATAGCACAATGTCCACTGGGCGTGCCAATTTGTTTGCCTCGAAAATTTGCAAACAACCGCTGGTCTCCTAATTTATAAAAATTAGTTTACTTACAGGATCGACCATACAAATCCTAGGACAATGTGCTTTAAGAGTTTTGACAACATGTATAAAAATCAAACCTTTTAGTTATTATTTTCTTCATCGTTCTCATGAAATAATATGACTTAGGTAAAAATGATAAAATTTTGTTCTTAAAATAAATAACGAAAACATAATCAAAGTGCAGGAATGAAATTGCAGAAATGTTAAATAAATTGCAAATAAATAACCTAAATCTTCATTGAAATGTAAAGAATGAAACTGGTGTTTTTCCAAACGTACATTTTCTCAATGATAACTCTTTTCTCTCACACGGGTACTTTGAGTATTTCTGAGTAACTTGTACAAATTTTGAATACACACCCTGAAATCTAACACTACGACTCTCTATTTATATACAGTCGAAATAACCGTCAACAACGATCATTTCACCTAATGAAGACAAATGGCATTCACCATGCCTTCGCCCCTTAGATGCATTCCACGCATCTTCCTTTCAAAATCAAAATTCCCTCCTTTATTTGAATTTCAAACCTTCGCGTCGAACGACACTTCCTAGTTTTCGGTCAAAAACTCTTCCAAACTCTTAGAAATATTTCTAGGTTTTTAAGTCTTCTCTTCTCTGCAGAAAAATGGCCTTCAACTAGATCTTCTTACAGTCACGTCCCTGTCAAAACCTCATAAATACTTCAAATATTCTCTCTCTTAGGAGAGACTCTTATCCCAACATTAGGCGTCAAAATTAGGAGCCAACAGGGTGTACCTGCAAGGCACTCCGATGCTAAAATAAGAATCGGGAGAGAGGAAGGCAAGTACAAAAGTATGAGTTTCTTAGGATGATTTTTGGATCCCTGACCCTCTCGAATGAGAGGGTTTTTATAATGCCCCCAGCGCGTAACCGTTTCCTGAAGAATAGGTAACTGCCAAAAACTAGCCGTTATGACGGACAGAGGTGCCCAAAACTAGCCGTTACTACGGGCAAAGGTGTAGTTTCGGGCACATGAGTCATGACCGTTCTTGGATGATGGAGCCGTGTGTAACGGGCAGGAATGTCGGGGAGGAGCAAATGACCTTGAGATTCATCTGTCCGTATGTGCTCGGTAGAGGGGCAGAAAGGTAAATGATGTCCCACCTCAGCTGGACTTAGGCAATTTGAACGCTTTGGGAGCAGAAGTGGGTTGGGCCATGCCTAGCCATTGGTCCAGTCCGGAACAGTTTTATTTACGATTTTCTATTAGGTTGGTTCGATTTTGAATCAAATTACGTTATAACTTATCCATAATGCTAATTAAGAACAAATTAAGTTATAACTTATCACATATGTTTAGTTTTATTTTCTTTCGGGATCCTTTCGATTTCACTTTTCGTACTCTTTATGACATGTTAACCATCATTGTACATTCAGCATAACCAAGAGAAATATTTAGATATTTCAAATAACGAGCATATTGAATTTCTTCTATTTTAGATTTACCATTCTCTCATTCGTTCTAAATCTATTTCGAATGGGAAAATAATTTATTCCTTTATCTATATTGTTTAATGAAAATCATAATGTCAACTTAAACAAATTCTTGTAAGCCAATATGTACGAATATCTTACAAAAAATTTAGATTACCTTTTTGAATATATGAGGTCATGTTCGACTTCTGCAATTGTGACCGAATGTGAATTTTTTTTCCACTATGCCACAATTATAGAATTTATATACCATAATGTCATATCATTCAACCTTATATACCATTATGTCATAGTTTCAAACAAAAAAACCACCACGTAGACACTACGCCCATTGAAAGGGCGACACCTATAAAAAAATGAATTCTACTTTCCATTGAAAGGGCGGCAATAGGCAAATTAATTTTTTTTGTTTTTTTATAATTGACATAAATATATATTAATATTAATAACATTAATTAATATATATTAATATATATTATTTAATATATATTAATATATATTATTTAATATATATTAATATTAATACAAGTTTAATATTAATATATATTAATTAATATAATTATCTTAATATATTAACAATAAATATAATTTTATTAATATTAATATATATTAATTAATATAACTAATTGAATATATTAACAATTAACATAATTATCAAAATGAATAATATATAATAATATTAACAATCAATATAATTAATATTATTTATTAAAATATAATTATGTTAATATAACTATTATTAATATATTAACAATTAATATTATTATGAATATATTAACAATTAATGTAATTAATATTAATTTTTAATATAATTAACAATAAATAAAATAAATTAATATTAATAATTAGACTTTATTATTTTATTATTTTAGTACACTTCAGTCTCTGCAATGGGCAGAACCTTTGACATTTTTATTATTTGTGTATAGTTTCGGCACTGCAATGGGCGGAACCTTTGAATATTTTATTATTTAAGTACAGCTCCGCCACTGCAATGGGTGGAACCTTTGAATATTTTATTATTTATGTACAGTGTTAGCACTGCAATGGACAGAACCTTTGAATATTTTATTATTTATATACAGTGCCGACACTGATATAAATAGAGGTGTGGTGTGAACTATTTTTCACATCTATTTTAAATTTTTTCTATTAGTTTTAAGATGTATCTTTGCCGCTATGGGAAAGTGATTTTTT
This sequence comes from Lathyrus tuberosus, assembly GCA_022829125.1. Taxonomy (NCBI): domain Eukaryota; kingdom Viridiplantae; phylum Streptophyta; class Magnoliopsida; order Fabales; family Fabaceae; genus Lathyrus; species Lathyrus tuberosus. The sequence continues at coordinate 23,464,589 of JALAZF010000021.1, read as the reverse complement.
CGAGAGACAAACCGGCTATGGATATGCTTTTCTGGAACCTCTGTAGTTTAGAGCAACTACTGAGGGAGTTAATGCGTTGGTTAGAAGGAGACATACCGGAAGAGAAAAAAATTAGAAGTATTGAGAGGTACGATGCTCGGCGTGGGTGGGTGCGAGTCAAGAATGATAAGGAAGCGAGGAAAATGATGTTTGGAGAAAATGAAATCAAACTGATAGTTGTAATCAATTAGAGAAGTTGTGTTAAATGTTGTTTTTAAGTTGTGTTAAATGTTGGTTTGTGATATTTGATTTGTTGCTATTTATATTTGGTACTCAATGATTAAGGGTCCAGAAAATTGAGAAGTTTGATATTAATCTGAAAACAATACATGATAATAAAATAAAACACTAACGATTACTTGTTCCCACATTGGGACACCGGGTTTGGTTGTGACCAGTTTGACGACACATGTAACATTTTCTCTCAAGCTTATCAACGTTATCCATTTTCGTTCTAATATGTGTGCTCACTGGGCGACTTTTCTTGTTCCTCCGCATTCTTGGGTTATGGAAAATTTGATCTCCTTCATAAATGGGCCAATATTTATCGTATGGTAGCACTGGAAAGCTTGTGTTGTAAACCCCAAACAGGTTTGCAACCCTGTAAACGTCAGACAAAAGAGCATAAGCGTCGTGGCGCACATTAGAACATACAGCGATAACATGTGAGCAAGGGACATGGTATGCCTGAAGTTTTCCGCAGTCACACCAACCGTTTAGTAGGTTGACCTTATAATGTCCCATAGGCTTCTCCTCACCGTGGACCATTGTCTCCTTCACACTGAAAATATTCTTAGTGTAGTGAAAAAATTGTGACTTGATGTGTGCTGGATTTTGCTGCTTCTTCTTTCATCACCTTGACGCAAATTTCTGTAAATGTTTGGCCATAATTCAACATTGCACTCCACTTTGCACCCCTTTCAGCAAATAATGATCCTAGTCTATAGTATGTTGCACGTACCAATGTTGTAATGGGAAAATTGCAGATGCCTTTAAAGACAGAATTCATTGACTCAACAAGGTAGGTAGTCATGTGACCCCAACGTCGACCCCCGTCAAATGCCCTCGTCCATTTTTCGACTGGAATATTGTCTACCCACCTTAAAGCATCAGCATTCGCCATGCCAATTTCAGACCGGTAATAATGAAATGTTGGTTGGCTTAAAGCATACCCTGCACGTTAAAAATAATTGTTAATTTTATAATATCTATAATGGACAAAGATATAATATATGTTATTGACAAAGATTTAATGTTATCAAATATACTTACCCATGTTAATTACTTTTTTTCGTAGGTTTCTGTCCTTGATTTCTCTCATAAAATTCTGTGCAATGTGTCAGATACAATAAACATGCACCGATGGGGGATTATGCCAACCATTTTCCGGATTTTTGTATGCACTTTCAATCGATGCATGTCGGTCTGAAATCAAACATAGGTCTGGTTATGGCGTAATATGCCTCCTAAAGTTCCATAGAAAGAACCCCCGACCTTCGGCCGTCTCACTTTCCACAAGGGAAAAAGCAACCTGGAAAATATTTTTGTTGCCATCCTGTGCCACCGCCATAAGTAGTGTGCCTTTGTACTAACCAGGTTCCATCAATTTGAAGTATAGGCTTGCAATATGCAAAACCTCTTATGCATGGTTGGAATGCCCAGAATAGCCGATGGGAGATGTGTTTCCCTTCAACAATTGTTCCGTCATCTATATACATAGGTAGTGTTTCTATTTCCAGCACTGTACTCGGAACAAAATTTCTAAGTGCTAACAGGAAATGTGGAAGTTCATTGTATGAATTCTCCCAGTTACCATATACCTGTTCAATTGCTTTGCTCCTTTCAATCCATGTCTTTCTGTAAGACAGAGTAAAATTGTATTCAGAAACAATTTTACTGATACAAACACTCACCTTGATAGAAGGATCCTTGTCTACAAATGGCATTAACAGTTGAGACATTAGCTGAGAGCTAAGTTTTCGATGATCCTGATTAAACATAGTTGTTCAACAACTATGTGGGGGTTCATAATGCTTATCTCCCATAAGTCACTTCTTTTTCTGTAGGATGCCAATAGACAAAAATTACAGGTATCGTTGCAACAAATTATGTATCTCTTCTTGTCAGAATCTGTCACCTTAAAATCCACACAATGTTTCATGTGATATTGCTTTATGGCAAGCACACAGCCGGCTTTATATTTAAATTAGTTACCGACTTCTATGTCACCCTCCATCAGAATACGAGGATAGTGTGGCCATTCAAAGGATGATCCTCCTCCACTTAAGGGCAGGTTTGTCATGTGCGCGGGTGGGCAGAAAACATTCCCAACTGGAATGTGTTGTTCATCATTGTTGACTTCATTAACACCGTCTCCTTCCTCAAATAAAGTAGTATATAAATCATCGACCTGTGCCTCATTTTCTTCTTCGGCATCATCTTCTTCAACATCTTCGTTTGGAATTATGGTTGGTGCTTCTTCTAATGATGCATTGATTACCTGTGATATTTGGGTTTGTTGACATTGTTTAAATGTTATATATAAATCAATGTACGGAAACCCAGAACGTTCATGATTCGAGAACATCGTTTCAACATCCTCATCGTCACAAACCTTTAATGGAACAAATTTTAATTGATTGTTTCCAAAATGGAAAGCATTTCTGTAAGTAATCTGTGAAACCGATCCTGCTTGAACCTTCATCTCTACCCTTTCTTTAAAATGTTGGAATGGCGACCTTCTATTAATACTGAAACGACTAATTTAAGTATTTTTCAAAGATCAAGCTCATTTCATCAGATACAATAACACTTCCATTGTAATGGGCATTAATAATATATTTAGGAATGTCAGACATCATATAACAATATGTGACAGAAATGATTCGTGTTTGTGTAAAAATTGCAACAATTGATATGAAAATGTTTTGTGTGTGTGTAAAAATTATGAGAACATATGATAGTTATAAAGGAAATGATATGGTTTTTGGCATTTTCCTCACATTGATGCATGCTGAGTGTACGTGGCAAATGGTCCAAATTTCTGTAACACACTGCCGCCCATTACAGATGCATCTGTCAGCATCAATTAAGATGTTGCCACCCATTGAAAGGGCAGAAGAGTTAAAATATTAAATATGTCGCCCATTCAGGACACAACATCACTGTAAGCATGCAGACGCAATAAATGTTGCCTCCCATCCAGGACACGGTAGTCGGAGAAGCATTAACTTTGTCGCCCATTCAGGACACAGTTGTCGTAACCCGAAATTTGACCTCCCTTTTTGCCTTTTTCATAAGCATGAGCATTCGCATCGCTGGCATATGCATTCTCACTTTTTCTCTTTGATTTTGTTGCAGGAATGTTCAGGTTTTCCAAGCCCGATTAATCTCATCCTCACAAGGTCATCACATCCTCAAAATAAGCACAAAATAAGGGTTTCTATGCCTATTCATCAAAGCAAGAGGTTGAAAATCGGAACCGTGGCCACAACACTATTTTTCAGGCAAATTTGAGCATTTTTGGCTTGGTTAATCGATTAACCATTTGCAGTGCAAATGTGTTAATCGATTAACACATGCAAATTTTACATAGTTTGCTGCTTTTTCAAGACATCAACTTTCCCTCCACATTTTGAACTTCTACAGTGATCTAGTAGCATGTGGAACATTCTGGAGTATTCAAGAATTCACTCAAATTTATTCCAATGCATCATTTCCAAATAAGTGCACCGTGTTCCTTGATTTCCAAGTATGTGGACCTTTGGATGTAGGAGCTCACATTGGGATTGTTACCGAGTTGGTTCTAACTAACCGAGTTAACCGCTTGACTCAGTGAGTCAAGCCTAACTAACTCCTAGCCTAGTTCCAAACCTCCCAAAGCTAAGTCCAAACCAAATTCCAAACCTCTCACACTCCAAACCAAAAGTCTATATAAACACACCTTCACTCACTTTTCAAGGAATCCACCATTTTTGATCCACAATCTCTCAACCATTTTCACACAAATTTCTCACACTTCACTCTCAATTCTCTCATTCTATCTGATTTTTTTCTGCTACATCTTCATCTTCATCTCAATTCTCATCACCAAACCTCACTAAAGTTCTTAGTTCTCCTTTGAAGAAAAGCTACTTTCACCTTGAAAGTGCTTTTTCTTGAGCTTAACCTTCATCATCATTCCATTCTACTGGTTTTTGTGGAGTTTCAGTAGCTTTTGGATCCATCTCAAGTGATTATTTCAAGCTTCTTCGGTGATAATTCTCATTTTGGAGTTTTCGTCGTAATTTGCTCGGTTTCGATACGATTCGGATATAGTTGAAGATTCCTCTGGTTTTCTTTGATTATCTTCACCAAGATCTCTTTGCAACAATCACTAAGCCAAATCTCTGGCTTGTAGGTTAGTAGATCTCTCTCATTTTTCTGTTTCGAACGTTTTCTATCATTCGCGATGTAGTTTCGTTGTTTTTGCATGTGAATTGATTATGCTATTGCTTGATCCATGATATTGATGATTTAATTGATTCTATTGTTGATCATTTGCTGTTTTTAAACTTGATTTTTCGTGCATAATTGTTTGCCCTAGCATTGGAGTGATTGCACAATCAATAAGTTGGCCAAAAACACTTTTGAAAACTATTTTTCAGCCCCTGTGCCAGTGTTAATCGATTAACACTTTGCAGTGCAAAAGTGTTAATCGATTAACACCCTGTTTTTTTTTCAGTTTTTTTGCTGTTTTGCAAGTGTTAATCGATTAACACTGAACCAGAGGCCATTTTCTTGCATTTTCAAGTGTGTTTGTTTGCCATGCTTTCTTCCTTTTAACTTCCATTGATTGTCATGCTTGATTTTATGGATGTTTTAAGTTGTCATTTAACTTCTGTTTAAAGCACATTCATGAACTTTCGATGCACTTTCGATTATTCAAATTGTTCATATTCTCGGCATTATGTGAATACATGCTTTCTTGCATTTTCTTTGATCACATGCTATATGATTTGGTGTATCTTTTGGCACTATTTGTACTTTCTCTCATTACTTTGCATTAGGTTTGTTATCAAGAGAATAAGCTTAATCTTGTACAATCAATAATACACCTTGTTGCTTTAATAATTTTCCATTCATTTGGAAAATTGTTAGTTCTTCCTCCCTTTTGATTAATCAATCGAAACTTCGTTTCGATTTTTGATCTCTCCCTTGGCGCTTCTCTTTAGGTTTCCTTTAGAACTTGCTTTCTCTTGGTCCCCAACTGAGTTGGAGTTTCGCGCGACACTGTAGCACTGTATAACTTGGAGTTGTTACGGTGTCCGTTTCAATTTCTGCACTACACCCTGTGTGTTAGAGAAGGAATGAGAATGGAGAATTCCTACTTTCATTCTGACCACTTTAGGTAGGGGACGAATGACCCTGTGCCTGGCCTAGTCACCTCTATCCTCAGGCGGTAGTGTATCTCCTTCCCCAGTTGAGTCGATCCTTGATCACTCCTATCTCTTGCAATCTCTCCTGGTCAATCACCATCCTTCTTGGTTAAGATCATTGTCTTGGGTTAGATCCCTCTCCCTTGTCTCAACATTCTGTTCTTGCGGTCAATCATTGCTTTTTGATTCCCCAGAAGAGTCCCAATTCCTTTTTCTTCAGTTAAACACAGTTTTTTGGTTAACACCGAAATTCTTGCGGAGTTTGCAACCTTCTCTTGATTCTTCTCCCCTTGTTTGGTTAACCACTGCTTGTCAGTTAAAACACCAATGTTTGCACTTATCCTCAGTTAACCACAGTCTATCTGTTAACACACTGAGTTTCCTTTTGGGGTTAATCACCTTTCCTTGGTTAATCACCCATGTTTTCAGTTAACCACAACGTGCCTGTTAAAATGCTGAGTCCTTTCGAGTTAATCACCTTCTCTTGGTTAATCACTCGTTTTCTTTGCGGTTAATCACAGTTTATTCTGTTAACACTAAATTCTCCACGGTTGGCAACCTCTTTTGGTTCAATACCTTTCTATTAGTCAAGTACTATTTGTTCAGGTAGTACCAACATACCCGTTCTTTGGTTAATCACAGTCTTTCTGTTAAAACTAAATTCCTAGAAGTTAGCAACCTTCTCTTGGTTCGAATACTTGCACCCCTGGGTTAGTAACTTTTCATTGGTTCAAATACCCTTTCTTCGGTCAAGTACTGTTTGTTCAGTCAGTGCACCGAACATTTTTTGGGTTATGACGTTTGCTTGGTCCCACACTCGTCCTTTGGGTCACGACCTTCGCTTGGTCCCACACCCATCCTTTGGGTCATGACTTTCGGTTGGTCCCACACCCGTCTTTTGGGTCACGACCTTCGCTTGGTCTTACACCCGTTCTTTTGGTTGATCACTGTCTATCTGCTAAAACCTTTCTCCCTGTACGGTTGCAATCTTTTCTTTCCTCGGTTAACCACTGTTTATCAGTTAATATACCGGAATCCTCTCAGAGTCAAACACATTCTCTTGGTTCAATACTCTTTCCTTTTGGTTCATCACAATCTGCCTGTTGACACCAATCCCTATTTTCCCCACCGAATCTTTTTTCTCTTGGTTTTAACACCATCCCTTTGTTTGTTCCCTAGTAGGGTCGCTTACCCTGTAATCCCCAGCGCAGTCGCTTTATTCTTTTGCCTCCCCCAGCGGAGTTTCCTTTTCTTTTCTATTCTTGGTTTTGACACCGCTTTCCTTTTCCTTTTCCGTCTTAGTTCCCAGAACTACGGAAGCTCTGATTCTGCATTCATTCGAATGTATGATACGTAGGCACAAGATCGCGATGATCTTGGCGAGCACACTTCCACCCTTCCACCTTCCTCCTTTCCTTTCTTTTCCCTAGTTCCATGAACTACGGCGCTCTGATTTCCTCATTGCACTATGAGGGTACATAGGCACGAGGACCCTAATCCTCCGCGAGCACTTTCTTTCTTTTTATTTATTTTCTTTTCTCTCTTTTTCTTTTTAGCTAGAAACCTTTAAATAGATAACCCATCCAAGCGTAGAAGCAAGCGAAATGGTTCCCGTCGAGTACGACAGATACGTAAGGTGCCAGTACCTTCCTTTCGCATAACCGACCCCCGTTCCCGTTTCTCTTCCCCTTGGGTTTTATTGATATTTTCCCTGTCCTTTGGGACTAATAAAGTTTGGTGGCGACTCTGTTGTATCTTTGAGTGTGCGATTCACTTAGGTATAATCCAGCCATCTTCAACGGCAGTCAGAGAAGAATTAATTTTGTCGCCTATTGTAAAGGCGGAAGTCAACACGGATTCAAAAAATGCCATGCATGCAGAAGACACGTACATTTATCATGTACACCATAATAACTTACATTTATCATCTCACATTAATATTTCTACCAACATTACTTACTGATTTTGTTCACATTTATCATCTCAACTCCTACAAATACCTTACCATCTCTATTACACAATTCATCTCATTGTCAAAATCAACTATCACTCTTACAAAATTCATATATACCACTCTTACAAAATGGCTTTGTTAGCATTAGGAGAAAATCATCGAGGAACACCTACAAACATTACAGCATATGTAAGTTTTATGTTCAACCTTTCTTACAATTTATAATGTTTATAAGTATAATGTTTATAAAATCTTACAATTTATAATGTTTATAAGTATAATGTTTATAAAATTATAAGAGTGATAATGTTTATAATGTTTATAAGATTATAATGTCAATAAATTTATAAATTGTAATGTCAATAAAATTTCTTATAATTATAATTTCTTATAGTTTATTATAATGTTATATAATTTCTTATAGTTTATATAATGTTATAATTTCTTATATAATTTATTTTTATAATGTTATATAATTTCTTATAGTTTATTATAATGTTTATAATTATAATGTGTATATACTTTTATATAATTTGTTATAATGTTCTATAATTTCTATATAGGATGAACAAAACTTCAAACCACGTTCACATAAATACATAAAGGTCGATGAGATTATCCGCCCATATTTGATTTAAGCGGGTTTTGGTCACGTCATTAACATAACTTCATATGGAATTGATCGAAAATTTCTTCTCGCCTTGTGCAAAAGATGGAGACCAGAAACCCACACATTTCACTTTCCCACATGTGAATATACCGTCACTTTGGAGGATGTCCATATGTTGTTAGGTCTGCGTGTGGATGGGTTAGCGGTTGGTGGCGACAAACGTGGATTACGATATAGTTGAAGAACTATTGGGGGTGCCTTTGGACGACGGTGATAGGAAGGGGCAAAGCATTAGAATTACATTGCTAAGGAAACATTACAAAGCTTTGACATTGGACAAGGAGTCTCCCGAGGAACTGAAAATTATTAAAACTGAATGTATATTTTATTGCTTTTTGCATGCTTATTATTTCCTGATATTAATGGTAACACTATCCATCTTCAATTTTTACCATTATTAAAACATATAAATAATTTAAGTAGATATAGTTGGGACGCTGCTACTTTAACGCATCTATACAAAAATTTGTGTAGATTCGCTAAAAAAAAGGCATAATTTTGCCGGTTGTGGCGTTTTGATTCAAGCTTGGGGATGGTCCAGAATGCCCAGACTGGCACCAACATACCTCAATCCATACCACTTTCTATACGCGACCAAGTAAGTATACAAATTTATTTCTTTATATTTTTTTGTATATAAGTTTTACTAACAATTTATTTTATAGGTGGTCCGCATATGGGATGAATGACGACAAAACCCCCCATCATTGGGCTCCTGGATATCAGACTTTCTTTGATCATTTCGAGGCAGATGATGTTTTATCTCTAAGACTTATACTACTATCATTAACGTTTATTTATAATTTTTTTTAACTAATCCTTTTGTTAGACGACGACAATTGATCTAGAACGGGGGTTGAATAGATCACTACTTTTTAATGGAGAGTCAGAGCTTAAATTTGATTTTAAAAATTGTTTGTGGAAGCGGCCGAGGGCTATATCGTCTAACCGAACCGGTTATCGAAAGGACCAAATACGCGTAAGCCAAATGGAACGATGGGCTTGATAAGAAAATTGAATCACAACCTTTACTATTAATCAATTTACCAACAGCACTTAATGTTGTGCAATTTCCAATGACCAATCAAAAATTAAACCAAATTGACAATTTATCAAACACCATGTAGGCGTTCAATTTATCAAGCACTTGGAGTGCAAAACACTCCAAGCTATAACTTCTATGTAAGTTAGTGCAGAATTTTTACCAAGCACAATCCAAAATGATTGTGCAATGTTTTCAAATCAGTTTTTCTGCACTATACTATAACAAAATTTTTATCGATCAATTAAACAATCACAAGCGTAAATAGTTCGAAAATTAAAGAGATAGGGAAAGAGAAAATGACACCAAGTTTGTTTAGGCAGTTCCCCTTTCGTCCTCGCTTCGGGTACGTCTGCCCCCAATTCTAAATCTAGAATTGAGATATCTATAATCTTGTTGCAAATTGTTTTTATAAGAGAAGCCTTAGCTATCACACACTCAAGAAACTCCGTTGATGCTGATACCATGTCTTCTCTTCCCTTGATTTGAGTCGAATCAAGTGCCTCAAACGTGTTGAATAAACCTTCGTTTACCGCTACTAGATTGAATGAACACACCGGTCTTCAATCACCTTCGCTCGGTTGATTTCAATGCACACACAATTCGATCCCTAAACCTTTGTTGCACAATCCTCCAGTTGACGCTACTAGATTGACAAAACCCACCGTTCTTCAATCACCTTCGGTCGGCTGAATTCAATGCATACAAAGATCTGTACCAAAAACCCCGAAATCCAATTGATCTTGGAGGAGAAAACCCTAGTGGTTTTATTCAAGGAAAAACCCACTGAAAAACATACCCTAAACAAGATACACTCATATGTTTGAACATTATCACCTCATGATGCAAGAGATCAACAAAAATGGTTATGTGTATTTGTTGAGAAAATGCAAGAATGGGGATGAAGATGATGAGAGAAAACTTTCAGTGTAAATCTTTCACTTTTTTTTGTTGTAATGTAAAAATGAGGAACAAAGTATATTTGTGATGCTAGGACTAACTACCAAAAGTAACAGCTTTTTGAAACTTAGAAAAACCAGAAAAATGGCACACATTTAGTGAAGAGTCGACCAAACATCTTTGAGGGTCAGCCTGCGCTGACCCATGAGCTAGACTGTGCAAGTTTGAATACCTTGCGTCAACCGCCACAGAGCCATGTGTTGACGCATGGCTAATGAAAAATTACAATAAAGAAAAGGTTCTAGTATGAGTCGACCGGTGGGTCGATGTGCTAATGAAAACTCATGGCTAATGAAAACTCACAAAAATTAGTTTTTGAACATGCTTTCTTCTACCTATGCCATGTTTATGCATACCTATGACCCATAGCATAATCACACACATATAACAGATGTATAAGACTCTTCCTATATGTTTGGACACATGATTATTGACTATTTATGCATTGTGAAATTCGGATGCCGACTATGATGAGATGATACCGTCCAAATTACATACTGCGAGCTAGTACATGTTTTGACATCATTAAAATAAAGATTGAGTGTAAGACACCTTGCCCTCACATACTCCCCCTTTTTGATGATGGCAAAACTTCTTCAGCTTGTCTTGTAATTTGAAACTCATCTTCCCCCTAACTTTGTGCATTCTTCTAAAATTCAATTTGATGCTGCTTTTGCTTGTAGATACCCTTCTCCCCCTTTGACAACATCAAAAAGAGAGAAAGACGTGGTCAAAGAATATCATAATACATACATATAAAGCCACTCATCAATTTGCAGCCAAGATACATTAACACACATCCACATATAAAGATGTTAATACAAAGATAATATGGATAAATAAGGCAAAAGGCATATATAGAAACTCAAAGTACATTACATAACTAGAAAATGCCAACAAAATCCAAGTCATAGAAAGTACAAAAACAAATCCAAAACATATAATAGTTATGCAAAATAAAGCAAAGTATGTCATGCACTAAACTAAACATGCTAGTCCTCATGGTCTCCTCCCCCTGAATTGGTTGCCCCTTCCTCTGAAGTAATAGTCTTGAGGTGGAAGATGTGGTTGCTCATCCAAACGCTCGGTAAACTCCAAAACAGCCCGGTTAAGGGTATTAAAACCGTTAGTCAAAGAACGAGTCTGACTTTCAGCAGTTGCAGCCAGAGTGTCAAATCGTGTCATCACTGCAGTGGCAAACCGGTTGAAGTTCTGATTTTGAGCTTGTAACTCATTTGTGAGAGCAGTGTGCCTCTCGTCCTGAGCAGTCATAAAGGTTTATTGCTGAAGCTGCATTGATCTCAGCATTTCTAGGACTTCATCATTATTTTGTTGCGGTTGCGGTGTAGGAGTAGGAATGTAATATTGTTGTTGATGCCATTCATTGGTTGGAGGCATATAGGATGAACCAAGTGAAGCCCATCCAGTATGTTGCCACTCACCCCATCCCTGATTTGCATAGGGATCTTGAGAAGGAGAGTGACCCATCCACTCAGCATTGTCTTCTTCCGCATTATGGTCATCCGTTTGCATTTCATCTGCTGCTTCTTCTTCTTCTTCTTCTTGCTGCTCATTACCTTCTTCATCTTCGTCTTCATCCTCGTCAACATATTGAACACCTGAATGTGTAGTTATATGCCGAAACTTGTACTGTTTCTCTTTACTATCCCAGAAGTATCCCGTCATGGTGAGTGTTTTTTGGCTGAACTCTTGGTCGAAAGTCACCGACATGTATGGAATACCTTGAACAACCACTTCAGCTTTATTCGTAATACATTGAATAAAAGATGCATAGCATAAGGCCGTACCTCGACTTGAGTCACGCAGAGTAAACATCTGACTTGTAATATAATGAGGCCAGTCAATACGTTTCTTATTTTTTAGCAAATAGATTGGATGAACCTTAGCCTGATCAACCCTGGAGTATTCTCCCTTCTTGGGACGGAGAATGTGAGCAACTATCCACTGTAGGATCCTATCATCAGTCTTTAAATGCCCAGTTGTAACCGTCTTGGGAAACAGATCACTATTCAAAATACTGTTGCTTATAAGGATTTCGCAGCATAAACAGTTTTAAAATCATATCCATCAACACACTTAGAATCAGTAACTTTAGGATGAGTAGATGCCTGTGGATCTATATTGATCAAAATTTTCCAGACAATTGCATTAACCGAGTAAATTCTACCACTCATCTCGTATTTAATAGCAGAACCTTCAAACTTACCCTGAATTCCTACGTAGAACAGCTTAACCAAGTCCTCATTGTACTTGGTATCACACTCCAAGAACTCATCAATGTTTTAAAAATTCAGTAGTTCAATAACTTCAGTCAAATGCAAACGCTCGGCTCTCAAAGGATAATAAGCAAATTGCTTGACAATGGACCGGTTACAAAAATTCTCATTGTAATCCTCAGTTAAATTTTCAGATAACAGAGAGAAAGCAGTTACCAGAATATTAGACCTTGGTTGAGACGTATCAGCTCTTGAAGTAGAAGCTCTTGATGTTCTTTTTCCAGTGATTCTTGTGGAAGCCATTGAAATACACCCTTTTTGAAATAGATGAACAGTGCGCGAAACCCTTGATGATGATGAACAGTGTTCAAACCTTGATGATGATGATGAATAATATAGGAAACTTGATTTTGTGATGAGAAAACCCTTGAATACCTTTTAATTGTGGAATTCTTGTATTTTTGAGGAACTATTTGTAATGGGTTTTCTAGGATTTTTAGAAGGCTGAAGGAGAGGAGAACAATGAGAAAGATGTTTAGATGAAATGTATGATGATAATGATGCTTGGAAAATGTAACAGACAATTAAGTGGGACAAAGTCTCTTACACATGAGGAGGCGCGCGCTTTCCCAAGAAATTTTTTTCAGATTCTGTCAGCAACGCTTCGACCAAACCAGGTATGCGTCGTGTCATACCCCAAATTTTGACCACTAAGGTTTCCCATCATTGTGCAAATCCTTACCACAATATGGATGAACCATCATGCCTCATCAATCTCCTCAAAGATGATTGAGCATTCACTACAAACAAGAGTTAGGGTTTTGAGCCCTCTCAGAGAACTTAGACAAATGATCAATCAAGAAATGACATGATCTTCAAACACCCATAAAGGATCAAGAGGACTCTCACATCAAGAATTAAGCACAAGGTTGCAACATTCCAAGTGGATCGTGCCTCAAGATCGCCAGTGTCACCAACTTAGGGTTTTGGTCGACTGGCCTCCAGATGAAAATTTTCCTCTGGGCATGAGCCATTGCTTCAAAGCACAACTTAAGATACTCCAAGGGACCTTATGGACCCAATCATCAAGTCAATTTAACCTGAGGGGATGCATTTACCAAAAAATCAGGAATTAAGGTTTCTTGACCTAATTTACCCCTAAGTTGACTTTTGGGACAAAACCTGAGCCAAGACCTCAAGACATGGTTTAAGGGTTTCTAATACACTACATTGATCCATTTGCAACAATGGATTGATCCAAGAAGCTTAATCTACAAGTTTTAATTTCATCAGGACCACAATTAGGGTTTCGAGGAAAAAGTCAATTGTACCTTTGACTTTTGACCTGTACATGCTCCCAAACCTTGGGACATGATTCAATACACCCTATAACACCTATGGAATATATCCATTAGGTTTGATTTAGGTCAAGGACTTGATTTCACAAAGGATCGCACAGTTTGGATTTCATCCGATAAAAAGTCAACTGTGCACAAAATCAAGTTTGACTTTTTGGAATTTTTCACAATTATGGTTCATTGACCCTAAAACAATGTTAATATGTGATTTGAATCATCATTCATCAAGAAAAATCAAGAAAAGTGAGTTAACTTGTAAAAGGGGTAACCATAAAAAAACTTAGAATTTTTCTAAGTTATGGAACAAACTGGCTATAGGGTACCAACTTCCAAGGACCATAACTTGAGATCCAAGCAACCATTTTGGATGGTCCAAAACTGGATTTGTAGCTCTCATTACACTCTACAAAAGTGTCAACTAGACCTCATTCCAATTCATCATGGATTTTTAGTTATGGAGTGATCAAAATGGCAAAAAAACATGAAAATGACACTTTTCCAACACTTAGTGAAAATCTGCCTAAGTTAGCAGCCTTGAACATCAATGTTCATGATGATTTTTCAATTGGATCCAAAACGTTTCAAGACAAACTATGATAAAACATGTGTTGTATCATATGAGGGCTTTCCAATGAGCCCAAGAACATGAGAAAACTCCACCTGAGCTAGGAGTTATGACAGCTGCAACATGCCTTACTGCAAACTGTCTTGGCAAGGCAGATTTGTGCATAAGGGCTCGATTTGATCAAATTATGCAACAAAAAGCATGGTTATCCATCTGCACACCTCAAGGGGGAACAACCAAGGGACAAACACTGATCTCCCGCCTCCCAAGTCCATGGATCTTTGTTTAGGCATGACACTCCTAAATTCAAAGATGCTTCAAATATTCAATTTTGTTTCAAAGCATTTAACTGATGCATAGAGGTGGCATTCATCAAGACAATGTTATCCAAGTTCAGTCAAGACTTACCCTTAAACCAAAGAACCTTAGGCCTGTGCTCTAACATCAAGTCAATGGCTAGAGGAGACTTGAGATTCCATTTGATCACAATTGGCCACAATCCTGTACTAGTTGCCATACACTATTGAAGCCAAAACAAACTTGACACACTATAAATATAGCCCATTTGTGCTCAGTTTGAGTACACCAAAGCACCCAAACTGATGCTTTCCTCAAAATCATCTCTTTCACTCCAAATTTGCCTTCTAACTCAAGTCACCATCGGGTTTTGAGTTTGAGAGCAATTCCAATCAAACCAATCACACACACACCTCACATATAACATATAGAAGTAATCCATAACACAAAATCACATCTAGAACATCAGGTTCTCAAATTCACCAGCCATCTGCACAATCCTTTGACAGATTTGCAGTTGAGGTGCCAAATCCAGTTCCAGCTCAATTCAATCCACTCCAAGCATTCAGACACACTCCATAGCACCTAAGGAAGCTGTTCACATCATTGGAACCAAGTTGTAACACCTCCAACCTAGAACTCGATCACCAGCTGCAAGAGGTAAGCCTAAACTTGGTCATTTCATGATTTATGCATATTTCCTCGCACAATAATTTTGCCATATGTTCATAATCATGTATGGAGTGTTTCCCCTCAATCGATTGCTTTGTATGAATCGTGTATGGAATTTCTTAGCCTTCATGCAGAAATTAGGGTTTTTGAGGTTTCTCTTTGATTTCTCATTCCATACTTAAAATAAATGAAATTAAAGACCATAGACATGATCGTGAGTTGAAAACGAGCAGATTGATATGTGGATTGTGTGATTTCATCAAGTATTCATGAGATTGATGAGAAAATGCAAATCAGATAAAAACAGGGCACGCGGGCAAGAACAAGGTGTTCTTGGCGCCCTTTTTCAAACTTTTGAATTTTTGAATTTTTATTATTTTATTTAATTGATTCAAAAATTAATTTCTCTATGAATTTTAATGATTTTGAGTTGATTCTTTTTTTCAAAATTCAAAAAAAAGTTAAAATATTTTATTTTACAAAAATTTCCCAAAAATATTATTTATTTCATATATTTTATATTTTTGCAAAGAATTAATTTTTATTTGTTTTTTAACATTTTAAAAATTTTCTTTCTCTTGATTTTCCAAACTTAAATGGTTTTCAATCATTTTGTGGATAAACACATGATTTTTGAAACATTGACCGAAAATCACAACTCATTTCTCACATGTTTTCAATGATTTTATTAATTTTTAATCAAAATTAATTCCATTTTTAACAAAATTAGGGTTTTGACTGATTTCACCCTCATCAATCTTTTTCAAAACATTCTTTGGGCCTCTTGAAAGAGTGTAAGTCCTACCTCTTTGTAAATAAAATCTTTTTTGGGCCTCAGTGTATTGTATAAGTCTCGATACAGTTTCAGAAATTTCGACGCGATCGTCGTTTTCAAACTATTTTCAACTGGGCCTACCCTTGAGTTGTAAGTCCCATTTCTTTTCTTTAAACACTCTTTGGGCCTCTCCTTGAGTTGTAAGACCCAACCTTTTTGTAAATAAACCTCTTTGGGCCTCTATTAGAGTGTAAGACCCAACCCTTGTTGTACAAAAATCTTTTTTGGGCCTCAGTCGTTGTATAAGTCCCGATACGATCTTCAAAACAACAGTATGATCACTGTTAAAACTTGGGCCTCTCTTTGAGTATAACCCCCAACAATCTTTTCAAAACAATTTCCCTGTTGATTTAGATTCAATATATAGTTGTTATCAAAACTTTCTTTAATTTCTTTGAACAACTAACCATACAACATGGAAGCTTGCTCGCCAATAAGTTTTAACAGCTTTCATTTATACGCTTTCATATATATATATATATATATATATATATATATATATATATATATATATAATTGTATTATGGGAAGCTGCGCACGGTTAGTCTTCTTTCATACCCTTTTAAATACTTGTCATATATCAACTGTATATATACTAGTATAGTTATTTAGAGTTTTCCCCGGCAACTAGGTGTAGAACTAAGTAAAGCCATGTTGGTCACTCTTAAATACATACAAAACTAGATCCCCATAGGATTTTCAGATACAGTCTTGCCTTCTCTTGGGCTTAAACAATATGGAACAAAGAGAAAGGTAGTATTCTTCGTGAACCTTTTCTCAGGCTGTCACCCCTAGAAATTGTCAAAGAAATTCTACTCCCCAGAGTTGATCTATTCTCGGTGAATAGCATCTCTTGAGTCTCTTCAAACCTCAGAACTTTCACTAAATGATCTATTCTCGATGAATTGCATTTCTTGAACTTTTCTTGGTTTGGGACCCACAGGCTTCCTAAAAGCATCCCCGCCTCCTCCTGGGCTTTGTACAAGGGCCCTTCGGCTTCTTAGAAGTTCTCATGCATTCTCTAGGGCTTAATACAAGGACCCTGAAGACCTCTTAAGGGTATAAGATAGAACTTAGTCATCCTTTGCTAGAACAGTCTTTCTAGTGTCAAAACACATACCAATTTAGGGTTGATGCTCATCCCTTAAAACACCCGCCTCCTATTGGGCATCATACTAAAGATAAAACTCTTCTAGACTTGGACAATCTAAATCCCCTTGAGTCTCAAAGACATTCTCAAGTTCCCTACAAACATAGGAGAAACCCTAGTCATTTTGGATAAATCTCCAGCTGAGTTAAAACACGTGGGTTCTAAAACCTAGTCTCTCTCATAAAAATCCCAAATCAGAACCTCGAGGTCTCTGATATCTCAACTCTTCTGGAACCCTCAGCAAGAGTTGATTCCCCACTTGGACCTGCCTAGGGATCCCAATACTCCCCAGCAGAAAGTTAGCCTCCTCTTAGGCTTTGTATAATGATTTTTCCTCAACATATTTAGCCTCCTCTCTGGCTTTGTACAAATGATTCTCCCCAGCGGAGCTAACCTTTTCAGACTCTCTTGTTGAGTCAATCACCTTGTCCAACTCTCTTGTTGAGTCCATCAACTCTTCAAGACTCTCTTGTTGAGTCAATCACCTTTTAGCACTCTCTTGTTGAGTCAACCTTTTAGCCTCAATCTTGGGCTTTGTACAAGACAGATAAAGTCACTCTCTTATTGACTCAATCTTTTACAGCCTCCTCGTAGGTCTGGCATAAGGATTTCCCCTATTATAAGTCAGATTCCTCTTAGGGATGATGATTTCTCCAGCTTGTTTAGCCATAATCCTGGGCTTTGTACAGGACAGATAAACACACTCTCTTGTTGAGTCAAACCCTTTTAGCCTCAATATTGGGCTTTGTACAAGACATAAATCTCCATCTCTTAAGCTTGGGACATATATCTTCCCCAGCTGAGTCATTTCCTCCCAGCCTTCGTTTAGGCTTTGAGGAATGATTTCCCAAGCAGAGTCAAATCCATTTCAGCCTCAATCTTGGGCTTTGTACAAGACACATAAAAGTATCCTCACCAGAGTCAGTTAAAATTCCCATTTCATCCTCAATCTTGGGCTTTGTACAAGACACATAAAAGTATCCTCACCAGAGTCAGTTAAAATTCCCATTTTAGCCTCAATCTTGGGCTTTGTACAAGACAGATAATACTCTCCAGCAAGAGTCAAACCCATTTCAGCCTCAATCTTGGGCTTTGTACAAGACGCATACAAATCTCCCCGGCGGAGTCAAAATCCCTCTTATCCTCAATCTTGGGCTTTGTACAAGACAGATAGAACATTTTCCCCGAAAAAGCCAAGCTTTTAACATCCTCTTAGGCATTGTATAATGATATCCCCAAAGAGTCAGTCTCTTTTTTTACCTCAATCTTGGGCTTTGTACAAGACACCGATATTTACACTCTCTTGTTGAGTCGGTCTTATCCAGCCTCCTCTTAGGCTTTGGGTAAGGATTCCCCCAGTGGAGTCAATCAACCTCTTAGCTTCAACCTTGGGCTTTGATCAAGGCACACAAAAATCAACAATCCCCTCAGAGGAAGTCCAATCCCTCTTTAGAGATGACAAATTCTCTCTCAGTTAAAACCTTTTAGCTTCAATCTTGGGCTTTGAACAAGACACCAAAACGTCTCTTTCCTCCCTTAGAATAGGGGGAACTACGATTGCTTTGATTTCCCTGTTTCGTTTAAACGGGAATACATAGGCATAAGATTGCAAAATCTTAGCGAGCATACTAATCAAAAACTTTAGGTCCAGTACCTTCATACATCAGTCAAAGACTTTAGGTTTCATACCTTAGTCATCATTCATCCCCATTTTCCACAGAAAACAAAAACCACTCACTCACTCATATTTCCAAAGAAACTTTCCCAACCCATTAACGGATAAACACCATCAAGTATAAAGCGAAACCTAAAGCTAATATCATGGGGACAACCACATATAGGATGGGCAATTGGCAACTCCCCATTGTATAACCTGACCCCGGACTCCCCAATCTCTTTTAAGCATTTGTTCAGTTAAACATTCGCGTACAAGGTTAGTTTTAGATAGCTCCCCTTTCCCTTCCAGCTTCATGGGATAAATAAGAAATCAGAAAGTAGCACCCCCTCCTACCATTGCGGTGAGGAAAACCCAGCGATAAGGTGGTCGCGTCACCGACAAAAATTGCTCACTACAGGAAAATGGCGACTCTGCTGGGGATTCATTATCTGTATAGGACTATGCTATAGCTCTTAAGAGGTCTAGGATGTTAGTTTTAGGAAAAATATATATATCACTTTTCCTAATTGATATCCGTGTTTATTTTTCTGCTAATGGGACTGCAGGTGATGCCGCATCTGGAAATTTTGAGTGACACCTAAGATAAGTGATGGCACTAGACGGGTAATCTTACAGGGAGTGACTCCCAAATAAGAGACCCCGGTCAACCATCGAATCAGTGGAGATTCCCTTTGCAGATTCAATTCCTATACGACTTCGGTTGTTGAAAGCAGATTGTTCGATTGTGGCGTTCGTGAAACTAAGGATTTAGTAGGTTGAGACCATGTTACTATTTTTGTAGTGCGAAAGCTATCGGAAATAGTTGTCACGCGATACTACCCTCATTTGAGATTACTCTAAGATACTGCAGCTCGCTCGGGTGAACCAGCCTGCCGTTGTTATCCTAAGGGGAGTCAATGATTTTGAGGACAGGTACAAAAAATCACCAGTACAACCTTTGGGATGGGTAGAGCCATGACTTCATGACACCGAACCTTTGACCCCATGTTTTTTCTATGTTTTTGTGTGCTGCATTCATGCATTCATTTCATTAAAAAAACATTAAACCAAAGAAAAATGTTCTCTTCTAGTCTCTCTTTTTCAAATTAAACTAAGACAATGATTGCAAATGTCAGAGAGAAAAGAAATTGCGTTATGGATTTCGGTAGAAGGAAGACTCACAAGTACACCTTCAAGGTTCCAAAACTAGAGGATTTAAGAGGGGTGGCAAGGATGATCACCAACCCTGATGCTTTCAGAGCTAAGTACGGAGGATTGCTGTCTCTGTTAAGGTTCCATGTAATTGAAGGAATCCTGGCTACGCTCATTCAGTTCTACGATCCGGTCTATCACTGTTTTACATTCCTGAATTATCAACTTACACCAACACTAGAGGAGTACTCTCACTTGGCTGATTTACCCATCACTGATCAACTCCCTTTTCTGGACTGGAAGAAATTCCAAAGGATCAAACCATTGCAAGAGCAATCTATTTGGACGAGTCAGAAGTCAGGACTCACATGACCACTAAGGGTGGAATCCAAGGTTTGCCAGCCCATTTTTTGGTAAAGAAAGCCCTGTACTTTGCTAGTATAGGAAACATGACTGCCTTCGAGAGCATCTTTGTTTTGCTCACCTACGGATTATTTTTGTTTCCCAACATTGATAACTTCATTGACGTCAATGCCATTAATATTTTTCTAATTGGAAACCCTGTACCGACCTTGCTCGTAGATGCTTATCATTCTGTACACTTAAGGAATTTGTATAGCGGAGGAATGATCACATGTTATGTACCCCTGCTATACAAATGGTTTACTTCCCATTTACCTAAGTCCGCTGCATTTTGGGATCATAAGAGATCTTTACGTTGGTCACAGAGAATCATGTCTCTTACCAACTCCGACATAGATTGGTACAATTGAACTTATGACGAGATCAGAATCATTGACCGTTGTGGAAATTTTCCTAATGTACCCCTCATAGGAACTAAAGGAGTAATCAATTATCATCCAGTTTTAGTTCATCATCAATTTGGATACCCAATGAGACTTGTCCCGCGTAATGTTCATCTGGAAGGTCTTTTCTTCAAGGAAGGAGAAAATGACATGGCACTAAAGACCGAAATAGTGCATTCCTGGAAACATGTTCACAGGAAAGGAAGAGAGTCTCTAGGAAAATCGGACTGTGTCTCTGTGGAACCTTATCTCCATTAGGTACAAACTAGAGCTCTCAAGCTGAGGATGCCTTACCCTTGTCAAGAAGTTCTTCCGTTAAAGGAGTCTGTCCTTTATTTTATGTCTGATACGGAAAAACTTCAGGTTACTCTCAACAAAGTTCAACAGGAGAAGAAGTCTTGGAAGAACAAATACCGTATTCTCAATGTGGAGTGTAACAAAATACAGCAACTGTTAAAAGAAAAAGATCTTTGATCGAGATTTTGGAGCAACATGCTATAGAGAATCAAGATGACCAAAGGAATTTGCTCGCTCCTTTCACATGGCAAAGGAATGACAACCCGACAATGGCTCAAGAGCCCCGGTTAAAGAAAAGAAAAGTACCAAAACTAGCACCTGAGCTTTCCTCAGAGAGGACTCAGGATCCATAAGTTTAGACTTTCCCTTTTACAACACTTTGTAAATTACCGTATTTCCATTTCCGCAATCTTTGAATTCAATAAAACGGGGTTTCCCCACTGTATGGTATTTGCAATCCAATTGTTGGTGTTTCTTTTTATTAAACAAAAAAAAATTAATATAATCATTGCATATCATCCATCATTCTCACAAAACGCATTCTTCTTACCTACGAATCTCACGTTTGTGTCTCGATTCTAGAATCAAACTGTCTCATTCGTACAATACTTGGGCCAATCGACAAAATAAGATGGATAATCTCGAGGAAGAGAACAGAGAGTTGAGAGAAGAACTCGACGCTCTAAAAGAAGATCTGAGGAAACTTAACAATGACATGCAAGCTCTGGCAGCAGCTCAGATACAAAGGACTGTGATTTCAGAGATCACATCGACACCCATAGTGGAAAAGTATGATCCTCGGTATAACATGCCTAAAGATCGTCCCTGGGGCATGCCTATTAACTATATCCCAGAAGGATATATTCTGCCGATCACGGAATATTCGGAAACTGCAGCAGGAGCCGCTGGGCCTGAAGGTTACAAACTTCAGGAAAACGAAGGTGCAAGGGGCATGACAGCAACTCCTGAAGGTTACAAACTTCGGGATAGGGAAGCACCAAGAGTCACTACCGTAATGACTATACCACCACCCGTGGTACACACTGTCCTGGAAGGACAAATTCCACAAATAGTGTCTGGTGGAAACGAAAGTATGTACGACAGAATGAATTAGTTCCTAGAACAATTCCTGGAGATGTAGAAGGAACTGCAAGCCATTCGCGGCCAGGATCTATTCGGAAAGGACGCCGCAGACCTTTGTTTGGTCCCCAATGTGAAGGTTCCACACAAATTCAAGGTGCCCGAATTTGAAAAGTACAAGGGTAACTCTTGCCCTCAAAGCCATTTGGTGATGTACGCTCGGAGGATGTCAACTCAAACAGAGAACTAACAGCTACTGATCCACTATTTCCAAGATAGTTTAACCGGTGCCGCACTCAAATGGTACATAGGATTAAACCGCACTAAGATCATCACTTTTAGAGATCTTGGAGCTGCCTTCGTTCAGCAGTACAAGTATAATCTGGACATGGCACCAGACATAGATCAACTCAGAGCCATGTCGCAGAAGGACAAAGAAACATTTAAGGAATATGCTCAGAGATGGCGTGAAATTGCCGCCCAGATTTGTCCACCTCTTGAGGAAAAAGAGATGACAAAGATCTTCTTGAAAACCTTGAGCTCATTTTACTACGACAGAATGGTCGCCAGTGAGCCCAGCGACTTCACTGAGATGGTGGGCATGGGAGTTCGTCTGGATGAAGCAGTCCGAGAAGGACGTTTAGTAAAAGATGCTGAACCATCAAGCAGTACCAAAAGATACGGTATTGCTCTCCCTAAGAAAAAGAGCAAGATATTGGAAATATCTCTCTCGGAAAGCAAAGGCGACAGTACCAACTAGTAGCTGCTGTAACTCTTGCTATAATTCCTGGGCCAGTTCCAACGTATCAACCTCAAGTTGCTCAGAGCCAACTGAATCAACAAAATCAGCAAAGGACACAACAGCCTCATCAGCAAGCTCGTCCCTAGTACAACAGCAATCGTACAACACGACCACCAGGGTTCGACCCTATACCAATGTTGTATGCAGAACTGTTTCCATTACTACTGGTCAAAGGGCACGTCCAAACCAGGTCTCCTCTTACAGTACCGGAAAATCTGCCTTTTTGGTTCAAAGCGGATCAGACTTGTCCTTACCATCAAGGAGGACCAGGGCATAACATAGAAAACTGTCTCAGCTTCAAATCCGATGTGCAGAAGCTTGTCAGGAGCGGGGTTTTATCCTTCAAGGATACAAATTTGAATGTTCAAACGAACCCGTTGCCTCAACACGAGAAAGCTGCGGTAAATTTGATAGAAGGAGAGTCTAAGCATAGCTATCAAATACACGATGTACTCCTGTTGAAAACCAACCTGGTCAAGATACATTACAGACAGAGTGGATATGGTCATGTACCGTCTCATAACTATCACCAGTGTGATACCTGATCTAAAGACGATCAAGGGTGTTCTGTGGTGCAGTCAGCTCTACAGGAACAGATGGATCTCGGATGGATCCGAGATCACCGAATTCGTGAAGTTAACATGACTTATATGAATTCCAACATTATTCAAAACCACGACATCCGTACGATGAATGTCAACTTAGTGGCAATGCACTCAAGGCAAAGCCAACATCATAATCTGCCACGACATGATTACGATTCCTGTATGGTCTACTCAGTAAACGATCAGGGATGCTCTTTTGTTCAAGAGGCCCTCCAGCGTCAGATGTATCTTGGATGGATTCAGAATTACCACGATAGAAGTCATTATCAAGTGAATATGATTCAAATCTTTGATATTCGCTTGATGAATACCAGCTTGGTGGAGTTACACGCTACACAAATCCAGCTCGGTTTCCTGACTTCGCACGATTATCAGAACTGTAAAGTATGTCGTGGGAATGACCAAGGATGTGCACTCGTTTAGAGGACACTTCAACACTTATTAAACCACTGGTGGCTTCCGATCTATCTAGATGAAGACACACAACAAGTCAGCATGACTAACGGGAACCCTACTAGACATCAGAATCAGGATGTTCGATCAATGGAGACAGATCTAGTAAGGTTACACTGCATACAGAGCGGACGTGGCCGGGTGCCACCACACAACTATGAGCGCTGTAGATTTTGCTCTGAAAATAATCAAGGATGTTACCTCGTACGAGCAGCCCTTCAAAGTCAGTTGGACCACAAAGAGATTCAACCATGGTCGAGCTCTGGTTCAATGTCGGACTATCATCCTAATTAGGGCAAAGATGTTATCTTGATCCCTAAGCGAGAAATGGCCAAAGATGTGTATGCCATAATCCCTTTACTCCATGAATCAAGAGTTCCTCTCGATGGTGGAAAGATCCTCAACCTCGAACCAATTGAGGCTGACTATGATAGTCAGAAAAATCAAAAGGCTCCTATAGTTATCTATATGCCGGGACCAGTACCGTACAAGTCCGATAAGGCTATCCCTTACAAGTACGGTGAAACAACAATTGATAATGGAAAGGAAACTCCATTACCCTCCGTCGTGAATATTGCAGACATCAGTCGAGTAACACGGAGCGGGCGAATCTTCAACCGAGGAGTTGGAGAACCCAACAAAGAAAAGGAACCTCAAATAGAAGTTCCTGACCAACCATTTGGTTAATCTGGTGATCCCGACCTTTCAAAGAACAATGATGAGATGCTGAAACTCATCCAAAAGAGTGAATACAACATTGTTGATGAGCTGTTGCAAACTTCTTCAAAAATCTCTGTGCTATCTCTTTTACTCAATTTCGAACCTCACAGGGAAGCTCTACAGAAAGTCTTAGAGCAGGCCTTTGTGGAACAGGATGTAACAATAAGACAATTCGACAACATAATCTCCAACATCACTTCCTTCAACAACTTGGGATTCAGTGATGAGGAACTGTCGGAAGAGAGCCAAAATCATAGTATGGAATTCAATATTACAGTCAACTGCCAGGACGATGCTTTACCCAGCATACTGGTAGACACCGGATCAGCTCTAAACGTGATGCCGAAGTCCACTCTAATGCGACTATCATTCAAAGGATCTCCGATGAGAGGCAGTGAGGTCATCGTCAAAGCATTTGACGGATCCTGAAAAACAGTTATCGGTGAAGTCGACCTTCCCATAACTATCGGTCCTCACACTTTCAAAGTCACTTTCCAGGTCATGGACATCCGGCCAACATACAGCTGTTTGTTAGGAAAACCTTGGATACACGAGGTTGGGGCAGTCACTTCGACGCTTCACCAGAAACTGAAGTTTGTCAAGGACTACCAACTAGTCACAGTCTGTGGAGAGCAAGCCTTGATTGTGAGTAACCTATCGTCATCCACTTGTGTAGAACTAGAGGAGGTTATTGGAACCCAGTTCCAAACAATTTCGGTGAGCAATGACAACCAATCAGAAAAGGGAACATCGATTTCCTCATACAAAGATGCTCTCGAAGTGATCAAAAGTAACAATGCAAAAGGATGTAGACAACTTATCATTCCTTCGAATAACAAGACGAAGAAGGGCCTTGGATTTTCCTCAACCTGTACCCAGACTGCTACTAACGATGAAAACCTTCATCCCATTCAGGATTTCTTCCACAGTGGAGGTTTCCTTCACCCAGTGTCTCAAGAAGTACATACCATCAACAAGGGTGACTCTTCCGATATAGATGAAGAGTGGAAGTCCTATCTTAACGAAGACGGTTATATGTCTTAGGAAGAGGTGCCTACGCCATTTTGCTATCCCGCACAGAGTCCGAGATATATACCAAGATCAGACGTCAAAATGATATACGGACATTGTGATCCAGAAGGATACCGTGCTCCACCAAACTCATTAGAGGAGGACACTCTGATGAAAGACAACTTTGACCACGACTATTATGGCCCAATGGATAGATAGTCTGCCGATGGGGCAGCCGTACCCAGGAGACTTGGGGCAAAAGAGTCAGCCGAACGATGCATATCAGCTGAGAATCATTGAAAAGAATAACTGCGTCCCCACCGTATCATGGGATCATTACTTAGGGCATTCAGAAAATATCCAGTACGACGATGAATTTGCAAAGATTGCAGGATAGCAGTTCATCAACTACTCTATTCCCGAGGTCAACGTCATCGAAAGGGATGACTCCTCCAGTTCCAAAAAAGTGTGGGACACCTTAGGACAACCGAGTGGAAAATTTGACTTCTTAGTCAAATACACCGCTCCGGAAAGCTCTCGTATCAGGCTCGAAGACATCCAGCCAACTGGATTGGGAGATATACCTGAGAGTACAAGCACTGTGCAAAATACAACTAAAGAATTCTTCTACGACAACTCTGCCAGGGAGACAGATTCCAATGATCCTGCTCCACCAAAAATCAGTGTCATTTCTGAAGACAAGCCAAGAAGGAAGGTACCAGACTGTGTGATTCACCGAGGAGTTCGCCGCCAATGGGTTGCAGTCAATGTTCCGAAAGTCGTTCATAAGTCTAAGTAATTGTCGTCTTTATGTTTACCTTTCACCCAGCCCAGGTGTAACAAATGTTTTATAGGGCTCACTTTCTGTAAATGTCCCTCTTAGCCTTGCCCAAAGTGAATGAGTTTTTGTTTTATAGGGCTGTAGTTTCAAGAATAGACAAAATCATAAATAAAATAACGTCGTTATGTAAATTCCGCATTTATTGCTGTTTTATCTTTTCGCTTTTTCAGAAAATGGTAATCCTAAAAACAACTCAAATAATAAAAACAAGCTGTTTTCAGAAATTACACTGCACACACTCTTGCATTCTCTCTATCTCTTCTAAAAACAATCATCACGTCAAGCAGATTGCTTGTTTTAAACCCCATTGAAACATACGATCCAATGCCTTCTCCCAACTTTGAATTCCCGGTATTTGAGGCTGAAGAAGAAAATGTCAAATAAATTCCAGAAGAGATCTCCCGATTACTTAGACAAGAGGAAAGGTCCATTGAACCTCACAAGGAGTCATTGGAAACAGTCAACTTGGGTTCAGAAGAAGAGAGTAAGGAAGTCAAGATTGGGGCACTGCTCAGTCCAACTGTCAAAGAAGGTTTCATAAAGCTTCTCAAAGAGTTTCCCGATTTATTCGCTTGGTCCTGTCGGGATATGCCAGGGTTGGATACCAGCATCGTGGAACATCATCTACCTTTAAGATAAGAATGCCCGGCGGTAAAATAGAGACTAAGAAGGACTCATCCGGACATGGCCATCAAAATCAAAGAGGAAGTACAGAAACAGATTGACGCGGGTTTCCTCGCCACATCAGAATATCCTCAATGGTTAGCCAACATAGTACCAGTTCCAAAAAAGGACGAAAAAGTCAGAATATGTGTAGACTCAGGGATCTGAACAAAGCCGGTCCAAAGGATGAGTTCCCCTTATCGTACATTGACATGCTGGTTGACAGTACCGCCAAGTTCAAAGTTTTTTCCTTCATGGACGGATTCTCGGGCTATAATCAGATAAAAATGGCGCCGAAACATATGGATAAAACTTTATTCATCACCCCATAGGGCACTTTTTATTACAAGGTAATGTCATTTGGTTTGAAGAACGCCAGGGCAACCTATCAAAGGGCCATGACTACTCTGTTTCATGACATGGTACACAAAGAAATAGAAGTGTACGTCGATGATATGATTGCCAAATCTAAAACAGAAGAGGAATATGTGACCCACCTGTCAAAACTATTCGAGCGTCTGAGGAAATACAAACTCTGCTTGAATCCTAACAAATGCACGTTCGATGCCCGCTTAGGAAAACTGCTAAGTTTCATCGTCAGCCAGAAAGGAATTGAGGTTGATCCTGACAAGGTTAAGGCCATTAAAGAAATGCCTTCTCCAAAGACTGAAAAACAAGTCAGGGGATTCTTGGGATGTTTGAATTACATTTCCAGATTTATATTCCTCATGACCACAACATGTGTGCCGATCACCAGATTACTCAAAAAGAATCAGGACTGCGTTTGGACAGAAGACTGTCAAACCGCTTCAACAGTATCAAGGAATACCTATTGAACCCACCAATTCTATCACCTCTAGTGGAGGGAAGACCACTGATCATCTACCTAACAGTCTTGGAAGACTCCATGGGTTGTGTACTTGGCCAACAGGACGAAACAAAAAGAAAAGAGTCTGCCATCTACTATTTGAGCAAGAAGTTCACTGACTGCGAGACTCAGTACACTATGCTTGAGAAAATTTGTTGTGCTTTGGCTTCGGCAGTCAAACGTTTTCTCCAGTATATGATTCGTCACACTACTTGGTTAATCTCCAAAATGGATCCAATCAAGTATGTCTTTGAAAAGCCTGCTCTCACGGGAAGGATTGCCCGTTGGCAGATGTTGTTATCAGAATACGACATCGAGTACCATGCTCAGAAAGTCGTCAAAGGAAGTATTTTAGCCCATCATTTAGCTCATCAACCGAATGACGATCAAGAATCAGTCGGATTTGACTTCCCAAACGAAGATGTTATGTACTTGAAAATGAAAGATTGCGATGAACCGCTACCCAGTGAAGGGCCAGAACCAGGTTCTCAATGGGGACTTATCTTTGACGGAGTTGTCAATCATTACGGAAACGGAATTGGGGCAATCATCATAACACCTCAGGGTACCCACATTCCTTTCACTTCCAGACTAACATTCAAGTGCACAAACAACGAGGCTGAATACGAAGCTTATATCATGGGTCTCGAAGAAGCGATCGACTTAAGGATCAAGAACTTGGATGTATATGGCGACTCAACCCTGGTTATCAATCAGATCAAAGAAGATTGGAACACATACCAATCAGGACTGATTCCTTACAAAGATTACACGAGAAGGTTGTTACCATTATTCGACAGAATCGAGTTTCATCACATCCCTCGTGAGGAGAATCATATGGCTGATGCATTAGCCACTCTCTCTTCCATGATTATTGTAGGTCAACGGAATGACATACCTAAGATTGACATAATGCGCCTAGAAAGGCCCGCTTACATCTTCACGATTGAAGCAGTCATAGACGACAAACCTGGTATCACGATATCAAATGCTTCCTTCAGAAACAAGAGTACCCACCTGGGGCATCCATAAAAGACAGAAAAACCCTCAGAAGGCTGGCTGGAAACTTCCTCCTGAGCGGTGATACACTCTATAAGAGAAACTTCAACATGGTCTTGCTCCGATGCATAAACAGACCAGAAGCAAACATGCTAATAAAAGAAATTCACGAAGGATCCTTTGGCACTCATGCCAACGGACACACAATGGCCAGAAAAATTCTGAGAGCAGGGTACTATCGGTTGACCATGGAATCCGACTGCTACAAGTACATGAGGAGATGTCACAAGTGTCAGATATACTCAGACAAAATCCATGTACCGCCAATGCATCTCAAAGTTCTCTCTTCCCCATGGCCTTTTTCCATATGGGGAATCGACATGATTGGCATGATCGAACCCAGAACTTCAAACAGACATCGGTTCATTCTAGTAGCCATTAACTACTTCACCAAATGGGTCGAAGCAGCGTCATACGCCAATGTAACCCGACAAGTGGTGGTCCAATTCATCAAAAACAATCTCATCTTCCGTTATGGTGTTCCAAGCCAGATCATTACTGATAATGGATCTAACTTGAACAACAAGATGATGAAAGAGTTATGTGCTGAGTTCAAGATCGAACACCATAACTCGTCTCCCTACCGACCTAAGATGAACGGAGCAGTAGAAGCGGCTAACAAGAACATCAAGAAGATCGTTCAAAAGATGGTTACAACCTACAGGCACTGGCACGAGATGCTACCCTTTGCCCTTCACGATTATCGCACGTCTGTCCGCACTTCAACAGGGGCAACCCCTTTCTCTCTAGTATATGGCATGGAGGCAGTGCTCCCCATAGAGGTAAAGATCCCATCAAACTGGGTATTGATGGAGGCTAAGCTAACAGAGGCTGAATGGTGTCAGAGTCGACACGACGAATTGAATCTGATAGAAGAAAAGCGAATAACGGCACTATGCCATGGTCAGTTGTATCAGCAAAAGATGAAGAAGATGTTTGACAAAAAGGTCCGACCCCGTGTCTTCAGGAAAGGAGACGTCGTGCTCAAGAAGATACAATCATTCCTCACTGATTCCCGGGGCAAATGGACTCCGAATTATGACGGCCCCTATGTGGTCAAGAAAGCTTTCTCAGGCGGCGCCTTGAAACTCGCAACCATGGATGGAGAGGAATTTGCCTACCCCAAAAATGTTGGCGTAGTCAAGAAATACTTCTCCTAAAATAAAAAAAAACGTCTCGGTGGATTGAAAACATGAAAGGGAGATCCAGGCAAAAATTAGACACATAAGCAAGAATCATCCCGATGGATTGGAAACCTCAAAGTCTAATCCAGGCAAAAGTTAGGGATTCATGGCAAGTAACTACATCCAACAAAGTGGCAAATCCCTCAGCAGCAGTCATGCCATCCATTAGGAAAACTCCAGTTAAGGTCATCTTTGATGGAAGCTCAGGATGTCCAAAATTTAAAGTTGGTAGAAGGATAGTGGTCGTTATGTTTCAATGTAGCCCTTTTCCCGTAAATTACCATTTTCTAACTTTATAAATACTCTATGGAATCACGCGCTTGACTGATGTCCATCCTATCAATAAAATTTGAGCCCTAGTTCTTTTGTTTATAATTCTTATTTGTTTTAGCTTTACTGAACAACGTTTTAAAATGATCAACGATTCTTGAAATAAAAGAAAAATGAATTTACTTGTCAAACTTTTTCTGCTTTTTAAATAAAGATGGCAATTCTTTTGACTGTTGAACATCGAAAAAACATCGATCGCTTCTACGAAGGTAGTTGAACCTTAAAGTGCAGAATCAAAGTACTCCTTCTAAAACAGTACTCCTGGATGAAGGATCATCTGTGTCAGATGCGAATATTCCGTCTGACACCCCCGACAGAGTTCTTATCTCCTAAGCCCGACCTACGTTTGTCCCCACATGGACTATCTCTCCTAAGCAAGGCAGAATTGCTATTTTGGACCAAATGGTACTTCCTCGTCCCCAGCAGTGGCCGAGTATCCAGTAGTGTTCATCTATTAGTCTGTATGTCGCGTCAGTTTTGTCACCATAAACATACATACATCATGCATTATTGATTTACATTCATATTCATATTGCATCACTCTCACTCTAGTTGGTCTTATCCCCTAGTGATAAAAGTCCTCTTAGTCGAGTTGTCAGTTCTTTCCTCGTCAGGAAATGTTGCGTCTGAATAATCTCTCCTCCAGTTTATTTCTAGATTGGAGTTAGTCCCTTGACCACTTTGATAACTTGAACCTCTGAAAAACAAGAAGACCTTCGACAAATGTCACTCTTCGCCATTAAAGATGATATCTTCG
This sequence comes from Lathyrus tuberosus, assembly GCA_022829125.1. NCBI lineage: Eukaryota > Viridiplantae > Streptophyta > Magnoliopsida > Fabales > Fabaceae > Lathyrus > Lathyrus tuberosus. The sequence goes on along the minus strand of JALAZF010000021.1, from coordinate 23,433,108 downwards.
CTTTCCCGGATTAAGGAAAATCCCAGAGAAAGCCCCTTTATCAGAGATTCGGCAATACAACAGTTTCTCTCTGGAAAATTCGCTGACGAAAAGGTCATCAGCACCTCAAATTTGGAATACATCACATGGCATTTCTCCGAGAAGATCTCGGGGAAAAGTATGATGTAATATCCCCAAGCGGGAATCAGTCTCTCAAGAGACTCGTTTTCCCCAGTAGAGACAACAAATGGCGTCTCCAATAGAGAAGTTTGCACACCACTACAACTCAGATGAATGGGTTCTCCTGCAAGTCTGACATCAAAACTTTTTCCCATCAAATGGCATCTCCCCAGGAAAATTCGGCGAGAAGTTTGATGGAAACCTCTACGAATAGCATCCTTGCCAAGAAAGATTATTGACAAAAGAAACTGAGACCAGTTCCTTGGCTGAAGACCAGGATCAAGGGGAAGTTTATATTAGAAACTGAGATCAGTTCCTTGGCTGAAGACCAGGATCGAGGGGAAGTTTACAAAAGAAACTGAGACCAGTTCCTTGGCTGAAGACCAGGATCGAGGGGAAGTTTATATCAGAAATTAAGACCAGTTCCTTGGCTAGAGGCCAGGATCGAGGGGAAGTTTTTACCTTTTCTAAGCATCATTGCTTAGCAAAAGAAGATGGATTAGCATGCTACCGTTCATAACCATCATCAAAATTTTGGGTATTCCGATATTTAATCCTCTTGCACCCCGAATGCCTGAATACCTTCACCATTCACACCTTCGGGTCCAAGAAGATTAAATAGGGGCATCTGTCATACCCCAAATTTTGACCACTAAGGTTTCCCATCATTGTGCAAATCCTTACCACAATATGGATGAACCATCATGCCTCATCAATCTCCTCAAAGATGATTGAGCATTCACTACAAACAAGAGTTAGGGTTTTGAGCCCTCTCAGAGCACTTAGACATAGGATCAATCAAGAAATGACATGATCTTCAAACACCCATAAAGGATCAAGAGGACTCCCACGTCAAGAATTAAGCACAAGGTTGCAACATTCCAAGTGGATCGAGCCTCAAGATCACCAGTGTCACCAAATTAGGGTTTTGGTCGACTGAGGCCTCCAGATGGAAATTTTCCTCTGGGCATGAGTCATTGCTTCAAAGCATAACCTAAGATACTCCAAGGGACCTCATGGACCCAATCTTCAAGTCAATTTAACCTCAGGGGATGCATTTACCAAAAAATCAGGAATTAGGGTTTCTTGACCTAATTCACCCCTAAGTTGACTTTTGGGACAAAACCTGAGCCAAGACCTCAAGACATGGTTTAAGGGTCTCTAATACATTACGTTGTTCCATTTGCAACAATGGATTGATCCAAGAAGCTCGATCTACAAGTTTCAATTTCATCAGGACCACAATTAGGGTTTCGAGGAAAAAGTCAACTGTACCTTTGACTTTTGACCTGGACATGCTCCCAAACCTTGGGACATGATTCAATACACCCTATAACACCTATGTAATATATCCATTAGGTTTGATTTAGGTCAAGGACTCGATTTCACAAAGGATCGCACAGCTTGGATTTCATCCGATAAAAAGTCAACTATGCACAAAATCAAGTTTGACTTTTTGGAATTTTTCACAATTATGGTTCATTGACCCTAAAATAATGTTAATATGTGATTTGAATCATCATTCATCAAGAAAAATCAAGAAAATTAAGTTAACTTGTAAAAGGGGTAACCATAAAAAAACTTAGAATTTTTCTAAGTTATGAAACAAAGTGGCTAAGGTACCAACTTCCAAGGACCATAACTTGAGATTCAAGCAACCATTTTGGATGGTCCAAAGCTAGATTTGTAGCTCTCATTACACTCTACAAAAGTGTCAACTAGACCTCATTCCAATTCATCATGGATTTTTAGTTATGGAGTGATCAAAATGGCAAAAAAACATGAAAATGACACTTTTCCAACACTTAGTGAAAATCTGCCTAAGTTAGCTGCCTTGAACATTAATGTTCATGATGATTTTTCAATTGGATCCAAAAATTTTCAAGACAAACTATGATCACACATGTGTTGTATCATATGAGGACTTTCCAATGAGCCCAAGAACATGAGAAAACTCCACCTGAGCTAGGAGTTATGACAGCTGCAACATGCGTTGCTGCAAACTGTCTTGGCAAGGCAGATTTGTGCATAAGGGCTCAATTTGATCAAATTATGCAACAAGCATGGTTATCCATCTGTACACCTCAAAGGGGAACAACCAAGGGACAAACACTGATCTCCCAGCCTCCCAAGTCCATGGATCTATGTTTAGGCATGGCACAACTAAATTCAAAGATGCTTCAAATATTCAATTTTGTTTCAAAGCATTTAACTGATGCATAGAGGTGGAATTCATTAAGACAATGTTATCCAAGTTCAGTCAAGACTTATCCTTGAACCAAAGAACCTTAGGCCTGTGCTCTTTGATTTCTCATTCCATACTTAAAATAAATGAAATTAAAGACCATAGACATGATCGTGAGTTGAAAACGAGCAGATTGATATGTGGATTGTGTGATTTCATCAAGTATTCAGTGAGATTGATGAGAAAATGCAAATCAGATAAAAATAGGGCACGCGGGCAAGAACAAGGTGTTCTTGGCGCCCTTTTTCAAACTTTTGAATTTTTGAATTTTTATTATTTTATTTAATTGATTCAAAAATTAATTTCTCTATGAATTTTAATGATTTTGAGTTGATTCTTTTTTTCAAAATTAAAAAAAAAGTTAAAATATTTTATTTTACAAAAATTTCCCAAAAATATTATTTATTTCATATATTTGATGTTTTTGCAAAGAATTAATTCTTATTTGTTTTTTAACATTTTAAAAAATTTCTTTCTCTTGATTTTCTAAACTTAAATGGTTTTCAATCATTTTGTGGGTAAAAACATGATTTTTGAAACATTGACCCAAAATCACAACTCATTTCTCACATGTTGTCAATAATTTTATTAATTTTTAATCAAAATTAATTCCATTTTTAACAAAATTAGAGTTTTGATTGATTTCACCCTCATTAAACCTTTTCAAAACATTCTTTGGGCCTCTTGATAGAGTGTAAGTCCCACCTATTTGTAAATAAAATCTTTTTTGGGCCTCTGTGTATTGTATAAGTCCTGATATAGTTTCAGAAATTTCGACGCCATTGTCGTTTTCAAACTTTTTTCAACTGGGCCTACCCTTGTGTTGTAAGTCCCATTTCTTTTCTTTAAACACTCTTTGGGCCTCTCCTTGAGTTGTAAGACCCAAACCTTTTGTAAATAAACCTCTTTGGGCCTCTATTAGAGTGTAAGACCCAACCCTTTTTGTACAAAAATCTTTTTTGGGCCTCAGTCATTGTATAAGTCCTGATACGATCTTCAAAACAACAGTACGATCACTGTTAAAACTTGGGCCTCTCTTTGAGTATAAGCCCCAACAATCTTTTCAAAATAATTTCCCTGTTGATTTAGATTTAATATACAGTTGTTATCAAAACTTTTTTTAATTTCTTTGAATAACTAACCATACAGCATGGAAGCTTGTTTGCCTGTAAGTTTTAACAGCTTTCATTTATTCACTTTCATATATATATAACGGTATTGTGGGAAGCTGCGCACGGTTAGTCTTCTTTCATACCCTTTTAAAGACTTGTCATATACCAACTGTATATATACTTGTATAGTTATTTAGAGTTTTCCCCGACAACTAGGTTTAGAACTAAGTAAAGCCATGCTGGTCACTCTTAAATACAGACAAAACTAGATCCCCATAGGATTTCCAGATACAGTCTTGCCTTCTCTTGGGCTTAAACAATATGGAACAAAAAGAAAGGCAGTATTCTTCGTGAACCTTTTCTCAGGCTGTCACCCCTAGAAATTGTCAAAGAAATTCTACTCCCTAGAGTTGATTTATTCTCGATGAATAGCATCTCTAGAGTTACTTCAAACCTCAGAACTTTCACTAAATGATCTATTCTCGGTGAATAGCATTTCTTGAACTTTTCTTGGTTCGGGACCCACAGGCTTCCTAAAAGAATCCTCGCCTCCTCTTGGGCTTTGTACAAGGACCCTTCGGCTTCTTAGAAGTTCTCATGCCTTCTCTAGGGCTTAATACAAGGACCCTGAAGATATTTAAAGGTATAAGACATAACTTAGTCATCCTTTGCTAGAGCAGTCTTTCCAGTGTCAAAACACAGACCAATTTAGGGTTGATGCTCATCCCTTAAAACACCTGCCTCCTCTTGGGCATCATACAAAAGATAAAACTCTTCTAGACTTGGACAGTCTAAATCCCCTTGAGTCTCAAAGACATTCTCAAGTTCCCTACAAACATAGGAGAAACCCTGGTCATTTTGGATAAATCTCCAGCTGAGTTAAAACCCGGGGTTCTAGAACCCAGTCTCTCTCCTAAAAATCCCAAATCAGAACCTCGAGGTCTCTGATATCTCAACTCCTCTGGAACCCTCAGCAAGAGTTGATTCCCCACTTGGAACTGCCTAGGGATCTCAATACTCCCCAGCAGAAAGTTAGCCTCCTCTTAGGCTTTATATAATGATTTTTCCTCAGCATATTTAGCCTCCTCTTGGGCTTTGTACAAATGATTCTCCACAGCGGAGCTAACCTTTTCAGACTCTCTTGTTGAGTCAATCACCTTGTCTGACTCTCTTGTTGAGTCCATAACCTCTTCAAGACTCTCTAGTTGAGTCAATTACCTTTTAGCACTCTCTTGTTGAGTCAACCTTTTAGCCTTAATCTTGGGCTTTGTACAAGACAAATAAAGTCACTCTCTTATTGAGTCAATCTTTTCCAGCCTCCTCGTAGGTCTGGCATAAGGATTTCCCCTAGTAGAAGTCAGAATACTCTTAGGGATGATGTTTTCTCCAGCTTTTTTAGCCACAATCTTGGCCTTTGTACAGGATAAATAAACGCACTCTCTTGTTGAGTCAAACCCTTTTAGCCTCAATCTTGGGCTTTGTACAAGACATAAATCTCCATCTCTAAAGCTTGGGACAAATATCTTCCCCAGCCGAGTCATTTCCTCCCAACCTTCGTTTAGGCTTTGAGGAATGATTTCCCAAGAAGAGTCAAATCCACTTTAGCCTCAATCTTGGACTTTGTATAAGACACATAAAAGTATCCTCACTAGAGTCAGTTAAAATTCCCATTTCAGCCTCAATCTTGGGCTTTGTACAAGACAGATAATACTCTCCAGCAAGAGTCAAACCCATTTCAGCCTCAATCTTGGACTTTGTACAAGACGCATACAAATCACACCGGCGGAGTCAAAATCCTTCTTAGTCTCAATCTTGGGCTTTGTACAAGACAAATAGAACATTTTCCCCGGAAAAGCCAAGCTTTTAACCTCCTCTTAGGCTTTGTATAACGATATCCCCAAAGAGTCAGTCTCTTTTTTTGCCTCAATCTTGGGCTTTATACAAGACACCAATATGTACACTCTCTTGTTCAGTCTGTCTTATCCAGCCTTCTCTTAGGCTTTGGGTAAGGATTCCCCCAGTGGAGTCAATCAACCTCTTAGCTTCAATCTTGAGCTTTGATCAAGGCACACAAACATCAACAATCCCCTCAGAGGAAGTCCAATCCCTCTTTAGAGATGACAAATTCTCTCTCAGTTAAAACCTTTTAGCTTTAATCTTGGGCTTTGAACAAGACACCAAAATGTCTCTTTCCTCCCTTAGAATAGGGGGAACTACGATTGCTCTGATTTCACTGTTTCGTTTAAATGGGAATACGTAGGCATAAGATTGCGAAATCTTAGCGAGCATACTAATCAAAAACTTCAGGTCCAGTACCTTCATAAATCAGTCAAAGACTTCAGGTTTCATACCTTAGTCATCATTCATCCCCATTTTCGACAGAAAACAAAAACTCACTCACTCATATTTCCCATGAAACTTTCCCATCCCATTAACGCATAAACACCATCAAGCATAAAGCGAAACCTAAAGCTAATATCATGTGGATAACCACATATAGATGGGTAATTGACAACTCTCCATTGTATAACCTGACCCCGGACTCCCCAATCTCTTTTAAGCGTTTGTTCAGTTAAACATTCGCGTGCAAGGTTAGTTTTAGATAGCTTCCCTTTCCCTTCCAGCTTCAGGGGATAAATAAGAAATCAGAAAGTAGCACCCCCTTCTACCATTGCGGTGAGGAAAACCCAACGATAAGGTGGTCGCGTCACCGACAAAAATCGCTCGCTACACGTCGACGCATACTGAACGAAAATGCATAATTTCAAAATTTAAAAAGTTTCGTCGACCAAAGGGTCGACCTGCGCTAACTCGCTTCAGATTATGAGAAATGTTGACAATCATGAGTCGACGCATGCTCTTTTTTGGTCGACTCAACCAGTTAAAATATGGAAAATGCACATTTTGAGTACGTTATGCATCAAGTAGAGGTAAATAACAAACCACACACATACCAAACTTAAAAAATGGATCAAAATCACATCTAAACATGAAATGAACATCAATCCAACCCATATTTTGCCCCAATATGTTACACATATAATAGACCAAGAGTAGTAATCTAAAATGAATGATATTACCTCCGACGATTAATGATAGATGCCCTCACATGTAGCTTAATCTTTTCAATATCATTAGTCAAAGAAAAATATAGACAAGCAATAGTATAGAGCATGAAATCATATATATATATATATATATATATATATATATATATATATATATTCAAACACGATCCGAGATATCGAGAACACCAAGTTCCCTACGGATATTAAAGAAAGGCTCCGTCACAAGAGGTTTGGTGAAAGTATCCGCAAGTTGATTCTTAGAATCAACATGCTCAAATACCACATCACATTTCTCTACATGATCCCTAAGGAAATGATGGCGTATATCTATATGTTTCGTGCGAGAATATAATATCGGGTTTTTGGTTAGGTTAATGGCACTTGTATTGTCACACAAGATAGGAATACGTTCAAGTTGAACATTGAAGTTGAGTAATTATTGCTTAAGCCACAAGACTTGAGCACAACAACTTCCGGCCGCAACATATTCCGCCTCGGCTGTTGACAAAGCAACGGAGACTTGCTTTTTTCTAAGCCAACTCACTAAGGATTTTAAGAAAAAGTGACAAGTACCACTCGTGCTTTTCCTATCCGATTTGCAACCAGCAAAGTCGGAATCGGAATAGCCAACCAAAGAGAAATCTCTTCCCTTGGAATACCAAAGCCCATACTTTGGAGTACCGCATAGGTATCTAAGTATGTGCTTCATGGCTTTTAAATGAGTTTCCTTGGGACAAGATTGGTACGTAGCACACATGCACACACTAAACATGATATCTGGTCGGGATGCGGTAAGATAGAGGAGAGAGCCGGTCATACCTCTATATCTTTTTACATCTACATCCTTACCATTCTCATCTCGACTCAAGTTGACACAAGTAGGCATCAGAGTGTCGATAGCCTTTGAGCTAGCCATGTCGAAGCGCTTGAGTAGCTCAAGACAGTACTTCGTCTGGCTCATGAATGTTTATTCTTCAAGTTGCTTGATTTGAAATCCAAGGAAATAGTTTAGCTCCCTTATCATGCTTATCTCGAACTCTCCCTGCATTAACTTAGAAAAATCCTTGACCATATTTATGTTAGTAGAACCAAATATAATATCGTCTACATATACTTGTACCAAAATTTGGTGTTTTCCTTGACGTTTAATGAAGAGGGTTGTGTCAACCTTCCCTCTAGAGTACCCTTGATCATGTAGAAATTTGCTAAGACGCTCATACCAAACCCTAGGGGCTTGTTTGAGACCGTACAAAGCACGTTTGAGCTTGTAAATGTGATCGGGATACTCATGGGATTCAAACCCAGGAGGTTGGCCTACATAAACCTCTTCATTAATGTAACCGTTTAGAAAAGCACTTTTTACATTCATTTGAAATAATTTGAAGTTTTTCGCACATGCGTAGGCAAGCAACGGGCGTATAGCCTCGAGTCAGGCAACCGTTGCATAAGTTTCGTCATAGTCTATGCCTTCCTCTTGGTTATACCCTTGCGCAACCAAGCGCGCTTTATTTCTAGTTATAACTCCATTTTCATCGAGCTTGTTCCTAAACACCCATCGGGTGCCGATTACTCGATGGCCCCGCGGAGGAGGGACAAGGTTATAAACCTCATTTCTTTTAAATTGATTTAACTCCTCTTGCATTGACAAAAGCCAATGTTCATCCAGTAAGGCCTCTTGTGAGTTTTTAGGCTCAACTTGCGAAACGAAAGCGGAGTAATAACAAAAGTTACTTAGCTTGGTTCGAGTTGTTACCCTCTTTGAGATATCACCGAGAATGTTGTCGATGGGATGGTCTTTGGAAGACTTCCAAGCTGGAGGAAGGCCATCTTTATTAGTCAGATGATCCTCCTCACTCTTCACAGGTTGGTGATCTTTTTCTTCCTCAACATGCACTGCTTCAGGTTGATCAGTCCCTTTATCAGTGTCCTTGAGTATGTCTTCTGAAGATACACCTGCACCATGAAAAGAGGTACCTTTTCCGACATTTTTTGGATAAGACTCATCAAAAGTAACATAAACAGACTCCTCAACAGTAAGTAACCTCTTATTGTAAACCCTATATGCCTTACTAGACTAAGAGTATCCAAGAAAGATACCTTCGTCGGCGTTAGCATCAAACTTACCAAGTGTCTCTTTACCATTATTCAACACGAAACACTTACAACCAAAAATGTGAAGGTGAGATACGTTGGGCTTCCTCCCTTTTAAAATCTCATATTTGTTTAGAATAGGACGGATGAGCACCCTATTCAAAATGTAACAATCCGTACTAATGGCATCGGCCCAAAAGTATTTTGGAAGGCCACTCTCATTGATCATAGTCCTTCCCAATTCTTCTAAAATTCTGTTTTTACGTTCCACAACCTCGTTTTGTTTAGGGGTATGTGGTGCGGAAAAATCATGATCAATCCCATGGCTATCGCAAAATGCTTCAAAAAGATGATATTCGAACTCACCTCCATGATCACTTCTAATTGATACAATATTTGTGTTCAATTTGTTTTGAGATAACTTGGTAAATTTCTCAAAAGCCAAAAAAGTATCGCTCTTGCTTGCTAAAAAAATAGTCCAGCAAAACCTAGAATAATCATCGACAATCACAAAACCATAATAGTTACCACCTAGGCTCTTAATCCTAGATGGTCCAAAGAGGTCCATATGGAGGAGCTGAAAGGGTTTCATGATTGAAACAATGTTTTTAGGCTTAAACGAGATCCTTGTTTGCTTCCCCATTTGACACGCATCACATAAGTGATCCTTTGTGAACTTGATTTTGGGTAAGCCGATTACTAGGTCTTTAGAAACTATTTTATTAAGCAAATCAAAATTGACATGCGTCAAACGTCTATGCCACAACCATGAATCTTCACTCATGGTGACTAGACACTTGCCGCTACTCAACGATACCTCATTCAAAACTAGCATATAGACGTTATTAACCCTCAGGCCTTTAAACACGTCCTTTTTATCACTATTCTCAATTATGCAACAATCTTTTGAAAAAGATACTTTATAATCCTTCTCACATAATTGACTAATGCTTAATAAGTTGTGTTTAAGACCCTCAACAAGAAGCACGTTTGAGATAGTAGTAGAAAAGGGATTTCCTACACTACCTTTGTCGAGTATTGACCCTTTATTGTTGTTTCTTTAGGTAACAAATTCCTTTTTCTTCGCCACGAAGTTGATGAAAAGAGATATGTCTCCCGTCATATGTCTTGAGCAACCACTATCAAGAACCCATCTTCTTTCCGTGGTCTCAAGACGTTGTACCTACACAATCAATCAAGGGAAATAGGTACCCAATTCTTATTGGGTCCTTGGTTGTGAGTGAAAATAGGATTGCATTTGGGCAACCATTAATAAACGCCTTTAGGAACTAAAAACCTCCTAAAACGACATTTTGCAATGGCATGACCCCTTTTGCAACAATACAAGCAAGTAAAGTTAACTGAGAATCACTTTTGCTAGGTTGATCTCTAATCACATAAGTGTATTTTTGATATGGATTAATCATGCTTTTCTTAAAATGTGATCTATCAATAGCAAAAGTGATCTTCGGTTCTAGAGCCTTGTCAAGTTTGGCCTTTAGAGTTCTAACCTCTTTTTGCCAAATATGACAAGTATCACAACCAAAATTTAACCATTTACTCTTGTCTTCCTCAACATCTACTTTTGTTACTTCCACCATATACTTTTTGATAGCCTCTAATTCCTTTTCGGAATCGGAGATCTTTTGCTCCAAATGAGAAAATATTTGTTTGTTTGAAGCTAAACGTTTAAAGGCTTCCCTAGCCTCATGGTGTAGAGTATCAAAAGCATGTTGTAATTCAGATTAAGATATTTTATTAGAGTTATCATATTTAGCATGTCTTAGGTTTTTGTTCTTTTTCCTTTGGTGAGCGGAAAGACAAAGGTTAACAGACTCTTCTTCGTCACTTAAACTCTCATCACTAGATGATTCACTATCGCTTTCCCAAGCGATATAGGCTCTTCTAGGTTTACCTTATTTCTTCCCTTGACGACTTTTATCCTTTCCTTTGTCCTTCTTCAACAATGGACAATTCGGCTTATAGTGGCCGACTTTTCCACAGTTATAACAAGGCCTCTTAGTTTTGCCACTCTTTTTGTCTTCATTCTTGGAAGACCTTGATTGTTTTCTAAAGTTGACGAGGTTTTTTTTCTGAATGTTGAATACCATTTTTCTTTATATAGCGATTGTATCGCTTCACAAATAATGCCATATCCTTATTCGAATCTTCTTGCTCGTCATCACTAGAATCACTCTCGCTTATCTCATTTGCAGAGGACTTTGAACTAGAAGCCTTTAGAGCTATTGACTTCTTTTCTGCATCTTTGGTCTTGGTCTTTTCCTTCTTCTCTCTTTTCTCAAATTAGTCAAGACTAATGAGCATTTGCTGATGTTCCTCGAGCTTCCCAAATAAAGTTGTGATGTCTAACGTCATGAGGTCGTTGGCTTCTTTTATGGCGATCACCTTTGGTTGCCAATCCCTAGTAAGACACCTCAAGATTTTATTAGTAGCAACGTCATTGGAAATCGGTCTACCAAGTGAATTAAGTCTATTGATTAAATGAGTGAACCTCTTTTGCATGTCGGCAATGGTTTCCCATTGTTTCATGTGAAAGAGGTTGAACTCTTGAGTCAAGGTATTGATTCTAGCTAGCTTGACGTCGTTAGTTCCCTCATGGGAAACTTGTAGTGCGTCCCACATAGCTTTAGCACTCGTACAATGTGAAACTCTATAATACTCATAAACACCCAATGAGGAGATCAGAATATTTCTAGCTTTCCAATCCTAGTTGTACTTTTTCTCATCTTCTTTATTCCATTGTGCTTCCGGCTTAGGTACTACCATGTTATCCGCATTGGTCATGGTAATTTCCATTGGACCATTTTGTATAACGCTCCATACCTTCCTATCAATAGAATTGATATGTACACACATACAATCCTTTCAGTAACTATAGTTCTCACCATTAAAAACCAGTGCTCTATTGTAAGCCCCTTTCGGTTCGGTTGCCATTTTCTAAAAAGTTATACATGAAGCACTAGATAAACCGGTGCTCCTGATACCACTTGTTAGACGACAACAATTGATCTAGAAGGGGGGTTGAATAGATCACTACTTTTTAATGGAGAGCCAGCACTTAAATTTGATTTTAAAATTTTTTTGCGGAAGCGACTAAGGACTATATCGTCTAAACAAACTGGTTACCGAAAGGACCGAATATGCGTAAGCCAAATGGAACGATGGGCTCGATAAGAAAATTGAATCACAACCTTTACTATTAATCAATTTACCAACAACACTCAATGTTGTGCAATTTCCAATGACCAATAAAAAATTAGACCAAATTGACAATTTATCAAACACCTTGTAGGCGTTCAATTTATCGAGCACTTGGAGTGCGAAACACTCCAAGCTATAACTTCTATGTAAGTTAGTGCATAATTTTTACCAAGCACAATCCAAAATGATTATGCAATGTTTTCAAATCAGTTTTTCTGCACTATACTATAACAGAATTTGTATTGATCAATTAAACAATCACAAGCGTAAACAGTTCAAAAATTAAAGAGATATGAAAAGAGAAAACAATACCAAGTTTGTTTAGGCAGTTCCCCTTTCGTCCTCGCTTCGGGTACGTCTGCCCCCAATTCTAAATCTCGAATTGAGATATCTATAATCTTGTTGCAAATTGTTTTTACAAGAGAAGCCTTAGCTATCACACACTCAAGAAACTCCGTTGATGTTGATACTATGTCTTCTCTTCCCTTGATTCGAGTCGAATCAAGTGCCTCAAACTTGTTGAATAAACCTCCGTTTACCGCTACTTGATTGAATGCACACACCGGTCTTTAATCACCTTCGCTCGGCAAATTTCAATCCACACATAATTCGATCCCCAAACCTTTACTGCACAATCCTCCGATTGACGCTACTAGATTGACAGAACCCACCGTTCTTCAATCACCTTCGCTCGACTGAATTCAATGCACACAAAGATCTGTACCAAAAACCCCCAAATCCAATTAATCTTGGAGGACAAAACCCTAGTGGTTTTATTCAAGAAAAAACCCATTGAAAAACTCACCCCAAACATGATACACTCCTATGTTTGGACGTTATCACCTCATGATGCAAGAGATCAACAAAAATGGTTATGTGTATTTGTTGAGAAAATGCAAGAATATGGATGAAGATGATGAGAGAAAACTTTCAGCGTAAATCTTTCACTTTTTCTTGTTGTAATGCAAAAAGGAAGAACAAAGTATGTATATGATGCTAGGACTAACTACCAAAAGTAACAGCATTTTGAAACTTAGAAAAACCAAAAAAATGGCACACATTTAGCGAAGAGTCGACCAAACATCTTTGAGGGTCAGCCTGCACTGACCCGTGAGCTAGACTGTACAAGTTTGAATACCTTGCGTCGACCACCACATGGCCATGCGTCGATGCATGGCTGATGAAAAATCACATTAAAGAAAAGGTTCCAATATGAGTTGATGGGTGCGTCGACGTGAGCTGACCCGTGGGAAATGTAACACAATTCACATTTCATGAGTCGACGAAAGCATGGTTTGGGTCGACTCAACCTTCGAAAACTCATAAAATTAGCTTTTGAACATGCTTTCTTCTACCTAGGCCATGTTAATGCATACTGTCATACCCCAAATTTTGACCACAAGATTTCCCATCATTCTGCAAATTATCACCACAATATGGATGTACCTTCATGCCTCATCAATCATCTCAAAGATTGTTGAGCATTCACTACAATCAAGAATTAGGGTTTTGAGCCCTCTCAGAGAACTCAGACAAAGGATCAATGAAGAATGTACATGATCCTCAACTTGTCAAGCCTTTCAAACATCCATGAAGGATCAAGAGGTCTCCCACATTAAGAATTAAGCACAAGAGTGCAACATTTCAAGTGGATCAAGCCTCAAGATCATCAGTGTCACCAAATTAGGGGTTTGGTTGACCAAGGCCTCCAGAGAGAAATCTTCATCTGGGCTGTAGCGTGCAATTTTTGTCGGTGACGCAACCACCTTATAGCCATGGGTTTTCCCTCACCACATGATAGGGATTGGGTGCTACTTTCTGATTTCTTATTTATCCTATGAAGCTGGAAAGGAAAGGGAAGCTATCTAAAACTAACCTTGCATGTAAATGTTTAACTGAACAAATGCTTAAGAGATTGGGGAGTTCGGGGTCAGGTTATACAATGGGGAGTTGTCAATTACCCATCCTATATGTGGTTATCCACAAGTTGTTAGCAATTTCTACACTGTTTTCTACTTACTAGTGTTTGTCTGTCATGGATTGGGAAAGTTTCTCCTTTGGGAGTGTTGAAAGAGAGAGTTTTTGTTGATTTCGGGTTTTTTTTTCTGATGGTAAGGTACTGGACCTAAGGTTTTTGATTTGTATGAAGGTACTGGACCTAAAGTTTTTGATTGGTATGCTCGCTAAGATTTAGCAATCTTATGCCTACGTATTCCCGTTAAAGAAAACAGGGAAATCATAGAAATCATAGTTCCTCCTATTCTATGGGAGGAAAAGATGTTTTGTGTCTTGTTCAAAGCCCAAGATTGAAGCTAAAAGGTTGAGTATTTGTGTCTTGTTCAAAGCCCAAGATTGAAGCTAAAAGGTTATTGAGAGAGAATTTGTCATCTCTAAAGGGAGATATCTCGTCTGTTTATCACAACCGTTGGGTGACTGATTATAAAGGAGAATTACTTTAACTGGAATATATGAATCCAGCAATGCCATAATTTCCTTTATGAGGGATTTATCCTGAAGGGGGAAACTTTAACTCAGTGTTGAGCAATGCCATTTTTCCTTAGGAATCTTTCATGTTAAGAGAGGGACATTGGCTTGGATGTAAATAACCCAGAGGCTTGACACTTACAACAATTAGATGAAAGAAGGGATTTACCAAGATAAAAATGTACTACAACTTGGATATTTGAATCAACAAGTGTGCCACTTACAGTAGTTATCTGGAATTAGGGTTTGTTTTGATTTTCTGTTTGATGTGTGATATACAGAGAAATGTCTTCCTACAGAGAGATTTTGATTTCCTCTGAGGGGATGTTTGATTTTTGTGTGCCTTGATCAAAGCCCAAGGTTGGAGCTAACAGATTGATTGACTCCTCTAGGGAGGTTATTATACAAAGCTTAAGAGGAGGCTGGAAAAGACTGACTCAAGAAGAGAGTGTTTATCTGTCTTGTACAAAGCCCAAGATTGAGGCTAAATAAGAGACTAACTCTTTTGGGGGATATCATTATACAAAGCCTAAGAGGAGGCTGAAAGTTACCTTTTCCGGGGAAATATTTTGTCTGTCTTGTACAAAGCCCAAGATTGAGGCTAAAAAAGGATTTTTGACTCCATTGGGGAATATTTGTGTGTGTCTTGTACAAAGCCCAAGATTGAGGCTAAAAGGGGAAACTGACTCTACTAATGAGAGGTTTTATCTGTCTTGTAAAAAGCCCAAGATTGAGGCTGAAAAAGTTGACTGACTCAGGTGGAGAGTATGATTTGTCTTATACAAAGCCCAAGATTGAGGCTGAAAAGAGGATCGACTCTGCTTAAGGAGATTTTATATGGTGTCTTGTACAAATCCCAAGATTGAGGCTGAAAGATATTTGACTAACTCAACAAGAGAGTGTCTATGTGGGTGTCTTGTACAAAACCCAAGATTGAGGCTGACTTTTGCTGAGGAAAAGAAGGATCATTATACAAAGCCTAAGAGGAGGCTGAAAATGATTGACTTAAGAAGAGAGTGTTTTTATCTGTCTTGTACAAAGCCCAAGATTGGGGCTAAAAAAGAGATGATTGACTCAACAAGAGAGTGTTGAAAGATCCTTATACATAACCTAAGAGGAGGCTAGCTTCTGCTGAGGATTATTGAGATCCAGAGACAGGTCCAAAGTGGGGAATCAACTCTTGCTGAGGATTACAGAAGAGTTGGGATATCAGAGACCATGAGGTTCTAATAAAGGTTTATTGATAGTGATTTGACCCTAGCTGGGGGAAAAATAAAGTGAGAAGTTTTAACTCTGTTGGTGATTGGTGAGATGATCAGGGTTTATCCTGTACTTTTGGGAAACTTGAGGGTTTCTTGAGATCCAAAAGGGGATGAGACTGTCCAAGTCTACTGTGAGGAGGCTTATCCTTGTATGATGCCCAATAGGAGGTTGATGTTTTAAGGGATGAGAATCAACCCTATAACTGGTCTGATGTTTTGACTCTGACTCTCTGGAGGATTGAACTATCAAAGGATGACTAAGTTCTGTCCTATACCTGTAGGAGGTCTTTGGGTCCTTGTACTAAGCCCAAGAGGAGGCATGAGAACTTCTAAGAAGCCTGATGGTCCTTGAACAAAGCCCAAGAGGAGGCGGGGATGCTTTTAGGAAGCCTGTGGGTCCAAACCTAAGAAAAGTTCAAGAAAGGTTTCACCGGGAATAACCCTTTCTTTAGTGAACAGTTCTAGGCTTTGAAGAAATTCAAGAGAAGTTTCACCGGGGATTAATCCTCTCTGGGGGAAATGAATTTCTTTGACAATTTTCTAATAGTGACAATCTGAGAAAAGTTTCACCGGGAATAATTCCTTTCTCTTTGTTCCATATTGTATAAGCCCAAGAGGAGGCAAGAGTGTATCTGGAAATTCCTATGGGGAACTAGTTTTGACTGTGTTGAAAGAGTGACCACTGGATTTATCTAATCCTAGACCTAATTGCCGGGGAAAACTCTAAGCAAATATATACAAGTGTAGCGCACGATTTTTGTCGGTGAGGCGACCACTTTATCGCGGAATTGGGTTTTCTCCTCGATGAAGAGGAGGGGGTGCTACTTTCTGATTTCTTATTTATCCCATGAAGCTGGAAGGAAAAGGGAAGTTATCTAAAACTAACCTTGCACGCGAATGTTTAACTGAACATACGATTAAAGAGATTGGGGTGTCCGGGTCAGGTTATACAATGGGGAGTTGTCAGTTACCCATCCTATATGTGGTTATCCACAGGTTGTTAGCTTTAGGTTCTGCTTTGTACTTGATGGTGTTTATCCATTAATGGGCTGGGAAAGTTTCTTGGGAAATATGAGAGAGAGAGTTTCTGTTTTCTATGGAAAATGGGGATGAATGATGACTAAGGTATGAAACCTAAAGCCTTTGACTGATGTATGAAGGTACGATACCTAGAGTTTTTGATTAGTATGATCGCTAAGATTTCACAATCTTATGCCTACATATTCCCGTTTAAACGAAACAGGGAAATCAGAGCAATCGTAGTTCCTCCTATTCTAAGGGAGGAAAAAATATTTTTGGTGTCTTGTTCAAAGCCCAAGATTGAAGCTAAAAGGTTTATTTGTGTCTTGTTCAAAGCCCAAGATTGAAGCTAAAATGTTTTGACTGAGAGAGAATTTGTCCTCTCTAAAGGGAGACATCTTGTCTGTTTATCACAACTGTTGGGTGACTGTTTATAAAGGAGGATTACTTTAAATGGGATATATAAATCTAGCAATGCCATAATTTCCTTTAGATGGGTGTTATCCTGAAGGAAAAAACTTTAACTCAGTGTAGAGCAATGCCATTTTCCTTAGGAATTTCTCATGCTAATAGAGGGATAGTGGCATGGATGTAAATAATCCAGAGGCTTGCCGCTTACAGCAATTAGATGAAAGAGAGTATTTTCTGTTTTGACATATGATAATACAGAGAAATGACTTCCTACAAAGGGATTTTGATTTTCTCATAGGGTATGTTGATTTTTGTGTGCCTTGATCAAAGCCCAAGTTTGAAGCTAAGAGGTTGATTGACTCCACTGGGGAAGTCCTTATACAAAACCTAAGAGGAGGCTGGGAATGACTGACTCAAAAAGAGAGTTTTTATCTGTCTTGTACAAAGCCCAAGATTGAGGCTAGAAGAGACTGACTCTTTGGGGATATCATTATACAAAGCCTAGGAGGAGGCTAAAAAGGATTTTGACTCCGTCGGGGAGGGTCTATGTGTGTCTTGTACAAAGCCCAAGATAGAGGCTGAAAAGAAGACTGACTCTGTGGGAAAGAAATCTTTATCTGTCTTGTACAAAGCCCAAGATTGAGGCTAAATGGAGACTTCACTGACTCGGCTGAGGATATTTCAGGTATCTCATACAAAACCCAAGATATAGGTTGAACTGAGTTTGACTCTACTTAGGAAATTATTTCTCAAAGCCTAAAAGAAGGTTGGGAGGAATTGACCCCACTGGAGAAGATATTTGTCCCAAGCTTAAGAGAAGGTTATGATGATTTATCTCTTGTACAAAGCCCAAGATTGAGGCTAAAAGGGTTTGATTCAACAAGAGAGTGCTTTTATCTGTCCTGTACAAACCCCAGGATTGGGGCTGAACAAGCTGGAGAAATATTTATACAAAGCCTAAGAGGAGGCTGACTATTGCTAGGGGAAATCTTTATATTAAACCTAAGAGGAGGCTGAAAAAAGATTGACTCAACAAGAGAGTGGTTTTATCTGTCTTGTACAAAGCCCAAGATTGAGGCTAAAAAGGGTTGACTCAACAAGAGAGTGCTGAAAGGTGATTGACTCAACAAGAGAGTCTGAAAAGTGATTGACTCAACAAGAGAGTCTGAAAAGTGATTGACTCAACAAGAGAGTTTGAAAAGGTTAGCTCTGCTGGAGAGAATTATTGTACAAAGCCCAAGAGGAGGCTGACTGTGCTAAGGAAAGGAAGGATCGTTATACAAAGCCTAAGAGGAGGCTAGCTTCTGCCGGGGATTATTGAGATCCCGAGGCAGGTCCAAATGGGGAATCAACTCTTGCTGAGGGTTACAGAAGAGTTGGGGTATCAAATGCCTTGAGGTTCTGATACTGGTGATAAATTGACCCTGGCTGGGGAACTTTTAGGAGAGAGACTGGGTTTTAGTACCCATGGGTTTTATCTCTACTGGAGATTGATAAAAAATGACCAGGGTTTCTTCCTATGTTTGTAGGGAACTTGAAAATGTCTTTGAGACTCAAGAGGATTTAGATTGTCCGAGTCTAATGGTGTGGAAGAGTTTTATCTTTTGTATGATGCCCAAGAGGAAGCAGGTGTATTAAGGGATGAGAATCAACCCTAAATTGGTCTGAGATTTGACACTGGAAAGACTGCTCTAGCAAAGGATGACTAAGTTCTGTCTTATACCTTTAAGAGGTCTTCAGGGTCCTTGTATTAAGCCCAAGAGAAGGCATGAGAACTTTTAAGAAGCCGGAGGGTCCTTGTACAAAGCCCAAGAGGAGGCGAGGATGCTTTTAGGAAGCCTGTGGGTCCAAACTAAAGAAAAATTCAAGAGATGTTATTCACCGAAAATGAATCATTTAGTGAACAGTTCTGAGGTTTGAAGAAATTCAAGAAATGTCATTCACCGAGAATGAATCATTTATGGGGAGTAGAATTCCTTTGACAATTTCTAATAGTCACAGTCTGAGAAAAGGTTCACCGAGAATACTGCCTTTCTCTTTGTTCCATATTGTTTAAGCCCAAGAGAAGGCAAGACGGTATCTGGGATTCCTATGGGGAACTAGTTTTGACTGTGTTGAAAGAGTGACCACTGGCTTTACCTAGTTCTAGACCTAGTTGCCGGGGAAAACTCTAAATAACTATACTAGTATATATACAATTGATATATGACAAGTATTTAAAAGGGTATTAAAGAAGGACTTACAGGGGAGCAGCTTCGCACAATACAGTTATATATATGAATGAAAGCTGTTAAAACTTACAGGTGAGCAAGCTTCCATGCTAGATTGTTAGTTGTTCAAAGAAATTAAAGAAAGTTTTGATAACAACATGCATATTTGAATCTAAATCAAAAGAGAATTTATTTTTGAAAAGATTGTTAGGGCATATACTCAAGAAGAGGCCCAAGGTTTAACAGTGATCGCACCGTTGTTTTGAAGATCTTATCGGGACTTATACAACGACTGAGGCCCAAAATTATTTTGGTTAAAAAGGGATTGGGTCTTACACTCTATTAGACGCCCAAAACATGTTTTGAAAGAGAAAGATGGGACTTACAACACGAGGGGAGGCCCAAATGATTTTGTTTTAAAAGGCGACGACCGCGCCATGATTTTGAAAATACAGTGGGACTTATACAATGTTTGAGGCCCAAAAAGGTTTGTATTTACAAAGGATTGGGTCTTACACTCTATCAGAGGCCCAAAATATGGTTTTAAAAGGAAAAGAAGTGGGACTTATAGCTCAAGGAGAAGCCCAGGTTATTTGATTTTAAACTAGCGATCGCGCCGAGGTTTTTGAAAATGCAGTGGGACTTATACAATGACTAAGGCCCAAAAGGTTTTGGTTAAAAGAGGATTGGGTCTTACACTCTATTAGAGGCCCAAAAGATGTTTAAAATTTAAAATCAAGAGGAAACCCTAATTTTAAATTAAAATTTCATTTTTCAAAGGTAATTTAAATAATAAATGATAAAATATCAATTATATTCAAAAACAAGTTGTACACTTTGAAAAATATTTTGAAAAATCATGGTTAATCACATGAGAGTTTGAAATTCAATTGGTTTTGAAAGATCAATGTGGGAATTCCATTTAAAAATGTTTAAAAACAATTAAAATGAAATTAATTACGAAAATTCTAACTATATTAAATAAATAATATAAATTGGATTTTTTTGTAAAATAAAATAATTTAACATTTTTATGAATTTTGAGAAAAAGAATCAATTCAAAAACATAAATATTCAGAGAGAAATTAATTTTTGAATCAATTAATAAAAATAACTAAAATTCAAAAATTTGAATTATGGCGCCAAGAACACTTTGTTCTTGCCCGCTGTCATACCCCAAATTTTGACCACTAAGATTTCCCATCATTGTGCAAATCATCATCACAATATGGATGGACCATCTTGCCTTATTAGTCTCCCCAAAGATGGGTGAACACTTACTGTAGTCAAAATTAGGGTTTCAAGCCCTCTCAGAGTTCTTAGACAAAGGATCAATCAAGAAATGACATAATCTTCAACTTGTCTAACCTCCCAAACATCTACAAGGGATCAAGAGGACTCCCACTTTAAGGATTAAGCACAAGGCTGCTGCCTTTCAGGTGGATCAAGCCTCAAGATCGCCAGTGTCACCAAATTAGGGTTTGGTCGACCAGGGCCTCCAGATGGAAATTTTCCTCTGGGCATGAGCCAATGCTTCAAAGCATATCCTAAAATACTCCATGGAACCTCATGGGCCCAAGCATCAAGTCAACTTGACCTCAGGGGATGCATACATCAAAAATCAGGAATTAGGGTTTCTTAACCTACTTCACCCCTAAGTTGACTTTTGGGACAAATCATGAGCCAAGACCTCAAGACATGATTTGAGGGTCTCCAACATACCACATTGATCCATTTGTAACAATGGATTGATCCAGGAAGCTTGAGCAGCAAGTCTCAATTTCATCAGTACCACAATTAGGGTTTCGCGAGAAAAGTCAACTGTAGCTTTGACTTTTGACCGGGACATGCTCCCAAACCCTAGGACATGATTAAATACACCCTATAACACCTATGAAATCAATCCATCAAGTTTGATTTAGGTCAAGGACTTGATTTCATAGAGGATCGCACAGTTTGGAATTCATCTGACAAAAAGTCAACTGTGCACAAAAGTCAACTTTGACTTTTTGAGATTTTTCACAAAAATGATTTTTTAATCCTAAAATGATGTTAATGTATGATTTGAATCATCATTCATCAAGAAAAATCAAGAAAAGTGGGATAACTTGTAAAAGGGGTAACCATAAAAACTTAGAAAATTTTCTTAGTTATGGAACAAAGTGGCTAGGGTACCAACTTTGGAGGATCATAACTCCTAAACCACAAGGCCATTTTTCCCTATCCAAAGCTAGATTTGTAGCTCTCATTACCCTCTACAAAAGCTTAGAACTGACCTCCTTCCAAATTCATCATGGATTTTGAGTTATGGAATGATCAAAATCACAAAAAGTGAAAATGTCACTTTTTCCAACACTTAGTGAAATTTTCACTAAGTCAAAATCTGCGTTCACTTTTTTCCAAATGTAGGGGGATTTTTCACTTGGATCCAAAAGGTATCAAAACCAAATATGATCAAACAGTTGTTGTATCATATGAGGGCTTTCCAAAATGGCCAAGAACATCACCAAATTCCACTTGGGCCATGAGATATGACAATGGCAATATGCCTTGCTGAAAACTGCCAAGGCTAGGCAGAATTTTGCATTTTTGCTCGATTTGGAAAAATCAAATAATTCCAAGCCTTGTCATCACTTTGGACACATCTGAGGATCAAATTTAAAGGGGACAAACACTGAGCCAAGGCTCCAAATTCCTTGGAACAAGAAGTAGCATGCCAAACCTAGAATTGCCTAAAAGAGGGACAAGACTCCAATTTTGGATTGGGGCATTCAATGCATACACCAAGGTGGCATGGACTGAGCCATTTCTAACTGAATTCAGTCAAGACTTATCCAAGACCAAGGGAACCACAACCCTGTGCCCTAACCTCTAGTCAATGGCTAGAGGAGACTTGGATTCCAAAGTGCAACCATTGGCCAAACCTCTGCTGCAGTTTCCATTCACTATTGATCCCAAAACAAACTTGCTCTACTATAAATAGAGCTCATTTGTGCTCAGTTTGAGTACACCAAAGCCATCAAACAGATACTTTCCTCAAAATCCCTCTCTTTAGGCCAAAATGCCTTCTTTAGCAAGGTAACTCTGAGTTTTTGAGTTAGAGAGCATTTCCATCACAACTCATGATCCTAACACCTCATAAACATCATATGTAGGTGATCCAAACTATCAAAAGTGACCTGTAACACCAAAATCACAAAGTCACCTCTCAAAACCTCAAAATAGGCCTTTTGTGCATTTTTCAAGCCATGTCTTGATTCAGTCACTTTCCAAACCAGATAAAACCTCAAACACACTCTGTTGTACCCCAAATTTTTTACCCATAGATGTCATCTTCATTTGTGCATCTTAGGTCAAGCATCTCTGCATTGTTTGAACTAACCCATATCTTGTAGTTTGTTTCTTTGTGTTTAAATTAGGTTTGCATATCACCATGAAGCTCCACAAGTTGTTTTGAAGCAAGTCAAGTCAACAAAAGATCTCCAGTGCAATAACTTTGGAACTAGGGTTTTGCTCTGAAGAAATCACTGAGAAATTGGCTCTATCAAGTCAAGATTTGTGTGGTTCACTTACCATTTAAGGTCATCTACATCCAAGAGACATCATTCAACAGGAATCCAAGATCTATTGGTCCTCAACAAGAGAAGTTTGAGCCTCAGCCTCACTATACCTCCAAATTAGGGCTTCTATGACACCTATCAGTCAATGACTTTGATTTTCATCAAGATGAACTCCCAAACCCTAATTCTTGATTCTATAGGTTTATCAACATCCTCAAGAGTCTCCTAAGACCTTTAGATGAGAAAGAAGAAGCAAATTTACAAGATTTGACCTCAGTGCATTCACAGTCAAAATTAGGGTTTGGCTGAAACCCTAATCCTTGGGAATTTTGGGTCAAATGAAGTGTCAATGGTTTTAGTCATCATATAATGTCTCATGAGGTATTCAAAGCATCAATATCAAGTTTCATGAGGTTTCTGGCAAGAGAAGTAGGGTTTTGATCATGAAAGATGTCATATGTGAGATTGTTCCCCTAATAACACATTTTGAAATGACCATAACTCCTAAACCACACACACAATTGGAGTGTTTCAAAGCTCATTGGAAAGCTCTTTTCAAGATATTCAATTTGTTCCATATGACTTTTCCTCTAAAAATGCTTGGTTTTTGAGTTATGAGGCTTGCAAGATATTTTGACCAAACAGAAAAATTTCAGCACTTTTCATCACTCTTTTTCTTAACTTTGACACCATTTTTCACCCATTTCCATTTGGATTCAAGACTTGGGCCCCAAATGAAAGTTGTAGAGCATGATGAGAGCTTTCCAACCATATGTGGAACATCTCATTTGAGTAAGCCATTCTGAAGTTATGAACTGTCAAAGAAGGGTACTTGAAGTTGTCCAATTCTAACTTAGAAACTTTTCTAAGTCCCTTTTTATGCAGCTTGGTGGACACGATTTGTAGGCCATTTTTCTACCAATTCAAGGCATCAATTCAACTACATTTGAACATCAACATTGTAGTATGATGCAAGAGCTTTCATTAGAGCCAAAGAGCATGGAATTTGAATCACACAATCAAGAGATATCATGTGTAGAACAAGGGCACTCGAAGCTGATTTGCACCAAGTTATACCTCAGTTTTGAATTTGAATTTTATCCCCTCTCTCCAAGTACATGTCTGCAGACCCTCATCACATCATTTCCAACCGTTTGCTTTCCACTAAATCCTCTAAAGTTAGCTCAAGTACATCCCTCTTTTGTACCTTTCTTATCCAACTTTTGCAAGCAACAAAAACAATCTTTCGTGCACATCATTGGTCCATCAGATACAAGCCAAAACACATTATATTTTTCTGACCTAGTTGCAAAAGAAGAAGGTCACTTGGCTCCATGAAAGATTGTGTTCAAAACAGCCATTTTCCTCAAGTCTTTCCACGACTTTCTCTTCAAAAACATCCTTGGTCCATTGGTTATTCACCCTTCTTTGTCCAGCTGAACCCTCTATAAAAGGAGGTGTTCTTCTCATTCTTACAACAACAATCCACGAGAGAAAATCAAAAACCTAAAATACCTTTGGTCTTTGGCAAGCAAGGAGAGAAAGAAAGCTACTCTGCAGCAGCTTGTGAATCAAAGAAAAGTTCCAACTCACATCCAAGAAGGTAACCTTCTTTCTTTTCCTTCATGTCCCATACACCATATCATACTGCCATTATATGTTTGTTTAGGATTTAAGTCAGTAATCATTGTGAATACGCATGTTCTTATTTGTATGTTCCAAGGATGTAGTGTTTTTATGTTGTGACTCGTGTGTTGATCATCTCACATTCTTTCTAGTCAACAATATGTAGTTCATTGGCAAGCATGATGAGTGTTTGCTCACTGTCCCGTAACTCATAATATCATGCTCACATATACAAGTTCAGTTAAATCCCATATTGATTATGTTGGTAAAACTTTTACTCTTAATGGCATGTTGAAAATAATGTTGGTTTATATGTTGTTTCTTGAAGCTGCCATTCTTGATAGTTTGATGTTGGTGCCTTTTGATTGAAGTTTGATTGTTTGAGAGTGCTCATATTATTGTATTATGCTAGAATGTATTGAATGCAAGGTTTTGTTTCCTTGCTATCATGTCTATACGTATTGGTCTTGAATGCCTCTGCCATGTCCATATAATGCATTTAGATTGTTTTGAACTGATAGCTTAAACGACTGTTTGGTGTATGGTGATGCTGTTGAGTTTTATTTCAATTTGTTTGCCCTATTTTCATGTTGATTTTATCTCAGTTCAGGTCTCTGTCTAGATTTGTTTAAGGTTTAGAAGTGTTCTACTATCTGAGTATTTTACATTGGGGTTTTATTTCACGAGTTTTGGTTGAAAACAGAGTGAGTAAGGTTTCAACAAGGGAGTTACGTTGCTATGTTTGGAGCTGGGCATGTCACGATGGTTTTAGGTTTTGTTGCATGGAAGATGAAAGCGTGATGGAATTTGTTTTGTCGTTTTATAACTTAATTGTTAGATGACCAATTGATGCATGTTTGTTTTATACTCAGATCATGTACATGCGCGTCTGTTTTTTATTAAGCTTTTATGATTTATCTTGGTATATATGTTATTGGGGTTGGCTCATACACCGGATGTATGGCCACCCCAGTGGTAGAAGACATGCGCGTGTATCAAGGAGGTCTTGGGTTCGATCCTGCCCAGACCATCCTTTTGTTTTTTTTCCTTGCCTTTCACCACCATTTTCGCCTGGGCTTCATGTGCTAATTCCACCCCCAGTTTATGGCCCAATTTCATCCCTTTTGTTTTTCAACTAGTCCATTTTACTAATTCCCTCACCCCCCCCCCCCCCCCCCCTGTGTTTTCATTTCCTTTTATTTTATTTTCTTTTTAACTATTTTCATTTCAAATCTTTTTAAAAAATCCCTTTATTTTATTTTATTTAGTTTATTTAAAATATTTTTTTTATTTAAAAAACTCCCAAAATATTTTTAATCTTTATTGTTAATTAATATGTGTTTTATTTATTAATTGTTAATTGTTAATTAATATGTGTTTTATTTATTAATTGTTAATTGTTAATTAATATGTGATTTATTTCTTAATTGTTAATTGTTTATGTAAGCTCAATTAATATGGGGATTATTTCTTAAGTGTTGCTTGTTTATTTAAGCTTAATAATTAATATGTGAATTGTTCTTAATTGTTTCTTAAATGGATTAATTCTTAGCATTATTTATGAGCCTCCTTTGTTGATCATGTGAGTGTTCATTCACTAATTTTTGTTTAGGTCTTGAACTAATTTATCCATGTTTAAATTCATTATGTGTTTGACTTGGATGTGTGAATTTTGTCCTTCTTTTAACATCATCCTCTTTATCTTGTGAGTGTTCTTTATGTTTGTCTTCCTTAAGATTGAAACATATTGATATATCTTTATGATGATCATGTCCACTTTTATCCATGCTTATCTATGAAGTACTTCTTGCCATACTCATGCTATTGTTGTTATCTTATTTATCTTTAGTATCTTATCAATATCTTTAGTATCTTATCAACTGTCTTCCCCCCCCCCCCCCCCCAATTCCAAAGGAAGGTGATTAATGTTGACTCTTAAAGTCATAGCCCCCCACATTAACCTAAGTAACCTCTTAGGAGAAACTTCATTTCCTGGCCTCATCAGGGCCATAGAAATCATAACTAGCTTTAGGAGAGAGTTTCTACAACTCTTAGTGATATTCATCCTAATGAATTATCACGTTCCCTACTGACTAAAACATAACATAGGACCATTATAACTAGACTTAGAGAGTTCTTATACTCTACAATGAGGTTACACTCATTCCCCCTCTGAATATTGACCACAGTCAATCATTCAGTAGAAGTAGAACTACGCATACTCTGATTCTACACCCAAGGATACGTAGGCGCAAAGTGCTATGCTTTGTCGAGTATACTTAGATACTAACCCCCTAGGGTTTCAAACCTTTAGCATATAACCTTTAGCAAACATAAGATAACATTAACACAAGAGGTTCCCGTAGAGTACTACGGACGTTTAGGGTGCTAATACCTTCCCTAGGCGTAACCAACCCCCGAACCTTAGATCTTCCCCCTTTAGGTTTTTCTAACAATCTTGAACCTTTCCTTTGGATAAATCAAAGTCAGTTGTAAAAGAAAATGATGCAAATTAATTAATAATTTGTTATCCGATTTTCACCGCAACAAAAATGGCGACTTCACTGGGGAATGTTAGACCTATTGCTGGTCCTTTCCTAAGAGGGTTAAGCCTATCTTGTTTTTATGTTATTCATGTTTGCTTATTTACTTGTATATGCTTATGTATGTCATATGTGCTTATATATCTATATATCTGTTCTTGCTTGACATTTTTCTGTTCTATGGGTTGACATGGTATCTATGAGTGAGATAAGTCCTAACCCGGACTTAAGAGAACACATATGTTTAGGAATCGTGGACATAGTCAAGGGAACTTCGAGGGAGAAATTCCAAAGGAGGGAACTTGAAGTCCACACTCAGTTGAGGCCCTCTTGAAGGTGGTAAATGTTGAACGAGCAATCGTGAATGCGTTACTACTTTCGACCTAGGATCCAGAGATACTGATGACCTTTAGTTATCCCTTTACCCTAACTTGGCCTATTTAGGACGTAGTGCGAGGACCGTGAGGGAGCAATCCCAAATGGTTGCTACGCGATACTACACTCAGATGAGACTCTCTTGAGAATTTTATCGATCACCAAGCAATTGGAAAGTCGATAAAATCTGAAAGATGGGTTGTCGACTCTGGGAACTCTTTAGAACCTTGTCTTGCAGGTGAAAACCATAGTACATACCTTTGGGATGGGTAGACCTTTGACTCCATGCTCGTGACTCTTAACTTAGGTTTCTCTGTTTGCTTTGTGCTTATCTGTTTATGTGTGTTTGTTGCATTCATCCTTGCATCATATGCATTGTGTCTATTCAAGGGATTCAACTTTGTTTTGCAAACTTTATAGGATGGATTTTGAAAAAAAGGAAAACAAAGAAGTACACCTTCATTAGTCCAAAATTGGAAGATTTAAAGAATCTGGGTAAGCTAATCAATGAATCAACAACATTTCAAGACAAGTATGGGAAGATTTTCTCTCTGATGAAGACAAAGATGGTAGATGGGATACTCCCTACTCTCATACAGTTTTATGATCCCATGTACCATTGTTTCACCTTTCCGGATTACCAGTTAATGCCTACGCTCGAGGAGTATGCTATTCTAGTTGGTATTCCTATTACCCCAAACCTTCCTTACTCTGGTTTGGAAAGGACGCCCAAGGAGAAGGAAATTGCAGAAGCGGCTTATCTCAAGCTGTCAGAAGTCAAGTCTAACTTGGTTGTCAAGGGAGGACTTTTTGGGTTACCTGCCAAGTTTCTAATGGAGAAAGCCAATTATTATGCTAGCATGAAGAATATGGTGGATTATGAAGCTGTTATGGCCCTTCTCATTTATGGGTTATTTCTGTTTCCCAACATTGAGAACTTTGTTGATATAAAGGTAATCAAGATCTTCATCATTGGAAATCCAGTTCCAACATTACTTGCAGACGCCTACCATTCAGTGCATTTGAGGACTGCTCATAAGGGAGGGATGGTAACATGTTGTGCCACACTATTGTATAAGTGGTTTATCTCCCACTTACCCCACTCTAAGACCTTTTGGGATCTCCAAGATGGACTTCTTTGGTCAGAGAAGATCATGTCTCTCACCAACACTGATCTGGAGTGGTACCACCCATTGTTCAAAGGCAAAGATATGATTGTTAGCTATAGAGGATTTGCTAATGTACCTCTTCTTGGCACAAAAGGAGGCATAAGCTACAATCCAGTTTTGGCTTGCCGTCAACATGGTTATTCTATGGAAGCTAAGCCTAACGACATTTACTTGGAAGGTTTGTTCTTTGAAGAGGATAAGGACCCTGTGCTTAGGGAAAAGATGGCTCACGCTTGGCGTCATGTTCACACAAGAGGTATCTCCGCTTTGGGGAAACCCGAGTGTTTGGCTTCAGAATCTTACACTCAGTGGGTGCAAAAGAGGGCTGTTGAGTTGAGGATGCCATATGATCGTCATTATCCCATCCCATTAGCTCCCAGAGATCCTGTTCTTTACTTCACAAGCAATGAGGATGAATTGAAGATCCGGCTGACTCAAGCAGAACGAGAAAGGAATGCATGGATGAACAAGTATCAGATTCTTGACTTTGAGATGAATGAACTTTAGAAGAGTCTCAGGAGGAAGGAAGAAGAGTCTGTCAGAAAGAGGAAGGCGCGGGGAGATTTATTTTCTCCTAGCACATCATCTCCACCAGAACCATGGAAGTCACAGTTGGCCAAGCTCGCTGTTGAGAATGAGAGGCTGCAGAAGGAGAACCAGAAGCTCACCATGAGATTGATGGGAGAAGATCGATTGATGGCTTAGGACTTAGTTTTCTTTATTTCACATTCTGTATTTTGGTTTTCGAAGGTGAAATGAGATTTTTCTTCTAAGAAAAGGTTCCTTAAAATTTGCAAAATACAATGTTGAGTTTCCTTGAATTACACCCATCATGTTGAATTGCATTCTACTAAACTATCAAGACACTAACTTTATTTTGCAGACTTTGTAGACAATGGATGCTACCAAAAGGATAAACTGGCCTTTTACCTTCCTGATCCCTAATGTTGAACCGTTGATAGAGATTGGAGGAAAGATTGAAGACCCGCCAAGTTTTATTGATAGATATGGAGACCTCCTGTCACTAATGAAGCTATAAGTGAGGGAAGGATTGCTGGAAACCTTGGTACAACTGTACCATCCCGATTACCGATGTTTTCTTTTTCCGTAGTTTCAGTTGGTACCGACCTTGGAAGAATTTTCTGCTCTAATTGGAATTCCTGTCAAGAAGGCTCCAATTTTCTCTGGAATTAAGATGATACTTTCCGTCAAAGAAATTGCCAGAGTCACGAAGATCAGAGTATCAGACATTCAAGATAATTTTACTATCAAAAGAGGACGACCTGGACTCCCCGCCTTATTCCTGATGGAAAAGGCCGTTTATTTTAAAGACCAGGGAAATGAGGCGTTGTTTGAATCAACTTTTGCCTTAATGGTCTATGGCTTGTTCCTGTTCCCGAGTGACAAGAATTTTATGGATATCCAGGCCATTCAGATATTCGCCATCAACAATCCGGTCCTTACTTTACTTGCAGATGTTTATCACTCAGTTCAGTACAGATATTCGAGAGATGGTGGACAAATTGTCTGCTGTGCGGCCCTTTTCTACAAATGGTTCACCTCCTACCTACCAAAAACTCCTGCCTTCTGGGAAGTTGCAGACTGTGGTTTATGGTCCAAGAAATTGATGAAGTTAAAACACACTGACATCGAATGGTATAACCCGATAGATGAAGGGATTACTATGATCGTTAGCTGTGGGGACTGCCCCAATGTGCCTTTGATGGGTAGAGATGGCTGCATCAGTTATAATCCTGTTCTCGCCTGCCGCCAGTTAGGCTACTTGAAGAAAGAACCTCCCAAAAACGAGGATATGATCAAGATGTACTATGAAAGAGATGAAGGATTTGAGATGAAAAAGAGACTCGAGTATGCATGGCGTAATATCAACAGACAACTCTGGAAGGCTGAATGCCAGGTCTCTGAGACCCATCTGCAGTGGTCTCGTGACATTGCTCAAGTGATAAGGAATCCATTTCCTCGACATGATTCACCCTCTAAAGCCAAGCAGAAGATGGCAAAAAGAATGGCTGATTTGTTCTTTGAAAGGGAAAGGACTAGGAAGCGCATTGAAGAGCTCACAAGGAAGATTAATGGAGAAGAAGAATCATCCTCTAGTGGATCAAACTTTTAGAAGTGCCATCTGTTAGTTTTTATCAATGTTGTTATTTCTCATTTCAGTTTAAGAGCGTCATTACCTTTTGAACCCCCAAGCAGGAGAATCCTCCGCTCTAAAATGTAACAGCTGACAATCTCAATAAAGAAGTTTATTTGGAGGAAGACTCCATTTATCTACAATGTTTGTAAATATTTATGTTTCTTGATAGTTTAGTTTGCATCTGCATTTTTGCATATCATTTTGCATCCTTGCATGTGCATGTGCATTCTTCCGCGTCTTATTATCGTTTCGTTCTCTTCAGAGTCCGTCACCCTGATTTTCCAAACGCCAATACCCAAGTCTAAACTCGACAAAGGATGTCTGAACAATACTGTGAAATGGACAGAGTCAACCATGAATTGAGAGAACTCCAAAGAGGAATGAGGCAGTTTCTGGAAACTATGAAGGTCACGCTAGCAACGATGAAGGAAATTTTGGAGTACCAGGAGAAAATGGGAGAGAAGATCAGAATCCTCAAGTGCCAGATGAATTGGGTTCTGGAAACTCTGTTGAAAAAGGAGAATTGCATTCATCCCGTCTGACCAGCTTTCAAGAGCGCTCATTCGCCATGTCAGCGTGGACGACAAAGGCCAAGGAAGCCATAGAGGAATTTCACTCCGTTGCCAATGGCATACAGTCAACTTTTGCCGGTTTTGATCAGAAGTGGATTGATAATACCAAAGGATTTGGAGCCAGTGATCCCTCCATACCCACCAGGTTTTGATGCCAACGTCCGATGCAACTACCACGCTGGGGCACCGGGGCATTCAACTGAGGATCGCAAGGCACTCAGAAACCAGGTTCAGAAGCTGCTTGATTCTGAGAAGTTATTATTTACACCACAAGGCATTCAAATCAACTATCCTTTGCCATCTCCTAAGGATCTCTCGTGTCCAGAATTTGTTTTTGGAGAAGCCTCATGCCAGCTGAATGTTGATCCTGTTCCTACATCCAAACGTAATCTTCGTCAAGTGTTCACGAAGAGGGGTTTTCAGTCTCCAACGTGTGTTTCCCCTCAAGATAAGAAGAAGTGTGCTGCCAAAAGAGGAAAATTTAACCACCAGCCTATCCCGATGCCGTTAAGCAAACTTTTCCCACTATTGATGCAAAACAAGCTGGTAACCCCACGACTTCTCACACCTTTCCAGGGACCTTGGTATGATCCTAACTTAACCTGTGAATTCCATAAGGGAGCTGAAGGGCATGACTTGGACAATTTCTAAGCTTTAGAGCATTTTGTGCAAGAGCTGATCCATGACAAGGACTTAATCTTCGAAGAAGACCACCCAAAGACTGAATGCAAATTTCGCACTGGGACAATTGGACATCCCATTGAAGAATGCAAGGAATTTGAAGAGAAGCTAATGAGCTTGTTAAAGAATCTGAAACCTCAGGAAGATACTTCAGACGCTGGTACCTCAGCTTCTGAAGCAAAAGGTAAAGGACCTGCAAGGCCTCTCAAACTTCGATACCACAAGGAACGAGTGATTGGTGGTGAAGACTTTTTTCCGTTCGGACCCGGAAACTGAAATCTTAAGTTGGCTGTGTTTTGTATTTCAGTTGTATTTCGTTTAATTGTATTGATATTTGCTTATGGGCTTTGTTGTACCTTTAAATTGGCAACATTAATGAAATATTTATGCATCTTTTGGTTAAATCCATTCATTTCACTCATTTACTTTTATTTTCATAAAAGAAAAATATATATCTTTTTCACTCCTTTTTCAAACTTTTGTTTAAGCAAAGATTAGGGAGGATGATGAAAACCTCATGTTCATAATTATTGTGGTATACTTTCAAATTAACCTCGCCGAGGATGTAAGGCATTGTTTCACATTTCCTAAACATAGGATGATAATCCCTTGTTAACCCTTTCGAGCCTAGAAGTAGGAGTCTTCTTTCTTTACACACAAAAAAAGAACCTTAAATCTCAGCCTTGGGGGCAGGGTAGTTCTCAGTTTAACTCGGTTATGCATTCAAACACAAGTGCTTCATATAAGACGCCAGTCAGTTTTCAAATCAAGTGACTTCCTATTTTTGGAGATTTGAACGTATATCTTGAGTTAACTGAGCGTAGGATTTGGAATCCATCCTTTGTTTCATAAACCATGAACCATACCACATTACAACCCCTAAAATACCTAATTGAGGTAAGGATGTTTTGAAAAGCATACTACAGCAAGGTTGAGTAACCAGACTCCTAATAATCTTTGTTACTCGTGTGTGTTGGTCACTTCCTTAATGACTAGACCCACCATTTGTTTTTGACTATTTAATCATTTCACTGTGCGTTTTTTATCAAAGCTTTGTTTTCAAACTTTGCATTAAATTTTACCAATTTTAATGAACAACACTTGTTTGCAATACCATTCGATATTAAGGAATCCCAACAAACGCGGTCAGTCAAGGAATTGAACTTGATAAAGGAAGTTTAACTCAGTCAGGGGCAACCAAGTGTGAGGTTTTCCAATCTATTATCCCAAGAGTTGACAAATCAGAGGCAGAGTTCTGCAAATTCAGAATATTGGGGAAAATATTCTTGAGATCATCTTATGACTAGTTTTGTCTTCAGTAACCCATCAGCAGGGGCAAATCCGTTTCCCAGTAATTTCTACTACAGTTTGAGTATCTCGAGTATAACTGAACAGAAACAGCTATGTCAACATTCAAAAGTTGGAAGATATTGAAGCATCTGGTATTTCATTTCTTCCGTAAAATTCTTTTGATTATTCAAGTTGGAAGATACTGAAGCATCTGGTATTTCAAGTCGTCCGTAAAATTCTTTTGATTATTCAAGTTGGAAGATACTGAAGCATCTGGTATTTCATTTATTCTGTAAAATTCTTTTGATTATTCAAGTTGGAAGATACTGAAGCATCTGGTATTTCAAGTCTTCTGTAAAATTCTTTTGATTATTTAAGTTGGAAGATACTTAAGCATCTGGTATTTCATTTCTTCCGTAAAATTCTTTTGATTATTCAAGTTGGAAGATACTGAAGCATCTGGTATTTCAAGTCTTCCGTAAAATTCTATTGATTATTTAAGTTGGAAGATACTGAAGCATCTGGTATTTCATTTCTTCCGTAAAATTCTTTTGATTATTCAAGTTGGAAGATACTGAAGCATCTGGTATTTCAAGTCTTCCGTAAAATTCTTTTGATTATTTAAGTTGGAAGATACTGAAGCATCTGGTATTTCAAGTCTTCCGCAAAATTCTTTTGATTATTTAGGTTGGAAGATACTGAAGACTCTGGTATTTCAAGTCTTCCGTAAAATTCTTTTGATTATTCAAGTGGGAAGATATTGAAGCATCTGGTATTTCAATCCTTCCGTAAAATTCTTTTTATTATTCAAGTTGGAAGATATTGAAGTATCTGGTATTTCAATCCTTCTGTAAAATTCTTTTGATTATTTATCCCCTAATCTGGGGCAGTTATGCCAAGATCTCTCCAAGAGTTTGAAGATATTGAAACACCCTGTATGCCAATTCTTCTATAAAATCCTCTTGTTATCGTATAGATCGTCTAGCCTGGGGCAGATAAGATTTGAAGATGGTAGTTATGCCAGTGGAATGCATAATTACCTTGTTATCTCCCCATCAAGTTGCTACATTAGCTGATTTTAACAAATTCCCAATGGATTTATTTCCCCAATAAAGAACAAGAACTTTCCCAATATATCCAAAACATTTGTCTATGCTAGGCTTATGCTTTGGTTTTCAGCTTTGAGTACCAGACCCCAGCTCTTTATACAGGAGTCCTCGGAGAAGTTAGCTTTTAGACGACAGAATTCTTAGTCACTAGAGTTGTTATTTGGTCTTTGAATACAATAACTTTGTCATTTTCATTTGATTTTTGAGAACGGAAATGTTGCAATTTCTAAGAAAACACAAAGATAAACTAAATTTTACTCTGGAATTAAGATGTTTTATGGAATCAAGTTGGTACAGGAAGAGTTAGTAGTACTGTGTTTTTGGCATGGATCTGCCACCTCCAGTGAAAAAAGATTGCCCTGGTTATCCTTGATGTTTGGGTTTCAGGGTGTTGGCTTGTGTTATCCTTTCCTCCTTCCTGTTTTTCGTCGTTCGCGTCATTTCTAGCATATAGCTAGGCATATGCATCATACCTTAGCATCTTTGCATATTTGTGCTTTGTGTTGCTTGTGGTCTGTTGTTTGTGCCTGTCTTTATTTCCTCAGTGAAGTAAAGACATTCCCGGTTTGCTTTGTGTCGTTCTTGTTCGGTCTTAACCTTTGCGCGCCAAATTTGAATCTTTAAACCTTTTGCTGTTCCCCAAGAAGTTTAACATTAAAGATTTTGTAAAGCTGTTCTCGTTTGAATCGTGCCAAACTTGAACTTGGACTTTGTTTGAATTGTGTCAAGCACTGTCTTCTTGTTTTAAAACTTGTTCTTGTTTGAATCGTGTCAAACCTGAACAGAGTCTTTGTTCGAATCGTGTTGGACACTGCCTCTTGTTTTAAAACTGTTCTCGTTTGAATCGTGTCAAACTTGAACTTGGACTTTGTTTGAATCGTGTCAAGCATCGTCTCGTTTTTTAAAACTTGTCCTTGTTTGAATCGTGTCAAACCTGAACAGAGTCTTTGTTCGAATCGTGTCGGACACTGCCTCTTGTTTTAAAAATGTTCTCGTTTGAATCGTGTCAAACTTGAACTTGGACTTTGTTTGAATCGTGTCAAGCATCATCTCGTGTTTTAAAACTTGTTCTTGTTTGAATCGTGTCAAACCTGAACAGAGTCTTTGTTCGAATCATGTCGGACACTGCCTCTTGTTTTAAAACTGTTCTCGTTTGAATCGTGTCAAACTTGAACTTGGACTTTGTTTGAATCGTGTCAAGCATCGTCTCGTGTTTTAAAACTTGTTCTTGTTTAAATCGTGTCAAACCTAAACAGAGTCTTTATTCGAATCTTGCCGGACACTGCCTCTTGTTTTAAAACTGTTCTCGTTTGAATCGTGTCAAATTTGAACTTGGACTTTGTTTGAATCGTGTCAAGCACTGTCTTCTGTTTTAAAACTTGTTCTTGTTTGAATCGTGTCAAACTTGAACTTGGACCTTGCTTGAATCTTGTCAAGCACTGTCTTCTTGTTTTAAAACTTGTTATTGTTTGAATCGTGTCAAACTTGAACTTGGACCTTGCTTGAATCGTGTCAAGCACTGTCTTCTTGTTTTAAAACTGTTCTCATTTGAATCGTGTCAAACTTGAACTTGGACCTTGCTTGAATCGTGTCAAGCACTGTCTTCTTGTTTTAAAATTGTTCTCGTTTGAATCGTGTCAAACTTGAACTTGGACTTTGTTGGAATCGTGTCAAGCACTGTCTTTTTGTTTTAAAACCGTTCTTGTTCGAATCGTGTCGGACATTGAACCCTTACCTTGGATTTTTTTTTTGAAAACTTGCTTTAAGCTAAGCTTTTTGGAACAAATTTCTTCAACCTTATAAGACTCCTAGTTGGTACGCAGGGTTTGTCTCTGTCTTCCTGGCTTTTCTTGAAGATCCCATTTTGAACTCTTCAGCTTAAGTTCCCCAGGAAGTCTTTGCTTGGTTGTCTGTCTCTTTTTAGGCTGATCCCCGGATCAAGTTTTTCTTTCTGGTTTCATGCCCAGGAAGAGTGTGGGTTTGTTTTGTCCCCAGTAGTCTATCTCCCCGGATCTTTCCCCAGTGGAGATTGTTTTTTTGGTTTTTCCCCAGTGTTTCTTTGGAGTCTCTCGGTGAGTCTCTTTCGTTGGTTAGCCTGTATCCCCCAGTAATTTTTTCTTTTGGATACTAGCTTTTGTCTTTCCCCGATGGATCTTATCTTGTGTGTTTGCTTCCTGTTGTCCCTGGTGCCCTGTCTGTCTGCATCTTTGCACCTTCCTGGCATCATATCATCATTTTAGAAGTTCATGGCATGTCAGCATTTGCATGTCTGTCGCTTGTCCTTAGCATTTGCATTCCATCTAAGGGCAAAATTTTTGGTCTGCTATATTTAAATACCTTTCACCTTGATGCCCCTGGAATCTCCGTTCCTCGTGCCATCCGGTAAAGCTATTTAAATAGGGGCAACTATTGTACCCCAAATTTTTTACCCTTAGATGTCATCTTCATTTGTGCATCTTAGGTCAAGCATCTCTGCATTGTTTGAACTAACCCATATCTTGTAGTTTGTTTATTTGTGTTCAAATTAGGTTTGCATATCACCATAAACCTCCACAAGTTGTTTTGAAGCAAGTCAAGTCAACAAAAGATCTCCAGTGCAAGAACTTTGGAACTAGGGTTTTGCTCTGAAGAAATCACTGAGAAATTGGCTCTATCAAGTCAAGATTTGTGTGGTTCACTTACCATTTAAGGTCATCTACATCCAAGAGACATCATTCAACAGGAATCCAAGATCTATTGGTCCTCAACAAGAGAAGTTTGAGCCTCAGCCTCACTATACCTCCAAATTAGGGTTTCTATGACACCTATCAGTCAATGACTTTGATTTTCATCAAGATGAACTCCCAAACCCTAATTCTTGATTCTATTGGTTTATCAACATCCTCAAGAGTCTCCTAAGACCTTTAGATGAGAAAAAAGAAGCAAATTTTCAAGATTTGACCTCAGTGCATTCACAGTCAAAATTAGGGTTTGGCAGAAACCCTAATCCTTGGGAATTTTGGTTCAAATGAAGTGTCAATGGTTTTAGTCATCATAGAATGTCTCATGAGGTATTCAAAGCATCAAGATCAAGTTTCATGAGGTTTCTGGCAAGAGAAGTAGGGTTTTGATCATGAAAGATGTCATATGTGAGATTGTTCCCCTAATAGCACATTTTGAAATGACCATAACTCCTAAACCACACACACAATTGGAGTGTTTCAAAGCTCATTGGAAAGCTCTTTTCAAGATATTCAATTTGTTCCATATGACTTTTCCTCTAAAAATGCTTGGTTTTTGAGTTATGAGGCTTGCAAGATATTTTGACCAAACAGAAAAATTTCAGCACTTTTCATCACTCTTTTTCTTAACTTTGACACCATTTTTCACCCATTTCCATTTGGATTCAAGACTTAGGCCCCAAATGAAAGTTGTAGAGCATGATGAGAGATTTCCAACCATATGTGGAACATCTCATTTGAGTAAGCCATTCTCAAGTTATGGACTGTCAAAGAAGGGTACTTGAAGTTGTTAAATTCTAACTTAGAAACTTTTCTAAGTCCCTTTTTATGCAGCTTGGTGGACACGATTTGTAGGCCATTTTTCTACCAATTCAAGGCATCAATTCAACTACATTTGAACATCAACATTGTAGTATGATGCAAGAGCTTTCATTAGAGCCAAAGAGCATGGAATTTGGATCACACAATCAAGAGATATCATGTGTAGAACAAGGGCACTCGAAGCTGATTTGCACCAAGTTATACCTCAGTTTTGAATTTGAATTTTATCCCCTCTCTTCAAGTACATGTCTGCAGACCCTCATCACATCATTTCCAACCGTTTGCTTTCCACCAAATCCTCTAAAGTCAGCTCAAGAACATCCCTCTTTTGTACCTTTCTTATCCAACTTTTGCAAGCAACAAAAACAATCTTTCGTGCACATCATTGGTCCATCAGATACA
The DNA here is from genome assembly GCA_022829125.1 of Lathyrus tuberosus. Taxonomy (NCBI): domain Eukaryota; kingdom Viridiplantae; phylum Streptophyta; class Magnoliopsida; order Fabales; family Fabaceae; genus Lathyrus; species Lathyrus tuberosus. The sequence goes on along the minus strand of JALAZF010000021.1, from coordinate 23,394,797 downwards.
AGCCAAAACACACTATATTTTTCTGACCTAGTTGCAAAAGAAGAAGGTCACTTGGCTCCATGAAAGATTGTGTTTAGAACAGCCATATTCCTCAAGTCTTTCCATGACTTTCTCTTCAAAAACATCCTTGGTCCATTGGTTATTCACTCTTCTTTGTCCAGCTGAACCCTCTATAAAAGGAGGTGTTCTTCTCATTCTTACAACAATAATCCATGAGAGAAAATCAAAAACCTAAAATACCTTTGGTCTTTGGCAAGCAAGGAGAGAAAGAAAGCTACTCTGCAGCAGCTTGTGAATCAAAGAAAAATTCCAACTCACATCCAAGAAGGTAACCTTCTTTCTTTTGCTTCATGTCCCATACACCATATCATACTGGCATTATATGTTTGTTTAGGATTTAAGTCAGTAATCATTGTGAATACGCGTGTTCTTATTTGTATGTTCTAAGGATGTAGTGTTTTTATGTTGTGACTCGTGTGTTGATCATCTCACATTCTTTCTAATCAACAATATGTAGTTCATTGGCAAGCATGATGAGTGTTTGCTCACTGTCACGTAACTCATAATATCATGCTCACATATATAAGTTCAGTTAAATCCCATATTGATTATGTTGGTAAAACTTTTACTCTTAATACATGTTGAAAATAATGTTTGTTTATATGTTGTTTCTTGAAGCTGCCATTTTTGATAGTTTGATGTTGGTGCCTTTTGATTGAATTTTGATTGTTTGAGAGTGCTCATATTGTCGTATTATGCTAGAATGTATTGAATATAAGGGTTTGTTTCCATGTTATCATGTCTATACGTATTGGTCTTGAATGCATCTGCCATGTCCATATAATGCATTTAGATTGTTTTGAACTGATAGCTTAAACGACTGTTTGGTGTATGGTGATGTTGTTGAGTTTTATTTCAATTCATTTTCCCTATTTTCATGCTGATTTTATCTCAGTTCAGGTCTCTGTCTAGATTTTTTTAAGGTTTAGAAGTGTTCTACTATCTGAGTATTTTACATTGGGGTTTTATTTCATGAGTTTTGGTTGAAAACTGAGTGAGAAAGGTTTCAACAAGGGAGTTACGTTGCTATGTTTGGAGCTGGGCATGTCATGATGGTTTTAGGTTTTGTTGCATGGAAGATGAAAGCGTGATGAATTTTGATTGGCTAGGGAATTTGTTTTGTTGTTTTATGACTTAATTGTTAGACGACCAATTGATGCATGTTTGTTTTATACTCAGATCATGTACATGTGCGTCTGTTTTTTATTAAGCTTTTATGATTTATCTTGGTATATATGTTATTGGGGTTGGCTCATACACCGGATGTATGGCCACCCCAGTGGAGGAAGACATGCGCGTGTATCAACGAGGTCTTCGGTTCGATCCTGCCCAGACCATCCTTTTGTTTTTTTTCCTTGCCTTTCACCACCATTTTCGCCTGGGTTTCATGTGCTAATTCCACCCCCAGTTTATGGCCCAATTTCATCCCTTTTGTTTTTCAACTAGTCCATTTTACTAATGCCTCCACTGCGTTTTCATTTCCTTTTATTTTATTTTCTTTTTAACTATTTTCATTTCAAATCTTTTTAAAAACCCCTTGATTTTATTTTATTTAGTTTATTTAAAATATTTTCTTTATTTCAAAAACTCCCTAAATATTTTTAATCTTTATTGTTAATTAATATGTGTTTTATTTATTAATTGTTAATTGTTAATTAATATGTGTTTTATTTATTAATTGTTAATTGTTAATTAATATGTGATTTATTTCTTAATTGTTAATTGTTTATGTAAGCTTAATTAATATGGGGATTATTTCTTAAGTGTTGCTTGTTTATTTAAGCTTAATAATTAATATGTGAATTGTTCTTAATTGTTTCTTAAATGGATTAATTGTTAGCATTATTTATAAGCCTCCTTTGTTGATCATGTGAGTGTTCATTCACTAATTTTTGTTTAGGTCTTGAACTAATTTATCCATGTTTAAATTCATTATATGTTTGACTTGGATGTGTGAATTTTGTCCTTCTTTTAACATCATCCTCTTTATCTTGTGAGTGTTCTTTATGTTTGTCTTCCTTAAGATTGAAACATATTGATATATCTTTATGATGATCATGTCCACTTTTATCCATGCTTATCTATGAAGTACTTCTTGCCATACTCATGCTATTGTTGTTATCTTATTTATCTTTAGTATCTTATCAACTGTCTTTCCCCCCCCCCCCCCCCCCATTCCAAAGGAAGGTGATTAATGTTGACTCTTAAAGTCATAGCCCCCCACCTTAACCTAAGTAACCTCTTAGGAGAAACTTCATTTCCTGGCCTCATCGGGGCCATAGAAATCATAACTAGCTTTAGGAGAGAGTTTCTACAACTCTTAGTGATATTCATCCTAATGAATTATCACGTTCCCTACTGACTAAAACATAACATAGGACCATTATAACTAAACTTAGAGAGTTCTTATACTCTACAATGAGGTTACACTCATTCCCCCTCTGAATATTGACCATAATTAATCATTCAATAGAAGTAGAACTACGCATACTCTGATTCTACACCCGAGGATACGTAGGCGCAAAGTGCTATGCTTTGTCGAGTATACTTAGATACTAACCCCCTAGGGTTTCAAACCTTTAGCATAGAACCTTTATCAAACATAAGATAACATTAAAACAAGAGGTTCTCGTAGAGTACTACGGACGTTTAGGGTGCTAACACCTTCCCTAGGCGTAACCAACCCCCGAACCTTAGATCTTCCCCCTTTAGGTTTTTCTAACGATCTTGAACCTTTCCTTTGGATAAATCAAAGTTGGTTGTAAAAGAAAATGATGCGAATTAATTAATAATTTGTTATCCAATTTTCACCGCAACACACTCCAAATAAAATCCTTGAACTGTCCCAAATGGTTCCCCCCATCTGGAACACCATTTGAGAGAGTTGCTATTTTGGTCATTTAAACCCCTTTTGCAAGAAAGGGCCAGTTTGTGTTTTTGCAGGTTCCAGCTGATGCCAACCATCCTCAAAGCTTCTAAGGGATCATTTGAGAGTGTCCAAAGCATCAAACTATTTCTGGAACCAGAAGTTTGGCAGATTGCACGGAAAACTCCAAAAGCTCAAAAAAAGGTAAGCATCATGACTTGAACTTTCCAAAATATGCATTGCTTTGAAGTCCACTGATCATACACACCTCATACATGTTATATATGTTGTGTTTGAACCAATTCATCATGTAATTCATGCCTGCATCAAAGTGTAGCATATAAAATGCAATTATAGGCCTTTTTCAAAACCACTATCGGATTTTGAGACGGGAGTATGATCTGAAAAAATACCACCACCATTGGATTCCTTGTGAAATTCTAGGCCAGATACATATAAATTATGTCCCCAACCATTGATAAATGAGAAAGTTATGGACCTTCCCGTTTCTTGGCAAAACTTGTCTTGCCTTGCCTTGACCAGGCCTAGAAAACAAGGCATGCCTTGTATATTTGTGGTTTCGCTTCAAGCAATGGATGTATCACCATCCCAGTGGTAAGGCACGCGCCCTATAACCTTGAGGTCGTGGGTTCAAACCCCACCCATGCCATTTTGTGTTTTCTCACATTTTTTCTATTTTTCCCATATTTTCATGTTTTATTAATTAATTGGAAAATTAATAACTCTTTCAATTTTAATTATTTTTTATTGGTTCTTTTTGCAAAAAATCACAAAAATGTTGAAATATTTTATTCCACAAAAAAAATTAAGTTTATATTATTTATTTAATATAATTAGTATTTTTGTGAATAAATTCCTTTTTAATGTTTTTAAACATCTTAAAAGTGAATATTTACTTTGAAAATCAAAACCAAGTGAGTTTTAATTCACCTTGTGATTAATCCCTCATTTCTCAAACCTTAAACAAAAATCACAAATGGTTTATTCAAACTTATTTGGTATTTTATTTGGTTTTCTTTAAATATTTACTTTTAAAGAATAACAAATTAGGGTTTCTTTGATTTTCACCCTCATCAAACAATTTCAAACACTTTTGGGCCTCTAATAGAGTGTAAGACCCAATCCTTTGTAAATACAAACCTATTTTTGGGCCTCACGTATTGAATAAGTCCCGTTGTATTTCAAAAAGTTCGACGCGATCATCGTCCGTTGAAAAACAAACCTTGGGCCTCTCCTTGAGCTATAAGACCCATTCAAAATCTCTTGGGCCTCTATTAGAGTGTAAAACCCAACTCCCTTTGAAAACCAAACCATTTTGGACCTCAATGCATTGTATAAGACCCACCGCGTTTTCAAAAATCTCGGCGCGATCGCCATTTTCAAACAAATGACCCTGGGCCTCTCCTTGAGCTGTAAGCCCCACCACTTGTACAAAAATAAATCTTTTGGGCCTCTATTAGAGTGTAAGACCCAATCCCCTTTTAACCAAAACTTTTTGGGCCTCAAACATTGTATAAGTCCCCCTTTGTTAAAAGAAAACCTCGGCGCGATCGCCAATAAAAAAACCAATCATCTGGGCCTACCCTCGTGTTGTAAGCCCCATTCTTTTTCTTTAAACAGTCGGGCCTCTTGAGAGAGTGTAAGACCCATCCCCTTGTACAAGAAACCTTTCTTGGGCCTCAGTCACTTATATAAGTCCCTCTATACAAAACAGTGCGATCACTGATAAACCTTGGCCCTCTCCGTGAGCTGTAAGCCCCAACATCTTTTCAAGATACTTTCTCCTTTAATTTTTAATATACTGTTGTTTTCAATCTTGCTTTGTTGAACAACTAACCAAACAGCATGGAAGCTCTAGAACCGAGTAAGTGTTTATATGCTTTCTTTATCCGCTTTCATATACATATAACTGTATTGTGGGACTGTTTCATTGTAAGTCTTCTTTCATAAACTCATATCAACTGTGTAATACTAGTATAGATATTTAGAGTTTCCCCGACAACTACGTCTAGCACTAAGCCCTGTTGATCGCTCTTAAATAGGCAAAACTAGATCCCCATAGGATTACCAGATACAGTCTTCCCTCCTCTTGGGGTTAAACAATATGGAGACGTGAAAGGCAGCATTCTCGGTGAACCCTTTCTTAGACTGTCACCTTTAGAAGTTGTCAAAGAGACTCTACTTCCCAAAGATGATCTTTTCTCCGTGAATGGCATCTCTTGAGTTTCTTTCAAATTCTCGGACTTTCCTGGCTTGATCTATTCTCTGTGAATAGCCTGTCTTGAATTTCTCGGGGTTTGGGAACCCACAGGCTTCCTAAAAGCATCCCCGCCTCCTCTTGGGCGTTCTACAAGGACCCTACGGCTTCTTAGAAGTATTCACAGCCTCCTCTTAGGCTTCGTATAAGTATTCTTCCTTCGGGAAGAGAGCCTCCTCTTGGGCTTCGTACAAATTGTCCCTCGGCTTCTTAAAAGTTTCCAGCCTCCTCTTGGGCTTCGTACAAATTGTCCCGACGACCTCCTAGAGGTATAGGAACATAAATTAGTCATCTTAATAGAACAGTCTTTCAAAGAGTCTGGAGCTTTCTACCATGAACGTACTACTACTGTTTCTTTAAGCATAGTACAAAGGATAAATCTCTAGACTTGGACAGTCTAATCTCCTTGAGCCTCGAAGGCATTCTCAAGTAGGGAAAAACACCAGTAGACTCGGACAGTCTCCAATCCCCTCTGGATTCCCCATTTCCTTAAAGAACAGGAAATAACCCTGGTCCTCTGATCAATCCCAAAGCATAGCCTTACCTTTAATCAGTCTCTTTATAAGAACTGATTTTCTCTTTTAACCAACCTACTGGACCTGTCACCCAATTTAAACAACAATCCTTTTAGCCTCTATCTCGGGCTTCGTACGAGATACAAACAGACTCTCTTGTTAAGTCAATCTCCCTTTTAGCCTCCCTCTCGGGCTTCGTACGAGATACAAAACACTCTCTTGTTGAGTATAAAAGACTCTCTTGTTGAGTCAACCTTTAGCCTCAGTCTTAGGCTTCGTACAAGACACATCTAAAAGCACTCTCTTGTTGAGTCAACTCATTTTAGCCTCCCTCTAGGGCTTCATACGAGACACAAAAGCATCCTCTTGTTGGATCAATAGCCTCCTCTTAGGCTTTGTATAAAAAAATCCCCGGTTGAGTCAATCAACCTTTTAGCATCAAAACTATGCCTCGTTCACAGGATACAAACATCAACAAATCCTTTCATCTAATCATTGTAAGCGGCAAGCCTCTGGATTATTTACATCCACGCCACTGGCCCTCTTTTAGCGTGAGAAATTCCTAAGGAAAAATGGTGTTGCTCTAAACTGAGATAAAGTCTTCTCCTTCAGGTTAAAACCCCCTATAAAGGAAATTATGGCATTGCTAGGATTCACATATCCCGGTTAAAGTAATCCTCCTTTATAGTCAGTCACCCAATAGTTGTGACAAACAGACCCCCTTTAGAGATGACAAATTCTCTCTAAAGACAACACCTTTTTAGCTTCACATCTTGGGCTTCGAACAAGATATAAATAGACCCTTCAGCTTCACATCTTGGGCTTTAAACAAGATATAAACCACCTTTTCAGCTTCACGTCTTGGGCTTTGAACAAGACAGCAAAACACCATTTCCTCCCATAGAATAGGAGGAACTACGATCACTCTGATTTCCCTGTTTCGGTAAACGGGAATACGTAGGCATAAGATTGAAAGAAAAATCTTAGCGAGGACACTAATCCAAACCCCAAATCCCGTACCTTCACACATCAATCGAAAAGCATCAGTCCTAGCATCCTAACAAAATTCCCCATGAACATTCCCGGTGTTTCGTTTTGAACAAAGTAAGAAGAAAGAGGCCTCATTACCATATAGCATCCGTAACCTAACAGACCGCTGTTTAAAATCAGTATGCAAGCAGGGTTAATTGGAGACATCTATTTCCCTTCCTTAGTCAGCTCAATAGGATAAAAAATTAATCGACCTGTAGTAACCCCAGAGCTACAGTGCTTAAGAACCACGTCCAAAATTGCTCGCTACACCCGCGCCCTCTGTTTTTTCAGATTTGTGTTTTCTCACTTTTATCCATGATTTCTCAATGTTTTTGCACGATTCAAGTATCAATCTTGTTCGCTTTTGAACAAGGATCACAATCATATAGTTTAATTGCATTTATTTTGAGTATTGAGTGAGAAATCAGAAGAAAACCTCAAGAACCCTAATTTCAGCATGAACACAATGAAATTCCATACACGATTGATTTATGGCAATTGACTGAGGGTTATCACTCCATACATGATTATGAACATATGGCAAAATTATTGTGCAGTAAAATATGCATGCATCATGGAGTTTGAAGAGTTCATGCTTACCTCTTGCAGCTGGTGATCGAGTTTGGTGATGGAGGTGTTACAGCTAGGTTCCAATGATCTGGATAGCTTTCTTAGGTGCCAAGGAGTGTGTTTTAATGCTTGGAATATATGGAAATGACCTGGAACTGGTTGTAGTACCTCAACTGCAAATCTGTCAAGAACTTGAGCAATTGGATGGTGATTTTGAGAATCTGATGTTCCAGATGTAATTTTGTGTTATGGATCACTCACATATGATGTTTATGAGGGGGTGTGTGTGTGATTGGTTTGGTTGGAATTGCTCTCAAACTCAAAACCCGATAGTGACTTGAGTTAGAAGGCAAAATTGGAGTGAAATGGAGATTTTGAGGAAAGTATCAATTTAGGTGCTTTGGTGTACTCAAATTGATCACAAATGATCTCTATTTATAGTGTGTCAAGTTTGTTTTGCAAGCAACACTGTGTGGCAACTGTAGCAGGCCTTTGGCCAATTGTGATCAAATGGAATCTCAAGTCTCCTCTAGCCATTGACTTGAGGTTAGAGCACAAGCCTAAGGTTCTTTGGTTCAGGGATAAGTCTTGACTGAACTTGGATAACATTGTCTTGATGAATGCCACCTCTATGCATCAGTTAAATGCTTTGAGACAAAATTGAATATGTGAAGCATCTTGAATTTTAGGGATACCATGCCTAAACATAGATCCATGGACTTATGAGGCTGATGAATCAGTGTTTGTCCCTTGGTTGTCCCCCCTTGAGGTGTGCAGATGGATAACCATGCTTGAATTTTCCTAAATTGATCAATTCAAGCACTAAGGCACAAATCTGCCTTGCAAAAACAGTTTGCAGCAAGGCATGTTGCAACTGTCATAACCCCTAGCTCAGGTGGAGTTTAAGGGAGTTATTGGTCATTTTGGAAAGCTGATATATCCTATTTCAACATAATGTCCAACTTTGGTTTTGAATCAATCTGAATTACAATGAAAAATGCCTCTACATTTTGGAAAAAATAAGGCAGATTCTGACTTAGTGAAAATTTCACTAAGTGTTGGAAAAATGTCATTTTCATGTTTTTTGTGATTTTTCTAAAACAATAACTCAAAATCCATGATGAATTGGAAGGAGTTCTAGTTAACATATTTGAAGTATGTAACATGAACTTCAATCTAAGCTTTGAATGGGAGAAAAAGGCTTTATGGTTTGGGAGATATGGCCTTGCAAAGTTGGTACCCTAGCCACTTTGTTCCATAACTTAGAAAAATTCTATGTTTTTTATGGTTACCCCTTTTACAAGTTAACTCACTTTCTTTGATTTTTCTTGATGAATGATGATTCAAATCACATATTAACATTGTTTTACGGTTAAGGAACCTTGGTTGACCAAAAATCAAAAAGTTAAACTTGGATTTTTGTACAGTTGACTTTTTCATCAGATGAAATTTTGACTTTGCGATCCTTTTATGAAATCAATCTTTGGGCTCAATTAAATTTCATGGATGGCCTCCAAGGGTATTTAGGAATGTCTTGGACCCCTCCCCAAGGTTTGAGATCAAGGGTAGGCCACCAGTCAAGGGTAGGGTTGACTTTTTCCATGAAATCCTAATTTGTGATCAGATGGTTTTGAGTTCTTGTGGCTTATGATTTGAGCTCTTTGAGTTAATAAAATCTTGTAGTCATGTAAATATGATGTATTTGAGGTCCTTGAAGTTCATTTTGAAGCTTTAAGCCAGGCCTCACTTCATAAGTTAACTCAAGGGTTGAATTAGGTCAAAACCCTAATTCCTGATTTTTTGATAGATTGACCCTCAAAGTGTTTTTACCATTGTGGATGGGCTCTTGAGATTCCTTTGAGCTTAATGGACCAAATATTGAGGCATTGGCTCATGTCCATATGGAAATTTTCATCTGGAGACCTTAGTCGGCCAAAACCCTAATTTGGTGACACTGGTGATCCTGAGGCTTGATCCACTTGGAATGCTGCAATCTTGTGCCTGATTCTTGATGTGGGAGTCCTCTTGATCTATTGTGGATGTTTGAGAGGCTAGACAAGTTGAAGATCATGTCATTTCTTGATTGAGCCTTTTTCTAAGTGCTCTGAGAGGGCTTAAAACTCTGATTCTTGATTGTTATGAATGCTCAAACATCTTTGAGGAGATTGATGAGGCATGATGGTTCATCCATATTGTGATGATGATTTGCACAATGATGGGGAATCTTGGTGGTCAAAATTTGGGGTATGACAACAAGCATATATATAGAGATGAAATATATATTGTATGTAAAAGAGGCTAGGAGGACTTACAGGTGAGAAAGCTTCCAGCACAAACAAATATATATATGCACAAGTATGTAAAAGGGAGCTGTTTAAAACTTACAGGTGAGCAAGCTTCCATTGTAACAGCTGTATGGTTAGTTGTTCAAGAAATTAAAGAAAGTTTTGATAACAACTATGAATTTGAACCTAAATCAAAAGGGAAAGTTGTTTGGAAAAGATTGGGGCTTATACTCAAGGAGAGGCCCAGATGAAAAACAGTGGTCGTACCGTTGATCTGAAAATTGTATCGGGACTTATACAATGACTGAGGCCCAAAAAAGGTTTTCTGTACAAAGGGATTAGGTCTTACACTCTATTAGAGGCTCAAAAGTTTATTTTTTACAAGAGATGGGGCTTACAATTCAAGGAGAAGCCCAGCGAAAAATAATGATCGCACCGTTATTTTGAGAATCGTATCGAGACTTATACAATGACTGAGGCCCAAAATTATTTATGTACAAAAGAGGGTTGGGTCTTACACTCTATTAGAGGCCCAAAGTGTTTTGAAAAAGATTTGTGAGGGTGTGTAATAATCAAAACCCTAATTTGATTTTAAAATGTATTTTAATTGAATAAAATTCAATTAAAATGATCAACATGTGTGAAACACAATTTTTGATCTTGGATTAATGTTTGAAAAATCATGTTTCATTCATAGAATGATTTGAAAATCATTTGGATAAAAAAACAAGAGAAAGAAAGATTTTTTAATGCCTAAAAACAAATAAAAACATAATTCTTTACAAAAATATCAAATATATGAAATAAATAATATTTTTGTGAAATTTTTGTGGAATACAATATTATAATATTTTTGGGAATTTTGAAAAAAAGAACCAATAAAAAATAATTAAAATTGAGAGAGAAATTAATTTTGGAATTAATTAATAAAAACCATAAAATATGTGAAAAATAGCAAAATATGCAAAAATGGCAAAATGGTCTGGGTGGGTCTTGAACCCACGGCCTCCCAACCAAACACACATGCGCACTACCACTGGGGTGGTGATACATTCGTGTATCAAAACCACCCCATAAACATATATGGGTGACTTGGTTTTTAGGCCTGGCCAAGGCAAAAAACCAAGTCATGGTGGATTTGCATGAAGGCTCTAACTTCCTCAATTCTCCATGGATTTGGACAAAATTTAGGTGCATCCTGCTGTAGCGCGATTTTTGTGGTCTTGAATCACGATCGCTCGGGTACTACAGTTCGATTCATTTTTTATCCTATTGAGCTGACTAAGGAAGGGAAATAGATGTCTCCAATTAACCCTGCTTGCATACTGAGTTTAAACAACTGTCTGTTAGGTTACAGATGCTATTAAGATGTGGGTCCTTCTTCGGTTTATTTTGTTTAAATTTAGAATGTCTGGACTATTTGCGAGGTTTTTTGGTAAGATGTTAGGATTTGGTGCTTTTCGATTGATGTGTAAAGGTACGGGATTTTGGGCTTTTGATTAGTATGCTCGCTAAGATTTTGCAATCTTATGCCTACGTATTCCCGTTTAACGAAATAGGGAAATCAGAGCGATCGTAGTTCCTCCTATTCTATGGGAGGAAAGAGGTGTTTTGGTGTCTTGTTCAAAGCCCAAGACGTGAAGCTAAAGGTGGTTTGTATCTTGTTCAAAGCCCAAGATGTGGAGCTAAAGGGTTTTGGCTGAGAGAGAATTTATCATCTCTAAAGAGGAGTTGTTGATGTTTGTATGCTGTGAGCAAGGCACAACTTTGATGCTAAAAGGTTGATTGACTCAACCGGGGTTTTCTTTATACAAAGCCTAAGAGGAGGCGGGAAGTTGGAATTTTCTAGAGAAAATGTTCTTTCTGTCTTGTACAAAGCCCAAGATTGAGGCTAAAAGGGATTTTGACTCCGTTGGGGAGAAAAGCCCAAGATGGAGGCTGAAAGGGTTTGACTCAACAAGAGAGTACTTTTATCTGTCCTGTATAAAGCCCAAGACGGAGGCTAAAAAAGGTTGACTCAACAAGAGGGTCTGAAGGTTGATTGACTCAACAAGAGAGTCTTTTATACTCAACAAGAGAGTGATTGGCTATCTCAGATGAAGCCCGAGATTGAGGCTAAAAGGAGATTGACTCAACAAGAGAGTCTTTTATACTCAACAAGAGAATGTTTTTCTATCTCGTACGAAGCCCGAGATGGAGGCTAAAAGGAGGTTGACTCAACAAGAGAGTCTTTTATACTCAACAAGAGAGTGATTTATATGTCTTGTACAAAGCCCAAGACGGAGGCTAAAAAAGGTTTGACTCAACAAGAGAGTCTTTTATACTCAACAAGAGAGTGTTTTTTTTTATGTCTTGTACAAAGCCCGAGACGGAGGCTAAAAGTGGTTTGACTCAACAAGAGAGTCTTTTATACTCAACAAGAGAGTATTTTTTTATCTCGTACGACGCCCGAGATCAAGGCTAAAAGGGAGGTGACTCAACAAGAGAGTCTGAAAAGGTTAGCTCCGCTGGGGAGCATTATTTGTACAAAGCCCAAGAAGAGGCTACCTTGCCGCTGTGGATTCTGGAGATCCTGAAGCGGGTCCAAGTTTGGGGAACTCTCATGAGAGAGACCGGGGTTTCTTCCTATGTTTGAAGGGAACTTGAGAATATCTTTGAGACTCAAGGGTCTTAGACTGTCCGAGTCTAGAGTTTTATCTTTTGTACAATGCCCAAAAGGAGGCGCGGGCATTAAGGGACGAGTATCAACCCTACAATGGCCAGAGTTTTGACGCTGGAAAGACTGTTCTAGCAAAGGATGACTAAGTTATGTCTTATACCTTTAAGAGGTCTTCAGGGTCCTTGTATTGAGCCCAAGAGAAGGCATGAGAACTTCTAAGAAGCCGAAGGGTCCTTGTACAATGCCCAAGAGGAGGCGGGGATGCTTTTAGGAAGCCTGTGGGTCCCCAAACCAAGAGAAGTTCAATACATGCTATTCACCAAGAATAGATCAAGCCAGGAAAGTTCAAGGATTTGGAAGAAACTCAAGAGATCCCATTCACGGAGAAAAGATCATCTCTGGGAGTTAGAGTTTCTTTGACAATTTCTAAAAGTGACAGTCTGAGAAAGGGTTCACCGAGAATGCTGCCTTTCTCTTTGTTCCATATTGTTTAAACCCAAGAGGAGGGAAGAATGTGTCTGGTAATCCTATGGGGGATCTAGTTTTGTTTGTATATAAGAGTGACTAACAAGGCTTTACCTAGTGCTAGACGTAGTTGCCGGGGAAAACTCTAAGTCAGTATACTAGTATTACACAGTGGATATGTGACAAGTATATAAAGGATATGAAAGAAGATTTACAGTGAAGCAGCCCCACAATACAGTTATATACATATGAAAGCGATAAATGAAAGTGGATAAACACTTACCCGTTGTAGAGTTTCCATGCTGTTTTGTTAGTTTTTCAACAAAGAAAGCTTTAATAACAATATCATATTCAAAATCAAAGGAGAAAGTAATTTGAAAAGTTTGTTGGGGCTTACAGCTCAAGGAGAGGCCCAAGGTTTTAACGATGATCGCACCACTGTTTTAAAAATTATATAGAGGGACTTACACAATATGTGAGGCCCACAAAGTTTTATGTATCAGGGGATTGGGTCTTACACTCTATTAGAGGCCCAAGAGTTATTTTTGTACAAGAGATGGGACTTACAACTCAAAGAGGGGCCCAGGGTTATTGATTTGAAAACGGCGATCGCGCCGAGGTTTTTCTTTTAACGCGGAGGGACTTATACAATGTCTGAGGCCCAAAAAGGTTTTGTTTAAAAGGGGATTGGATCTTACACTCTATTAGAGGCCCAATAATTTGTTTTTGCACAAGTGGTGGGGCTTACAGATCAAGGAGAGGCCCAAGGTGATTTTTGTTAAAAAGGCGATGATCGTGCCGAACTTTTTGACGGTATCGGGACTTATACAATACACTGAGGCCCAAATTATTTTGGTTTTAAAAAAGGGTTGGGTCTTACACTCTATTAGAGGCCCACAAGTGTTTTTATAATAAAAGGTGGGGCTTACAACATGAGGGGAGGCCCAGATGATTTGTTTGGCAGCGACGATCGCGCCGAGGTTTGAAAACACAGTGGGTCTTATATGATGACCGAGACCCAAAAGGTGGTGTATTTTCAAAGGGGTTGGGTATTACACTCTATTAGAGGCCCACAAGTGTTTTTGAAAATGATTAATGAGGGTGAAAATCAAAGAAACCCTAATTTTTTTTCCTTTAAAAGTAAATATTTAAAGAATTCAATTAGAATGATAAAAATACAACATAAGTTTGAATATACCACTTGTGATTTTTACTTAAGTTTGAAAAATGAAGTTTTAATCACAAGACAATTTAGAACTCATTTGGTTTTGATTTTCAAAATAAACATTCACTTTTAAATGTTTAAAAATAATTAAAAAAAAATTTATTCACAAAAATACTAGTTATATAAAATAACTAATATAAATTTGATTTTTTTTGTGGAATAAAATATTTCAACACTTTTGTGATTTTTTGCAAAAAGAACCAATAAAAAATAATTAAAATTGAGGAAGTTATTAATTTTTCAAATCATTAAAAATAGTATGAAAAATAATAAAAAAGTGAAAAAACCATTAAAAAGGGGTCTGGGGCGAGGGGGATTCGAACCCCAGACCTCTTGTGTGCAGCATGCGCATCTTACCACTGGGGTGGTGATACATTCGTGTATCAAACCCCAGCCATAAATATACAAGGCTTGCCTTGTTCTTGGCCAGGCCAAGGCAAAGTTTTTGGTCAGAAATGTGAAGGTCATAACTTCTTGATTTCTCCATGGATGGAGACAAAATTTATATGCATCTGGCCTAGAATTTCACAAGGAATCCAATGGTGGTGGTGGTTTTTCAAAAAAATCAATCCTCCTCAAAACCCGATAGTGGTTTGGAAATAGGCCATGATTTGCATTTTCTGTGCTATCCCTTGTTATATTCATGAATTACATGATGAATTGGTTCAAACACAACACATATAACATGTATGAGATGTGCATGATCAGTGGACCTCAAAGTAATGCATAATTCAAAGAGTTCAAGTTGAGATGCTTACCTCTTTAGGAGCTTTTTGGGCAATCTGTCAAGTGCCTTGTTCCAGAAATGTTTTGATGCTTTGAACACTCTCAAATGATCCCTTGGAAGCTTTTAGGATGATTGGAAATAGCTGGAAACCTCAGAAATGGAAACTGGCCCTTTCTTGCAAAAGGGGCAAAAGTGGCCAAAATAGCAACTCTCTCAAATGGTGTTCCAGATGGGTGGAACCATTTGGGACAGTTCAAGGATGATATTTGGAGTGTGTTTGAGGTTTTATCTGGTTTTAAAAGTGACTGAATCAAGACATGGCTTGAAAAATGCAAAAAGGCCCTATTTTGAGGTTTTGAGAGGGGACTTTGTGATTTTGGTGTTACAGGTCACTTGTGAGAGTTTGGAAAGCTTAGATATGACATATTGGATGTGTTTGGATCATGAGCTGTGATGAAAATGCTCTCTAATTCAAAAACTCATAATTACCTTGCTAAAGAAGGTATTTTTGCCTAGAGAAAGAGATTTTGAGGAAAGCAAGTGTTGTAGTGCTTTGGTGTACTTAAACTCAGTCCATGCCACCTTGGTGCATCCATTAAATGCTCCAAACCAAAATTGGAGTCTTGTCCCTCTTTTAGGCATTTCTAGGTTTGGCATGCTACTTTTGGTTCGAAGGACTTGGGAGGCTTATGGATCAGTGTTTGCCCCTCCTTGGTCCCTCACTGAGGTGTTCAGATGGATAGACATGTTTGTCATTTGCACAAATTTGGCAAATCGAGCAAAATCACAAATCTGCCTTGCCATGACAGTTTGCAGCAAGGCATATTGGCATGGTCATATCTCATGGCTCAAATGGAATTTGATGGAGTTCTTGGCCATTTTGGAAAGCTCTTATATGATACAACACATGTGTGATCATAGTTTGTTTTGATACCTTTTGGATCCATGTGAAAAATGCCCCTACATTTGGAAAAAAGTGAAGGCAGATTCTGACTTAGTGAAAATTTCACTAAGTGTTGGAAAAAGTGACATTTCATGTTTTCAGCCATTTTGATCATTCCATAGCTTAAAATCCATGAGGAATTGGAATGAGTGGCAGTTGAAGCTTTTGTAGAGGGCCATGAGAGCTAGAAATCTAGCTTTGAATAGGGACAAATGGCCTTGTGGTTTAGGAGAAATGATCCTCCAAAGCTGGTACCCTAGCCACTTTGTTTCATAACTTAGAAAATTTCTAAGTTTTTATGGTTACCCCTTTTACAAGTTATCCCACTTTTCTTGATTTTTCTTGATGAATGATGATTCAAATCACACATTAACATCATTTTAGGGTCAAAGAGCCATAATTGTGAAAAATCTCAAAAAGTCAAAGTTGACTTTTTATCAGATGAATTCCAAACTGTGTGATCCTCTATGAAATCAAGTCCTTGACCTAAATCAAACTTGATGGATTGATTTTATAGGTGTTATAGAGTGTATTGAATCATATCCCAAGGTTTGGGAGCATGTCTTGGTCAAAAGTCAAAGGCACAGTTGACTTTTTCTTTAAAAACCCTAATTGTGGTTCTGATGAACTTGAAACTTGTTGATCAAGCTTCTTGGATCAATCTATTGTTACAAATGGATCAATGTAGTGTTTTAGAGACCCTTAAATCCTCTCTTGAGGTCTTGGCTCATATTTTGTCCCAAAAGTCAACTTAGGGGTGAATTAGGTCAAGAAACCCTAATTCCTGATTTTCTGATGTATGCCTCCCCTGAGGCTAAATTGACTTGATGATGGGGTTCATGAGGTCCCATGGAGTATCTTAGGTTATGCTTTGAAGTATTGGATCATTCCCAGAGGAAAAATTCCATCTGGAGGCCCTAGTCGACCAAAACCCTAATTTGGTGACACTGGTGATTTGAGGCTTAATCCACTTGGAATGTTGCAACTCTGTGCTTGATCCTTGATGTGGGAGTCTTTTTGATCCCTTGTGGATGTTTAAGAGGCTAGAAAAGTTGAAGATCATGTCATTCCTTGATTGATCCTTTGTCTAAGAGCTCTGAGAGGGCTTGAAACCCTAAATCTGATTGTAGTGGATGCCCACCCATCTTTGGGGAGACTAATGAGGTATGATGGTTCATCCATATTGTGACGATGATTTGCACAATGATGGGAAATCTTAGTGGTCAAAATTCGGGGTATGACAGATGCCCCTATTTAATCTTCTTGGACCTGAAGGTGTGAATGACGAAGGTATTCGGGCATTCGGGGTGCAAGAGGATTAAATATCGGAATACCCGAAATTTTGACAGTGGTTAGGAATGGCAGTTTGTGCATCCATCTTCTTTTGCTAAGTGTTGATACTTAGAAAAGGTAAACTTCCCCTCGATCCTGGTCTTCAGCCAAGGAACTGGTCTTAGTTTCTGATGTAAACTTCCCCTCGATCCTGGTTTCCTACCAAGGAACTGGTATTAGTTTCTTTTGTCAATAAACTTCTTGACAAGGGACGTTGTTCGTAGCGGTTTTCCTCAAAATGCTCGCCGAATTTTCCTGGGGAGATGCCATTTGATGGAAAAAGTTTTGATGTCAGACTTGCTGGGGAACCCATTCGTCTGAGTGGTAGAGGTGCACAAACTTCTCTGTTTGGAGACGCCATTTGTCGACCCTACTGGGGAAAGCAGGTCTCTTGAGAGACTGCTGTCGCTTGGGGATATTGCATCATACTTTTCTCGGGATCCTCTTGGAGAAATGCCATATGGTGTAATCCACTTTTGAGGTGCTGATGACCTTTTCGTCAGCGGATTTTTTGGAGAAAAACGGTTGCATTGCCGAATCTCTGATTAAGAGGCTTTCTCTGGGGATTTTCCTTAATCCGGGAAAGCGAAGATATCATCTTCAATGGCGAAGAGTGATGTTTGTCGAGGGTTCTCTGGTTTTTCAGAGGTTCAAGTTATCAAAGTGGTCTACGAACCACCTTCAATCCAGAAGTAAACTGGAGGAGAGATCGTTTAGATGATTCGCTTCTTGACGAGGAAATAACTGACAACTCGATTGAGAGAACTGTTATCACTAGGGAAGAAGGCCAACTAGAGTGATAGTGATGTAATATGAATATGAATATAAATTAATAATGCATGATGTATGTATGTATATGCTGACAAAACTGACGCGACATACAGACTAGTGGATGAACACGACTGGATACTCGGCCACAGTGGGAGATGAAAAGTATCACTTGTTCACGAAAATAGCAATTATGCCTTGCTTAGGAGGGATAGTCCCTGTTGGGAGCTACATTGGTCGGTCTTAGGAGATGAGAACTCTGCCGGGGGTGTCAGATGAAACACGGTATCTGAGACAGTTGATCCTTCATTCAGGTGTACTGGCTAAGAAGGAGTACTTTGATTCTGCACTTTGAAGCTCAATTGCTTCTGGAGAAATGACCAGTGTTCTTTCGATGTTCGAAAGTCAAAAGAATTGCCATCTTTATTTTAAAAGCAGAAAAAATTTGACATAGTAAATTCATTTTTGTTTTATTTCAAGAATCGTTGATCATACTAAAATGTCGTTCTGTAAAGCTAAGACAAATATGAAATGCAAACAAAAGCACAAGGGCTCAAATTTTATTGATAGAATGGAAATCAGCCAAACGCGTGATTCCATAGAGTATTTACAAAGTTAGAAAATGGTAATTTGAGGGAAATGGGTTGCATTGAAACATAACGACCACTATCCTTCTACCAACTTTGAATTCTGGACATCCTGAGCTTCTGTCGAAGACGACCTTGACTGGAGTTTCCCTGATGGATGGCATGACTGCTGCTGGGGGATTTGCCCCTTTGTTGGATGTAGTTACTTGCCATTATCCCTAACTTTTGCTTGGATTGTACTGTGATGTTTCCAATCCACCGGGATGATTTTTTATCATGCCTCTAATTTTTGCCTGCACCGCCCTTCCGGGTTTTCAATCCACCGAGACGTCTCTTTTTTTTTTTTAGTTTTGGCGAAGTATTTCTTGACTACATCAACATTTGTGGGGTAGGCAAACTCCTCTCCATCCATGGTTGCGAGTCTCAAGGCACCGCCTGAGAAAGCTTTCTTAACCATATAAGGGTCGTCCTAATTCGGAGTCCATTTACCCCGCGAATCAGTGAGGAATGATTGTATCTTTTTTAGCACGAGGTCTCCTTTCCTGAAGACGCGAGGTTGGACCTTTTTTGTCAAACGCCTTCTTCATTCTCTGTTGATACAACTGACCATGGCATAGTGCCGTTATTCTCTTTTCTTCTATCAGATTCAGTTCTCGTGTCGACTTTGACACCTTTCAGCCTCTGTTAACTTAGCTTCCATCAATACCCGGATTGATGGGATCTCTACTTCTATGGGAAGCACTGCCTCCATGCCATATACTAGAGAGAAAGGGGTTGCCCCTGTTGAAGTGCGGACAGATGTACGATAACCGTGAAGAGCAAAGGGTAACATCTCGTGCCAGTCTTTGTAGGCTACAACCATCTTTTGAACAATCTCCTTGATGTTCTTGTTAGCCGCTTCTACTGCCCCGTTCATCTTGGGTCGGTAGGGAGATGAGTTATGGTGTTCGATCTTGAACTCAGCACACAACTCTTTCATCATCTTATTGTTCAAGTTGGATCCATTATCCATAATGATCTGGTTTGGAACACCATAACGGCAGATGAGATTGTTTTGGATAAATCGGACCACCACTTGTCGGGTTACATTAGCGAATGACGCTGCTTCGAACCACTTGGTGAAGTAGTCAATAGCTACCAGGATGAACCGAGGTCCGTTTGAAGCCTTAGGTTCAATCATGCCAATCATGTCGATTCCCCATATGGAAAAAGGCCATGGGGAAGAAATAACATTGAGATGCGTTGGCGGTACATGGATTTTGTCGGAGTATATCTGACACTTGTGACACCTCCTAATGTACTTGTAGCAATCGGATTCCATTGTCAACCAATAGTACCCTACTCTCAGGATTTTTCTCAGCATTGTGTGTCCGTTGGCATGGGTGCCAAAGGATCCTTCATGAATTTCTTTCATCAACATGCCTGTTTCGGGTCGGTCTACGCATCGGAGCAAGACCATGTCAAAGTTTCTCTTATAGAGTGTATCGCCGCTCAGAAAGAAGCTGCCTGCCAACCTTCTGAGGGTCTTTCTGTCCTTTCTGGATGCCCCAGGAGGGTACTCTTGTTTCTGAAGGAAGCATTTGATATCATGATACCAAGGTTTGTCTTCTATGACTACTTCAATCGTGAAGATGTAAGCGGGCCTTTCGAGGCGCATTATGTCAATCTTAGGTAAGTCGTTCCATTGACCTACACTAATCATGGAAGAGAGAGTGGCTAATGCATCAGCCATGTGATTCTCTTCATGAGGGATATGATGAAACTCGATTCTGTTGAAGAAAGGTAACAACCTTCTTGCGTAGTCTTTGTAAGGAATCAATCCTGATTGGTATGTGTTCTAATCTCCTTTGATCTGATGGATAATCAGGGCTGAGTCGCCATATACGTCCAAGTTCTTGATCCTTAAGTCGATCGCTTCTTCAAGACCCATGATACAAGCTTCGTATTCGGCCTCGTTGTTTGTGCACTTGAACGTCAGTCTGGCGGTGAAAGGAATATGGGTACCCTGAGGTGTTATGATGATTGCCCTAATTCCATTTCCATAATGATTGACAGCTCCGTCAAAGATTAGTCCCCATTGGGAACCTGGTTCTGGCCCTTCATTGGGTAGCGGTTCATCGCAATCTTTCATTTTTAGATACATGACATCTTCGTCTGTGAAGTCAAATCCGACTGATTCTTGATCGTCGATTGGTTGATGAGCCAAATGATCGGCTAAAACACCTCTTTAATAGCTTTCTGAGCATGGTACTCGATGTCATATTCTGACAACAACATCTTCCAACGGGCAATCCTTCCCGTGAGAGCAGGTTTTTCAAAGACGTACTTGATTGTATCCATTTTGGAGATTAACCAAGTAGTGTGACGAATCATATACTGGCGAAGACGTTTGGCTGCCCAAGCCAGAGCACAACAAGTTTTCTCAAGCATAGTGTACCGAGTCTCGCAATCGGTGAATTTCTTGCTCAGATAGTAAATGGCAAACTCTTTCCTTTTTTTTTGTCTTGTTGGCCAAGTACACAACCCATGAAGTCTTCCAAGACTGTTAAGTAAATGATCAGTGGTCTTCCTTCCACTTGAGGTGATAGAATAGGTGGGTTCAACAGGTATTCCTTGATACTGTCGAAGGCAGTTTGGAAATCTTCTGTCCAAACGCAATCCTGATTCTTTTTGAGTAATTTGAAGATCGGCGCGCATGTCACGGTCATGAGGAATATGAATCGGGAAATGTAATTCAAACGCCCCAGGAATCCTCTGACTTGTTTTTTAGTCTTTGGAGAAGGCATTTCTTGAATGGCCTTGACCTTGTCAGGATCAACCTCAATTCCTTTCTGGCTGACGATGAACCCTAAAAGTTTCCCTGAACGGACATCGAATGTGCACTTATTGGGATTCAAGCGGAGTCTGTACTTTCTCAACCGCTCGAATAGTTTTGACAGGTGGGTCACATGCTCCTCTTCTGTTTTAGATTTTGCAATCATATCATTGACATATACCTCTATTTATTTGTGTATCATATCATGAAAAAGAGTAGTCATGGTCCTTTGATAGGTTCCCCCGGCGTTCTTCAAACTGAATGGCATTACCTTGTAACAAAAGGTACCCCATGGGGTGATGAAGGAAGTTTTCTCCATATCTTCTGGCGCCATTTTTACCTGATTATAGTCCGAGAATCCATCCATGAAGGAGAAGACTTTGAACTTTGTTGTACTGTCAACCAGCATGTCAATGTGTGGTAAAGGAAAGACATCCTTCGGACTAGCCTTGTTTAGATCCCTGTAGTCTACATACATTCTGACTTTTCCGTCCTTTTTTGGAACTGGCACTATGTTGGCTAACCATTGAGGATATTCTGATGTGGCGAGGAAGCTCGCGTCAATATGTTTCTGTACTTCCTCTTTGATTTTGATGGCCATGTCCGGGTGAGTCCGTCTCAACCTCTGTTTTACTGGCGGACACTCTGATCTTAACGGTAGATGATGTTCCACGATGCTGGTATCCAACCCTGGCATATCCTGGTAGGACCAAGCGAATACAT
This sequence comes from Lathyrus tuberosus, assembly GCA_022829125.1. Taxonomy (NCBI): domain Eukaryota; kingdom Viridiplantae; phylum Streptophyta; class Magnoliopsida; order Fabales; family Fabaceae; genus Lathyrus; species Lathyrus tuberosus. Next base: position 23,372,947 of record JALAZF010000021.1, on the reverse strand, counting down.
CGAGAAACTCTTTGAGAAGCTTTATCAAACTTTCTTTGACAGCTGGACTGAGCAGTGCCCCAATCTTGACTTCTTTTCTCTCTTCTTCTGAACCCAAGTTGACCGTTTCCAATGGCTTCTTGTGAGGTTTAATGGACCTTTCCTCTTGTCTGAGTAATCGGGAGATCTCTTCTGGAATTTCGTCGTCATCTTCTTCTTCAGCCTCAAATACCGGGAATTCAAAGTTGTGAGAAGGCATCGGATCGTATGTTTCAACGGGGTTTAAAACAAGCAATCTGCATGACGTGATGATTCGTTTTTTAGAAGAGATAGAGAGAAATGCAAGAGTGTGCAGTGTATTTTTTTTTGGAAAGCTGCTTTTTTTTATTATTTGTTGTTTTTTAGGATTACCATTTTTTGAAAAAGTAAAAAGAGAAAATAGCAATTAATGCGAAAATGACAGAACGACGTTATTTTATTTATGATTTGTCGATTCTTGAAACTACCGCCCTATAAAACAAAACTCTATCGCTTTGGGCGAAGCGAAGAGGGATATTTACAAAAAGTGAGCCCTATCAAAACATCCATTTCACTTGGGCAGGGTGAAAGGTTAAAACAAAGATGGCAATTACTTTGACTTATGGACGATCTTTGGAACGTTGACTGCAACCCATTGGCGGCGAACTCCTCGGTGAATCACAAAGTCTGGTACCTTCCTTGATTTGTCTTCAGAAATAACGCTGATTTCTAGCAGAGCAGGATCGTTGGAATCTGCCTCCCAGGCAGAGTTGTCGTAGGAGGATTCCTCAGTTGTATTTTGCATAGTATTTGTGTTCTCAGGTATATCTCCCCATCCGGTTGGTCGGATGTCTTCGAGCCTGATACGAGAGCTTTCGGGAGCGATATACTTGACCATAAAGTCATACTTTCCACTTGGTTGTCCCAGGGTATCCCACACTTCTTTGGAACTGGAGGAGTCATCTCTCTCGATGACGTTGACCTCCGGAAAAGCATAGTTAATGAATTCTAGTCCTGCAAACTTTGCGAATTCATCGTCGTGCTGGATATTTTCTGAATGACCTGAGTGTTGATCCCATGACATGGTGGGGACGCAGGTATTCTTTTCAATGATGCTCAGCTGATTTTCATTGTTCGGCTGATTTTTTGGCCCCAAGTCTCCTGGGTACGGTTGCCAGATAGGCAAACCATCCATTGGGCCATAATAGTCGTGGTCAAAGTTGTCTTTCATCAGAGTGTCTTCCTCTAATGAATTTGGCGGAGCACGACATCCTTCCAGATCACAATCTCCGTATATCATTCTGACATCAGACCTGGGTATAAATCTCAGACTCTGTGCGGGATAGCAAAAGGGCGTAGGCACCTGTTCCTGAGACATATAACCGTGCTTATTAAGATAGGATTTCCATTCTTTATCTGTATCGGAGGAGTCTCCCTCGTTGATGGTGTGTACTTCTTGAGACACTAGGTGAAGGAAACCTCCACTATGGAAGAAGTTCTAAATAGGATGAAGACTTTCGCCGTTAGCGGCAGTCTGGGTACAGGTTGTAGGAAAACCAAGAGCCTTCTTTGTTTTATTATCAGTAGGAATGACAAGTTGTCCCCATCCCTTTGCGTTGTTACTTTTGATCACTTCAAGAGCATCTTTGTATGAGAAAATCGATGTTCCTTTTTCTGATTGATTCTCATTGCTCACTGAAAGTGCTTGGAACTGAGTCCCAACAACCTCCTCGGGCTCTACACAAGTAGATAATGAAAGGTTACATACGATCAAGGCTTGCTCTCCACAGACCATGACGAGTTGATCGTTCTTGACGAACTTCAGTTTCTGGTGCAGTGTCGAAGTGACTGCCCTAGCCTGGTGTATCCAAGGTCTTCCTAATAAGCAACTGTATGTTGCCCGGGTGTCCATGACCTAGAAAGTGACTTGGAAAGTGTGAGGACCGATAGTTATGGGAAGGTCGACTTCGCCGATAACCGTTTTTCTGGACCCGTCAAATGCTTTGACGATGACCTCACTGCCTCTCATCGGAGATCCTTTGAATGATATTCGCATTAGGGTGGACTTTGGCATAACATTGAGAGTTGATCCGGTGTCTACCAGTACGCTGGCTAAAGCATCGTCCTGGCAGTTGACTGTGATATTAAGCGCCATGTTGTGACTTTTTCCTTCTTCTGGAAATTCTTCATCACTAAACCCCAAGTTGTTGCAGGAAGTGATATTAGAGATAATGCTGTCAAATTGTAGTATTGACACATCCTGTTCCACAAAGGCCTCCTCTAAGACTTTCTGTAGAGCCTCTCTGTGGGCTTCGGAACTGAGTAAAAGAGATAACACAGAGATCTTTGAAGGAGTTTGTAACAGTTGATCAACGATGTTGTATTCACTCCTTTGGATGAGCTTCAGCATCTCATCATCGTTCTTTGAAAGGTCGAGATCACTGGATGGACCGACTGGTGGATTAGGAACTTCTGTTTGAGGTTCCTTTTCTTTGTTGGGTTCTCCAACTCCCCTGTTGAAGATTCGACTGCTCCGTGTTACTCGACTGATGTCTGCAATATTCACGACGGAGGGTAATGGAATTTCCTTTCCATTCTCAACTGTTGTCGTACCGTATTTGTAAGGGATCGCCTTAGTTGATTCATACGGTACTGGTCCCGGCAAATAGATAGCTACAGGAGCCTTCTAATTTTTTTGACTGTCGTAGGTAACTTCAATCAATTCTTGGTTAGGAACCTTTGATTCGTCAAGTAGAGGGATGATGGTACAAACATCTTTGGTCCCTTCGCGATCAAAGATCACGACAACATCCTTAATCTGATCAGCGAAATAGTCTGGCGTCCAGTTGATAGACCCCAAAACCGAATATTGTTGAATCTCTTTGCGATCCAACTGACTCTGAAGGGCTGCTCGCACGAGGTAACATCCTTGATTATTTTTCGAGCAGACTCTACAGCGCTCGTAGTTATGTGGTGGCACCTACCCACGTCCACTTTAAATGCAGTGTAACCTTACTAGATCTATTTCCATAGATCGAACATCCTGATTTTGATGCCTAGTAGGGTTCCCGTTTGTCACACTGATTTGTTGCGTGTCTTCATCCATATAGATCGGAAGCCACCAGTGGTTTAACAAGTGTTGCAAATTTCTTTGAACGAGAGCGCACCCTTGGTTACTCTCACAACATACTTTACAGCTCAGATAATCATGTAAAGTGAGAAAACCGAGTTGGACTTGCTTGGCGTGTAACTCCACCAGGCTGGTATTGATCAAACGAATATCGAAGATTTCAATCATGTTGATTTGATAGGGATTTCTATCACGGTAGTCCTGGATCCATTCAAGATCCATCTGACGCTGGAGGGCCTCTTGTACGAAAGAGCATCCATGTTTGTTTACCGAGCAAGTTAGACAGGAATTGTAATTATGCCGTGGTAGATTATGATACTGGCTTTGCCTTGAGTGCATTGCCACCAAGTTTACATTCATTGCACGGATGTCGTGGTTCTGAATGATGTTGGAACTTGTATAAGTCATGTTAACTCCATGAATTCGATGCTCTTGGATCCATCTGAGATCCAACTGTTCCTGTAGAGTTGATTGCACCACAGAACATCCCTGATTGTTTTTAGAGCAGATATCACACCGGTGATAATTATGAGGTGGCACATGGCCATATCCACTCTGTCTACAATGCATCTTGACCAAGTTAGCCCTTAATAAGAGTACATCATGCATTTGATAGCTGTTGTTAGACTCTCCCTCTATCAAATTGACTGTAGCATTCTCGTGTCGAGGCAGCGGGTTCGTGAGAACATTTAGATTCGTATCTTTGAAAGATAAGACCCCGCTCCTAACAAGCTTCTGCACATCGTATTTGAAACTGAGACAGTTTTCTATGTTATGCCCTGGTCCTCCTTGGTGGTAAGGGCAAGTCTGATCCGCTTTAAACCAAAAAGGCGGATTCTCCGGTACTGTAAGAGGATACCTGGTTTGGACATGCCCCTTGACCAGTAATAGTGGAAACAATTCTGCGTACAACACCGGTATAGGGTCGAACCCTGGTGGTCGCGTTGTACGATTGTTGTTGTATGGAGGACGAGCCTGCTGAAGAGGCTGTTGTGTCCTTTATTGAAATTATTGTTGATTCGGTTGGCCTTGCGCAACCTGAGGTTGATATGTGGGAACAGGCGCAGGGTTAATAACAAGAGTTACAGCTGCTACTGGTTGTTATCGTCGCGTTTGCTTTCCGAGAGAGATATTCCCAATATCCTGCTCTTTTTTCTTAGGGAGAGCACTACTGTATCATTTTGTAATACATGATGATCCAGCGTCTTTAACTAAACGTCCTTCTCGGACCACTTCCTCAAGACGAACTCCCATGCCCACCATCTCAGTGAAGTCACTGGGCGCACTGGCAACCATTCTGTCATAGTAAAATAAGCTTAAGGTTTTCAAGAAGATCTTTGTCATCTATTTTTCCTCAAGAGGTGCACAAATCTGAGCGGCAATTTCACACCATCTCTGAGCGTACTCCTTAAAGGTTTCCTTGTCCTTCTGTGACATCGATCTGAGTTGATCTCTGTCTGGTGCCATGTCCAGGTTATACTTATATTGATGAACGAAGGCAGCGCCAAGATCTCTGAAAGTGCCGATCTTAGTGCGGTTTAAACCCATGTACCATTTGAGCGCGACACCGGTTAAACTATCTTGAAAGTAGTGAATTAGCAGCTCCTGGTTCTTTGTCTGAGCTGACATTCGCCGAGCGTACATCACCAAGTGGCTTTGAGGGCAAGAGTTACCCTTCTAATTTTCAAAATCGGGTACCTGGAACTTGTGCAGAACTTTCACATTGGGGACCAAACAAAGGTCCGCGGCGTCCTTTCCAAATAAATCCTGACCGCGAAGGGCTTGCAGTTCTTTCTGCATCTCCAGGAATTGTTCCTGGAACTCATTCATTCTGTTGAACATAATTTCGTTTCCACCAGAAGGTATCTGTGTAATCTGTCCTTTCGGGACAGTGTGTACCACAGGTGGTGGTATAGTCATTATGGCCGAGACTCTCGGTGCCTCCCGAAGTTTGTAACCTTCAGGAGTTGCTGTCATGCCCCTAGCATCTTCGCTTTCCCGAAGTTTGTAACCTTCACGCCCAGCGGCTCATGCTGAAGTTTCCGGATCTTCAGTGATCGGCGGAATATATCCCTTCGGGATATAGTTGAGTGGCATGCCCCAGGGACGATCTTTCGGCATTTTGTACCTAGTATCATACTTTTCCACTATGGGCGTTGATGTGATCTCTGAGATCACAGTTCTTTGTTGTTGCATTTGAGCTTCTGCTAGAGCTTGCATGTCATTATGAAGCTTTCTCAAATCCTCTTTCAGAGTGTTGATCTCTTCTCTTAACTCTCTGTTCTCTTCCTCGAGATCATCCATCTTTTTCTGACGATAGGCCCGAGTACTGTACAAATGAGACAATTTGACTCTAGAATCGAGACGCAAACGTGAGATTCGTAGGTAAGAAGAATGCGTTTATGCGAGAATGATGAATGATATGCAATGATTATATTCAGTTTTTTTTTGTTATTCAAAGTAAACTTCAACAATTGGATTGCAAATATCAAATAGTGGGGAAACCCCGTTTTATTGAATTCAAAGATTGCGGAAATGGAAATACAGTAATTTACAAAGTGCTGTAAAAAGGAAATCTAAGCTAATGGATCCTGTGTCCTCTCTGAGGAGAGCTCAGGTGCTGGCTCTGGTATTTTCCTTTTCTTTGACCGGGGCTCTTGGGCCGTTGTCGGGTCGTCATTCGTTTGCCAAGCGAAATGAGTGAGCAAATTCCTTTGGTCATCTTGATTTTCCAAGGCATGTTGCTCTAAAATCTCAATCAGAGCATCTTTATCTTTCAATAGTTACTGTATTTTCTTGCACTCTACATTGAGAATACGGTACTTGTTCCTCCAAGACCTCTTCTCCTGCTGAACTTTGTTGAGAGTAACCTGAAGTTTTTCCGTCTCAGACATAAAATAAAGGACCGAGTCCCTTAACGGAAGAAATTCCTGACGAGGTTAAGGCATCCTCAACTTGAGAGCTCTAGTTTGTACCCAGTGGAGATAAGGCCCCACCGAGACACAGTCTGGTTTTCCTAGAGACTCTCTTCCTTTCCTATGAACGTGTTTCCAAGCGTGCACTATTTCCGTCTTTAGTGCTCTGTCATTTTCTCCTTCCTTAAAGAAAAGACCTTCTAGATGAGCATTATGCGGGACATACCTCATCGGGTATCCAAATTAACGACGAACTAAAATTGGATGATAGTTAATTCCTCCCTTAGTTCCTATAAGGGGAACATTTGGGAAATTTCCAAAACGGTCAATGATTCTGATCCTATCATAGATTCGATTGTACCAATCGATGTCAGAGTTGGTAAGAGACATGATTCTCTGCGACCAACGTAAAGTATTCTTTTGATCCCAAAATGCAGCAGACTTGGACAAGTGGGAAATGAACCATTTGTACAGCAGGGGTACACAGCATGTGATCATTCCTCCACTGTACAAATTCCTTAAGTGTACCGAATGATACGCATCTGCGAGTAAGGTCGGTACAGGGTTTCCAATTAGAAAAACCTTAATGGCATTGATATCTGCAAAGTTATCGATGTTGGGAAACAAAAATAACCCGTAGGTAAGCAAAACAAAGATGCTTTCGTAAGCGGCCACGTTCCCTATACTAGCAAAGTACAGGGCTTTCTTTATCAAGAATTGGGCTGGCAAACCTTGGATGCCACCCTTAGTGGTCATGTGAGTCCTGACCTCTGACTCGTCCAAATAAATTGCTCTTGCAATGGTTTGATCCTTTGGAATTTCTTTCAGTCCAGAAAAGGGAGCTTGGTCAGTAATATGCAAATCAGTCATGTGAGAGTACTCCTCCAGCATTGGTGCTAGCTGATAATCCGGGAAGGTGAAACAGTGATAGACCGGATTGTAGAACTGGATTAGTGTAGACAGAATTCCTTTGATTACATGAACTCTTAACAAGGACAACAGTCCTCCATACTTAGCTCTGAAAGCCTCGTGGTTGGTGATCATTCTCGGCAGACCTCTTAAATCCTCTAGTTTTGGAACCTTGAAGGTGTACTTATGAGTTTTCCTTCTACCGAAATCCATTAGCAATCTCTTTATCTGACATTTGCAATCATTGTCTTAGTTTAATTTGAAAAAGAGAGACTAGAAGAGAAGATTTTTCTTGTTTTTGAATGTTTTCTAAATGAATGTATGAATATAGCACACAAAAACATAGAAAAAATATGGGGTCAAAGGGCCGGTGTCATGAAGTCAAGGCTCTACCCCCCCCCCCCCAAAGGTTTATACTGGTGATTTTTTGTACCTGCTCGCAAAATCATTGATCCCTCTTGGGATAACAACAGCAAGCGGATCGCCAGCGAGCTGATGCATCTTAGAGTGATCTCAGATGAGGGTAGTATCGCGTGACAACTATTTCCGATAGCTTCCGCATTATAAAATGGTTTCAGTCTACTAAAAACCTCAGCTTCTCAGATAACCCACTCGACCACACTACTTTCAACAACCGAAGTCGTATAGGAAATGTATCTGCAAAGAGAGTCTCCACTGAGTTTGATGGTCGACCGGGGACTCCTAAATGGGATTCACTCCCCGCAAGATTACCCGTATTTCCATCACCTATCTTAGGTGTATACTCAATCTTTCCACATGCGGCATCACACGCATTCCCATTAGCAGAAAAATAAACACATATATCAATTAGGAAAAGCAGTATATATATTTGTCTTAATCATCCAAGACCTCTAGTCTTATGATCCTATACAGACAATGACTCTCCAGCAGAGTCGCCATTTCTGTGCCATCTGGTTGAATTTAAAGGTTTCCATCGAAGATTGTAAGAAAGAGAAGGGGGCCCCACGGTGGGCGCCATTTTTCTGTAGCGCGATTTTTGTGGTCTTGAATCACGATCGCTCGGGTACTACAGTTTGATTCATTTTTTATCCTATTGAGCTGACTAAGGAAGGGAAATAGATGTCTCCAATTAACCCTGCTTGCATACTGAGTTTAAACAGTTGTCTGTTAGGTTACAGATGCTATTAAGATGTGGGCCCTTCTTCAGTTTATTTTGTTTAAATTTAGAATGTCTGGACTATTTGCGAGGTTTTTTGGTAAGATGTTAGGATTTGGTGCTTTTCGATTGATGTGTGAAGGTACGGGATTTTGGGTTTTTGATTAGTATGCTCGCTAAGATTTTGCAATCTTATGCCTACGCATTCCCGTTTAACGAAATAGGGAAATCAGAGCGATCGTAGTTCCTCCTATTCTATGGGAGGAAAGAGGTGTTTTGGTGTCTTGTTCAAAGCCCAAGACGTGAAGCTCAAGGTGGTTTGTATCTTGTTCAAAGCCCAAGATGTGAAGCTAAAGGGTTTTGGCTGAGAGAGAATTTGTCATCTCTAAAGAGGAGTTGTTGATGTTTGTATGCTGTGAGCAAGGCACAACTTTGATGCTAAAAGGTTGATTGACTCAACCGGGGTTTTCTTTATACAAAGCCTAAGAGGAGGCGGGAAGTTGGAATTTTCTGGAGAAAATGTTCTTTCTGTCTTGTACAAAGCCCAAGATTGAGGCTAAAAGGGATTTTGACTCCGTTGGGGAGAAAAGCCCAAGATGGAGGCTGAAAGGGTTTGACTCAACAAGAGAGTACTTTTATCTGTCCTGTATAAAGCCCAATACGGAGGCTAAAAAAGGTTGACTCAACAAGAGGGTCTGAAGGTTGATTGACTCAACAAGAGAGTCTTTTATACTCAACAAGAGAGTGATTGGTTGTCTCGTACGAAGCCCGATATTGAGGCTAAAAGGAGATTGACTTAACAAGAGAGTCTTTTATACTCAACAAGAAAGTGTTTTTCTGTCTCGTACGAAGCCCGAGATGGAGGCTAAAAGGAGGTTGACTCAACAAGGGAGTCTTTTATACTCAACAAGAGAGTGATTTATATGTCTTGTACAAAGCCCAAGACGGAGGCTAAAAAAGGTTTGACTCAACAAGAGAGTCTTTTATACTCAACAAGAGAGTGTTTTTTTTATGTCTTGTACAAAGCCCGAGATGGAGACTAAAAGTGGTTTGACTCAACAAGAGAGTCTTTTATACTCAACAAGAGAGTGTTTTTTTTATCTCGTACGACGCCCGAAATGGAGGCTAAAAGGGAGGTGACTTAACAAGAGAGTCTGAAAAGGTTAGCTCCGCTGGGGAGCATTATTTGTACAAATCCCAAGAGGAGGCTACCTTGCCGCCGTGGATTCTGGAGATCCTGAAGCGGGTCCAAGTGTGGGGAACTCTCATGAGAGAGATCGGGGTTTCTTCCTATGTTTAAAGGGAACTTGAGAATATCTTTGAGACTCAAGGGTCTTAGACTGTCCGAGTCTAGAGTTTTATCTTTTATACAATGTCCAAGAGGAGGCACGGGCATTAAGGGATGAGTATCAACCCTTCAATGGCCGGAGTTTTGACACTGGAAAGACTGTTCTAGCATAGGATGACTAAGTTCTGTCTTATAACTTTAAGAGGTCGTCAGGGTCCTTGTATTAAGCCCAAGAGAAGGCATGAGAACTTCTAAGAAACCGAAGGGTCCTTGTACAATGCCCAAGAGGAGGCGGGGATGCTTTTAGGAAGCCTGTGGGTCCCCAAACCAAGAGAAGTTCAAGACATGCTATTCACCGAGAATAGATCAAGACAGGAAAGTTCAAGGATTTGGAAGAAACTCAAGAGATGCCATTCACGAAGAAAAGATCATCTCTGGGGAGTTAGAGTTTCTTTGACAATTTCTAAGAGTGACAGTTTGAGAAAGGGTTCACCGAGAATGCTGCCTTTCTCTTTGTTCCATATTGTTTAACCCCAAGAGGAGGGAAGACTGTGTCTGGTAATCCTATGGGGGATCTAGTTTTGTTTGTATTTAAGAGTGACCAACAAGGCTTTAACAAGTGCTAGACGTAGTTGCCGGGGAAAACTCTAAATAACTATACTAGTATTACACAGTGGATATGTGACAAGTATATAAAGGATATGAAAGAAGACTTACAGTGAAGCAGCCCCACAATACAGTTATATACATATGAAAGCGATAAATGAAAGCGGATAAACACTTACCCGTTGTAGAGCTTCCATGCTGTTTTGTTAGTTGTTCAACAAAGAAAGCTTTGATAACAATATCATATTAAAAATCAAAGGAGAAAGTGCTTTGAAAAGTTTGTTGGGGCTTACAGCTCAAGGAGAGGCCCAAGGTTTTAACGATGATCACACCGCTGTTTTGAAAACTGTACAGAGGGACTTATACAATATGAGAGGCCGACAAAGTTTTATGTACCAGGGGATTGGGTCTTACACTCTATTAGAGGCCCAAGAGTTATTTTTGTACAAGAGATGAGACTTACAACTCAAGGAGAGGCCCAGGGTTATTGATTTGAAAACGGCGATCGCGCAAAGGTTTTTCTTTTAATGCAGAGGGACTTATACAATGTATGAGGCCCAAAAAGGTTTTAGTTAAAAGGGGATTGGGTCTTACACTCTATTAGAGGCCCAATAATTTGTTTTTGTACAAGTGGTGGGGCTTACAGCTCAAGGAGAGGCCCAAGGTGATTTTTGTCAAAAAGGCGACGATCGTGCCAAACTTTTTGACGGTATCGGGACTTATACAATACACTGAGGCCCAAATTATTTTGGCTTTAAAAAAGGGTTGGGTCTTACACTCTATTAGAGGCCCACAAGTGTTTTTAAAATAAAAGGTGGGGCTTACAACACGAGGGGAGGCCCAGATGATTTGTTAGGCAGCGACGATCGCGCCGAGGTTTGAAAACACAGTGGGTCTTATACGATGACCGAGGCCCAAAAGGTGGTGTATTTTCAAAGGGGTTGGGTCTTACACTCTATTAGAGGCCCACAAGTGTTTTTGAAAATGATTGATAAGGGTGAAAATCAAAGAAACCCTAATTTTGTTTTCCTTTAAAAGTAAATATTTAAAGAAAATTAATTAGAATGATAAAAATACCAAATAAGTTTGAATAAACCACTTGTGATTTTTACTTAAGGTTTGAAAAATGAGGTTTTAATCACAAGACAATTTAGAACTCATTTGGTTTTGATTTTCAAAATAAACATTCACTTTTAAATGTTTAAAAACAATTAAAAATGAATTTATTCACAAAAATACTAATTATATTAAATAACTAATATAAATTTTATTTTTTTGTGGAATAAAATATTTCAACATTTTTGTGATTTTTTGCAAAAAGAACCAATAAAAAATAATTAAAATTGAGGAAGTTATTAATTTTTCAAATCATTAAAAATAATATGAAAATTAATAAAAATGTGAAAAACCATTAAAAAGGGGTCTGGGGCGAGGGGGATTCGAACCCCAGACCTCTTGTGTGTAGCATGTGCGCCTTACCACTGGGGTGGTGATACATCCGTGTATCAAACCCCAGCCATAAATATACAAGGCTTGCCTTGTTCTTGGCCTGACCAAGGCAAGGCAAGGCAAGGTTTTTGGTTAGAAACGTGAAGGTCATAACTTATTCATTTCTCCCTGGATGGAGACAAAATTTATATGCATCTGGCCTAGAATTTCACAAGGAATCCAATGGTGGTGGTGGTTTTTCCAAAAAATCAATCCTCCTCAAAACCCGATAGTGGTTTTGAAATAGGCCATGATTTGCATTTTCTGTGCTATCCCTTGTTATAGGCATGAATTACATGATGAATTAGTTCAAACACAACACATATAACATGTTTGAGATGTGCATGATCAGTGGACCTCAAAGCAATGCATATTTCAAAGAGTTCAAGTTGAGATGCTTACCTCTTTAGGAGCTTTTTGGGCAATCTGTCAAGTGCCTTGTTCCAAAAATGTTTTGATGCTTTAAACACTCTCAAATGATCCCTTGGAAGCTTTTAGGATGATTGGAAACAGCTGGAAACCTCAGAAATGGAAACTGGCCCTTTCTTGCAAAAGGGGCAAAAGTGGCCAAAATAACAACTCTCTCAAATGGTGTTCCAGATGGGTGGAACCATTTGGGACAGTTCAAGGATTATATTTGGAGTGTGTTTGAGGTTTAATCTAGTTTTAAATGTGACTAAATCAAGACATGGCTTGAAAAATGCAAAAAGGCCCTATTTTGAGGTTTTGAGAGGGGACTTTGTGATTTTTGTGTTACAGGTCACTTGTGAGAGTTTGGACAGCTTAGATATGACATATTGGATGTGTTTGGATCATGAGTTGTGATGAAAATGCTCTCTAACTCAAAAACTCAGAATTACCTTGCTAAAGAATGTATTTTTGCCTAGAGAAAGAGATTTTGAGGAAAGCAAGTGTTGTAGTGCTTTGGTGTACTCAAACTGAGCACAAATGAGCTCTATTTATAGTAGAGCAAGTTTGTTTTGGCTGCAATAGTGAATGGAAACTGTAGCAGAGGTTTGGCCAATGTTGATCAATAGGAATCCAAGTCTCCTCTAGCCATTGACTAGAGGTTAGAGCACAGGCTGCTGGTTCCCTAGTTCTTGGATAAGTCTTGACTGAATTTAGTTGGAAATGGCTCAGTCCATGCCACCTTGGTGCATCCATTAAATGCTCTAAACCAAAATTGGAGTCTTGTCCCTCTTTTAGGCATTTCTAGGTTTGGCATGCTACTTTTGGTTCGAAGGACTTGGGAGGCTTATGGTTCAGTGTTTGTCACTCCTTGGTCCCTCACTGAGGTGTTCAGATGGATAGACATGTTTGTCATTTGCACAAATTTGGCAAATCGAGCAAAATGCACAAATCTGCCTTGCCATGACAGTTTGCAACAAGGCATATTGGCATGGTCATATCTCATGGCTCAAATGGAATTTGATGGAGTTCTTGGCCATTTTGGAAAGCTCTTATATGATACAACACATGTGTGATCATAGTTTGTTTTGATACCTTTTTGATCCAAGTGAAAAATCCCCCTACATTTGGAAAAAAGTGAAGGCAGAATCTGACTTAGTGAAAATTTCACTAAGTGTTGGAAAAAGTGACATTTCATGTTTTCAGCCATTTTGATCATTCCATAGCTTAAAATCCACAAGGAATTGGAATTAGTGGCAGTTGAAGCTTTTGTAGAGGGCCATGAGAGCTACAAATCCAGCTTTGAATGGGGAAAAATGGCCTTGTGGTTTAGGAGAAATGATCCTCCAAAGCTGGTACCCTAGCCACTTTGTTTCATAACTTAGAAAATTTCTAAGTTTTTATGGTTACCCCTTTTACAAGTTATCCCACTTTTCTTGATTTTTCTTGATGAATAATGATTCAAATCACACATTAACATCATTTTAGGGTCAAAGAGCCATAATTGTGAAAAATCTCAAAAAGTCAAAGTTGACTTTTGTGCATAGTTGACTTTTTATCAGATGAATTCCAAACTGTGTGATTCTCTATGAAATCAAGTCCTTGACCTAAATAAAACTTGATGGATTGATTTCATAGGTGTTATAGGGTGTATTGAATCATGTCCCAAGGTTTGGGAGCATGTCCTGGTCAAAAGTCAAAGGCACAGTTGACTTTTTCTTTAAAAAACCCTAATTGTGGTTCTGATGAACTTGAAACTTGTTGATCAAGCTTCTTAGATCAATCCATTGTTGCAAAACTCACGCAAGCCACATGAACAACTTGCTTCACAAAATAAGCCAACACCGTCCAAAACGACAACAGCAACAAATTTCCTACGCAATTCACCAAGCCACACGTACATGAGCAAAGCCAAGCTTCAACTTATGAACTCAGCTTCACTTCAAGCCGTGAACACCATAAAACAGCATGGACAAAACGCTGCCACCAAATACTAAGCCAACACGCAGCAAATTTCAAACCCAAACGAAGAGAAAAAATTCAAAACGGCAACCGAAATTTCCAAATCACAAACCTCATTGCTTTTGCTATAAATAAAAGTGATTCCTTCTTCATTTATCAAGCTTGGATAGCATCTCATTACGCTGCAAAATTCAATTTCGAACACCAAGCTTCATAACACTTCTTAACCTTTAACCTTCAAAGAAGGCCTTCATCCTCACAACCATGATTTCAACTCTTCATTGTTAAACTCACTACAAATTGTAACTTGCACATTCAACTTTAACAGCACGAATTGCAACGAACACAACAACATTCGCACAAGTGCATAAACCACAATTCAAGCGCAACAACTTACCGTTTCATCAACATCACACAACATCTCTTCGCATCGCAACCATCAACAACAACAACAACAACGTCAGAATTTTCATTTTTAGAAGGAGAGGAAAAGAAGAATTGGAAGTATTATTCACCTGCAATTGAAGGTAATTGGAGTTTCCGGCGTAAACCTCACAAATCTCGATTCACATTTGTGTTGGAGTTTCGTCCAAAATCATGGACATATTTGAGATCTATGCTTGATTCCGGTTGCAATCGCGCAAATTTCTCGTCCCGTCGCTCCGCCGTGATGGGCTTTGCCATCTCCCATGGCCGTCGTGAACACTAGCTCATGCGTAAATGGAGAAGAAGAGGATGTTGTTTCTAATTTTTCCATTTTTTTTAGTTAATATTGTGTTTTTTAAAAGAAAAAAAACTTGTATCATTCTTGTTAGTCTGGGCCGTGGGACTCGAATTTGTTTTACAACCGCCACCACCTTTTCATTATCAAACCTCCCTTTTCATTTTTTTTAAATAGTTTTTACTTTTTTCTAGTTCAACTTTTTTTAATGCTTCATTATGAAATTTTCTTTGTACTTGATTCATTTTTTAAATCTTGTTTCACTGTCTTTGGTATTTTTTGTTTAAAATTTCTATAAAAAAAATCATGTGAGTATCTTTTATCTTGATTTTATTTTGAATTCTCTTTTTAATTTCATTATTGTTGGTTGTGTGGATCATAATTGTTAGATCCACTTTTCTTCATTTTTTTTTTATCGATGAAAGTCTAAGAGATCTTGGAATTCCTTTGTTGAATTTCGATCAAGACTAGATCGTTACCATTTTTTTTTCGTGCGGTATTGCTTTCGGATGACAATTTACATATCGTTCATCTAGCATGCATTAGCACAAAGAGCTATTGACCGGCCTCATTGTAGGGTAATTACTCTGTAAATTACTCGGCGAGTGTTTAACATAGCGCAATATTTGTCCCGTATCGGAAAACCACCAAGAATGATTGATTATTTGTCTTTTGGTTCAAAACTTATGAAACTTGTTGTTAGGAGGCTTTGGTATTATCAATCCTCTAATGAGTTTTCATTAATCTTGACCTAAGTGCAATTATTCAATTATTATTGATCACTTACTCTAACAACTAATCACTAACTTACTAACAATACTATTGTACTAACTTTGTTTACAATTCCTTCTCGCTCCCTATCTCTTTTACTTTTATGCTCCATTATTATCATTTCATATCGTGTTTATGTTTCCGCAATTTTTCCTTTGTCCGTTGGACACATGTTTATGTTTCCGCACTTTTTCCTTTGTCCGTTGGACACATGTTTATGCTTATGCCTTTTTTCTCTTTGTCCATTTGGACCAAAAACATTAATAAAGGCCAAAACCTCTAAAAAAAACTTGTGCTTCTAATCTTGGACAATGGTTACTATCCTTTGCAATGGACATGGAGTTTTATACCTAGACCTTGGACTTCAATGCTATTCTTGAATCTTTGGACTTAGACCTTGGACATCCAATGCAATTCTTGGAACCTTGGACTTAGACTTAGGACCTTTCTCCCTTTGCTTTGGAATTATGGTTCGAAGACTATGAAGCTTACTTGTGTGGTTAGGCTATTCTTATCCTTAGCTTTTACTTTATGCTTTAGGATAGTCACTTCTTCTCCACCCATTCTTCAATTTTCAAAACACTCTCTCTTTTTCAAAACATTCTTGATTTCAAACTATCACCATTTTCATAATCAAACCTTGACTTTTTCAAGTGATTTTACTCTTTTCTTTTCATTTCTTAACAAATGCTAAACTACATAAGCATATTGACACCTTTTTCAAAAGACTTTAAAAAACATCAAACTCATTCAAACTCTTTTTGTTCCCTCGTGCACTTTTCTCTTTCAAAACTTTTTCATAAGTTTAGACATGATTCATCTCTTTAAGCAGAATTATTCGCTTGGAAATGACGACTTGTCTTTACATTTAAAATCAACCAAAACAAACAAATTTCATTCTTTGTACCACGAACTACGGGGTTTTGATCCTAAATTGCACATCGTGGGTACGTAGGCATGAGACGACAAGTCTCTCCAAACATAAAAATCTTAAAAAACAATTTCTCTTCTCATCTCCTCAATCATTTTTCAAGCAAACATTTAAAAAACAAGTACTATAGACATTTTAGTTGCTAACACCTTCCCATTGCGTAACCAACCCCCCTTATCCAGTCTCTCTTCACTTGTTCTTGTTTAGAGCTTGTGTAGGTTTTGTTCTCTCTTTTTCCTTTCCTTTTTGGATAAAATAAAAGTGCGGTGGCGACTCTTGCTTTTCAAGTTAAGTTAATCAATAGCTTACACTCACGATTTTGCCGCTACAGAAAAGTGGCGACTCTGCTGGGGACGGATTGACCTCTTGCTGGTCCATCCCTTGAGGGGCTTAGCCTACTTTGATTTATTTATTGCTTTTTGCCTGATTTTCTTGTTACTTGCTTGTTCTATTTGGGAAATCTTCTATGTGGTGAGATAAGCCCAATACACAGGCTTGAGCGTACACCTAAGACTAGGGTGGAAAGTAGTGGGACCTACGCGCCGTCTTGGTACGTTTGGTGTTCACGAAATTCACATCCATACGAGGTTTTCTTGGGAGATATTCTGACGTGTGTGTCTTGTGCATTTCGGGGTGTTGATCTAGAGAGCTGCCGACTCTGGTGACCATCCCGAGGACTCAGTTAAGGCACTCCTCCCAAGAGGCAATAATGGCAGACCAGAAATGGCAAACCCGTTATGCTTCTTGATCCAAGGACCCGAAGCTAAGGACTTTAGAACCCTTAACCCAACTTGGCCTTATTAGGACGTGGTGCGGTGGCTATTCAGGTGCAAACTTGAATTAGTTGTTACGCGATACCACACTCAGACGAGACTCTCTTGAGAATATTATTGACTACCAAACAGTTGGGAAATTGATAATATCCGAAAGACGGGTTGTAGACTCTGGGAACTTCTTTAGAACCTTGTTCGGCAGGTGTTATACCCTTAGCACATACCTTTGTGGGATTGGTTCTTAACCTTGACTTCATGCTCGTGACTTGAACCTTTGAACCCGTGTGCTTTGGGTGATCTTGTTTGTGGTTGTTGCATCCATGCACTCTTGCATCCATGAGCATACATATACATTCTTCCCAGTTACCTCAGAAACTCATTTCAACTGTCTCCTTCTCCAGTTATCTGTTCACCGTCTAGCTGTTTCCTCAACACAACTACGGAACTAGAGCTCCTGTCAAATTGAGAATGGAAAGTCAAGAACAACACAATGCCGAAGTAAGAATGGAAATTGATGAGTTGAAGGCTAGTATGACCAAACTCACAGAAATGCTGCAAGTTCTGATTGCTAAAGGTGAACCACCTCAGAGGACTGTGATTGTTGAAACTTCACCTGCTGCTGTTGACCCTCCACTGACTCAGCAACCAGCTTCTGCTTGGCCAGAATTTGGGTTACCTCCGAATTACTCACCACCCTTTGCAACTATTCCTGTGTTTATCTCGCCAGTATCTTCAGCTCCATTGTTCACTGAACCTCAGCCTGTTGTGCACTCTGTTGCTCAAGCTATTCCTGAGAATCCTTTCGTGTACCATGCTGTTGGTCCATAATATGAAAGTCAGGGAGAGCCTGGATACGTTGAAGAAGTCAGAGAGAAATGGCAAACTCTAGACAAAAGGATAAGAGCCGTGGAAGGAAGTGATGTCTTTAATGCCGCCGCAATAGACATGTGCTTGGTTTCCGACTTGGTTATTCCTCCAAAATTCAAGACTCCTGATTTTGAGAAATACAAGGGGCACACCTGTCCCAGAACCCACTTGGTGATGTACTGCTGCAAGATGGCTGCCCATGCCAAAAATGACAAACTGCTCATTCACTGTTTCCAAGACAGCTTGAGTGGGGCTTCAATGAAATGGTATATGGGACTTGATAAGAACTGTATCCAAAGCTGGAAAGACTTGGGTGGTGCTTTCTTAAAACAATATAAGTACAATCTGGACATGGCACCTGATCGCCGTCAATTGCAAAATATGTCTCAGAAAGAAAAAGAATCCTTTAAGGAGTACGCTCAGCGCTGGAGAGAGCTAGCTACTCAAGTGGAGCCACCCTTGGCTGAAAAAGAACTGACTGGATTATTCATGGATACACTTCAGCCACTCTTTTGGGAAAAGATGATAGGCAGTGTATCATTCGGCTTTGCTGACCTTATCACTATTGGAGAAAGACTGGAAGAGGGTATCAAGAAAGGAAAGATTACCAATGCTGAAGCCTTTAGTGGTGATAAAAAGTATATTGGGAATTTTCAAAAGAAAAAAGATGGCGACACCCATGCTGTTTCAGTTGAAGGTAAACCTCGTCGCAGACAACAATAATATGTAGCTGTAGTTGCTCCTATTATCAATGCTCAACCAGTTCAAGCTCCTCGTCAGCATGTTAGACAGAATCAGAATCGCAATAGGGTTAACTTTGATCCTATCCCGATGTCCTACACTGAGTTGTATCCATGTCTTGTGAAGAAAGGTTTGATTACAACGAGGGATTTACCTCCTCCTCCAAATCCTCTCCCAGCCGGCTATAGGGCTGATCTTCACTGTGAGTTCCATCGAGGTGGGGCAGGCCATAACTTGGAAGGTCGCTATGCATTGAAAGCTAGAGTACAAGAATTGGTGAACTCAAAGATTCTGACTTTTCTTGATGAGAATCCCAATGTTGTCAACAATCCTTTGCCAGAGCATGCCAAGTGAAGTTTAAGCCAGTTCAGACGGATCATCTCCTAAAGCCAGTGTTTCAGACAAGACAGCTCATCCTTGTTGCTAATTAATCACTAGGCCTTGTTTCTTTCTGTTTGCATTTTTCTTTGATTGTATTGACTGTTTGCTTTCGAACTTTATTTGTACTATCATGGTAATTTCAATGAAATGAGCATTGCAATGTTTTGATTCAATTCATTTATATCCACTGTGTGCATCTTTATGCTTTCTTTTTCACAAAACAAAAAATATATTTCATGTTCATTTTCTTTATCAAGCTTTTGTTTATGCAAAGATTGGAGGGAGGATGATGAAAGCGAAATAGCTAAAATTGATAAATTGTATGCTTTCAATTAAAACCTGGCTGAGGATGTACAGGCATTGTTTCAACTCCCAAACACTGGAGAAATAAGGAAGTTAACCCCTTGTCAACCCCTTTGAGCCTAGAAGTTGGAGTTTCTTTCTGTACGAAAAAACCCGCACCTTAACCTGGGGATGGGTAGTTCTCAGTTAATTTGGCTATGCATTCAAATTCAAGTGAATCATTCAAGACACCTTTCAATAAAGGTTGCAATCACGTGCTTTCCTTCGCACACATCAAACATGTGTCGAAGATGTCTTTCAAATCAAAAGACAATGATGGTTCACCGTAATCATTAAGCCAGGCAGTCACTATCTTTCAAAAAAATGATGAAAAAAAAAATCAAAAGAAAAGCCCGCTAAGTCAAAACCTATGAAGGAGACTTAGGCAAAAATTGGGGCATCCCGCTGACTGTAAGCTCAAATGACACAGTTCAGGCAAAATTTAGGGATAACAAAAGAAAAATCAAGAGGTTTCTAAAATCCTCAAAGACAAAAACGATTTGACTAAGGTCCTCATCAAAAACAACAAAATGTTGTAAAGAGTGACTGCCATTTCAAAAATCCTTTGGCCCTTGAGCCATCATCATAACAGTTTTGCAATTCCAAAATCTCCTGGAGCTTGAATGCATAGTTTGAATTAACTGAGCATAGGACTGGAGATCATCACGAAGAATGGGTTGGGTACAAATGAACTTTGAGCCTATATTCTTTGTTTCAAAAACCGTGAACCAGACCACGTTACAACATTCAAAAGACCTAATTGAAGCCAGGTTTCTTTTGAAAGCATACTACAACAAGGTTGCGTAAACTGACTCCTATGTTTGTTGCCAATAATTTGCATTGATGTCTTACCTTTGCTTTCTCTTTCACTTTGCATGTCTAAACTGCTGTGTTTTGACAAGTGATTCATTTTGCTTTACATCAATAATATCATTCCAAAAATGATTTTTTTATTTCAAAATTGCATTGAGCTTTGCATTAAAATTACCATATTTGTTTGAATAATCTTATTTGCAGGCAAACTTTCCTCATCAAGAGAATTTCAAATAGTTGAGAAACTTGGTTAGTGATCCTATCAGGGGCACATTACCTCCAGAGCCTGTTGTGAATCAATTCAAGATTTGTTGCTCAGTGCAAGTTATTCTCATATTTGGTTAACCAGAATATCTTTTTCAAGACCCGTACTGAGTTTATCCTTCTCAACATTTGTCTCAAGAACTAAAGACATGATCAGTTCATCCCCAACAACTGAAGCCATGATGAGTTTATTCTCAAAAATCATTTCAAGAATTGAGGCCATGATCAGTTCATCTTTTCCCCTACAGCAGTCAAACTGAAGCCATGATCAGTTTATCCTCATCAGTCAATCAATCTGGGGCAATCTTCTTCAAGAATCATCGAGATGTCTTTCCTCAAAAGACCATCAGTCTGATACAATTCATAAGTGTGAGAGATGTGTTCAACATCTTCTATCCAAGGAGAGTGGGCAGTGTTCCCTGTGTTGAGGAATCAGAGTTCCATTTCTTCCCTCACAAAAGAGTTTATCTCAGTTGTCCCTATCATATGCATTGCATACATAAATCATTCATATACCATTACATAGAAATATTTTCATAGCTCGAAGTGTGCTTCGCGCTCATATGCATTTTTCTGAGGTCCTGTTGCTTTCAACATCTTACCTTGTGATCAAAGCCCAACTTACTTGGCGCCTACCAAACAATTGCCTATCTTTTCATTCAGTGCTATTCCTGGATGTCTTGTTTATCTTCTTTCTTTCCAGTGCCATTCCTGGATGTTGTCATTTCCCTGTGCATCTATTGA
This sequence comes from Lathyrus tuberosus, assembly GCA_022829125.1. Taxonomy (NCBI): domain Eukaryota; kingdom Viridiplantae; phylum Streptophyta; class Magnoliopsida; order Fabales; family Fabaceae; genus Lathyrus; species Lathyrus tuberosus. The sequence goes on along the minus strand of JALAZF010000021.1, from coordinate 23,351,758 downwards.
TGTTGTTAGATGTTTGTTTTCTTCCATTCCAGTGATATTCCTGGATCTTTGTTTTCTTTCCCTCCAGTCCCATTCCTGGATGTCTGTCTCTTTTGATCTCCAGTGCCATTCCTGGATACCTTGTTCCTCTTGTTTCTCCCAGTGCTATTCCTGGAAGTTTTGCCTCTGTTTTGTAATCCCCATTATATATCTGCTTGGATAACTTTCAGTGCCATTCCTGAAAGTTTTATCTGTTCATTCAGTGCCATTCCTGAATGATTTTTCTCCTTTGCATTCAGTGCCATTCCTGGATGTCTTTCTCACGATCATTCAATGCCATTCTTGAAGTTAGTGATTTACCTTTACCTTTCAGTGCCATTCCTGAAAGTTTTATCTGTTCATTCAGTGCCATTCCTGAATGAGTTTACCTTACTTTCAATGCCATTCCTGAAAGTTTATCTGTCTATTCAGTGCCATTCCTGAATGAGATTTTACCGTTGCATTCAGTGCCACTCCTGGATGTCTTTCTCACTGTCATTCAGTGCCATTCCTGAATGTAGTGATTTATCTTTACCTTTCAGTGCCATTCCTGAAAGTCCCTGCTCACTTTATTCAATACCAGTCTTGGATATCGTGTACATTTTTTATCCAATGCCATTCTTGGATACTTCTAATGTATTTTTCTCACTTCATTCAATGCCATTCTTAGATGTTGATATTTCTTTGGTCCAATGCCATTCTTGGACAGCTTTTCCCCAGCCAAGTCCAATGCTATTCTTGGATATCTCTGATGATTACCCTTGCCATCCAATGCCATTCTTGGATGTCCCTAGTGAAGTTTTTAAATGAAATTTTGTTTATATCCAATGCTACTCTTGGATGACTCTGATGTTTGTTGTTGCCTCATTCAATGCCATTCTTGAATGTTGTAGTTCCTTTCATCCAATGCTATTCTTGGATATCTTATCCCTAATAGAATGATTTTCACCCCCATCTAATGCTATTCTTGGATGACGCTGCTACTTTTACCAGAAACTTTCTTGTTACTGTCCAATGCCATTCTTGGACATCTTTTGACATACCTTTATCTCGTTTGTAGTTTCTATCCAATGCTATTCTTGGATGTCACTACTCGTCTTCTCAGGCTCTTGTCCTCTCTTTCCAACTATTGATGGATACTTCCTGTCACCTTGACGGATCTCCAGAAATAGCTTGTGTTCCCCTGCGTGTCTTTTCACGCCATCTCTCTTAATTTACCATACCTCCTTTGTTTCAAGTTTCCCCGCAGTCTGTCTCATCCTTTGCATTCATATCATCTTGTGATATCTTATGGCTAAAAATTTGGTTTTCTATATTTAAGTATCTTCAATCTTGTCGAGACGAAGTTTTCAACCTTCATATCTCCTGATAGAAGAAACTTAAATAGGGGCAGCTGTAAGACCCTAATTTTTACCCCTAAGATTTCGCACATTTCATTTGCATCTCATTACCACAAACAAGATCACAATTTGTGTTTCTCCTGAGCCCTTGTGTATTTCTCATTTGCTAACCTCTAACCAAAATACAAAAAAATTGCTGCAGTTTCTCTCTCTGTGTGTTGTGCAGGTTTGCCAAAGACAACGAAGTGTTTTCAGTTTGAATGTGGTTATTCAACTATGATTTAGTTCAGATGGATATTTGATCTAACCTTGGTCAAACTATCAAGCAATTGCTTCAAATGCAAGTTATCTAGTAGTGACTGTCAAGTTGTTGTGTGGTGATATCCATCATGTTCATCTGAGATCATTAGTCCAGATTGGGTTCGTCTGTGGATTTATTTTCCTAAAGATTGATTCAATCAAATTCAAATTGGTCCAAGATTCATTTGATCAGATATTTAGAGGATGACAAATTCAAATGGCCGTTGTTCAGTTGTGGTTTGTTCAGTGGTAGCTATGTTGCATATTGTATCAAAGGCTTGTGAAAAAAAATCGAGATTGGTTTCGGGCTAAAAATAGAGATCTGCTATTCATTATCCATTTTCATTTCCATTCCTTAAACCATTTCTATTTTTTTAAAACCCAATCCTTTTTCCATCTTACTAAACCAAATGTCTATCCAATCCATTTTATTTTTTCTAATATCCATTTTTTGAATTTCCATTCCTCAAACCATTTATTTTTCTAAACCAATTCCACTTTTTCTAATTTCATTAACCATTAAATCCAAAAATCCAATTTCCATTTATCTATCTTCTACACCCATTTTATCATCAATTTCTAAACCATTTTTTATCCATATCCATTTATTCACATCCAATTACCATCTAAATCTAATTCACAAAATTCCATTATGCATTCATTAACCAATTTTCAATTATTCTTTTTTTTTTCTAACCAATTTCAATTTCAAATTCAAATATCCATTTCTTCATATTCAATTATCCAAAACCAATTTTCAAATATCCATTACTAAACCATTTTATCCATCATCCATAATTATCCAAATTAGTTTCAATGACCATATCCATTCTTCCAGTTTTCAATATCCATATTCATTATTTACATTCAATGTCCAAATAACCATGTTTATCTTTTTAATCCATTTCAAAACCCAATTCAATATCCATTATCCATTTACCTATCCAACTTCGAATACCCATTTTTATTCAAAACCATAAACCATTGTCCATATTTTTAAGAAATCCATTTCCAATTTTCACTCCATATAAACCAATTATTCCATAATCCAATTTTATCCATCTTTCTCCATTTAAATCATTTTTATTTTCCAATTTCTAAATCCACATTTTTTTTCTCTTATCCATATATATTTTTAATCCATTTTTTCCATACCAATACAAAGCCCATTACTATTACAAATTAACAAGAACCAAAAGGAAAAAGTAACTTCCAGGAGCAAAACTTGAAGCCGTGCCAACTTCCATTCCAAGCTGAACAATTCAGCCACTTCATGAAACCCTCAAGTAACTACAAAATTCCAACCAGCTGCTACAAACCTCACGCAAGCCACATGAACAACTTGCTTCACAAAATAAGCCAACACCGTCCAAAACGACAACAACAACAAATTTCCTACGCAAGTCACCAAGCCACACGTACATGAGCAAAGCCAAGCTTCAACTTATGAACTCAGCTTCACTTCAAGCCGTGAACACCATAAAACAGCATGGACAAAACGCTGCCACCAAATACTAAGCCAACACGCAGCAAATTTCAAACCCAAACGCAGATAAAAAATTCAAAACGACAACCGAAATTTCCAAATCACAAACCTCATTACTTTTGCTATAAATAAAAGTGATTTCTTCTTCATTTATCAAGCTTGGATAGCATCTCATTACGCTGCAAAATTCAATTTCGAACACCAAGCTTCATAACACTTCTTAACCTTTAACCTTCAAAGAAGGCCTTCATCCTCACAACCTTGATTTCAACTCTTCATTGTTAAACTCACTACAAATTGTAACTTGCACATTCAACTTTAACATCACGAATCGCAACAAACACAACAACATTCGAACAAGTGCAGAAACCACAATTCAAGCGCAATAACTCACCGATTCATCAACATCACACAACATTTCTTCGCATCGCAACCATCAACAACAACGTCAGAATTTTCGTTTTCAGAAGGAGAGGAAAAGAAGAATTGGAAGTATTATTCACCTGCAATTGAAGGTAATTCGAGTTTCCGGTGTAAACCTCACAAATCTCGATTCACATTTGTGTTGGAGTTTCGTCCAAAATCATGGACATATTTGAGATCTATGCTTGATTCCGGTTGCAATCGCGCAAATTTCTCATCCCGTCGCTCCGCCGTGATGAGTTTTGCCGTCTCCCATGGCCTTCGTGAACAATAGCTCGTGCGTAAATGGAGAAGAAGAGGATGTTGTTTCTGATTTTTCCATTTTTTTAGTTAATATTGTGTTTTTTAAAAGAAAAAAAACTTGTATCATTCTTGTTAGTCTGGGCCGTGGGCCTCGAATTTGTTTTACAACCGCCACCACCTTTTCATTATCAAACCTCCCTTTTCATTTTTTAAAAAAATAGTTTTTACTTTTTTCTAGTTCAACTTTTTTTTAATGCTTCATTATGAAATTTTCTTTGTACTTGATTCATTTTTTAAATCTTGTTTCACTATCTTTGGTATTTTTTGTTTAAAATTTCTATAAAAAAAATCATGTGAATATATTTTATCTTGATTTTATTTTGAATTCTCTTTTTAATTTCATTATTGTTGGTTGTGTGGATCGTAATTGTTAGATCCACTTTTCTTCATCTTTTTTCTTTTTGATCGATGAAAGTCTAAGAGATCTTGGAGTTCTTTTGCTGAATTTCGATCAAGACTAGATCGTTACCATTTTTCTTTTCGTGCGGTATTGCTTTCGGATGACGATTTACATATCGTTCATCTAGCATGCATTAGCACAAAGAGCTATTGACCGGCCTCATTGTAGGGTAATTACTCCGTAAATTACTCGGCGATTGCTTAACATAACGCAGTATTTGTCCCGTATCGGAAAACCATCAAGAATGATTGATTATTTTTCTTTTGGTTCAAAACTTATGAAACTTGTTGTTAGGAGGCTTTGGTCTTATCAATCCTCTAATGAGTTTTCATTAATCTTGACCTAAGTGCAATTATTCAATTATTATTGATCACTTACTCTAACAACTAATCACTAACTTACTAACAATACTATTGTACTAACTTTGTTTACAATTCCTTCTCGCTCCCTATCTCTTTTACTTTTATGCTCCATTATTATCATTTCATATCATGTTTATGCTTCCGCAATTTTTCCTTTGTCCGTTGGACACATGTTTATGTTTCCGCAATTTTTCCTTTGTTCGTTGGACACATGTTTATGCTTATGCCTTTTTTCTCTTTGTCCATTTGGACCAAAAACATTAATAAAGGCCAAAACCTCTAAAAAAAACTTGTGCTTCTAATCTTGGACTATGGTTACTATCCTTTGCAATGGACATGGAGTTTTACACCTAGACCTTGGACTTCAATGCTATTCTTGAATCTTTGGACTTAGACCTTGGACATCCAATGCAATTCTTGGAACCTTGGACTTAGACTTAGGACCTTTCTCCCTTTGATTTGGAATTATGGTTCGAAGACTATGAAGCTTGCTTGTGTGGTTAGGCTATTCTTATCCTTAGCTTTTACTTTATGCATTAGGATAGTCACTTCTTCTCCACCCATTCTTCAATTTTCAAAACTCTCTCTCTTTTTCAAAACATTCTTGATTTCAAACTATCACCATTTTCATAATCAAACCTTGACTTTTTCAAGTGATTTTACTCTTTTCTTTTCATTTCTTAACAAATGCTAAACTACATAAGCATATTGACACCTTTTTCAAAAGACTTTAAAAAACATCAAACTCATTCAAACTCTTTTTGTGCCCTCGTGCACTTTTCTCTTTCAAAACTTTTTCATAAGTTTAGACATGATTCATCTCTTTAAGCGGAATTATTCGCTTGGAAATGATGACTTGTCTTTACATTTAAAATCAACCAAAACAAACAAATTTCATTCTTTGTACCACGAACTATGGGGTTTTGATCCTACATTGCACATCGTGGGTACGTAGGCATGAGATGACAAGTCTCTCCAAACACAAAAATCTTAAAAACTAATTTCTCTTCTCATCTCCTTAATCATTTTTCAAGCAAACATTTTCAGACCAAAAGCGGTAGATATTTCAAAGGGCTCTTATAGAGTACTATAGACATTTTGGGTGCTAACACCTTCCCATTGCGTAACCAACCCCCCTTATCCACTCTCTCTTCACTTGTTCTTGTTTAGAGCTTGTGTAGGTTTTGTTCGCTTTTTTTCCTTTCCTTTTTGGATAAAATAAAAGTGTGGTGGCGACTCTTGCTTTTCGAGTTAAGTTAATCAATAGCTTACACTCACGATTTTGCCGCTACACCCTCATGCCAGACTTCAACTTTGATGTCCAACATTGGTCCTGGTTTAGCTTGGATCAAAGTGAAAAATGCCTCTACATTTTGAAAAAAGTAAGACAGATTCTGACTTATTGAAAATTTCACTAAGTGTTGGAAAAATGGTCATTTTTATGTTTTTGTGATTTTGATCAATCCATAACTCAAAATCCATGAAGATTTGGAATCTCTTGTAGTTGACATATTTGAAGTATGTCAGATGGACTTTCATTTGATCTTTGAATGGGGGAAAAAGGCCTTGTGGTTTAGGAGTTATGACCTTGCAAAGTTGGGTAAAAACCACTTTTGTTCCATAACTTAGAAAAATGTTGGTTTCTCAAGGTTGCCCCTTTTGCAAGAAACCTCACTTTTCTTGATTTTTCTTGATGGATGATGATCAATACCATACATTAACATTGTTTTTTTTACTTAGGGGAACCATATTTGTGAAAAATTCCAAAAAGTCAAACTTGATTTTGTGCACAGTTGACTTTTGTCAGATGAAATCCAAAATGTGAGATTCTTTGTGAAATCAAGTTCTTGACCAAATTCAAACCTAATAGATGGATTCTATAGTTGTTTTAGGGTGTCTTGAATCATGTCCCAAGGTTTGGGAGCATGTCTTGATCAAAAGTCAAAGGTACAGTTGACTTTTCCTTCAAAACCCTAATTGTGGTCCATATGAAATTGAAACTTGTGAATCAAGCTTCTTGGATCAATCCATTGTTGGAAATGGATCAATGTGGTGTATTTGAGGTCCTCAAATCATGTCTTGAGGTCTTGGCTCATGTTTTGCTCCAAAAGTCAACTTAGGGGTGAATTAGGTCAAGAAACCCTAATTCTTGATTTTTTATGAATGCATCCCCTGAGGCTAAATTGACTTGATGATTGAGTCCATGAGGTCCCTTGGAGCATTTTGGATCATGTTTTGAAGTATTGGCTCATGCCCAGAGGAAAATTTTCATCTGGAGGTCTTGGTCGACCAAAACCCAAATTTGGTGACACTGGCGATCTTGAGACTTGATCCACTTGGACTGTTGCAACTTTGTGCTTGATTCTTGATGTGGGAGTCCTCTTGATCCTTTATAGGTGTTCGAGAGACTAGACAAGTTAAATATCGTGTCATTTCTTGATTGATCTTTTTCCTAAATGCTCAGAGAGGGCCTAAACCCTAATTCTTGGCAGCAGTGAAAGTTCAACAATCCTTGAGGAAATTGATGAGGCATGATGGCACATCCATATTGTGGCAATGATTTGCACAATGATGGGAAATCTTGGTGGTCAAAATTTGGGGTATGACAGATGCCCCTATTTAATCTTCTTGGACCCGAAGGTGTGAATGGCGAAGATATTCGGGCATTCGGGGTGCAAGAGGATTAAATATCGGAATACCCGAAATTTTGATGGTGGTTATGAATGGCAGTTCGCCCGTCCATATTCTTTTGCTAAGCAATGTTACTTAGAAAAGGGTAAAACTTCCCCTCGATCCTGGTCTTCATCCATGGAACTGGTCTTAGTTTCTTTTTGTAATAAACCTTCCCTCGATCCTTGGTCTTTAGCCACGGAACTGGTATCAGTTTCTTTTGAAATAAACCTCCCCTCGATCTTGATTTTCAGCCACGGAACTGATCTTAGTTTCTAAAATAAACTTCCCCTCGATCCTAGTTTTCAGCTACGGAACTGGTCTTAGTTTCTTCTTGTCGAGTTTCTTCCTTGACAAGGAACGCTATGCGTAGCGGTTTTCATCAAACTTCTCGCTAAGTTATAATGAGGGAGACGCCATTTGATTGAAAAATTTGATGTTAGACTTGCTGGGGATACCCATCTGTCTGAGCTATAGAGGCGTGCAAACTTCTTTGTTGGAGATGCCATTTGTTGACTCTACTGGGGGAAATGAGACTCTTGATAGACTGCTTTTTGCTTGGGGATACTACATCATACTTTCCTTCGAGATCTTCTCGGAGAAATGCCATGTGATGTAATCCAATTTTGAGGCGCTGGTGACTTCATTATTATTGACTTTCTCGGGAGAAAAACCAATGTGTTGCTGAGAGTCTTCGGTTGAGAGGCTTTCTCTGGGGATTTTCCTTAATCCGAGAAAGCGGAAATATCGTCTTCAATGGTGAAGAGTGATGTTTGTCGAATTTCTCCTTGCCTTTCAGAGGTTCAAGTGATCAAAGTGGTTGAGGACTGTCTCTAATCTAGAAATAAACTGGGAGAGAGATTGTTTAGGTGGCACTTTTCCTGACGAGGAAAGGACTTAGACCGGGATTTTGTCTTATCCGACTTGGAAAGGACAACTGAAAATTTGATTGAAAATAGGGTTTTATCACTTGGGGAAATGAGTATGACCAAAGTGATATTAATGCGATATGATTATGAATGTGAATCAATTATGCATGATGTATGTATGTTTATGCTGACAAAACTGACGCGACATACAGACTGATGAATGAACACGATTGGATACACGACCATTGTGGGGAAAAAGAAGTACCATTGGTTCAAAATAGCAATCCTGCCTTGCTTAGGAGAGGTAGTCCCTGTGGAGGAGAAAATTCAATCGGACTTAAGAGATACGAACTCTGCCGAGGATATCAGATGAAACATGGCATCAGAAACAGTTGATCCTTCGCTCAGGCATACTGGTTTAGAAGGAGTACTTTGATTCTGCATTCTGAGGTTTGATCACTTCTGGAGAAGCTATCAATGCTATTTTTGAAGTTCACAGTCAAAAGGAATTGCCATCTTTATTTTAAAAGCAGAAGAAAATTTGACATGTAAATTCATTTTTGTTTTATTTCAAGAATCGTTGATCATGTTAAAAATGTCATTCTGTGAAACTAAAACAAATGAGAATTGCAAACAAAAGCACTAGGACTCAAATTTTATTGATAGAATGGAAATCAACCAAGCGCGTGATCCCATAGAGCATTTACAAAGTTTAGAAAATGGTAATTTACGGGAAAAGTGCTACATTGAAACATAACTACCGTTATCCTTCTACCAACTTTGAATTCTGGACATCCTGAGCTTCTGTCGAAGATGACCTTGACTGGAGTTTTTTCGACGAATAGTGTTACCGCTGGGGATTTAACCTTATTGGACGTAGTTACTTGCCATAAATCCCTAACTTTTGTCTGGATTGTACTTCGAGATTTCCAATCCATCAGGATGATTTTTGCTTGTGTCTCTAATTTTTACTTGGACCGCTCTTTCAGGTTATCAATCCACCGAGACGTTCTTTTTTTTTTTACTTAGGCGAAGTATTTCTTGACTACGTCAACATTCGTGGGGTAGGAAAATTCCTCTCCATCCATGGTTGCGAGTCTCAAGGCGCCGCCTGAGAAGGCTTTCTTGACCACATAGGGGCCATCATAGTTCGGAGTCCATTTTCCCCGGGAATCAGTGAGGAATGATTGTATCAGTCATACCCCAAATTTTGACCACTAAGATTTCCCATCATTGTGTAAATCATCATCACAATATGGATGTACCTTCATGCTTCATCAATCTCCTCAAAGATGGGTGAGCATTCACTACAGCTAAGAATTAGGGTTTTGAGCACTCTTACAGCACTTAGACAAAGAATCAATTAAGAAATAACTTGATATTCAACTTGTCTAACCTCTAAAACATTCATAAAGGAATCAAGAGGACTCCCACATCAGGAATCAAGCACAGGGTTGCAACATTCCAAGTGGTTTAAGCCTCAAGATCGCCAGTGTCACCAAATTAGGGTTTTGGTCGACCAGGGTCTCTTGATGAAAATTTTCTTTTGGGCATGAGCCAATGCTTCAAAGCATAACCCTAGATACTCCAAGGGACCTCATGGACCCAATCACCAAGTCAATTTAGCCACAGGGGATGCATTTACCAAAAATCAGGAATTAGGGTTTCTTGACCTAATTCACCCCTAAGTTGACTTTTGGGACAAAACATGAGCCAAGACCTCAATACATGATTTGAGGGTCTCCAATACACTACATTGATCCATTTGCAACAATGGATTGGCCCAAGAAGCTTGGTTCCACAAGTTTCAATTTCACCAGGACCGCAATTAGGGTTTCGAGGAAAAAGTCAACTGTACCTTTGACTTTTGACCAGGACATGCTCCCAAAATTTGGGACATGATTCAATACACCCTACAACACCTATGGAACATATCCATTAGGTTTGATTTAGGTCAAGGACTTGATTTCACCAAGGATCGCATAGTTTTGAATTCATCTGATAAATAGTCAACTGTGCACAAAAGTCAAGTTTGACTTTTTGGAAATTTTCACAATTATGGTTCCTTGACCCTAAAACAATGTTAATATGTGATTTGAATCATCATTCATCAAGAAAAATCAAAGAAAGTGTGATAACTTGTAAAAGGGGTAACCATAAAAACTTAGAATTTTTCTATGTTATGGAACAAAGTGGCTAGGGTACCAACTTCCAAGGATCATAACTTGAGATCCAAGCAACCATTTTGGATGGTCCAAAGATGGATTTGTAGCTCTCATGGCATACTTTAAAAGTGTCAACTACATCTCATTCCAATTCCTCATGGATTTTAAGTTATGGAGTGATCAAAATGGCTAAAAACATGAAAATGACATTTTTCCAAAACTTAGTGAAATTTTCACTAAGTCAAAATCTGCCTTACTTTTTCCAAAATGTAGGGACATTTTTCACCTTGATCCAAGTCAAACCAGGTCTAGGGGTGGACATCAAAGTCAAAGTATGCCATGAGGGCTTTCTAACAAGTACCAGATCATCTCCAAATTCCATTTGAGCAAGGAGATATAACCCTTGAAACATGGCCTCATGAACTAATTTTTTCCAAGACAGATTTGGAAGATTTGATGCATTTTTCTCGATTTGATCAAATTTGACAAATCCAAGCCTTGTCATCATTTTGGACACATCTAAGGATCAAATCCAAGGGGGATGATCTGTTCTCCAAGCCTCACAAGTCCATGAATTTACAAGTAGCATGCCAAACCTAAAAAAGCCTAAAAGAGGCCAAGACTCTAATTTTGTTTCCAAGCATTCAATGGATGCACCAAGGTGGCATGAACTGAGCCTATTCCAACTGAATGAGTCAAGGATAAGCTATGAACCAAAGAACCATAGGCCTGTGCTCTAACCTCTAGTCAATGGCTAGAGGAGACTTGAGATTCCAAAGTGATCCAATTGGCCAAAGGCCTGCTGTATCCACCATTCACTATTGCTTGCAAAACAAACTTGCTCTACTATAAATAGAGCTCATTGGTGCTCAGTTTAAGTACACCAAAGCAACCAAACTGATGCTTTCCTCAAAATCCCTTTCTCTAGGTCAAAATACCTTCTTTTGCAAGGTAACTCTGAGTTTTTGAGTTAGAGAATATTTCCATCACAGCTCATGATCCAGACACATCCAATATGTCATATCTACGCTTTCCAAACTCTCATATGTGACCTGTAACACCAAAATCACAAAGTCCCCTCTCAAAACCTCAAAATTGGACTTTTTTGCATTTTTCAAGCCATGTCTTGATTCAGTCACTTTCAAAAATAGATAATACCTCAAACACACTTCAAATATCATCCTTGAACTGTCCCAAATGGTTCCCCACATCTGGAACACCATTTGAGAGAGTTGCTATATTGGTCACTTTTGCCCCTTTTGCAAGAAAGAGCTCAAACTTGTTCCTGAGGATTCCAGCTGGTTCCAACCATTCTAAAAGCTTCTAAGGGATCAATTGAGAGTGTCTAAAGCATCAAATTACTTCTGGCACAAGAAACTTGGCAGATAGCCCAAAAAGCTCCTAAAGAGGTAAGCATCACAACTTGAACTCTTTGAAATATGCATTGCTTTGAAGTCAACTGATCATGCACATCTCATACATGTTGTATATGTTGTGTTTGAACCAATTCATCATGTAATTCATGCCTGTAACAAGAGGTAGCATAGAAAATGCAATTATATGCCTATTTCAAGAACACCATCGGATTTTGAAATAGGAGCCTCATCTAAAAAACCACCACCACCATTGGATTCCTTGTGAAATTCTAGGCAGGATAGACCTAAATTTTGTCCCAATCCATTGAGAAATGAGAAAGTTACAAGCTTCACGTTTTTGGCCAAAACCTTGCCTTGCCTTGCCTTGGCAAGGCTAAAACAAGGCATGCCTCATATATTCATGGGGTGGTTTTGATACACGGATGTATCACCACCCCAGTGGTAGAAGGCGCGCGCTGCACCCTAGAGGTCTGGGGTTCGAATCCCCCTCGCTCCAGATCCTCTTTTTACCACTTTTTTCCATTTTTTTTATATATTTTGTTATATTTTAAATGATTTGGAAAATTAATTTCGCCTTCAATTTTAATTATTTTTTATTGGTTCTTTTTGCAAAAAATCACAAAAATGTTAAAATATTTTATTCCACAAAAAAAATCAGATTTATATTAATTATTTAATATAGTTGATATTTTTGTAAATAAATTCATTTTTTATTGTTTTAAAACCTTTTACAAATGAATATTCACCTTGAAAAAACAAAACCAAATGAGTTCTAAATCATCTTGTGATTAAAACTTCATTTTTCAAACCTTAACCAAAAATCACAAGTAGTCTATTTAGAATTATTTGGTATTTTTGTCATTTTATTCATTTTATTAAAAGGATTACTTTTAAAAACGATGAAATTAGGGTTTCTTTGATTTTCACCATAACAAACTTTTTTTAAACACTTTGGGCCTCTAATAGAATGTAAGACCCAACCCCTTTTTGTAAATAAACATTTTTTGGCCTCACATATTGTATAAGCCCCTTTGTATATTTTCAAAACAACGGCGCGATCGTCGCCTTTTCAAAATCATCTGGGCCTCTCCCTGAGTTGTATGCCCCATCTCCTGTACAAAAATAGACTTTGGGCCTCTAATAGAGTGTAAGACCCAATCCCCTTTTAACCAAAACCATTTTTGGGCCTCAGTGTATTGTATAAGTCCCGATACAGTTTCAGAAACTCCGACGAGATCGTCGTTTTCAAACTATTTTTAACTGGGCCTACCCTCGTGTTGTAAGTCCCATTTCTTTTCTTTAAATAACCTTTGGGCTTCTCTTTGAGTTGTAACACCCATCCCTTTGTATAGAAGACTTTTTGGGCCTCAGTCGTTGTATAAATCCCGATACGATATTCAAAACAACAATACAATTACTGTTCAAACCTTGGGCCTCTCCTTGAGTATAAGCCCCAACAATTTTTTTACAGACAACTCCCTTTTGATTTAGGTTCAAATATACAGTTGTTATCAAAACTTTCTTTAATTTCTCTGAACAACTAACAATACAACATGGAAGCTCGCTCACTTGTAAGTTTTAACAGCTTTCATTTACTCGCTTTCATATATATAACTGTATTGTGGGAAGCTGCGCATGGTTAGTCTTCTTTCATTCTTTTAAATATACGTCAAATATTAATATAACTGTATTGTGGGAAGCTACGCATGGTTAGTCTTCTTTCATACCTTTTAAAATACTTGTCATATATCAACTGTATATATACTAGTATAGTTATTTAGAGTTTTCCCTGGCAACTAGGTCTAGAACTAGGTAAAGCCATGTTGGTCACTCTTAAATACAAACAAAACTAGATCCCCCATAGGATTTCCAGATACAGTCTTCCCCTCTCTTGGGGTTAAACAATATGGAACAAAGAGAAATGCAGTATTCTCGGTGAACCTTTTCTCAGACTGTCACCCTTAGAAATTGTCAAAGAAATTCTACTCCCCGGAGTTGATCTATTCTCTGTGAATACCATCTCCTGAGTTTCTTCAAATCACAGAACTTTCACTAAATGATCTATTCTCGGTGAATAGCATTTCTTGAACTTTTGTTGGTTTGGGACCCACGGGCTTCCTAAAAGTATCCCGCCTCCTCTTGGGCTTTGTACAAGGACCCTTTGGCTTCTTAGAAGTTCCAATGCCTTCTCTTAAGCTTAATACAAGGACCCTGAAGACCTCTTAAAGGTATAATACAGAACTTAGTCATCCTTTGCTAGAGCAGTCTTTCCAGTGTTAGACCTTAGGCCACTTTAGGGTTGATTATCATCCCTTAATGCCCTTGCCTTCTCTTGGAGGCATCATACAAAAGATAAAACTCTTCCACACTAGTAGACTTGGATAGTCTAAATCCCCTTGAATCTCAAAGACATTCTCAAGTTCCTTACAACTATAGGAAGAAACCCCGGGCATTCTGGATCAATCTCCAGCAGAAATCCAGCCTCTCTCATGAGAGTTCCCCGACCAGGGTCAACACTATCTCAAATCAGAACCTCAAGGTATCTGACATCTTAACTCTGCTGTAATCCTCAGCAAGAGTTGATTCCCTCACTTGGACCTGCCTGGGGATCTCAATTATCCTCGACAAAAGATAGCCTCCTCTTAGGCTTTGTATAAGGATCTTTCCTCAACAGAAAACTAGCCTCCTCTTAGGCTTTGTATAATGATCCTTCCTTAGCGAAGTCAGCTTCCTCTTGGGCTTTGTACAATTGATTCTCCCTAGCGGAGCTAACCTTTTCAGACTCTCTTGTTGAGTCAATCACCTTTTCAGACTCTCTTGTTGAGTCAATCACTTTTCAGACTCTCTTGTTGAGTCAATCACTTTTTAAACTCTCTTGTTGAGTCAATCACCTTTTTGGACTCTCTTGTTGAGTCAACCTTTTTTAGCCTCAATCTTGGGCTTTGTACAAGACAGATAAAAATACTCTCTCATTGAGTCGATCTTTATCCAAACTTGGTATAAAGATTTCCCCTAGCAGGAGCTAGCCTCTTCTCAGGTTGTGTAGAATACTTTCTCCAGCTTGTCCAGCCTCAATCTTGGGCTTTGTACAAGACAGATAAAAACACTCTCTTGTTGAGTCAAACCCCTTTAGCCTCAATCTTGGGCTTTGTACAAGACATAAATTTCCCTCTCTTGAGCTTGGGACAAATATCTTCCCTAGCAGAGTCATTTCCTCCCAGTCTTCTTCTAGGCTTTGAGGAATGATTTTCCCCAAGAAGAGTCAAACCCATTTCAAGCCTCCTCTTAGGATTTGTATAATGATTTTCCCAGTAAGGTCTACCTCAAATCTTGGGCTTTGTACAAGACACCTACAAACCCTCCCCAGCGGAGTCAAAATCCCTTTTAGCCTCAATCTTGGGCTTTGTACAAGACAGATAAAATACTCTCTTGTTGAGTCGGTCACTTCTAGCCTCCTCTTAGGCTTTGTATAAAGAAATCCCCTAGCCGATTCAATTAACCGTTTAGCATCAACCTTGTGCTTTGATCAAGGCACACAAAAAAATCAACAATCCTTCTTTAGAGATGACAAGTTCTCTATCAGTCAAACCTTTTAGCTTCAATCTTGGGCGTTGAACAAGACACAAATATTCCCTTCAGCTTCAATCTTGGGCTTTGAATAAGACACCAAAACGTCATCTTTTCCTCTCTTAGAAAATGAGGAACTACGATTGCTCTGATTTCCCTATTTCGTTTAAACGGGAATACGTAGGCATAAGATTACGAAATCTTAGCGAGCATACTAAACAAAAACTCTAGGTCCAGTACCTTCACACATCAATCAAACTTAGGTCCAGTACCTTACCAAAAACATCGGGAAAAACCCGAACATCAACAAAAACTCACTCTCCCTGTCATACTTTCCCAAGAAACTTTCCCAACCCATTACCAGATAAACACCATCAATTACAAAGCGAACCCCTAAAGCTAATATCCTGTGGATAACCACATATAGGATGGGTAATTGACAACTCCCCATTGTATAACTTGACCCCAGACCCCCAATCTCTTTAAGCGTTTGTTCAGTTAAACATTCGCGTGCAAGGTTAGTTTTAGATAGCTTCCCTTTCCCTTCTAGCTTCATGGGATACATAAGAAATAAGAAAGTAGCACCCTTTCTCCTTGAGGAGGAAAACCCAAACTTCAGCGATAAGGTGGTCGCGTCACCGACAAAAATCGCTCGCTACAGTAAAATGGCGACTCTGTTGGGGAGTCATTGTCTGTATAGGACTAGGAGTATAGCTCTTAAGAGGTCTAGGATGTTAGTTTTAGGATAAATATATATATCACTTTTCCTAATTGATATCCGTGTTTACTTTTCTGCTAATAGGACCGCGGGTGATGCCGCATCTGGAAAGATTGAGTATACACCTAAGATAAGTGATGGAACTAGACGGGTAATCTTACAGGGAGTGACTCCCAAATAAGAGACCACGGTCGACCATCGAATCAGTGGAGAGACCCTTTGCGGATTCAATGCCTATACGACTTCGGTTGTTGAAAGCAGATTGTTCGATTGGGTTATCTGAGAAGCTGATGATTTTAGTAGACTGAAACCATGTTACTATTTTGTAGTGCGGAAGCTATCGGAAATAGTTGTCACGTGATACTACCCTCATTTGAGATCACTCTAAGATATTGCAGCTCGCTCGGGTGAACCAGCCTGATGTTGTTATCCCAAGAGGGGTCAATGATTTTGAGGACAGGTACAGAAAATCACCAGTATAACCTTTGGGGATGGGTAGAGCCATGACTTCATGACACCGAACCTTTGACCCCATGTTTTTTCTATGTTTTTGTGTGATGCATTCATGCATTCATTTAAAAAAAACATTCATAAAAAAAAATCTTCTCTTCTAGTCTCTCTTTTTTCAAATTAAACTAAGACAATGATTGCAAATATCAGAGAAAGGAGATTACATTATGGATTTCGGTAGAAGGAAGACTCACAAGTACACCTTCAAGGTTCCAAAACTACAGGATTTGAGAGGTCTGGCAAGGATGATCACCAACCCTGATGCTTTTAGAGCCAAGTACGGAGGACTGCTATCTCTGTTAAGGGTCCATGTAATTGAAGGAATACTGGGTACGCTCATTCAGTTCTATGATCCGGTCTATCACTGTTTCACATTCCCGGATTATCAGCTAGCACCAACACTAGAGGAGTACTCTCACCTGACTGATTTACATATCACTGACCAAGCTCCCTTTTCTGGACTGGAAGAAATTCCAAAGGATCAAACCATCGCAAGAGCAATTTATTTGGATGAGTCAGAAGTCAAGACTCACATGACCACTAAGGGTGGAATCTAAGGTTTGCCAGCCCAGTTTTTGATAAAGAAGGCTTTGTACTTTGCTAGTATAGGGAACGTGGCCGCTTTCGAGAGCATCTTTGTTTTGCTCACCTACGGGTTATTTTTGTTTCCCAACATCGATAACTTCGTAGATATCAATGCCATTAAGATATTTTTGATTGGAAACCCTGTACCGACCTTGCTCGCAGACGCTTATCATTCTGTACACTTAAGGAATTTGTACAGTGGAGGAATGATCACCTGCTGTGTACCCCTGCTGTATAAATGGTTTATTTCCCACTTGCCCAAGTCTGCCGCATTTTGGGATCCTAAGAATACTTTACGTTGGTCGCAGAGAATCATGTCTCTTACCAACTCTGACATAGACTGGTACAATCAAATCTATGACGGGATCAGAATCATTGACCATTGTGGAAACTTCCCTAATGTACCCCTCATAGGAACTAAAGGAGGAATCAACTATCATCCAATTTTAGTTCGTCGTCAATTCGGATACCCGATGAGGCATGTCCCGCGTAATGCACATCTGGAAGGTCTTTTCTTCAAGGAAGGAGAAAATGATAGAGCACTAAAGACAGAAATAGTGCATGCCTAGAAGCATGTTCACAGGAAAGGAAGAGAGTCTCTAGGAAAACCAAACTGTGTCTCTGTGGAACCTTATCTCCACTGGGTACAAACTAGAGCTCTCAAACTGAGGATGCCTTACCCTCGTCAAGAAGTTCTTCCGTTAAAGGAATCTGCCCTTTATTTTATGTCTCATACAAAAAAACTTCAGGTTACTCTCAACAGAGTTAAACAGGAGAAGAAGTCTTGGAAGAATAAGTACCGTATTCTCAATGTGGAGTGTAAGAAAATACAGCAACTGTCAAAATAAAAAGACGCTCTGATCAAGATTTTAGAACAACATGATGTAGAAAATCAAGAAGACCAAAGGAATTTGCTCGCTCCTTTCACTTGGCAAAGGAATGACAACCCGACAACGACTCGAGAGCCCCGGTCAAAGAAAAGGAAAATACCAGAACCAGCACCTGAGCACTCCTCAGAGAGGACTCAGGATCCATTAGCTTAGACATTTCCTTTTACAACACTATGTAAATTACTGTATTTCCATTTCTGCAATCTTTGAATCCAATAAAATAGGGTTTCCCCACTGTATGATATTTGCAATCCAATTGTTGAAGTTCCTTTTGATTAAACAAAAAAAAATATATAATATAATCATTGCATATCGTTCATCATTCTCACGAAACGCATTCTTCTTCTCTGCTAATCTCACATTTATGTCTCGATTCTAGATTCAAACTGTCTCATTCGTATAATACTCGGGCCAGTCAACAAAAGAAAATGGATAATCTCGAGGAAGAGAATAGAGAGTTGAGAGAAGAACTCGACGCTCTGAAAGAAGATATGAGAAAGCTTCATAATGACATGCAAGCTCTGGCAGCAGCCCAGATGCAACAACAAGGGACCGTGATCTCAGAGAACACATTGACACCCATAGTGAAAAAGTATGACCCTCGATATACCATGCCTAAAGATCGTCCCTGGGGCATGCCACTCAATTATATCCCAGAAGGATATATTCCGCCGATCACTGGAGATCCGGAAACTGCAACAGGACCCGCTGGGCTTGAAGGTTACAAACTTCGGGAAAGCGAAGCTGCCAGGGGCATGACAGTAACTCCTGAAGGTTACAAGCTTCGGGAGAGGGAAGCACCGAGAGTCATAGCCATGATGACTATACCACCACCTGTGGTACACACTGTCCCGGAAGGACAGATTTCCCAGATACCATCTGGTGGAAATGAAAGTATGGACGAGAGAATGAGGGAATTCCAGGAACAGTTCCTGGAGATGCAGAAAGAACTGCAGGCTATTCGCGGTCAGGATCTGTTTGTAAAGGACGCCACAGACCTTTGTTTGGTCCCCAATGTGAAAGTTCCGCACAAATTCAAGGTGCCTGAATTTGAAAAATACAAGGGTAACTCTTGCCCTCAAAGTCATTTGGTGATGTACGCTCTGAGGATGTCAACTTAGATAGAGAACCAACAGCTACTGATCCATTATTTTCAGGATAGTTTAACCGGTGCCGCACTCAAATGGTACAAGGGGTTAAACCGCACTAAGATCGTCACTTTCAGATATCTTGGTGCTGCCTTTGTTCAACAATATAAGTATAATCTGGACATGGCACCAGACAGAGATCAAATCAGAGCCATGTCGCAGAAGGATAAGGAAACCTTCAAGGAGTATGCTTAGAGATGGCGTGAAATTGCCGCCCAGATTTGTCCACCTCTTGAGGAAAAAGAGATGACAAAGATCTTCTTGAAAAGCTTGAGCTCATTTTACTACGACAGAATGGTTGCTAGTGTTCCCAGTGACTTCACTGAGATGGTGGGCATGAGAGTTCGTCTTGAGGAAGCAGTCCGAGAAGGACGTTTAGTTAAAGACGCTAGACCATCAAGCAGTACCAAAAGATACGGTAGTGCTCTCCCTAAGAAAAAAGAGCAAGATATTGGTAATATCTCTCTCGAAAAGCAAAGGTGACGGTACTAACCAGTAGCAACTGGAAATCCTGCTATCAACCCTGCGCCTATTCCTACGTATCAACCTCAGGTTTCTCAAAGACAACCGAATCTACAACAATATCAGCAAAGGACACAACAG
Organism: Lathyrus tuberosus; assembly: GCA_022829125.1. Taxonomy (NCBI): domain Eukaryota; kingdom Viridiplantae; phylum Streptophyta; class Magnoliopsida; order Fabales; family Fabaceae; genus Lathyrus; species Lathyrus tuberosus. Next base: position 23,332,025 of record JALAZF010000021.1, on the reverse strand, counting down.
CCTCTTCAACAGGCTCGTCCTCCGTACAACAACAACCGTACAACGCGACCACCAGGGTTCGACCCTATACCAATGTTGTACGCAGAACTGTTTCCACAACTACTGGTCAAGGGGCATGTCCAAACCAGGTCTCCTCTTACAGTACCGAAAAATCCGCCTTTTAAGTTCAAACTGGATCAGACTTGCCCTTACCACCAAGGAGGACCAGGGCATAACATAGAAAACTGTCTCAGCTTCAAATCCGATGTACAGAAGCTTGTTAGGAGTGGGGTCTTATCCTTCAAGGATATAAATCCAAACATTCAGATGAACCCGCTGCCTCAACACGAGAAAGATGCGGTAAATTTGATAGAGGGAGAATCTAACCATAACTATCAAATTCATGGTGTACTCTTGTTGAGGGCCAACCTGGTCAAAATGCATCGCAGACAGAGCAGATATGGGCATGTACCATCTCATAACTATAACCAGTGTGATATCTACTCTAAAAACAATCAAGGATGTTCTGTGGTGCAATCAGCTCTACAGGAACAGTTGGATCTCGGATGGATCTAGGATCACCGAATTCGTGAAGTCAACATGACTTATACAAATTCTAACATCATTCAAAACCACAACATTCTGGCAATGAATGTCAACTTGGTGGCAATGCACTTAAGGGAAAGCCAACATCATAATCTGTCACGGCACGATTGCGATTCCTGTCTGATATGCTCGGTAAATAATCAGGGATGCTCTTTTGTACAAGAGACCCTCCAGCGGCAGATGGATCTTGGATGGATTCAGGATTACCGCGATAGAAATCAGTATCCAATGAATATGATTCAAATCTTTGATATTCGCTTGATGAATACCAGCTTGGTGGAATTACATGCTAAACAAGTCCGGCTCAGTTTTCTGACTTCGCATAATTATCAGAACTGTAAGGGATGTCGTGAGAGCGACCAAGGATGCGCTCTCGTTCAAAGAAATTTGCAACACTTGTTAAACCACTGGTGGCTTCCGATCTATCTAGATGAAGACACACAACAAGTTAGTATGACTGACTGGAACCCTACTAGGCATCAAAGTCAGAATGTTCGATCAATGGAAACAAATCTAGTGAGGTTATACTGCATACAGAGCAGATGTGGTTGGGTGCCACCACACAACTATGAACGCTGTAGAGTTTGCTCTGAAGATAATCAAGGATGTTACCTCGTGCGAGCAGCCCTTCTGAGTCAGTTGGACCACAAAGTTGTTGTCGTAATCTTTGATCATAAGAGGACCAAAGATGTTTGCACCATCATCCCTTTACTTGACGAATTGAAAGTTCCCAACCAGGAACTGATTGAAATTACTTACAATGGTTAGAAGAATCAGAAGGCTCCTGTAGTTATCTATTTACCGGGACCGTTACCGTATGAATCAACTAAGGCTATCCCTTACAAATATGGTGCAACAACAATTGAGAATGGAAAATAAATTCCATTACCCTCCGTCGTGAATATTACAGACATCAGTCGAGTAACACGAAGTGGTCGAATCTTCAACCGAGGAGTTGGAGAACCTACCAGAGAAAAGGAACCTCAAACGGAAGTTCTTGATCAACCAGTCGGTCAATCCTGTGATCCCGACCATTCAAAGAACAACGATGAGATGCTGAAGCTCATCTAGAGGAGTGAATACAACATTGTTGATCAGCTGTTGCAAACTCCTTCAAAAATCTCAGTGCTATCACTTTTACTCAGTTCCGAAGCTCACAGGGAGGCTCTACAGAAAGTCTTAGAGCAAGCCTTTGTGGAACAAGATGTGTCAATAAGATAATTTGACAGCATCATCTCCAATATCACTTCCTGCAACAACTTGGGGTTTAGTGATGAGGAATTGCCAAAAGAAGGCAAAAGTCACAACATGGCGCTCAATATTACAGTTAACTGCCAGGACGATGCTTTAGCCGGCGTACTGGTAGATACCGGATCGGCTCTAAACGTGATGCCAAAGTCCACTCTAATGTGACTATCATTCAAAGGATCTCCAATGAGATGCAGTGAGGTCATCGTCAAAGCATTTGACGGATCTCGAAAAACAGTTATCGGCAAAGTCGACCTTCCCATAACTATCGGTCCTCACACTTTCCTAGTCAGTTTCCAGGTCATGGACATCCGGGTAGCATACAACTGTTTGTTAGGAAGACCTTGGATACACGAGGCTGGGGCAGACACTTCGACACTTCACCAGAAGCTGAAGTTTGTCAAGAATGACCAACTCGTCACAGTCTGCGGAGAGCAAGTCTTGATCATGAGTAACTTATCGTTGTCCACTTGTGTAGAACCAGAGGAGGTTATCGGAACCCAGTTCCAAGCACTTTCGGTGAGCAATGACAATCAATCAGAAAGAGGAATGTCGATTTCCTCGTATAGAGATGCTCTCGAAGTGATCAAAAATAACAATGCAAAGGGATGGGGACAGCTTGTCATTCCTACTGATAATAAGACAAAGAAGGGTCTTGGTTTTTCTTCAACCTGTGCCCGGACAGCTACTAACGATGAAAGTCTTCATCCCATTTGTAATACCTCAAAATTTTCCCTCGTGCTTTTAGCTTTTACTGGCTTATGTTTCATTGCATTGCATTTAGATCTTATTTTCATCTCACATAGCATACATATTGCATAAGGGCATGTGATCAGTGGTCTTCAGAGTGTTGGTCATTCAAAGCAAGAGAATAAGAGCCAAGGGTCTTCAAGCAAGCCTCAAAGGTCTCTTATATCATATATCCTCCCATGTGATCCCACAAGTCATGAGAAAATGGGAATTCATCAACAAGATTGGGTAGTGCATCATCTCCTAACAAAACAGTCAAAATTAGGGTTTTTGGTTCAAGCAGTCTCCTGATCAAATTTTGGTTCAAACTTGATCTCAATGTTTTCTACATGATGTCAAGTGTCTAAGGATGGAAGATTGGCCAAGGGTTCATTTCAGAAGAGGTTCAATTGATCAGATGCTTGAGAATCAAGAAATTGGGGAAAAAGTCAACTGTGTAGTGAAAAAAGTCAACTCCTGACTTTTTAAGGTCAAATTCATGAAATTCAAGTTATATATGTTCATTGGACAAGATTTGATCAAGAAATGATGGAGGAATCATGAAAAATCAAGAAATGCACAAAGTTTCCATTTTTAGAAACTTAGGGGTTCCAAAAATGGCAAGTTTGGACCATTTTCCACCACACTTTAAGGCTTTCTTTCTCCATGATAAAAGCTCCAAACTTCAGGACCAAGTTGAGCCAATTAAAGTTCACATTCTAAGCTTTAAATCCATATAAAGAACTCTTCCATTGGATCAAAATTGAGGGAGTTATGATCAATCAAAGTTTGGTAAAATCAAGGCAAATCTCAAGTCATGGCAAGGCAAGTTCAGGCCTCCAGGCCATAATTTCATCGAACAGTTGGCGTGCCAAATGTCAAGCCAATTTTCTCCATCAAGAAGGCTTCAAATGAAAAATTGTTTAACATCAAAGTTGTTCATCTCCATGCCCTCTTCAACTTTGATGTTGGACATTTTTTCATTTGAATAAGTTATGAAGGTCATACGAGGGCTCGAACATGGTGGTTTCATGCTGAAAGTTCACAAGTCACAAGGCCTTGCTTGCAGCCCAAGTCACACACCCATACACCAGTTGTGGTTCCTTGTTTTCCAAGCAACCGAGTTGATCCTAACTAACCGAGTTAACTAACTTGACTCGGTGAGTTGAGTCTAACTAACTCCGACCCTAGCTCCAAACCCAAACCTCATTCCAAACCTCTCATACTCCAAACCTAAAATCTATTTAAGAGATGCTTCACTCATTTTCAAGGACTCTTGAACCATTTCTCAAATTTCTCACATTTCACTCTATTCTCTCTCATTTCTCTCTTCACTTTGCTACAACTTCTACTTCTCTCTTCCAAAACCACACACAAAAGCTCTTATTTCTTGAAGAATAATCACTTTTTACATTAAAAAGTGATTAATTCTTGAGCTAAACTTCATCTCTTGGTTTAAATTGGTTGTATTTTCTGGAATTTTAGCTTGTTCTTCTTCAATCCAAGGGTTTTTTACCATTTATTTTGGTGCAAATTGGATTTTGGTGGATTTTCGGGATTTCGTTCGGTTTCGACGCGTTTTGGCAATCGATTGAGGAATCTCTGGTTTTCTTTCATTTTCTTCACCAAGATTACTTTGCAACAATTACCAAAGCAAGTCTCCGCTTTGTAGATTGGGTTTCCCTAAATCTACACTATTTTTAGCTTATTTGCAACTTATTCGATGTAGATCTTTGTGTGTTTTCGATTTGGATCCATGCGCTTGAATATGATTCTTGATGTGGTTGTTAATTGAATCCAATTGATGTTTGTTGATTGTACGTCAATGTAATTTCATGCCTAATTGATTACATGTTCATTTGGAAGTTTGAATAAGTGATTTGCTGTTGAAAAGTGCTTTTGGAACTAGTTTTTTTTGCTACTGTCCCAGAGTAACCGGTTAACACAAAAATAGTGTAATTATGTTAACCGGTTAACATGTGTATTATTGCATATTTTGGCTGATTTTGAACTGTTAACCGGTTACTCACCGTTTGTTAACCGGTAAACACTGCTGCAGAATGTGATTTTCTTGCATTTTCTTGTTTGTTTGAGATCCTTTGCATGCCTAAACTTCATGGATTGATATGTTGATGTTTGAGTGATTATTCTTGAGCTGTTTCACTTCACACTACTGCATGAGCATGATTTTTTCGACACGCGGCTTTTGATTATTAATCGATGAATGTTTGTGTTTGCGTTGTTGATTAATGGATGTAACGATCACATAATGCACGCACATTGAGCTTGTTAATTGTTAATGGATGCTTGTGTTGCTGGAACTGTTATATGCATGTTCATTTGCTTTCTATTTCAAGAGGTGCACATTTGTTTTAATTTGTTCACATGCTTAATAATGTGTATTCTCTTACAATGTGCATCATTCCATGTTGTTTTTAAGACTTGGCCACCATGATTTATAATGAGATTGTGATCGTGTTGTGTTAATTGCATAATGTTCAATGCTTGAAGCATGTTTGTTCTTTTATGAATGAATCATTTGTGAATGCATGCTGCCTCTGATGTTTCATTGCTGTCTATACACATATATGCTGTAGTATGTGCCGCTATTTGCTTTTTACACCCATTTTTGTATGCTGAACATGAGCTGTTGTTTGCTATTTGGTATGTGATGCTGAATTTACTGGTGTTCTGTTGCATGTGGGATGTAATAGTTGTTGTTTTCATTATTTCCTTCCATTTGCTTGTTTGACCAAGTTCTTTTACTTAGGATTTCTTGTAAATAGTTTTTGAACTAACCTTTTCATGTAGGTGCCAAGGGTAAGTAAGTGTGTGGATATGCTTCCACATACACTTCTTTCTTTCATCTTCTATTATCTCTTTTAATAATTCAACTTGTGATCATGATAAGCATTTATATGCTTTCCTTGGATAACTCCTTCTTCACCCCTCTTTAAGATCAACTTAACTTCCATCTTGGAAGTAAGTTGCTTCTTTTTCTCTTTTTCTCCTTTCTTTTAGGATTAGGTTTCTTAAACCACATTAACCATAGGAACATCCATGTATGATAACTTTAGGGTTTGAGTCTTAGTCCCCTTTAGTTTTCACCTTTTGCTCCCATTTGAGTTTCTTCTTTCTCATCTCAAAACAAAAGTAAAAAACACTTAATAAAGGCATAGCATGGATTGTATTTGAGCCTTTCATGTGGGAATAAGGAGGTGAGGGGTCTTCTCTCATTTTCTTAGAATGTTTAGCGTACGTCCCGTCTTGGGTCGATATGCGAGGCATTCGATCCTATATGAAGGACTTAAAGACAATGTGTGTTACAAAACACCCAAATAATCAAAACACTTCTTTCTTAAAAGACAAATACAAACAAACAACTCTCTTCTTCTTCACTCATTCCTTAAGGATGCGTCATTTCCGTTCTACTGTAAACAGGTAACGCCTAAATCTCCATACAACGAGCTGCAACACCTAAACTACTAGGACGCGAACGTTGACGTTTCCACTAAAAAACACAAACAATTTTCCCTTAGTTAAGGGGAACTACGTCGCTCTGATTCTCATGTTCCCGATGAGATACGTAGACAGTGGGGTAGGGCCCATTCGAGCACTTCTTTTATTTTCCCTACATTTGTTTCTCTTTCTCTCTCCCTTCCTTTTCCAGTTCTCCAGCTAGAAGTCCCTTTTCCAGTATCCTTTCCTTACACCCTTTGATTGAAGCAGCAAGCGTGGATCCCATCGGGTACGATGGACGTATGGGGGTGCTAATACCTTCTTCGCGCGTAACCGACTCCCGAACCCAGTTCTCTTGGTCGCAAGACCATGCTCTATCCTTCCCTCAGGTTTATGCAGTGTTTCCTTTCCCTCTCTTGGGATAAATACACATTGCTGGCGACTCTGTTTCCGTGCCACTTTCGCGTTTGTACTAGATGAAAATCCCGGGAGCGACAGCTGGCGACTCTGCTGGGGATCGAACCCAGAATCTCTGGTTCCCTAAGCGAGTCAATCCTAGCGCTTGTCTGTTTTTCTTTCATTGGGTGTTTACTTTGATGCTGTATGTTGCTATATTTACTGTTTTACTGTATTACTATTTACTGTATTGTTACTTTATTGTATTACTGTATTTATCGTGTTCTTTACATTACATATCATTATTATGCTGGACTGTGCTATGCTGTTTTTCTGTTTGGCGGGTTGGGTATTCTGAGTGATAAGCCCATTACACAGGCTTGAGTACATACATAGGACTAGAGTGGACGGTAGTGTGGCCTACGTAGCGTCTTGTTATGTATGGTTTACACGAAATTCACAACCTGACGAGGTTTTCTTGGGAGATGCTTTGATTTACGCGTCTTGTGCATTTTGGGGTGTTAACCTAGAAAGTTGTCGACTCTGGTGACCGATCATTGAGGACCTTAGTGGAAACATCCCTCTTTAGTGGTGACAGTGGCAGCCCACATTCTGTGGCAAACCCATTCGCACCCGAGGGCCCACTTTGGAACTTGCATAGGATGGCCTTTATTTTTGGGGAATCAGTGGACGATCTCTTTGTTTGGCGATAGCATTGTATCCTACGGGCTGAATGTGCTATTGCTTCTCAAAATAGAGAATCCGAAACTGAGGAACCGCTGTTTTAGTACCCACATGTGAGTATGGGCGGGTGTAACAGGTTTGCAGGTGACCATGCCTCCCACATACCCTGATATCCTGGTATTTTCACAGATAGTTGATGTAACTTGTTACAGTCAGTGGGTTTCTATCTACAGTATTATTCTCAAATTTGTACAGACACCGTGCACACAGTCCAGCACAGACACAGAGCACGCTGATACCATGCCCTTTTGCATTGCATTATCATGTCATACCATTCATGTTTGTCATTTACAGGTGCTTATTACACTTCTGATTCCAATCAATGGGCTCGACAGAGACGGTTATCAAGAGAAAGAGCAATGTTGCCTACAAGTTCCCAGAACCTGCTTTGGATTTACTGCATAAGGTGATAGTTATGGCTGACCCGGGTGTTCTTGTCAAATTCCAGAAGAAATATGGGAAATTGGTTGAGATGGTCCGGAGAATCACACAGTATGAACATGATACTCTTCACACTTTGCTACAGTTTTATGAGCCTTCGCTGAGATGCTTTCTTTTTCCTGATTACATTTTGATGCCTACTTTGGAAGAGTTCTCATTTATTTTGGGAATTCCGGTCGAATCAGCTTTGCCATTCTTTTCTGGTAGTCATCCTAGCATAGAGGAGATTGCAGCTGCAGTACAGGTGAAATATTCAGTGTTGAAAGGAAATGTGGCTATCAAAAATGGAGTCAAAGGTTTTCACTTAGCCTTTCTTACCAATTAAGCTCAAGAGGCTGCTGAAGCGAAGAATTGGGCAGTTTACAATTCCATCCTGGCTTTGTGCATATATGGCATTGTTTTTTTCCCTAATCAACAAGATTTTGTGGATATGCAGGCTATAAGAGTTTTTGTTCTCAAAAACCCGGTTCCCACCTTGTTAGGAGATTTTTACTACTCGGTGCACTTCAAGAATGAAAAAAGAAGGGGAGGATCTGTCAATTATTGCACTCCACTTTTAGCTCATTGGTTTTTGAAGCATTTACCTCATACAGGTGCTTTTGTAGAAACAAAGGATTCCTTAAAATGGTCCAAACGGATAATGGGATTAACTGCTGATAACATCATCTGGTTCGATCGTAAGCTGATGGGAATAGAAATTATCACCAGTTGTGGGAACTTTCCCAATGTGCCTCTAATCGGCAGGAAAGCGGGAATCAACTATAACCCGATCCTGGCCATTAGACAGTTTGGACACGCTTCCAGGTCTCATCCCACAGATCGAGATGTTGAGAAATCTTTGTTCTTTACAGGGACTGAAAATGAGGAAATGATGCGAGAAATTGTGAATGCTTGGGGTCACCAGCGTAAAATAGGAAAAACAGTTTTTGGAAAAATGGATTGTAGATCTTATCCTGAGTACGAAAGATGGTTTGAAATGAAGGTGAATGAATTGCTCTTGCCTTTTTCAAGGGAACCCCCTTTATATCCTGTAATACCAGAACAGCCTACCACGGTAGCCATCGAGGAGTTTGACAAGCTACAAAAATTGGTAAAGGAGCTTCGGGTGGAGAATTCAGATCTGAGTTGTCTTCTTCAAAATGCACTGCATGTTAACAAAGAATTGGAGCATAAAGCCCAAGACGCCGAAAGAATCTTAGCTGCAAGAGAGAAGGATTTTGCCGAAAGAGCTCAACATTTCCAGAAAATTAGTAAAGGTGCCGATGCTGCCACTCAAGCTCATAAGAAGGCCAAACAGACTTTAGCTCAGACCAAGGACACACTAGCCAAGTTTCAGCAAGCCTGGGATGAGGTTAGGATCGAAAACGCAGAGTTACAGGAACAGCTGAAGATCAAGGATGACAGCTTAAAAAGGCACATGAACAGCGGAGGAAGTATAGGGAGAATCTTGGCAAGAGTCAAGAGCAATTGGTAAATGCCAGAGAGGAGCTGAAGACTTCCAAGAAAGAGCTTGAAGAGGCTATGGCAGATATGGGGAAACTCAAGATGCAAGCCGGTGTGAAGAGGCACAAAGGAGTATGTGATGATGAAGCTCTCCTGATGAATATGGATTCGTTGACTAAAGCCCTAACAAAGAGAGATATTCTGATTAAGGAGTTAATCGAAAGACCAAATCACCAGCGCACTCGCATACTCTTCGAGGAAGACAAGTATTCAAGCGAGAAGTTGAAGGATTTGGAGCTATCAGATTGACAGTTTTGCTCTCTTTCTTAATGTAATTTTGTTGACGGATATCATCAGGCTTGTTGATGAATCCACTATTTTGATGTCTATTGAGTGATATGTGTATGTCTGATTCCTTTTTAATTGAAATGAACAGTCTATTCAAAAATTTTCCTTTGGCAGTTCTCTGTATACAAGCACATAGCCACGACACATCTCTTTATATCACGATTTCTGATCTTCAGATTTCTGTGGTTAAGATTGGAATCAGGGTTTAGAGCACCTCGGAAATGATAAACATGGCATTTGCATTGCATTGCATATCATTTTGCATTTTGTTGTTTACTTTTCAGGTACTCGTTGCGGGGTCTCTAACCTTTATTTGGTTGTAGGCATAATAGCTGATTCCTACATTCACCGATACGCAACCAGACAAAACCAAGCTAAGGTCATGGATCAGGTACAGACAGAGTTGGCTGAGGTAAGGGCACGCATGGAACAATTTATGAATTTGAAGCAGGGTGTTGCCCAGGGGCAACAGGACCTGAGATCAGGGCAAGAAGACATGCGAGCTACCATCCAGAGGTTGGAGACAGAGATTCCTACTGGTGACCACGTTAATCCCCCCGGGTTAACCCTCCTGTTGTCAATCCTCCTGTTGTTACTCCTCCTCCGGTTGGAGTTAACTTGGGCTTTGTTCCTGGCAACAATGGGCATGTGGAAGATCGTCAAGAGGACCAGTTTTCACTACTTAATGCTGATATGGGATTCCATAATGATGATAGGAAATACGAGGGACTGGCTGAAAGGGTGAAAGCTATAGAAAGTCAGAATCCTTTGGGAATTGATGTTGAAGATATGGGACTAGTACAGGGTGTCAAGATTCCCCCAAAGTTTAAGCCACCTACTTTTGACAAGTACAATGGTAGCACTTGTCCTAAAACTTATCTCCAGGCATATAACCGGAAGATAGTAGCTTATTCTGATGATCAGAAGTTATGGATGTGTTTTTTCCAGGACAACTTGTCTGGAGCCTCGTTGGAATGGTACATAAAGTTGGACAGGGCTCACATCAGAAGCTGGAAAGAGTTGTGCTTGGCTTTCTTGAAGCAATACTAGTATAACATCGACATGGCACCGAATCGCACTCAGTTACAAAGCATGACACAGGACTCTAAGGAAGGTTTTAAGCAGTACGCCCAGAGGTGGCGTGAACTTGCTGCTCAGGTGCAACCTCCGTTGGCAGATAAAGAAATGGCTGTTATGTTCATGAATACTTTGCAAGGTCCGTATCTCGATCGGTTGGCTGCTTGTCCATCCACTGGTTTTGCTGACATAGTAATTACTGGAGAGAGAATTGAGAGTTTGCTAAAGATGGGGAAGATTCAGGACGGAAGTGGTACAAGTTCGGCTCCCGCAAAGAAGTTTTTTGGTAACAATAACAGAAAGCGTGAAGGTGACGCCAATGCTGTATATGCACAAGGGGGAGAGGTAGAGGACGACAGGGTCCATATCACCAAACAGCATCTATAACTATTCCAACTCCAGATACTGAGGCTCAACCTGCAACTCAGAGGCAGTATCACCCAAGAAAGAGAATGAATGACCGATATTTTGATGCTTTCCCGATGACATGCTCACAAATGCTATAGAATTTACTTCGTTTGAAGTTGGTACAATTGAGGACTTTGGCTCCCCCGGTGGGCAGATTACCCCTTGGGTATGATGCAAATGAAAAGTGTGAATTTCACTCGAATGCGCCAGGACACAATGTGGAAAATTGCAAGGCTTTCAAACATGTGGTTCAAGATCATGTTGATTCAATGGCTATTAATTTTGCTTCGAGGCCTAATGTAATTTAAAATCCCATGCCTCCGCATGGTGGACCAGGGGTGAACTCCATTGAAAAAGATGGAGGTTTGAATCTGGTGAGGGACATTAATGATGTCAAGACTCCGTTGAAAGTTGTGAAGGACCGCCTACTGAAGGGGGCTGTATTTCCTGGTTGTTTAGAAAGTTGCGAAGATTGTTTGATTGCTGATAATGGTTGTGTGAAGTTGAGAAATAGCCTTCAGCGCATGATGGATGAAGGATGTTTACAATTTGATCAGTTGAAAAAGAATGATGATGAAGTTTCTACTATTACAATCTACTTTGATCCTGTGGAAATTCCGGTGCCTGCTCCTGTACAGACATCTGCGCCTGAACGAGTAGCTCCTATAACTATAACTATTCCCGGTCATGTTCCAAATGAGAACAAGGTTGCGATTCCTTGGTACTATGGAACTAATAGTCAAGGACAGAGGCAAGAGGTACAGACTCCTAAAGAAAGTGGTTCAATTATCGGAAATATTGGAGGATTGGGTGGTTTTACTCGCAGCGGAAGGCTTTTTGCTCCTCAGACACTCAGGAAAGACGATACTGAAGCATTAGTGCAAGCAAAAGGAAAGCAGGTAATAAGTGGTGAACCAACGCCGGGGGCTGAACCAGTGCCAGGGGCGGAATCTGATAAGTCATTGGAGAAAGATGTTGAGGAATTCATGAGAATAATCAGAAAGAGCGATTATAAGATCGTTGACCACCTACATCAAACTCCTTCTAAGATCTTCATACTGTCATTGTTGCTATGTTCCGAAGCACATAGGAATGCTTTGCTAAAAATTTTGAATATGGCGTACGTACCGCAAGAAATATCAGTGAACCAGCTTGAAAGTGTGATTTCCAATGTTAATGCTGGTAACGGTCTAGGGTTCACAGATTTTGACTTAACGCCAGAAGGAAGGAACCACAATAAGGCTCTCCACATATCGATGGAATGTAAAGGTGCTAAGTTATCCCATGTATTGGTGGACACTGGCTCGTCCCTCAATGTGTTGCCTAAGAAAGCATTAACAAAGCTGGATGTGGAAGGGGTTGTACTTAGGCCTTGTGATCTAGTGGTGAAAGCATTTGATGGTTCAAAGAGATCAGTGTTTAGAGAAGTAGAGCTGCCTATCCAGATCGGACCTCAGGTGTGTAATACAGTGTTTTATGTGATGGACATCCAACCGGCCTATAGTTGTTTATTGGGTCGTCCATGGATCCACGCTGCTGGGGCCGTATCTTCCACCTTGTATCAGAAGATAAAATTTATACTTGACGGTCAGGTTGTTACGGTATGCAGAGAAGAAGATATTTTCGTTAGTCATCTGCCGTCCTTCAAGTACGTGGAGATGGACGGAGAAATCCACAAAACTCTCTGTCAGGCATTTGAAACTATGAATATGGTGAAAGATTCTCCGTCTGGTGAGGCAAGGGTGGGAACCTCTATGGCTTCGTATAAGCAGGCTTTGGAAGTAGTGCAGTCTGGTCATACTGAAGGTTGGGGTCAAGTGATTGAGCTACCTTTCAAGGATGATAAGAGCGGAATTGGTTATAAACCTCCTCGAGTTCCACTACTAAAGGGTCAAGAGCGCCAAGGGCCAGTTATTTTGTCAAGTGGAGGAGTCATACATCCAAGCCAGATTTGTGCAGCAATTGAAGACGGTGAAGACAGTGACTGTGACCTGGACAATTGGGTGCGCCCATGTGCCCCAGGAGTGAAGCTGAACAATTGGTTTTTGGAGGATCTCATCCAAGTTACTCTGCCGAATAAGTAATTTTCTATGTTTTCTTTTATTAAGCATGCAAAGGTCCTATGCTCTGCCCAAGGCATAGTGACTTCATTGTAGGGCCCCATTTGTTCTCATACAAATTTTTATCATTAATAAAAGGACGTTTTGTATTCAAAATTGTGTTCCCTGTCTTTCATTTTATTTTTATCAGATAAATAAAAATGGCAATGTTTTCTTCACAGTTTTCTTGCATTTTTTCCTTTTCCTTTCAAAAAAGCAATTTCTAAAAGCATGAATTATCATTCATGCAGAAATAATTCTCTGGATCTTGTTGATAATGGCCCTGCTATGGTTTATTATGACTTTGATAATCCAATATACCAAGCTGAAGAGGGGGATGAGGAAGACTGTGAACTTCCTAAAGAGTTGGCTAGGTTATTGACACAGGAAGAAAGAGCCATTCAGCCTCATCAGGAATCTATAGAAGTTGTCAATCTCGGTACTGAAGAGGTAAAGAAAGAGGTCAAAGTAGGGGCAAGCCTGGCAGAGAATGTAAAGAAAGAGCTGATTGAGATGTTGCGAGAGTATGTCGACATCTTCGTCCTGGTCTTATCAAGATATGCCGAGGTTGGATACAGACATCGTTGTGCACAGATTGCCGCTGAAAGAGGGTTGTTTTCCTGTCAAGTAGAAGCTTCGGAGAACCAAACCTGAAATGGCCATCAAAATCAAAGAGGAGGTGCAAAAGCAGTTGGATGCGGGGTTTCTAGCTGTTACTAGTTATCCACCATGGGTCGCTAATATTGTGCCTGTGCCGAAGAAGGATGGCAAAGTCAGAATGTACGTGGATTATCGAGATTTGAACAGGGCGAGTCCAAAAGATGATTTTCCATTACCACACATTGATGTGTTGGTAGATAATACGGCTCAATTCTCTGTGTTTTCTTTCATGGATGGGTTTTTCGGATATAACCAGATCAAGATGGCGCCGGAGGATATGGAGAAAACTACATTTATTACCCCGTGGGGCACATTCTGCTATAAGGTGATGCCGTTTGGTTTAAAGAACGCTGGGGCCACATATCACCGTGCCATGGTGACGCTCTTCCACGATATGATTCACAAAGAAATTGAAGTTTATGTGGATGATATGATTGCCAAATCACAAATGGAAGAAGAGCACTTGATAAATTTGAAAAAGTTGTTTGAACGGTTGAGACATTTAAGACTGAGGCTGAACCCGAATAAGTGTACTTTCGGGGTAAGATCTGGTAAGCTTCTGGGCTTCATTGTCAGTGAAAAAGGAATCGAGGTGGATCCAACAAAGGTAAAATCCATTCAAGAAATGCCGGAGCCAAGAACAGAAAAATAAGTTCGTGGATTTTTGGGAAGACTGAATTATATTGGAAGATTTATATCTCATCTTACCACGACTTGCGAGCCAATATTCAAATTATTGAGAAAAGATCAATCAATCTGGTGGAACAATGACTGTCAAAATGCCTTTGATAAAATAAAAGAATATTTGCAAAATCCTCTGATTCTCATGCCTCCAGTTCCTGGGAGGCCACTGATTATGTATCTCTCTGTACGTGATGGATCAATGGGTTGTGTTCTCGGTCAACACGACGAGACAGGTAGGAAAGAGCATGCTATATACTACCTGAGCAAAAAATTCACCGATTGCGAGTCCAGGTACTCGATGCTTGAGAAGACATGCTGTGCACTAGCATGGGCTGCTAAGATATTGAGACAATACATGCTAACTCATACAACCCTACTGATTTCAAAAATGGATCCAGTCAAGTACATTTTTTAGAAGCCAACTCTTAATGGAAGGGTCGCTCGGTGGCAGATGGTTTTGACTGAGTATGATATACAATACACTTCCCAGAAAGCTATCAAAGGGAGTGTGTTGTCTGATTATCTTGCCGAGTCGCCTATTGATGATTATCAGCCAATGAGGTCTGACTTTCCTGATGAAGACATCATGTTTCTCAAGGCTAAAGATTGTGAAGAGCCTCCGGTTGACGAAGGACCAGATCCTGATGACAAATGGAAACTGATGTTTGATGGGGCCGTTAACATGAATGGAAGTGGTGTTGGGGCAGTCCTTATTACTCCGAAAGGATCGCATATACCTTTCACTGCCAGGTTGACTTTTGATGTCACCAACAATGAAGCAGAATATGAGGCTTGTATCATGGGTATTGAAGAAGCCATTGATTTAAGGATCAAGACTCTTGAGATATTTGGGGACTCTGCTTTGGTGATCAACCAGATCAATGGATATTGGCATACCAACCAGCAGAACTTGATTCCTTACAGAGACTATGCGAGAAGACTGTTGACTTTCTTTACAACGGTAAAATTGTACTATATACCTCGTGATGAGAATCAAATGGCTGATGCTTTAACAACATTATCTTCCATGATTCAGGTGAATTGGTGGAACCATATACCCAAGATCGATGTGATGAGGCTAGACAGACCCGCTCATGTGTTTGCCGTCGATACGACGATTGATGATAAACCTTGGTATTTTGATATCAAGCGTTTCTTGAAGAGTCAAGAGTATCCGGCCGGGGCATCAAACAATGACAAAAAGACTCTGAGGAGGTTAGCAGGAAGCTTCTTCTTGAACAAGGATGTGCTTTACAAGCGAAACTTTGACGTGGTCTTGCTCAGATGTGTGGATAGACACGAAGCAGACCTGTTAATGCAGGAAGTGCACGAAGGATTTTTCGGTACCCATGCCGGTGGGCATACTATGGAAAAGAAATTATTGCGAGCCAAGTATTACTGGCTAACTATGGAGGCTGATTGCTTTAAATACGCCCGAAAATGTCACAAATGTCAAATCTATGCTGACAAGGTGCATGTGCCACCGAATCCTTTGAATGTGATGAGTTCTCCATGACCCTTTGCTATGTGGGGCATTGATATGATTGGGAAGATTGAGCCTACTGCTTCCAACGGACATCGATTCATTCTGGTGGCTATTGATTACTTTACCAAGTGGGTGGAAGATGCCTCTTTTGTAAATGTCACCAGGAAGGTGGTAGCCCGATTTATTAAGAAGGAGATTATTTGCCGATATGGGGTGCCCGAAAGGATCATTATTGATAATGGTTCTAATCTCAACAATAATATGATGCAAGAGCTATGCCAGAGCTTCAAAATTGAACATCACAATTCTTCTCCTTATCGCCCGAAGATGAATGGTGTTGTCGAGGCAGCCAACAAAAATATCAAGAAGATTGTGTAAAAGATGGTAGTGACGTATAAGGATTGGCATGAAATGTTGCCTTTTGCTTTGCATGGCTATCGTACCTCTGTTCGTACATCTACTGGGGCAACCCCATTTTCGCTTGTATACGGTATGGAAGCAGTGCAACCGGTGGAAGTTGAGATCCCTTATTTAAGGGTCATGATGGACATTAAACTTGACGAGGCTGAATGGGTTCGAGCGAGGTTCAACAAGTTGAGTCTCATAGAAGAAAGACGGTTGGCTGCAGTATGTCATGGACAACTGTATCAGAGGAGAATGAAACGGGCATTTGACCAGAAAGTGCGTCCTCAGACTTACCAGACGGGTGACATGGTATTGAAAAGGATTCTTCCTCAGAATACAGATCACAGGGGCTAATGGACTCCTAATTATGAAGGTCCATATGTTGTTAAGAAAGTTTTCTCGGGCGGAGCCTTGATGCTTACAACAATGGATGGTGAAGATTTTTTGTCACCTGTGAACTCAGACGCAGTTAAAAAATACTTCGCATGAATAGACCCGCTGGACAGTAAAAAGAGAGTCCAGGCAAAAAAGGGGCATCCCGGCGAACCATAAAAAAAAAGGGGGTTCGGGAAAAAATTAGGGATAAAATAAAAAAAAGAAAGTACACCCGGTAAGTTGAAAACCCGCAAGGGCAACTTAGGCAAAAAAGGGTATCTCGGTGGATTGAAAACCCGTAAAGGGCGATCCAGGCAAAAGAGAGATTTAGCGAAAACTGCGATCTGGGTAATCTGTATCGTCTCGTCTCAATCAATGAGCATTCCGAAGGATAGGAATCATTTCAATCGTCCCTCTTTGAAGGCAAAGCAATTGGAGAGTCTTGAAGATATATGAACCATAGCAGGGTTGAAACTCAATGAAGTTCCAGTTTCACATTGCCATTAGGACATTTTCTTTTCTGTTTTGGCAATTACCTCTTTCCAGGAATTGCTTTGTGATGTAAATGCCTATTTTCAGGCTCTTCAATTAATAAAATGGTCGTTATTCAGAATAATTCTATCTGTTTGTTTTGTTTTTATGATTTGTTTTGTTTACACAAACGTCCAAAAATTTTTTATAAACATTTGCATGTGAAAACATTGGGGTTCTACAATAACGTGCATAAGAGAAAAACATTTAAAATTGCTTTAACTGACGGGTGTGCTTGGGTGAATACTACAAAACCCATGTTACCCTAGGGCATATGTGCGCATTCTTTTGTTTGCAAGTGTTGAGAGTTCACTGGGTAGCTGTTCAAAGACGTGTGACGTCTTCAAGCCAAAATCCTTTACGAGGCACAAATGATCGTTCCTCCCCAAGCAGACAACTCCTCAGCAGGAAAGTTATTCTGGGAGGTTATCATCCCCAGCATATTTACAGAGCTTCATGATCCCCAGCAACATTGTCAAATGGTAGTACCGAAGCCATCATGTTCAGGAAAGGGTTCTCATTTCACTCTTTTGTCACAACGTTTACTGATTGAGTCCATCGTCTGGCCGATGGTCACGCATGACGATTCGATGTTGACAAGTCAATTGCAACGGGGTAGCGTTGTATCTTATTAAGTCGATTCTCCTATTCAGTACTTCCAACAGCTACGAACTTTTCTGTGTCGATAACGGTTGCAAATTCCCCAACAGAGTGGCCTCGCAGCTAATGTTCAAGACTCAGTAAGTGTCCAGGAGTTTGGAGATGTCGAATCTTCTGTAAAATCCTCTTGGGACGTTTTCTTCAGATCAGCCTGGTATCATGTGGCAAAACCAAGTTGTTGGTCATCCCAAGCATGGAGCATCATGAAAATTCCCCAACAGGAGGTGTTCCAGATCTATTATCCCCAGTAGAGCGGCCTCGCAATTACTGCATCTTGGCTCAAGGCTCGATTTTTGTTTAAGAGTTTGAAGATATTGGATCTCCTGTAAAATTCTCTTAAGAAACATTCCCCAGCACGAGACGCCCTGAAGTGGTTCTCCCCAGCAGAGTTTGGTGTAAGCTCATTATCCCCCAGCGGAGTTACTTACCTTTCCTCAGCATTTATTTTGCTGAGGACCTCTTTGCATTTTGCAAATAGTATGCATAGCATCCTCAAAACGCATAGCATTTCCATCCGTGATGGAGCATTACGCCATGGAAAAATTCAAACATATGCATGTGAAGCATAGGCCAGTTTTGATAACTCGTGCGAGAACCCAAAACTTTGCTCCTTATATCATTGACAAAGCCAGAAAAGAATACATGTTTCATTCCTCAACAGACATCTCAATGCAGCGCAAAGGGTTTCATCACTTTTCTCCCCACAGAGTCATATCTCTCAGCTTACAAGCTTCTTGGAACCATTCCCGATAGGATTCCTGTAGCCGTCCCCGACAGCACCTTTGAGTTTTAACCATACCAGTTCCCGACAGGTCCATTTACCCATCCCCGATAGGTAAGCCTTTGGTTATAAACTGTAGCCGTCCCCGACAACACTTTTGAGTTTTAACCATACCAGTTCCCGACAGGTCCATTTACCCATCCCCGATAGGTAAGCCTTTGGTTATAAACTGTAGCCGTCCCCGGCAGCACTTTTGAGTTTTAACCATACTAGTTCTCGACAGGTCCATTTACCCATCTCCAATAGGTATGCCTTTGGTTATAAACTGTAGCCGTCCCCGACAGCACTTTTGAGTTTTAACCATACCAGTTCCCGACAGGTCCATTTACCCACCCCCGATAGGTAAGCCTTGGTTATAAACTGTAGCCGTCCCCGATAACACCTTTTAGTTTTAACCATACCAGTTCCCAACAGGTCCATTTACCCATCCCCGATCGGTAAGCCTTTTTTATAAACTGTAGCTGTCCCCGACAGCACCTTTGAGTTTTAACCATACTAGTTCCCGACAGGTCCATTTACCCATCCCCGATAGGTAAGCTTTGGTTATAAACTGTAGCCGTCCCCGACAGCTCCCTTTAGTTTGAACCTTGCCAGTTCCCAACAGGTACACTTACCAATCCCCGATAGGTAACCCAGGTCCAAGCTCACTAGTTCCCGACAGGTAGTTCACCAATTCCCGACAGGTAGTTCACCAGTTCCCAACAAGTAGTTCGCCAGTTCCCGACAGGTAGTTCACCAGTTCCCGACAGATTTCCTATGGGGTTCAATGGTTCCAAATTCTTTCTCACAAACTTTTCTTCCTTACCATGGTTTTATTCACAACATTCTCTTTATCCACACAGCCTAAATGTTCCCGGTTATTTTTGTATTTAATCCCTATGTATCTTGAATTCCTGATAGCCGTTGCTTTCATCTATTCAGATTCACAGTTGATTGAATAGGGGCAGCTGTAGTACCTCAAAATTTTCCCTCGTGCTTTTAGCTTTTACTGGCTTATGTTTCATTGCATTGCATTTAGATCTTATTTTCATCTCACATAGCATACATATTGTATAAGGGCATGTGATCATGGGTCTTCAGAGTGTTGGTCATTCAAAGCAAGAGAATAAGAGCCAAGGGTCTTAAAACAAGCCTCAAAGGTCTCTTATATCATATATCCTCCCATGTGATCCCACAAGTCATGAGAAAATGGGAATTCATCAAGAAGATTGGGTAGTGCATCATCTCCTAACAAAACAGACAAAATTAGGGTTTTTGGTTCAAGCAGTCTCCTGATCAAATTTTGGTTCATACTTGATCTCAATGTTTTCTACATGATGTCAAGTGTCTAAGGATGGAAGATTGGCCAAGGGTTCATTTCAGAAGAGGTTCAATTGATCAGATGCTTGAGAATCAAGAAATTGGGGAAAAAGTCAACTGTGCAGTGAAAAAAGTCAACTCCTGACTTTTTAAGGTCAAATTCATGAAATTCAAGTTATATATGTTCATTGGACAAGATTTGATCAAGAAATGATCGAGGAATCATGAAAAATCAAGAAATGCACAAAGTTTCTATTTTTAGAAACTTAGGGTTTCCAAAAATAGCAAGTTTGGACCATTTTGCACCACACTTTGAGGCTTTCTTTCTCCATGATAAAAGCTCCAAACTTCATGCCCAAGTTGAGCCAATTAAAGTTCACATTCTAAGCTTCAAATCCATATAAAGAACTCTTCCATTGGATCAAAATTGAGGGAGTTATGATCAATCAAAGTTTGGTGAAATTAAGGCAAATCTCAAGTCATGGCAAGACAAGTTCAGGCCTCAAGGCCATAATTTCATCGAACAGTTGGCGTACCAAATGTCAAGCCAATTTTATCCATCAAGAAGGCTTCAAATGAAAAATTGTTGAACATCAAAGTTGTTCATCTCCATGCCCTCTTCAACTTTGATGTTGGACATTTTTTCATTTGAACAAGTTATGAATGTCATACGAGGGCTCGAACATGGTGGTTTCATGCTGATAGTTCACAAGTCACAAGGCCTTGCTTGCAGCCCAAGTCACACACCCATACACCAGTTGTGGTTCCTTGTTTTCCAAGCAATCGAGTTAATCCTAACTAACCGAGGTAACTAACTTGATATGGTGAGTTGAGTCTAACTGACTCCGACCCTAGCTCCAAACCCAAACCTCATTCCAAACCTCTCATACTCCAAACCTAAAATCTATTTAAGAGATACTTCACTCATTTTCAAGGTCTCTTGAACTATTTCTCAAATTTCTCACATTTCACTCTCAATTCTCTCTTATTTCTCTCTTCACTTTGCTACAACTTCTACTTCTCTCTTCCAAAACCACACACAAAAGCTCTTATTTCTGGAAGAATAATCACTTTTTACATTGAAAAGTGATTAATTCTTGAGCTAAACTTCATCTCTTGGTTTGCATTGGTTGGATTTTATGGAATTTCAGCTTGTTCTTCTTCAATCCAAGGGTTTTTACCATTTATTTTGGTGCAAATTGGATTTTGGTGGATTTTCGCGATTTCGTTCGGTTTCGATGCGTTTTGGCAATCGATTGAGGAATCTCTGGTTTTCTTTCATTTTCTGCACCAAGATTACTTTGCAACAATTACCAAAGCAAGTCTCCGCTTTGTAGGTTGGTTTTCCCTAAATCAACACTGTTTTTAGCTTATTTGCAACTTATTCGATGTAGATCTTTGTGTGTTTTTGATTTGGATCCATGCGCTTGAATATGATTCTTGATGTGGTTGTTAATTGAATCCAATTGATGTTTGTTGACTGTACGTCAATGTAATTTCGTGCCTAATTGATTACATGTTCATTTGGAAGTTTGAATAAGTGATTTGCTGTTGAAAAGTGCTTTTGGAACTAGTTTTTTTGGCTACTGTCCAGAGTAACCGGTTAACACAAAAACAGTGTAATTATATTAACCGGTTAACATGTGTATTTTTGCATATTTTGTCTGATTTTGAACTGTTAACCGGTTACTCACCGTTTGTTAACCGATTAACACTGCTGCAGAATGTGATTTTCTTGCATTTTCTTGTTTGTTTGAGATCCTTTGCATGCCTAAACTTCATGGATTGATATGTTGATGTTTGAGTGATTATTCTTGAGCTGTTTTACTTCACACTACTGCATGAGCATGATTTTTTCGACACGCGACTTTTGATTATTAATCGATGAATGTTTGTGTTTGCGTTGTTGATTAATGGATGTAGCGATCACATAATGCACGCACATTGAGCTTGTTAATTGTTAATGGATGCTTGTGTTGCTGGAACTGTTATGTGCATGTTCATTTGCTTTCTATTTCAAGAGGTGCACATTTGTTTTAATTTGTTCACATGCTTAATAATGTGTATTCTCTTACAATGTGCATCATTCCATGTTGTTTTTAAGACTTGGCCACCATGATTTATAATGAGATTGTGATCATGTTGTGTTAATTGAATAATGTGCAAGGCTTGAAGCATGTTTGTTCTTTTATGAATGAATCATTTGTGAATGCATGCTGCCTCTGATGTTTCATTGTTGTCTATACACATATATGTTGTAGTATGTGCTGCTATTTGCCTTTTACACCCATTTTTGTATGCTGAACATGAGCTGTTGTTTGCTATTTGGTATGTGATGCTGAATTTACTAGTGTTCTGTTGCATGTGGGCTGTAATAGTTACTGTTTTCATTATTTCCAGCCATTTGCTTGTTTGACCAAGTTCTTTTACTTAGGATTTCTTGTAAATAGTTTTTGAACTAACCTTTTCATGTAGGTGCCAAGGGTAAGTAAGTGTGTGTATATGCTTCCACATACACTTCTTTCTTTCATCTTCTATTATCTCTTTTAATAATTCAACTTGTGACCATGATAAGCATTTATATGCTTTCCTTGGACAACTCCTTCTTCACCCCTCTTTAAGATCAACTTAACTTCCATCTTGGAAGTAAGTTGCTTCTTTTGCTCTTCTTCTCCTTTCTTTTAGGATTAAGTTTCTTAAACCACATTAACCATAGGAACATCCATGTATGATAACTTTAGGGTTTGAGTCTTAGTCCCCTTTAGTTTTCACCTTTTGCTCCCATTTGAGTTTCTTCTTTCTCATCTCAAAACAAAAGTAAAAAACACTTAATAAAAGGCATAACATGCATTGTATTTGAGCCTTTCATGTCGGAATAAGGAGGTGAGGGGTCTTCTCTCATTTTCTTAGAATGTTTAGCGTACGTCCCGTCTTGGGTCGATATGTGAGGCATTCGATCCTATATGAAGGACTTAAATACAATGTGTGTTACAAAACACCCAAATAATCAAAACACTTCTTTCTTAAAAGACAAATACAAACAAACAACTCTTCTCTTCTTCACTCATTCCTTAAGGATGCGTCATTTCCGTTCTACCGCAAACAGGTAACGCCTAAGTCTCCATACAGCGAGCTGCAACACCTAAACTGGTAGGACGCGAACGTTGACGTTTCCACTAAAAAACACAAACAATTTTCCCTTAGCTGACGGGAACTACGTCGCTCTAATTCTCATGTTCCCGATGAGATACGTAGGCAGTGGGGTAGGGCCCATTCGAGCACTTCTTTTATTTTCCCTACATTTGTTTCTCTTTCTCTCTTCCTTCCTTTTCCAGTTCTCTAGCTAGCAGTCCTTTTTCCAGTATCCTTTCCTTACACCCTTTGATTGAAGCAGCAAGCGTGGATCCCATCGTTTACGATGGACGCGTGGGGGTGCTAATACCTTCCTCACGTGTAACCGACTCCCGAACCTAGTTCTCTTGGTCGCAAGACCATGCTCTATCCTTCCCTCAGGTTTATGCAGTGTTTCCTTTCGCTCTCTTGGGATAAATACACATTGCTGGCGACTCTGTTTCCGTGCCACTTTCGCGTTTTTACTAGGATGAAAATCCCGGGAGCGACACCATTCAGGACTTCTTCCACAGTGGAGGCTTCCTTCACCCAGTGTCTCAAGAAGTACATACCATAAACGAGGGAGATTCCTCCGACACAGATGAAGAGTGGAAGTCCTATCTTAACAAGGACGGTTATATGCCTCAGGAAGAGGTGCCTGCACCATTTTGCTTTCCCATGCAGAATCCAAGATATGCCAAGATCAGACGTCAAGATGATGTACGGAGATTGTGATCCGGAAGGATGTCGTTCTCCGCCTAACTCATTAGAGAAGGACACTCCAATGAAAGACAACTTCGACTATGACTATTTTGATCCCCTGGATGACTTGCCTATCTGGAAGCCGTACCCGGAAACTTGGGGCAAAAGAGTCAGCCCAACGATGCATATCAGCTGAGCAGTATTGAAAATAATACCTGCGTCCCCACAGAATCATGGGATCATTACTCAGAGCATTTAGAAAATATTCAGTACAATGATGAATTCACAACAATTGTAGGACAAGAGTTCATCAACTACGCTTTTCCCAAGGTCAACGTCATCGAGAGAGATGACTCCTCCAGTTCCAAAGAAGTATAGGACACCCTGGGACAACCGAGTGGCAAGTACGACTACTTAGTCAAGTACACTGCTCCCGAAAGCTCTCGTATCAGGCTCAAAGATATGCAGCCGACTGGGTGGGGAGATCCACCTGAGAGTGCAAACACTGTCCAAAATACAATAGAAGAGCTCTCCTACGACAACTCTACCTGGGAGACAGATTCCAACGATCCTGCTCCACCAGAAATCAGCGTTATTTCTGAAGACAAATCAAGAAGGAAGGTACCAGACTTTGTGATTCACCGAGGAGTTCGCCGCCAATGGGTTACTGTCAACGTTCCGAAAGTTGTTCATAAGTCAAAGTAATTATCGTCTTTATCTTAACCTTTCACCTTGCCCAGGTGAAACAGATGTTTTGATAGGGCTTACTTTCTGTAAATGTACCTCTTCGCTTCGCCCAAAGCGACAGAGTTTTGTTTTATAGGGTTGTAGTTTCAAGAATCGACCAAATCATAAATAAAATAACGTCGTTCTGTAATTTCCGCATTTATTGTTGTTTTCTCTTTTCGCTTTTTCAGAAAATGGTAATCCTAAAAATAACTCAAATAATAAAAACAAGCATTTTTCAAAAAAAATACACTGCACGCACTCTTGCATTCTCTCTATCTCTTCTAAAAACAATCATCACATCATGCAGATTGTTTGTTTTAAACCCCATTGAAACATACGATCAAATGCCTTCTCCTAACTTTGAATTCCTGGTATTTGAGGCTGAAGAAGAAGATGACGAAGAAATTCCAAAAGAGATCTCCCAATCACTCAGACAAGAGGAAAGGTCCATTAAACCTCACAAAGAGCCGTTGGAAACGGTCAACTTGGGTTCAGAAGAAGAGAGAAAAGAAGTCAAGATTGGAGCACTGCTCAGTCCGATTGTCAAAGACAGTTTGATAAAGCTTCTCAAAGAGTTTCCCGATGTATTCGCTTGGTCCTATCAGGACATGCCAGGGTTGGATACCTGCATCGTGGGACATCATCTACCGTTAAGATCAGAATGTCCGCCGATAAAACAAAGGTTGAGACGGACTCATCCAGATATGGCCATCAAAATCAAAGAGGAGGTACAAAAGCAGATCGACGCGGGTTTCCTCGCCACATCAGAATATCCTCAATGGTTAGCCAACATAGTACCAGTTCTGAAAAAGGACGGAAAAGTTAGAATGTGTGTAGACTATAGGGATCTGAACAAAGCAAGTCCAAACAATGACTTTCCCTTACCACACATAGACATGCTGGTAGACAGTACAACAAAGTTCAAAGTCTTCTCCTTCATGGATGGATTCTCGGGCTATAATCAGATAAAAATGGCGCCGAAAGACATGGAGAAAACTTCCTTCATCACCCCATGGGGCACTTTTTGTTACAAGGTAATGTCGTTCGGTTTAAAGAACGCCGGGGCGACCTATCAAAGGGCCATGACTACTCTGTTCCATGACATGATACACAAAGAGATCGAGGTATATGTCGATGATATGATTGCCAAATCTAAAACAGAAGAGGAGCATGTGACCCACCTGTTGAAACTATTCGAGCGTCTGAGAAAATATAAACTCCGCTTGAATCCCAACAAATGCACATTCGGTGTCCGTTCAGGGAAACTGCTAGGGTTCATCGTCAGCCAGAAAGGAATTGAGGTTGATCCTGACAAAGTCAAGGCCATTCAAGAAATCCCCTCTCCAAAGACTGAAAAACAACTACAAGAAAATAATCATTTTACGACACTTGATCGCGACAGTTGAGTCTCAACTGTCGCAATATGTGTTTTTTTAAATTTTAGCGACAGTTCATACGACAGTTTGAACTAGTGTCGCAATCATTGAGTTGAATTGTAAGCTACACAAATAGTTAAGTTTGTCTAATCATGCATAACCTTACTTTCTATGTATTTTAAGTAATGACTAGATTTTAAAAATATTTTATTATTTGACTCAATTTCTTTTAAAATATTATAAATATTTTATATATAATTATTTTGATAAATATTTCTCACTTTTTAAAATATGATTTAAATGATAAAATATTTTGAGTATTTTTCTCAAAATTTTATTTAACAATTTTTAAAAAAATTCCATTGCTGTAAATAAATATCAAATAAATTAAGCTTATTTTAAAATTAATTATAAAATTATTAAAATTATTATTTTAAATTTAATAATTCACAAAAACTAATAAAGTTTATTAATAATTGAAATTTCTTATTGTTAAAATAAAATTATTTTTTAAAATTTTAGTAAAGAAATTTAATATTATTTTTCTAAGCCAAATCTCATATATTTATTTAGAAATAATATGTAAAATAAAATGATATTTTGTAAATAACACTCATATCTCAAGTGAATATCAAAGGGGCGCGACGGTTGGAACCGACCTCCCTAACAGCGCGAAATAGGAGCCACGACGGTTTATGAACTGTCGTCCCAATTAGAGAAATTGGAGGAAGAGGGTTGCGACTATTGATGAACCGTCGTCCCCCAAATATTGTACCGGCGCTACACTTAATTAGAGGAAGAGGGAAAACATTTGTTTTTCATTTTAGGTTTCTGGGCATCTCTCAACTCACGTATCTCTCTCCCTCTCAGCTTTCAATAACTGTTTCTGATTTTAGGGTTTTTGGTCCCACGCATCTCTATCTCAGCTTGATACATAAGCTTCCAATAATTGTCCATAACCGCACCTTGGTATCTCTCTTTCTCAAACCCTAAATTGTTCTTAATTTAAATTTTGCTTCTGATTTGTATCTAATGTTGTTGTTGTTGTAACTTCTACAAACTTTCTTGCTTCTGATTTGTATGTAATGTTGTTGTTTCTAAATGGGATTGAGTCTTGAGAGCAAGATATGCAGGTCATCCTACTTGAGATTGTTTGTTTCAAGATCCTGTAGTGGATGGTAAAAGGTAAGTTAATTCTCCCAATGTTTTCATTCGTCACTCGAAGCGTCGTTTCCGCGCCGGAATTATCGCCATGGCTGCACCAGGACCTGGGCCTGTCCACAAATCAGAGGAAGAATGGTAACCGATTCTCTCCCCCGAGCAGTTTCGAATTCTGAGGCAGAAAGGCACTGAGTACGTAATCTTACCTCTCAATTTCTCAATAAATCAACCTTTCAATTTTCACTTTCTTTCTATGCATAGCTTAATTGGGGTAAAACTTAACACTCTGTCAAACTGTTCAACATAGTTTCATTGATTCAGAAATTGAAAATTAAATCATCATCATAGTTTGTATTTTTGAAAATTTTCAACTTAATTTTGGACCTCATAACTGGAGTGTTTTATTCTTAGGTTAGGTTTAAACATCTTATTTACATAGGCTTGTTAGAATAGCTTATCTGAAAACTATATGAAGCATATACACCACAAACACGACACTGACACACCGACACCGATAATAATGTGAAAAAAAGTGAATAAATTAAACATAATCATAAGTGTTGGTGTCAGGTTCAAACACAGACATTAAGACTGACACATTTTTTCGGAGGTGTAGGTGTGCTAAGAACGTATAAACGTTTCTGTATAAAAGAATGTGCTCAGTATCATATAAGTTAGGTCATCACAGCAGAGAGAAGAAAAGCTTATTGCATACTATGTGTTTACATAGTTATGCACCCAATATATGACTTTGGCTGAATTTTCAATATCAACATCTCTACTTGCCTCTTTAAATTCTGATTATGAAGTATGCAGAGAAAGATAGAAGAATACTAGCAGGTAGAGGAATTGTAGTAACTTTGAATCAGACAGGAGTTTTGTGTGATGTGGAGATTCTAGAATTTCTCATTAAATAAATGATAGTTGTACCATACTTTTCTGTCAACTTGAATAAGTAACCAGTGATGATATACATAGTAATACTCAAAATGGAGAATTGCTTTTCTGTTAACAAGAAAATGTTTTGGTATTATTATTAAGGTACCCCGGAATAGAAGAATATGACAAGTTCTTTGAGGAGGGGGTCTACAATTGTGCAGGTTGTAAAGCTTCACTCTATAAGTCTACGACAAAATTCAATTCTGGTTGTGGCTGGCCAGCCTTCTATGAGGGTCTTCCTAGAGCCATAAATCACCATGTGAGTTTATTTGTTCTTATCATACTGTCTTTTCTTCACTATATTTTGCATATTACTACGACAGTTTCAGCTAACCGTAGCAGCTTTAGTTCACAAAATATTATGACTCTGCCATACTTATGGCGTTTGATGATGCTATTCATGATGGAGTTCATGTACTTTCTCTTTCGCTCGGTCCGGATCCGGATTCCCGACCTGCCTTGACAAACGACGCAATTGCAATCAGAGCATTCCATGCAGTTGAGCACGACATTGTGGTGGTTTTCTCTGGTGGAAATGAAGGACCGGGAAAGACTACCATTGTTAATGACATACCTTGGATATTTACTGTGGGAGCCACCACCATCGATCATGATTTTCTGTCCAACGTTGTGTTGGGTAATAACAAAGTTATTAAGGTACAATTTACGTTCTTATCACTAAAATGTATCTTTTGACTAATTACAAAACATGAGCCATAAATTGTACATTAATTATTATTCTTCAGGGTCGGGCTATAAATTTATCTCCTCTTTCAAAATCCGCCAATTATCCATTGATAACCGGGGAGGCTGTAAAGACAACTACCGTAGACTTAGCAGAAGCAAGGTACTTAAGTAACATTTACTAGACAATGAAAATTTTGAATTTGTTGATCATAACCAACAGACTAGAACTTTAATTGTGAAATGCAGGCAGTGTCACTTTGATTCATTAGATAAAAATAAAGTGAAGGGAAAGATTGTCCTCTGCGTTGGTATAACTGATCATCTTTCAACCTATATCAAAATTGTTGCGGTAAAAGAGGTGGGAGGATTAGGTCTTGTTCATATTACTGACAGTGAATGTATGAATGCATATAAATGTATATTTGCATATTTGTGTGCTCTTCATCTGTGTGTTATTGAGGATTGTGAACTTTCTCAGAAGGAAGCCGATACTCAGATGATGTTGGCCGCCGATGTCCACCTCGGCACTAAGAATTGTGACCTCTAAATGGAGCGTTACATCTTTAAACGCCGAAATGACGGTAATATTCAAATCTCTAGTGTTTTTTCGAGTTTGTTGTATACATTGTATTTGACATTAGATGGTTGAGATCGAGATTCAAAGATTTTGTGTCATTTGCTTTTTGAGGTTTATTTATATTATACCATTATTATAGGAATACTGTTGTTGGTTTAGGTTCAAACGCTGTTGTATAAAATTAAAGGCACAAAAGTATGAATATTGAAAGTAGATATCGTAATTGAGATGAAATTAGTAGCCATACTTGTCAATCCAATTTTGTTGATTTTAATTGAGCATTGTAAAATCAGTTGGTCGAGTTGGAAAGATGGATAAAGGTGCAAGTTACTGAGTTTAATTTTCTATTGAATTGTGTAGTCTTTCAATTGCAATTATACAATTTCAGGTTTGAATTAGTGTAACATAACTCCTTCATTTTTGTGGTATCATGTTTACAATTGTAAAAGAGTTTTAAGTAGTATGCCTTTTTGGTTTTCCAAGGATACATCTATATTAAAAATTTAGAATCTAATTTTCTTCAATTAAGAACGAGCTTGTGTTTGGGTTCCTTGCTCGGTTGTAGTTCGCTCTATTTTGTCTTTTTTGTTTTAATTTAGGTATTTACATTATAAATATTGACAACAAGTATTGATGAACCCAATCGTTATGAACGTGTAATGACAGGTTTCTGTTATATGAGTACATGGGAAATGGAAGCTTAAAAGATCATTTTCATTGTATGCTTCTCATCTATATATTGTTTTCACTACCATATTTAAGATATTATTTTACTACATTGTTCTCATGTGCATGATTTCCTGTTCTAGAGAATTTTGTGTGCTTTTACGTAACATCTTCTAATTAGCATCACCTTCGACCATAATGAACATCGAATTAATTTACTGATGCAACAAAATAATATAGTTAAAATATTGAGCACACTGACGATATACCAGCTTGTTTACCCTACTAACCCCTTAATCTCAAGTGATATATTTTATTGATTTGTACAGAACCCGGTAAAACACCATTAAGTTGGCGAACTAGAATCCAAATTGCCATTGATATAGCTAATGCATTGGTAATTTCTCTGATTATCATTGATTTTATTATTATTTTTATTATAATCAAATAGTTTAGTGCTTTTGATCCTTCATTTTATTTTTCACTTTCCTTTTCTCTCATGTGCAGGAGTACCTTCATTTCTATTGTGATCCTTCTCTGTGTCACGGAGATATCAAATCTAGCAACACATTACTAAACCATAACTTTGTTGCTAAGGTTTGATGATTCCTCGGTATCATGCCACCACTTATTTTAGCATTCATTTTGCAACGAAAGAGTTTAAAACACCACAAGATTGACATGATGTTATGTATGAATAATGCAAATCTACAATGTTCCATTAGATGGTAGTTAAGTTTGACTAATTCCATTTCCCCTATGCTGCAGCATTTCACAGATAGCTGACTTTGGCCTCGCACAAGCTTCTAAAGATGGTTTAGTATGCTTTGAACCTGTGAACACCGAAATATGGGGAACTCTAGTAATAAATCTTTCTTTCTTCAACCTGTTTCAGTTAGGAATTCTGCTACTGTATATGCTTCAAACCATCATCATTGACAATACTAAATTCTGCTACCCCTTTCTCTGGTAAGGTTGTGTGGAGTATGAATGATTGGTCTATGGAGGTTACACCAACATCGGCCGAACCGCAAAAGGCTACAAGCTATAATGATTAAAATTGGTACAACAGCAGCATGTTTCAACAAAACTAAACCGAAGTAATAATTGTTTGAAAAAATAGATTTTAGTACCGATTCTTGATACTCTTTGCCGATACTAAAGATTCTTTAATATGCTGAATGATGTAACTAATGATTTGTTTTTATCACAGATCTGTAGAAATTGTTAAAACCCCTTAAGGAAGGCATCAGAAAACATGCGTACTTCCAAATCCTGGAATGAATCTAACGTCGTTTGTGCCGCCACACAAAAAACATTCAGCAAAGTCCACTAATTTCATGGCATCAGAATTGTCAAACCAACCTATGTATGCTTCTTAATACAGTTTTGTATAATAACATGAATTGTTTTCTTATTTACTATTTTTATTGTTTCAAGTTTAAATGAAAGTCTTGCATACACTTATTGAAGGGAAATTTTCTTCTAATTATGTCCATGAGCAATACTACATATACCTATTACTAGGAAATACAAAGTTACTGACTGCCTACACTATTGAACAGAATTATGCATTTCTGTGTTGGATTATTTATCTAATGCTTCGTTTTGATGTTCTTGTTTGTTTTGACTAGATTGAAATTTTATTATGTTAAAGTGATAGAAAATTAAAAAAAAATATAGAACTATTACAAAAAAAATAATAACAATAATTTAAATAAAAAAAGAATATTATAAAATAAATTTGAGATGAAAATAATTTTAAATAAAAAAAAGAATATTATAAAAAAAATCTTATAGATAAAATTACGGCGGTTTAAACTGTCGCAACTAGCATGATTTATTTAGAAATATAAATATATTTACGACGGTTTAAACCGTCGTTACTTGCAATTTATGTCAGTTTTCTAACCGTCGAAACTTATAACGACAGTTGGAGTGACGGTTTTAGCAACCGTCACAGTAAAGCTTGGCAACACATGTTTTTGCGACAGAACAAAAACCGTCACGACTTGCAATTTACGGCGGTTGGAACCACCGTAATTTGCCAAAATAAATCGTCGTTAATTGCCAATTTTCTTGTAGTGAGTCAGGGGATTCCTGGGATGTTTGAACTACATTTCTAGATTTATATTCCTCATGACCGCAACATGCGCGCCGATCTTCAAACTACTCAAAAGAAGATACTATCATTTCTTACTGATTCCAGGGGCAAGTGGACTCTGAATTATGACGACCCCTATGTGGTCAAGAAAGCTTTCTCAGGCGGTACCTTGAGGCTTGCAACCATGGATGGAGAGTAATTTACCTACCCCACGAATGTTGATGTAGTCAAGAAATACTTCGCCTAAACAAAATTAAAAAAAAAACGTCTCGGTGGATTGAAAACCTGAAAGGGCGGTCCAGGCAAAAATTATAGACATAATAAAAAATCATCCCGGTGGATTGGAAATATCAAAGTACAATCCAGGTAAAAGTTAGGGATAATGGAAAGTAATTATGTCTGATCAGTTCAACTCCTCAGCAGTAATGCCATCCATCAGGAAAACTCCAGTCAAGGTCATCTTCGACGGAAGCTCAGGATGCCCAGAATTCAAAGTTGGTAGAAGGATAATAGTCGTTATGTTTCAATGTAGCCCTGTTCCCTTGAAATTACCATTTTCTAAACTTTGTAAATACTCTATGAAATCACGTGCTTGGCTGATCTCCATCCTATCAATAAAATTTGAGCCTTAGTGCTTTTGTTTGCAATTCTTATTTGTTTTAGCTTTACAGAACGACATTTTAACATGATTTACGATTCTTGAAATAAAACAAAAATGAATTTACTTGTCAAAATTTTTCTGCTTTTCAAAATAAAGATGGCAATTTCTTTTGACTGTTGAACATTGATCGCTTCTCCAGAAGCAATTGAGCTTCAAGGTGCAGAATCAAAGTACTCCTTCTAAACCAGTACACCAGAATGAAGGATCAACTGTGTTGGATGCGAATGTTCCATCCGAAACCCCTGGCAGAGTTCTTATCTCCTAAGCCCGACCAACAGTTGTTCCCCACAGGGACTATCTCTCCTAAGCAAGGCAGAATTGCTATCTTGAACGAATGGTGCTTCTTCGTCCCCAGCAGTGGCCGAGTATCCAGTCGTGTTCATCCACTAGTCTGTATGTCGCGTCAGTTTTGTCAGGATATACATACATACATCATGCATTATTGATTTACATTCATATTCATAATACATCACGATCACTCTAGTCGGTCTTACCCCCTAGTGATAAAAGTCCTCTCAATCGAGTTGTCAGTTATTTCCTCGTCAGGAAACGCCTCATCTGAGCGATCTCTCCTCCAGTTTATTTCTAGTACGGAGAAGGCCCTTGACTACTTTGATAACTTGAACCTCTTAAAAACAAGAAAACTCTCGACAAACGTCACTCTTCTCCATTGAAGATGATATCTTTGCTTTCCCGGATTAAGGAAAATCCCAGAGAGAGCCTCGCAACTAAAGACTCTCAGCAACATAGTGGTTCTTCTCTCTAGAAAATCAATGTTAATGAAGTCATCAGCACCTCAAAATTGGGGTACATTGTATGGAATTTCTTCGAGAAGGTCTCGAAGAAAAGTATGATGTAGTATCCCCAAGCAGAAAGCAGTCTCTCAAGAGACTCGTTTTTCCCCAGTAGAGTCAACAAATGGCGTCTCCAACAGAGAAGTTTGCACACCTCTACAGCTCAGACCAATGGGTTTCCCCAGGAAGTCTGACCTCAACCCTTTTCCGTCAAATGGCATCTCCCCTGTAAAAGAAATTTGGCGAGAAGTTTGAGGAAAAACCGCTACGAATAGCGTTTCTTGTCAAGAAAGTTTATTGACAAAAGAAACTGAGACCAGTTCCTTGGTAGGAAACCAGGATCAAGGGGAAGTTTATACCAGAAACTGAGACCAGTTCCTTGGTAGGAAACCAGGATCGAGGGGAAGTTTATATCAAAAACTGAGACCAGTTCCTTGGTAGGAAACCAGGATCGAGGGGAAGTTTATATCATAAACTGAGACCAGTTCCTTGGTAGGAAACCAGGATCGAGGGGAAGTTTATATCAGAAACTGAGACCAGTTCCTTGGTAGGAAACTAGGATTGAGGGGAAGTTTATATCAGAAACTGAGACTAGTTCCTTGGTAGGAAACCAGGATCGGGGGGAAGTTTTTACCTTTTCTAAGTATCGTTGCTTAGCAAAAGAAGATGGATGGGCAAGCAACCATTCATAACCACCATCAAAATTTTGGGTATTCTGATATTTAATCCTCTTGCACCCCAAATGCCCGAATACCATCTCCATTCACACCTTCGGGTCCAAGAAGTTAAAATAGGGGCATCTGTCAACCACTATTATTTCCCATCATTGTGCAAATCATCATCACAATATAGATGTACCTTCATGCCTCATCAATCTCCTCATAGATGGGTGAGCATTCACTACAGCTAAGAATTAGGGTTTTTAGCCCTCTCTGAGCACTTAGACAAAGAATCAGTCAAGAAATGACATGATCTTCAACTTGTCTAACCTCTTAAACATTCATAAAGGAATCAAGAGGACTCCCACATCAGGAATCAAGCACAGAGTTGCAGAATTCCAAGTGGTTTAAGCCTCAAGATCACCAGTGTCACCAAATTAGGGTTTTGGTCGACCAGGGTCTCCAGATGAAAATTTTCTTCTGGGCATGAGCCAATGCTTCAAAGCATAACCCTAGATACTCCAAGGGACATCATGGACCCAATCACCAAGTCAATTTAGCCTCAGGGGATGCATTTACCAAAAATCAGGAATTAGGGTTTCTTGACCTAATTCACCTCTAAGTTGACTTTTGGGACAAAACATGAGCCAAGACCTCATTACATGATTTGAGGGTCTCCAATACACTACATTGATCCATTTGCAACAATGGATTGACCCAAGAAGCTTGGTTCCACAAGTTTCAATTTCACCAGGACCGCAATTAGGGTTTCGAGGAAAAAGTAAACTATACCTTTGACTTTTGACTAGGACATGCTCCCAAACTTTGGGACATGATTCAATACACCCTACAACACCTATGGAACATATCCATTAGGTTTGATTTAGGTCAAGGACTTGATTTCACCAAGGATCGCACAGTTTGGAATTCATTTGATAAAAAGTCAACTGTGCACAAAAGTCAAGTTTGACTTTTTGGAATTTTTCACAATTATGGTTCCTTGACCCTAAAACAATGTTAATATGTGATTTGAATCATCATTCATCAAGAAAAATCAAAGAAAGTGGGATAACTTGTAAAAGGGGTAACTATAAAAACTTATAATTTTTCTAAGTTATGGAACAAAGTGGCTAGGGTACCAACTTCCAAGGATCATAACTTGAGATCCAAGCAACCATTTTGGATGGCCCAAAGATGGATTTGTAGCTCTCATGGCATACTTTAAAAGTGTCACCTACATCTCATTCCAATTCCTCATGGATTTTAAGTTATGGAGTGATCAAAATGGCTAAAAACATGAAAATTACATTTTTCTAAAACTTAGTGAAATTTTCACTAAGTCAAAATCTGCCTTACTTTTTCCAAAATGCAGGGACATTTTTCACCTTGATCCAAGTCAAACCAGGTCTAGGGGTGGACATCAAAGTTAAAGTATGCCATGAGGGCTTTCTAACAAGTACCAGATCATCTCCAAATTCCATTTGAGTAAGGAGATACAACCCTTGAAACATGGCCTCATGAACTGATTTTTTCCAAGACAGATTTGGAAGATTTGATGCATTTTGCTCGATTTGATCAAATTTGACAAATCCAAGCCTTGTCATCATTTTGGACACATCTGAGGATCAAATCCAAGGGGGATGATCTGATCTCCAAGCCTCACAAGTCCATGAATCTACAAGTAGCATGCCAAACCTAAAAAAGCCTAAAAGAGGCCAAGACTCCAATTTTGTTTCCAAGCATTCAATGGATGCACCAAGGTGGCATGAACTGAGCCTATTCCAACTAAATGAGTCAAGGATAAGCTCTGAACCAAAGAACCATAGACATGTGCTCTAACCTCTAGTCAATGGCTAGAGGAGACTTGAGATTCCAAAGTGATCCAATTGGCCAAAGGCCTGCTGCAGCCACCATTCACTATTGCTTGCAAAACAAACTTGCTCTACTATAAATAGAGCTCATTTATGCTCAGTTTAAGTACACCAAAGCAACCAAACTGATGCTTTCCTCAAAATCCCTTTCTCTAGGCCAAAATACCTTCTTTTGCAAGGTAGCTCTGAGTTTTCGAGTTAGAGAGCATTTCCACCACAGCTCATGATCCAAACACATTCAATATTTCATATCTAAGCTGTCCAAACTCTCATATGTGACCTGTAACACCAAAATCACAAAGTCCCCTCTCAAAACCTCAAAATTGGACTTTTTTGCATTTTTCAAGCCATGTCTTGATTCAGTCAATTTCAAAACCATATAAGACCTCAAACACACTCCAAATATCATCCTTGAACTGTCCCAAATGGTTCCCCACATCTGGAACACCATTTGAGAAAGTTGCTATATTGGTCACTTTTGCCCCTTTTGCAAGAAAGAGCTCAAACTTGTTCCTGAGGATTCCAGCTGGTTCCAACCATTCTAAAAGCTTCTAAGGGATCAATTTAGAGTGTCTACAGCATCAAATTACTTCTGGCATAAGAAACTTGGCAGATAGCCCAAAAAGCTCCTAAAGAGGTAAGCATCACAACTTGAACTCTTTGAAATATGCATTGCTTTGAAGTCCACTGATCATGCACATCTCATACATGTTATATATGTTGTGTTTGAACCAATTCATCATGTAATTCATGCCTGTAACAAGAGTTAGCATATAAAATGCAATTATAGGCCTATTTCAAAAACACCATCGGGTATTGAAATAGGAGCCTCATCTGAAAAAACCACCACCACCACCATTGGATTCCTTGTAAAATTCTAGGCAGGATAGACCTAAATTTTGTCCCAATCCATGGAGAAATGAGAAAGTACAAGCTTCACGTTTGTGGCCAAAAACAAGGCATGCCTCATATATTCATGGGGTGGTTTTGATACACGGATGTATCACCATCCCAGTGGTAGAAGGCGCGCGCTGCACCCAAGAGGTCTGGGGTTCGAATCCCCCTTCCCCCAGATCCTGTTTTTACCACTTTTTTCCTTTTTTTTTTATATATTTTGTTATATTTTAAATGATTTGGAAAATTAATTCCTCCTTTAATTTTAATTATTTTTTATTGGTTCTTTTTGGAAAAAATCACAAAAATATTAAAATATTTTATTCCACAAAAAAATTAGATTTATATTAATTATTTAATATAGTTGATATTTTTGTAAATAAATTCATTTTTTATTGTTTTTAAACCTTTTAAAAATGAATATTCACCTTGAAAAAACAAAACCAAATGAGTTCTAAATCATCTTTGTGATTAAAACTTCATTTTTCAAACGTTAACCAAAAATCACAAGTAGTCTATTTAGACTTATTTGGTATTTTTGTCATTTTATTCATTTTATTAAAAGGATTACTTTTAAAAACGATGAAATTAGGGTTTCTTTGATTTTCACCCTAACAAACTTTTTTCAAACACTTTGGGCCTCTAATAGAGTGTAAGACCCAACCCCTTTTTGTAAATAAACATTTTTGGTCCTCACATATTGTATAAGCCCCTCTGTATATTTTCAAAACAACGGCGCGATCGTCGCATTTTCAAAATCATCTGGGCCTCTCCTTGAGTTGTAAGCCCCGTCTCCTGTACAAAAATAGACTTTGGGCCTCTAATAGAGTGTAAGACCCAATCCCCTTTTAACCAAAACCATTTTTGGGCCTCAGTGTATTGTATAAGTCCCGATACAGTTTCAGAAACTCCGACGAGATCGTCGTTTTCAAACTATTTTTAACTGGGCCTACCCTCATGTTTTAGGTCCCATTTCTTTTCTTTAAATAACCTTTGGGCTTCTCTTTGAGTTGTAAGACCCATCCCTTTGTATAGAAGACTTTTTGGGCCTCAGTGGTTGTATAAATCCCGATACGATATTTAAAACAACAGTACAATTACTGTTCAAACCTTGGGCCTCTCCTTGAGTATAAGCCCCAACAATTTTTTCACAAACAACTCCCTTTTGATTTATGTTCAAATATACAGTTGTTATCAAAACTTTCTTTAATTTCTCTGAACAACTAACAATACAGCTTGGAAGTTCACTCACCTGTAAGTTTTAACAGCTTTCATTTACTCGCTTTAATATATATAACTGTATTGTGGCAAGTTGCACATGGTTAGTCTTCTTTCATTCTTTTAAATATACGTCAAATATATATATATATATATATATATATATATATATAATTGTATTGTGGGAAGCTGCGCATGGTTAGTCTTCTTTCATTCTTTTAAATATACGTCAAATATATATATATATATATATATATATATATATATATATATATATATATATATATATATATATATATATATATATATATATATATATATATAACTGTATTGTGGGAAGCTGCGCATGATTAGTCTTCTTTCATACCTTTTAAAATACTTGTCATATATCAACTGTATATATACTAGTATAGTTATTTAGAGTTTTCCCCGACAACTAGGTCTAGAACTAGGTAAAGCCATGTTAGTCACTCTTAAATACAAACAAAACTAGATCCCCCATAGGATTTCCAGATACAGTCTTCCCTTCTCTTGGGATTAAACAATATGGAACAAAGAGAAAGACAGTATTCTCGGTGAACCTTTTCTCAGACTGTCACCTCTAGAAATTGTCAAAGAAATTCTACTCCCCGGAGTTGATCTATTCTCTATAAATAGCATCTCCTGAGTTTCTTCAAATCACATAACTTTCACTAAATGATCTATTCTCGGTGAATAGCATTTCTTGAACTTTTCTTGGTTTGGGACCCACAGGCTTCCTAAAAGTATCCCCGCCTCCTCTTGGGCTTTGTACAAGGACCCTTCGGCTTCTTAGAAGTTCTCATGCCTTCTCTTGGGCTTAATACAAGTACCCTGAAGACCTCTTAAAGGTATAAGATAGAACTTAGTCATCCTTTGCTAGAGCAGTCTTTCCAGTGTCAGACCTCAAGCCATTTTAGGGTTGATTCTCATCCCTTAATGCACTTGCCTCCTCTTGGAGGCATCATACAAAAGATAAAACTCTTCCACACCAGTAGACTTGGACAGTCTAAATCCTCTTGAGTCTTAAAGACATTCTAAAGTTCCTTACAACTGTAGAAAGAAACCCCAGGCATTCTGGATCAATCTCCAGCAGAAACCCAGCCTCTCTCATGAGAGTTCCCCGACCAGGGTCAACACTATCTCAAATCAGAACCTCAAGGTATCTGACATCTCAACTCTGTTGTAATCCTCAGCAAGAGTTGATTCCCCCACTTGGAACTGCCTGGGGATCCCAATTATCCTCGGCAAAAGATAGCCTCCTCTTAGGCTTTGTATAAGGATATTTCCTCAGCAGAAAAACTAGCCTCCTCTTAGGCTTTGTATAATGATCCTTCCTTAGTGAAGTCAGCTTCCTCTTGGGCTTTGTACAAATGATTC
The DNA here is from genome assembly GCA_022829125.1 of Lathyrus tuberosus. Taxonomy (NCBI): domain Eukaryota; kingdom Viridiplantae; phylum Streptophyta; class Magnoliopsida; order Fabales; family Fabaceae; genus Lathyrus; species Lathyrus tuberosus. The sequence goes on along the minus strand of JALAZF010000021.1, from coordinate 23,292,620 downwards.
TCCCTAGAGGAGCTAACATTTTAAGACTCTCTTGTTGAGTCAATCACCTTTTCAGACTCTCTTATTGAGTCAATCACTTTTCAGACTCTCTTGTTGAGTCAATCACTTTTTAAACTCTCTTGTTGAGTCAATCACCTTTTCGGACCCTCTTGTTGAGTCAACCTTTTTTAGCCTCAATCTTGGGCTTTGTACAAGACAGATAAAAATACTCTCTCGTTGAGTCGATCTTTATCCAAACTTGGTATAAAGATTTCCCCTAGCAGGAGCTAGCCTCTTCTCAGGTTGTGTAGAATACTTTCTCCAGCTTGTCCAACCTCAATCTTGGGCTTTGTACAAGACAGATAAAAACACTCTCTTGTTGAGTCAAACCCATTTGGCCTCAATCTTGGGCTTTGTACAAGACATAAATTTCCCTCTCTTGAGGTTGGGACAGATATCTTTCCTAGCAAAGTCATTTCCTCCCAGTCTTCTTCTAGGCTTTGAGGAATGATTTTCCCCAAGAAGAGTCAAACCCATTTCAAGCCTCCCCTTAGGCTTTGTATAATAATTTTCCCAGTAAGGTCAGCCTCAAATCTTGGGCTTTGTACAAGACACCTACAAACCCTCCCCAGCGGAGTCAAAATCCCTTTTAGCCTCAATCTTGGCTTTGTATAAGACAGATAAAACACTCTCTTGTTGAGTCGGTCACTTCTAGCCTCCTCTTAGGCTTTGTATAAAGAAATCCCCTAGCCGAGTCAATTAAACTTTTAGCATCAACCTTGTGCTTTGATCAAGGCACAAAAAAAAATCAACAATCCTTCTTTAGAGATGACAAGTTCTCTCTCAGTCAAACCTTTTAGCTTCAATCTTGGGCGTTGAACAAGACACAAATATTCCCTTTGGCTTCAATCTTGGGCTTTGAACAAGACATCAAAATGTCATATTTTCCTCCCTTAGAATAGGAGGAACTACGATTGCTCTGATTTCCCTGTTTCGTTTAAACGGGAATACGTAGGCATAAGATTGCGAAATCTTAGTGAGCATACTAAACAAAAACTCTAGGTCCAGTACCTTCACACATCAATCAAACTTAGGTCAAGTACCTTACCAAAAACATCGGGAAAAACCCGAACATCAACAAAAACTAACTCTCCCTGTCATACTTTCCTAACCCATTACCAGATAAACAGCATCAATTACAAAGCAAAGCCCTAAAGCTAATATCCTATGGATAACCATATATAGGACGGGTAATTGACAACTCCCCATTGTGTAACCTGACCCCGGACCCCCCAATCTCTTTAAGCATTTGTTTAGTTAAACATTCGCGTGCAAGGTTAGTTTTAGATAGCTTCCCTTTCCCTTCCAGCTTCATGGGATAAATAAGAAATCAGAAAGTAGCACCCTTTCTCCTTGAGGAGGAAAACCCAAACTTCAGCGATAAGGTGTTCGCGTCACCGACAAAAATCGCTCGCTATAGTATCTTCTTGAGCATGAGGTCTCCTTTTCTGAAGACACCAGGTCGGACCTTTTTGTCAAACGATTTCTTCATTCTTTGCTGATACAAATGACCATGGCATAGAGCCGTCATTCTCTTTTCTTCGATTAGGTTCAGTCCAACGTGTCGACTTTGACACCATTCAGCATCTGTTAGCTTGGCTTCCATCAATACCTGAATCGATGGGATCTCTACTTCTATAGGGAGCACTTCTTCCATGCCATATACTAGAGAGAAATGGGTTGCCCCTGTTGAAGTGCGGACTGATGTGTGACAACCGTGAAGAGCAAAGGGTAGCATCTCGTGCCAGTCTTTGTAGGTTACAACCATCTTTTGAACGATCTTCTTGATGTTCTTATTAGCCGCTTCTACCGCTCCATTCATCTTAGGTTGGTAGGGAGATGAGTTATGGTGTTCGATCTTGAACTCGGCGCACAACTCTTTCATCATCTTGTTGTTCAAGTTAGATCCATTATCAGCAATGATCTGGCTTGGAACACCATAACGGCAGATGAGATTGTCCTTAATAAATCGGACCACGAATTATCTGGTCACATTGGCGTATGACGCTGGTTCGACCCAATTGGTGAAGTAGTCAACGGCTACCAGGATAAACCGATGTCCGTTCGAAGCCTTGGGTTCGATCATGCCAATCATGTTGATTCCCCATATGGAAAAGGGCCATGGGGAAGAGAGAACTTTGAGATGTGTTGGCGGTACATGAATTTTGTCTGAGTTTATTTGAAACTTGTGACACTTCCTCATGTACTTGTAGCAATCGGATTCCATTGTCAACCAATAGTACCCTGCTCTCAGAATTTTTCTCGCCATTGTGTGCCCATTGGCATGAGTTCCAAAGGATTCTTCGTGAATTTCTTTCATCAACATGTTTGCTTCTGGTTTGTCTACTCATCGGAGCAAGACCATGTCAAAGTTTCTCTTATAGAGTGTATCACTGCTCAGGAAAAAGTTGTCTGCCAATCTTCTGATGGTTTTCCTGTCTTTTCTTGATGCCCCGGGCGGGTACTCTTGTTTCTGAAGGAAGCATTTGATATCGTGATACCAAGGTTTTTCGTCTATGACTGCTTCAATCATGAAGATGTAAGCGGGCCTATCAAGGCGCATTATATCGATCTTAGGTACTTCATTCTAATGATTAACAACAATCATGGAAGAGAGTGTGGCAAGTGCATCAGCCATGTGATTCTCTTCACGAGAGAGGTGATGAAACTCGATTTTGTTGAAGAATGGTAACAACCTTCTCGCGTAATCTTTGTAAGGAATCAGTCCTGACTGGTATGTGTTCCAATCTCCTTTGATATGATTGATAACTAGGGCTGAGTCTCCATACACATCCAAGTTCTTTATCCTTAAGTCAATGGGTTCTTCGAGACCCATGATACAAGCTTCGTATTCGGCCTCGTTGTTTGTGCATTTGAACGTAAGTCTGGCGGTGAAAGGAATATGGGTACCCTGAGGTGTTACGATGATTGCCCCAATTCCATTTCCATAATTGTTGACAACTCCGTCAAATATTAGTCCCCACTGGGAACCTGGTTCCAGCCCTTCACAAGGTAACGGTTCATCGCAATCTTTCATTTTCAAATACATGACATCTTCATCTGGGAAGTCAAATCCGACTGATTCCTGATCGTCAATCGGTTAATGACCCAAATGATCGGCTAAAATACTCCCTTTGACGGCTTTCTAAGCATGATACTCAATGTCGTATTCTGATAACAACATCTGCCAACGAGCGATCCTTCCCGTGAGAGCAGGTTTTTCAAAGATGTACTTGATCAGATCCATTTCGGAGATTAACCAAGTAGTGTGACAAATTATATACTGGCGAAGATGTTTGGCTGCCAAGCCAGAGCACAACAAGTTTTCTCGAGCATAGTGTACCGAGTTTCACAGTTGGTAAATTTCTTGCTTAAATAGTAGATGTCAGACTCTTTTCTTTTGGTTTCATCTTGTTGGCCAAGTACAAAACCCATAGAGTCTTCCAAGACTGTTAGGTAAATGATCAGTGGTCTCCCTTCCACTGGTGGTGACAAGATTAGTGGATTCAACATATATTCTTTGTTACTGTCGAAGGCTGTTTGGCAGTCTTCTGTCCATTTGCAGCTTTGATTCTTTTTTAGTAGTTTGAAGATTGGCGCGCATGTCGCAGTCATGAGTGATATAAACCTTGAGATGTAATTCAGACGTCCCAAAAATCCTCTGACTTGTTTCTCAGTCTTTGGTGAAGGCATTTCTTGAATGGCATTGACCTTATCAGGATCAAGCTCAATTCCCTTCTGGTTGACGATGAATCCTAAAAGCTTTCCTGAGCGAACACCAAACGTGCATTTATTGGGATTCAAGCGGAGTTTGTACTTCCTCAGATGCTCGAATAACTTTGACAAGTGGGTCACGTGCTCCTCTTCTGTTTAAGATTTGGAAATCATATCATTGACATACACTTCGATTTCTTTATGCATCATGTCGTGAAACAGAGTTGTCATGGCCCTTTGATAGGCTGCCCCGACATTCTTCAAACCGAACGGCATTACCTTGTAAGAAAAGGTGCCCCATGGGGTGACGAATGAAGTTTTCCCCATATCTTCCGGAGCCATTTTGATTTGATTATAGCCCGAGAATCCATCCATTAAGGAGAAAACTTTGAACTTTGTTGTACTGTCTACCAGCATGTCTATATGCGATAAGGGAAAGCCATCCTTTGGACTGGATTTGTTCAGATCCCTGTAGTCTACACACATTCTGAATTTTCCGTCCTTTTTCGAAACTGACACTATGTTGGCTAGCCATTGAGGATATTCTGAGGTGGCAAGGAAACCCACGTTGATCTGTTTCTGCACTTCCTCCTTGATTTTGATAGCCATATCCGGGTGAGTCTGTCTCAGCCTTTATTTCACCGGCGGACATTCTGATCTTAATGGTAAATGATGCTCCACGATGCTGGTATCCATCCCTGGCATGTCCTGATAGGACCAAGCAAACACATCTGGAAACTCTTTGAGAAGTTATATCAAGCCTTTTCTGACAGTCGGACTGAGCAGTGCCCCAATCTTGACTTCTTTCCTCTCTTCTTCTGAACCCAAGTTGACCGTTTCCAACGGCTCTTTGTGTGGTTCAATGGACTTTTCCTCTTGTCTAAGTAATCAGGAGATCTCTTCTGGAATTTCTTCGTCCTCTTCTACTTCAGCCTCAAATACCGAGAATTTAAAGTTGGGAGAAGGCATTGGATCGTGTGTTTCAATGGGGTTTAAAACAAGCAATCTGCATGACGTGATGAATTGTTTTTTAGAAGAGATAGAGGGAATGCAAGAGTGTGTGCGGTGTATTTTCTGAAAAATGCTTGTTTTTATTTATTTTTGGGTTGTTTTTAGGATTACCATTTTCTGGAAAAGAAAAGGGAAAACAGCAATAACTGCGGAAATTACAGAATGACATTGTTTATTTATGATTTTGTCGATTCTTGAAACTACAGCCCTATTAAACAAAACTCTGTCGCTTTAGGCGAAGCGAAGAGGGACATTTATAGAAAAGTGAGCCCTATAAAAACATACGTTTCACCTGGGCAGGGTGAAAGGTTAAAACAAAGATGACAATTACTTAGACTTATGGATGATTTTTGGGACATCGACACCAACCCATTGGTGACAAACTCCTCGGTGAATTAGAAAAGTCTGGCACCTTCTTTCTTGGTTTGTCCTCAGAAATGACGCTGATTTCTGGCGGAGCAGGATCGTTGGAGTCTTCCTCCCATGCAGAGTTGTCGTAAACAAACTCTTCTGTTGTATCTTGCATAGTGTTTTCACTCTCAGGCGGATCTCCCCATCCAGTTGGCTGGATGTCTTCAAACCTGATACGAGAGCTTTCAAGAGCGGTGTACTTGACCAGGAAGTCGTACTTGCCACTTGGCTGTCCTAAGTTGTCTCATACTTCTGTGGGACTGGAGGAGTCATCTTTCTCGATGACGTTGACCTCAGGAAAAGCATAGTTGATGAACTCTTGTCCTGCAATCTTTGCAGATTCATCGTTGTGCTGGATATTTTCTGAATGTCCTGAGTAATTATCCCATGACTTGGTGGGGACGCAGGTATTCTTTTCAATATTGCTCAGCTGATAGGCATCGTTTGGCTGACTCTTTTGCCCCAAGTCTTCTGGGTTCGGCTTCCAGATAGGCAAGTCATCCTGTGGGTCATAATAGTCATAGTCGAAGTTGTCTTTCATCAGAGTGTCCTCCTCTAATGAGTTGGGTGGAGCACGACATCCCTCAGGATCACAATCTCCGTACATCATCTTGACGTCTGATCTTGGTATATATCTCGGACTCTGTTTGGGAAAACAAAATGGTATGTGCGTTTCTTCCTAAGACATATAACCGTCCTCGTTGAAGTAGGACTTCCACTCTTCATTTGTATCGGAGGAGTCACCCTCATTAATGGTGTGTACTTCTTGAGACACTGGGTGGAGAAAGCCTCCATTGTGGAAGAAGTCCTGAATAGGATAAAAATTTTCATCTTTCTCGGCAGTCTGGGTACAGGCTGAGGAGAAACCAAGACCTTTCTTTGTCTTGTTATCCGTAGAAATTACGAGTTGTCCCCATCCCTTTATGCCATTACTCTCGATCACTTCGAGAGCGTTTTTGTAGGAGGAAATCGATGTCCCTCTTTCTGATCGATTCTCATTCCTCACCGAGAGTTCTTGGAATAGAGTTCCTATAACTTCCTCTGGTTCTACACAGGAAAATGATGATAAGTTGCTCACGATTAAGGCCTGCTCTCCGCATACTGTGACTAACTTGTCATTCTTGACGAACTTCAGCTTCTGGTGAAGTGTTGAAGTGACTGCCCCAGCCTCGTGTATCCAAGGTCTTCCTAATAAACAGCTGTATGCTGCCCAGATGTCAATGACCTGGAAAGTGACTTGGAAAGTGTGAGGACCAATAGTTATGGGAAGATCGACTTCACCAATAACTATTTTTCTGGATCCATCAAAGGCTTTGACGATGACTTCACTACCTCTCATCGGGGTTTCTTGAAATGATAGTCGCATCAGAGTCAATTTTGGCATAACATTCAGAGCTGATCCTATGTCTACCAGTACGCTGGAAAGAGCATCGTCCTGGCAGTTGACTGTAATGTTAAGCGCCATATTGTGATTTTTGCCTTCTTCCAGCAGTTCTTCATCACTGAATCTTAAATTGTTGCAGGAAGTGATGTTGGAAATGATGCTATCAAACTGCCTTACCGTCACATCTTGTTCTATGAAAGCTTGCTCCAAGACTTTCTGCAGAGCTTCCCTGTGAGCTTCGAAACTGAGTAAGAGAGATAGCACAGAGATTCTTGAAGGAGTTTGCAACAGTTGGTCTACAAATTTGTACTCGCTTTTCTGGATGAGCTTCAGCATCTCATCGTTGTTCTTTGAAAGGTCGGGATTACTGGATTGTCCGACTGGTTGATTTGGAACTTCTGTTTGAGGTTCCTTCTCCTTGGTGGATTCTCCAACTCCTTTATTGAAGATCCGACCACTCTGAGTGACTCGACATATGTCGGCAATGTTTACGACGGAGGGTAATGGAGTTTCCTTTCTATTTTCGATTGTTGTTGTACCGTACTTGCAAGGGATAGCCTTATCGGATTTGTACGGTATTGGACCTGGCAGGTAGATAACCACAGGAGCTTTTTTATTTCTCTGACCGTTATATGCGACCTCAATCAGCTCCTGGTTGGGAACTTTTCTACTGCCTAGAGGAATTCTTGATTCATCGAGTAGAGGGATTATAGCGCAAACTTTTTTGGTCCTCTCATGATCGGAGATTATGACAACGTCTATGCTTTGATCAAGGAGATAGTCTAGTATCACATTGATTGACCCAGAACTTGAACACGGTCGAATTTCTTTCCGATCCAATTGATTTTGAAGAGCCGTTAGAACAAGGTAGCATCCTTGGTTGTTCTCTGATCAAACTCTACAGCGCTCATAATTGTGTGGTGGCACCCGGCCACGTCCACTTTGTATGCAGTTCATCTTTACTAGATCGGTTTCCATCGAGTAGACATCCTGACTTTGATGCCTATCAGGATTCTTTTCAGTCATACTGATATGTTGTGTAGCTTCATCCAAGTAGAATGGAAGCCACCAGTGGTCTAACAAGTGTTGAAGTGCTCTTTGGACAAGTGCACATCCTTGGTCGTCTTCACGACACTCTTTACAGTCTTGATAATCATGTGAAGCCAGAAAGCTAAGCCTGACTTGCTTAGAATGTAGTTCTATCAGACTGGTATTCATCAAGCATATGTCAAAGATCTGAATTATATTGACTTGATGGTTATTTCTCTCCTGATAGTCCTGGATCCATCCAAGATCCATCTGACGTTGGAGGGCCTCTTGTATAAAAGAGCATCCCTGATTGCTTATTGAACAGATTGGACAGGTATTGTAATCGTGTCGTGGCAAATTATGATTTTGACTTTGCATTGAATGCATCGCCACTAAGTTGACATTCATTACAAGAATGTTGTGGTTCTGAACAATGTTGGGATATGCATGGGCCATGTTCAGCTTACGGATTCGGTGATCTTGGATCCATCCGAGATCCATTTGTTCTTGTAGAGCTGATTTTACTACGGAACATCCATGATTATTCTTTGAGCAGATATCACACTGGTGATAATTGTGAGGCGGTAAATGACCGTACCCGCTCTGTCTACAATGCATCCTGACCAGATTGGTTTCTAATAGGAGTACATCATGGATTTAATAACTACGGCTAAATTCTTCTTTTATTAAATTTAAGACAGCCTTTTCGTGTTGTGGCAACGGGTTCGTCTGAACATTCGGATTAGTATCTATGAAAGATAAGACCCCGTTCCTGACAAGCTTCTTCACATCGGAATTGAAACGGATACAGTTCTCAATGTTGTGCCCCTGTCCTCCTTGATGGTAAGGGAAAGTTTGATCTGCTTTGAACCAAAAAGGCGGATTTTCTGGTACTGTAAGAGGAGACCTGGTTTGGACGTGCTCCTTGACCAGTAGAAGTGGAAATAGTTCTGCGTACAACATCAGTATATGGTCAAACCCTGGTGGTCATGTCGTACGATTGCTATTGTTGTACTGAGGACGAGCCTGCTGAAGAGGCTGTTGTGTTCTTTGTTGATACAGTTGTTGATTTGGTTGGCTCTGAGCAACCTGAGGTTAATAAGTTGGAGACGGCGCAGGGTTGACAGCAGGACTTACCGCTACTACTGGTTGATACCTCCGCCTTTGCTTTCCGAGAGAGATATTACCAATATCTTGCTCTTTTTTCTTTGGGAAAGCACTACTGTATCTTTTCGTACTGCTAGATGGCTTTGCATCTTTGACCAATCGTCCTTCTCGGACTGCTTCTTCAAGGCATACCCCCATGTTTACCATTTCAGTGAAGTCACTGGGCGCACTTGCGACCATTCGGTCGTAGTAAAATGAACTTAAGTTTCTCAAAAAGATCTTGGTCATCTCTTTTTCCTCATGAGGTGGATAGATCTGAGCGGCAATTTCACTCTATATTTGAGCATATTCCTTAAAAGTTTCTTTGTCCTTCTGCAACATTGCTCTGAGTTGATCTCTGTCTGGTGCCATGTCCAAATTGTACTTGTACTGCTGAAAGAAGGCAGCGCCGAGATCTCTGAAAGTATTGATCTTGGTGCGGTTTAAACCCATGTACCATTTGAGTGCGGCATTGGTTAAACTATCTTGGAAATAATGGATCAGTAGCTGTTGATTTTCTGTCTGAGTTGACATTTTTCGAGCGTACATCACCAAATGACTTTGAGGGCAAGAGTTGCCCTTGTATTTTTCAAAGTCAGGCACCTTGAATTTGTGCGGTATTTTCTCATTAGGGACCAGACAAAGGTCTGCGGCATCCTTTCTGAATAAATCCTGACCACGAATGGCATGCAGTTCCTTCTGCATCTCCAAGAATTTTTCTTGGAACTCATTCATCTATTTGTACATGTCTTCATTTCCACCAAAAATTACTTGTGGAATCTGTCCTTCCGAGACAGTGTCTACCACTGGTTGTGGTATAGTCATTACGACGGTGACTCTTGGTGCTTCCATGCTCCGAAGTTTGTAACCTTCAGGAGTTTCCGTCATAACTCTTGCGTCTTCGCTTTCCTGAAGTTTGTAACCTTCAGGCCCAGCGGTTCCTGCTGCACTTTCTGGGTCTTCAGTGACCTGCGGGATGTATCCCTCAGGAACAAAGTTGAGAGGCATGCCCCAGGGGCGACCTTTAGGCATGTTGTACCGAGGATCATATGTCTCCACTACGGGCGTAGATGTGATCTCTGAGATCACAATCCTTTGTTGTTGTCTCTGAGCTACTGCCAGGGATTGCATGTCATTGTGAAGTTTTTCCAATCTTTCCTTTAGAGCGTCGACTTCTTCTCTCAGCTCTCTGTTCTCTTCGTCAAGATTGTCCATTTTCTTTTGTCGATTGGCCCGAGTATTATACGAATGAGACAGTTTGACTCTAGAATCGTGACACATACGTGAGACTCGAAGATAAGAAGAACGCGTTATGTGAGAATGATATGCAATGATATATATATATATATATATATATATATATATATATATATATATATATATATATATATATATTTTCGCTTTAATCAAAAAGAAACTTCAACAAATAGATTGCAAATATCATACAGTGGGGAGACCCCCCCTTTTTTTATTGAATTTGAAAGATTGTAGAAAGGGAAAATACAGTATTTTACAAAGTGCTGTAAGGAAAATGTCTAAGCTTAGGGATCCTGAGTCCTCTCTGAGGAGATCTCAGATGTTGGTTCTGGTATTTTCCTTTTCTTTGATCAGGGTTCTTCAGCCGTTGTCAGATTGTCAGTCCTTTGCCAAGTGAAAGGAGTGAGCAAGTTCCTTTGATATTCCATAGCATGTTGTTCTAGAATCTCAATCAGAGCATCCTTTTCTTTTAACATTTCCTGAATTTTAGTACACTCCACATTGAGGATTCGGTACTTGTTTTTCCAAGAGCTTTTCTACTGTTGAACTTTGTTGAGAATGGCCTGGAGTTTTTCCATATCAGACATAAAATAAAGGACAGATTCCTTTAACGGAAGAACTTCTTGATGAAGGTAAGGCATCCTCAGCTTGAGGGCTCTAGTTTGTACCCAGTGGAGATAAGGTTCCACGGAGATACAGTCTGGTCTTCCTAGAGACTCTCTTCCTTTCCTGTGAATGTGTTGTCAGGCATGCACTATTTCCTTCTTTAGTGCCCTGTCATTTTCCCCTTCCTTGAAGAAAAGACCTTCTAAATGAACATTCTGCGAGATATTTCTCATCGGGTATCTGAGTTGACGGCGAACTAAAATTGGATGATAGTTGATTCCTCCTTTAGTTCCTATTAGGGGTACATTAGGGAAGTTTCCACATTTGTCGATGATCTTTATTCCCTCATAAATCCTATTGTACCAATCTATGTCCGAGCTGGTGAGAGACATAATCATTTGTGACCAACCTAGAGTACTCTTGTGATCCCAAAAAGTAGCAGACTTGGGTAAATTGGAAATGAACCATTTGTAGAGTAAGGGTACACAACATGTGATCATTCCTTCATTGTACAAATTCCTCAAGTGTACAGAATGATAAGCATCTGCGAGCAAGGTTGGTACGGGGTTTCCAATCAGAAATATCTTAATGGCATTGGTATCGACGAAGTTATCGATGTTGGGAAAGAGGAATAACCCGTATGTAAGTAGAACAAAGATATCTTAGAAATCAGTTATGTTTCCTATACTAGCAAAGTATAGAGCTTTCTTTGTCAGGAATTTACCTGGTAAACCCTGGGTTCCTTCCTTAGTGGTCATGTGAGTCCTGACTTCTGAATCGTCCAAATAGATTGCTTTAGCAATGGTTTGATCCTTTGGAATTTCTTCCAGTCCAGAAAATGGAGCTTGGTCAGTGATAGGTAAATCAGTTAAATGAGAGTACTCTTCCAGTGTTGGTGCTAGTTGATAATCCGGGAATGTGAAACAGTGATAGATTGGATCATAAAACTGAATTAACATAGACAGGATTCCTTCAACTACGTGGACCCTTAACAGAGACAGTAATCCTCCATGCTTAGCTCTGAAAGCATTAGGGTTGGTAATCATCCTTGCCAAACTCCTTAAATCCTCTAGTTTTGGAGCCTTGAAGGTGTACTTGTGCGTCTTTCTTCTAGCGAAATCCATAACGCAATCTTTATGATATTTGCAATTACTGTTTTAGTTTATTTTGAAAAGGAGAAGAGAAGAGAGAAGATTTTTCTTTGTTTAAGAGTTTTTTAAATGAATGCATGAATGCAGCACACAAAAACATTGAAAAAACATGGGTTCAAGGGTTCAACGTCACGAGCATGGAGCCATGGCTCTACCCATCCCCAAAGGTTGTATTCTTGTCAATTTTTGTACCTGTAGAACGGGTTAAAGGTTCCAAAAATCATTGACCCCCTAGGGATATCAATAGCAAGCTGGTTCACCCAAGCGAGCTGTAGCATCCAAGGGTAATCTCATTTGAGTGTAGTATCACGTATCAACTATTTTCGATAGTCACCGCACTACCAAGTGGTCATATGGTTAATGTCTACTAAATCCTCAGGGTCACGGGTGCCGCACTCAGATAGCATCTGTTTTCACGACGATCGGTCGTTCAACATAGTATCCACACGGGCCCTGCCTGATTTGATGGTCTACCAGGTTCGCTTGTTCGGGATTCACTCCCTGCAAGTTTACCCGTCTATGCCATCCTTTATCTTAGGGTTCTCTCAAACTTTCCACATGCCTATCAATCGCAATCCCATAGACAGAAAAATAAACATGGATATCAAGTAGGAAATGCAATATATATATATATATATATATATATATATATATATATAGTATGATTGCTAACAACCTAGACCTCTTAGGAATTCTAATCCTAGTTTGGATCCCTAGCAGAGTCGCCATTTTCCTGTAGCGTGCGATTTTTGTCGGTGACGCGACCACCTTATCGCCATGGGTTTTCCCTCACCGCAATGGTAGGGATTGGGTGCTACTTTCTGATTTCTTATTTATCCTATGAAGATGGAAAGGAAAGGGAAGCTATCTAAAACTAACCTTGCACGCAAATGTTTAACTGAACAAATGCTTAAGAGATTGGGGAGTTCGGGATCAGGTTATACAATAGGGAGTTGTCAATCACCCTTCCTATATGTGGTTATCCATAGGTTATTAGCAATTTCTACATTATTTTCTACTTACTGGTGTTTGTCTGTCATCGGTTGGGAAAGTTTCTCCTTTGGGAGTGTTGGGAGAGAGACAGTTTTTGTTGATTTTGGGTTTTTTCCGATGGTAAGGTACTGGACCTAAGGTTTTTGATTTGAATGAAGGTACTGGACCTAAAGTTTTTGATTGGTATGCTCGCTAAGATTTCGCAATCTTATGCCTACGTATTCCCGTAAAGAAAACAGGAAAATCAGAGCAATCGTAGTTCCTCCTATTCTATGGGAGGAAAAGATGTTTGGTGTCTTGTTCAAAGCCCAAGATTGAAGCTAAAAGGTTGAGTATTTGTGTCTTGTTCAAAGCCCAAGATTGAAGCTAAAAGGTTATTGAGAGAGAATTTGTCATCTCTAAAGGGAGACATCTCGTCTGTTTATCATAATTGTTGGGTGACTGATTATAAAGGAGAGTTACTTTAACTGGAATATGTGAATCCAGCAATGCCATAATTTCCTTTATGAGGGATTTATCCTAAAGAGGAAAACTTTAACTCAGTGTTGAGCAATGCCATTTTTCCTTAGGAATCTTTCATGTTAAGAGAGGGGCATTGGCTTGGATGTAAATAACCCAAAGGCTTGCCGCTTACAACAATTAGATGAAAGAAGGGATTTACCAGGATAAAAGATGGACTACATCTTGGATATTTGAATTAACAAGTGTGTCACTCACAGCAGTTATTTGGAATTAGGGTTTGTTTTGATTTTCTGTTTGATGTGTGATATACAGAGAAATGTCTTCCTATAGAGAGATTTTGATTTCTCTGTTTGATTTTTGTGTGCCTTGATCAAAGCCCAAGATAGAAGCTAAGAGATTGATTGACTCCTCTGGGGAGGTTATTATACAAAGCTTAAGAGGAGGCTGGAAAAGACTGACTCAACAAGAGAGTGTTTATCTGTCTTATACAAAGCCCAAGATTGAGGCTAAAAAAGAGACTAACTCTTTTGGGGGATATCATCATACAAAGCCTAAGAAGAGGCTGGAAGTTACCTTTTCCAGGGAAATATTTTGTCTGTCTTGTACAAAGCCCGAGATTGAGGCTAAAAAAAGGATTTTGACTCCCCTGGGGAATATTTATATGTGTCTTGTACAAAGTGAAGGTGCGAGAAAGACACAAGAAAGGGGGGTTTGAATTGTGTATTTACTCTTTTTAACAACTTTTCGGTTCTTGTCGTTAAAGCACTTAGGATAACATCAGAGTTCACTGGGAGACTCTATCTAACGAAGTTACATTCAGACTTGCAATGCATGAAGCATGAGAACCAATAAGAGTCTGAACATTATGCGTAACATTCAGAACTTGCAGAGCGGAAGCTTATCAGAGTTGTAAGGTTCTGACTTGCTTGTGTAAGGTTCTGATACTCGATTTAGAGCATAAATAAATATATTAAGCTTAAGAGTAAAGAACACACGATATATCCTGATTCACCACAAAGGCTAATCCAGTCCACCCTCCTCAGGTCATTTCGCCTTGAACACCAGGTCTTAATCAACTATAATTAATCTCGATTACAGATGCACAGGCAACAGCCGGTGACTAACCACTTGCACAGCCGCACTATGACTAACATGCAATGAACCGTTCAGGGATTCAACTTAATGAATATAACGAACATTGACCTACAGGTTCCAATCTCGCAAGATCTACTGCTAGGCTTTCACAGCTAGACGTTCAGGGGTTCATCGCAATGAATATAACTCTACTGACCCTATTTCAGGCTTTTCCCACAATGACATCTCGTCATTGTCTTCTCGAGTCTCTGGTCACACTGACCACTCAAGGAATCCTAATTCACCAAGAATTAGTTTTACAGGAGATTACAAAGATGCTTCTTAACAAGCAGATTACTCCTAAGTTTAAGTACAAAGAACACATAAGTGTTCAAGCAAGATGTGAGCAACAGCTCCTTGCTATCCTAAGAAACTACAAAGATGTATAATGATTTGACAGTTGTTGACATCTTGTAGATCTTCTTCTTCTTTCTCTTCTTGGGTGAGCAAGCTTTAAACAACAACTCCTTGCTTCAGATCTTCAATGTAGCGCTGACGAGAAGGTGGTTGATGACTTGACTGATCTTCAATGATGTCTTCTTCATCAACAACTTCTGTACCAATTTGTTGTTGTTGTGTTGAATATTGATCTTGAGCTCCAACAACAATGGCCATGTGTAAATGATGACAGCTTTTGATATTTAAGTGTTACAACGAGAAATCATCGTTGTTGCTATCTTCACACAATGACTTGATCAATTCACCTTTGATGGAATGAATCGATGCCTTCAGAAGTGTGAACTCTTTCCTTTAAATAGCCCAGTAGAAATATAGCCATTTGAAATATAGTTGGCTATTGGAAAAGAGACGTTGTGTAATAATTAGCTGTACTGACACATCTCCTTTTTACCGTGGGGGAAGTTACGGGATATATCTTTCTTGGGCGCCATGTACAGTTACTCACAACGGTAACATGTGACTTCTGAACTTCAGAGGCTTCTGATAGTTAATTGATGAAGCATGAGTAGAGTCTTCTTAACAGGATATCTGATACGTCAAGTATTTAGTTATTTGAAGAAGTCCATTGAGAATCAGTCTTCAGAACTTCAACACTTGTCTTTGAGCATGTTATCCTTTACTCCTTCAAGTCTTCCAAAACTTCAGAACTTGTCCATTAGGAATCTGTCTTCAGAGTCTTCAATACTTGATCTTCAGAACCTTAATCTTCAGAACACATAAGTGTTCAGAGTCATTCTGCACTTGGTCTTCAGAGCCTTCCACCTTCAAAACTTCAAGTTATGAGAGTCTTCAGCACTTCGGTTCTCTTCTTTAGAAGCTTCGCAATCTTCAGAATCTCAACCACTTTCAGAGAGCATTCACAAGAGCATTGCATCAACAATATCGGCATCCTTGGATCTGACTAATCATGATCAGATACAGAAGCGTTCTTGCTTCTTGCGACTTATGTCACACATAGTAACTTCGCATATTATCAATTAGGCTCATCTGGCTGGTACTTGTTGGATCTGATATTTTCTATAATTATGATCTGCACACAACACACGTTAGAACATAAAATGGTTCTTTCACAAATACGTGTTGTTATCATCAAAACATAGATTGACTTGTAGAGACAACTCTTGCTCTCACAATCTCCCCCTTTTTTATGATGACAAAACCAAGTATTTTGATTGAATATTTTATACAAGGTAATCACCAAAACAAACATATTCAGAGTCTGGAACAACAGCTCCCCTTGAATGTGTTATCCTCAAAGTTTTATCTGTGATCATCTAGAATCTTATATGATCCAAAGATATACAGAATAACAACTTGAGTTGCTAGAACAAAGACTAGAAAAGGACTACTTCTCTATCTTGTCTTTAAGGAGACAAAAGTCTTCAGCATCTGGACTAGTTCATCAGAACTTCCATCTTTAGAACTCAGTTCCTTTGTAGGCGTATCAGAGCTTGTAATCTTCAGAGACTTCTGAAGCATTTCTACTTTTCAGCAGATTCATTTAAGCACAAGCAGATCAATTCTTATCTGATAACATAGCCTCGCTATTCATCAGAGACAGACACCGTCTTTTAAGAAACTCCCCCTGAGTTTCAGACTTTGTGAAGATTTGAGATTTTGCAATTTGATCTTCAGGGTAGTCTCCCCCTAATTTCTATAAGTCAGATATTGGGATCTTCAGAATCATAATTCAGGATGGTAAGATTTTAATCACCAATGTAGATCATGACTTTTTCAGAGTTTAACTTTTGAACACAGGTCTTCATCTCAGAACCTTGTTACTGTCACAACTCAGTGGTTCATCAAGGCTTGATTTTTGATAAGATACCAATTGAAGGTTTAATTATAGTGATCAATCAATGCTTGATTCTGAATCTGGTACTCACGATTTGATTCTGGTCTAATACCACGTGATGTGCTAAATCTTATACCAGAGTATGTTGAGTCTGATACCAAGTGAAGGACTTCTTCTCATACCACTTGAGAGGTATTTCCTTAGTGTGCTGAAATGATACCAATGAAGGCATTTTGATAATAATCCACAGCTTTGTTCTGATTGACGAGTCTGATACTAATCTTTGTGTACTGAGTCTGATTACCCATTGTTGATTTAGTCTGATACCAAATCCTATTCATTTTAATTGGTTCCTGGTAAACATCAGAACCACTTCTTCTTGGATCTTCAATCCGGATCTTCAGACAGCTCTTTGTCTTCTGATTTGCACAGTTCTTCTGAGTAAGCATCTTGAGATGTAGACTTTGTCTTGACTGCTTTTAGAGTTTTCTTCTTCTGATTCTTGCGTTATGAATTTCATATTCTCGCGATAAATTTTGACTCTCAGACAGTTCTCAACTTCTGAACAGTACTGGGTAGATATGATTCTGAACACATGTTCACGAAGTGTACTTCACAGTTCTTCTTTCTTAACTTGTCTTAGAATGCCTAGTGAACTTGTTCAGAGTTCCTCGGATAACATCAAACAACAAACGTTAGTAGTAACGAATTTTATATGAGTGATTACTTGTTTGAGTTGCATTCTTTTCTTTTCTTTTCTTTTCTTTAAGATTTCTTTCTTTCTTTCCAGTCAATATCAATATTCATATATTCATCAATCAAAATCATATTATTTCTCCCCCATTTTGACATCATCAAAAAGGTTTAGAGCATTTAAGCATATGATAGTGAACATAAATAGACTCAAAAGATATTATCATTTAAGCATTAATCATACGAAGGTTGATATGATAAGAAACAATTCTAGTGATCAACATCTTCAGAGATTAGTTATAGCATTAACACAGAACCACAAAGTGATTTTAAAATATAAGGCATAGGTTAAGCTTAATCCTAAAGGTAATCAAAACATAAACCTAATGATGACGGGTTCCTAAGGTTTAGACTAAAAGGAGCCTAATAATGATGAGGATGAGAACGAGCTTTCAGAACCATCAGTTCTTGAGGCATGCATTTTTCCTTCTGCTTGAGTAATTTCCAGCCTCTTGCTCTTCACAATTTCCTCTGAGATCCATTCATGGAACTCAGTCCAGATAGTTCTTATTTCCATGGGGTCTATGCTTAAGCTGGAAGCATCCACTAGGTTTTGGATTTTTGTGATGACATTATCCTTAACGGATGTTAATGCATCATTCACAGTTTTTGATCTTTTTGATGAAGGTTCTCCATCATCGGTATCCTTCTACTTCTTACTTACTCTCTTCCAATCCGAGAGCTCTTGAAGTACATTAGTAATATTCTTCATGCTAATCCATGCGCTGATGTCTCCGTCCTTAGATTGTTTCAGATAGTTCCCGACTTCTGTCTGATTGTAAGTGGCGAATCTTGGAAATCCTTCAACCGGAACCATTGGTGTCAATGTTAATTTCCTACAAGATGTGTTATCCAGAGTGAAGTTTTCTCTTTTAAGATTCTCAAACCTGAAAATTTTTCTAGCGCTTTTAAGTAATTTTCTTAATTCTCCCTCATTAATCAGAATATCGTCAACTACCCCTGATTCCACCAAGATGTCAGAAATAAGTCTTCCATATGGAATATGTCTGTCCTTCGTGACAAAACCTGTTCTGGAGTTTCTTATGGCTTCCTTCAGAAGTTTGAATAGAATTGCAGGAAGATGCATCTTGATTCCTTTAAGAAGGAGAAATAGGACGCATTTTTTAGTGTCGTTGAGTTGGTTTGAGGGAAGATGGTGAAACACACTTCCTTGGAGGATTCTAAACCATACTTGTAGAGAATCTTTTAGATTAGAGAACATTGAGTTCTCTGAATCAGCTACAGCATTTTCTTTGAAAATGCTAGCCAGAACCTTAGCCTCTTTTTCCTCATTTAGTTGGTTCTTAGTGATTCTCATACCACTGTTGTCATTCATCAGAAGATCTGAAATAGTCTTTTCAGATATGAAGATTTTCCTTCCAAAAACAAAGGAGACAATGAGGGTATTTGATGTGTTGGCCTGGATCCAGAAATCCTTAACCAGATGTCCGTAAGTTGGTCCTTCCAATCTCTTGAAGTAATTACTCCATCCTTGAGTTTCCATTGAAGGAGTAATATCACATCCATTTGACTTTAGATTGTTGAAGTTTACAACAGTTTTTGACAAAACTATGAGACTGCCAACTGGAATTTGTGCGGCCGTGGGGCTTGAAGTATTTAGTGAGACGAAAGCCATTTTTGGAGAGTGATGAGGAGAGTTGAAGGTGATTAGGCTGAATATTCAGGTGAGTAAGAGTTGTGTAGCTGTCTTAGGGTTTGATGCTTTTATAGGTGAAGGAGTGAAGTAAATTCTGTGGAGAATTTGAAACCGTAACAGTTGATTTTCCTAGAAGCACTAAGCAACGTGGAAATGAAGGTTAATGATTGATTTCTTTAATCGAGAGTCGTGACACAACTCTAATAATTGGCAATGAAAACGGTTACTTAATCATGACCTATAATGGTCTCTAGATAATCCTAGACCTTTTGCGTGAATTCTAAGCAGCGCCCAATATTTTATTATTAATTAGATAATCGTGATCATAAGAACCATTCAATCAAAAACACATAAATCATACTTAAGAAATATAGATATCAAGATTTAACATAAGTTTAGTCAAATAAGAATCTTAACAAAAAAATGACTAACTTCCTATCTTAGACTAAGAACGCCATAGGTTGACAAAACTCAGGAAGGATCTTCTCAGTCATTCCATTTCTTCTGCAATGACCAACTATTCCCTGGAGGTCAAGAATGTGGTAGATAACCATGCATTAGGGAACTTGGTAGATTGTGTCTTCCCTAGGTACATGGATTTCTTCCTTTAGATGATTATATATGGATTGGGGTAGGTTTATTTTGACTCTACAAACTAAGAAGAAAATAAATAATCTTTCTTTGTCAGAAAGCCATCCTCCTCCTCTTTCTCTTGGTCTTAGATTAGTTACCATTAGCTTGTACCAATCTTTGGCTACAGGATTGAGGGTACAAGGTAGAGTGGGATGACCCTTACTCTCAAAGATCACATGCAAATGTTTGTCAAGACAAACATTGTTAATGTTATCTTCCACAGTCAAACCATCCTCAATATAATCAATGGCTTTTGCAATGATGGTAGGTTGATCATGACAGGACAGCCAGCGACCACAGATAAAATTGAAGGTGTGAAAAATGCAAGAAAGAGGGGCTTGAATTGGTTTTTCAAAATGAATCGTTTCTTTAAAATAACTTTCTCTTAAAAACTTTACCCCTTTTCTAAAGAAAAACAACTTGGTTAAACAAAGAGATATAAACACGTTATGTTTATACTAGTTCACTTGAGAACCTCTCAAGTTAATCTAGTCCACCCACCAAGGTGATTTCGCCTCTCTCAACGAGGTCTTAATTCACTATTCAACAAAATAGTACACTGCACGAGCTAACACAGCTGGTGACTAACAACAACCTCTAGAACTCACACGTTCTAGACTTCTCAAGTAATCCAACCACACAGGTCTTACTTAAGGTACAACCTCTAAGACACATGTCCTAGACTTCTCAAGAGATCTAATCACTAAGACTCTCTTAAGGAATACAACTTTAAGTTCAAATACAATGGGTTTACAGACAATTGCTTCTTATCAAGCTGATAATGTAAACTAGTTTTAAGACCAAGAATGACTTAAGAAAGAACAGAGTTAGAAAGTATTGTAGCAGTTCGCGTGTGTATCTTTCTTCAAGTCTTTGAGCTTCCTTTTATAGCCGAGTGAAAAGAGTCGTTGAGATGGAATCATGATAGCTAATTAGGCTTACGGCTAGAAGCGTAAGGACAGGTACAAAGTCTTCTGCATGCTGCACGTCCTGTCTGTGTCAGATTGTCTTGTTTGTATTTTGCACAGTCTTAAAGAATTTTAACGTTGTAGTGTGGTACAGTTGTACAGTGTGGCAGGTTTTCTTGGCTTCTCAACTTTAGAGGCTTTTTGTGAGCATGAGTAAGAAGGGAAAACATTGCTCGGTTCTTGAGATTATCAAGTCTTCGAATCATTAGCTCTGCGCTTCCAGAATCTTTAGAACTTGTCTTCAGAACCTTGTTCTCTTAATCCACTTTCTTCATATCTTCAGAGGCTTCTGATAATATTTGATTGAAGCATGAGAGTCGACTTTGGGTAGGTCTTCAGAACCTTGATCAGAGAGCGTGAGGCTTCAGCATCTGGACTTTTTTCCATCAAAACCCTCGTCTTCAAATCTTCATAACTCATACTCTTTTCCTTTCGAATTAAAGTCTTTTGTGTTATCTTCGTTCAGCTCTTTTAAGTGCATAGACGAAATGTCTTTCTTTAAGCATTGCGCTGATTCTCAGGAGCATAACCTGTTTGCTAGGTTCTCACAAGTAAAAACATTAGTTGTGCAAAATTGTTCATGCCAATACCCATTTGATATCATTAAAACTTAGAGATAATATTGCAGAATCAAATCTTGTTCTCACAATCTCCCCCTTTTTGATGATGACAAAACTATGTATTTGATGATGCAATTTTGATATATAAATATATAACACAGAGAAAATGGAAAAGGTTTTTAGGATAGCTTATCCTTTTTATAAAGTGCTCCCCCTGAGTATTAGATTTGATTAAGGTTCTTGCTCGGGCTTCCCCTGACTTTATTAACCTTTTGAGTCTTTCTTCATTATCAGAGTTCTGAGTTATCTGTACAGAGGAAAATACTGAAAAACAATATAATAGAGATGATAGATTTATCTGTTAGGATGTAAGCAGCATTGTTTTTCAGAGAATGACTATAGGATCAAAATTATCACATTCATATATTTTCTCCCCCTTTTTGTCATGAATCAAAAAGATAAACACAGGGTAGTCCAAGGGTGAAAAACACAGAACTAAAACTTAAAAGAAAAATAGAGGTTTATTTGCTGTCAGAGGACATCTTGTCCCAAATCTTCTTCATCATGATCTGAAGATTTTCATTGACAGTATCTTGCTTGTCAAACATTTCTCTGAAGTTCTTCTGTTCAATTCTGATTTCATCAATGGCGTCTCCCAGACGCTTGATAACAGGATCAGAAGTGGAAGCAATCATAGCACTTTCTTTAGCTCTTTCAGCTTCAGCAGCTTCTTGTGACTTTCTAGCAGCTTGTTCTTCTGCTTCTTTAGCAGCCTTTTCTTTAGCTTCTTTCTGCTTGGCAGCCAAGAACTTGAGTACTTTGACTCTTGTTTCAGCTTCTGCTCTCTCCTTAGCCTTTGCTAATTCAGTAGTTATGGTTGTATTTGAGAATCTTACAATTCTTGTAAGTTCCATGTCCAGCCATTTTTGAAAAGTTTGACAGGCACTCTTACGTTCCATGAGCTTCGTGCTTGTACAAAGTTCCGCTCTTAGCTTAGAAAACATCTCAAGTGCTTTTTCATGAAATTGACTTGTAAATTCTTCAAAGGATGTCGAAGGTGGAGCATTGTAGATAACCAGAGCGAGGTTGTATTTATCAGAGGTGATTTCAGGTGGTGGTTGCTGAGATAAGTCAATCTCAGTAGCAGCAGGTTCAGGTGGTTGTTGTTGATCGGTAGGAGAGACTACTTCTAGATTGTCGGAGCTCATGAGGTTTTCAAGTAAGACAATTTCTAGGGATTCATAGGAGGTTCCCTCTGAACTAGATTCAGTATTGGGAGCTTGAGATTCAGAGATTTGATTTGTTGGTTCTAGTTTATTTGGCTGAATTGTTGAGGTAGTTGTTGTTGAAATATAGGTAAAAATAGTCTCAGACAAGATTGGAGTTGTTATTAATGGGTTGGTGGTTGATTGATCAGTGGTTGGTAAAGGAATAGAAAAAGATGGAGGTTTAAACCTTACTTTTGGAATGGAGGTAGAGGTGATTGGTGATGAAGATGGTGCAGCAACAGATGGATTTGCATCAACTTTATTGATTTTCTCAAGAAGAAGAGCTTCTTTTTTGGAGATTTCAGATTCATCCTTTTTCTTCTTTTTGCACTCCGCATCCTCTTCAGCGAGCTTTCTCTTACTCCTAGTAATATGCTTTGACTGAGGGACAGCTTCTTCAACTCTAGATTCTGCTTCTCTCATTATGGCAATGTAAGAGGCTATTGCGGTTGGATTATCTTCTTTGCGGTAGAATGGATATTTGTCTACTGGATTCCTGATCTTTTTCACCGTGTCGGGAGAAATAGGTGTTGGTTTCACATCGACACTCGCAATCATCTTCATGTGCTTAAGATTTACAGCATTGAACGCTTCTCCAACCTTTTCATTCAGATATTCCGTGAACTTTGCTTCCTTGATCAGATAATTCACTAATTCGCTTTCAACCAGAATGTCAGAGATCAGCCTTCCAAAAGAAATGTAGTTAACAATCTTATTTTCTGGTGAGGCCGTTGTTCTTGTCTTGCGCACCATATCCCTCAAATAGTAGAATAGAATGGAGGGAAGGCACATTTTCTCATGTTTGTGCAAGTAGTACATCATGTGTTTTTGATTTGAGTTGGCAAAATCTATAGCCCTCTTTGCCGGTCTTGGATTGATGCATCCAAGAATGATCTTGTGCCAGATCCTTAGGTTGTCACGCAAGTTTTTGCTTTTGTCGTCCGTTGTTCCTGATTGTCAGCTTTTGAACAGTATCTTGTTGATGAGTGTTCATCCTTACATTGGTAAGAAAGAATGAGGATTGAACTTTGAGTTGATTTTGATAGAGTGATAGATAGAGAGAGAAATAGATGAGAGTCGGTTAATTTTTTAGGATTTGTGTGTGTGTGTGTGAGAGAGAGTGAGAGAGAGAGAGAGAGAAAGAAGATGTTCTCGAGGGTTTAAAGGACAGATACCTTCTTGAGGGGATAAGCTAATAAATGTGATAAAGTTGAGTCAATCTCGAGAAAAATGTTGTTCGTTCAATTTGAATAATTAAAGTGACTTAATTTTATTTAAATCACATGCAAAAAATAATTTTCCTAATATATGACATGTCACATATTTATCAGAACTTGAGATGCGTTAAGAAAAAGGTTCTGATGATTTGAAAATACTTTTCTTCTGACTAAACACATGAGGTTCTGAAAATGTTTTTATTCTGAACAGTACTTCATATTCAGGTGTTTTAAAATGATTAGAAATCTATCTCCAGCTAAGGGTTTTGTAAAAATGTCAGCTCATTGATGGTCTGTATCAATGAATTTTAAGCATAGAGTTCCCTTCTGAACATAGTCCCTAATAAAATGATGTTTTATTTCAATGTGTTTAGCCCTAGAATACAAAATTGGATTTTTACTTAAGCAAATAGCAGCAGTATTATCACAGAAGATAGGAATGTTACTCTCATATATCTGATAGTCTTCAAACTGATTTTTCATCCATAGCATTTGAGTGCTGCATAGGGAAGCTGATATGTATTCTGCTTCTGCTGTTGAGAGAGCAATTGTAGATTGTCTCTTGCTTGACCATGAGATTAGGTTGCTTCCTAAGAACTGACAGTTTCCTGATGTGCTCTTTCTTTCTAATCTGTCTCCGGCATAATCTGCATCACAGTAACCAGAAAGAGTATACTTTGATGTTTTCTTATACATCAGACCAAGGTTAGTTGTTCCTTTCAGATACCTTAGAATTCGCTTGACAGCGGTTAGATGTGATTCTCTTGGATCTGATTGGAATCTAGCACATAGATGTACACTGAATAATATATCAGGTCTAGAAGCAGTTAGATATAAGAGAGAACCTATTATACCACGATAGAGTTTTTGACAAACCTTAACTCCTGTTTCTTCTTTTCCCATGACACAAGTTAGATGCATTGGCGTTTTAGCAATGTTGCAATCCGTCATATTGAACTTCTTCAGAAGTTCTTTTGTGTACTTGGTTTAATGGATGTAAGTGGCCTCTGATCTTTGATCAATCTGAATTCCAAGGAAGAACTTCAGTTCTCCCATGAGGCTCATTTCAAATTCGGACTGCATTAACTTTGAAAAGTCTTCACATAGAGAAGAGTTAGCAGAACCAAAAATAATGTCATCAACATAGATTTGAACAATAAGAATGTCATTCTTATATGTTTTGCAGAAAAGAGTTGTGTCAACCTTTCCTCTGGTGAAATTGTTTTCTAATAAAAATTTGCTCAATCTATCGTACCAAGCTCTGGGAGTTTGCTTTAAACCATAGAGTGATTTTCTAAGTTTAAAAACAAAGTCTGATTTTTCTGAATTTTCAAAACCAGGAGGTTGTTTGACATAAACTTCTTCTGATAAATAACCATTTAAGAATGCACTCTTAACATCCATTTGATATAGAGTGATGTTATGATTTACTGAAAAGGATATTAGTAAACGTATTGCTTCAAGTCTAGCAACTGGAGCAGATTTTTCGTTGTAGTCAATTCCTTCTTGTTGACTGTATCCTTGAGCAACAAGTCGTTCTTTATTTCTGACAACTTCTCCCTTTTCATTTAGCTTGTTCCTAAATACCCACTTAGTTCCTATTATATAAACATTCTTAGGTTTAGGAACTAGATCCCAAACATCATTTTTTGAGAACTGGTTGAGTTCTTCTTCCATAGCCAGAACCCAGTCTTTGTCCATGAGGGCTTCTTCAATTGTAGCTGGTTCTATGAATGATACTAGTCCTACAAGTGTTTCTTCTGATGGTCTAAAGGCTGATCTGGTTCTGATAGGAGCATCTTTGTTACCCAGAATTAGTTCCTCAGGATGAGATGTGGACAGTCTTCTTCTTCGTTGAGATGGGGTATTTGGATTTACTTCAGTGGTTTCTGGTGTAGGATCTTGCTGTTCTTTAACTTCATCTGTCCTTTCCTTAGGTTCGGAGAATCTAATTTCCAAATCTGCAAGTTTCTCAACTAGCTCTGACTTTTCTGAGTCAGGCTTGTCATTGAATCTAACATGAATAGATTCCTCCCCAATTCTTGATTCTGTGTAGTAAATTCTGTAGCCTTTCGAGCGTTCAGAGTATCCCAACAACAGACACTTCTGTGCTTTGGAATCAAACTTGCTAAGATTCTCTTTAGTGTTAAGCATAAAACAGACACATCCAAATGGATGAAAATAAGAAATGTTGGGTAATTTATTCTTCCATAATTCATATGGAGTTTTATTCAAGATAGGTCTTATAGAGATTCTATTTTGAATATAGCATGCTGTGTTAATTGCTTCTGCCCAGAAGTGCTTAGCTATGTCAGTTTCTTGGATCATGGTGCGAGCCATTTCTTGTAAAGTTCGATTCTTTCTTTCTACAACTCCGTTATGTTGTGGAGTTCTAGGGCAAGAAAAATCGTGAGATATTCCATGTGAATCAGAAAGTTCTTCAAAGTTTTTATTTTCAAATTCTCCACCATGATCACTTCTGACTCTAACTATTTTACAATTTTTCTCATTTTGTACTTGAGTGCAGAAGGAAGCAAATACAGAATGTGATTCATCCTTGTGTTTTAAGAATTTTACCCATGTCCATCTGCTGTAGTCATCAACGATGACTAGTTCATATTTCTTACCATTGAGAGAGGCCGTTTTTACAGGGCCAAACAGATCAATGTGAAGAAGTTCCAACGGTCTAGAGGTGGAAACAAC
Source organism: Lathyrus tuberosus (assembly GCA_022829125.1). Taxonomy (NCBI): domain Eukaryota; kingdom Viridiplantae; phylum Streptophyta; class Magnoliopsida; order Fabales; family Fabaceae; genus Lathyrus; species Lathyrus tuberosus. The sequence continues at coordinate 23,266,270 of JALAZF010000021.1, read as the reverse complement.
ATTTTTAGTTTTCAAAGAGGTTTTTGAAAACTTTCCTTTCTGACATGCTTCACAAAGAGCGTCTGACGAATATTTTAGATTTGGGAAGCCTCTAACAAGACCAAGCTTATTAAGCTGAGAGATTCTTCTCAAACTGACATGGCCAAGACGTTTGTGCCAGACCCATTGCTCTTCGTTTACAGAAAGAAGACATTTTACATTTTGATGTTTTAAATCAGATAATTTAATTTTGTAAGTGTTGCTTTTCCTCTTTCCATTGAATAGGACAGATCCATCCTTCTGACTTACATCTTTACAAGATGTTTGATTAAAAATGAGATCATAGCCACTGTCGCTAAGTTGACTTTTTGACAACAGATTATGCATTAGACCTTCTAATAATAAAACATTCTTAATGGAAGGAAGCTTACCATTTCCAACAGTTTTAGAGCCAATGATTCTTCCTTTCTGATTTCCTTTGAAACCGACGACACCTCCAGGCTTAAGTTTCAGATCTTGGAACATAAGCCTTTCTCCTGTCATGTGTCGCGAGCACCCACTGTCCAGGTACCATGACTGGTGTTTCAATGGAGCTATTAAGGATATCTGCAAAATAGATTATCTTATTTTTAGGTACCCATTTTGTGGGTCCTTTCACATTAGTTTTTCTAAAGGTTCTGATCCCTTTAGATTTCCTTACGTTAGCAAAACGGTGTAGAGTTTGTGCGTAGTGTTCGTGTTTAGGATATTTCTTTAGTGTGTGTGTTTGTGTAATCCTAGTGTTTGGGCCTTTTGGTTCTGAATGCTTAAGGCCAGTACCAGAGGGAATAAACTGTTTGGACAGAGGTATTATTTTGATGTTTTTGGTTTCATCATATGGTTGAGATGGTCCTGAATATCCTAGACCTCTATTGCCATTTCTACTGACTCCATAGATTAGTGAAGCCATTTTGCTTCTATCTTCGCTTTTGGCAAGAAAGTTTTTAAATGCGTTATCATATTTGTCTTCTTCACTAGTGTTAGTTGAGTTTGAAACAATTTCTTCTTCTAACTTAGATAATTTACATTTCAGGACAGTGTTTGAGTTTTCTATGACAAATATTTTCTCATTTTGTTTAGAAATGGTTTTCTTGTTTTTAGTAAGATCTTCTGAAGAAACTATAAAACTCTTTTTCAAGATTTTGAATTTGCTTTGAAGGTTTTGATATCTTTTTATAAGTTCAGTTAATCCTAATTCAAGTTCAGAACGTGATAAGGAGGAAAGTACCTCTCTTTCATCGTCGGAGTCTGATAGTTCTTCCTCTGACGAGTCGCTTCTGGTTTCTGCCATGAATGCCATGTTGACCCGACCTTCATCAGCATCATCTTCAGATTCTGAATCATCCTAGGTTGCCATGAGACCCTTTTTGGCTTTCCTAGGTCTTTCTTCTTTCTTGGCCTTTGGACAGTCATTTTTGAGATGTCCAGGTTCTTTGCATTCAAAGCACGTAATATCTTTTCCATAGTTTCTTCTTTGACCAGATGTAGATTCGAATCTTCTCCTTGGTCCTTTGAACTTGTTCCTTCTGTATTTCCAAAGTTGACTTATCTTTCTTGATATGAGTGATATATCATCTTCTTCTAAATCTTCTTCAGATTCTTCCATTTCTTCTTCTGCCTGATATGCCTTCTTCTTTTCTGGCTTTACCTTCAGTGCAATGGATTTGTTTTTCTTCTGAGGTTCATCTCCTTGAAGCTCTATTTCATGACTTCTTAAAGAACTGATAAGTTCTTCAAGACTGATACTATTCAAGTCCTTTGCAAGTTTCAAGGCAGTCACCATTGGTCTCCATTTGGCCGGAAGACTTCTGATGATTTTCTTGACATGATCAGCAGTAGAATAGCCTTTGTTCAGAACTTTGAGTCCGGCAACAAGCATTTGAAACCTTGATAACATGGTTTCAACAAACTCATCATCTTCCATTTTGAAGACTTCGTATTTTTGGATTAGCGCAAGGGCCTTCGTCTCCTTGACTTGAGCATTTCCTTCGTGAGTCATACGAAGAGAGTCAAAAATGGACTTTGCAGTTTCTTTGTTTGTGATTTTCTCATACTCAGTATAAGAAATTGCGTTCAACATAATGGTTCTTGCTTTGTGATGATTTTTGTAAGTTTTCTTCTGAGCATTTGTAAACTCACTTCTTTCAATCTTTTTACCTACAGAATCTATAGGATGGCTATAGCCATCAAGTACTAGATCCCATAGATCTAGGTCAAATGATAAGAAATAACTTTCAATTCTATCTTTCCAATAATCAAACTTTTCGCCATCAAAGATAGGAGGTTTTGCAATGTAAGATTCTCTTTTAATAACATTTGTTTCAGAAGTTGTTGGTGGTGGTGTAGTCATTGTTTTTCACACTTGGATCGGTACTGAACACTGTTAAGTACTTGATAAAAATTCATTCTTTTTATCACCTCAGAACCGGAGCTCTGATGCCAATTGCAGGTGTGAAAAATGCAAGAAAGGGGGGTTTGAATTGGTTTTTCAAAATGAATCGTTTCTTTAAAATAACTTTCTCTTAAAAACTTTACCCCTTTTCTAAAGAAAAACAACTTGGTTAAACAAAGAGATATAAACACGTTATGTTTATGCTAGTTCACTTGAGAACCTCTCAAGTTAATCTAGTCCACCCACCAAGGTGATTTCGCCTCTCTCAACGAGGTCTTAATCCACTATTCAACAAAATAGTACACTGCACGAGCTAACACAGCTGGTGACTAACAACAACCTCTAGAACTCACACGTTCTAGACTTCTCAAGTAATCCAACCACACAGGTCTTGCTTAAGGCATAACCTCTAAGACACACGTCCTAGACTTCTCAAGAGATCTAATCACTAAGACTCTCTTAAGAAATACAACTTTAAGTTCAAATGCAATGTGTTTACAGACAATTGCTTCTTATCAAGCTGATAATGTAAACTAGTGTTTAGACCAAGAATGACTTAAGAAAGAACAGAGTTAGAAAGTATTGTAGCAGTTCGCGTGTGTATCTTTCTTCAAGTCTTTGAGCTTCCTTTTATAGCCGAGTGAAAAGAGCTATTGAGATGGAATCATGATAGCTAAGTAGGCTTACGGCTAGAAGCGTGAGGACAGGTACAAAGTCTTCTGCATAATGCACGTCCTGTCTGTGTCAGATTGTCTTGTTTGTATTTTGCACAATCTTCAAGAATTTTAACGTTGTAGTGTGGTACAGTTGTACAGTGTGGCAGGTTTTCTTGGCTTCTTAACTTCAGAGGCTTTTTGTGAGCATGAGTAATAAGGGAAAACATTGCTCGGTTCTTGAGATTATCAAGTCTTCGAATCATCAGCTCTGCACTTCCAGAATCTTCAGAACTTGTCTTCAGAACCTTGTTCTCTTAATCCACTTTCTTCATATCTTCAGAGGCTTCTGATAATATTTGATTGAAGCATGAGAGTCGACTTTGGGTAGGTCTTCAGAACCTTGATCAGAGAGCGTGAGGCTTCAGCATCTGGGCTTCGTTCCATCAGAACCCTCGTCTTCAGATCTTCAGAACTCATACTCTTTTCCTTTCGAATTAAAGTCTTTTGTGTTATCTTCGTTCAGCTCTTTTAAGTGCATAGACGAAATGTCTTTCCTTAAGCATTGCGCTGATTCTCAGGAGCATAACCTGTTTGCTAGGTTCTCACAAGTAACAACATTATTTGTGCAAAATTGTTCGTGCCAATACCCTTTTGTTATCATTAAAACTTAGAGATAATATTGCAGAACCAAATCTTGTTCTCACAAAAATGACATTCTTGCCAAAATCATATTCTAGTGATCGAGCGTTTGCCCAGAACTCAGTTACAAGTGTAGGAAAGATAGGTCCATCAAGCATGGAGAAATAGTTTTCCCAGTCCTAAAATTTAATTCCAGAGAAAACACTTGTTTTGTGGAGAAGAGGTAGATGGTTCACGTTTAGAGTGTATTCCTTTAAGTGTTCGAGGTCAGTAGTTTCTCCTCTGATATTGTGTGAAGACATTTTGAGCAGGATAGATGAGGAAGAAAGTTCTAAGCTTCTGGATAGAGATTCTTTCTAGAAAGGGAGTAGTGTTGTGAGGAGAACTAAGGAGTGATAGCTATTTATCAAGCTTGGAACACGCATGGTCATCATTTCCTAGGTACGCTATGAATAGTTGTGATGGTCAGCTGAAAGGACGCATTATAGACTTAAATCTCCGTATACCTATGAGTAGGGATGTAGTTGCTGACACAACTTAATCATGATTGTTTATTTAATTCTTGAAAATTGTCTAATCATAAATGCGTGAGAATATTATTATAGTTTCAATAATCCTAATATGACTAAGTTTAAATTATTGCTACTATTTCAAATTTCAATAATGAGGATGAACGAAGATAGACATACCTTAGAGATTCTGAAATCTTTTTATGACTATTCTGAGTGCTTTCCAGCCTGACTCTGAGCTTCTGATCATCATCTTTTAGCTTCTGCTTCCTTCTGATGTTTGAAGAATAGATGTCTTCTGAACTTAGATTTCTTAGACGAGAACAGGAGTCAATTATTTTTCTTCAGATGACTACTACGTTCTATTGTTCAGGAGTAATCATCTGGTTTCTCTTCTGACTATATTTCTTTAGCGAATGCAGATCATGTTCAGAAGCTAGTATCATCAAACAAGTACAAAGTTTGCATGACTCTTCTTGATCTCATAATGCTAATTTAACTTGACTGAGGTTAGTCCAACATATCTACTTCAAAATAGAATGTTGACTGATTTCTTCCTTCTGAGGGACATCAGTAACTTAAATTCTTTTTGACTTGAGTAGAGAATTCTAGTGTCTGGTTTGACATCTTCAGGTTCCAGTGCTTGAGAGGTTCTGAACAACTTATCAGATAGTGATCTGATTACTAATCGTTTGAATCAGCTGAGACATAATATCAAATTGTCAGAATTTGATAATGCTGATTCAAGTAAAACTTAAGAGTTCATTCTTGATCAAGTATTTGATGAATCCTTGGCATTCTTCTTCTTAAATATTCTTTCAGTTTCCTGCATAACTTCCAAGAAAACAATATTCAGTTCTACATTGAATCTTTTAACCTTCTTGATCATTCAAAATTCAGATGTTGAATTATTTTGAATTCTGCATACTTCATCTTGAATTTCAACCTCGTAGAACAACAATCTTTCTTCTTTACATGAAGAGGTTCTGAATGAGTTTTTAAATGAGAAAGTCAAGGGTGGACCTAATCCGTTTCTTGAAAACATCTCAAAAACTCATAAAGAATTGATCTTCAGCAAACAAGACTTCTTGTTTTCTGATGATTTAGCTTTGAGCAAATACGTGGTTCATTCACACGTATCTTCCAAGATTAGCATTCAACAGATACTACTTCTTATCTGATGAATCTATCTTATCAGCTGATTCTTCAATCTTCAATAAAACTTAAGTGAGGAAGGTTTAGTTGTTTGACGACGGCAGAAACTTCCAGAATCAGTGATTTGCTCAAGTACTCAGTTTGATTACAATTTTGTACACAATCATCTTCTGAACTGTTTCAGAAATTATAAGTGGATTTCAATCTCACCCAGAGTATTTCAACGCACCGCATCTGGATCCTTTTCTGACATTGTTAAGTGTTTGATATCCATCAATAACAGAACCGGAGCTCTAATACCAATTGAAGGTACGATAAAGACACAAGAAAGGGGGTTTGAATTGTGTATTTACTCTTTTTAACAACTTTTCGGTTCTTGTCGTTAAAGCACTTATGATAACATCAGAGTTCGTTGGGAGACTCTAATTAACGAAGTTACATTCAGACTTGCAATGCATGAAGCATGAGAACCAATAAGAGTCTGAACATTATGCGTAACATTCAGAACTTACAGAGCGGAAGCTTATCAGAGTTGCAAGGTTCTGACTTGCTTGTGTAAGGTTCTGATACTCAATATAGAGCATAAATAAATATATTAAGCATAAGAGTAAAGAACACGCGATATATCCTGGTTCACCACAAATGCTAATCCAGTCCACCCTCCTCAGGTGATTTCGCCTTGAACACAAGGTCTTAATCCACTATAATCAATCTCGATTACAGATGCACGGGCAACAGCCAGTGACTAACCACTTGCACAGCCGCACTGTGACTAACATGCAATGAACCATTCAGGGATTCAACTTAATGAATATAATGAACATTGACCAGCAGGTTCCAATCTCGCAAGATCTACTGCTAGGCTTTCACAGCTAGACGTTCAGGGATTCATCGCAATGAATATAACGCTACTGACCCTATTTCAGGCTTTTCCCACAATAACATCTCGCCGTTGTCTTCTCGAGTCTCTGGTCACACTGACCACTCAAGGAATCCTAATTCACCAAGAATTAGTTTTATAGGAGATTACAAAGATGCTTCTTAACAAGCAGATTACTCCTAAGTTTAAGTACAAAGAACACATAAGTGTTCAAGCAAGATGTGAGCAACAGCTCCTTGCTATCCTAAGAAACTACAAAGATGTATAATGATTTGACAGTTGTTGACATCTTGTAGATCTTCTTCTTCTTCGTCTTCTTGGGTGGGCAAGCTTTGAGCAACAACTCCTTGCTTCAGATCTTCAATGTAGCACTAACGAGAAGGTGGTTGATGACTTGACTGATCTTCAATGATGTCTTCTTCATCAACAGCTTATGTACCAATTTGTTGTTGTTGTGTTGAATGTTGATCTTGAGCTCCAACAACAATGGCCATGTGTAAATGATGATAGCTTTTGATATTTAAGTGTTACAACGAGAACTCATCGTTGTTGATATCTTCACACAATGACTTGATCAATTCACCTTTGATGGAATGAATCGATGCCTTCAGAAGCAAGAACTCTTTCCTTTAAATAGCCCAGTAGAAATATAGCCGTTTGAAATATTGTTGGCTATTGGAAAAGAGACGTTGTGTAATAGTTAGCTGTACTGACACATCTCCTTTTTACTTTGGGGGAAGTTACGGGATATATCTTTCTTGGGCGCCGTGTACAATTACTCACAACGGTAACATGTGACTTCTGAACTTCAGAGGCTTCTGATAGTTAATTGATGAAGCATGAGTAGAGTCTTCTTAACAGGATATCTGATACGTCAAGTATTTAGTTATTTGAAGAAGTCCATTGAGAATCAGTCTTCAGAACTTCAGCACTTGTCTTTGAGCATGTTATCCTTTACTTCTTCAAGTCTTCCAAAACTTCAGAACTTGTCCATTAGGAATCTGTATTCAGAGTCTTCAATACTTGATCTTCAGAACGTTAATCTTCAGAACACATAAGTCTTCAGAGTATTTCTGCACTTGGTCTTCAGAGCCTTCCGCCTTCAGAACTTCAAGTCATGAGAGTCTTCAGCACTTCGGTTCTCTTCTTCAGAAGCTTCGCAATCTTCAGAATCTCGACCACTTTCAAAGAGCATCCACAAGAGCATTGCATCATCAATATCGGCATCCTTGGATCTGACTGATCACGATCAGATACAGAAGCGTTCTTGCTTCTCCCGACTTGTATCACACATAGTAACTTCGCATATTATCAATTACGCTCATCTGGCTGGTGCTTGTTGGATCTGATATTTTCTATAATTATGATCTGCACACAACACACGTTAGAACGTAAAATCGTTCTTTCACAAATATGTGTTGTTATCATCAAAACATAGATTGACTTGTAGATACAACTCTTGCTCTCACACAAAGCCTAAGATTGAGGCTAAAAGGGGAAACTAACTCTACTGGTGAGAGGTTTTATCTATCTTGTACAAAGCCCAAGATTGAGGCTGAAAAAGTTGACTGACTCAACTGGAGAGTATGATTTGTCTTGTACAAAGTTGAATATTGAGGCTGAAAAGAGGATCGACTCTGCTTAAGGAGATTTTATATGGTGTCTTGTACAAAGCCCAAGATTGAGGCTGAAAGATATTTGACTGACTCAACAAGATAGTGTTTATGTGGGTGTCTTGTACAAAGCCCAAGATTGAGGTTGACTTTTGCTGATGAAAAGAAGGATCACTATACAAAGCCTAAGAGGAGGCTGAAAATGATTTACTCAACAAGAGAGTGTTTTTATCAATCTTGTACAAAGCCTAAGATTGAGGCTAAAAAAGAGATGATTGACACAACAAGAGAGTGTTGAAAGATCCATATACAAAGCCTAAGAGGAGGCTAGCTTCTGTTGAGGATTATTGAGATCCAGAGACAGGTCCAAAGTGGGAAATCAACTCTTGCTGAGGACTACAGAAGAGTTGGGATATCAGAGACCATGATGTTCTGATAAAGGTTTATTGATAGTGATTTTACCCTAGCCGGGGGAAGAATAAAGTGAGAAGTTTTAACTCTGTTGGTGGTTGGTGAGATGATCAGGGTTTATCCTGTGCTTTTGGAAAACTTGAGGGTTTCTTGAGATCCAAAAGGGGATGAGACTGTCCAAGTCTACTGTGAGGAAGCTTATCCTTGTATGATGCCTAAGAGGAGGTTGATGTTTTAAGGTATGAGAATCAACCCTTTAACTGGTCTGATGTTTTGACTCTGACTCTCTAGAGGATTGAACTATCAAAGGATGACTAAGTTCTGCCCTATACATGTAGGAGGTCTTTGGGTCCTTGTACTAAGTCCAAGAGGAGGCATGAGAACTTCTAAGAAGCCTGAGGGTCCTTGTACAAAGCCCAAGAGGAGGCGGGGATGCTTTTAGGAAGCTTGTGGGTCCAAACCTAAGAAAATTTCAAGAAAGGTTTCACCGGGAATAATCCTTTCTTTAGTGAACAGTTCTAGGATTTGAAGAAATTCAAGAGAAGTTTCACCCGGAATTAATCCTCTCTGAGGGAAATGAATTTCTTTGACAATTTTCTAATAGTGACAGTCTGAGAAAAGTTTCACCGGGAATAATGCCTTTCTCTTTGTTCCATATTGTATAAGCCCAAGAGGAGGCAAGAGTGTATCTGGAAATTCCTATGGGGAACTAGTTTTGACTGTGTTGAAAGAGTGACCATTGGCTTTATCTAATCCTAGACCTAATTGTCGGGGAAAACTCTAAGCAAATATATACAAGCATATATATACAGATGAAATATATACCGTATGTAAAAGAGGGTAGGAGGACTTACAGGTGAGCAAGCTTCCAGCACAAACAAATATATATATGTGCAAGTATGTAAAAGGAAGCTGTTTAAAACTTACAGGTGAGCAAGCTTCCATTGTAACAGCTGTATGGTTAGTTGTTCAAGAAATTAAAGAAAGTTTTGATAACAACTATGAATTTGAACCTAAATCAAAAGGGAAAGCTGTTTTGAAAAGATTGGGGCTTATACTCAAGGAGAGGCCAAGATGAAAAACAGTGGTCGTACTGTTGATCTGAAAATTGTATCGGACGTATACAATGACTGAGGCCCAAAAAAGGTTTTCTGTACAAAGGGATTGGGTCTTACACTCTATTAGAGGCCCAAAAGTTTATTTTTTACAAGAGATGGGGCTTACAATTCAAGGAGAGGCCCAGCGAAAAATAACGATCGCACCGTTATTTTGAGAATCGTATCGGGACTTATACAATGACTGAGGCCCAAAATTATTTACGTACAAAAGTGGGTTGGGTCTTATACTCTATTAGAGGCCCAAAGTGTTTTGAAAAAGATTTGTGAGGGTGTGTAATAATCAAAACTCTAATTTGATTTTAAAATGATCAACATGTGTGAAAAATAATTTGTGATCTTGGATTAATGTTTGAAAAATCATGTTTCATTCATAGAATGATTTAAAAATCATTTGGATAAAAAAAACAAGAGAAAGAAAGATTTTTTAATGCCTAAAAACAAATAAAAACATAATTCTTTACAAAAATATCAAATATATGAAATAAATAATTTTTTTATGAAATTTTTGTGGAATAAAATATTTTAATATTTTTGGGAATTTTGAAAACAAGAACCAATCAAAAATAATTAAAGTTGAGAGAGAAATTAATTTTAGAATTAATTAATAAAAACCATAAATTATGTGAAAAATAACAAAATATGCAAAAATGGCAAAATGGTCTGGGTGGGTCTTGAACCCACGACCTCCCAACCAAACACACATGCGCGCTACCACTGGGGTGGTGATACATCCGTGTATCAAAACCACCCCATAAACATATAAGGGTGACTTGGTTTTTAGGCCTGGCTAAGGCAAAAAACCAAGTCTTGGTGGATTTGCATGAAGGCTCTAACTTCCTCAATTCTCCATGGATTTGGACAAAATTTAGGTGCATCCTGCCTAGAATTTCATGAGGAATCCAATGGTGCTTTTATATTTTTCTAAAGAGGCTCCTATTTTAAAATCCGATGGTGATTTCAAAATAGGCCTAGATTTGCATGTTCTATGCTATCTCATTATACAGGCAATAATAGCATGGCAAATTGGTTCAAACACAACATATATGACATGTATGAGATGTCCATAATCAATGGACATCAAAGCAATGCATGATTTAAAGAGTTCAAGTTGTGATGCACTTACCTCTTGAAGCTCCTGTGCTATCTGTAAAGATCCTTGTGCCCGAAGTAATCCAATGCTTTAAACACTCTTGATTGATTCCTTAGAAGCTTTTAGGATGATCAAAACCAGCTGGAAACCTCAGGAACAAGAACTGGCTCTTTCTTGCAAAAGTAACAAAAGTGACAAAAATGGCAACTCACTCAAATGATGTTCCAGATGAGGGGAACCAATTGGGACAGTTTGAGGATGATATTTGGAGTGTGTTTGAGGCTTTGTTTGGTTTTGGAAGTGACTGAATCAAGACATGGCTTGAAAAATGCAGAAAAGTCAAAATTTGAGGTTTTGGAGGTTGACTTTCTGATTTTGGTGTTTCAGATCAAGGGTGAGTGTTTGAACAACTTATATATATGATACATTGGATGTGTTTGGATCATGAGCTGTGGTGGAATTACTCTCTAACTCAAAAACTCAGAGATGACTTGCAAAAGAAGGCATTTTGGCCTAATGAGAGAGATTTTGAGGAAAGCAAGTGTTGTAGTGCTTTGGTGTACTCAAACTGACCATAAATGAGCTCTATTTATAGTGTGACAAGTTTGTTTTGGCAACAATAGTGAATGGCAGCTTGGACAGTCCCTTGGCCAATTCTAGCAAAAGGCATCTTTAGTCTCCTCTAGCCATTGACTTGAGGTTAGGGCACATGCCTATGGTTCTTTGATTCAGAGTGGAATCTTGACTCATTTAGTTAGATTTGCTTCAGTCCATGCCACCTTGATGTACCCATTGAATGCTTTGAAACAAAATCGGAGTCTTTGAGCTTTTTAGCCTTTTTAGAGCACTTATGGCTATATGTAGTTCCTTGGACTTGGGAGGCTCGTGGATCAGATCATTCCTCTTTGATTTTATCCCTTGAGGTGTCCAAATGGATGACATGGCTTGGAATTATCTGATTTGGCCAAATCGAGCAAATGGCCTATAATCTGCCTTGAACAAAATCAGTCCATGATGCCATGTTCCAAGGGTTGGAACTCCCTGCTCAAATTAAATTTGGAGATGTTCTGGTACTTGTTGGAAAGCCCTCATGGCATACTTCAACTTTGATGTCCAACATTAGTCCTGGTTTAGCTTGGATCAAAGTGAAAAATGCCTCTACATTTTGGAAAAAGTAAGACAGATTCTGACTTATTGAAAATTTCACTAAGTGTTGGAAAAATGGTCATTTTCATGTTTTTGTGATTTTGATCAATCCATAACTCAAAATCCATGAGGATTTGGAATCTCTTGTAGTTGACATATTTGAAGTATGTCGGATGGACTTTCATTTGAGCTTTGAATGGGGGAAAAAGGCGTTGTAACCTTCAGGAGTTGCCGTCATAACTCTTGCGTCTTTGCTTTCCCAAAGTTTGTAACCTTCAGGCCCAGCGGTTCCTGCTGCAGTTTCTGGGTCTTCAGTGACCGGCAGGATGTATCCCTCAGGGACAAAGTTGAGAGGCATGCCCCAGGGGTGACCTTTAGGCATGTTGTACCGAGGATCATATGTCTCCACTACGGGCGTAGATGTTATCTCTGAGATCACAATCCTTTGTTGTTGTCTCTGAGCTGCTGCCAGGGATTGCATGTCATTGTGAAGTTTTTCCAAACTTTCCTTTAGAGCGTCGACTTCTTCTCTCAGCTCTTTGTTCTCTTCCTCGAGATCGTCCATTTTCTTTTGTCGATTGGCCCGAGTATTGTACGAATTAGACAGTTTGACTCTAGAATCGTGACACATACATGAGACTCGAAGATAAGAATAACGTGTTATGTGAGAATGATATGCAATGATATATATATACATTTTTTTTCGCTTTAATCAAAAAGAAACTTCAACAAATAGATTGCAAATATCATACAGTGGGGAGACCCCCCCTTTTTTTATTGAATTTGAAAGATTGTAGAAATGGAAAATACAGTATTTTACAAAGTGCTGTAAGGAAAATCTCTAAGCTCAGGGATCCTGAGTCCTCTCTGAGGAGATCTCAGATGCTGGTTCTGCTATTTTCCTTTTCTTTGATCGGGGTTCTTCAACCATTGTCGGTTGTCAGTCTTTTTCCAAGTGAAAGGAGTGAGCAAGTTCCTTTGATCTTCCATAGCATACTGTTCTAGAATCTCAATCAGAGCATCCTTTTCTTTTAACAGGTCCTGAATTTTGGTACACTCCAAATTGAGGATTCGATACTTGTTTTTCCTAGAGCTTTTCTCCCGTTGAACTTTGTTGAGAGCGACCTGGAGTTTTTCCATATCAGACATAAAATAAAGGACAGATTCCTTTAACGGAAGAACTTCTTGACGAGGGTAAGGCATCCTCAGCTTGAGGGCTCTAGTTTGTACCCAGTGGAGATAAGGTTCCATGAAGATACAGTCTGGTCTTCCTAGAGACTCTCTTCCTTTCCTGTGAATGTGTTGTCAAGCATGCACTATTTCCTTCTTTAATGCCCTGTCATTTTCCCCTTCCTTGAAGAAAAGACCTTCCAGATGAACATTATGCGGGATATGCCTCATCGGGTATCCGAGTTGACGGCGAACTAAAATTGGATGATAGTTGATTCCTCCTTTAGTTCCTATGAAGGGTACATTAGGGAAGTTTCCACATTTGTCGATGATCTTTATCCCCTCATAAATACTATTATACCAATCTATGTCCGAGTTGGTGAGAGACATAATCCTTTGTGACCAACGTAGAGTACTCTTGTGATCCCAAAAAGTAACAGACTTGGGTAAATTGGAAATGAATCATTTGTATAGTAAGGGTACACAGCATGTGATCATTCCTCCGCTGTACAAATTCCTCAAGTGTACAAAATGATAAGCATCTGCGAGCAAGGTTGGTACGGGGTTTCCAATCAGAAATATCTTAATGGCATTGGTATCGACGAAGTTATCAATGTTGGGAAAGAGGAATAACCCGTATGTAAGTAGAACAAAGATATCTTCGAAAGCAGTTATGTTTCCTATACTGGAAAAGTATAGAGCTTTCTTTGTCATGAATTTAGCTGGTAAACCCTGGATTCCTTCCTTAGTGGTCATGTGAGTCCTGACTTATGACTCGTCCAAATAGATTTCTCTAGAAACGGTTTGATCCTTTGGAATTTCTTCGAGTCCAGAAAACGGAGCTTGGTCAGTGATAGGTAAATCAGTTAAATGAGAGTATTCTTCCAGTGTTGGTGATAGTTGATAATTCGGGAATGTGAAACAGTGGTAAACCAGGTCATAAAACTGAATTAACGTAGACAGGATTCCTTCAACTACGTGGACCCTTAACAGAGACAGTAATAATCCATGCTTAGCTCTGAAAGCATCAGGGTTGGTAATCATCCTTGCCAACCTCCCTAAATCCTCTAGCTTTAGAGCCTTGAAGGTGTACTTGTGCGTCTTTCTTCTACCGAAATCCATAACGTAATCTTTCTGATATTTGCAATTACTGTTTTAGTTTATTTTGAAAACGAGAAGAGAATAGAGAAGATTTTTCTTTGTTTAAGAGTTTTTTAAATGAATGCATGAATGCAGCACACAAAAACATTGAAAAACATGGGTTCAAGGGTTCAACGTCACGAGTATGGAGTCATGGCTCTACCCATCCCTAAAGGTTGTATTCTGGTCAATTTTTGTACCTATAGAACGGGTTAAAGGTTCCCAAAATCATTGACCCCCTAGGGATATCAACAGTAAGCTGGTTCACCCAAGCGAGCTGTAGCATCCTAGGTTAATCTCATTTGAGTGTAGTATTGCGTATCAACTATTTCCGATAGTCACCGCACTACCAAGTGGTCATATGGTTAATGTCTACTAAATCCTCAGGGTCACGGGTGCCGCACTGAGATAACGTATGTTTTCACGATGATCGGTTGTTCAACATAGTATCCACACGGGCCCTCACCTGATTTTATAGTCTACCAGGTTCGTTTGTTCGGGATTCACTCCCTGCAAGTTTCCCCGTCTATGCCATCCCTTATCTTAGGGTTCTCTCAAACTTTCCACATGCGTATCAATCGCATTCCCATTGACAGAAAAATAAACACGGATATCAAGTAGGAAAAGAAATATATATATATATATATATAGTATGATTGCTAACAACCTAGACCTCTTAGGAATTCTAATCCTAGTTTGGATCCCCAGCAGAGTCGCCATTTTCCTGTAGCGTGCGGTTTTTGTCGGTGACGCGACCACTATCGCCATGGGTTTTCCCTCACCTCAATGGTAGGGATTGAGTGCTACTTTCTGATTTCTTATTTATCCTATGAAGCTGGAAAGGAAAGGGAAGCTATCTAAAACTAACCTTGCACGCAAATGTTTAACTGAACAAATGCATAAGAGATTAGGGAGTTCGGGGTCAGGTTATACAATGGGGAGTTGTCTCCATCCTATATGTGATTATCCACAGGTTGTTAGCAATTTCTACATTATTTTCTACTTACTGGTGTTTGGCTGTCATGGGCTGGGAAAGTTTCTCCTTTGGGAGTGTTGAGAGAGAGAGAGTTTTTATTGATTTTGGGTTTTTTTTCTATGGTAAGGTACTAGACCTAAGGTATTTGATTTGTATGAAGGTACCGGACCTAAAGTTTTTGATTGGTATGCTCGCTAATATTTCGCAATCTTATGCCTACGTATTCCCGTTAAAGAAAACAGGGAAATCAGAGCAATCATAGTTCCTCCTATTCTATGGGAGGAAAAGATGTTTGGTGTCTTGTTCAAAGCCCAAGATTGAAGCTAAAAGGTTGAGTATTTGTATCTTGTTCAAAGCCCAAGATTGAAGCTTGTTGGAATTATAAAATAAATTGGAATTTGTTTAGGAGATTAATAACTAATTAAATGCCTAGTAAATCACATTCATGCACTTAGGAACTAGAAACTACATTAATGTCCTTGTAACTGTCACATTGTATTTAATTTCTAGTGTGTATATAAGCAAATCAGCTGAGTGGAATTTCACTCAAGCATTCCATAATAATTCAGTATTTTAACATGGTATCTAGAGCCTCTTAAGGGTCACTACTGTCTCTGGTCCAGCAGTACTCAAAAAAAAAATTCTCTCTGTTTTAGTCATTTAAAAGGTTGGTCTTTCACACTTAGTCTTTTCTATTTGCTGTCCTGTTTCTGGTTCCAGGATCTACTTTTCTGGTTATTTGGTCCTCTGTTTTTAGTTATTTCTCACAACTAACAGTCCCAAGTATTTAGATGGCCCCAAACTCTTCAAAAAATGATGGACCTACATTCTCTTTTTCTGGAACACCAACAATCACTTCAGAAAAATTGAATGGAAAAAATTATTTAGCTTGGTCTGCTTCAGTAGAACTTTGGTTTCTTGGTCAAGGATATGAGGAACATCTGAAACAATCATCGGAACGGATTTCAGCGGAAAAACGTGACCAATGGAAAAAACTTGATTATCAACTTTGTTCTCTTCTATGGCAATCTGTGGAGCCAGCCATCTTGACAAACTTTAGAGCCTTTAAAACTTGTCACTCTTTTTGGAAAAAGGCTCAAAGTGTCTTTGCTAATGACATTCAACAATTGTATGATGCTGCACAAAAATTGGCCACTCTAAGACAAACTGATCATGACATGGTTTCTTATGTTTCAAAAGCTCAATCTGCAGTCGAGGGGTTAAAATTATCGTTGGAAGCTGACACAATTGAAGATATGAAGAAAAAACTTGATAACTTGTATATGGTGCTGGTTCTACGAGGAATGCATCCAGATTTTGATCATGTTCGTTATCAAGTCTTAACTTGTCAAGAAGTTCCTTCATTAGAAAGTTTAATAACTCGACTCCTTCGAGTCCCCTCGTCAAAAACAGAAGTGAATTTGGTTGATATCATGGAAACTTCTGCCTTGGTTTCTAATCGAGGGGGACGAGGAGGTCGTGGAAGCCGAGGAGGACGAGGCGGAAGAGGAGGCCGACCTCAATGCTCTTATTGCAAAAGAATGGGCCACACTCAAGACACTTGCTACTCTATATACGGATTTCCTGGAAAGTCTGTAAATGTTTCTAAGGCTGAAACATCAGAGATGAAGTTTTCAGAAGCTGACTATCAAGAATACCTTCAACTAAAAGCTGCCAAGGAATCTGTAAGTTCATCTGCCATAGTTGCTCATAACTCTACTGCTTTTATTTCTCAATCTGGAAATGATCCAAGTTCATGGCTAATTGATTCAGGTGCCTCCGATCACATTGCCGGTAATGTCTCTTTATTTTCTACTATCTCTCCTCCCAAGATTCCTCATTTTATTACTCTAGCTGATGGCTCCAAAGTTGCAGCAAAGGGTATCGGTCATGTGTCACCCACTACTTCCCTATCCTTAAACTCTGTCTTATTTATACCTGGCAGTCCTTTCAATTTGATTTCTCTCAGCCAACTTACTCGTTCTCACAACTGTTCAGTAACCTTTGATGCTGACTCATTTGTTATACAGGAACGTGGTACGGGTCGGACGATTGGCGTAGGACATGAATCTCATGGTCTTTACTATCTCAAGTCTGATTCTTCTTGGATTTGCAGTGTCGCTGCCTCACCAAAACTTATTCATGAACGATTAGGACATCCTCACCTGGCCAAACTAAAAATAATGGTTCCAAGTCTTGAAAAAATAAAAACTTTGTCATGTGAGTCATGTCAATTAGGAAAACATGTTCGATCATCTTTTGTTAGACATGTTGAAAGTCATGTTGATTCACCGTTTTCAGTTATTCATTCAGATATATGGGGCCCTAGTTGTGTGCCTTCTATGGGTTATAGATATTTTGCTACTTTTATTGATGAATTTTCTCGATGTACTTGGATTTTCTTAATGAAGGAACGATCTGAAATTTTGTCCATATTCACTTCTTTTGTTAATGAAATTAAGACTCAATTCAGTAAGACAATTTGTATTCTTAGAAGTGATAATGCAAAAGAATATTTCTCTTCTGCCATTACTTCTTTTTTGGCATCATAGGGAATTCTCCATCAATCTTCCTGCCCACATACCCCTCAACAGAATGGCATAGCTGAAAGGAAAAATAGACACCTCGTTGAGACTGCTCGAACACTGTTACTTCATGGAAACGTACCAGTCCGTCATTGGGGTGAGGCAATTTTGACTGCTTGTTTTTTAATTAATCGGATGCCTTCTTCCTCTCTTAATAACAAAGTACCTCACTCCATCTTATTTCCTAAAGAACCTTTGTTTCATGTCGCTCCACGTGTTTTTGGAAGTACTTGCTTTGTTCATGATCTTTCTCCAGGTTTAGATAAGTTGTCTCCCCGAGCCATCAAATGTGTTTTTCTTGGATACTCTAGATTGCAGAAAGGTTATCGTTGTTACTCTCCAGTTCACAACCGTTATTATGTTTCTGCATATGTAACTTTCTTCGAAGAAAAACCATATTTTCTACCTTCCTCAGTTGAATCTAATACCATTCAAGAAGTTTTTTCCATTCCCTACTTTAGTTCACCTTTTTCTCCCTTGCAGCAATCAGCTTCAACTATAGATTTTACTCCAAATAATCCTTCACCCACGCCATCTCAAAGACCAATCATTACATACCAGTGACGCCCACGTGTTTCTAATGGTGAATTGGAGGACACTGAGAGACCAAGTGAATCATGTCCTACTCCAGCAGCTTACCCTACTACAGACCTGCTTGACGAAAATCTTGATTTGCCCATTGCTCATAGGAAAGGTACTCGATCAACTTGAAACCCTCATCCTATTTATAACTTCTTAAGTTATCATCGTCTCTCTCCTTCTTATTGTTCTTTTATAGCATCCTTATCTTCTATCTCCATTCCTAAAAATGTTTGTGAGGCACTTGATCATCCAGGATGGAGGCAGGCCATGATTGATGAAATGCAAGCTTTGGAGCATAATAATACTTGGGATCTAGTCCCTCTTCCTCCGGGCAAGAAACCTGTTGGATGTCGATGGGTCTATGCCGTTAAATTTGGGCCGAATGGAGAGATTGATCGTCTCAAAGCTCGTTTAGTGGCCAAGGGTTATACCCAGATTTATGGCCTTGATTATGGTGATACTTTCTCCCCCGTGGCAAAAATCACCTCTGTTCGTTTATTTTTAGCCATAGCTGCCATAAGTCATTGGCCGTTGCATCAGTTGGATATTAAAAATGCATTTCTACATGGAGATTTAGAAGAGGAGATTTATATGGAGCAACCACCTGGATTTGTTGCTCAGGGGGAGTCTAGCTTGGTTTGCAAACTACGACGCTCTCTCTATGGACTTAAACAGTCCCCGCGAGCTTGGTTTGGGAAATTCAGCTCAGTTGTTCAGGCTTTGGAATGAAACGTAGTGAAACAGATCATTCAGTCTTCTATTGCCATACCTCTCCAAGTAAATGTGTTTATTTGGTGGTTTATGTAGATGACATAGTCATCACTGGAAATGATCAAGAAAAAATTTCTCAACTGAAGGAACATTTATTCTGACATTTTCAGACTAAGGATCTAGGAAGGTTGAAATATTTTCTTGGAATTGAAGTTGCTCAGTCAAACAATGGGATTATCATTTCACAAAGGAGTTATGCATTAGATATACTCAAAGAAACTAGTATGTTGGATTGTAGACCAGTTGATAGTCCTATGGATCCAAATCAGAAATTGTTGCCCAACCAGGGGGAGCCTTGTTCTGATCCTGAAAGATACCGAAGATTGGTTGGAAAACTCATCTACCTTACTATTACAAGGCCGGATATTTCTTTTGCGGTTGGAGTGGTAAGTCAATTCATGCAATCTCCTCATAAGGATCACTGGGATGCAGTAATTCGAATCCTAAGGTACATTAAAAGAAACCCGGGACAAGGATTGCTTTATGAAGACAGCGGAAGTACTCAAATAGTCGAATTTTGCGATGCAGATTGGGCAGGTTCACCAATTGATAGGCATTCTACTTCAGGGTATTGTGTGTCTATTGGAGGAAATCTTATATCATGGAAGAGCAAGAAGCAAAATGTGGTTGCAAGGTCAAGTGCAGAGGCAGAATATAGAGCTATGGCTGTAGCCACGTGTGAGCTCATTTGGATTAAACAACTTCTTCATGAATTAAAATTTGGAGATACTCAACAAATGAAACTTTGTTGTGATAACCAGGCAGCGCTACATATAGCTTCTAATCCAGTGTTTCATGAGAGAACTAAACACATTGAGATTGATTGTCATTTCGTCCGGGAGAAAGTCCTTTCTAAAGAAGTTGTCACCAAATCTGTTAGTTCCAATGATCAACTAGCAGACATCTTCACTAAATCTTTAAGAGGGTCGCAGATTCAAAATATTTGTTCCAAGCTTGGAGCATTTGATTTATATGCTCCAACTTGAGGGGGAGTGTTGGAATTATAAAATAAATTGGAATTTGTTTAGGAGATTAATAACTAATTAAATGCCTAGTAAATCACATTCATGCACTTAGGAACTAGAAACTACATTAATGTCCTTGTAACTTTCACATTGTATTTAATTTCTAGTGTGTATATAAGCAAATCAGCTGAGTGGAATTTCACTCAAGCATTCCATAATAATTCAGTATTTTAACAAAGCTAAAAGGTTATTGAGAGAGAATTGGTCATCTCTAAAGGGAGATATCTCGTCTGTTTATCACAACTGTTGGGTGACTGATTATAAAGGAGAATTACTTTAACTGGAATATGTGAATCCAGCAATGCCATAATTTCCTTTATGAGGGATTTATCCTGAAGGGGGAAACTTTAACTCAGTGTTGAGCAATGCCATTTTTCCTTAGGAATCTTTCATGTTAAGAGAGGGGAATTGGCTTGGATGTAAATAACCCAGAGGCTTGCCACTTACAACAATTAGATGAAAGAAGGAATTAACCAGGATAAAAGATGGACTACAGCTTGGATATTTGAATCAACAAGTGTGCCACTTACAGCAGTTATCTGGAATTAGTGTTTGTTTTGATTTTCTGTTTGATGTGTGATATACAGAGAAATGTCTTCCTACAGAGAGATTTTGATTTCCTTTGAGGGGATGTTTGATTTTTGTGTGCCTTGATCAAAGCCCAAGGTTAAAGCTAAGAGATTGATTGACTCCTCTGGGGAGGTTATTATACAAAGCTTAAGAGGAGGCTGGAAAAGACTGACTCAATAAGAGAGTGTTTATCTGTCTTGTACAAAGCCCAAGATTGAGGCTAAAAAAAGACTAACTTTTTTGGGGGATATCATTATACAAAGCCTAAGAGGAGGCTGGAAGTTACCTTTTCCGGGGAAATATTTTGTCTGTCTTGTACAAAGCCCAAGATTGAGGCTAAAAAAGGATTTTTGACTCCCCTGGGGAATATTTGTATGTGTCTTGTACAAAGCCCAAGATTGAGGCTAAAAAAGGATTTTTTACTCCCCTGGGGAATATTTGTATGTGTCTTATATAAAGCCCGAGATTGAGGCTAAAAGGGGAAACTGACTCTACTGGTGAGAGGTTTTATCTGTCTGGTACAAAGCCCAAGATTGAGGCTGAAAAAGTTGACTAACTCAACTGGAGAGTATGATTTGTCTTGTACAAAGCCCAAGATTGAGGCTGAAAAGAGGATCGACTCTGCTTAAGGAGATTTTATATGGTGTCTTGTACAAACCCCAAGATTAAGGCTGAAAGATATTTGACTGACTCAACAAGAGAGTGTTTATGTGGGTGTCTTGTACAAAGCCCAAGATTGAGGCTGACTTTTGTTGAGGAAAAGAAGGATCATTATACAAAGCCTAAGAGGAGGTTGAAAATGATTGACTCAACAAGAGAGTGTTTTTATCTGTCTTGTAAAAATCCCAAGATTGAGGCTAAAAAAGAGATGATTGACTCAACAAGAGAGTGTTGAAAGATCCTTATACAAAGCCTAAGAGGAGGCTAGCTTCAGCTGAGGATTATTGAGATCTAGAGACTGGTCCAAAGTGGGGAATCAACTCTTGCTGAGGATTACAGAAGAGTTGGGATATCAGAGACCATGAGGTTCTGATAAAGGTTTATTAATAGTGATTTGACCCTAGCAAGGGGAAAATAAAGTGAGAAGTTTTAACTCTGTTGGTGATTGGTGAGATGATCAGGGTTTATCCTATGCTTTTGGGAAACTTGAGGGTTTCTTGAGATCCAAAAGGGGATGAGATTGTCCAAGTCTACTGTGAGGAGGCTTATCCTTGTATGATGCCTAAAAGGAGGCTGATGTTTTAAGGGATGAGAATCAACCCTATAACTGGTTTGATTTTTTGACTCTGACTCTCTGGAGGATTGAACTATCAAAGGATGACTAAGTTATGTCCTATACCTGTAGGAGGTCTTTGGGTCCTTGTACTAAGCCCAAGAGGAGGCATGATAACTTCTAAGAAGCCTGAGGGTCCTTGTACAAAGCCCAAGAGGAGGCGGGGATGCTTTTAGGAAGCCTGTGGGTCCAAACCTAACAAAAGTTCAAGAAAGGTTTCACCGGGAATAATCCTTTCTTTAGTGAACAGTTCTAGGGTTTGAAGAAATTCAAGAGAAGTTTCACCGGGAATTAATCCTCTCTGGGAGAAATGAATTTCTTTGACAATTTTCTAATAGTGGCAGTCAGAGAAAAGTTTCATCGGGAATAATGCCTTTCTCTTTGTTCCATATTGTATAAGCCCAAGAGGAGGCAAAAGTGTATCTGGAATATCCTATGGGGAACTAGTTTTGACTGTGTTGAAAGAGTGACCACTGGCTTTATCTAATCCTAGACCTAATTGCCGGGGAAAACTCTAAGCAAATATATACAAGCATATATATACAGATGAAATATATATACTGTATGTAAAACTCTAGTTTTGATTATACTATGCTTGTGTATGATTATGTATGTGTGTATTGGATTGTTGTTGTGTTTCATAGCTTTTCGATTCTAGGTCGAAAGAGAGAAATCGATGTTTTCGTGGTTGAAAATCGGTGTAAATGTGGTAGAATACTTGTTACCATGATTAGATTATGTTCTGATTGTTATGGGTTGGTTTGGAAGTGTTTTGGTGGGGAAAATATGGTTTTGGAGTGTGTAACAGCACTGCTGGGTTTTCTGGATTTGCAGGTTTGTACTGTGAATCCCCTAGCGAAGGGGAAAGCGAGCATTCGCTGGCTATTCGCACTGCGAAGGTGAGGGCGAGCATTCGCCAGAGACTCGCATTGCGAACTTTATGTTGTTTTGTGTTGTTTTCTTTTCTGCCATTGTTCGCTGGGAGACTCGCACTGCGAAGGGGGAAGCGAAGATTCGCTGGGCGTTCGCACTGTGAACGTTAGGAATTTTTAGGCTATTTTCCTTTATGACTTGGTTCGCTAGGACATTCGCACTGCGAATGAGGAAGCGAAGGACTCGCTAGGAGCTTCGCATTACGAACAGGACAGTTTTTCCCAATTTGTTTTCTTTATAACTTTTGATCCGTGAGTCGGTTTGAGGCGTGGTTTGGTGCGTTGGAAAGCTTTTGACATGTTCTTTCTTATTAAAATGGTGTTTTAGATTGTTGGCCGGTTAAATTATGTCGGGAAATTGGAAAGGTGTCGTTTGGTCAACTTGTACCATTTTAATTGTGTGTAATTGATGTGTATCATGTAATGTGTTGTTGATATGGATATTATATGACTTGTGTGCTATTGTGAAATGAAAATGCACGTGATACATGTTGTGATGATGATTTGTGGCCTAAAGGCAAGAAATTGCGATGTGTGGTATTTGATGATATATGCATGATTATGGAATGTGTATGTGTGTGCATTTGAATGTCATGGGTCATTGTATGCTGAGCATCATGATATGCATTCTTGTGATGTCGTGTGCCCTAGTGGGTGTGAGCGACGAATCAGTTCCAGAGGGAATCCGCTATAACATCGTGTGCCTTAAAAAAATAAGAGGACCTAAAGCGATGATTATAGACGATCGTGTGCCTTATACAAAGAGGACCTAAAGCGATCGGATCGTGTGCCTTATACAAAGAGGACCTAAAGCGATCCATAAACATCGTGTGCCTTAAAAAAATAAGAGGACCTAAAGCAACGGGGAACATCGTTTGCCCGACGGGGTGTTACATGAGTAATCCTAAGTAAAAAGCGATGGTTCCAATAGTTCCTGAGTGAACTAGTGATGAGAATGATGGATGGATGGTACCGCATATGCATTGCATAGAGTCGTTGTGTCGGTCTCTGTGCATTTGGATAAATCATGAATGGATTGATTTTGTGTGGAATTGTGATTAGAATTGATGAGTGGTGTATGTATATATATATATATTGTGTTGGTGATAATTGTATTGTGCATGATTGATATGCATTGGCGATGGATATATGAGATATGCGTTGTGTTGTTTAGCATTTGAATTCTGTTGTAAGTTGTGGTGAGAATATGTTATGTGTGTATTTTTGTGTTATTATATAATTATATGCAATTATATTATGATTGTGTTTCTCACCCTTCTGCTGTTTTTAAATGCTCTATGAGGCATTGCAGATTAGATGCTGGAGGTCTTTTTGTGAAGTTTAGGTCTTCATTCTTTTGTCGGTCGGCTCTGATATGTAGCACCGGGTAGTCGGGGAGATCGTTATGTGATTATTTGTATTATGTATATATATCTTTTGGATTGTACATGTATGATGTTGTATATGACAGACAAACTTTTTATGGTATATATATATATATATATATATGAGTTTCAGTTACAGATTTTCCGCTTTTATTCTGTATCTGAATTGTGGGTGTTAGGAACTCAGTTCCTTTGTTATGTGCTACCTGAATTGTTGCATATTTATATGAGCAGGTTGTTGTATGTTTGTTTTAAATTGATGTGACGCCTCTGTCTATGCCGTTCAATTTTTAATTATACTCTGATTAATTGTTATCGCTTTAATAGCCTGGGGGTGTAGAAGGGGGTGTTACATTAAGTGGTATCAGAGCCAGTCCGTGTCAGTTTGTGTCAGTCCTTGTGGGTCTTTGTGGTTCAGTGAGCTGTTTGTTTAACCATAGTTGCTGTTTTTGGAAATGAACAGAATATGGCTGGTAGGAATGATGCTGCTTTGGCTGCTGCTATGCAAGCTATGGCTCGGGCTGTGCAGGGTGCACCTAATGCTGCTGGTAATGATGAGTTCAGGAAGAACAAACCGCCTATCTTCAAAGGAAGATATGATCCTGATGGTGCTCAGATTTGGCTTAAGGAGATTGAAAGAATCTTCCAAGTGATGGATTGTGCTGAGGATCAGAAGGTGAGACTGGGTACTCACATGTTGCTGGAAGAAGCTGATGATTGGTGGGTTAGTACGCGTCATGTGTCGGAAACTGCAGAGGAGGAGATTACTTGGTTTGTGTTTAGCATTGAGTTTCTGAGGAAGAATTTTCCTAAAGATGTAAGAGGAAAGAAGGAAATTGAGTTCTTGGAGTTGAAACAAGGTAGTATGTCTGTTGTTGATTATAATGCTAAGTTTGTGGAGCTTGTGCAGTTTTATCCACATTATGCTGAAGCGACTGCGGAGTTTTCTAAGTGTGTGAAGTTTGAGAATGGGTTGCGTCCTGAGATAAAGCAGGCAATTGGTTATCAGAGGATAAGGAGGTTTTCGGATTTGGTGGATTGTTGTAGGATTTATGAGGAAGATAGTAAGGCTCGTTCTACTCACTATAAGAGTGTGAGCGAGAGGAAAGGGAAGCAACCATTTCGTAGTGGTCCTTATGTGACACCAGCTGATAAGGGTAAGCAAAGAGGTAATTTTGAGAAAAGACCTAGTGGGGGAGGTATGTCTAATCCTCCAAGATATTTTAGGTGTGGTGATCTAGGACATCGTCAGTTCGAATGTAGGAAAGATATGAGAAAGTGTTCCAACTGTGGAGGTTTAGGACATGTCGCAACTGATTGTAAAAGGAATATGGTAAAGTGTTTCAACTGTGGTGAACCTGGGCATGTTATTACGAAGTGTCCGAAACCGAAGCAAGCTCTAGCTGGTGGGAAAGTTTTTGCCTTGGCAGGAACTCAGACTACAAGTGCAGACCGTCTGATCAGAGGTACTTGTTTTATTAATAAAACGCCTTTAGTTGCTATTATTGATACTGGAGCGACTCATTCGTTTATTTTGTCTGAGTGGGCGAAGCGTTTGAATCTTATGTTGTCTTCAATGGATGGAGAGATGGTTAATGATACTCCAGCAATGGGGTCAGTAACTACTTCTTTGGTTTGTTTAAGTTGTCCTTTGACCATTTATGGTAAAGATTTTGAGATGGATTTGGTGTGTTTGCCGTTGGAGGGTTTAGATGTGGTTCTGGGTATGAATTGGTTGCAGTTCAATCGGGTTCATATTGATTGTTATCATAAGCTAGTAAGATTTCCTTCTCTTGAAGAAGACGAGGACTCGAGTTTCTTATCTACCAAAGAGTTGAAGAAACTTTTGGCGGACGAAGCTCAGTTGTTTGGGTTGTTTGCATCGTTGTCTGTGGATAGTCAAGTTTCACTTGATGTGTTTCCTATTGTGTGTGATTTTCCAGAAGTGTTTCAAGAGGATATTTCAGATGTGCCACCAGAGAGAGAGAGGTGAAATTTTCTATAGATCTAGTTCCTGGTACTAGACCTGTATCGATGGTACCATATCGAATATCGGCATCTGAGTTGGTTAAGTTAAAGAAGCAATTGAACGAATGGTTGGAAAAGAGGTTTGTGAGACCGAGTGTGTCGCCTTGGGGTGCTCCAATTTTATTGGTGAAAAAGAAAGATGGAAGTATGCGATTGTGTATTGATTATCTCCAGTTCAATAAAGTGACAATTAAGAATAAGTATCCTCTTCCGAGAATTGACGATCTGATGGATCAGTTGGTAGGTGCTTGCGTGTTTAGTAAGATTGATTTGAGGTCGGGTTATCATCAGATTAGAGTGAAAGAGGAAGATATTCAGAAGACGGCTTTTAGGACACGATATGGTCATTATGAATATTCTGTGATGCAGTTCGGGGTTTCTAATGCGCCAGGTGTGTTTATGGAGTACATGAATCATATTTTCCATGAGCATTTGGATCATTTTGTTGTTGTGTTTATTGATGATATCTTGATTTATTCTAAGTCCCGGGAGGAACATGCGGAGCATTTGCGTGTTGTGTTGCAAATTTTGAAGGAAAAGAGACTTTTTGCTAAGTTGTCCAAGTGTGAGTTCTGGTTGTCAGAAGTGAGTTTTCTTGGGCATGTGATTTCAGGTAATGGTATTGCTATGGATCCATCTAAAGTAGATGCAGTTCTACAATGGGAGGCTCCGAGATCTGTTACTGAAATTAGAAGCTTTTTGGGTTTAGCTAGTTATTATCGGAGATTCATTGAAAGTTTTTCTAAGCTAGCACCTTCCATTGACCCAGTTGACTTGTAAAGGGAAAGCGTTCATTTGGGATATTCGGGGTGAGGAAAGTTTTAGTGAGCTGAAGAGAAGATTGACGACAACTCCGATTCTAATTTTGCCGGATCCTGGTGAACCATTTGTGGTGTATTGTGATGCGTCTTTGATTGGTCTGGGTGGTGTGCTGATGCAAGAAGGTAAGGTTGTGGCTTATGCTTCGAGGCAATTGAGGGTGCATGAGAAGAATTATCCTACTCATGACCTTGAATTACCGGCTGTGGTTTTTGTGTTGAAGATTTAGAGGCATTATCTTTACGGTGCAAGATTCGAAGTCTTTAGTGATCATAAGAGTTTGAAACACTTGTTTGATCAGAAAGAGTTGAATATGAGGCAACGTAGATGGTTGGAATTTTTGAAGGACTACGATTTTATCTTGAATTACCATCCGGGTAAAGCTAATGTGGTAGCCGATGCGTTGAGCCGAAAATCGTTGCATATGTCTGCTTTGATGGTTAAGGAGTGGGAACTTTTGGAATCGTTTAGAGATTTGAGTTTGGTGTGTGAATTGACGTCTGACAGTGTGAGGCTTGGTATGTTGAAGGTTACTAATGAGTTTCTGTTGACTGTTAGCGAGAAACAGAAATTGGATGTGAAATTTGTGGATTTGATGATGGTTGGTGATCAAAGTGTGAATGAGGACTTTAAAGTGGATGATAAAGGTGTTTTGAGGTTTCGTGGTAGAATTTACATTCCTGATGATGCGGAGTTGAAAAGGATGATTTTGGAGGAAGGACACCGGAGTAATTTGAGTATACATCCGGGAGCTAATAAGATGTACCAAGATTTGAAGAAGATTTTCTGGTGGTCTGGATTGAAGCGAGATGTGGCTCAGTTTGTGTATTCATGTTTGACGTGTCAAAAGTCGAAGGTAGAACATCTGAGGCCTAGTGGTTTATTGCAACCATTGGATATTCCTGAGTGGAAATGGGATAACATTTCTATGGATTTTGTAACAGGGTTGCCGAATACTCAGCGGGGACATAATGCGATTTGGGTGGTTGTGGATAGGCTGACTAAATCGGCGCATTTCATTCCGATTAACATCAGTTTTTCTTTGGAGAGGTTAGCTGAGATTTATATCAGTGTGATTGTGAAATTACATGGGGTTCCGTTGAGTATTATTTCGGATCGAGATCCGAGGTTTACCTCGAGATTTTGGGAAAGTTTACAAAAGGCGTTGGGTTCTAAGTTGAGATTGAGTTCGGCTTATCATCCTCAGATGGATGGACAGACGGAGAGAACGATTCAGTCGTTGGAAGACTTATTGAGGGCTTGTGTTCTTGAGCAAGGTGGTGCTTGGGATAGTTATCTTGCGTTGGTGGAATTCACGTATAATAACAGTTTCCATTCTAGTATTGGAATGGCACCGTTTGAAGCGTTGTATGGACGAAGATGTCGAACACCGTTGTGTTGCATGAATCTGGTGAGAGTTCGGTGGTTGGACCGGAGTTACTGCAACAGACTACGGACAAGGTGAAACTTATTCGTGAGAAAATGAAGGTTTCTCAGAGTAGGCATAAGAGTTATCATGATCGAAGGAGGAAAAATCTTGAGTTTCAAGAGGGCGATCATGTATTTTTGAGAGTTACGCCGGTAACGGGTGTTGGTCGTGCATTGAAGTCAAAGAAGCTTACTTCTCGGTAGACATAGCAACAAAACCCATACCCGCGGGTACCCACCCGAACCCGCTCCGAAGTTGACGGGGAAAACCCTCTTTGACTGGGTTTGGGTTTGGGTTTGGGTTTTCCCCGATTAAAAAATATGGCGACGGGTCGGGTAATGGGGACACTAGTACCCACCCCGAACCCGCCCCGTTTATTATATTATGTACATTATTATTTAATTTTGTTAATTTAGAATATTAAATATGTGGCCAATATTTTGATATTTTAATTTGTTTTATTTATTTAACATATTTCAAATGTATGTAAGATTTTTTTTTTGAGATTTTTATTTTATTTTATTATTTGTAATGTAATTTGATTTTGGAAAAGATAAATATTTTTATTAAAAAATTAATTTTACTAAATGGATGGTGGCGGGGCGGGGATACCCGAACCCAACCCGAACCCGTATGGGACGGGTTTGGGTTTTAATTCTCCATCCCCGATTGGGTTTGGGGTGGGAAACGGGGATTGTTTAGGGATTCGGGTTTGGGTTTGGGGGAGGTGAAAACCGTCTCCGACCCGCCCCGTTGCCATGTCTGCTTCTCGGTTTATTGGTCCTTACCAAATATCCGCGAGAGTGGGTGCTGTGGCTTATAGGGTGGCGTTGCCGCCGAGTCTTTCGAATTTGCATGATGTGTTCCATGTTTCACAGCTTCGGAAGTATGTTCCGGATCCGTCGCATGTGATTCTGATGGAAGAAGTTGAGGTAAGGGAGAACCTTACGGTTGAGGCGTTACCAGTTAGGATTTTGGATCGCGAATTCAAGCGGTTGAGGGGCAAGGATATTGCACTTGTGAAAGTAGCGTGGGGAGGCGCTGCTGAGGGCAATTTGACTTGGGAGTTGGAGAGTCGGATGCGGGAGTCGTATCCAGAGTTGTTCGTCTCAGGTATATTTTCGAGGACAAAAATTTCTAAGTGGGGGAGAGTTGTAACGCCCCAGTTTTGTCCGTTTTATTTAATTGAGTCATTTTGATTATTTTATTATTATATTATTTTATTTCTGACTTTTATTTGAAAATGTGCTATTTTTCATCGTGATTATTTTTTATCGCGTTTTTGGAGCGTTTGCGAAATATTTGGGAGTAGGGGTATTTTGGTCTTTTGTTTGGGTAGATATTATATTTTTCATATAATAGAAATAGAAAGAGAGAAAAAATAGTAAGGAAAGAAAAAGAAGAGAAGAAAAAGAGAAAGAAGGAAATAGAAGAGAAAGAAGAAAAGAGAGAAAACTTGGAAAATCTAGGAATCGATTAACCGACTTTTCTAAACATGATTAAATTGGGTAAGGGTGCGAAACTCGATTATACTATGCTTGTGTATGATTATGTATGTGTGTATTGGATTGTTGTTGTGTTTCATAGCTTTTCGATTCTAGGTCGGAAGAGAGAAATTGATGTTTTCGCGGTTGAAAATCGGTGTAAATGTGGTAGAATACTTGTTACCATGATTAGATTATGTTCTGATTGTTATGGGTTAGTTTGGAAGTGTTTTGGTGGGGAAAATATGGTTTTGGAGTGTGTAACAGCGCTGCTGGGTTTTCTGGTTTCGCAGGTTTGCACTGCGAATCCCCTAGCAATGGGGAAAGCGAGCATTCACTGGCTATTCGCAATGCGAAGGTGAGGGCGAGCATTCGCCAGAGACTCGCACTGCGAACTTTGTTTGTTTTGTGTTGTTTTCTTTCTGCCATGGTTCGCTGGGATACTCGCACTGCGAAGGGGGAAGCGAAGATTCGTTGGGCGTTCGCACTACGAACGTTAGGAATTTTTAGGCTATTTTCCTTTCTGACTTGGTTCGCTGGGACATTCGCACTGCGAATGAGGAAGCGAAGGACTCGCTAGGAGCTTCGCAATGCGAACAGGACAATTTTTCCCAATTTGTTTTCTTTATAACTTTTGATCTGTGAGTCGTTTTGAGGCGTGATTTGGTGTGTTGGAAATTTTTTGACATGTTCTTTCTTATTAAAATGGTGTTTGAGATTGTTGGCCGATTAAATTATGTCGGGAAATTGGAAAGGTGTCATTTGGTCAACTTGTACCATTTTAATTGTGTGTAATTGATGTGTATCATGCAATATGTTGTTGATATGGATATTGTATGACTTGTATGCTGTTGTGAAATGAAAATGCACGTGATACATGTTGTGATAATGATTTATGGCCTAAGGGCAAGAAATTGCGATGTGTGGTATTTGATGATATATGCATGATTATGGAATGTGTATGTGTGTGCATTTGAATGTCATGGGTCATTGTATGCTGAGAATCATTATATGCATTCTTGTGATGTCGTGTGCCCTAGTGGGTGTGAGCGACGAATCGGTTCCAGAGGGAATCCGCTATAACATCGTGTGCCTTAAAAAAATAAGAGGACCTAAAGCGATGATTATAGACGATCGTGTGCCTTATACAAAGAGGACCTAAAGCGATCGGATCATGTGCCTTATACAAAGAGGACCTAAAGCGATCCATAAACGTCGTGTGCCTTAAAAAAATAAGAGGACCTAAAGCGATGGGGAACATCGTTTGCCCGACGGGGTGTTACATGAGTAATCCTAAGTAACAAGCGATGGTTCTAATAGTTCCTGAGTGAACTAGTGATGAGAATGATGGATGGATGGTACCGTATATGCATTGCATAGAGTCGTTGTGTCGGTCTCTGTGCATTTGCATAAATCATGAATGGATTAATTTTGTGTGGAATTGTGATTGGAATTGATGAGTGGTGTATGTATATATATATATTGTGTTGGTGATAATTGTATTGTGCATGATTGATATGCATTGGCGATGGATATATGAGATATGCGTTGTGTTGTTTAGCATTTGAATTCTGGTGTAAGTTGTGGTGAGAATATGTTACGTGTGTATTTTTGTGTTATTATATAATTATATGAAATTATATTATGATTGTGTTTCTCACCCTTCTGCTATTTTTAAATGCTCTATGAGGCATTGCAGATTAGATGCTGGAGGTCTTTTTGTGAAGCTTAGGTCTTCATTCTTTTGTCGGTCGGCTCTGATATGTAGCACCAGGTAGTCGGGGAGATCGTTATGTGATTATTTGTATTATGTATATATATCTTTTGGATTGTACATGTATGATGTTGTATATGACAGACAAACTTTTTATGGTATATATATATATGAGTTTCAGTTACAGATTTTCCACTTTTATTCTGTATCTGAATTGTGGGTGTTAGGAACTCAGTTCCTTTGTTATGTGCTACCTGAATTGTTGCATATCTATATGAGCAGGTTGTTGTATATTTATTTCAAATTGATGTGACGCCTCTGTCTATGCCGTGAATTTTTAATTATACTCTGATTAATTGTTATCGCTTTAATAGCCTGGGGGTGTAGAAGGGGGTGTTACACTTTTTGCTTGGGGATACTACATCATACTTTATTTCGAGATCTTCTCGGAGAAATGCCATGTGATGTAATCCAATTTTGAGGCGCCGATGACTTCATTATTATTGACTTTCTCGGGAGAAAAACCAATGTGTTGCTCAGAGTCTTTGGTTGAGAGGCTTTCTCTGGGGATTTTCCTTAATCCGGGAAAGCGAAAATATCGTCTTCAATGGTGAAGAGTGACGTTTTTTGAATGTCTCCTTGCCTTTCAGAGGTTCAAGTGATCAAAGTGGTCAAGGACCGTCTCCAATCCAGAAATAAACTTGGGGGAGAGATTGTTTACGTGGCACTTTTCCTAATGAGTAAAGGACTTAGAACGGGATTTTGTCTTATCCGACTTGGAAAGGACAACTGACAATTTAATTGACAATAGTGTTTTATCACTTGGGGAAATGAGTATGACCAAAGTGATATTAATGCGATATGATTATGAATGTGAATCAATTATGCATGATGTATGTATGTTTATGTTGACAAAACTGACGCGACATACAGACTGGTGAATGAACATGATTGGATACTCGGCAATTGCGGGGAAAAAGAAGTACCATTGGTTCAAAATAGCAATCCTGCCTTGCTTAGGAGAGGTAGTCCCTGTTGAGGAGAAAAGTCAATCGGTCTTAAGAGATACGAACTCTGCCGGGGATATCAGATGAAACATGGCATCTGAAATAGTTGATCCTTCGCTCAGGCATACTGGTTTAGAAGGAGTACTTTGATTCTGCATTCTGAGGTTCGATCACTTCTGGAGAAGCTATAAATGCTCTTTTTGAAGTTCACAGTCAAAAGGAATTGCCATCTTTATTTTAAAAGTAGAAGAAAATTTGACAAGTAAATTCATTTTTATTTTATTTCAAGAATCGTTGATCATGTTAAAAATGTAATTTTGTAAAACTAAAACAAAAGAGAATTGCAAAAAAAAGCACTAGGGCTCAAATTTTATTGATAGAATGGAAATCAGCCAAGCACATGATCCCATAGAGCATTTACAAAGTTTAGAAAATGGTAATTTACGGGAAAACGGCTACATTGAAACATAACTACGGTTATCCTTCTACCAACTTTGAATTCTGGACATCCTGAGCTTGTGTCGAAGACGACCTTGACTGGAGTTTTTTCGACGAATAGTGTTACCGCTGGGGATTTAACCTTGTAGAACGTAGTTACTTGCCATGAATCCCTAAATTTTGTCTGGATTATACTTCGAGATTTCCAATCCATTGGGATGATTTTTGCCCGTGTCTCTAATTTTTGCCTGGACCGCCCTTTCAGGTTTTCAATCCACCGAGACGTTTTTTTTTTATTTAGGCGAAGTATTTCTTGACTATGTCAACATTCGTGGGGTAGGTAAATTCCTCTCCATCCATGGTTGCAAGTCTAGAGGCGCTGCCTGAGAAGGCTTTCTTGACCACATAGGGCCCGTCATAGTTCGGAGTCCATTTTCCCCAGGAATCAGTGAGGAATGATTGTATCTTCTTGAGCACGAGGTCTCCTTTTCTGAAGACACAGGGTCGGACCTTTTTGTCAAAAGCTTTCTTCATTCTTTGCTGATACAACTGACCATGGAATAGAGTTGTCATTCTCTTTTCTTCGATTAGGTTCAGTTCATCGTGTCGACTTTGACACCATTCAGCATCTGTTAGCTTGGCTTCCATCAATACCCAGATCGATGGGATCTCTACTTCTATGGGGAGCACTACTTCCATGCCATATACTAGAGAGAAAGGGGTTGCCCCTGTTGAAGTACGGACAGATGTGCGACAACCGTGAAGAGCAAAGGGTAGCATCTTGTGCCAGTCTTTGTAGGTTACAACCATCTTTTGAAAGATCTTCTTGATGTTCTTGCTAGCCGCTTCTACCGCTCCATTCATCTTAGGTCGTTAGGGAGATGAGTTATGGTGTTCGATCTTGAACTCGGTGCACAACTCTTTCATCATCTTGTTGTTCAAGTTAAATCCATTATCAATAATGATCTGGCTTGGAACACAATAACGGCATATGAGATTGTTCTTAATAAATCGGCCCACGACTTATCTGGTCACATTTGCGTGTGACGCTGCTTCGACCCACTTGGTGAAGTAGTCAATGGCTACCAGGATGAACCGATGTCCATTCAAAGCCTTGGGTTCGATCATGCCAATCATGTCGATTCCCCATATGGAAAAGGGCCATGGGGAAAAGAGAACTTTGAGATGTGTTGGCGGTACATGGATTTTGTCTGAGTAAATTTGACACTTCCTCATGTACTTGTAGCAATCGGATTCCATTGTTAACCAATAGTACCCTGCTCTCAGAATTTTTCTCGCCATTGTGTGCCCATTGGCATGAGTGCCAAAGGATCCTTCGTGAATTTCTTTCATCAACATGTTTTCTTCTGGTCTGTCTACGCATCGGAGCAAGACCATGTCAAAGTTTCTCTTATAGAGTGTATCACTGCTCAGGAAAAAGTTGGCTGCCAATCTTCTGATGGTTTTCTTGTCTTTTCTTGATGCCCCAGGCAGGTACTCTTGTTTCTGAAGGAAGCATTTGATATCGTGATACCAAGGTTTGTCGTCTATGACTGCTTCAATCATGAAGATGTAAGCGGGCCTATCAAGGCGCATTATATAGATCTTAGGTACGTCGTTCCAATGATTAACAGCAATCATGGAAGAGAGAGTGGCTAGTGCATCAGCCATGTGATTCTCTTTACGAGGGATGTGATGAAACTCGATTTTGTTGAAGAATGATAATAACCTTCTCGCGTAATCTTTGTAAGGAATGAGTCCTTATTAGTATGTGTTCCAATCTCCTTTGATCTGATTGATAACCAGGGCTGAGTCTCCATACACATCCAAGTTCTTTATCCTTAAGTCAATGGCTTCTTCGAGACCCATGATACAAGCTTCGTATTCGGCCTTGTTGTTTGTGCATTTCAACGTAAGTCTGGCTGTGAAAGGAATATGGGTACCCTGAGGTGTTACGATGATTGCCCCAATTCTATTTCCATAATTGTTGACAGCTCCGTCAAATAGTAGTCCCCACTGGGAACCTGGTTCTGTCCCTTCAATGGGTAGCGGTTCATCGCAATCTTTCATTTTCAAATACATGACATCTTTGTCTGGGAAGTCAAATCCGACTGATTCTTGGTCGTCAATTGGTTGATGAGTCAAATGATCGGCTAAAATACTCCCTTTGACGGCTTTTTAAGCATGATACTCAATGTCATATTCTGATAACAACATCTGCCAATGGGCGATCCTTCCCGTGAGAGAAGGTTTTCCAAAGACGTACTTGATCGGATCCATTTCGGAGATTAACCAAGTAGTGTAACAAATCATGTACTGGCGAAGACGTATGGCTGCCCAAGCCAGAGCACAACAAGTTTTCCCGAGCATAGTGAACCAAGTTTCATAGTTGGTAAATTTCTTGCTTAAATAGTAGATGGCAGACTCTTTTCTTTTGGTTTCATTTTGTTGGCCAAGTACACAACCCATAGAGTCTTCCAAGACTATTAGGTAAATGATCAGTGGTCTTCCTTCCACTGGTGGTGACTGTATTGGTGGATTCAACAGATATTCTTTGATACTGTCGAAGGCTGTTTGGCAGTCTTCTATCCATTCGAAGCTTTGATTCTTTTTGAGTAGTTTGAAGATTGGCGCGCAAGTCGCGGTCATGAGGGATATAAACCTTGAGATGTAATTCTGACCTCCCAAAAATCCTCTGACTTGTTTCTCAGTCTTTGATGAAGGTATTTCTTGAATGGCCTTGACCTTGTCAGGATCAACCATAATTCCCTTCTGGCTGACGATGAATCCTAAAAGCTTTCCTAAGCGAACACCAAACGTGCATTTATTTGGATTCAAGCAGAGTTTGTACTGCCTCAGACGCTCAAATAACTTTGACAAGTGGGTCACATGCTCCTCTTCTATTTTAGATTTGGCAATCATATCATCGGCATACACTTCGATTTCTTTATGCATCATGTCGTGAAACAGAGTTGTCATGGCCCTTTGATAGGTTTCCATGGCGTTCTTCAAACCGAACGGCATTACCTTGTAACAAAAGGTGCCCCATGGGGTGATGAATGAAGTTTTCTCCATATCTTCCGGCACCATTTTGATTTGATTATAGCCCGAGAATCCATCCATAAAGGAGAAGACTTTGAACTTTGTTGTACTGTCTACCAGCATGTCTATGTGTGGTAAGGGAAAGCCATCCTTTGGACTGGCTTTGTTCAGATCCCTGTAGTCTACACACATTCTGATTTTTCCGTCCTTTTTCAGAACTGGCACTATGTTGGCTAGCCATTGAGGATATTCTGAGGTGTCAAGGAAACCTGCGTTGATCTGTTTCTGCACTTCCTCCTTGATTTTGATAGCCATATCCGAGTGTGTCCGTCTCAGCCTTTGCTTCATCGGTGGACATTCGGATCTTAACGGTAAATGATGCTCCACGATGCTGGTATCCAATCCTGGCATGTCCTGATAGGACCAAGCAAACACATTTGGAAATTCTTTGAGAAGTTCTATCAAGCCTTTTCTGACAGTCGGACTAAGCAGTGCCCCAATCTTGACTTCTTTCCTCTCTTCTTCTGAACCCAAGTTAACCATTTCCAACGGCTCTTTGTGAGGTTCAATGGACATTTCCTCTTGTCTGAGTAATCGGGAGATCTCTTTTGGAATTTCTTCGTCCTCTTCTACTTAAGCCTCAAATACTGGGAATTCAAAGTTGGGAGAAGGCATTGGATCATGTGTTTCAATGGGGTTTAAAACAAGCAATCTGCATGACGTGATGATTTGTTTTTTAGAAGAGATAGAGGGAATGCAAGAGTGTGTGCGGTGTATTTTCTGAAAAGTGCTTGTTTTTATTTATTTTTGGGTTGTTTTTAGGATTACCATTTTCTGGAAAAGAAAAGGGAAACCATCAATAACTGCGGAAATTACAGAATGACATTGTTTATTTATGATTTTGTCGATTCTTGAAACTACTGCTCTATAAAACAAAACTCTGTCGCTTTGGGCGAAGCGAAGAGGGACATTTACAAAAAAGTGAGCTATATAGAAACATCTGTTTCACCTGGGCAGGGTGAAAGGTTAAAACAAAGATGGCAATTACTTAGACTTATGGACGATTTTCGACACATCGACAGCAACCCATTGGCGACGAACTCCTCGGTGAATTTCAAAGTCTAGCACCTTCTTTCTTGGTTTGTCCTCAGAAATGACGCTGATTTCTAGCGGAGCAGGATCGTTGGAGTCTTCCTCCCATGTAGAGTTGTCGTAAACGAACTCTTCTGTTGTATCTTGCATAGTGTTTTCACTCTCAGGCGGGTCTCCCCATCCAATTGGCTGGATGTCTTCGAGCCTGATACGAGAGCTTTCAGGATCGGTGTACTTGACCAGGAAGTCGTACTTGCCACTTGGCTATCTTAAGGTGTCCCATACTTCTGTGGGATTGGAGGAGTCATCTTTCTCGATGAGGTTGACCTCAGGAAAAGCATAGTTGATGAACTCTTGTCCTGCAATCTTTGCAGATTCATCGTTGTGTTGGATATTTTCTGAATGTCCTGAGTAATGATCCCATGACTTGGTGGGGACGCAAGTATTCTTTTCAATATTGCTCAGCTGATAGGCATCGTTTGGCTGACTCTTTTGCGCCAAGTCTTCTGGGTTTGGCTGCCAGATAGGCAAGTCATCCAGTGGGTCATAATAGTCATAGTCGAAGTTGTCTTTTATCAGAGTGTCCTCCTCTAATGAGTTGGGTGGAGCACGACATCCCTCAGGATCACAATCTCCGTACAGCATCTTGACGTCTGATCTTGGTATATATCTCAGACTCTGTTTGGGAAAATAGAATGGTATGTGCGTTTCTTCCTGAGACATATAACTTTCCTCGTTGAGATAGGACTTCCACTCTTCATCTGTATCGGAGGAGTCACCCTCATTGATGGTGTGTACTTCTTGAGACACTGGGTGGAGAAAGCCTCCACTGTGGAAGAAGTCCGGAATGGGATGAAAATTTTCATCTTTCTTGGCAGTCTGGGTACAGGCTGAGGAGAAACCAAGACCTTTCTTTATCT
The DNA here is from genome assembly GCA_022829125.1 of Lathyrus tuberosus. Taxonomy (NCBI): domain Eukaryota; kingdom Viridiplantae; phylum Streptophyta; class Magnoliopsida; order Fabales; family Fabaceae; genus Lathyrus; species Lathyrus tuberosus. Next base: position 23,228,261 of record JALAZF010000021.1, on the reverse strand, counting down.
TGTTATCCGTAGGAATTACGAGTTTTCCCCATCCCTTTATTTCATTACTCTCGATCACTTCGAGAGCGTTTTTGTAGGAGGAAATCGATGTCCCTCTTTCTGATCGATTCTCATTGCTCACCAAGAGTGCTTGGAACTGAGTTCCAACAACTTCCTCTAGTTCTACACAGGAAATGATGATAAGTTGCCCACGATTAAGGCCTGCCCCAGCCTCGTGTATCCAAGGTCTTCCTAATAAACAGTTGTATGCTTCCCGGATGTCCATGACCTTGAAAGTGACTTGGAAAGTGTGAGGACCAATAGTTATGGGAAGATCAACTTCGCCGATAACTATTTTTCTGGATCCATCAAACGCTTTGACGATGACCTCGCTGCCTCCCATCGGGGTTCCTTGAAATGATAGTCGCATCAGAGTCGATTTTGGTATAACATTCAGAGCTGATCATGTGTCTACCAGTACGCTGGCTAGAGCATCATCCTGGCAGTTGACTGTAATGTTAAGCGCCATATTGTGATTTTTGCCTTCTTCCAACAGCTCTTCATCACTGAATCCTAAATTGTTACAGGAAGTGATGTTGGAAATGATTCTGTCAAACTGCCTTACCGTCACATCTTGTTCTACGAAAGCTTGCTCCAAGACTTTCTGTAGTTCTTCCCTGTGAGCTTCGGAACTGAGTAAGAGAGATAGCACAGAGATTCTAGAAGGAGTTTGCAACAGTTGGTATACAATGTTGTACTCGCTTTTCTGGATGAGCTTTAGCATCTCATCGTTGTTCTTTGAAAGGTTGGGATTACTGGATTGCCCGACTGGTTAATTTATAACTTCTGTTTGAGGTTCCTTCTCCTTGGTGGGTTCTCCAACTCCTCTGTTGAAGATCCGACCGCTCCGAGTGACTCGGCTGATGTCAGCAATGTTTACGACAGAGGGTAATGGAGTTTCCTTTCCATTTTCGATTGTTGTTGCACCGTACTTGCAAGGGATAGCCTTATCCGATTTGTACGGTATTGGACCTGGCAGGTAGATAACCATAGGAGCTTTTTGATTTCTCTGACCGTTATAGGCGACCTCAATCAGCTTCTGGTTGGGAACTTTTCTACTGTCTAGAGGAATTCTTGATTCATCGAGTAGAGGGATTATAGCGCAAATGTTTTTGGTCTTCTCATGATAGGAGATTATGACAACGTCTTTGCTTTGATCAAGGAGATAGTCTGGTATCACATTGATCGACCTAGAACTTGAACACGGTCTAATTTCTTTCCGGTCCAACTGATTTTGAAGAGTCATTCAAACAACGTAGCATCCTTGGTTGTTCTCTAAACAAACTCTACATCACTCTTAATTGTGTGGTGGCACCCGGCCACGTCCGCTTTGTATGCATTGCATCTTTACTAGATCTGTTTCCATCGAGCGGACATCTTGACTTTGATGCCTATCAGGATTCTCATCAGTCATACTGGTATATTGTGTAGCTTCATCCAAGTAGATTGGAAGCCACCAGTGGTCCAACAAGTGTTGAAGTGTTCTTTGGACAAGTGCACATCCTTGGTTGTCTTCACAACACTCTTTACAGTCTTGATAATCATGTAAATCCAGAAAGCCAAGCCTAACTTGCTTAGAATGTAGTTCTACCAGACTGGTATTCATCAAGCGTATGTCAAAGATCTGAATCATATTGACTTGATGGTTATTTATCTCCTAATAGTCGTGGATCCATCCGAGATCCATCTGAAGTTGGAAGGCCTCTTGTACAAAAGAGCATCCATGATTGCTTATTGAACAGATTGGACAGGTGTTGTAATCTTGTAGTTGTAGCGTGCGATTTTTATCGTTGACGCAACCACCTTATCGCCATGGGTTTCTCCTCACCGCAATGGTAGGAGTAGGGTGCTACTTTTTGATTTCTTATTTATCCCGTGAAGCTGGAAGGGAAAGGGAAACTATCTAAAACTAACCTTGCACGCGAATGTTTAACTGAACAAACGCTTAAGAGATTCGGGGAGTTCGAGGTCAGGTTATACAATGGGTAGTTGTCAATTACCTATCCTATATGTGGTTATCCACAGGTTGTTAGCATTAGGCTCTATTTTATACTTGATGGTGGTTGTCTGTTGTGGGTTAGGAAAGTTTCTCCTTTGGGGAGTGTTTGAGAGAGAGATTTTCTGTTTGATTTCGGGCTTGCCGATGTTTTTTTTATGAGTGAAGGTACTGGACCTAAGGCTTTGTTTGGTGTGTGAAGTTACTGGACCTAAATTTTTTTATTGGTATGCTCGCTAAGATTTCGCAATCTTAAGCCAACGTATTCCCGTTAAAGATAAACAGGGAAATCAGAGCAATCGTAGTTCGTCCTATTCTATGGGAGGAAAAGGACGTTTTGGTGTCTTGTTCAAAGCCCAAGATTGAAGCTAAAGGTGTATTTGTGTCTTGTTCGAAGCCCAAGATTGAAGCTAAAAGGTTTGACTGAGAGAGAATTTATCATCTCTAAAGGGAGACATCTCGTCTGTTTATCACAACTGTTGGGTGACTGATTATAAAGGAGAATTAGTTTAACTGGGATATGTGAATCCAGCAATGCCATAATTTCCTTTATAGGGGTTTTATCCTGAAGGAGGAAACTTTAACTCAGTGTTGAGCAATGCCATTTTTCCTTAAGAATCTTTCATACTAAGAAAGGGACAGTGGCGTGGATGTAAATAATCCAGAGGATTTCCACATACATCAATTAGATGAGAGAGGAAGTTTACCAGGATAAAAGATAGACTACAGCTTGGATGTTTGAATCAACAAGTGTGCCACTTACAGCAGTTATCTGGGATTAAGGTTTGTTTTGATTTTTCTGTTTTGATGTAATGATATACAGAGAAATGTCTTCCTACAGAGAGTTTTTTTATTTCCTTTGAGGGGATGGTGGTTTTTGTGTGCCTTGATCAAAGCCCGAGGTTGAAGCTAAGATATTGATTGACTCCACTGGGGAAGTCCTTATTCAAAGCCTAAGAGGAGGCTGGAAAAGGCTGACTCAACAAGAGAGTGTTCATCTGTCTTGTACAAGGCCCAAGATTGAGGCTAAAAAGAGACTTGACTCTTTGGGAATATCATTATACAAAGTCTAAGAGGAGGCTAAAAGTTGACTTTTCTAGGGAAAGATTTTATCTGTCTTGTACAAAGCCCAAGATTGAGGCTAAAAGGGAAAATTGACTGTACTGGTAAGAGGTTTTATCTGTCTTGTACAAAGCCCAAGATTGTGGCTAAAAAAAGAGATTGACTCTGCTGGAGAGATTTTATATATGTCTTGTACGAAGCCCAATATTTGAGGCTGAAGGATATTTATGGGTGTCTTGTACAAAGCCCAAGATCCAGGCTGAAGAGAGGATATTTACTCCTGTTTAGGGATATTTTATATGGTGTCTTGTACAAAGCCCAAGATTCAGGCTGAAGAGAGGATATTTACTCCTGTTTAGGGATATTAATTCTCAAAGCCTAAAAAGAAGGCTGGGAGGAATCGACTCCGCTGGGAAGATATTTATCCAGAGCTTAAGAGAGGGTTATGAAGATTTTGACTTTGTTGGAGAAAGTTTATATGTGTCTTGTACCAAGCCCAAGATTGAGGCTAAAAAGAATGACTCAACAAGAGATTGTTTCAAGAAAGAAGATGGTATCAACAAAAGGGTGCTTTTGGGGCTAATTCTCTACTGAGGAAAAATCATTATACAAAGCCTAAGAGGAGGCTGGCTTCTGCTGAGGATTATTGAGTTCCAGAGGCAGGTCCAAACCGGGGGATCAACTCTTGCTGAGGGTTACAGGAGAGTTGAGGTATCAGATTCCTTGAGGTTCTGATGAAGGTTTATTGATAGTGATTTAACCCTAGCTGGGGGAAAAAGATTGAATTTTAGATCCTGTGAGGATTTTAAACTCTACTGAAGATTGATCGAATGATCATAGTTTCTCCTGTATTTGTAGGGAACTTGAGAATGTCTTTGAGATCCAAGAGGAGATTAGACTGTTCAAGTCTACTGGTATGAAAAATGTTTATTTTTGTATGATGCCCAAGAGAAGGCTGATGCTTTAGGGGATGAGAATCAACCCTTAAATTGGTCTGAGGTTTTGACTCTTTAGAAAGACAGCTCTAACAAAGGATGACTAAGTTTTGTCTTATACCTTTAAGAGGTCTTCAGGGTCCTTGTACTAAGCTCAAGAGAAGGCATGAGAACTTCTAAGAAGCCGGAGGGTCCTTGTACAAAGCCCAAGAGGAGGCGGGGATGCTTTTAGGAAGCTTGTGGGTCCAAACCTAAGAAGAGTTCAAGAAAAGTTTCACCGGGAATAATCTTTTCTTTAGTGAACAGTTCTAGGGTTTGAAGAAATTTAAGAGAGGTTTCACCGGGAATTAATCCTCTCTGGGGAAATGAATTTCTTTGACAATTTTCTGTGAGGGCTAAGGTCTCTCATCTATTTTGGTTTTAATGATGTCAACAAATAAGAGTGTCATTAAATTGTAATTTGAGCGGTATCACTTCATTGTTGAGAAAATTACATCTAACTGTCGATTTTCATGCGTCTAAACATATAGGAAAAGGTCTAACATAAAATTACATGTGCATGATCATAATATTGATGTTTGGTATGTGTGTCTCGAGTCTTGGTCAGCTAAAACGTGTAGAAAAATGAATTTTTGAAAATATGCAGGTTATGAATCGACCCAAAGTGAGCATGAGTCGACGCATGCTAGTTTGAACAAGTTTTTTGAAATGTTCGGGAAAGCGCACGCTGACCTGTCATACCCCAAATTTTTACCACTAAGATTTCCCATTACTGTGCAAATCATCATCACAATATGGAGGAACCTTTATATTTCATCAGTCTCCCCAAAGATGGGTGAGCATCCACTACAATCAAAATTAGGGTTTCAAGCCCTCTCAGAGCCTTAGACAAAGGATCAATCAAGGAATGACATGATCTTCAAATTGCCTAAACCTCTCAAACATACACAAAAGATCAAAAAGGACTCCCACTTCAAGGATCAAGCACAGAGTTGCTCCCTTCTAGGTGGATCAAGCCTCAAGATCGCCAGTATCACCAAATTAGGGTTTTGGTCGATCAGGGCCTCCAAAGGGAAATTTTCCTCTGGGCATGAGCCAAGGATCCAAAACACAACCTAATATACTCCATGGAACCTCATGGACCCACCATCAAGTCAATTTTTCCTCAGGGGATGCATTCATCAAAAATCAGGAATTAGGGTTTCTTGACCTAATTCACCCCTAAGTTGACTTTTAGGGCAAATCATGAGCCAAGACCTCAAGAGAGGGTTTGAGGGTCTCTAATGAACTATATTGATCCATTTGGAACAATGGATTAATCCAAGAAGCTTGAGCAACAAGTTTCAATTTCATCTGCACCACAATTAGGGTTTAGCGAGGAAAGTCAACTGTAACTTTGACTTTTGACAAGGACATGCTCCCAAGCCCTAAGACATGATTCAATATACCCTATGACACCCATGGAACATGTCCATCAAGTTTGATTTAGGTCAAGGACATGATTTCATGAAGAATTGCACAGTTTGGAATTCATTTGATAAAAAGTCAACTGTGCACAAAAGTCAACTTTGACATTTTGAGATTTTTCACCAAAATGGATTTTTAACCCTAAAATGATGTTAATGTATGATTTGAATCATCATTCATTAAGAAAAAACAAATAAAGTGGGATAACTTGTAAAAGGGGTAACCATAAAAACTTAGAAAAATTTCTAAGTTATGGAAAAAGTGACACTAATGTGCCAACTTTGGAGGACCATAACTCCTAAACCACAAGGCCATTGTTCCCCATTCAAAGCTTGATTTGTAGATCTCATTTCCCTCTACAAAAGCTTCATACTGACCTATGTCCATATTCCTCATGGATTTTGAGTTATGGAGTGATCAAAATCAAGAAAAGTCACTTTGTTCCAACACAGTGAAAATTTCACTAAGTCAGATTTTACCCTACTTTTTGCCAAATGTAGGGGGATTTTTCACTTGGATTCAAAAGAGATCAAAACCAAACATGTTCAAACAGTTGTTGTATCATGTAAGGGCTTTCCAAAATGGCCAAGAACATTACCAAATTCAATTTGAGTCATGAGATATGACATTGGCAAGTTGCCTTGCTGAAATCTGCCAAGGCAAGGCATATTTTGCACTTTTGGTCGATTTACCAAAATCAGCCAAATCCAAATGCTCCTATCCACTTGGACACATCTGAGGATTGAATCTAAAGGGGACAATCACTGAGCCAAGCCTCCAAAGTCTTTGGAACAAGAAATAGCATGTTGAACCTAGAATTGCCAAAATAGGGACAAGACTCCAATTTTGGATTGGAGCATTCAATGGAAGCATCAAGGTGGCATGGACTGAGCCATTCTCAACTGAATTCAGTTGAGACTTATCCAAGACCAAGGGAACTAGCAGCCTGTGCCCTAACCTCTAGTCAATGGCTAGAGGAGACTTGGATTTTCATTTGCCAACATTGGCCAAACCTACTCAGCAGTTGCCATTCACTATTCCTTGCAAAACAAACTTGCTCTACTATAAATAGAGCTCAATTGTGATCAGTTTAAGTACACCAAAGCCATCAAATAGATGCTTTCCTCAAAATCTCTTCTTTCACTCCAATTTTGCTTTCTAAGGCAAGTCATTATCGGGTTTTGAGTTTGAGAGCTTTTCCAATCAAACCAATCACACACACACCTCATATACATCATATAGAAGTGATCCAAACACTCACATAACATCTGGAACACAGATTTCACAAAATCACCAGCCAATTACTCAAGTTCTTGACAGTTTTGCAGTTGAGGTACCATCTTCAACTCCAAACCATTTCAATCCATTCCAAGCATCCATACACACTCCATGGCACCTAGGGAAGCTATCCAGATCATTGGAACCTAGCTGTAACACCTCCAACACAAATCACGATCACCAGCTGCAAGTGGTAAGCATGAGCTCTTCTAACTCTATCATCCATGCAATTTTTGCTGCATAATAATTTGGCCATATGTTCATAATCATGCATGGAATGTTTCCCCTCAATTAATTGCATTGTTTGAATCGTGTATCAAAAATCCAAGCCTTCATGCAGAAATTAGGGTTCATGAGGATTTTTCGTGATTTCTTGTTATATGTTTAATTTAAATGAAATTAAATACCATAGACATGATCGTGAGGTTGAAACGAGTTGATTGATATGTGGATTGCATGATATGATTAAGTATTCAGTGAGATTGGAGAGAAAATGCAAATCTGGGCAAAACTGAAAAACGCGCGTGTTCTTGCCTTTGTTCTTGGCGCCATTTTCCAATATTTGAATATTTGAATTTTGTGATTTTATTTAATTGATTCAAAAATTAATTTCTCTCTGAGTTTTAATGATTTTGAGTTGATTCTTTTTTTAATAATTCACAAAAATGTTAAAATATTTTATTTTCCCAAAAAATCCCAAAAATATTATTTATTATATTAATTGATATTTTTGCAAAGAATTAATGTTTTAATTGTTTTTGACATTTAAAATATTTTTTCCACCTTGATTTTGCAACTTTTAATGCTTTCTAATTATTTTGTAGGTCAATACTTAATTTTTGAAGCATTAATCCAAGATCACAATTTGTTTCTTATATGTTAAACAATTTTGATCATTTTAATTGAATTTTTATTCAATTAAATACATTTTTTAAAACAAATTAGGGTTTTTGGATTAATTCAACCCTCATAAATCATTTTTAAAACACTTTGGGCCTCTAATAGAGTGTAAGACCCAATCCTTTTTTGACCAAATCATTTTTGGGCCTCAGTATATTGTATAAGTCCCGATACCGTAAAAAACAAACGGCGCGATCGTCGCCTTTTCAAAACAAACCTGGGCCTACCCTCGAGTAGTAAGACCCATTTCTTTTCTTAAAACACTTTGGGTCTCTATTAGAGTGTAAGACCCAATCCCGTTTTAACCAAAATATTTTGGGCCTCAGATATTGTATAAGCCCCTTTGCATTAAAAGAAAATCTCGGCGCGATCGCCATTTCAAAAACAAACTTTGGGCCTACCCTCGTGTTATAAGCCCCACTCTTTTTCTTTAAAACCTTTTGGGCCTCTTGAGAAAGTGTAAGACCCATCCCTTTGTACAGAAAACCTTTTAGGCCCCAGTCACTTGTATAAGTCCCTCTGTACAAATTCAAACAGTGCGCTCACTGATAAAACCCTGGGCCTCTCCTTGAGCTGTAAGCCCCAAATCTTTCTTTTTAAAAGCACGTTCTCCTTTGATTTTGAATATACTGTTGTTTTCAATCTTTCTTTGTTGAACAACTAACCAAACAACATGGAAGCTCTACAACCGAGTAAGTGGTTATCGCTTTCATTTACCGCTTTCATATACATATAACTGTATTGTGGGGTTGTTTCACTGTAAGTCTTCTTTCATAAACTCATATCAACTGTGTAATAATAGTATAGATATTTCGAGTTTCCCCGGCAACTACGTCTAGAACTAGGTGACGCCATTTCGTTTATTCGTAGAAATAGACAACTAGATCCCCAATAGGATCACCAGATACAGTCTTCTCTTCGGCTGTTCTCATTAGGAATTGTCAAGAAACTCTACTCCCAGAGATGAATGTATTCTCCGTGAATGGCATCTTTGAGTTTCTTCCAAATTCTCGAACTTTCCTGACTTGATCTATTCCTTGTGAATAGCTTGCCTTGAATTTCTCGGGGTTTGGGGACCCATCGGCTTCTTAAAAGCATCGGCCTCCTCTTGGGCATCGTATATGGACCCACAGGCTTCCTAAAAGCAACCCCGCCTCCTCTTGGGCTTTGTACAAGGACCCTTCGGATTCTTAGAAGTATTCACAGCCTCCTCTTAGGCTTCGTATAATGATCTCTTCCTCCGGGAATGATAGCCTTCTCTTAGGCTTCGTACAAGGACCTCTCGGCTTCTTAAAAGTTTCCAGCCTCCTCTTGGGCTTCGTATAAATTGTCCCGACGACCTTCTAAAGGTATAGGAACAGAACTTAATCATCTGCATAGAACAGTCCTTTCAAAGAGTCTACTATAGTTTTTCAAAGCATAGTACAAAAGATGAAACTCTAGACACGGACAGTCTAATATCCTTGAGTCTCAAAGACATTCTCAAGTGACCCCTTTGTTAAATAGGAAGAAAACCCGTAGACTCACACAGTCTCAATACCCTTCGGATTTCCCGCTTCCTTGAAGAACAGGAATAACCCGGATCCTTGAATCAAAACCTTGAGTACAGTGTTGCTCATATAAAAACTGATTTTCTCTTTCAAAATCAGTATACTGGACCTGTCACTCAACTGAAACAGTCACCACGGCCTCCTCTTGGGCTTTGTACAATGATTCTCCCCAGCGAAGTCAAACAACGTTTAGCCTCTCTCTCGGGCTATGTACGAGACACATAAGAGACTCCCTCGTTGAGTCAATCACCCTTTTGCCTCCATCTCGGGCTTTATACGAGATACAAAAAGGTTCTTATTGAGCCAAAAAAACAACAGGCTCCATCTCGGGCTTTATACAAGATACCAAAAAACTCCATCGTCGAGTCAACCCCTTTTAGCCTCTCTCTCGGGCTTTGTACGAGACACATATTAGCCTCCTCTTAGGCTTTGTATAAGAAAATCACTGGTTGATCCAATCAACCTTTTAGCATCAAAGTTGTGCCTCGTTCACAGGACACAAACATCAACAACTCCTTCCCCTTCATATAATCGCTATAGGCAGCAAGCCTATGGATTATTTACATCCATGCCACTGTCCCTCTTTTAGCATGAGAAATTCCTAAGGAAAGATAGCATTGCTCTACACTGAGTTAAAGTCTTCTTCTTCAGGTTGGAAATCCCCTATAAAGAAAATTATGGCATTGCCGGATTCACAAATCCCGGTTAAAGTAATTCTCCTTTATAAACAGTTATGACATACAAATCCCTCTTTAGAGATGACCAATTCTCTCTAAAGTCAAACCTCTAGCTTCATATCTTGGGCTTTGAACAAGATACAAATAGACCCTTCAGCTTCACATCTTGGGCTTTGAACAAGATACAAATCACCTTTCTCTTCACGTCTTGGGCTACGAACGCTCTGATTTCCCTGTTTCGGTAAACGGGAATACGTAGGCATAAGATTGAAAGAAAAAATCTTAGCGAGCACACTAAACAAAAACCCAAAATCCCATACTCTCATGTATCTATCAAAAAGCATCACTCCTAACATCCTAATCTTTGTTCCCCGCCAGAAACTCGTCATTCTATCAAAATAACACAAGAAAGGCCCCACCACATTGATCGCATCCGTAACCTAACAGACCACTGTTTAAACTCAGTATGCAAGCAGGGTTAATTGGAGACATCTATTTCCCTTCCTTCATCAGCTTTAATAGGATAAAAAATGAATCGACCTGTAGTAAAATGACTCCAGAGAGCGACCACGCTTAAGAACCGCGTCCAAAATCGCTCGCTACAGAAAAATGGCGCCCACCGTGGGGCTCTTCTAACCTTTTTTCTCTTCACTTGTCTGAATACCACAGATTGGGGCTTCCGCCGGGGAACCCATATCTGTCAGGAACTTAGGATTCATAGCTTTAAAGGTCTAGGATGTTTAGGACAAACATATATACTGCTTTTCCTAATTGTTATACATGTTTATTTTTCTGCTAATGGGAATGCGTGTGATGCCGCATGTGGAAAGACTGAGTATACACTTAAGATAAGTGATGGCGACGAGGTCGACCATCAACCTCAGTGGAGGATGGCCAATGCAACCCATTCTCTCACCTAGACAATGGGCCGATTGTGATGTCTGAGAAGCTGAGGAGCCAAACCCTTTTGTAGTGCGAAAACTATCGGGAATAGTTGTTACATGATACTACCCTCATTTGAGGCTGGTGATCTATTCTCGGTGAATGGCACTTACTCTAAGATTGCTCTACAACTCGCTGGCGGTCCGCTTGTTGTTTTGCTTTCCTGGGAGGAGCTGATGATAATGAGTACAGGTACAAAAATCACCTTAGTATAAACCTTTGGGGATGGGTAGAGCCTTGACTTCATGACAACGACCCTTTAACCCCATGTTTTTCCTATGTTTTTGTGTGCTGCATTCATGCATTCATTTAAAAAACATTAAAACAAAAAAAAATTTCTCTTCTAGTCTCTCTGTTTTTCAAATCAAACTAAGACTGTGATTGCAAATATCAGAGAAAAGGATTACGCTAATGGATTTTGGTAGAAGGAGAACTCATAAGTACACCTTCAAGGTTCCAAAACTAGATTTGAGAAGGTTAGCAGGGATGATCACACACCAAGAGGCTTTCAGAGCCAAGTACGGAGGTTTGCTACCACTGTTAAGAGTCCATGTGATTGAGGGAATCATGGATGCACTCATTCAATTTTATGATCCGGTTCATCACTGTTTCATATTCCAGGATTACCAGCTCGCACCAATGCTGGAGGAGTATTCTCATCTGACTGATCTGCACATTACAGATCAAGCTCCATTTTCTGGACTGGAAGAAATTCCAAAGAATCAGATCATTGCAAGAGCAATTCATTTGGACGAGTCTGAGGTCAGAATTCACATGACCGCTAAGGGTGGCATCCAAGGTTTTCCAGCCCAGTTCTTGACAAAGAAAGCCCTATATTTTGCCAGTATAGGAAACGTGACTGCTTTTGAAAGCGTCTTTGTCTTGCTCACCTACGGGTTATTTTTGTTTCCCAACATCAATAACTTCGTCGATATTAACTCCATTAAGGTTTTTCTCATTAGAAACCCTGTACCGACTTTGCTCGCAGATGCGTATCATTCTGTACACTTGGGAAATTTGTACAGCGGAAGGGAGATCACATGCTGTGTACCTTTGCTTTATAAATGGTTTATCTCCCACTTCCCTAAGTCTGCTGCTTTTTGGGATTGTAAGAGTGCCTTACGTTGGTCGCAGAAGATCATGTCCCTCACCAACTCTGATATAGATTGGTGTAATAGGATCTATGATGGAATCAGAATCATTGATCATTGTGGAAACTTCCCCAACGTACCCCTTATAGGAACTAAGGGAGGAATCAATTATCATCCGGTGTTGGTTCGCCGTCAGTTTGGATACCCGATGAGACACGTCCCACGGGGTGTTCATCTGGAAGGTCTTTTCTTCAAGGAAGGAGAAAATGACAGAGCACTAAAGATGGAAATAGTGCAAGCCTGGAAGCACGTTCATCAGAAAGGACAAGAGTCTCTAGGAAAACCGGACTGTGTCTCGGTGGAGCCTTATCTCCATTGGGTACAAACTAGAGCTCTCAAGCTAAAGATGCCTTATCCTCGTTACGGAATTCTTCCGCCGAGGGAATCTATCATGTACTTCATAACGGAAACTGAAAAGCTTCAGGTTACTCTCAACAAAGTTTAAAAGGAGAGAAGGTCTTGGAAGAACAAGTACCGCACCCTCGACATAGAGTGCATCAAAATACAGCAGCTACTGAAAGAGAAAGATGCTCTAATTGAAATTTTGGAGCAACATGCTGTAGAGAATCAAGATGACCAAAGGAATTTGCTCACTCCTTTCACCTGGCAAAGGAATGACAACCCGACAATGGCCCAAGAGCCCAGGTCAAAGAAAAGGAAAATACCAGAATCAGCACCCGATTTCTCTTCAGAGAGGACTCGGGACCCATTAGCTTAGGTTTCTGTTTCTGCACCTTGTAATCTACTGTATTTCCATTTCTGTAATCCTTTGAATTCAATAAAAAGGGGTTTCCCCACTGTTTGATATTTGCAATCTAATTGTCGAAGTTTATTTTGATTAAACCAAAAAAACAATTAATATAATCATTGCATTCATCATTCTCACATCGCGTATTCTTCTTACCTACGAATCTCACATTTGTGTCTCGGTTCTAGAGTCAAACTGTCTCATTCGTATAATACTCGGGCCAATTGTCAGAAAAAGATGGATGATCTTGAGGAAGAAAACAGAGAGTTGAAAGAAGAGATTGACGCTCTGAGAGAGGATATGAGAAAGCTTTGAAACGATATGCAAGCCATGGCAGAAGCTCAGCTACAACGAACTGTGATCTCGGAGATCACCTCAATGCCCATAGTGGAGAAGTATGATCCTAGGTATCAAATGCTGAAAGATCGTCCTTGGGGCATGCCTGTTAACTATATCCCAGAAGGATATGTTCTGCCGATCACTGAAGATCAGGGAATCACAACAGAAGCCGCTGGGCCTGAAGGTTACAAACTTCGGGAAAGCGAAGATGCCAGGGGCATACTAAAGACTCTTGAAGGTTACAAACTTCGGGAAACGCCAAGATTCGCTGCCATAGTCACGGTACCACCCCCTGTGGTGCACACTGTCCCGGAAGGACAGATTCCACCGATACCTTCTGGTAAAAAGGAAACTATGTTCGATAGAATGGATGAATTCCAGGAACAGTTCTTGGAAATGCAGAAAGAGCTGCAGGCTATTCGCGGTCAGGATCTATTTGGAAAGGACGCCATAAACCTCTGCTTGGTCCCCAATGTGAAAGTCCCGCACAATTTCCAAGTGCCCGACTTTGAAAAGTACAAGGGTAACCCTTGCCCTCAGAACCATCTGGTGATGTACGCTCGGCGGATGTCAGCTCAGACGGAGAATCAGGACCTACTGATTCACTACTTCCAGGATAGTTTAACCGGTGCCGCATTAAAATGGTACATGGGTTTAAACCATACTACGATCAGTACATTCAGAGATCTTGGTACTGCCTTTGTCCAATAATACAAATACAATTTGGACATGGCACCCAACAGAGATCAACTCAGATCAATGTCGCAAAAGGACAAGGAAACCTTTAAGGAGTATGCTCAAAGGTGGCGTGAAATTGGCGCTCAAATTTGTCTGCCTCTTGAGGAAAAAGAGATGACAAAGATCTTATTAAAGACCTTAAGCTCATTTTACTATGACCGAATGGTTGCCAGTGCACCCAGTGATTTCACCGAGATGGTGGGCATGGGCGTACGTCTTGAGGAAGCCGTCCGAGAAGGACGTTTGGTAAAAGACATTGGATCGACGAGCGGTACTATAAAATACGGTAGTGCTCTCCCTAAGAAAAAAGAGCAAGATATTGGGAATATCTCACTCGGAAAGCAAACGCGACGATATCAACCAGTAGCAGCTGTGACTCCTGCTATCAGCCCTGCGCCTATTCCTACGTATCAACCTCAGGTTGCACAGAGCCAACAATTTCAGCAAAGGACACAACAGCCTCTTCAGCAGACTCGTCCCCAATACAGCAACAACCGTACAACACGGCCACCAGGATTTAATCCTATACCCGTATCGTACGCAGAGTTGTTTCCATTACTACTGGCTAAGGGCACATTCAGACTAAATCCCCTCTTACAGTATCAGAAAATCCGCCTTTCTGGTTTAAGGTGGATCAAACTTGCCCTTACCATCAAGGAGGACCAGGGCATAACATTGAGACTTGTCTCAATTTCAAGTCCGACGGGCAAAAACTTGTTAGGAACGGGGTCTTATCCTTCAAGGATACAAATCCTAATGTTCTTACGAACCCGCTGCCTCAACATGAGAAGGCTGCAGTCAATCTGATTGAGAAAGAGACTAACAATGTCTATCAAATTCACAATGTACTCTTGTTAAAGACCAATCTGGTCAAGATGCATTGTAGACAGAGTGGATATGGCCATGTGCCACCTCATAGCTATCATCAGTGTGATATCTGCTCTAAAGACAACCAGGGATGTTCTGTGGTGCAAGCAGCTCTAAAGGAACAAATGGATCTCGAATGGATCCAAGAACACCGAGTTCGTGGAGTTAACATGGTCTACACGAATTCCAATGTCTTTCAGAACCACGACATCTGTGCAATGAATGTCAACTTGGTGGCGATGCACTCAAGGCAAAGCCAGTATCATAATCTGCCGCGGCACGATTACAGTTCTTGTCTGACTTGCTCGGTAAACAAACAGGGATGCTCTTTCATACAAGAGGCCCTTCAGCGTCAGATGGATCTTGGATGGATCCAAGACTACCATGACAGGAATTCCTATCAAATCAACATGGTTCAGATCTTTGATATTCCCATGATGAATACCAACTTGGTAGAGTTACATGCTGAGCAGGTATGACTCAGATTCTTAATATCACATGACTATCAAAGCTGTAAAGCGGGTTGCGAAAATGATCGAGGTTGTACCCTTGTCCAGGAGGCACTTCAGCACTTGTTAAATCACTGGTGGATGCCAATTTATATGGATGAAGATACTCAGCAAATTAGTATCAGTAACAGGAATCCTACTCGACGTCAGAGTCAGGATGTCCGATCAATGGAAGTTAACCTAGTGAGGTTACATTGTATTCAAAGTGGGCGTGTCCAGGTGCCACCACACAATTACGACCGTTGTAGCGTCTGTTCGGAAAGTAACCAAGGGTGCTACCTTGTGCGAGCAGCTCTTCAGGGTCAGGTGGATCGTGGAGAGGTTCGTCTATATCCGGGTTCCGGACCCATCAACTGGACGCCGAATTACCTTGCCGATCAAATTGAGGATGTTGTCACCATCTCTGGTCATCATAGGACCAGGGATGTTTTTGCCATTATCCCTCTACTTGACGAATCTAAAGTTCCCAACCGGGAACGGATCAAGATTACTTATGATGGTCAGAAAAATCAGAGGGCTCCCGTAGTCATCTATCTGCCGGGACCATTACCGTATGAATCAACTAAGGCTATCCCTTACAAATACGGTGCAATAAACATTGAAAATGGAAATGAAATTCCATTACCCTCCATCGTAAACATTGCAGACATCAGTCGAGTGACACGGAGTGGTAGAATCTTTAACCGAGGGGTTGGGGGACCTAATAAAGAAAAGGAACTTCAGACGGGAGCTCCTGATCTACCAGTCGGTCAATCCAGTAATCCCGACCTTTCGAAAAATAATGATGAGATGCTGAAGCTCATCCAAAGGAGTGAATACAACATTGTCGATCAACTATTACAAACTCCTTCAAAGATCTCGGTATTATCACTTTTACTCAGTTCACAAGCCCACAGGGAGGCTCTACAGAAAGTTTTGGAGCAAGCCTTTATGGAACATGATGTAACAATCAGACAGTTCGATAGTATTGTCTCTAACATCACTTCCTGCAAAAATTTGGGATTTAGTGATGAGGAATTACCCGAAGAGGGTCGCCGTCATAACATGGTGCTCAATATCACAGTTAACTGCCAGGACGATGCTTTAGCCAGCGTACTAGTCGACACAGGGTCAGCCCTGAATGTTATGCCGAAGTCCACTTTGATGCAATTATCATTCAAAGGCCCTCCGATGAGAATCAGCGAGGTTGTCGTCAAAGCATTCGACGGATCCAGAAAAACGGTTATCGGCGATGTTGATCTTCCCATAACTATTGGTCCTCACACTTTCCAAGTCACTTTCCAGGTCATGGACATCCGGGCAACGTACAGTTGTTTATTAGGAAGACCTTGGATACATCAGGCTGGAGCGGTCACTTCAACCCTCCACCAAAAGCTAAAGTTCGTCAAGAATAATCAACTTGTCACAGTTTGTGGGGAACAAGCCTTGCTTGTAAGTAACTTATCATCATCTACTGGTATAGAACCCGAGGAGGTTATTGGAACCCAGTTCAAAGCACTGTCGGTAAGCAAGGACAATCAGTTCAAAGAAGGAACTTCCATTTCTTCATACAATGATGCTATCAAAGTGGTCGAGAGTACCAATACAACCAGATGGGGACAGCTTGTCATTCCTATTGACAATAAAACAAAGAAGGGTCTTGGTTTTTCTGCAACCTGTACCCAGACAGCTGCCAATGACGAAAGTCTTCATCCCCTTCAAAACTTCTTCCATAGTGGAGGTTTTCTCCACCCAGTGTCTCAAGCAGTACATGCTATTAATGAGGAAGATCCCTCTGACACAGATGAAGAATGGAAGTCCTACCTTAACGAGGACAGTTATATGTCTCAGGAAGCGGTGCCTATATCATTTTGCTATCCCGCACAGAGTCTGAGATTTATACCAAGGTCAGGCGTCGAAATGATATATAGATATTGTGATCCAGAAGGATGTCGTGCTCCACTAAATTCATTAGAGGAAGACACTCTGATGAAAGACAACTTTGACCACAATTACTATGGCACGATGGATGGCCTGCCAATGTGGCAGCCTTACCCAGGAAACTTGGGGCAAGAGAGTCAGCCAAACAATGAAAATTAGCTGACCGTCATTGAACAGAATACCTGTGTCTCCACCATGTCATGGGATCAACACTCAGGTCATTCTGAAGCTACTGAACATGAAGATGAATTCGCAACATTCGTAGGACTTGAATTTATCAACTATGCTTTTCCTGAGGTCAACATCATCGAGAGGGATGACTCCTCCAGTTCCAAAGAAGTTTGGGACACCTTGGGACAACCGAGTGGAAAATACGACTATATGGTCAAGTACACCGCTCCCGAAAGCTCTCGTATCAGGCTCGAAGATATCCAGCCTACTGGATGGGGAGATACAGCTGAGAGCACAAATACTATGCAAAATACAACTGAGGAATTCTCCTACGACAATTCTGCATGGGAGACAGATTCCAATGATCCTGCTCCACCAGAAACCAGCGTTATTTCTGAAGACAAATCAAGGAAGGTACCAGACTTTGTGTTTCACCGAGGAGTTCGCCGCCAATGGGTTGCTGTCGATGTTCCGAAGGTCATTCACCAGTCAAAGTAATTGCCATCTTTTAACCTTTCGCCCTGCCCAGGTGAAACAGATGTTTTTGATAGGGCTCGCTTTCTGTAAATTTCCCTCTTCGCTTAGCCCAAAGCGACAGAGTTTTGTTTTATAGGGCTGTAGTTTCAAGGATCGACTTGTTCATTAATAAAATAATGTCGTTCTATAATTTCCGCATTAATTGCTGTTTTCTCTTTTCATTTTTCAGAAAATGGTAATCCTAAAAAACAATTCAATAATAAAAACAAGCAGTAATAAAAAAATAAAACACTGCACACACTTACATTTTTCTCTATCTCTTCTAAACACGAATCATACCGTCATGCAGATTGCTTGTTTTAAACCCCGTCGAAACATACGATCTGATGCCTTCTCCCAACTTTGAGTTCCCGGTATTCGGGGCTGAAGAAGAAAATGACGACAAAATTCCAGAAGAGATCTCCCGATTACTCAGACAAGAGGAAAGGTCCATTGAACCTCACAAAGAACCATTGGAAACGGTAAACCTAGGTTCAGAAAAAGAGAGAAAAGAAATCAGGATTGGGGCACTGCTCGGTCCAACTGCCAAAGAGGGTTTGATAAAGCTTCTCAGAGAATTTCCCGATGTATTCGCTTGGTCCTATCAGGATATGCCAGGATTGGATACCAGCATCGTGGAACATCACTTACCGTTGAGATTGGAATGTCCGCCAGTAAAAAAAAGGTTGAGACGCACTCACCCGAACATGGCCATCAAAATCAAAGAGGAGGTACAGAAACAGATTGACGCGGGTTTCCTCGCCACATTAGAATATCCTCAATGGTTAGCCAACATCGTACTCGTTCCCAAAAAGGACTGAAAGGTCAGAATGTGTGTCGACTACAGAGACCTGAACAAGGCTAGTCCAAAGGACGACTTTCCTTTACCACACATTGACATGCTGGTAGACAGTACAACAAAGTTCAAAGTCTTCTCCTTCATGGATGGATTCTCGGGCTATAATCAAATCAAAATGGCGCCGAAAGACATGGAGAAAACTTCGTTCATTACCCCATGGGGCACCTTTTGTTACAAGGTAATGTCGTTCGGTTTGAAGAACGCCGGGGCAACCTATCAAAGGGCCATGACTACTCTGTTTCATGACATGATACACAGAGAAATCGAGGTATATGTCGATGATATGATTGCAAAATCAAAAACAGAGAGTGAGCACGTTGAACATCTGTCAAAATTGTTCGAACGCTTAAGAAAATTCAAGCTCAGCTTGAATCCTAACAAGTTCACCTTCGGTGTCCGTTCGGGGAAACTACTAGGGTTCATCGTCAGCCAGAAAGGAATTGAGGTTGATCCTGACAAGGTCAAGGCCATTCAAGAAATGCCTTCTCCGAAAACTGAAAAACAAGTCAGAGGATTCCTGGGACATTTGAACTACATCTCCAGATTCATATTCCTTATGACCGCGACATGCGCGCCGATCTTCAAATTACTCAAAAAGAACCAGGATTGCGTTTGGTCAGAAGATTGCCAAACCGCCCTCGACAGTATCAAGGAATATCTGTTGAATCCTCCGATTCTATCACCTATAGTGGAAGGAAGATCACTGATTATTTACCTCACAGTTCTAGAGGACTCAATGGGATGTGTACTTGGCCAACAAGACGAAACTAAACGGAAAGAGTCTGCCATTTACTATTTGAGCAAGAAATTCACCGACTGCGAAACTCGGTACACGATGCTCGAGAAAACTTGTTGTGCTTTGGCTTGGGCAGCCAAACGTCTTCGCCAATATATGATTCGTCATACTACTTGGTTGGTCTCCAAAATGGATCCAATCAAGTACGTTTTCGAAAAACCTGCTCTTACGGGAAGGATTGCCCGTTGGCATATGCTGTTATTAGAATATGACATAGAGTACCACGCTCAGAAAGCCGTTAAGGGAAGTATTTTAGCCGATCATTTGGCTCATCAACCGATTGACGATCAAGAATCAATCGGGTTTGACTTCCCAGATGAAGATGTCATGTATCTAAAAATGAAAGATTGCGATGAACCGCTACCCAGTGAAGGGCCAGAACCAGGTTCCCAGTGGGGACTTATCTTTGACAGAGCAGTCAATCATTACGGAAATAGAATTGGGGCAATCATTGTTACCCCTCAGGGTACCCACATTCCTTTCACCGCCAGACTTACATTCAAATGTACGAACAACGAGGCCGAATATGAAGCTTGTATCATGGGTCTCGAGGAAGCAATTGATTTAAGGATCAAAAACTTGGACATATACGGCGACTCAGCCTTGATTAACAATCAGATAAAAGGAGATTGGAACACATACCAATCAGGATTGATTCCTTACAAAGACTATACAAGAAGGTTGTTACCCTTATTCAACAGAGTTGAGTTTCATCACATCCCTCGTGAGGAGAATCACATGGCTGATGCATTAGCCACTATCTCTTCCATGATTAGTGTAGGTCAATGGAATGACATACCTAAGATTGACATAATGCGCCTTGAAAGGCCCGCTTACATCTTCACGATTGAAGCAGTCATAGACGACAAACCTTGGTATCACGATATCAAATGCTTCCTTCAGAAACAAGAGTACCCACCTGAGGCAACCAGGAAAGACAGAAAAACCCTCAGAAGATAGGCTGGGAACTTCTTTCTGAGCGGTGACACTCTTTATAAGAGAAATTTTGACATGGTCTTGCTCCGATGCGTAGACAGACTAGAAGCAGAAATGCTGATGAAAGAAATCCATGAAGGATCCTTTGGCATTCATGCCAATGGACACGCAATGGCGAGAAAAATTTTAAGAGCAGGGTACTACTGGTTGACCATGGAATCCGACTGCTACAAGTACATGAGGAGGTGTCACAAATGTCAGATATACTCTGACAAAATTCATGTACCGCCATCACATCTCAAAGTTCTCTCTTCCCCATGGCCATTCTCGATATGGGGAATCGACATGATTGGCATGATTGAGCCCAAGGCTTCAAACGGACATCATTTCATCGTAGTAGCCATTGATTACTTCACCAAGTGGGTCGAAGCAGCGTTGTACGCTAATGTAACCCGACAAGTGGTGGTCCGATTTATCAAAAACAATATCATCTGTCGTTATGGTGTTCCGAGCCAGATCATTACTGATAATGGATCTAACTTGAACAACAAGATGATGAAAGAGCTGTGTGCAGAGTTCAAGATCGAACACCATAACTCATCTCCCTACCGACCCAAGATGAATGGAGCGGTAGAAGCGGCCAATAAGAACATCAAGAAGATCGTTCAAAAGATGGTTGTAACCTACAAAGACTGGCACGAGATGCTACCTTTTGCTCTTCACGGTTATCGTACATTTTTCCGCACTTCAACAGGGGCTACCCCTTTCTCTCTAGTGTATGGCATGGAAGCAGTGCTCCCCATATAAGTAGAGATTCCATCAATCCGAGTATTTATGGAAGCTAAGCTCACCGAAGCTGAATGGTGTCAAAGCCGACACGATGAACTGAATCTGATCGAAGAAAAACGAATCACGGCACTATGCCATGGTCAATTGTATCAACAGAGAATGAAGAGGGCGTTTGACAAAAAGGTCCGACCTCGTGTCTTCAGAAAAGGAGACCTCGTGCTCAAGAAGATACAATCATTTCTCACTGATTCTCGGGGTAAATGGACCCCAAATTATTATGGCGGCGCCTTGAGGCTTGCAACCATGGACGGAGAGGAATTTGCCTACCCCACAAATGTTGATGTAGTCAAGAAATACTTCGCCTAAACTAAAAAAGAAAAGAGTCTCGGTGGATTGAAAACTTGAAAGGGCGGTCCAGGAAAAAGTTAGAGACAAAATAAAAAAAATCATCCCGGTGGATTGGAAACATCACACTACAATCCAGGTAAAAGTTAGGGATAATGGCAAGTAACTATGTTCAACAGAGGCAAGTCCCTCAGCAGCAGTTACATCATCCGTCAGAAAACTCCAGTCAAGGTCATCTTCGACAGAAGCTCAGGATGCCCAGAATTCAAAGTTGGTAGAAGCATAGTGGTCGTTATGTTTCAACGTAGCCCTTTTCCCTGTAAATTACCATTTTTTAACTTTGTAATTACTCTTTGGA
This sequence comes from Lathyrus tuberosus, assembly GCA_022829125.1. NCBI lineage: Eukaryota > Viridiplantae > Streptophyta > Magnoliopsida > Fabales > Fabaceae > Lathyrus > Lathyrus tuberosus. Next base: position 23,206,373 of record JALAZF010000021.1, on the reverse strand, counting down.
ATCACGCGTTTGGCTGATTTCCATCCTATCAATAAAATTTGAGCCTTGGTGCTTTTGTTTGTAATTCTTATTTGTTTTAGCTTTACAGAACGACGTTGTTAACATGCTTAGCGATTCTCGAAATGAAACAAAAATGAATTTACTTGTTAAAACTTTTTCTGCTTTTTTAATAAAGACGGCAAATTCTTTTGACTGTTGAACATCAGAAGAACATCAACCGCTTCTCCAGAAGTAAGCGAACCTCAAAGTGCAGAATCAAAGTACTCCTTCTAACCCAGTACGCATGAATGAAGGGATCAACTGTGTCAGAGACCTTGTTTCGTCTGACACGCCTCGGCCGAGTTCTTATCTCCTAAGCCCGATCAACGATATTCCCCGTAGGGACTATCTCTCCTAAGCAAGGTAGAATTGCTACTTTTTTACCAACGTTACTTTTTCGCCCCGCGATGGCCGAGTATCCAGTCATGTTCACCCGTCAGTTTGTATGTCGCGTCAATTTTGTCAGCATAAACATACATACATCATGCATTATTGATTTGCATTCACATTTCATATTGCATCACCATCACTCTAGTCGGTCTTGTCCCTTAGTGATAGGAGTCCTCTCAATCGAGTTCCCAGTTCTTTCCTCGTCAGGAAATACTGTGTCTGAACAATCTCACCTCCAGTTTATTTCTGGATTGAAATTGGCCCTTGGCCACTTTGATAACTTGAACCTCTGAAAAACCAGAGGAACCTTCAATCAGCATCACTCTTCGCCATTGAAGATGATATCCTTGCTTTCCCGGATTTAGGAAAATCCACAGAGAAAGCCTCGTAATCAGAGATTCGGCAGCACGCCAGTTTTACTCCGAAAAGATCGCTGATGAAAAGGTCATCGACACCTCAAAATTGGACCCCATCATATGCCATTTCTCTGGGAAGATATCGAGAAAAGTATGATGTAAGATCCTAAGCGACAGCAGTCTCCCAAGAGACCTGCTTTCCCCTAATAGAAACAAATGGCGTCTCCAACAGAGAAGTTTGTGCAACTCTACAACTCAGACGACTGGGTTCCCCAGCGAGTCTGACATCAAAACTTTTTCCACTCAAATGGCATCTCCCCAGGAAAATTCGGCAAGAAGTTTGAAGGAAAACCACTATAAATAGCGTCCCTTGTCAATAAAGTTTATTGACAAAAGAAACTAAGACCAGTTCCTTGGTAGGAAACCAGGATCGAGGGGAAGTTTAAATCAGAAACTTAGACCAGTTCCTTGGTAGGAAACCAGGATCGAGGGGAAGTTTATTTCAGAAACTAAGACCAGTTCTTTGGCTGAAGACCAGGATCGAGGGGAAGTTTACCTTTTCTAAGCATCATTGCTTAGCAAAAGAAGATGAATGCGTAGGTTACCATTCATAACCACCATCAAAATTTCGGGTATTCCGATATTTAATCCTCTTGCACCCCGAATACCTTCGTCATTCACACCTTCGGGTCCAAGAAGATTAAATAGGGGCATCTGTCATACCCCAAATTTTGACCACTAAGATTTCCCATTACTGTGCAAATCATCATCACAATATGGAGGAACCTTTATATTTCATCAGTCTCCCCAAAGATGGGTGAGCATCCACTACAATCAAAATTAGGGTTTCAAGCCCTCTCAGAGCCTTAGACAAAGGATCAATCAAGGAATGACATGATCTTCAACTTGTCTAAACCTCTCAAACATCCACAAAGGATAAAAAATGACTCCCACTTCAAGGATTAAGCACAAAGCTGCTCCCTTCTAGGTGGATCAAGCCTCAAGATCGCCAGTATCACCAAATTAGGGTTTTGGTCGATCAGGGCCTCCAAAGGGAAATTTTCCTCTGGGCATGAGCCAAGGGTCCAAAACATAACCTAATATTCTCCATGGAACCTCATGGACCCAACCATCAAGTCAATTTTGCCTCAGGGGATGCATTCATCAAAAATCAGGAATTAGGGTTTCTTGACCTAATTCACCCCTAAGTTGACTTTTAGGGAAAATCATGAGCCAAGACCTCAAGAGAGGGTTTGAGGGTCTCTAATGAACTATATTGATCCATTTGGAACAATGGATTAATCCAAGAAGCTTGAGCAACAAGTTTCAATTTCATCTGCACCACAATTAGGGTTTCGCGAGGAAAGTCAACTGTAACTTTGACTTTTGACAAGGACATGCTCTCAAGCCCTAATAAATGATTCAATATACCCTATGACACCCATGGAACATGTCCATCAAGTTTGATTTAGGTCAAGGACATGATTTCATGAAGAATTGCACAGTTTGGAATTCATCTGATAAAAAGTCAACTGTGCACAAAAGTCAACTTTGACTTTTTGAGATTTTTCACCAAAATGGATTTTTAACCCTAAAATGATGTTAATGTATGATTTGAATCATCATTCATCAAGAAAAATCAAAGAAAGTGGGATAACTTGTAAAAGGGGTAACCATAAAAACTTAGAAAAATTTCTAAGTTATGGAAAAAGTGACACTAATGTGCCAACTTTGGAGGACCATAACTCCTAAACCACAAGGCCATTGTTCCCCATTCAAATCTTGATTTGTAGATCTCATTGCCCTCTACAAAAGCTTCATACTGACCTATGTCCAAATTCCTCATGGATTTTGAGTTATGGAGTGATCAAAATCAAGAAAAATCACTTTGTTCCAACACTTAGTGAAAATTTCACTAAGTCAAATTTTACCCTACTTTTTGCCAAATGTAGGGGGATTTTTCATTTGGATTCAAAAGAGATCAAAACCAAACATGTTCAAACAGTTGTTGTATTATGTAAGGGCTTTCCAAAATGGCCAAGAACATTACCAAATTTAATTTGAGTCATGAGATATGACATTGGCAAGTTGCCTTGCTGAAATCTGCCAAGGCAAGGCAGATTTTGCACTTTTGGCCGATTTACCAAAATCAGCCAAATCCAAATGCTCTTATCCACTTGGACACATTTGAGGATTAAATCTAAAGGGGACAATCACTGAGCCAAGCCTCCAAAGTCTTTGGAACAAGAAATAGCATGTTGAACCTAGAATTGCCAAAATAGGGACAAGACTCCAATTTTGGATTGGAGCATTCAATGGAAGCATCAAGGTGGCATGGACTGAGCCATTCTCAACTGAATTCAGTCAAGACTAATCCAAGACCAAGGGAACTAGCAGCCTGTGCCCTAACCTCTAGTCAATGGCTAGAGGAGACTTGGATTTTCATTTGCCAACATTGGCCAAACCTACTCAGCAGTTGCCATTCACTATTCCTTGCAAAACAAACTTGCTCTACTATAAATAGAGCTCAATTGTGATCAGTTTAAGTACACCAAAGCCATCAAACAGATGCTTTCCTCAAAATCTCTTCTTTCACTCCAATTTTGCCTTCTAAGGCAAGTCACTATCGGGTTTTGAGTTTGAGAGCTTTTCCAATCAAACCAATCACACACACACCTCATATACATCATATAGAAGTGATCCAAACACTCACATAACATCTGGAACACAGATTTCACAAAATCACCAGCCAGTTGCTCAAGTTCTTGACAGTTTTGCAGTTGAGGTACCATCTTCAACTCCAAACCATTTCAATCCATTCCAAGCATCCATACACACTCCATGGCACCTAGGGAAGCTATCTAGATCATTGGAACCTAGCTGTAACACCTCCAACACAAATCACGATCACCAGCTGTAAGTGGTAAGCATGAGCTCTTCTAACTCTATGATCCATGCAATTTTTGCTGCACAATAATTTGGCCATATGTTCATAATCATGCATGGAATGTTTCCCCTCAATTAATTGCATTGTTTGAATCGTGTATCAAAAATCCTAGCCTTCATGCAGAAATTAGGGTTCTTGAGGATTTCTTGTTATATGTTTAATTTAAATGAAATTAAATACCATAGACATGGTCGTGAGGTTGAAACGAGTTGATTGATATGTGGATTGCATGATATGATTAAGTATTCAGTGAGATTGGAGAGAAAATGCAAATCTGGGCAAAACTGAAAAACGCGCGTGTTCTTGCCTTTGTTCTTGGCGCCATTTTCCAATATTTGAATATTTGAATTTTGTGATTTTATTTAATTGATTCAAAAATTAATTTCTCTCTGAGTTTTAATGATTTTGAGTTTATTATTTTTTTAATAATTCACAAAAATGTTAAAATATTTTATTTTCCCAAAAAATCCCAAAAATATTATTTATTTTATATAATTGATATTTTTGCAAAGAATTAATGTTTTAATTGTTTTTGACATTTAAAATATTTTTTCCACCTTGATTTTGCAACTTTTAATGCTTTCTAATTATTTTGTAGGTCAATACTTAATTTTTGAAGCATTAATCCAAGATCACAATTTGTTTTCCATATGTTAAACAATTTTGATCATTTTAATTGAATTTTTATTCAATTAAATACATTTTTGAAAACAGATTAGGGTTTTTGGATTAATTCAACCCTCATAAATCATTTTTAAAACACTTTGGGCCTCTAATAGACTGTAAGACCCAATCCTTTTTTGACCAAATCATTTTTGGGCCTCAGTATATTGTATAAGTCCCGATACCGTAAAAAACAAACGACGCGATCGTCGCCTTTTCAAAACAAACCTAGGCCTACCCTCGAGTAGTAAGACCCATTTCTTTTCTTAAAACACTTTGGGCCTCTATTAGAGTGTAAGACCCAATCCCCTTTTAACCAAAACATTTTGGTCCTCTGATATTGTATAATCCCCTTCGCGTTAAAAGACAATCTCGGCGCGACCGCCATTTCAAAAACAAACTTTGGGCCTACCCTCGTGTTATAAGCCCCACTCTTTTTCTTTAAAACCTTTTAGGCCTCTTGAGAGAGTGTAAGACCCATCCATTTGTACAGAAAACCTTTTGGGCCCTAGTCACTTGTATAAGTCCCTCTGTACAAATTCAAACAGTGCGCTCACTGATAAAACCCTGGGCCTCTCCTTGAGCTGTAAGCCCCAAATCTTTCTTTTTCAAAGCACTTTCTCCTTTGATTTTGAATATACTGTTGTTTTCAATCTTTCTTTGTTGAACAACTAACCAAACAGCATGGAAGCTCTACAACCGAGTAAGTGGTTATCGCTTTCATTTACCGCTTTCATATACATATAACTGTATTGTGGGGCTGTTTCACTATAAGTCTTCTTTCATAAACTCATATCAACTGTGTAATAATAGTATAGATATTTCGAGTTTCCCCGACAACTACGTCTAGAACTAGGTGACGCCGTTTCGTTTATTCGTAGAAATAGACAACTAGATCCCCAATAGGATCACCAGATACAGTCTTCTCTTCGGCTGTCCTCATTAGGAATTGTCAAGAAACTCTACTCCCAGAGCTGAATGTATTCTCCGTGAATGGCATCTTTGAGTTTCTTCCAAATTCTTGAACTTTCCTGACTTGATCTATTCCTTGTAAATAGCTTGCCTTAAATTTCTCGGGGTTTGGGGACCCATCGGCTTCTTAAAAGCATCGGCCTCCTCTTAGGCATCGTACAAGGACCCACAGGCTTCCTAAAAGCAACCCCGCCTCCTCTTGGTCTTAGTACAAGGACCCGTCGGCTTCTTAGAAGTATTCACAACCTCCTCTTAGGCTTCGTATAATGATCTCTTCCTCCGGGAATGATAGCCTTCTCTTGGGCTTCGTTCAAGGACCTCTCGGCTTCTTAAAAGTTTCCAGCCTCCTCTTGGGCTTTGTACAAATTGTCCCGATGACCTCCTAAAGGTATAGGAACAGAACTTAATCATCTGCATAGAACAGTCCTTTCAAAGAGTCTACTATTGTTTCTCAAAGCATAGTACAAAAGATGAAACTCTAGACACGGACAGTCTAACATCCTTGAGTCTCAAAGACACTCTTAATTGACCCCTTTGTTAAATAGGAAGAAAACCCGTAGACTCAGACAGTCTCAATACCCTTCGAATTTCCCGCTTCCTTGAAGAACAGGAATAACCCGGATCCTTGAATCAAAACCTTGAGTACAGTGTTGCTCATATAAAAACTGATTTTCTCTTTCAAAATCAATATACTGGACCTGTCACTCAACTGAAACAGTCACCACGGCCTCCTCTTGGGCTTTGTACAATGATTCTCCCCAGCGGAGTCAAACAACATTTAGCCTCTCTCTCGGGCTTTGTACGAGACACATAAGAGACTCCCTCGTTGAGTCAATCACCCTTTCGCCTCCATCTCGGGCTTTATATGAGATACAAAAAGGTTCTTATTGAGCCAAACAAACAACAGGCTCCATCTCGGGCTTTATACAAGATACCAAAAAACTCCATCGTCAAGTCAACCCCTTTTAGCCTCTCTCTCGGGCTTTGTACGAGACACATATTAGCCTCCTCTTAGGCTTTGTATAAGAAAATCACTTGTTGATCCAATCAACCTTTTAGCATCAAAGTTGTGCCTCGTTCATAGTACACAAACATCAACAACTCCTTCCCCTTCATCTAATCGTTGTAAGCGGCAATCCTCTGGATTATTTACATCCATGCCACTGTCCCTCTTTTAGCATGAGAAATTCCTAAGGAAAGATAGGATTGCTCTACACTAAGTTAAAGTCTTCTCCTTCAGGTTGGAAATCTCCTATAAAGGAAATTATGGCATTGCCGGATTCACAAATCCCGGTTAAAGTAATTCTCCTTTATAAACAGTTGTGACATACAAATCCCTCTTTAGAGATGACCAATTCTCTCTAAAGTCAAACCTCTAGCTTCATATCTTGGGCTTTGAACAAGATACAAATAGACCCTTCAGCTTCACATCTTGGGCTTTGAACAAGATACAAATCACCTTTCGCGTCACGTCTTGGGCTTTGAACAAGACACCAAAAACACCCATTTCCTCCCATAGAATAGGAGGAACTACGAACGCTCTGATTTCCCTGTTTCGGTAAACGAGAATACGTAGGCATAAGATTGAAAGAAAAAATCTTAGCGAGCACACTAAACAAAAATCCAAAATCCCATACTCTCATGTATCTATCAAAAAGCATCAGTCCTAACATCCTAATCCTTGTTCCCCGCCAGAAACTCGTCATTCTGTCAAAATAACACAAGAAAGGCCACACCACATTGATCGCATATGTAACCAAACAGACCGCTGTTTAAACTCAGTATGCAAGCAGGGTTAATTGGAGACATCTATTTCCCTTCCTTCATCAGCTTTAATAGGATAAAAAATGAATCGACCTGTAGTAAACTAACTCTAGAGAGAGACCGCGCTTAAGAACCGTGTCCAAAATCGCTCGCTACATGACCCCCTGTTGCATGCGGTCGACGCATGCTTCAAGAAATTTGATTTTCTACAAAATCTGCAGACTTGCATCGACGCAAGGTATGGATGGGTCGACGCATGGCTTCCAAATTTGCGCAGACAACTCTGCGGGATAGCTCACGCCGACCCTCATTAAAAGGGCGGTCGACCCAACTTTGCCTGAGCTGATTTTTCTGCATTAATTTTTTCTGTTATTTCTGTTACTTCATATTGTGGGTCACATTACTCATTATAAATAGTTGGGTCAGCTCACATTTCAAAATAACAAGAAATGTGAAAATTGATACCAATCTTTCTCTTCATCTTCATCTTCAACCTTGAGTAAACAAACAATTACACATAATCATTTTTCTTTGTGTCACCCATTGTTTTGAAGTGATAACGTTCAGAATTAGGAAGTGTGTGATCTTCATTTCTGGATTGAGAATTGGTAGGTGTTTCTTGAATAAAATCTTAGGTTTTATCCTCCAAGAATCAAAGAGATTTTGGGGGTTTTTGGCACAAACCGTTTCGTTCTACAGGGATTCAGTCGTGCGAAGGTAACCGAAGAACAGAGTTTTCGTTCGGTTTAGTAGCTACAGTCGGAGGATCATAGAAGAATGGTTTGGGATCGGATCATGGAAGATCGAAGTCGGCCGAGTGAAGGTGACTGTAGAATGGTGGGTTATTGCAGTCTAGTAGCGTGGGACGGTGACTTGTTCACCTAGATTCGAGGGACTTGATTCGTCTTGAATCAAGGGGAGAGAAGATTCGGCATCAACAATCAAAGACGTTTGAGAGTTTGGATGTTCATTGTTCTTCTCTTGTATAAATAATTTGCAAACAGCAACATATATATATATATAGTACCCAAACCGAGGACGATTGGGGAACTGCCTAATCAAATCGTTTTTGTTCTCTCTTTCCCTTAACTCTTTACGTTTGATATCATTCGAATTTGCGAAGTTTAAATTGATCGAAATTTCTAAGCTAGTGTTATATTGAGCTGTTAAATTGTTTCGTAAATCTGATACAATCCCTTGGATTGTATTTAGGAGCAGCTCAACATCACATTATTTTGAAATCTACACTTAGTGTGTTTAACGCACACCAAGTGTTCGATAATTTGTTTCAACACAAAATCGAACGCATTTGCATTTAATTGTTTGTCAACCTATCTCGTTGGATTGGATTAATATCAGGCAAATAAAACATTATTGATTGCGTTCAAATTGTGTTGAATAATCTGAATTTTTCTCATCCATATTTCATTCCAAATATTGTCGTGCATATCTGATCCCTCTAGTAGAGGTTCGTTGTAGACGTAATTCAGTGGCCGCTTCCGTCAAACTTTTAAAACCAGCTTTTTTAAAGCCATTTGCGTGTAAAACTCGAGGGATCTATTCAACCCCCCCCCCCCTTCTAGATCCTAGCCATCGTCTAACAAGTGGTATCAAGAGCTCCGGTTTATCTGGTGCTTCGGTAAAACTTCTTGGAATATGGTGAACGAACCTAAAGGGGCTTATAATAGAGCTCCAGTTTTTACAGGCGAGAATTATAGCTACTGAAAGGATTGTATGCGCGTCCATATAAATTCCATAGATCGGAAGGTTTGGAACATTATTTTAAACGGTCCCATGGAAATTACAATGACCAATGCCGAATGCATTGTCGTTCCCAAACCCGAAGCTCAATGGAATGAGGAGGACGAGAAAAGGTACAGCTATGACTGGAAGGCTCGAAATATATGTTGATCTCCTCTTTGGGAGTTGACGAGTATTATCGAGTCTCTTATTGTGAAACAGCCAAAGCCATGTGGGATGCTTTACAAGTAGCCCACGAAGGCACTAATGATGTTAAAATGGCCCGTATCAACACACTAATGCAAGAGTTCGATCTTTTTTACATGAAGCAAGGGGAAACCATTGCGGATATGCAAAAATGATTTACTCATATTAACAACAAATTGCATGTACTTGGTAAACCATATCCAAACGAGGTTGCTACTAATAAGATGTTGAGGTATCTTAACAGGGAATGGCAGCCGAAGGTCACCGCGATCAAGGAGGCCAATAATCTAGCTACTCTGGACCTCACCACATTATTTGGTAAACTCGATGAGCATGAGCAAGTGCTCATTAGCCTTGAAAAACATGGGAAGAGTATAAAAAAGGAGAAAACAAAAGATACGGAAAAGAAGTTGATTGCTCTTAAGGCTTATTATTTAACGTCCACTTCTAAAGAGCAAAGTGGTGATGAAACCAATAATGACGAAGATGATGACTCCGATGATGATATGAGTCTATTTGTGAAGAGATACAATAGATACGTTCGGAAGAATGAGATTCAACACTCGGTTAAAAATCTAGTCAAATTTAGGAGGCAATCTAGAAATGAAGGCAATAAGAATGGCAAGGTTAAAGGAATGTGTTACAACTATGGAAAATTCGGGCATTACAAGTCGGATTGTCCATCACTTAAGAAAGACAAGGATAAGGATAAGGATAAGAGTCGTCAACATAAAAAGTCAAACAAATCTCGACGAGCATACATCGCTTGGGAGAGCGATAATGAGTCGGAAAAGGATGACAGCTCAAGTGACGAAAGTGAATCCTTTAATCTATATCTTATGACATGTCACAACAAGAAGAAAGAGGTAAAATACTCTAAATATGATCATTCTAATACTATGTCTCATTTAGAGTTACAAAAAGCTTTTGATATGTTGCACCACGAGGCTAAGGAAGCTTTTCAACGCTTAGCCTCAAACAAAAAGATTTTTTCATACTTAGAGAAAAAGGTCTCTGATTCCAAAAAGGAATTGGAAGCTCTTAAGAACTCCGTGGTGGATGCATCAAAAGCTAAGATTGATGAGAATAAGTCTCCATGGTTCAAGTTTGGGGGTTGTGATACTTGTCATATTTGGCAAAAAGAGGTGAGAACCCTTAAGGCCAAGTTAGACAAGGCTCTTAAGCCTAAAGTTATGTTTGCTATTGATCGATCACATTATTGAGAAAGTATGAATAATCTATATCAAAGGTATACGTATGAGATTCGAGATAGAGATAGCAAAGGTAAATTCCAAATGAACTGTGATTGCCTATATTATTGCAAGCCTGGTCACACTATTGCTAAATGTCGTTTTAGAAGATTTCTTGTTCCAAAAGGCATTTATCAATGGTTGCCCAAGTGCGATCTTGGTTTCACTTACAGCAAAGGACCCAATGAGAATTGGGTACCTACTATTCCTTGATTGTTTTGTAGGTACAAAGTCTTGAGACCACCGAAAGAAGATGGGTTCTGGATAGTGGCTGCTCAAGACATATGACAGGAGACATATCTCTTTTCATCGACTTTGTGGCGAAGAAAAAGGGGTTTGTCACCTACAGAGATAACAACAAGGGACAGATTCTCGGCAAAGGTAGTGTAGGTATCCCCTCATCTACTACTATCTCTGATGTGCTTCTTGTGGAAGGCCTTAGACACAACATTTTTAGCATTAGTCAACTATGTGACAAGAATTATAAAGTATCGTTTTCAAAAGATTGTTGCATAGTTGAAGATAATGACAAGAAGGATGTGTTTAAAGGTTTGAGGGTGAACAATTTCTATATGTTAGACTTAAATGAGGTATCGTTGAATGGAGACAAGTGTCTAGTCACTATGAATGAAGATTCATGGTTGTGGCATAGACGGTTGGCTCATATCAACTTTGATTTGCTTAACAAAATAGTCTCTAAAGACATAGTCACCGGTTTGCCCAAAGTCAAATTCACTAAGGATCACCTTTGTGATGCTTGCTAAATGGGGAAGCAAACAAGGATCTCATTCAAATCTAAAAACATCGTTTCAACTATGAGACCCCTTGAGCTCCTCCATATGGACCTCTTTGGACCATCTAGGGTTAAAAGCCTAGGTGGTAACTATTATGGTTTTGTAATAGTCGATGACTTTTCTAGGTTTTGCTGGACCATTTTCTTAGTAAACAAGAGTGATACCTTTTCGGCCTTTGAGAGATTTGCTAAGTTATCTCAAAACAAGTTGAACACGAACATTGTGTCAATTAGAAGTGATCATGGGGGTGAGTTTGAAAACCATTTATTTGAAGCATTTTGTGAATCCCATGGAATTGATCATAATTTTTCCGCACCATGTACCCCTCAACAAAATGAGGTTGTTTAACGTAAAAATAGAATTTTGGAAGAATTAGGAAGGACTATGATCAATGAGAGTGGACTTCCAAAATACTTTTGGGCCGACGCCATAAGTACGGCTTGTTACGTTTTGAATAGGGTGCTCATCCGGCCTATTCTAAACAAGACACCGTTTGAGCTTTTAAAAGGGCGTAAGCCAAATATCTCTCACCTTCACGTGTTTGGTTGCAAGTGTTTCGTGTTGAACAATGGAAAAGAGACACTTGGTAAGTTTGATGCCAAGGCCGACGTGGGTATTTTTCTTGGATACTCTCAGTCAAGTAAAGCTTATAGAATTTATAATAAAAGGCTATGTATTGTTGAAGAGTCAGTGCACATTACTTTTGATGAGTCTTATCCGAAAAATGTCGGAGAAGGTAGTTCTTTTCATGGTGCAGGTGTATCTTCTGAAGACATACTCAAGGACACTGATAAGGGAATTGATCAGCCTGAAGCAGTGCGTATTGAGGAGGAAAAAGATCACCAACCAATGAAGAGTGAGGAGGATCATCCAACTAATGAAGATGACCTTCTTCTAGCATGGAAGTCTTCCAAAGACCATCCAATCGACAATATCATCGGTGATATCTCTAAGGGAGTAACCACTCGCTCTAAACTTAGTAACTTTTGTTATTACTTCGCTTTCGTGTCACAAGTTGAACCTAAAAACGCAAAGGAGGCATTACTCGATGAGCATTGGTTTTTATCAATGCAAGATGAGCTAAACCAATTCAGGAGAAATGAGGTTTGGGACCTTGTCCCCCCTCCGCGAGATCATCGAGTAATCCGCACCCGATGGGTGTTTAGGAATAAACTTGATGAAAATGGAGTTATAACACGAAATAAAGTGCGGCTTGTAGCACAAGGCTATAACCAAGAGGAAGGAATCGACTATGAGGAAACTTATGCACCGGTTACCCGACTCGAGGCTATACGCCTTTTACTTGCTTATGCTTGCACTAAGAACTTCAAATTATTCCAAATGGATATTAAAAGTGCTTTCCTTAACGGATACATCAATGAAGAGGTTTATGTAGCCCAACCTCCGGGTTTTGAATCCCATGAATATCCTAATCATGTCTACAAACTTAAACGTGCTTTATACGGACTTAAACAAGCCCCTAGGGCTTGGTATGAATGTCTAAGCAAATTTTTACTTGATCAAGGGTATTCAAGAAGCAAAGGTTGACACAACCCTCTTTATTAAACGTCAAGGAAAACGCTTAATTTTGGTACAAATTTATGTTGACGATATTATTTTTGGGTCTACTAACATGACCTTGGTCAAGGAGTTTTCTAGTTTGATGCATGGGGAGTTTGAAATGAGCATGATGGGGGAGCTCAACTATTTCCTCGGATTACAAATCAAACAACTCGAAGAGGGCACGTTTTTGAGTCAAACCAAATATTGTCTTGAGCTTCTCAAACGTTTCGACATGCTAAACTGTAAGGCAATAGATACTCCTATGCCTACTTGTGCCAATCTTGATCGTGACGAAAATGGTAAGGATGTAGAGGTAAAGAAGTACCGAGGTATGATTGGATCTCTTCTTTATCTTACCGCATCACGACCTGACATTATGTTCAGTGTATGCATGTGTGCGAGGTATCAAGCACGTCCCAAGGAATCCCACCTAAAAGCAGTTAAGCGCATACTTAGATACCTCTCCGGTACTCCAAAGTATGGGTTGTGGTATTCCAAAGGTAGTGTTTGTTCCTTAGTTGGCTATTCCGATTCCGACTTTGCCGGGTGCAAGTTGGATAGTAAAAGTACTAGTGGCACGTGTCACCTTTTCGCAAATTCCTTGGTGAGTTGGCATAGCAAGAAACAGATTTCAGTTTCTTTGTCAACAGCCGAGGCGGAATACGTTGTCGCCAGAAGTTGTTGTGCTCAAGTCCTATGGCTTAAGCAACAATTGCTTGATTTCAATTTAAAACTTAAACATATTCCTATTTTATGCGATAACACTAGTGCTATTAACCTAACTAAGAACCCCGTATTACATTCACGCACCAAGCATATCGAAATACGTCATCATTTCCTTAGGGATCATGTAGAGAAGGGTGATGTGGTCTTTGAGCATGTTGATACCAAAAATCAACTTGCTGACATCTTTACAAAACCACTAGCTACAGAGCCTTTCTTTCACACCCGTAGGGAACTTGGCGTTCTCGACATCTCGGATCGTGTATGATAATCCTCTAAGATAGTTGATCTTCACATATATATATATATATACTTGTTGATGTTGTTGAACAACAATGCAAAAAGTCATTGAGCTATATGTGAGGGCTCTCATATTTCATCATGATCAAGGTAATATCGTTCCGCTTCGTAATGTTCTTTTGTGTGTACCATGTTAAGTGGTCTAAAAATTGATGTTTATTACATATGTTAGCATATATTACTTATTTGGATGTTGGATCTATGTGTTTGCATGTTTATTTATCCTATTTTGGGACTTTTGTTTGCAAAATTTAAAATGTTTCCATGTTTCACTTGGATGAGTCGACCTAAGAATGCCATGGGTCGACTCATGAATTGAAAGTGTTTGAATGAAAACAACCGGGTCAGCACGTGCCTACCAGCGGTCGGCGCATCTTTAAATTTTTTTCAATTTTTCTAAAACACGTCAGCTTGCGCCGACGCATCCTATGCTACGGTCGACGCACACCTGACGAATTCTGAATCCCTTTTATTAGGAATGCGCGCGCCAACCTAATGTTTCTCAATTGCACTACATATCTTCAATGCACATTACATTTCATCATTGCATGCCATAAAATCTGATTCTTCTTGGTATTCTCCTCTCTTTCTCTTCCAAATTCCCATTCAAAATCCATCAAAGCTCCATTAAAACCCTAAAACTCAAAACCCAGAAAGTTTAAATTCACAAGGTTTATAAGAAGGGGTTTCACAAGGTATTTGGAAGCAAGCACTCTATCAATTGTTCACAAAGAAAATGAAGCATGGATGGGTAATTCTCAACCAGAGGAGAATTTTGATGATCAAGGCTGGGGTCAATGGCAAAACAACAGTTGGACTGCTCTTGGGGATGCTTATGTCCCTTCAAACTATGGTTGGCAACAAAGTGACGAATATGACTGGCAACAGCCTGACTATTCTACACCTCCGACACCACAGCCACAACAAGATTTCCAATCCTCTGAAGAAATTCTGGCCATGCTGAACCAGATGAACCTCGAACAAGAGCAATACTGGGAACTACAAGATCAGAGGTACACTGCTCAGCAGGAGAGGCTTACTACACTGTCAAATTGGTTTGCTGCTCATACACAGGATTTCACTAGGTTTGGTGATGCCTTCATGACCAGATTCACCCACTTGGAAAATGCCATGACAATTCAGACTCAAAATCTGACCAACAGTCTAGGCATTCTCAACAGCACGGTGATAGAATTGAATCGTTCCCTAGAGGACTTGCCACCACCAGACTACCAATACAGGGGACGAGGTCACCCATTTAGGGGGAGGAGACCTTAGAGATTAGCATCATTATTAGTGCATTATTGTTTGTACTTTTGATTATATGTTTTGATCTTTGGATTGCATGTTATTTCCGTTTGTTTTACTTTGAACTATATTTCAGTTTGTTATTGAATCTATGTTTTAAACTATGGAATGAATTGTGTTTGCTTCTTGCGTTCTTTATTTATCCGTTTATAGTATTGCATTAACTATATCATATGTGGATGCTTGTTAATGTCGCTATTTTGCAAATTGTTGAATGAACCATTACTTGATATGATGATATCTCTTTGACCACCTTCTTTTTCTATTTTTGATGTTGTCAAAGGGGGAGAAGGATACTAGCAGCAGAAAAATATTAAAGCAGCAGATGTTAAAGTGTTAAAGATAGGGGGAGTTTTTCCATCCTCAAATTAAAAAATCAGGAGAAAGACATACAGGGTTGCCATCATCAAAAAGGGGGAGTATGTGAGGGCTAAGGTCTCTCATCTATTTTGGTTTTAATGATGTCTACAAATAAGAGTGTCATTAGATTGTAATTTGAGCGGTATCACTTCATTGTTGGGAAAATTGCATCTAACCATCGATTTTCATGCGTCTAAACATATAGGAAAAGGTCTAACCAAAAATTACATGTGCATGATCATAATATTGATGTTTGGTATGTGTGTCTCGAGTCTTGGTCAGCTAAAACGCGTAGAAAAATGAATTTTTGAAAATATGCAGGTCATGAGTCGACCCAAAGTGAGCATGAGTCGACGCATGCTAGTTTGAACAAGTCTCTTGAAATGTTCGGGAAAGCGCACGCTGACCCCCTATTGCATGCGGTCGACGCATGCTTCTGGAAATTTGATTTTCTGCAAAATCTGCAGACTTGCGTCGACGCAAGGTGTGGATGGGTCGACGCATGGCTTCCAAATTTGCACAGACAGTCCTGTGGGATAGCTCACGCCAACCCTCATTAAAAGGGCGGTCGACCCAACTTTGCCTGAGCTGATTTTTCTGCATTAATTTTTTCTGTTATTTCTGTTACTTCATATTTTGGGTCACATTACTCATTATAAATAGTTGGGTCAGCTCACATTTCAAAATAACAAGAAACGTGAAAATTGATACCAATCTTTCTCTTCATCTTTATCTTCAACCTTGAGTAAACAAACAATTACACATAATCATTTTTGTTTGTGTTGCCCATTGTTTTGAAGTGATAACGTTCAGAATTAGGAAGTGTGTGATCTTCATTTCTGGGTTGAGAATTGGTAGGTGTTTCTTGAATAAAACCTTAGGTTTTATCCTCCAAGAATCAAAGAGATTTTGGGGGTTTTTGGCACAAACCGTTTCGTTCTACAGAGATTCAGCCGTGCGAAGGTAACCGAAGAACAGAGTTTTCGTTCGGTTTAGTAGCTACAGTCAGAGGATCGTAGAAGAACAGTTTGGGATCAGATCGTGGAAGATCAAAGTCGATCGAGTGAAGGTGACTGAAGAACGGTGGGTTCTTGCATTCTAGTAGCGTGGGACGGTGACTTGTTCAACCAGATTCGAGGGACTTGATTCGTCTTGAATCAAGGGGAGAGAAGACTCTGCATCAACAATCAAAGACATTTGAGAGTTCGGATGTTCATTGTTCTTCTCTTGTATAAACAATTTGCAAACAGCAACATATATATATATATATATATATATATATATATATATATATATATATATATATATATATATATATATATATATATATATATATATATCTCAATTCTAATTGTGGAATTGGGGACAGAGGTACCCAAAGCGAGGACGATTGGGAACTGCCTAATCAAATCGTGTTTGTTATCTCTTTCCCTTAACTCTTTACATTTGATATCATTCGAATTTGCGAAGTTTAAATTTATCGAAATTTCTGAGCTAGTGTTATATTGAGCTGTTAAATTGTTTCGTAAATCTAATACAATCCCTTGGATTGTATTTAGGAGCAGTTCAACATCACATTACTTTGAAATCTACACTTAGTGTGTTTAACACACACCAAGTGTTCGATTATTTGTTTCAACGCAAAATCGAACGCATTTGCATTTAATTGTTTGTCGACCTATCTCGTTGGATTGGATTAATATCAAGCAAATAAAACATTGTTGATTGCGTTCAAATTGTGTTGAATAATCTGAATTTTTCTCATCCGTATTTCATTCCAAATATTGTCGTGCATATCCGATCCCTCTAGTAGAGGTTCGTTGTAGACGTAATTCAGTGGCCGTTTCCGTCAAACTTTAAAACCAAATTTTTTAAAGCCATTTGCGTGTAAAACTCGAGGAATCTATTCAACCCCCCCCCCCCCCCCCCCCCCGTTTTTCTAGATCCTAGCCATCGTCTAACATTTTCTAATAGTGACAGTCTGAGAAAAGTTTCACCGGGAATAATGCATTTCTCTTTGTTCCATATTGTATAAGCCCAAGAGAAAGCAAGACTGTATCTGGAATTCCTATGGGGAACTAGTTTTGACTGTTGAAAGAGTGACCACTGGCTTTATCTAGTTCTAGACCTAATTGTTGGGGAAAACTCTAAGCAGATAATATACAGGTATATATGTACAGATGAAATATATATATTATATGTAAAGAGAGGGTATGAGGACTTACAGGTGAGCAAGCTTCTAGCACAAACAAATATATATATATATATATATATGCAAGTATGTAAAAGAAAGCTGATAAAAGTTACAGGTGAGCAAGCTTCCATTGTAACAGATGTATGGTTAGTTGTTCAAGAAATTAAAGAGAGTTTTGATAACAACTATGAATTTGAACCTAAATCAAAAAGGAAGTTGTTTTTGAAAAGATTGTTGGGGCTTATACTCAAGGAGAGGCCCAGATTAGGTTTTATTTACAAAGGGATGAGTCTTACAACTCAAGGAGATGCCCAAATGATTTTGTACAAGTGATGGGGCTTACAACTCAAGGAGAGGCCCAAATGATTTTGAAAGAAAGAAGAATGGGACTTACAACACACGGGTAGGCCCAGATAGTTTTTTGTTTAAAAGGCGACGATCGCGCCGAGGTTTTTTAACGTATTGGGACTTATACAATAACTGAGGCCCAGAAATGTTTATGTACAAAGGGGTTTGGGTCTTACACTCTATTAGAGGCCCAAAGATTTATTTTAAAAATAAAAATGGGACTTACAACACAAGGGGAGGCCCAGATGATTTTTGTTTAAAAGGCGACGACCGCGCAAAGATTTTTAAAATCGTATCGGGACTTAGACAATGACTGAGGCCCAAATTATTTTATTTACAACAAGGATTGGGTCTTACACTCTATTAGAGGCTCATGAGTGTTTTGAAAAATATTTGTGAGGGTGAAAATAATCAAAACCCTAATTTTGATTTTAAAATGTATTTTAATTGAATAAAAATTTAATAAAAATGATCAAAATTATTAAACATGTGTGAAAAACAAGTTGTGATATTGGATTAATGTTTGAAAAAACATGTTTTATTCATGGAATGTTTTGAAAACCATTTGAAGTTGAAAAACAAGAGAAAGAAATATTTTAAGTGTTAAAAACAACAAATAAAACATAATTCTTTACAAAAATACTAAATATATGAAATAAATAATATTTTTGTGAAATTTTTATGGAATAAAATATTTAAACATTTTTGGGAATTTTCAAAAAAAGAACCAATCAAAAATAATTAAAATTGAGAGAGAAATTAATTTTAGAATTAATTAACAAAAACCATAAAAAAAATATGAAAAATAGCAAAAAATGAGAAAATGGCAAAATGGTCTGGGTGGGTGTTGAACCCACGACCTTCCAACCAAACACACATGCGCGCTACCACTGGGGTGGTGATACATCCGTGTATCAAAACCACCCCATTAATACATAAGGGGTGCCTTGTTTCTAGGCCTGGCCAAGGCGCCATGCTTGACCCTTGCCCAAGGCAAGGCCTGATTTTTGGCAATTTGCGTGAAGCCTCTAAATTTCTCATTTCTCCATAGATTGGGACAAAATTTAGGTGCATCTGACCTAGAATTTCATGAGGAATCCAATGGTGCCCTTGGAATTTTTCAGAAAATGTTTCCATTTCAAAATCCAATAGTGATTTCAAAATAGGCCTAGATTTGCATGGTACAGGCAATAATAGCATGATAAATTGGTTCAAACACAACACATATGATATGTATGAGAGGTCCATGATCAATGGACCTCAAAGCAACGCATGATTTAGAGAGTTCAAGTTGTGATGCACTTACCTCTTGGAGCTTCTTGTGTTATCTGCCAAGTTCCTTGTGCCATAAGTTATTCAATGCATTGAACACTCTCAATCGATCCCTTAGAATCTTTTAGGATGATCAGAACCAGCTGGAATCCTCAGGAACAAGTATAGGCCTTTTCTTGCAATAGGGGCAAAAGTGACCAAGATAGTAACTCTCTCAAATGGTGTTCCAGATGAGGGAAACCAATTAGGACAGTTTAAGGATGATATTTAGAGTGTGTTTGAGGCCTGGTTTGGTATTGGAAGTGACTGAATAAAGACATGGCTTGAAAAATGCAGAAAAGTCAATTTTTGAGGTTTTGGAGGTTGACTTTCTGATTTTGGTGTTTTAAATCACAAGTGAGTGTTTGACCAGCTTAGATATGACATATTGGATGTGTTTGGATCATGAGTTGTGGTGGAATTGCTCTCTAACTCAAAAACTCAGAGATGACTTGGAAAAGAAGGCATTTTGGCCTAAAGACAGAGATTTTGAGGAAAGCAAGTGTTGTAGTGCTTTGGTGTACTCAAACTGATCAGAATTAAGGTCTATTTATATTGCAACAAGTTTGTTTTAGCATCAATAGTGAATGGCAGCTGGTACAGGCCTTTGGCCAATGTTGATCCAAGGGAATCTTTAGTCTCTTATAGCCATTAACTTAAGGTTAGGGCACATGCCTATGGTCCTTTGATTCAGAGCTTAATCTTGACTCATTCAGTTAGGAATGTCTCAGTCCATGCCACCATGATGTATCCGATGAATGCTTTGAAACAAAATTGGAGTCTTTGAGCTTTTTAGCCTTTTTAGGTTTGTTATGGCTATGTGTCAATTCTTGGACTTGGGAGGCTTGGGGATCAGATCATTCCCCTTTGATTTCATCCTCTGATGTGTCCAAGTGGATGACAAGGCTTAGAGTTGTCCAAATTTTCCAAATTGAGCAAAATGCCAAAATCTGCCTTGTACAAGACAGTTGGAAATAGTGATTTTGAGGGGATCATATCTCCCTGCTCATGTTGAGTTATGGGAGGATCTTGTGCTTTTTAGAAAGCCCTCATATGATACAATACATGTGTGATCATAGTTTGTCTTAAAACTATTTGAATCCAACTGAAAATTACTCATGAACATTGATGTCCAAGGCTGGTAACTTAGGCAGATTTTCACTAAGTGTTAGAAAAATGTCATTTTCATCATTTTTGCCATTTTGATCACTCCATAACTTAAAATCCATGAAGAATTGGAGTTACTTGTGGTTGAAGCTTTTTTAGAATGTAGGAAGACCTACAAATCAGGCTTTGGATCACCCAAAATGGCTGCTTGGATCTCAAGTTATGATCCTTGGAAGTTGGTACCAAAATTACTTTTGTTCCATAACTTAGAAAAATTTTGGTTTCTCATGGTTGCCCCTTTTGCAAGAAACCTCACTTTTCTTGATTTTTCTTAATGAATGATGATCAAAACCATACATTAACATTATTTTTAACTTAGGGGAACCATATTTGTGAAAAATCCCAAAAAGTCAAACTTGATTTTGTGCACAGTTGACTTTTTATCGGATGAAATCCAAACTGTGCGATCCTTTATGAAATCAAGTTCTTGACCTAATTCAAACCTAATGGATGGATTCCATAGGTTTTATAGGGTGTATTGAATCATGTCCCAAGGTTTGGGAGCATGTCTTGGTCAAAACTCAAAGGTACAATTGACTTTTCCTTTAAAACCCTAATTGTGGTTCAGATGAAATTGAAACTTGTGAATCAAGCTTCTTGGATCAATCCATTGTTGAAAATGGATCAATGTGGTGTATTTAAGGCCCTCAAATCATGTCTTGAGGTCTTGGCCCATGCTTTGCTCCAAAAGTCAACTTAGGGGTGAATTAGGTCAATAAACCCTAATTCCTGATTTTTTATTAATGCATCCCCTGAGGCTAAATTGACTTGATGATTGGGTCCATGAGGTCCCTTGGAGTATCTTGGGTTGTGCTTTGAAGCATTGGCTCATTCTTAGAGGAAAATTTCCATCTGGAGGCCTTGGTCGACCAAATCCCTAATTTGGTGACATCGGCGATCTTGAGGCTTGATCAACTTGGAATGTTGCAACTTTGTGCTTGATTCTTGATTTGGGAGTCGTATTGATCCTTTGTGGGTGTTTGAGAGGTTACACAAGTTGAAGATCATGTCATTCCTTGATTGATCCTTTGTCTAAATGCTCTAAGAGGGCTCAAACCCTAATTCTTGGTTGTAATGAAAGCTCAACTATCTTTGAGGAGATTGATGAGGCATGAAGGTACATCCACATTGTGGTAACAATTTGCACAATGATGGGAAATCTTGGTGGTCAAAATTTGGGGTATGACAGATGCCCCTATTTAATCTTCTTGGACCCGAAGGTGTGAATGGCGAAGATATTCGGATATTCAGGGTGCAAGAGGATTAAATATCGGAATACCCAAAATTTTGACGGTGGTTATGAATGGCAGCTGGCTCATTCATCTTCTTTTGCTAAGCGATGTTACTTAGAAAAGGTTAAAACTTCCCCTCGATCCTGGTCTTCAACCACAGAACTGGTCTAAGTTTCTTTTGAAATAAACTTCCCCTTGATCCTAGTTTTCAGCCAAGGAACTGGTCTTAGTTTATGAAATAAACTTCCCCTCGATCCTGGTCTTCAGCCACGGAACTGGTCTTAGTTTTTGAAATAAACTTCCCCTCGATCCTGGTCTTCAACCAAGGAACTGGTCTCAGTTTATGATATAAACTTTCCCTCGATCCTGGTCTTCAACCAAGGAACTGGTCTCAGTTTCTTCTTGTCGAGTTCCTTCCTTGACAAGGAATACCATGCGTAGCGGTCTTCATCAAACTTCTCGCCGAGCTATGCTGGGGAGACGCCATTTGATGGAAAAAGTTTGAGGTCAGACTTGCTGGGGACACCCATTCATCTAAGCTGTAGAGGTGTTCAAACTTCTCAGTTGGAGATGCCATTTGTTGTCTCTACTTGGGAAAACGAGTCTCTTGATAGACTACTTTTCTATTTGGGGATACTACATCATACTTTTCTTCGAGATCTTTTCGGAGAAATGCCATATGATGTAATCCAATTTGGAGGTGCTGATGACCTTATTTGATAGTAACCCTTTCGGAAAGAAACTGATGTATTGCTGAGAGTCCTCGGTTGAGAGTCTTTCTCTGGGATTTTCCTTAATCCGAGAAATCGAGAATATCATCTTTACTGGTGAAGAGTGATGTTCCAAAAAGGGTCGGTTAACTGTATTCTTGTTTCTCAAGGGTTTAAGTTATCAAAGTGGTCGAGGACCGGCTCCAATCCCGAAATAAACTGGGGAGAAATTGCTCAGACGCTGCATTACTTGACGAGGAAATGAATGACAACTCGATTGAGAGGACTTTTATCACTTGGGAGATAAGACTGACCAGAGTGATAGTAATGCAATATGATTATGAATGTGAATCAATAATGCATGATGTATGTATGTTTATGCTGACAAAACTGACGCGACATACAGACTAGTGGATGAACACGACTGGATACTCGACCACTGCGGGGAATGAAAAGTACCATTAGTTCAAGATAGCAATTCTTCCTTGCTTAGGAGAAGTAGTCCCTGTGGGGAGAAAGGATGGTTCAATCGGTCTTAAAAGGTAAGAACTCGGTCGGGGATCTCAGATGAAACATGGCATCTGAAACAGTTGATCCTTCATTCAGATGCACTAGTTTAGAAGGAGTACTTTGATTCTGCATTTTGAGGTTCAACCACCTTTGGAGAAGCGATCGATGTTCTTTTCGATGTTTATCAGTCAAAAAGAATTGCCATCTTTATTTAAAAGAAGAAAAAATTTGACAAGTAAATTCATTTTTGTTTTATTTCAAGAATCGTTGATCATGTTAAAAATGTCATTCTGTAAAGCTAAAACAAGTAAGAATTGCAAACAAAAGCACTAGGGCTCAAATTTTATTGATAGAATGGTAATCAGCCAAGCGCGTGATTCCATAGAGCATTTACAAAGTTTAGAAAATGGTAATTTAAGGGAAAAGGGCTACATTGAAACATAACAACTGTTATCCTTCTACCAACTTTGAATTCTGGACATTCTGAGCTTTTGTCGAAGATGACCTTGACTGGAGTTTTCTTGATGGATGGCATGACTGCTGAGGAGTTGAACTGATCAGACGTAGTTACTTGCCATTAATCCCTAACTTTTGCCTGGATTGTACTTTGAGATTTCCATCCATCAGGATGATTTTTTTTTGCCTATGTCTCTAATTTTTTCCTGGACCGTCCTTTCGGGTTTTCAATCCACCGAGACATTTTTTTTCTTAGGCGAAGTATTTCTTGACTACATCAACATTTGTGGGGTAGGCAAATTCCTCTCCATCCATGGTTGCTAGTCTCAAGGCGCCACCTGAGAAGGCTTTTGTGACCACATAGGGGCCATCGTAATTCAGAGTCCATTTGCCCTGGGAATCAGTGAGGAATGATTGTATCTTCTTGAGCACGAGGTCTCCTTTTCTGAAGACACGGGGTCAGACCTTTTTGTCAAACACTTTCTTCATTCTTTGTTGATACAACTGACCATGGCATAGAGCCATCATTCTCTTTTCTTTGATTAGGTTTAGTTCATCGTGCCAGCTTTGGCACCATTCAGCTTCTGTTAGCATAGCTTCCATCAATACCCGGATTGATGGGATCTCTACTTCTATGGGAAGCACTGCTTCCATGCCATATACTATAGAGAAAGGGGTTACCCCTGTTGAAGTGCGGACATATGTACGATAACCTTGAAGAGCAAAGGGTAGCATTTTGTGCCAGTCTTTATAGGTTACAACCATCTTTTGAATGATCTTTTTGATGTTCTTGTTAGCCGCTTCTACCGCACCGTTCATCTTAGGTCGGTAGGGAGATGAGTTATGGTGTTCGATCTTGAACTCAGCGCACAACTCTTTCATCATCTTGTTGTTCAAGTTAGATCCATTATCAGTAATGATCTGGTTCGGAACACCATAATGGTAGATGATATTATTTTTGATAAATTAGACCACCACTTGTCGGGTTACATTGGCGTATGACACTGCTTCGACCCACTTGGTGAAGTATTCAATGGCTACCAGGATGAACCGATGTCTATTTGAAGCCTTCGGTTCGATCATGCCAATCATGTCGATTCCCCATATGGAAAAAGGCCATGGGGAAGAGAGAACTTTGAGATGTGTTGGCGGTACATGGATTTTGTCGACGTATATCTGACACTTGTGACATCTCCTCATGTACTTGTAGCAATCGGATTCCATTGTCAACCAATAGTACCCTGCTCTCAGAATTTTCCTTGCCATCGTGAATCCATTGGCATGAGTGCCAAAGGATCCTTCGTGAATCTCTTTCATCAACATGTTTGCTTCTGGTATGTCTACGCATCGGAGCAAGACCATGTCAAAATTTCTCTTATAGAGTGTATCACCACTCAGGAAAAAGTTGCCAGCTAGTCTTCTGAGAGTCTTCCTGTCTTTTCTTGATGCCCCAAGTGGGTACTCTTGTTTCTGAAGGAAGCTTTTGATATCGTGATACCAAGGTTTGTCATCTATGACTGCTTCGATCGCGAAGATGTAAGCGGGCCGTTCTAGGCGCATTATGTCAATCTTAGGTACGTCGTTCCATTGACCTACACTAATCATGGAAGAGAGAGTGGCTAGTGCATCAGCCATGTGATTCTCTTCACGAGGGATATGATGAAACTCGATGTTGTTGAAGAATGGTAACAACCTTCTCGCGTAATCTTTGTAAGGAATCATTCTTGATTGGTATGTGTTCCAATCTCCTTTCATCAGATTGATAACCAGGGTTGAGTCTCCATACACATCCAAGTTCTTGATCCTTAAGTCGATCGATTCTTCGACACCCATGATACAAGCTTCGTATTCGGACTCATTATTTGTACACTTGAATGTCAGTCGGGCGGTGAAAGGAATGTAGGTACCCTGAGGTGTTACGATGATTGCCCAATTCTGTTTCCATAATTGTTGACAGCTCCGTCGAAAATTAGTCCCCATTGGGAACCTGGTTCTGGCCCTTCACTGGGTAGCGGTTCATCGCAATCTTTCATTTTCAGATACATGAAATCTTCGTCTGGGAAGTCAAATTCGACTGATTCATGATCGTCAATCAGTTGATGAGCCAAATGATCGGCTAAAATACTCCCTTTGATGGCTTTCTGAGCATGGTACTCGATGTCGTATTTTGACAACAACATCTGCCAATGGGCGATCCTTCCCATGAGAGCAGGTTTTTCAAACGTACTTGATCGGATCCATTTCGGATATTAACCAAGTAGTGTGACAAATCATGTACTGGCGAAGACGTTTGGCTGCCCAATCCAGAGCGCAGCAAGTTTTCTCGAGCATAGTATACCGAGTTTCACAGTCGGTAAACTTCTTGCTCAAATAGTAGATGGCAGATTCTTTTCTTTTTGTTTCATCTTGTTGGCCAAGTACACACCCCATTGAGTCTTACAAGACTGTTAGGTAGATGATCAGCGGTCTTCCCTCCACTAGAGGTGACAGGATAGGTGGACTCAACAGATACTCTTTGATACTGTCGAAGGCTTTTTGGCAGTCTTCTGTCCATACACAGTCTTGATTCTTTTTTAGTAATTTGAAGATTGGCGCGTATGTCGCGGTCATGAGGAATATAAATCTGGAAATGTAATTCAGATGTCCCAGGAATCCTCTTACTTGTTTCTCGGTCTTTGGTGAAGGCATCTCTTGAATGGCCTTGACCTTGTCAGGATCAACCTCAATTCCTTTTTGGCTGACGATGAACCCTAAAAGTTTCCCCGAGCGGACACCGAATGTGCATTTACTGGGATTCAAGCAGAGTTTGTACTTCCTCAGACGCTCAAATAGTTTTGACAAGTGGTTCACATGCTCCTCTTCTGTTTTAGATTTGGCAATCATATCATCAACATACACTTTGATTTCTTTGTGCATCATGTTGTAAAATAGAGTATTCATGGCCCTTTGATAGGTTGCCCCGGTGTTCTTCAGACTAAACGACATTACCTTGTAACAAAAGGTGCCCCATGGGGTGATGAATGAAGTTTTCTCCATATCTTCCGGCGCCATTTTGATTTGATTATAGCCCGAGAATCCATCCATGAAGGAGAAGACTTTAAACTTTGTTGTACTGTCTACCAGCATGTCAATGTGTGGTAAGGGAAAGTCATCCTTTGGACTGGCTTTGTTCAGATCCCTGTAATCTACACACATTCTGACTTTTCCGTCCTTTTTTGGAACTGGTACTATGTTGGCTAACCATTGAGGATATTCTGAGGTGGCGAGGAAACCTGTGTCAATCTGTTTCTGTACTTCCTCTTTGATTTTGATGGTCATGTCTGGATGAGTCCGTCTCAGCCTTTGTTTCACCGACGGACATTCGGATCTTAACTGTAGATGATGTTCCACAATTCTGGTATCCAACCCTGGCATGTACATAGGGAAAATCTTTGAGAAATACATAGGGAAAATCTTTGAGAAATTTTATCAAGTCCTTTTTGACAGCCTGACTGAGCAGTGCCCCAATCTTGACTTCTTTCCTCTCTTCTTCTGAACCCAAGTTGACCGTTTCCAACGGCTCTTTGTAAGGTTCAATGGAACTTTCCTCTTGTCTGAGTAATCGGGAGATCTCTTCTTGAATTTCTTCATCTTCTTCTTCTTTAGCTTCAAATACCGGGAATTCAAAGTTGGGAGAAGGCATTGGATCCCATGTTTCAACAGGGTTTAAAACAAGCAATCTGCATGACGTGATGATTGTTTTTTAGAAGAGATAGAGAGAAATGCAAGAGTGTGTGTTGTGTATTTTATAAAAAATGCTTGTTATTATTTTTGGTTGTTTTAGGATTACCATTTTCTGAAAAAGCGAAAAGTGAAAATAGCAGTAAATGCGGAAATTACAGAACGACGTTATTTATTTATGATTTTGTCGATTCTTGAAACTACAGCCCTATAAAACAAAACTCTGTCGCTTCAGGTAAAGCGAAGAGGAACATTTACAGAAAGTGAGCCCTATAAAAACATCTGTTTCACCTGGGCAGGGTGAAAGGTTAAAACAGAGATGGAAATTACTTAGACTTATGGACGACTTTCGGGACATCAACAGCAACCCATTGGCGACGAACTCCTCGATGAATCACAAAGTCTGGTACCTTCTTTCTTGGTTTGTCCTCAGAAATGTCGCTGATTTCTGGCGGAGCAAGATCATTAGAGTCTTCCTCCCAGGCAGAGTTGTCATAAACAAACTCTTCTGTTGTATCTTGCATAGTGTTTTCACTCTCAGACGGATCTCCCCATCCAGTTGGCTGGATGTCTTCGAGCCTGATACGAGAGCTTTCAGGAGCGGTGTACTTGACCAAGAAGTCGTACTTGCCACTCGGTTGTCCTAAGGTGTCCCATACTTCGGTGGAACTGGAGGAGTCATCTCTCTCGATGATGTTGACCTCACTCTTGTCCTGCAATCTTTGCAGATTAATCGTTGTGCTGGATATTTTCTAAATGTCCTGAGTAATGATCCCATGACTTGGTGGGGTCGCAGGTATTCTTTTTAATGATGGTCAGCTGATAAGCATCGTTGGGCTGACTCTTTTACCCCAAGTCTTCTGGGTACGGCTGCCAGATAGGCAAGTCGTCTAGTGGATCAAAATGGTCATAGTCGAAGTTGTCTTTCATCAGGGTGTCTTCCTCTAATGAGTTAGGTGGAGCACGGCATCCCTCGGGATCACAATCTCCGTATATCATCTTGACGTCTGATCTTAGTATATATCTCGTACTCTGTGTGGGAAAGCAAAATGCCGTATGTGTTTCTTCCTGAGACATATAACCTTCTTCGTTGAGATTGGACTTCCACTCTTCATCTGTATCGGAGGAGCCACCCTCATCGATGGTGTGTACTTCTTGAGACACTGGGTGAAGGAAACCTCCACTGTGGAAGAAGTCCTGAATGGGATGAAAACTTTCATCTTTAGTAGTCTGGGTACAGGTTGAAGAGAAACCAAGACCTTTCTTTGTCTTGTTATTAGTAGGAATTACAAGTTATCCCCATCTGTTTGCGTTGTTACTCTCGATCACTTTGAGAGCATCTTTGTATGAGGAAATCGACGTTCCTCTTTCTGATCGATTATCATCGCTTAATGACAGTGCTTGAAACTGAGTTCCAACAACCTCCTCGGGTTCCACACAGGATGATGATGGTAAGTTGCTTACGATTAAGGCCTGCTCTCCACAGACTGTGACTAGCTTGTCGTTTTTGACGAACTTCAGCTTCTGGTGAAGTGTCGAAGTGATTGCCCCAACCTCGTGTATCCAAGGTCTTCCTAATAAACAACTGTATGCTGCCCGGATGTCCATGACCTGGAAAGTGACTTGGAAATTGTGAGGACTGATGGTTATGGGAAGATCGACTTCGCCGATAACTGTTTTTCTGGATCTATCAAAGGCTTTGACAATGACCTCGCTGCCTCTCATCAGAAATCCTTGAAATGAGAGTCGTATTAGAGTAAATTTTGGCATAACATTCAGAGTTGATCCTGTGTCTACCAATACGCTGGCTAGAGCATCGTCCTGGCAATTGACTGTAATGTTAAGCGCCATGTTGTGATTCTTGCCTTCTTCTGGCGGTTCTTCATCACTGAATCCTAAGTTGTTGCAGGAAGTGATGTTGGAGATGATGTTGTCGAATTATCTTATCGTCACATCTTGTTCCACAAAGGCTTGCTCTAAGACTTTTTGCAGAGCTTCCCTATGAGCTTCGAAACTGAGCAAGAGGGATAGCACAGAGATTCTCGAAGGAGTTTGCAACAGTTGGTCTACAATGTTGTACTCGCTCTTCTGGATGAGCTTCAGCATCTCATCGTTGTTCTTTGAAAGGTCTGGATTACTGGATTGACCGACTGGTCGATTGGGAACTTCTGTTTGAGGTTCCTTTTCTTTAGTGGGTTCTCCAACTCCTCTGTTGAAGATCAGACCGCTCTGTGTTACTCGACTAATGTCAGTAATGTTTATGACGTAGGGTAATGGAGTTTCCTTTCCATTTTTTATTGTTGTTGCACCGTATTTGTAAGGGATAGCCTTATCAGATTTGTACGATATTGGTCCTGGCAAGTATATAACCACAGGGGCCTTTTGATTTTTCTGACCATCATAGCTAGCCTCAATTGGTTCGAGGTTGAGAATCTTTCTATTGTCAAGAGGAACTCTTGATTCATGGAGTAGAGGGATTATGGCACATATATCTTTGGTCATTTCATGATTAGAGATTATAACAACGTCTTTGCTTTGATTAGGAAGATAGTCTTGCATTACGTTGACCGAACCAGAACTTGAACATGGTCGAATCTCCTTTCGGTCCAATTGATTTTAAAGAGCTGACCGCACAAGGTAGCATCCTTGGTTGTTCTCTGAGCAAACTCTACAGCATTCATAGTTATGTGGTGGCATCTGGCCATGCCCGCTTTGTATGCAGTGCAACCTTACTAGATCTGTTTCCATCGAGTGAACATCCTGACTTTGATGCCTAGTAGGATTCCCGTCAGTCATACTGATTTATTGTGTAGCTTCATCCATGTAGATTGGAAGCCACCAGTAGTCCAACAAGTGTTGAAGTGTCCTTTGGACAAGTTCACATCCTTAGTTGTCTTCACGACACACTTTACAGTCCTGATAATCATTTGAAGCCAGAAAACCGAGCCTGACTTGCTTAGCATGTAATTCTACCAGACTGGTATTCATCAAGCGAATATCAAAGATTTAAATCATATTAACTTGATGGATACTTCTATCATGGTAATCCTGGATCCATCCGAGATCCATCTGACGTTTGAGGGTCTCTTGTACAAAAGAGCATCCCTGATTATTTATTGAGTAGATCGAACAGGAATTGTAATCGTGTTGTGGCAGATCATGGTATTGACTTTGCCTTGAGTGCATTCCCACCAAGTTGACATTCATCGCCAGAATGTTGTGGTTTTGGACAATGTTGGGATTTGCGTGAGCCATATTGACTTCACGAATTTGATGATCTTGGATCCATCCGAGATCCATTTGTTCTTGTAGAGCTTATTGCACTACGGAACATCCTTGATTATTCTTTGAGTAGATATCACACTGGTGATAATTGTGAGACAGTACATGACTGTACCCGCTCTGTCTGCAATGCATCCTGACCGGATTGGTTCCTAATAGGAGTACATCGTGAGTTTGATAACTGTGATTAAATTCTTCCTCTATCAAATTTATGGCAGTTTTCTCATGTTGAGGCAACGGGTTCGTCTGAACATTTGGATTTGTACCCTTGAAGGATAAGACCCCATTCCTGACAAGCTTCTGTACATCAGATTTGAAGCTGAGACAGTTCTCAATGTTGTGCCCCGGTCCTCCTTGATGATAAGGGAAAGTTTGATCCGTTTTGAACCAAAAAGGCAGATTTTCTGGTACTAGAAGAGGAGACCTAGTTTGGATGTGCCCCTTGACCAGTAGTAGTGGAAATAGTTCTGCGTACAACATTGGTATAGGGTCTAACCCTGGTGGTCACGTCGTACGATTGTTGTTGTACTGTGGACGAGCCTGCTGAAGAGGCTTTTGGGTCCTTTGTTGATACTCTTGTTGATTCGGTTGGCTCTGAGTAACCTGAGGTTGATAAGTCAGAGCCGGTGCAGGGTTGATAGCAGGAGTTACCGCTGCTACTAGTTGATACCTTCGCATTTGCTTTTCGAGAGAGATATTACCAATATCTTGCTCTTTTTTCTTTAGGAAAGCACTACCGTATCTTTTGGTGCTGTTAGATGATTCTGTGTTTTTGATCAAAGTCCCTCTCAGACTGCTTCCTCAAGGCGCACTCCCATGTTCACTATTTCAGTAAAGTCACTGGGCGCACTGGCAACCATTCGGTCGTAATAGAACGAGCTTAAGATTTTCAAAAAGATCTTTGTCATCTCTTTTTCCTCAAGAGGGGGACAGATCTGGGCAGCAATTTCACGCCATCTCTGAGCATATTCCTTAAAATTTTCTTTGTCCTTCTGCGACATTGCTCTAAGTTGATCTCTGTCTGGTGCCATGTCCAGTTTGTATTTATATTGCTAAACGAAGGCAGCACCAAGATCTCTGAAAGTGACGATCTTGGTGTAGTTTAAACCCATGTACTATTTGAGTGCGGCACCGGTTAAATTGTCTTGGAAATAGTGGATCAGTAGCTGTTGATTTTTAGTCTGAGTTGACATCTTTCGAGCGTACATCACCAAATGACTTTGAGGGCAAGAGTTGCCCTTGTATTTTTCAAAGTCAGGCACCTTGAATTTGTGCGGTATTTTCACATTAGGGACCAGACAAAGGTCTATGGCGTCCTTTCCGGATAAATCATGGCCCCGAATGGCATGCAGTTCCTTCTGCATCTCCAGGAATTGCTCCTGGAACTTATTCATCCTGTCGTACAAGTCTTCGTTTCCACCAGAAATTACTTGTGGAATCTGTCCTTCCGGGACAGTGTGTACCACGGATTGTGGTATAGTCATTACGGTGCTGACTCTTGGTGCTTCCCTATCCCGAAGTTTATAACCTTCAGGAGTTGCTGTCATGACACTTGCATCCTCGCTTTCCCGAAGTTTATAACCTTCAGGCCCAGCGGTTCCTGCTGCAGTTTCTGGGTCTTCAGTGACCGGTGGGATGTATCCTTTAGGGACAAAGTTGATAGGCATGCCCCAGGGACGATCTTTAGGCATGTTGTACCAAGGATCATACGTCTCCACTATGGGCGTAGATGTGACCTCCGAGATTACAGTCCTTTATTGTTGCCTCTGAGTTGTTTCCCGGGATTGCATGTCACAGTGAAGTTTTTTCAGATCTTCCATCAGAGCGTCGATTTCTTCTCTCATCTCTCTGTTCTCTTACTCGAGATCGTCCATTTTCTTTTATCGATTGGCCTGAGTATTGTATGAATGAGACAGTTTGACTCTAGAATCGTGACACATATGTGAGTTTCGAAGGTAAGAAGAGTGCGTTATGTGAGAATGATGAATGATATGCAATGATTTATATTAATTTTTTTGTTTTTGCTTTAATAAAAAAGAAACTTCAACAAAAAGATTGCACATATCATACAGTGGGGAGACCCCATTTTATTTAATTTGAAACATTGCAGAAAGGGAAATAAAGTATTTTACAAAGTGTTGTAAAAGAAATGTCTGAACTTATGGATCCTGAGTCCTCTCTGAAGAGAGCTCAGATGCTGGTTCTGGTATTTCCCTTTTCTTTGACCGGGGCTCTTCAGCCGTTGTCGGGTTGTCAATCCTTTGCCAAGTAAAAGGAGCGAGCAAGTTTCTTCGGTCTTCTTGATTTTCTACAACATGTTATTCTAGTATCTTAATCAGAGCATCCTTGTCTTTTAACAATTCCTGAATTTTGGTGCACTCTACATTGAGAATGCCGTATTTGTTCTTCCAATAGTTCTTTTCCCGTTGAACTTTGTTGAGAGCGACCTGGAGTTTTTCCGTATCAGACATAAAATAAAGGACATATTCCTTTAACAGAAGAACTTCTTGACGAGGGTAAGGTATCCTCAGCTTGAGGGCTCTAGTTTGTACCCAGTGGAGATAAGGTTCCACGGAGATACAGTTCGGTCTTCCTAGAGACTCTCTTCCTTTCTTGTGAATATGTTGCCAGGCATGCACTATTTCCTTCTTTAGTGCCCTGTCATTTTCTCCTTCCTTGAAGAAAAGACCTTCCAGATGAACATTATGCGGGATATTCTTCATCGGGTATCCGAGTTGACGGCGAACTAAAATTGGATGATAGTTGATTCCTCCTTTATTCCCTATGAGGGGTACATTATGGAAGTTTCCACATTTATTGATGATCCTTATCCCGTCATAGATCCTATTGTACCAATCTATGTCAGAGTTGGTAAGAGACATGATTCTCTGTGACCAACGTAGAGTACTCTTATGATCCCAAAAAGCAGCAGACTTGGGTAAATGGGAAGTGAACCATTTGTAAAGCAGGGGTACACAGCATGTGATCATTCCTCCACTGTACAAATTTCTTAAGTGTACAGAATGATAAGCATCTGCGAGCAAGGTTGGTACGGGGTTTCTAATCAGAAATATCTTAACAGCGTTGGTATCAACGAAGTTATCGTTGTTAGGAAAGAGGAACAATCTGTATGTGAGTAGAACAAAGATATCTTCGAAAGCAATAATGTTTCCTACACTGGCAAAGTATAGGGCTTTCTCAACCAAAAACTTGGCCGGTAAACCTTGGATTCCTTCCTTAGTGGTCATGTGAGTCCTGACTTCTGACTCGCCCAAATAGATTGCTCTTGCAATGGTTTGATCCTTTGGAATTTCTTCCAGTCCAGAAAGGGGAGCTTGGTCAGTGATGGGTAAATCACTCACGTGAGGGTACTCTTCTAGAGTCGGTGCTAGTTGATAATCCAGGAATTTGAAACAGTGATAAACTGGATCGTAGAACTGGATCAGCGTAGACAGGATTCCTTCAACTACATGGACCCTTAATAGAGACAGCAGTCCTCCGTACTTAGCTCTGAAAGCATCAGGGTTGGTGATCATCCTTGCAAACCCCCTTAAATCCTCTAGTTTTGGAGCCTTGAAGGAGTACTTGTGCGTATTTCTTCTACCGAAATCCATAACGCAATCTTTCTCTTTGATATTTGCAATTATTGTTTTAGTTTATTTTGAAAAAGAGAGAGAGAAAGAGAAAGGAGAAGATTTTTTCTTTGTTTAAAAGTTTTTTAAATGAATGCATGAATGTAGCACACAAAAACATTGAAAAAACATGGGTTCAAGGGTTCAACGTCACGAGCATGGAGTCATGGCTCTACCCATCCCCAAAGGTTATATTCTGGTCTATTTTTGTACCTGTAGAACGGGTTAAAAGTTCCCAAAATCATTGACCCCCTAGGGATATCAACAGCAAGCTGGTTCACCCGAGCGAGCTGTAGCATCCTAGGGTAATCTCAATTGAG
This sequence comes from Lathyrus tuberosus, assembly GCA_022829125.1. Classification (NCBI taxonomy): domain Eukaryota; kingdom Viridiplantae; phylum Streptophyta; class Magnoliopsida; order Fabales; family Fabaceae; genus Lathyrus; species Lathyrus tuberosus. The sequence continues at coordinate 23,172,115 of JALAZF010000021.1, read as the reverse complement.
TGTAGTATCACGTGTCAACTATTCCCGATAGTCACCGCACTACCAAATGGCCATATGGTTAGTTTCTACTAAATCCTCAGTTTCACAGATACCACATTGGGATAATCTGCTTTCACGACGAAGTCGTTCAACATTGAATCCGTAAAGGGTATCTCAACTGATTTAATGGTCTACCAGGATCGCTTATTCGGGAATCACTCCCTGTAAGTCCACCTGTCTATGCCATCACCTATCTTAGGGTTCTCTCAAACTTTCCACATGCAACATCACTCGCATTCCCATTGACAGAAAAATAAACATGGATATCAAGTAGGAAAAGCATTATATATATATATATAATACCAAAAACTAACATCCTAAACCTCTTAGGAATTCTAGTCTTAATTTGGAACCCCAGCAGAGTCGCCATTTTCCTGTTGGAAAATGGTGATGAATGATGACTAAGGTAAGACATATCCTAAATAGCTTCCCCAGCAAAGTCGCCATTTTCCTGTAGCGTGCGATTTTTGTCGGTGACGCGACCACCTTATCGTCATGGGTTTCTCGTCACCGCAATGGTAGGAGTAGGGTGCTACTTTCTGATTTCTTATTTATCCTGTGAAGCTGGAAGGGAAAGGGAAGCTATCTAAAACTAACCTTGCACGCGAATGTTTAACTGAACTGTAACGCCTGGTTATTTAATTAATTGTTTAATTAAATATCTTTGTATTATTTGTTTGATTTGTGTTGGTTGTCGAAAATGTTGTGTTGAGTTGCTATGTCGGTTTTGGTTAAATTAATTAATTTAAGTTGTGTTGGCTTTAGTTGGATTAATTTAATTAAGATAAATTAAGTTGTATGGTTGTTATTTGATTAATTAAGCCGATTAAGTAGTAGATATAGTATTAGAAATAATAATAATAGATTATATTATTTGGGCTGTAATTAGAAGTAGTAATAGTGGGGGTGTAGAATGTGGCCCAATAAGACAATTAGAATATTAGGGTTATTATATTAGGTGTTAAAAATAAAAAGGAAAATTAGAAGTGGCAGTAAGTGGAAATTAAGAGAAAGAGGGAAGTAGCAGTTACAACACAGAGGTTATGAAAGAGAGGAACAAGGGTTTGGAAACGGAACACTGAGAGGCTGCGATAACGGGAACCTAATCGGAGAGTAGAACGACCTTCAATCTAAGGTAAGGGTGGGGTTCTGACTCTATAATTGGGTAATTGATGAATGATATGTGGGATTTGGTTGTATAAAATTGTCTCCGTGTGTGAATTGTGTCGAGAAATATACCGAGTTCCTGTTGTTTTCGTATCCGATTGTTATTTCTGAGAAATTATAATATCTGTAAAGAAAAAATTAAAGGTACTGTGTGCTGTTTGTGTCTGGGTCCGAAAATTATACGAACTGGGTTATTTAAAAAAAATAGGGGGTGGCGCAAGCCACCCCTGTGTGTGAAGCATTGATGGCGCAAGCCACCCTGGCTTGTTAAATGATGGTGGCGCAAGCCACCTTGTTTCTCTAGTAATGGTGGCGCAAGCCACCTTGGAGGAAGAATAATTGGTGGCGCCAGCCACCTGTACTCTTAGGAAATGAAGTTGGCGCAAGCCACCTGTATTCTTGTGGTGTGTGTGTTTCTGCTTTAAAAAAAAATTAACATGTGTGTTTTAATATAATATTACCATTTTCTGTGTGTATGCTTAGCATAAAGTCCAGGTAATAATAAGTATGTCAGTAATAGCAAATTAACAGGATCAATACGGAGCAGCAGAATTGAATTAGCAGGAACATAATCTAGTTTCAGATAATAGGAAAATAATAACAGTAGGGTTATGATCTAACAGATAATATTTCAGTAACCGTAGTAGTGTTAATCAGTAGAAAAATAATCTGGCAGTAGTGAGTAAACATAGCAGGAATTGTATTATGACAGTAGTAGTGACAAACCAGTAGGGTAATAATATAGCATTAGCAGTGAATTAGTAGATTAAAGTAGTTAGTAATATAGCAGAAGATTAATTAACCGTTTCAATTAAAGACTGCCGAATGATTTTGTGTTGAATTGTAGTATATTTTGGTTGCCTCATTGTGTTGTGCCTTTGGTTGAGAATTGCGAGTTACAGGTGATGTTGTGTCTTGTCGAAGTGCCTCTAAATTATTGGCAAGAATAAGTTGTAGGCCTATGGCCAATGTTGAATTGTTGTGGTGCTGATTTTAATGATTATCGTTGATTAATTTGACAATTGAGTCGAGTCGCATTGCATAGCATATCAAGTTGGAGCTGATGCTCGGTAAGTTGGCCTGGATTGGAAAATTTAAGTTGAAGGCTTATGCCTTGTTGAAGGCTTATGCCTTGTTAACGTCAATATTAATTGGCAAGTTTCTAAGTTGGGAGTTTTGCTCCAATGGTACCACATGCATATTATGAGTCGCATTCAAAGTTGCATATTTATGTCGTCCTGTTGTATCTTACATTGATTGATGTTGTTTATAATGTTGTGAAGTGGTGATTTTTATATAATCTGAATTAATATATTATTTATCATGTATCCGATTATATTGTTTGATATCTCACCCCTTCTGTGTATGGTGATGGTTTATACGCCATCCTGCAGGTAATCCGGAGTGAAGGCTGTCTACCTTCATTAGTTCGAGTCAGTGTCGTCGCTCTGATACGTAACCCTCAGGGGGGATGAACGCATGTTTCTTTTATTGTTGATTTTATTATTGTTGCTGAATTTTAAGCTGTCTTCTTTAAAGACTTGTTGTTTGGAAGTTGTTTTAAGTTGGATAAAATTGTTATGTCCTTTAAGTTGAAGTTGTGAATCCGCTGCTTAACTATAAAAGTTGTTTTGTTTCAAAGACTAAAATGATGTGTTTCATATTTAGGTTATATGTGATTATAAGCCGTTGTTATGAGTTGTATATGTAGCATCCCATGTGTATGTTGAAATTTGAAACTCTGATTTTATATTATTCGATGGGTAGAAATGGGGTGTTACATGAACAAACGCTTAAGAGATTCGGGGAGTTCGGGGTCAGGTTATACAATGGGTAGTTGTCAATTACCCATCCTATATGTGGTTATCCACAGGTTGTTAGCATTAGGTTCTGCTTTATACTTGATGGTGTTTGTCTGTTGTGGGTTGGGAAAGTTTCTCCTTTGGGGAGTGTTTGAGAGAGAGAGTTTTTGTTTGATTTCGGGCTTGCCGATGTTTTTTTTATGAGTGAAGGTACTGGACCTAAAGCTTTGTTTGGTTTGTGAAGGTACTGGACCTAAAGTTTTTTATTGGTATGCTCGCTAAGATTTCACAATCTTATGCCTACATATTTCCGTTAAAGATAAATAGGGAAATTAGAGCAATCGTAGTTCCTCCTATTCTATGGGAGGAAAAAGATGTTTTGGTGTCTTGTTCAAAGCCCAAGATTGAAGCTAAAGGTGTATTTGTGTCTTGTTCGAAGCCCAAGATTGAAGCTAAAAGGTTTGACTGAGAGAGAATTTGTCATCTCTAAAGGGAGACATCTCGTCTGTTTATCACAACTGTTGGGTGACTGATTATAAAGGAGAATTACTTTAACTAGGATATGTGAATCCAGCAATGCCATAATTTCCTTTATAGGGGATTTATCCTGAAGGAGGAAACTTTAACTCAGTGTTGAGCAATTCCATTTTTCCTTAGGAATCTTTCATACTAAGAGAGGGACAGTGGCGTGGATGTAAATAATCCAGAGGCTTGACACTTACAGAAATTAGATGAGAGAGGAAGCTTACCAGGATAAAAGATGGACTACAACTTAGATGTTTGAATCAACAAGTGTGCCACTTACAGCAGTTATCTGGGATTAAGGTTTGTTTTGATTTTTCTGTTTTGATGTCATGATATACAGAGAAATGTCTTCCTACAGAGAGTTTTTTTTATTTCCTCTGAGGGAATGGTGGTTTTTGTGTGCCTTGATCAAAGCCCAAGGTTGAAGCTAAGAGATTGATTGACTCCACTGGGGAAGTCCTTATACAAAGCCTAAGAGGAGGCTGGAAAAGGCTGACTCAACGAGAGAGTGTTCATCTGTCTTGTACAAGGCCCAAGATTGAGTCTAAAAAAAGACTTGACTCTTTGGGGATATCATTATACAAAGCCTAAGAGGAGGCTAAAAGTTGACTTTTTCGGGGAAAGATTTTATCTGTCTTGTACAAAGCCCAAGATTGAGGCTAAAAGGGAAAACTGACTCTACTGGTGAGAGGTTTTATATGCCTTGTACAAAGCCCAAGATTGTGGCTGAAAAAAGAGATTGACTCTTTTGGAGAGATTTTATATGTGTCTTGTACAAAGCCCAAGATTTGAGGCTGAAGGATATTTATGGGTGTCTTGTACAAAGCCGAAGATTGAGGTTGAAGAGAGGATATTTACTCCTGTTTAGGGATATTTTATATGGTGTCTTGTACAAAGCCCAAGATTGAGGCTGAAGAGAGGATATTTACTCCTGTTTAGGGATATTAATTCTTAAAGCCTAAAAAGAAGGCTGGGAGGAATCGACTCCGCTGGGAAGATATTTATCCAGAGCTTAAGAGAGGGTTATGAAGATTTTGACTTTGTTGGAGAAAGTTTATATATGTCTTGTACAAAGCCCAAGATTGAGGCTAAAAAGAATGACTCAACAAGAGAGTGTTTCAAGAAAGAAGATGGACTCAACAAAAGGGTGTTTTTGGGGCTAATTCTCTACTGAGGAAAAATCATTATACAAAGCCTAAGAGGAGGCTGGCTTCTGCTGAGGATTATTGAGATCCAGAGGCAGGTCCAAATCGGGGGATCAACTCTTGCTAAGGGTTACAGGAGAGTTAAGGTATCAGATGCCTTGAGGTTCTGATGAAGGTTTATTGATAGTGATTTAACCCTAGCTGGGGGAAAAAGATTGAATTTTAGATCCTGTGAGGATTTTAAACTCTACTGGAGATTGATCGAATGATCAGGGTTTCTCCTGTATTAGTAGGGAACTTGAGAATTATTTGAGATCCAAGAGGAGATTAGACTGTCCAAGTCTACTGGTATGAAAAATGTTTATTTTTGTATGATGCCCAAGAGAAGGCTGATGCTTTAAGGGATGAGAATCAACCCTTAAATTGGTCTGAGGTTTTGACTCTTTAGAAAGACAGCTCTAATAAAGGATGACTAAGTTATGTCTTATATCTTTAAGAGGTCTTCAAGGTCCTTGTACTAAGCCCAAGAGAAGGCATGTGAACTTCTAAGAAGTCGGAGGTTCCTTGTATAAAGCCCAAGTGGAGGCGGGGATGCTTTTAGGAAGCATGTGGGTCCAAACCTAAGAAGAGTTCAAGAAAAGTTTCACCGGGAATAATCTTTTCTTTAGTGAACAGTTCTAGGGTTTGAAGAAATTCAAGATAGGTTTCACCGGGAATCAATCCTCTCTGGGGAAATGAATTTCTTTGACAATTTTCTAATAGTGATAGTCTGAGAAAAGTTTCACAGGGAATAATACCTTTCTCTTTGTTCCATATTGTATAAGCCCAAGAGAAGGCAAGACTGTATCTGGAATTCCTATGGGGAACTAGTTTTGACTGTTGAAAGAGTGACCACTGGCTTTATCTAGTTCTAGACCTAATTGTCGGGGAAAACTCTAAGCAGATAATGTACAGGTATATATATACAGATGAAATCTATACTGTATGTAAAAAGAGGGTAGGAGGACTTACAGGTGAGCAAGCTTCCAGCACAAACAAATATATATATATATATATATATATATATATATATATATATATATATATATATATATATATATATATGCAAGTATGTAAAAGAAAGCTGATAAAACTTACAGGTGAGCAAGCTTCCATTGTAACAGATGTATGGTTAGTTGTTCAATAAATTAAAGAAAGTTTTGATAACAACTATGAATTTGAACCTAAATAAAAAAGGAAGTTGTTTTTGAAAAGATTGTTGGGGCTTATACTCAAGGAGAGGCTCAGATTAGGTTTTATTTACAAAGGGATGGATCTTACAACTCAAGGAGAAGCCCAAATGATTTTGTACAAGTGATGGGGCTTACAACTCAAGGAGAGGCCCAAATGATTTTGAAAGAAACAAGAATGGGACTTACAACACACGGGTAAGCCTAGATAGTTTTTTGTTTAAAAGGTGACGATCGCGCCGAGGTTTTCTAACGTATTGGGACTTATACAATGACTGAGGCCCAAAATTGCTAGTGTACAAAGGGGTTTGGATCTTACACTCTAATAGAGGCCCAAAGATTTATTTTAAAAAGAAAAATGGGACTTACAACACAAGGGGAGGCCCAGATGATTTTTGTTTAAAAGGCATTGATCGCGCCAAGATTTTTAAAATCGTATCGGGACTTAGACAATGACTGAGCCCCAAATTATTTTATTTATAACAAGGATTGGGTCTTACACTCTATTAGAGGCCCATGAGTGTTTTGAAAAAGATTTGTGAGGGTGAAAATAATCAAAACCCTAATTTTGATTTTAAAATGTATTTTAATTGAAGAAAATTTTAATAAAAATGATCAAAATTATTAAACATGTGTGAAAAACAAGTTGTGATATTGGATTAATGTTTGAAAAAACATGTTTTATTCATGGAATGTTTCGAAAACCATTTAAAGTTGAAAAACAAGAGAAAGAAATATTTTAAGTTTTAAAAATAACAAATAAAACATAACTCTTTACAAAAATACTAAATATATGAAATAAATAATATTTTTGTGAAATTTTTATGGAATAAAATATTTTAACATTTTTGGGAATTTAAAAAAAAACCAATAAAAAATAATTAAAATTGAGAGAGAAATTAATTTTAGAATTAATTAACAAAAATCATAAGAAATATGAAAAATAGCAAAAAATAAGAAAATGGCAAAATGGTCTGGGTGGGTGTTGAACCCACGGCCTTGCAACCAAACACACATGCGCGCTACCACTGGGGTGGTGATACATCTGTGTATCAAAACCACCTCATTAATACATAAGGGTGCCTTGTTTCTAGGCCTGGCCAAGGGGCCATGCCTGGCCCTTGCCCAAGGCAAGGCCTGATTTTTGGCAATTTGCGTGAAGCCTCTAACTTTCTCATTTCTCCATGGATTGGGACAAAATTTAGGTGCATCTGACCTAGAATTTCATGAGGAATCCAATGGTGCCCTTGGAATTTTCAGAAAATGTTTCCATTTCAAAATCCGATAGTGATTTCAAAATAGGCCTAGATTTGCATGTTCTATGCTATCTCATGGTACATGCAATAATAGCATGATAAATTGGTTCAAACACAACACATATGATATGTATGAGAGGTCCATGGTCAATGGACCACAAAGCAATGCGTGATTTAGAGATTTCAAGTTATGATGCACTTACCTCTTGGAGCTTCTTTTTCTATCTGCCAAGTTCCTTGTGCCAGATGTTATTCAATGCTTTGAACACTCTTAGTTGATCCCTTAGAAGATTTTAGGATGATCAGAACCAGCTGGAATCCTCAGGAACAAGTATAGGCCTTTTCTTTCAAAAGGGGCAAAAGTGACCAAGATAATAACTCTCTCAAATGGTGTTCCAAATGAGGGAAACCAATTGGGACAGTTTGAGGATGATATTTAGAGTGTGTTTGAGGTCTGGTTTGGTTTTGAAGTGACTGAATCAAGACATGGCTTGAAAAATGCAGAAAAGTCAATTTTTGAGGTTTTGGAGGTTGACTTTCTGATTTGGGTGTTTCAAATCACAAGTGAGTGTTTGAACAGCTTAGATATGACATATTGGATGTGTTTTGATCATGAGCTATGGTGGAATTGCTCTCTAACTCAAAAACTCAAAGATGACTTGCAAAAGAAGGCATTTTGGCCTAAAGAGAGAGATTTTGAGGAAAGCAAGTGTTGTAGTGCTTTGTGAAGGTGTGAAAAACACAAGAAAGGGGGGGTTTGAATTGGTTTTTCAAAATAAAATAGTTTCTTTAGGTTAACTTACTTTTTATAAGACTCTTTCCTTTATCAATAAAAACCTTTGTTGAATCACAACAAGATAACATGTTATGTTTATACTAGTTCACTTGAGAAACACTCAAGTTAATCTAGTCCACCCGCCAAGGTGATTTTGCCTCTCTCAACGAGGTCTTAATCCACTAATCAATTAGATCAATACAATGCACTAGCCAAAACGCTGGTGACTAACACAACCTCTAAAACTCACAAGTTCTAGACTTCTCAAGTAATACAACCATACGGTCTTACTCAAGGAACAACTTCTAAGACAACACGTCTTAGACTTCTCAAGAAATACAACCACACGGTCTTTCTTAAGGAACACAAACCTAAGTTTGGATAAATTTCGTTTACAGAAATGTGCTTCTTATACAAGCTTAAAATGTAAACAAGTTTCGACCAGAATGACTTAAGAAAGATTTCAGTTGGAAAGTATTTAGTAGTAGCGTTCATGTGTATCTTTCTTCGATTCTTTTGCTTCTTTATATAGCCGTGTAGAAAGAGCCATTGAAATGTAATCATGATAGCTATCTAGGCTAGCGGATAGAGGCGTGAGGACAGATAAAAACTTTTGCATCATGTGCGTCCTGTCTTGTCAGGATATCTTCGTTTGTACCGTTGCACTGTTACCAAGATATTTTCGCTTTGAATTAAGGTACAGTTGTACTATGTAGCTTTGTCTTCTTGGCTTCTCAACTTCAGAGGCTTTTTACGAGCATGAGTAAGAAGGGAAAACTTAGCTTGGTTCTTGATATTTTCAAGTCTTTGAATCCTCAGAGCAGTGCCTTTAGAGTCTTCAGCACTTGGTCTTCATATCTTCAGAGGCTTCTGATACTATCTGGTTGAAGCATGAGTAGAGACTATGGTTAGGTCTTCAGAACCTTGATCAGAGAGCATAAGTCTTCAGCATCTGGACTTCGTTCAATCAGAGCCTTTATCTTCAGATCTTCAGAACTCGTTCTCTTTCTCTTTTGTATCAGAGTCTTGTGAACATTTTATTTTCTTGAGTTGAGTTCTGCTTTTCAAGTGTATAGGCGAAGTATTTTCCTTTAAGCATTATGTTCGCGCCAATTTACGGAAGCATAACATGTTTGTTAAGTTCTCAAAAATAACAAACATTAGTTGTACAAAATTGTTCATACAGAAATACTCATTTGATATCATCAAAATTTAGAAGTAACATTGCAAAACCAAATCTTGTTCTCACAATCTCCCCCTTTTTGATGATGATAAAACTATGTATTTTGATGACACAATTTTGATATATATGTAATGCAGGGAAAATAACAGGTTCTACGGATTGCTTATCCTTCGTATGAAATACTCCCCCTGAGTCTTAGACTTGATGAATTTATGTGCTTGGGCTCCCCCTGTTTTCACTAGGTCATAAGCTGGAATTTATCCTATTCTTGATTTTTGAAGATTCACTTATTCCTGAAACAGAAAAACAATCTAATAGAAATAATAGTTTATCCGTTAGCATGTAAACAGCGTTGTTTTTCAGAGATTGACTATGGAATCAAAATATCACATTCATATTACTTCTCCCCCTTTTTGTCATAGATCAAAAAGATTAGTGGTGAAAGGGTGAAAAACAAAGATTTAAAGACAAAAGAGACATAAAGATTAGATGCTTCCAGAGGACATCTTGTCCCATATTTTCTGAAGCATGCCCTGAAGATTAGCATTAACAGTCTTTTGTTCCTCAAAGTTTTCTCTGAACTTTTGTTGTTCTTCTCTGATTTCTCCAATTGCGTTTTCCAAATGCTTTACAGCAGGATCAGATGTGGAAACAACTGCAGCATCTTGCTTGGCCTTTTCAATGGCTTCAGCTTCTTGTGTTATTCTGGCCTCTTCAGCGACTTTCTCTGCTAGAAGTCTTGCTTCTTCAGTAGCTTTTTCTTCCGCTTCTTTCTGTTTAGCAGCCAAAAACTTGAGTTCCCTGATCCGCTCTTCAGCTTCTGCTTTCTCCTTTGCCAATTGAATTCCAGCATTATGGTTGCGTCTGAGAAGCTTACAATTCTTGCAAGTTCAGTATCCAACCATTTCTGGAAGTACTGACAAGAGCTTTCAAGCTCCAAGGGCTTGCGTTTATGTTGATTTCTTCTCTTAATTTTGCAAACTTCCTTAATGCCTTGTCACGAAATTGACTTATGCATTCTTCAAAAGATGTTGGAAGCGGTATGTCATAGATAACCAAAGCAAGGTCAGGCTTGGCAGAATTTGTTTCAGGTGGTGCTTGCTGAGATGAAACAATCTCAGTAGGAGGATGTTCATTGATTTGCTGATCAGCAGGAGATGTCACTTCTAGAGTGTCAGAACTTATGAGGGTTTCAGGTGTGACAATTTCTAGAAATTCAGAGATTGTTTTCCTAGAGATAGACTCAATGCTGAGGACATGAGATTCAAAGATTAGGTTCATGGAACTTTGTTCATTTGGCTGAATGGTTGACGAGGTTATCGTCGAGGTGTAGGTAGGACTGGCTTCAGACAAGATAGGGGTACTGATTGATGAGTTGGGTGAAGATTGGATAGTGGTAGTTGGAGGAGGAATTGAAAAATATGGTGGTTTAAACTTCACTTGTGGATTGGAGGTAGGAATGAAGGTGGTTTGAGATGATGGTGCAGTAACAGTCTCAGTGACATTCATGGACGCAGAAGAATTGATAGCCGATTTATTAATTTTCTCAAGAAGAAGAGATTCCAGTTTAGAAGTTTTGGAGGGTTCAGTTTCATCCTTTTTCTTCTTCTTAGGCTCAACATCCTCTTCAGTTTGCTTTCTCTTACTCCTGGTGATGTATTTAGGTTTAGGAGCGACATCTTCAACTCTGGATTTTGGCATGCCATGCCCTTCTTCTCTCATTATAGCCACAAACAAAGCAATTGTTGTTGGATTATCTTCTTTGTGATAGATGGGGTAGTTCATTACTGGATGTCTGTTGTTGATCACAGTTTCGTGAGGGATTGACATGGGTTTCACATCAACACTTGTAATCATTTTCATATGCTTAAGGTTCACAGCATTGAAAACTTCTCCTACTCTACCAGTCAGATAGTCTGTATATTTAGCTTCCTTGACTAGATACTCCACTAGGCCGCATTCAACAAAGATATCAGAGAGAAGTCTTCCAAAAGGAATGTAGTTTACAATCTTCCTATCCGGTGAAGCTGTTGTTCTTGTCTTGCGCACCATATCTCTCAGATAATAGAATAGAATGGATGGTAGACACATTTTCTCATTCTTGTGCAAGTAGTATAGCATGTACTTTTGATTTGCGTTGAAGAAGTCTACAGCACTCTTTGAAGGCCTTGGACTGATACACCTAAGAATAATTTTATGCCAGATCCTCAGATTGTCACGCAGATTCTTACTTTTGTATTCTGTTGTCCCATGTTGACAATTTTTTAAAATTGCTTTGTTGATGATAGAGACAGATTGTTCAGTTTTTCCATAAACCCTTCTTCCTTCCAAGAACTGCATCCCTAGAAGGTCTGAAATGGATTTTTCAGTAATAATAATCTTTTGACCCATAACAAAGGATACAACATAAAGATCATCTGTTTCAGCTTGCCTCCAGAATTCCTTTGCTAGGTCATCAAAGGTTGGACCTCTAAGTCTGTCAAAGTAAATTTTCCATCCTTGAGTATTTAGTTGATCAATTAGGTTAAACCCATTATCACGAAGATTGTCGAAGTCGACATCTAGCTCTTTCAGAACGATTAGTTCATTTGCATGCATAACACAAGTAACAGAGGGATTTCTCTGTGTTACATGGTTTGCATCGATCGTGGGAAGAGATAATGGAGTTGAAGCGATCGTCGCGGTGGTCGTGGAGGTTGTAGAAGGTGTGATAGATGAAGATGGTAGCTCTTGAGAGGAATTCAGTGACGCTTCAAATTCTTTGGAGAGGAGAATGGTTTCTTGTTGAATGATGTTCGTCATGATGATAGTTAAGACCGGAGAGGATGAGAACATGGATTGAGTTTGTTCGAGGGAGAGATAGAGAGATTTAGGGTTTTAGAGTTTCCTTTTGAGTGAGAGTGAGAATAGGAATGGTTTTTGAGAATTTAAAAGAGATAGACACCGTACAGGGGATAAGTGAATAGTTGTAATAAAGTTTTGAGTCAATCTCAAGAAAATTACTGTTCGTTTGATTTGGATAAATATAGTGATTTAGAAATGATCAAATCACATGCAAAAATTATTTTCTAATTAAATGACACATCATGATTGACTAGACAACTCAGAAAAATTATCAGAATTACGACACGTCTTTCACAAGTGGTTCTGAAAAATACAAAATAATTGTTTTCTCTTACTAAACACATTTGGTTCTGAAGTATCTTTACTCTGGACAGTAGTCCATTTTTCAGATGTTTTAAAATAATTTGAAATCTATCTTCAACCAAGGGTTTTGTAAAAATATCAGCCCATTGATGGTCTGTATCAATAAATTTTAAGATAAAGTTCCCTTATGAACATAGTCTCTGATAAAATGGTGTTTTATTTCAATGTGTTTAGCCCTAGAATGTAAAATTGGATTTTTACTTAAACAGATAGCAGTAGTATTATCATAGAAGATAGGGATGTTACTCTCATATATCTGATAGTCTTCTAGTTGATTTTTCATCCAAAGCATTTGTGTACTACATAGAGAAGCGGAAATGTATTCTGCTTCTGCTGTAGAGAGAGCAATTGTAGATTGCCTCTTGCTTGACCATGAGATTAGGTTGTTCCCTAGGAATTGACAGTTTCTAGATGTGCTCTTTCTTTCCAATTTGTCTCCAGCATAGTCTGCATCGCAGTAACCAGAAAGAGTGTACTCTGATGTTTTCTCATACATCAAGCCAAGGTTAGTTGTTCCTTTCAGATACCTTAGAATTCGTTTAATAGCAGTTAAATGAGATTCTCTTGGATCTGATTGGAATCTAGCACATAAATGTACACTGAATAATATATCAGGTCTAGAAGCAGTTAGATATAAGATAGAGCCTATCATACCACGATAGAGCTTCTGACAAACCTTAACTCCTGTTTCTTCTTTTCCCATGATACATGTTAGATGCATTGGTGTTTTAGTTGTATTACAATCCATCATGTTGAATTTCTTCAGAAGTTCTTTTGTGTACTTACTTTGATGAATGTAAGTGGCCTCTGGTTTCTGATCAATTTGAATTCCCAGGAAGAACTTTAACTCACCCATCAGACTCATTTTGAATTCTGCTTGCATTAACTTTGAAAATTCTTCGCATAAAGAGGGGTGAGCAGAACCAAAAATAATATCATCAACATAGATTTGAACTATAAGAATATCATTCTTATATGTTTTACAAAAGAGAGTCGTGTCAACCTTTCCTCTGGTGAAATTGTTTTCTAAAAGAAATTTGCTCAATCTATCGTACCAAGCTCTGGGAGCTTGTTTTAAACCATAGAGTGATTTTTTGAGTTTAAAAACAAAATCTTATTTTTTTGAATTTTCAAAACCAGGAGGTTGTTTGACGTAGACTTCTTCTGATATATAACCATTTAAGAATGCACTCTTAACATCCATCTGATATAGGGTGATGTTATGATTTACTGAAAAGGAAATTAATAATTGTATTGCTTCAAGTCTGGCTACCGGAGCAAAGGTTTCGTTGTAATCAATTCCTTCTTGTTGACTGTATCCTTGAGCAACAAGTCGTGCCTTATTTCTGACAACTTTTCCCTTCTCATTTAGCTTGTTCCTGAATACCCACTTGGTTCCAATTACATGAACATTCTTAGGTTTTAGAACTAGATCCCAGACATCATTATTTGAGAATTGATTAAGTTCTTCTTCCATAGCCATAACCCAGTCCTTGTCCATAAGAGCTTCTTCAACTGTAGCTGGTTCGATTAACGACACCAATCCTAAGAGTGTTTCTTCTGATGGTCTGAAGGCTGATCTGGTTCTGATTGGAGCGTCCTTGCTACCCAGAATTAGTTCCTCAGGATGAGATGTATACATTCTTCTTTTCGTTTGATGTGGAGTATTCTGAGTTACATCAACAGTGTCCAGAGTGGGATCTTGTTGTTCTTTAACTTCGTCTGCCTTTTCTTTAGGTTCTGAAAAGCTAATTTCCAAATCTGCAAGCTTGTCAACTAGCTCTGACTTTTTAGAGTTAGGCTTGTCATCGGATCTAACATGAATTGATTCTTCCACAACCCGTGATTCTGGGTTATAAACTCTGTAACCTTTTGAGTGTTCAGAGTATCCTAACAGCAGACACTTCTGTGCTTTGGAATCAAACTTGCCAAGATTCTCCTTAGTGTTTAACATAAAACAGGTACATCCAAATGGATGAAAGTAGGAAATGTTGGGAATCTTATTCTTCCACAATTCATAAGGAGTTTTATTCAAGATAGGTCTTATAGAGATTCTATTTTGAATATATCACGTTGTGTTAATAGCTTCTGCCCAAAAGTGCTTGGCCATGTCAGTTTCTTGGATCATGGTGCGAGCCATTTCTTGTAAAGTTATGTTCTTTCTTTCAACAACTCCATTTTTTTAGGAGTTCTAGGACAAGAAAAATCATTAGATATCCCATGTGAATCAAAAAAAAATTCAAAATCTTTGTTTTCAAATTCTCCACCATGATCACTTCTGACCTTGACGATCTTGAAATTCTTTTCATTTTGCACTTGGGTGCAGAAGGAAGCAAACACAGAATATGACTCATCCTTGTGTCTTAAGAATTTTACCCATGTCCAACAACTATAGTCATCAAGGATGACTAGTCCGTATTTCTTACCATTGATAGAAGCAATTTTCACTGGTCCAAATAGATCAATGTGAAGAAGTTCCAATGGTCTAGAGGTAGAAACAATATTCTTTGCTTTAAAAGAAGTTTTTGAAAACTTGCCTTTCTGACATGCTTCACAAAGAGCGTCTGAAGAGTACTTCAGATTTGGCAAACCTCTGACAAGTCCAAGTTTGTTCCGTTGAGAGATTCTTCTCAAGCTAACATGACCAAGATGTCTGTGCCAGACCCATTGCTCTTCATTTACAGATAGAAGACATTTTACATTCTGATGTTTTAAATCTGATAATTTAATTTTGTATGTATTGTTCTTCCTCTTACCGTTGAACAGGATAGATCCATCCTTTTAATTTACAGCTTTACAGGACGTTTGATTGAAAATAACGTCATAACCATTATCACTAAGTTGACTAATTGACAATAGATTATGCATTAGACCTTCAACTAACAGAACATTATTAATAGAAGGAAGCTTACCATTTCCAATAGTTCCAGAGCCAATAATTCTTCCTTTCTGATTTCCTCTGAAACCAACGACACCTCCAGGTTTAAGTTTTAAATCTTGGAACATATGCCTTTCTCCCGTCATGTGTCGCGAGCATCCACTGTCCAGGTACGATGACTAGTGTTTCAATGGTGCCATTAAGGATGTCTGCAATATAAACTATCTCATTCTTAGGTACCCATTTTGTGGGTCCTTTCACATTAGCTTTTCCAGAGGTTCTGACACCTTTGGACTTCCTTACATTAGGATAATAGTGTGGAACTTGTGCATAGTGTTTAAGTTTAGGAGTTTTCTTCAGTGTCTGTGTTTGTGTAGTGATAGATTTTGAACCTTTTTGTTCAGAACATTTCAAGATAGTGCCAGAGGGCACAAAATGTTTGAATAGAGGTATTATCTTGATACTCTTGGTCTCATCATATGGTTGTGATGGTCCTGAATATCCCAGACCTCTATTACCATTTCTGCTGACTCCATAGATCATTGAAGACATTTTTCTTTTGTCTATGCTTATAGCGAGAAAGTGTTGGAAGGCTCTATCATACCTGACTACTTCATTAGTATTGGTTATGTTATAGGTGATTTCTTCTTCTAACCTAGAGACTTTACTTTTTAATGTAGTATTTGAATTTTCTAGAGAAAGTAGTTTTTCATTTAATTCAAAGATGTTTTGTTTGCTTTTAGTAAGATCTTCTGAAGGAACCTCAAGAGTCTTTTTCAGAGTTTTGTGTTTTCTTCGAAGAGTTTGATATCTTTCCATAAGTTCATATAATCCTATTTCAAGTTCAGAGCGAGATAGGGAAGAAAGTACCTCTCTTTCGTCGTCCTAGTCTGATGGTTCTCCTTCTGATAGAACATCGTTGGTTTTAGCCATGAGTGCTACATTAGCACGTTCTCCATCAGAATCATCTTCGGACTCTGAATCATCCCAAGTTGCCATAAGACCCTTTTTAGCTTTCTTAGGTCTTTCATCTTTCTTAAACTTTGGACAGTCATTTTTGATATGTCCAGGTTCCTTGCTTTCAAAACACGTAACATCTCTTCCATAAGTTCTCCTTTAACCATGTGCAGACTCAGATCTTCTTCTTGGTCCTCTGAACTTATTTCATTTGTATTTCCATAGTTGACTAATTTTCCTTGATATGAGAGATATGTCATCTTCGTCTGATTCTTCTTCAGATTCTTCCACTTCCTCCTCTGCTTGATACGCCTTTTTCTTTTCAGATTTAACTTTTATAGCAATGGATTTTCTTTTCTTTTGAGGTTCATCTGCTTGGAGCTCTATTTCATGACTTCTTAGAGAACTAATTAGTTCCTCAAGACTTATACTATTCAGATCCTTTGCTAGTATCAAGGCAGTCACCATTGGTCTCCATTTGACAGGTAGACATCTGATAATTTTCTTGACATGATCAGCAGTAGAATAGCCTTTGTCCAGAACTCTGAGTTTTGCAACAAGCATCTGAAATCTTGAGAACATGGTTTCCACAGATTCATCATCTTCCATCTTGAAGACCTCATATTTTTGAATTAGTGCAAGAGCCTTCGTCTCCTTGACTTGAGCATTGCCTTCGTGAGTCATACGAAGAGAGTCAAAGATAGACTTTGCAGTTTCTTTGTTTGTAATTTTTTCATATTTTGTATAAGAAATTGCGTTTAACAGAATTATTCTTGCTCTGTGATGATTTTTGTAAGTTTTCTTCTGTGCATCTGTAAATGCACTTCTATCAATCTTTTTGCCTGCAGAATCTACAGGGTGACTGTAGCCATCAACTACCAGATCCCATAGATCTAAGTCAAACGACAAAAAGTAACTTTCGATTCTATCTTTCCAATAGTCAAATTTTTCCCCATCAAAGATAGGAGGTTTTGCACTATAAGAATCTCTTTCATTCACAATAACACTTGTCTCAACATTTGGTATAGCCATTGTTTTTCACACTTGGATCGGTACTGAATACTGTTAAGTGCTTGATAAAAATTCAACCTTTTTATCACCTCAGAACCGGAGCTCTGATGCCAATTGAAGCTGTGAAAAACACAAGAAAGGGGGCGTTTGAATTGGTTTTTCAAAATAAAATTGTTTCTTTAGGTTAACTTACTTTTTTTAAGACTCTTCCCTTTATCAATAAAAACCTTTGTTGAATCACAATAAGATAACACGTTATGTTTATACTAGTTCACTTGAGAAACACTCAAGTTAATCTAGTCCACCCGCCAAGGTGATTTTACCTCTCTCAACGAGGTCTTAATCCACTAATCAATTAGATCAATACAATGCACTAGCCAAAATGCTGGTGACTAACACAACCTCTAAAACTCACAAGTTCTAGACTTCTCGAGTAATACAACCACGCGGTCATACTCAAGGAACAACCTCTAAGATAATACGTCTTAGACTTCTCAAGAAATACAACCACACGGTCTTTCTTAAGGAACACAAACCTAAGTTTGGATAAATTTCGTTTACAGAAAAGTGCTTCTTATACAAGCTGAAAATGTAAACAAGTTTCGACCAGAATGACTTAAGAAAGATTTCAGTTGAAAAGTATTTAGCAGTAGCGTTCGTGTGTATCTTTCTTCGAGTCTTTTGCTTCTTTATATAGCCGTGTAGAAAGAGCCGTTGAAATGTAATCATGATAGCTATCTAGGCTAGGGGCTAGAGGCATGAGGACAGATAAAAACTTTTATGTCCTGTGCGTCCTGTCTTGTCAGAATATCTTCGTTTGTATTGTTACACTGTTACCAAGATATTTTCGCTTTGAATTATGGTACAGTTGTACTATGTAGCTTTATCTTCTTGGCTTCTTAACTTCAGAGGCTTTTTACAAGCATGAGTAAGAAGGGAAAACAAAGCTTGGTTCTTGAGATTTTCAAGTCTTCGAATCCTCAGAGCAGCGCCTTCAGAGTCTTCAACACTTGGCCTTCATATCTTCAGAGGCTTCTGATAGTATCTGGTTAAAGCATGAGTAGAGACATGGTTAGGTCTTCAGAACCTTGATCAGAGAGCATAAGTCTTCAGCATCTGGACTTCGTTCAATCAGAGCCTTTATCTTCAGATCTTCAGAACTCGTTCTCTTTCTCTTTTGTATCAGAGTCTTGTGAACTTTTTATTTTCTTGAGTTGAGTTCTGCTTTTCAAGTGTATAGGTGAAGTATTTTCCTTTAAGCATTATGTTCGCGCCAATTTACGGAAGCATAACCTGTTTGTTAAGTTCTCAAAAATAACAAACATTAGTTGTACAAAATTGTTCATACAGAAATACTCATTTGATATCATCAAAACTTAGAAGTAACATTGCAGAACCAAATCTTGTTCTCACACTTTGGTGTACTCAAACTGATCAAAATTGAGGTCTATTTATAGTGCAACAAGTTTGTTTTCGCATCAATAGTGAATGGCAGCTGGTACAGGCCTTTGGCCAATGTTGATCCAAGGGAATCTTTAGTCTCTTATAGCCATTAACTTGAGGTTAGGGCACAAGCCTATGGTCCTTTGATTCAGAGCTTAATCTTGACTCATTCAGTTAGGAATGTGTCAGTTCATACCACCTTGATGTATCCATTGAATGCTTTGAAACAAAATTGGAGTCTTTGAGCTTTTTAGCCTTTTTAGGTTTGTTATGGCTATGTGTAGATTCTGGGACTTGGGAGGCTTGGGGATCAGATAATTCCCCTTTGATTTCATCCTCTGATGTGTCCAAGTGGATGACAAGGCTTGGAGTTGCCCAAATTTGCCAAATCTAGCAAAATGCCAAAATCTGCCTTGTACAAGACAGTTGGAAATGGTGATTTTGAGGGGATCATATCTCCCTGCTCAGGTTGAGTTATGGGAGGCTCTTGTGCTTTTTAGAAAGCCCTCATATGATACAATACATGTGTGATCATATTTTGTCTTGAAACTATTTGAATGGAACTGAAAAATACTTATGAACATTGATGTCCAAGGCTGGTAACTTAGGCAGATTTTCACTAAGTGTTGGAAAAATGTCATTTTCTTCATTTTTGCCATTTTGATCACTCCATAACTTAAAATCCATGAAGAATTGGAGTTTATTGTAGTTGAAGCTTTTGTAGACTGTAGGAAGACCTACAAATCAGGCTTTGGATCACCCAAAATGGTTTTTTGGATCTCAAGTTATGATCCTTGGAAGTTGGTACCAAAATCACTTTTGTTCCATAACTTAGAAAAATTTTGGTTTCTCATGGTTGCCCTTTTGCAAGAAACCTCACTTTTCTTGATTTTTCTTAATGAATGATTATCAATACCATACATTAACATTATTTTGACTTAGGGTAACCATATTTGTGAAAAATCCCAAAAAGTCAAACTTGATTTTGTGCAATGTTGACTTTTTATCAGATGAAATCCAAACAGTGCGATCCTTTATGAAATCAAGTTCTTGACCTAATTCTACCTAATGGATAGATTCCATAGGTGTTATAGGGTGTATTAAATCATGTCCCAAGGTTTGGGAGCATGTCTTGGTCAAAAGTCAAAGGTACAGTTGACTTTTCCTTTAAAACCCTAATTGTGGTTCATATGAAATTGAAACTTGTGAATCAAGCTTCTTGGATCAATCCATTGTTGCAAATGGATCAATGCAGTGTATTTAAGGCCCTCAAATCATGTCTTGAGGTCTTGGCTCATGCTTTGCTCCAAAAGTCAACTTAGGGGTGAATTAGGTCAAGAAACCCTAATTCCTGATTTTTATGAATGCTTCCCCTGAGGCTAAATTGACTTGATGATTGGGTCAATGAGGTCCCTTGGAGTATCTTGGGTTGTGCTTTGAAGCATTGGCTCATTCCCAGAGGAAAATTTCCATCTGGAGGCCTTGGTCGACCAAAACCCTAATTTGGTGACACTGGCGATCTTGAGGATTGATCCACTTGGAATGTTGCAACTTTGTGCTTGATTCTTAATGTGGGAGTCATCTTGATCCTTTTTGGGTGTTTGAGAGGTTAGACAACTTAAATATCATGTCATTCCTTTATTGGTCCTTTGTCTAAATGCTCTGAGAGGGCTCAAACCCTAATTCTTGGTTGTAATGAAAGCTCAACTATCTTTGAGGAGATTGATGAGGCATGAAGGTACATCCACATTATGGTAACAATTTACACAATGATGGGAAATCTTGGTGGTCAAAATTTGGGGTATGATAGCCGTTGCAGATTATGATATTGACTTTGCCTTGAATGCATCGCCACTAAGTTGACGTTCATTACAAGAATGTTGTGGTCTGAACAATGTTGGGATGCGCATAGGCCATGTTGACCTTACGGATTCGGTGATCTTGAATCCATCTGATATCCATTTGTTCTTGTAGAGTTGATTGTACTACGAAACATCCCTGATTATTCTTGGAGCAGATATCACACTGGTGATAATTATGAGGCGGTAAATGACTATACCCGCTCTATCTACAATTCATCCTGACCAGATTGGTTCCTAATAAGAGTACATCGTGGATTTGATAGCTGCAGCTAATTTCTTCTTCTATTAAATTTACGGCAGTCTTTTCGTGTTGTGGCAACGTGTTCGTCTTAACATTCGGATTAGTATCTTTGAAAGATAAGACCCAATTCCTGACAAGCTTCTGCGCATCGAACTTGAAACTGATACAGTTCTCAATGTATGCCCCTGTCCTCCTTGATGGTAAGGGCAAGTTTGATCCGCTTTGAACCAATAAGGTGGATTTTCTAGTACTGTAAGAGGAGACTTGGTTTGGACGTGCCCCTTGACCAGTAGAAGTGGAAATAGTTCTGCGTACAACATCGGTATAGGGTCAAACCCTGGTGGTCGTGTCGTACGATTGTTATTGTTGTACTGAGGACGAGCCTGTTGAAGAGGTTGTTGTGTTCTTTGCTGATACTGTTGTTGATTTGGTTGGCTCTGAGCAACCTGAGGTTGATAAGTTGGAGTCGGCGCAGGGTTGATAGCGGGAGTTACCGCTGCTACTGGTTGATACCTCTGCCTTTGCTTTTCGAGAGAGATATTACCAATATCTTGCTCTTTTTCTTTGGGAAAGCACTACCGTATATTTTGGTACTACTAGATGGCTCTACATCTTTGACCAATCGTCCTTCTCGGACTGCTTCTTCAAGGCGTACCCCCATGTTTACCATTTCAGTGAAGTCGTTGGGTGTACTGGCGACAATTTGGTCGTAGTAAAATGAACTTAAGGTTTTCAAAAAGATCTTGGTCATCTCTTTTTCCTCAAGAGAGGGACAGATCTGAGTGGCAATTTCACTCCATCTCTGAGCATATTCCTCAAAAGTTTCTTTGTCCTTCTGCGACATTGCTCTGAGTTGATCTCTGTCTGGTGCCATGTCCAAATTGTACTTGTACTACTGAACGAAGGCAGCACCGAGATCTCTTAAAGTATAGATCTTGGCACGGTTTAAACCCATGTACCATTTGAGTGGGGCACCGGTTAAACTGTCTTGGAAATAATGGATCAGTAGCTGTTGATTTTCTGTCTGAGTTGACATCTTTCGAGCGTACATCACCAAATGACTTTGAGGGCAAGAGTTGCCCTTGTATTTTTCAAACTCAGGCAACTTGAATTTTTGCAGTATTTTCACATTAGGGACCAAACAAAGGTCTGCGGCGTCCTTTTCGAATAAATCATGACCGCGAATGGCATGCAGTTCCTTCTGCATCTCCAAGAATTGTTCTTAGAACTCATTCATCCTTTCGTACATGTCTTCGTTTCCACCAAAAATTACTTGTGGAATCTGTCGTTCCGGGACAGTGTGTACCACTGGTTGTGGTATAGTCATTACGACGGTGACTCTTGGTGCTTCCATGCCCTGAAGTTTGTAACCTTAAGGAGTTACCGTCATAACTCTTGCGTCTTCGCTTTCCCGAAGTTTGTAACCTTCAGGCCCAGCGGTTCCTGCTACAGTTTCTGGGTCTTCAGTGACCGGCGGGATGTATCCCTCAGGGACAAATTTGAGAGGCATACCCCAGGGGCGACCTTTAGGCATGTTGTACCGAGGATCATATGTCTCTACTACGGGTGTAGATGTGATCTCTGAGATTACAATTCTTTGTTGTTGTCTCTGAGTTGCTGCCAGGGATTGCATGTTATTGTGAAGTTTTTCCAAACTTTCCTTTAGAGCATCGATTTCTTCTCTCAGCTCTCTGTTCTCTTCCTCGAGATCGTCCATTTTCTTTTGTTGATTGGCCCGATTATTGTACGAATGAGACAATTTGACTCTAGAATCGTGACACATACATGAGACTCGAAGATAAGAAGAACGTGTTATGTGAGAATCATATGCAATGATATATATATATATATATATTGTTTTTTTCGCTTTAATCAAAAAGAAACTTTAACAAATAGATTGCAAATATCATACAGTGGGGAGACCACCCCCCCCCCCTTTTTTATTGAATTTGAAAGATTGCAGAAAGGGAAAATACAGTATTTTACAAAGTGCTGTAAGGAAAATGTCTAAGCTCAGGGATCCTGAGTCCTCTCTGAGGAGATCTCAGATGCTGGTTCTGGTAGTTTCCTTTTCTTTGATCGGGGTTCTTCAGTCGTTGTCAGGTTGTCACTCTTTTGCCAAGTGAAAGGAGTGAGTGTCATACCCCAAATTTTGACCACTAAGATTTCCCATTATTTTGCAAATCATCATCACAATATGGATGAACCATTAGTCTCCCCAAAGATGGGTTAGCATCCACTACAATCAGAATTAGGGTTTCAAGCCCTCTCAGAGTTCTTAGACAAAGGATCAATCAAGAAATGACATGATCTTCAACTAGTCTAACCTCCCAAACATCCTCAATGGATCAATAGGACTCCCACTATAAGTATTAAGCACAAGGCTGCTCCCTTCCATATTGATCAAGCCTCAAGATCGCCGGTGTCACCAAATTAGAGTTTGGTCGACCAGGGCCTCCAGATGGAAATTTTCCTCTGGGCATGAGCCAATGCTTCAAAGTACAACCTAAGATTCTCCAAGGGACATCACAAACCCAATCATCAAGTCAATTTAGCCTCAGAGGATGCATTCATTAAAAATCAGGAATTAGGGTTCTTTGACCTAATTCACCCCTAAGTTGACTTTTTGGAAAATTCATGAACCAATACCTCAAGACATGATTTGAGGGTCTCTAATATACCATATTGATCCATTTGGAATAATGGATTGATCCAAGAAGCTTGAGCAACAAGTTTCAATTTCATCAGAACCACAGTTAGGGTTTCGCAAGAAAAGTCAATTGTAGCTTTGACTTTTGACCAGGACATGCTCCCAAACCCTAAGACATGATTCAATATACCCTATAACATCTATGGAATAGTTCCATCAAGTTTGATTTAGGTCAAGGACATTATTTCCCAAAGGATCGCACAGTTTCGAATTCATCTAATAAAAAGTCAACTGTGCACAAAAGTCAACTTTGACTTTTTGAGATTTTTCACAAAAATGGATTTTTAACCCTAAATTGATGTTAATGTATGATTTGAATCATCATTCATAAAGAAAAATCAAAGAAAGTGGGATAACTTGTAAAAGGGGTAACCATAAAAAGCTTAGAAAATTTTCTAAGTTATGAAATAAAGTGGCAAGGGTACCAACTTTGAAGGATCATAACTCCTAAACCACAAAGTCATTCTTCCCCTTTCAAAGCTTGACTTGTAGATCTCATTGCCCTCTACAAAAGCTAAAAACTGGCCTATTTCCAAATTCCTCATAGATTTTGAGTTATGGAGTGATCAAAATCAAGAAAAGTCACTTTGTTCCAACACTTAGTGAAAATTTCACTAAGTCAGAATTTGCCTTACTTTTTTCCAAATGTAGGGACATTTTTCACTTGGATCCAAAAAGTATCAAAACCAAATATGATCAAACAATTGTTGTATCATGTGAGGGCTTTCCTAAATGACCAAGAACATCACAAAATTCAATTTGAGCTTTGAGATATGACATTGGCAAGATGCCTTGCTGAAATCTGCCAAGGCAAGGCAGATTTTTGCACTTTTGGTCGATTTGCCAAAATCAGCCAATTCCAAGCCTTGTCATCACTTTGTACACATCTGAGGATTGAATCTAAAGGGGACAATCACTGAGCCAAGCCTCCAAAGTCCTTGGAACAAGAAATAGCATGTCAAACCTAGAATTGCCTAAAATAGGGACAAGACTCCAATTTTGGATTTGAGCATTCAATGGAAGCACCAAGGTGGCATGGACTGAGCTATTGGCAACTGAATTCAGTCAAGACTTATCCAAGACCAAGGGAACCAAAGCTCTGTGCTCTAACCTCTAGTCAATGGCTAGAGGAGACTTGGATTTTCATTTGCCAACATTGGCCAACCCTACTCAGCAGTTGCCATTCACTATTCCTTGCAAAACAAACTTTCTCTACTATAAATAGAGCTCAATTGTGATCAGTTTAAGTACATCAAAGGCCTACAACACTTGCCTTTCTCAAAATCCACTTCTCACTCTCAAAAATGTCTTTCTTAGCAAGTCACTATCGAGTTTTTCAGTATGGAGCAATTCTACTCAAACCAATAACACACACACCTCACATACATCATATGTGAGCTGATCAAACACTTAAACAACATCTGGAACACTGATTTCTCAGAATCACCAGTCAATTGCTCAAGGTTTTAACCAAGTTACAGTTGAGATGCCATGAAGTGATCCAGCCAATTTCCATCAAGTCCAAGCATTCAAACACACTCCATAGGGTGTAGGGAAGCTGTTCAGATCATCACAACTCATCTGTAACACCTCCAACTCAGAAATCACTTTGAACTTGCTGTCACGACCTAGAGGTAAGCCTAAACTTGGTTATCTCTCAATCTATGCATATTTCCTCGCACAATACTTTTGCCAAATGTTCATAATCATGCATGGAATGTTTCCCCTCAATTAATTGCTTTGTTTGAATCGTCTATCAAAAATCCCAGCCTTCATGCAGAATTTAGGGTTCTTGAGGATTTATCGTGATTTCTTGTTTTATACTTAATTTAAATTAAATTAATTGTCATAGACATGATCGTGAGGTTGAGACGAGCATATCGATATATGGATTGCATGATATAATCAAGTATTCAGTGAGATTGGATAGAAAATGCAAATATGGGCAAAACTGAAAAACGCACGTGTTCTTCAGCTGTTCTTGGCGCCATTTCTCTCAAATTCAAATATTTGAATTTTGTGATTTTATTTAATTGATTCAAAAATTAATTTCTCTCTGAGTTTTAATGATTTTGAGTTGATTCTTTTTTTAATAATTCACAAAAATGTTAAAATATTTTACTTTACCAAAAAATCCCAAAAATATTATTTATTTCATATAATTGATATTTTTGAAAAGAATTAATATTTTAATTGTTTTTGACATTTAAAATATTTTTTCCCTCTTGATTTTGTAAATTTTAATGACTTCTAATCATTTTGTAGGGAAAACATGATTTTTGAAGCATTAATCCAAGATCATAATTTGTTTCCCACATGTTAAACAATTTTTGATCATTCTAATTGAATTTTTATTCAATTAAAATACATTTTGGAAATAAATTAGGGTTTTTGATTAATTCAACCCTCACAAATCATTTTTAAAACTCTTTGGGCCTCTTGAGAGAGTGTAAGACCCAAACCCCTTTGTACAAACAATTTTGGGCCTCACTTATTGTATAAGTCCCTCAGTACAAGTAAACGGCGCGATCGTCGCCTTTTAAAAACTCTTTGGGCCTCCCCTCGTGTTGTAAGCCCCATTTCTTTTCCTAAAATACACTTTGGGCCTCTTGAGAGAGTGTAAGACCCAAACCCCCTTGTACAAACAATTTTGGGCCTTACTTATTGTATAAGTCCCTCTGTACAAGTAAACGGCGCGATCGCCGCCTTTTTTTTTTTAAAAATCAACTGGGTCTCTCCTCGAGCTATAAAACCCATTCAAAACTCTTTGGGCCTCTATTAGAGTGTAAGACCCAATCTCCTTTTAACCAAAAACAACCTTGGGCCTCAGATATTATATAAGCCCCTTTGCGTTAAAAGAAAATCTTGGCGCGATCGCCATTTCAAACGAAAAATCATCTGGGCCTACCCTTGTATTATAAGCCCCACTCTTTTTCTTTAAACCTTTTGGGCCTATTGAGAGAGTGTAAGACCCATCCCTTTGTACAGCAAACAATTTTTTGGCCTCAGTCACTTGTATAAGTCCCTCTGTACAAATTTAACAGTGCAATCACTAGTAAAACCCTGGGCCTCTCCTTGAGCTGTAAGCCCCAAATCTTTCTTTTTCAAAGCATTTTCTCCTTTGATTTTGAAATATACTATTGTTTTCAATCTTTCTTTGTTAAACAACTAACCAAACAACATGGAAGCTCTACAACCGAGTAAGTGTTTATATGCTTTCATTTACCGCTTTCATATACAATAACTGTACTGTGGGGCTGTTTTGCTGTAAGTCTTCTTTCTTAAACTCATATCGACTGTGTAATAATAGTATAGATATTTAGAGTTTCCCCGGCAACTACGTCTAGCACTAGGTGAAGCCGTTTCGATTATTCGTAGAAATAGACAATACTAGATCCCCCGTAGGAGCACTAGATACAGTCTTCTCTTCGACTGTCCTGCTTAGGAATTGTCAAGAAACTCTACTCCCCAGAGATGATCTCTTCTCCGTGAATTGCATCTCTTGAGTTTCTTCCAAATTCTTGAACTTTCCTGGCTCGATCTATTCTCTGTGAATAGCCTCTCTTAAATTTCTCGGGGTTTGGGGACCCACGGGTTTCTTAAAAGCATCCGACCTCCTCTTGGGCATTATACAAGGACCCACAGGCTTCCTAAAAGCATCCCCGCCTCCTCTTGGGCTTAGTACAAGGACCCTTCGGCTTCTTAGAAGTATTCACAGCCTCCTCTTAGGCTTTATATAATGATTCTTCCCCCGGGAATGATAGCCTCCTCTTGGGCTTCGTACAAGGACTTCTCGGCTTCTTAAAAGTTTCCAGCCTCCTCTTGGGCTTCGTACAAATTGTCCCGACAACCTCCTAGAGGTATAGGAACAGAAATTAGTCATCTTAATAGAACTGTCTTTCAAAGAGTCTAGATCTTTCTACCGTGAACGTACTACTACTGTTTCTTTAAGCATAGTACAAAAGATAAAACTCTAGACTTGGACAGTCTAATTTCCTTGAGTCTCAAAGACATTCTCAAGTCCTTTTCAAAAATAGGAAGAAAACCCATAAACTCGGACAGTCTCAATACCCTTTGGATTTCCCTTTTCCTTAAAGAACAGAAAATAATCCCGATCCTCTGATCAAATCCCTGAGTGCAAACATTACTCATATAAGAACTAATTTTCTCTTTAAATCATCATATTGGATCTGTCACTCAACTGAAACAGTTACAATAGCCTCCTCTTGGGCTTTGTATAATGATTCTCCCCAGGGGAGCTCACAATTTTAGCCTCCATCTCGAGCTTTATACGAGATACAAAAAAGGTTCTTATTGAGCCGAACAAACTTTAGCCTCTATCTCGGGCTTTATACAAGATACCAAAAGACTCCCTCGTTGAGTCAAACCCTTTTAGCCTCTCTCTCGGGCTTCGTACGAGACACACAAAAAGTCCCTCTTGTTAGGCCAATAGCCTCCTCTTAGGCTTTGTATAAGAAAACCCAGGTTGAGCCAATCAACCTTTTAGCATCAAAATTGTGCCTCGTTCATAGTATACAAACATCAACAACTCCTTTTCCTTCATCTAATCACTGTAAGCGGCAAGCCTCTGGATTATTTACATCCATGCCACTGTCCCTCTTTTAGCATGAAAAATTCCTAAGGAAAGATAGCATTGCTCTACACTGAGTTAAAGTCTTCTCCTTCAGGTTGGAACCCCCCTATAAAGGAAATTATGGCATTGCTGGATTCACATATCTCAGTTAAAGTAATTCTCCTTTATAAACTGTTGTGACAAAAACCCCCTCTTTAGAGACGACAAGTTCTCTCTAAAGTCAACACACTTTCAGCTTCACATCTTGGGCTTTGAACAAGATACAAACCCTTTCAGCTTCACATCTTGGGCTTTGAACAAGATACAAACCACCTTCAGCTTCACATATTGGGCTTTGAACAAGATATAGATCACCTTTCGCTTCACGTCTTGGGCTTTGAACAAGACACTAAAACACCATTTCCTCCCATAGAATAGGAGGAACTACGAACGCTCTGATTTCCCTGTTTCGGTAAACGGGAATACGTAGGCATAAGATTGAAAGAAAAATCTTAGCGAGCACACTAAACAAAAATCCTAAATCCCATATCAATTGAAAAACATCAATCCTAACTTCCTTCCCATAGAATAAACCCGTCATTCTATCAAAATAACCTAAGAGAGGCCCCATTACCACATAGCATCTGTAATCTAACAGACCGCGGTTTAAACTCGGTATGCAAGCAGGGTTAATTGGAGACATCTATTTCCCTTCCTTCATCAGCTTTAATAGGATAAAAAATGAATCGACCAGTAGTAACCCCAAAAGAGAGCGACAGTGCTTAAGAACCACGTCCAAAATCGCTCGCTACAGAAAAATGGCGCCCACCGTGGGGCGAATCTAACCTTCTTTTTTTCTTTTCATCTCTTGGGTAGAAACCACAGAATGGCATTTCCGTCGGGGAGCCATTTTCTGTCAGGAACATAGGATTCATAGCTTTAAAAGTCTAGGACATTAGGACAAATATATATACTGCTTTTCCTAATTGATATATGTGCTTATTTTTTCCGCTAATAGGAATGCGTGTGATGCCGCATGTGGAAAGATTGAGTATACACCTAGGAAAAACCCCTTTAGTGGCGCAGAGGCTATCGGAAATAGTTGTCATGCGATGCCACCCTCTTCTGAGGACTCTTCAAAAAACACCACCTAGCACGGTTCCCGGCCCGCTGGTGTTTTCTTGACAAGAGTTGATGATTTTGAGAGACAGGTACAAAAATCAATAGTATAAACCTTTGGGGGATGGGTAGAGCCTTGACTCCATGACAACGACCCTTTGACCCCATGTTTTTTCTATGTTTTTGTGTGCTGCATTCATGCATTCATTTAAAAAACATTAAAACAAAGAAAAATTTTCTCTTCTAGTCTCTCTGTTTTTCAAATTAAACTAAGACTGTGATTGCAAATATCAGAGAAAAAGATTACGCTAATGGATTTCGGTAGAAGGAGAACTCATAAGTATACCTTCAAGGTTCCAAAACTAGAGGATTTGAGAGGTTTGGCGAGAATGATCACAAACCAAGAGCCTTCAGGGCCAAGTACGGAGGTCTGCTACCTCTGTTAAGAGTCCATGTGATTGAGGGAATCATGGATGCACTCGTTCAGTTTTACGATCCAGTCTATCACTGTTTCACATTCCTGGATTAGCAGCTAGCACCAACGCTGGAGGAGTACTCTCACCTGACTGATCTACACATTACTGATCGAGCTCCATTTTCTGGATTGGAAGAAATTCCTAAGGATCAGACCATTGCAAGAGCAATTTATTTGGACGAGTCAGAAGTCAGGACTCACATGACTACCAAGGGTGGCATCCAAGGTTTGGCAGCCCAATTCTTAACAAAGAAAGCTCTGTACTTTTCTAGTATAGGGAACGGGACTGCTTTTGAAAGTATCTTTGTTTTACTCACCTACGGATTATTTCTGTTGCCCAACATTAATAACTTCGTCGATATCAACGCCATTAAGGTTTTTCTCATTGGAAACCCTGTGCTGACTTTGCTCGCGGATGCGTATCATTCTGTACACTTAGGGAATTTGTACAGTGGAGGAGAGATCACATGTTGTGTACCTTTGCTTTACAAATGGTTTATCTCCCATTTTCCTAAATCTGCTGCTTTTTGGGATCATAAGAGTGTCTTACGTTGGTCGCAGAAAATCATGTCTCTCACCAACTCTGACATTGATTGGTTCAATAGGATTTATGATGGAATAAGGATCATTGATCAATGTGGAAACTTCCCCAACATACCCCTTATAGGAACTAAGGGAGGAATCATCTACCATCCGATATTGGTTCGTCGTCAATTTGGATACCCGATGAGGCATGTCCCGTGCAATGCTCATCTGGAGGGTCTTTTCTTCAAGGAAGGAGAAAATGACAGAGCACTAAAAATGGAAATAGTGCACGCTTGGAAACATGTTCATAAGAAAGGACGGGAGTCTCTAGGAAAACCGGACTGTGTCTCGGTGGAGCCTTATCTCCACTGGGTAGAAACTAGAGCTCTCAAGCTAAAGATGTCGTATCCTCGTCACGGAGTTCTTCCGCCGAGGGAATCTATCATGTACTTCATGACTGAGATGGAAAAGCTCCAGGTTACTCTCAACAAAGTTCAACAGGAGAGGAGGTCTTGGAAGAACAAGTACCGCATTCTCAACGTGGAGTGTACCAAAATACAGCAGCTGCTGAAAGATAAGGATGCTCTGATCGAGATTTTAGAGCAACATGTTGTGGATAATCAGGATGACCAAAGGAATTTGCTCGCTCCTTTTACCTGGCAAAGGAATGACAACCTGACAACGGCCCAAGAGCCCCGGTCAAAGAAAAGGAAAGTACCAGAGTCAGCACCCGGTTTCTCTTCAGAGAGGACTCGGGATCCATTAGCTTAGGTTTCTGTTTCTGCACCTTGTAATCTACTGTATTTCCATTTCTGTAATCCTTTGAATTCAATAAAGAGGGGTTTCCCCACTGTTTGATATTTGCAATCTAATTATTGAAGTTTATTTTGATTAAACCAAAAAACAATTAATATAATCATTGCATTCATCATTATCACATCGCGTAGTCTTCTTACCTATGAATCTCACATTTGTGTCTCGATTTTAGAGTCAAACTGTCTCATTCGTACAATACTCGGGCCAATCATCAGAAAAAGATGGATGATCTTGAGGAAGAGAACAGAGAGTTGAAAGAAGAGATCGACGCTCTGAGAGAGGATATGAGAAAGCTTCGTAATGACATGCAAGCCATGGCAGAAGCTCATCAACAAAGAACTGTGATCTCAGAGATCACCTCAGAGCCCATAGTGGAGAAGTATGATCCTAGGTATCAAATGCCAAAAGATCGTCCCTGGGGCATGCCTGCTAACTATATCCCGGAAGGATATGTTCCGCCGGTCGCTGAAGATCAGGGAATCACAACAGATGTCGCTGGTCCTGAAGGTTACAAACTTCGGGAAAGCGAAGATGCCAGAGGCATATTGAAGACTCCTGAAGGTTACAAACATTGGGAAACGCCAAGATTTGTTGCCGTAGTCACGGTACCACCCCCTGTGGTGCACACTGTCCCAGAAGGACATATTCCACCGATTCCTTCTTACCAGAAGGAAACCATGTTCGATAGAATGGATGAATTCCAGGAACAGTTCCTAGAAATGCAGAAGGAACGGCAAGCCATTCGCGGTCAGGATTTATTTGGAAAGGACACCGCAGACCTCTGCTTGGTCCCTAATGTGAAAGTTCCGCACAAGTTCCAAGTACCAGACTTTGAAAAATACAAGGGTAACTCTTGCCCTCAGAGTCACTTAGTGATGTACGCTCGGCGAATGTCAGCTCATACGAAAAATTAGGACCTGCTGATTCACTACTTTCAGGATAGTTTAACCGGTGCCGCACTCAAATGGTACATGGGGTTAAACCGTGCCACGATCGGCACTTTCAGATATCTTGGCACTGCTTTCGTTCAACAATACAAATACAATTTGGACATGGCACCGGACAGAGATCAACTCAGATCAATGTCACAAAAGGATAAGGAAACCTTTAAGGAGTACGCTCAGAGATGGCGTGAAATTGCCGCTCAGATTTGTCCACCTCTTGAGGAAAAAGAGATGACAAAAATCTTCTTGAAGACCTTAAGCTCATTTTACTACGATAGAATGGTCGCCAGTGCGCCCAATGACTTCACCGAAATGGTGGGCATGGGAGTTCGTCTTGAGGAAGTCGTCCGAGAAGGACGTTTGGTAAAAGACGCTGGATCATCGAGTAGTACAAAATGATACGGCAGTGCTCTCCCTAAGAAAAAAGAGCAAGATATTGGGAATATCTCTCTCGAAAAGCAAAGACGACGGTACCAACCGGTAGTAGCTGTAACTCCTGCTATCAGCCCTGCGCCTATTCCTACGTATCAACCTCAGGTTGCGCAGAGCCAACCTAATCAGCAAAGGACACAACAGCCTCTTCAGTAGGCTCGTCCTCCATATAATAACAACCGTACAACGTAACCACCAGGATTTGATCCTATACCCATGTTGTACGCAGAACTATTTCCGTTACTACTGTCTAAGGGGCACATCCAGACTAAGTCTCCTCTTGCAGTACCCGAAAATCCGCCTTTTTGGTTTAAGGTGGACTAGACTTGCCCTTATCATCAAGGAGGATCGGGGCATAACATAGAGAACTGTCTCAATTTCAAATCTGACGTGCAAAAGCTTGTTAGGAGCGGACTCTTATCTTTCAAAGATATGAATCCCAATGTTCTCACGAACCCGCTGCCTCAACACGAGAAAGCTGCAGTCAAGCTGATAGAGGAAGAGTCTAACAATGTCTATCAAATTCATGATGTACTCTTATTAAGAACTAATCTGGTCAAGATGCATTGTAGACAGAGTGGATATGGCCATGTGCCACCTCATAATTATCACCAGTGTGATATCTACTCTAAAAACAATCAGGGATGTTCTGTGGTGCAATCAGCTCTACAGGAACAGATGGATCTCGGATGGATCCAAGAGCACCGAGTTCGTGGAGTTAACATGGTCTATACGAATTCCAACGTCATTCAAAACCACGACATCCGTGTGATGAATGTCAACCTGGTGGCAATGCACTCAAGGTAAAGCCAGTATCATAATCTGCCGCGGCACGATTACAGTTCTTGTCTGACTTTCTCGGTAAGCAAACAGGGATACGCTTTCATACAGGGGGCCCTCAAGCGTCAGATGGATCTTGGATGGATCCAAGACTACCATGATAGGAATCGCTATCAGATCAACATGGTTCAGATTTTTGATATTCACGTAATGAATACCAACCTGGTAGAGTTACATGCTGAGCAGGTCCGACTCGGATTCCTAATATCACATGATTACCAAAACTGTAAAGCGGGTTGCGAAAATGATCGAGGTTGTACCCTTGTCCAGGAGGCACTCCAGCACTTATTAAATCACTGGTGGATGCAAATCTATATGGATGAAGATACTCAGCAAATTAGTATCAATAACAGGAATCCTACTCGGCGTCAAAGTCAGGATGTCCGATCCGTGGAAGCTAACCTAGTAAGGTTACATTGTATTCATAGCAGGCGTGGCCAGGTGCCACCACACAATTATGAACATTGTGGAGTCTGTTCGGAAAGTAACCAAGGGTGCTACCTTGTGTGAGCAGCTCTCCAGGGTCAGGTGGATCGTGGAGAGATTCGCCCATATCCAGGTTCCAGACCCATCAATTGGTCGCCGAACTACCTCGCCAATCAAATTGAGGACGTTGTCGTCATCTCTGATCATCAGAGGACCAGGAATGTTTTTGCCATCACCCCTCTGCTTGACGAATCAAAAATTCCCAACCGAGAACGGATCGAGATTACTTATGATGGTCAGAAAAGTCAGAAGGTTCCCATAGTCATCTATCAACCGGGACCATTACCGTATGAATCAGCTAAGGCAGTCCCTTACAAATACGGTGCAACAATAATTGAAAATAGAAAGGAAATTCCATTACCCTCTGTTGTGAATATTGCAGACATCAGTCGAGTAACACGGAGCGGTAGAATCTTCAACAGAGGAGTTGGAGAGTCCAGCAAAGAAAAGGAACTTCAGGCAGAAGCTCCCGATCCACCAGTCGGTCAATCCAGTGATACTGGCCTTCCGAAAAACAATGATGAGATGCTGAAGCTCATCCAAAGGAGTGAATACAACATTGTTGATCAATTGTTATAAACTCCTTCAAAGATCTCGGTATTATCACTGTTACTCAGTTCAGAAGCGCACAGGGAGGCTCTACAGAAAGTCTTGGAGCAAGCCTTTGTGGAACAGGATGTAACAATCAGACAGTTCGATAGCATTGTCTCTAACATCACTTCCTGCAACAACTTGGGATTTAGTGATGAGGAATTACCTGAAGAGGGTCGCCGTCATAACATGGCACTCAATATCACAGTCAACTTCCAGGACGATGCTTTAGCCAGCGCACTGGTAGGCACAGGGTCAGACCTGAATGTTATGCCGAAGTCCACTTTGATACAATTATCATTCAAAGGCCCTCCAATGAGAACCAACGAGGTCGTCGTCAAAGCGTTCGACGGATCCAGAAAAATGGTTATCGGCGAAGTTGATCTTCCCATAACTATCGGTCCTCACACTTTCCAAGTCACTTTCCAGGTCATGGACATCCGAGCAACGTACAGTTATTTATTAGGAAGACCTTGGATACATCAGGCTGGAGCGGTCACCTCGACCCTCCACCAAAAGCTAAAGTTCGTCCAGAACAGCCAACTCATAACAGTCTGTGGGGAGCAGGCCTTGCTCGTGAGTAACTTATCATCATCTACTTGTGTAGAACCCGAGGAGGTTATTGGGACGCAGTTCCAAGCATTGTCGGTGAGCAAGGACAATCAATCAAGAGGAGGAATTTCCATTTCCTCGTACGAAGGTGCTATTAAAGCAGTCGAGAATACCGATACAATAGGATGGGGACAGCTTGTCATTCCTACTGACAACAAGGCAAAGAAGGGTCTTGGTTTTTCTGCAACCTGCACCCAGAAAGTTGTCAACGATGAAAGTCTTTATCCCATTCAGAACTTCTTCCACAGTGGAGCCTTCCTCCAACCAGTGACTCAAGAAGTGCACACTATCAATGAAGAGGATCCCTCTGACACAGAGGAGGAGTGGAAGTCCTACCTCAACAAGGACGGTTATATGTCCCAGGAAGAAGTGCCTACGCAATTTTGCTATCCCGCACAGAGTCCGAGATTTATACCCCGGTCAGATGTCAAAATGATATATGGAGATTGTGATCCAGAAGGATGTCGTGCTCCACCAAATTCATTAGAGGAAGACACTCCGATGAAGGACAATTTTGACTCTACCTACTATGGCCTGATGGATGGCCTGCCAATGTGGTAACCTTACCCAGGAGACTTGGGGCTAGAAAGTCAGCCGAGTAATGAAACTCAGTTGAGCATCGTTGAACAGAATACCTGTGTCCCCACCATGTCATGGGATCAACACTCAGGTCATTCAGAAACTACTCAACACGACGATGAATTTGCAATGTTTGCAGGACTGGAATTCATCAACTATGCTTTCCCCGAGGTCAACGTCATCAAGAAGGATGACTCCTCCAGTTCCAAAGAAGTGTGGGACACCTTGGGACCACCGAGTGGAAAATACGACTATATGGTCAAGTACACCGCTCCCAAAAGCTCTTGTATCAGGCTCGAAGACATCCGGCCAACTGGATGGGGAGATACAGCTGAGAGCATAAATGTTATGCAAAATACAACTGAGGAATCTTCCTACGACAATTCTGCCTGGGAGACAGATTCCAATGATCCTGCTCCACCAGAAATCAGCGTTATTTCTGAAGACAAATCAAGGAAGGTGCCAGACTTTGTGATTCACCGAGGAGTTCGCCGCCTGTGGGTTGCTGTCGATGTTCCGAGGGTCGTTCACCAGTCAAAGTAATAGCCATCTTTAACCTTTCACCCTGCCCAGGTGAAACGGATGTTTTGTTAGGGCTCGCTTTCTATAAATTTCCCTCTTCGCTTTGCCCGAAGCGACAGAGTTTTGTTTTATAGGGCTGTAGTTTCAAGAATCAACTTGTTCATTAATAAAATAATGTCGTTCTGTAATTTCCGCATTAATTGCTGTTTTCTCTTTTTGCTTTTTCTCAGAAAATGGTAATCCTAAAAAAAACAATTCAATAATAAAAACAAGCAGTAAAAAAAATACACTGCACACACTTTTGCATTCTCTTTATCTCTTCTAAACACAAATCATCACGTCATGCAGATTGCTTGTTTTAAATCCCGTTGAAACATATGATCCGATGCCTTCTCCCAACTTTGAGTTCCCGGTATTTGGGGCTGAAGAAGAAGTTGACAACGAAATTCCAGAAGAGATCTCCCGATTACTCAGACATGAGGAAAGGTCCATTGAACCTCACAAAGAGCCGTTGGAAATGGTAAACTTGGGTTTGGAAAAAGAGAGAAAAGAAATCAGGATTGGGGCACTGCTCAGTCCAACTGCCAAAGAGAGTTTAACGAAGCTTCTCAGAGAGTTCCCCGATGTATTCGCTAGGTCCTATCAGGATATGCCAGGGTTGGATACCAGCATCGTGGAACATCATTTACCGTTAAGATCGGAATGTCCGCCAGTAAAGCAGAGATTGAGACGCACTCACCCGGACATGGCCATCAAAATCAAAGAGGAGGTACAAAAACAGATGGACGCAGATTTCCTCGTCATATCAGAATATCCTCAATGGTTAGCCAATATCGTACCCGTTCCGAAAAAGGACGGAAAGGTCAGAA
The DNA here is from genome assembly GCA_022829125.1 of Lathyrus tuberosus. Classification (NCBI taxonomy): domain Eukaryota; kingdom Viridiplantae; phylum Streptophyta; class Magnoliopsida; order Fabales; family Fabaceae; genus Lathyrus; species Lathyrus tuberosus. The sequence goes on along the minus strand of JALAZF010000021.1, from coordinate 23,135,302 downwards.
TGTGTGTCGATTACAGGGATCTGAACAAGGCAAGTCCAAAGGACGACTTTCCTTTACCACACATTGACATGCTGGTTGACAGTACAGCAAGGTTCAAAGTTTTCTCCTTCATGGATGGATTCTCGGGCTATAACAAGATCAAAATGGCGCCGAAAGACATGGAGAAAACTTCGTTCATCACCCCATGGGGTACTTTTAGTTACAAGGTAATGCCATTCGATTTGAAGAACGTCGGGGCAACCTATCAAAGGGCCAAGACTACTCTGTTTCATGACATGATACACAAGGAAATCGAGGTATATGTCGATGACATGATTGCCAAATCTAAGACAGAGGAGGAGCATGTGACCCACCTGTCAAAACTATTTGAGCGTCTGAGAAAATACAAACTCTGCTTGAATCCCAACAAGTGCACCTTCGGTGTCTGCTCGGGGAAACTCTTAGGGTTCATCATCAACCAGAAAGGAATTGAGGTTGATCCTGACAAGGTCAAGGCCATTCAAGAAATGCCTTCTCCAAAAATTAAAAAACAAGTCAGAGGATTCCTGGGACGGTTGAACTACATCTCCAGATTCATATTCCTTATGACCGCGACATGTGCTCCAATTTTCAAGTTACTCAAAAAGAACCAGGACTACGTTTGGACAGAAGACTGCCAAACTGCCTTCGACAGTATTAAGGAATATCTGTTGAATCCGCCGATTCTATCACGTCCAGTGGAAGGAAGACCACTAATCATTTACATCACGGTCCTAGAGGACTCAATGGGATGTGTACTTGGACAACAAGACGAAACAAAAAGAAAAGAGTCTGCCATCTACTATTTGAGCAAGAAATTCACTGACTGTGAAACTCGGTACACGATGCTCGAGAAAACTTGTTGTGCTTTGGCTTGGGCAGCCAAACGTTTGCGCCAGTAAATGATTCATCACACTACTTGGCTGATTTTCGAAATGGATCCAATCAAGTATGTCTTTGAAAAGCCTGCTCTCACGGGAAGGATTGCCCGTTGGCAGATGCTACTATCAGAATATGACATAGAGTACCATGCTCAAAAAGCCGTTAAAGGAAGTATTTTAGCCGATCATTTGGCTCATCAATCGATTGACGATCAAGAATCAGTCGGATTTGAGTTTCCAGACGAAGATGTCATGTACCTAAAAATGAAAGATTGCGATGAACTATTACCCAGTGAAGGGCCCGAACCAGGTTCCCAGTGGGGACTTATCTTTGATGGAGCAATTAATCATTACGGAAACGGAATTGGGGAAATCATTGTTACCCCTCAGGGTACCCATATTCCTTTCACTGCCAGACTTACGTTCAAATGTACAAACAACGAGGCCGAATACGAAGCTTGTATCATGGGTCTCGAGGAAGCAATTGATTTAAGGATCAAAAACTTAGACGTATACGGCGACTCAGCCTTGGTTATCAATCAGGTTAAAGGAGATTAGAACATATACCAATCAGGATTGATTCCTTACAAAGATTATGCAAGACGGTTGTTACCCTTCTTCAACAGAGTCTAGTTTCATCATATCCCGAGAATCACATGGCTGATGCATTAGCCACTCTCTCTTCCATGATTAGTGTAGGTCAATGGAACGACCTACCTAAGATCGACATAATGCGCCTTAAACGGCCCGCTTACATCTTCACGATTGAAGCAGTCATAGACGATAAACCTTGGTATCACGATATCAAATGCTTCCTTCAGAAACAAGAGTACCCACCTGAGGCGTCCAGGAAGGATAGGAAAACCCTCAGAAGGCTAGCAGGCAGCTTCTTCCTGAGCGGTGATACACTCTATAAGAGAAACTTTGACATGGTCTTGCTCTGATGCGTCGACAGACCAGAAGCAGACATGCTGATAAAAGAAATTCATGAAGGATCCTTTGGCACTCATGCCAACGGACATACAATGGCGAGAAAAATTCTGAGAGTAGGGTACTACTGGTTAACCATGGAATCCGACTGCTACAAGTACATGAGAAGGTGTCACAAGTGTCAGATATACTCCGACAAAATTCGTGTACCGCCAACGCATCTCAAAGTTCTTTCTTCCCCATGGCCTTTTTCCATATGGGGAATCGACATAATTGGCTTGATTGAACCCAAGGCTTCGAACGGACATCGGTTCATCCTGGTAGCCATTGACTACTTCATCAAGTGGGTTGAAGCAGCGTCATACGCCAATGTAACACGATAAGTGGTGGTCCGATTTATCAAAAACAATACCATCTGCCGTTATGGTATTCTAAGCCAGATCATTACTGATAATGGATCTAACTTGAATAATAAGATGATGAAGGAGTTATGCGCTGAGTTCAAAATCGAACACCATAACTCATCTCCCTACCGACCCAAGATGAACGGAGCGGTAGAAGTGGCTAACAAGAACATCAAGAAGATTGTTCAAAAGATGGTTGTAACCTACAAAGATTGGCACGAGATGCTACCCTTTGCTCTTCACGATTATCGAACATCTGTCCGCACTTCAACAGGGGCAACCCCTTTCTCTCTAGTATATGGCATGGAAGCAGTGCTTCCCATAGAAGTAGAGATCTCATCAATCCGGGTATTGATGGAAGTGAAGCTTACAAAAGCTGAATGGTGTCAAAGTCAACACGATGAACTGAATCTGATCGAAGAGAAATGGATAATGGCACTATGCCACGGTCAGTTGTATCAACAGAGAATGAAGAAGGCGTTCGACAAAAAGGTCTGACCTCGCGTCTTCAGAAAAGGAGACCTCGTGCTCAAGAAGATACAATCTTTTCTTACTGATTCTCGGGGAAAGTGGACCCCGAATTATGATGGCCCCTATGTGGTCACGAAAGCTTTCTCAGGCGGTGCCTTGAGACTTGCAACCATGGACGGAGAGGAATTTTCCTACCCCACAAACGTTGATGTAGTCAAGAAATACTTCGCCTAAAAAGAAAGAAACGTCTCGGTGGATTGAAAACCCGAAAGGGCGGTCCAGGAAAAAGTTAGAGACAAAATAAAAAAAATCATCCCGGTGGATTGGAAACATCACAGTACAATCCAGGCAAAAGTTAGGTATAATGGCAAGTAACTGTGTTCAATAGAGGCAAGTCCCTTAGCAACAGTTACATCATCCATCGGAGGAAAACTCCAGTCAAGGTCATCTTCGACAGAAGCTCAGGATGTCCCGAATTCAAAGTTGGTAGAAGGATAGTGGTCGTTATGTTTCAACGTAGCCCTTTTCCCTGTAAATTACCATTTTCTAACTTTGTAAATACTCTTTGGAATCACGCGTTTGGCTGATCTTCATCTTATCAATAAAATTTGAGCCTTTGTGCTTTTGTTTGTAATTCTTACTTGTTTTAGCTTTACAGAACAACATTTTAATATGATTAATGATTCTTGAAATAAAACAAAAATGAATTTACTTGTAAAACTTTTTCTGCTTTAAAATAAAGATGGCAATTTCTTCTGACTGTTAAACATCAAAAGAACATCAATCGCTTCTCCAGAAGTAAGCGAACTTCAAAGTGCAGAATCAAAGTACTCCTTCTAACCCAGTACGCCTGAATGAAGGGATCAACTGTGTCAGAGACCTTGTTTCGTCTGACATGCCTCGGCCGAGTTCTCATCTCCTAAGCCCGACCAACATAGTTCCTCGCAAGGACTACTTCTCCTAAGCAAAATAGAATTGCTACTTTTTGGACCAACGGTACTTCTTCGCCCCGCGATGGTCGAGTATCCAGTCATGTTCATCTTTTAGTCTGTATGTCGCATCAGTTTTGTTAGCATAAACATACATATTTCATGCATTATTGATTTGTATTCACATTTCATATTGCATCACTATCACTCTAGTCGGTCTTATCCCCTAGTGATAAAAGTCCTCTCAATCGAGTTGTCAAGTTTTTTTCCTCGTCAGGAAATATTGCATCTGAACGATCTCTCTCCTCCAGTTTGTTTTTGGAATGAAGTTGGCTCCTCGACCACTTTGATAACTTGAACCTCTGAGAAACCAGAGAGCCCCCAGTCAACATCACTCTTCGCCATTGGAGATGATATCCTTGCTTTCCCGGATTAAAGAAAATCCCGAGAGAAAGCCTCCTAATCAGAGATTTGGTGGTACAGCAGTTTCTCCGGAAAAAAAAACCATTGATAAAAAGGTCATCGGCACCTCAAAATTGGATCACATCATATGGCATTTCTCCGGGAAGATCCCGAGAAAAGTATGATATAATATCCCCAAGCGGAAACAGTCTCTCAAGAGACTCGCTTTCCCCAGTAGAATCGCCAAATGGCGTCTCCAAACAGAGAAGTTTGTGTACCTCTACAATTCAGACGAATGGGTTCCCCAGCAAGTCTGACATCAAAACTTTTTCCGTCAAATGGCATCTCCTCAGGAAAATTTGGCGAGAAGTTTGAAGAAAACCGCTACGAGTAGCGTCTCTTGTCAATGAAGTTTATTGACAAAAGAAACTAAGACCGGTTCCTCGGTAGGAAACCAGGATCTAGGGGAAGTTTAAATCAGAAACTAAGACCAGTTCCTTGGTAGGAAACCAGGATCGAGGGGAGGTTTATTTCAAAAGGAAACTAAGACCAGTTTCTTGGTAGGAAATTAGGATCGAGGGGAAGTTCATTTCAGAAACTAAGACCAGTTCCTTGGTAGGAGACCAGGATCGAGGGGAAGTTTTTACCTTTTCTAAGCATCATTTCTTAACAAAAGAAGATGAATGTGTAAGATACCATTCATAACCACCATCAAAATTTCGGGTATTCTGATATTTAATCCTCTTGCACCCCGAATGCCCGAACACCTTCGTCATTCGCACCTCCGGGTCCAAGAAGATTAAATAGGGGCATCTGTCATACCCCAAATTTTGACCACTAAGATTTCCCATCATTGTGCAAATCATCATCAAAATATGGATGAACCATTAGTCTCCCCAAAGATGGGTGAGCATCCACTACAATCAGAATTAGGGTTTCAAGCCCTCTCAGAGTTCTTAGACAAAGGATCAATCAAGAAATGACATGATCTTCAACTTGTCTAACCTCCCAAACATCCTCAATGGATCAAGAGGACTCCCACTTTAAGGATTAAGCACAAGGTTGCTCCCTTCCATATGGATCAAGCCTTAAGATCGCCGGTGTCACCAAATTAGGGTTTGGTCGACCAGGGCCTCCAGATGGAAATTTTCCTCTGGGCATGAGCCAATGCTTCAAATCACAACCTAAGATGCTTCAAGGGACATTACAAACCCAATCATCAAGTCAATTTAGCCTCAGGGGATGCATTCATTAAAAATCAGGAATTAGTGTTCTTTGACCTAATTCACCCCTAAGTTGAATTTTGGGAAAAATCATGAACCAATACCTCAAGACATAATTTAGGGTCTCTAATATACCATATTGATCCATTTGGAACAATGGATTGATCCAAGAAGCTTGAGCAACAAGTTTCAATTTCATCAGAACCACAGTTTGGGTTTCGCAGGAAAAGTCAACTGTAGCTTTGACTTTTGACCAGGAAATCCTCCCAAACCCTAAGACATGATTCAATATACCCTATAACATCCATGGAACAGGTCCATCAAGTTTGATTTAGGTCAAGGACATGATTTCCCAAAGGATCGCACAATTTGGAATTCATCTGATAAAAAGTCAACTGTGCACAAAAGTCAACTTTGACTTTTTGAGATTTTTCACAAAAATGGATTTTTAACCCTAAATTGATGTTAATGTATGATTTGAATCATCATTCATCAAGAAAAATCAAAGAAAGTGGGATAACTTGTAAAAGGGGTAACCATAAAAAACTTAGAAAATTTTCTAAGTTATGAAATAAAGTGGCAAGGGTACCAACTTTGGAGGATCATAACTCCTAAACCATAAAGCCATTCTTCCCCATCCAAAGCTTGACTTGTAGATCTTATTGCCCTCTACAAAAGCTAAAAACTGGCCTATTTCCAAATTCCTCATAGATTTTGAGTTATGGAGTGATCAAAATCAAGAAAAGTCACTTTGTTCCAACACTTAGTGAAAATTTCACTAAGTCAGAATTTGCCTTACTTTTTTCCAAATGTAGGGACATTTTTCACTTGGATCCAAAAAGTATCAAAACCAAATATGATAAAACAATTGTTGTATCATGTGAGGGCTTTCCAAAATGACCAAGAACATCACCAAATTCAATTTGAGCTTTGAGATATGACATTGGCAAGATGCCTTGCTGAAATCTGCCAAGGCAAGGCAGATTTTTGCACTTTTAGTCGATTTGCCAAAATCAGCCAATTTCAAGCCTTGTCATCACTTTGTACACATCTGAGGATTGAATCTAAAGGGGACAATCACTGAGCCAAGCCTCCAAATTCCTTGGAACAAGAAATAGCATGCCAAACCTAGAATTGCCTAAAATAGGGACAAGACTCCAATTTTGGATTGGAGCATTCAATGGAAGCACCAAGGTGGCATGGACTAAGCTATTGGCAACTGAATTTAGTCAAGACTTATCCAAGACTAAGGGAACCAAAGCTCTGTGCTCTAACCTCTAGTCAATGGCTAGAGGAGACATGGATTTTCATTTGCCAACATTGGCCAACCCTACTCAGCAGTTACCATTCACTATTCCTTACAAAACAAACTTGCTCTACTATAAATAGAGCTCAATTGTGATCAGTTTAAGTACACCAAAGGCCTACGACACTTGCCTTTCTCAAAATCCACTTCTCACTCTCAAAAATGCCTTTCTTAGCAAGTCATTATCGAGTTTTTCAGTAGAGAGCAATTCTACTCAAACCAATCACACACACACCTCACATACATCATATGTGAGCTGATCAAACACTTAAACAGCATTTGGAACACTGATTTCTCAGAATCACCAGTCAATTGCTCAAGGTTTTAACCAAGTTGCAGTTGAGATGCCATGAAGTTATCCAGCCAATTTCCATCAAGTCCAAGCATTCAAACACACTCCATATGGTGTAGGGAAGCTGTTCAGATCATCACAACTCATCTGTAACACCTCCAACTCAGAAATCACTTTGAACTTGCTATCACGACCTAGAGGTAAGCCTAAACTTGGTCATCTCTCAATCTATGCATATTTCCTCGCACAATACTTTTGCCAAATGTTCATAATCATGCATGGAATGTTTCCCCTCAATTAATTGCTTTGTTTGAATCGTGTATCAAAAATCCCAGCCTTCATGCAGAATTTAGGGTTCTTGAGGATTTATCGTGATTTCTTGTTTTATGCTTAATTTAAATGAAATTAATTGTCATAGACATGATCGTGAGGTTGAGACGAGCATATTGATATGTGGATTGCATGATATAATAAAGTATTCAGTGAGATTGGATAGAAAATGCAAATCTGGGCAAAACTGAAAAACGCGCGTGTTCTTCAGCTGTTCTTGGCACCATTTCTCTCAAATTCAAATATTTGAATTTTGTGATTTTATTTAATTGATTCAAAAATTAATTTCTCTCTGAGTTTTAATGATTTTGAGTTGATTCTTTTTTTAATAATTCACAAAAATGTTAAAATATTTTATTTTACCAAAAAATCCAAAAAATGTTATTTATTTCATATAATTGATATTTTTGCAAAGAATTAATATTTTAATTGTTTTTGACATTTAAAATATTTTTTCCCTCTTGATTTTGTAAATTTTAATGACTTCTAATCATTTTGTAGGGCAAAACATGATTTTTGAAGCATTAATCCAAGATCATAATTTGTTTCCCACATGTTAAACAATTTTTTATCATTCTAATTGAATTTTTATTAAATTAAAATACATTTTGGAAATAAATTAGGGTTTCTGATTAATTCATCCCTCACAAATCATTTTTAAAACTCTTTGGGCCTCTTGAGAGAGTGTAAGACCCAAACCCCCTTGTACAAACAATTTTGGACCTCACTTATTGTATAAGTCCCTCTGTACAAGTAAACGGCGCGATCGTCGTCTTTTAAAAACTCTTTGGGCCTCCCTCGTGTTGTCCCATTTCTTTTCCTAAAATACAATTTGGGCCTCTTGAGAGAGTGTAAGACCCAAACCCCCTTGTACAAACAAATGGGCCTCACTTATTATATAAGTCCCTCTGTACAAGTAAACGGCGCGATCGTCGCCTTTTTTTTTTAAATCAACTGGACCTCTCCGCGAGCTATAAGACCCATTCAAAACTCTTTGGGCCTCTATTAGAGTGTAAGACCCAATCCCCTTTTAACCAAAACAACCTTGGGCCTCAGATATTGTATAAGCCCCTTTGCGTTAAAAGAAAATCTCGGCGCGATCGCCATTTCAAACGAAAAATCATCTGGGCCTACCCTCGTGTTATAAGCCCCACTATTTTTCTTTAAGCCTTTTGGGCCTCTTGAGAGAGTGTAAGACTCATCCCTTTGTACAACAAACAATTTTTTTGCCTCAGTCACTTGTATAATTCCCTCTGTACAAATTTAACAGTGCAATCACTGGTAAAACCCTTGGCCTCTCCTTGAGCTGTAAGCCCCAAATCTTTCTTTTTCAAAGCACTTTCTCCTTTGATTTTGAAATATACTGTTGTTTTCAATCTTTCTTTTTTGAACAACTAACTAAACAGCATGGAAGCTCTACAACCGAGTAAGTGTTTATATGCTTTCATTTACCGCTTTCATATACATATAACTGTATTGTGGGGCTGTTTCGCTGTAAGTCTTCTTTCATAAACTCATATCGACTGTGTAATAATAGTATAGATATTTAGAGTTTCCCCGGCAACTACGTCTAGCACTAGGTGAATCCGTTTCGATTATTCGTAGAAATAGACAATACTAGATCCCCCGTAGGAGCACCAAATACAATATTCTCTTCGGCTGTCCTCCTTAGGAATTGTCAAGAAATTCTACTCCCCAGAGATGATCTCTTCTCCGTGAATTGCATCTCTTGAGTTTCTTCCAAATTCTCGAACTTTCCTGGCTCGATCTATTCTTTGTGAATAGCCTGTCTTGAATTTCTCGGGGTTTGGGGACCCACGGGCTTCTTAAAAGCATTCGGCCTCCTCTTGGGCATTATACAAGGACCCACAGGCTTCCTAAAAGCATCCCCGCCTCCTCTTAGGCTTAGTACAAGAACCCGTCGGCTTCTTAGAAGTATTCACAGCCTCCTCTTAGGCTTCATATAATGATTTTTCCCCCGGGAATGATAGCCTCCTCTTGGGCTTCGTACAAATTGTCCCGACGACCTCCTAGAGGTATAGGAACAGAAATTAGTCATCTTAATATAACAGTCTTTCAAAGAGTCTAGATCTTTCTACCGTGAACATACTACTACTGTTTCTTTAAGCATAGTACAAAAGATAAAACTCTAGACTTGGACAGTCTAATTTCCTTGAGTCTCAAAGACATTCTCAAGTCCTTTTCAAAAATAGGAAGAAAACCCGTAAACTCGGACAGTCTCAATACCCTTTGGATTTCCCTTTCCCTTAAAGAACAGGAAATAATCCCGATCCTCTGATTAAATCCCTGAGTGCAAACATTACTCATATAAGAACTTATTTTCTCTTTAAATCAGCATATTGGATTTGTCACTCAACTGAAATAGTTACAATTGCCTCCTATTGGGCTTTGTACAATGATTCTCCCCAGCGGAGCTCACAATTTTAGCCTCCATCTCGGGCTTTATACGAGATACAAAAAAGGTTCTTATTGAGCCGAACAAACTTTAGCCTCCACTCGGGCTTTATACGAGATACCAAAAGACTCCCTCGTTGAGTCAAACCCTTTTAGCCTCTCTCTCGGGCTTCGTACGAGACACACAAAAACTCCCTCTTGTTGGGCCAATAGCCTCCTCTTAGGCTTTGTATAATAAAACTCAGGTTAAGCCAATCAACCTTTTAGCATCAAAATTGTGCCTCGTTCACAGTATACAAACATCAACAACTCCTTTTCCTTCATCTAATCACTGTAAGCGGCAAGCCTCTGGATTATTTACATCCATGCCACTGTCCCTCTTTTAGCATGAAAAATTCCTAAGGAAAGATAGCATTGCTCTACACTGAGTTAAAGTCTTCTCCTTCAGGTTGGAACCCCCTATAAAGGAAATTATGGCATTGTCGGATTCACATATCTCGGTTAAAGTAATTCTCCTTTATAAACAGTTGTGACAAAAAACCCCTCTTTAGAGGCGACAAGTTCTCTCTAAAGTCAACACCCTTTCAGCTTCACATCTTGGGCTTTGAACAAGATACAAACCCTTTCAGCTTCACATCTTGGGCTTTGAACAAGATACAAACCACCTTCAGCTTCACATCTTGGGCTTTGAATAAGATATAGATCACTTTTCGCTTCACGTCTTGGGCTTTGAGCAAGACACCAAAACACCATTTCCTCCCATAAAATAGGAGGAACTACGAACGCTCTGATTTCCCTGTTTTGGTAAACGGGAATACGTAGGCATAAGATTGAAAGAAAAATCTTAGCGAGCACACTAAACAAAAATCCTAAATCCCATATCAATTGAAAAACATCAATCCTAACTTCCTGGCCATAGAATAAACCCGTCATTCTGTCAAAATAACCTAAGAGAGGCCCCACTACCACATAGCATCCGTAATCTAATAGACCGCTGTTTAAACTCGGTATGCAAGCAGGGTTAATTGGAGACATCTATTTCCCTTCCTTCATCAGCTTTAATAGGATAAAAAATGAATCGACCTGTAGTAACCCCAAAAGAGAACGACAGTGCTTAAGAACCACGTCCAAAATCGCTCGCTACAGTGAGCAAGTTCCTTTGATCTTCCATAGCATGTTGTTCTAGAATCTTAATCAAAGCATCCTTTTCTTTTAACAGTTCCTCAGTTTTGGTACACTCCACATTAAGGATTCGGTACTTGTTTTTCCAAGAGATTTTCTCCCGTTGAACTTTGTTGAGAGCGACCTGGAGTTTTTCCGTATCAGACATAAAATAAAGGACAGATTCCTTTAACGGAAGAACTTCTTGACGAGGGTAAGGCATCCTCAGCTAGAGGGCTCTAGTTTGTACCCAGTGGAGATAAGGTTCCACGGAGATACAGTCTCGTATTCCTAGAGACTCTCTTCCTTTCCTGTGAATGTGTTGCTAGGCATGTACTATTTCCTTCTTTAGTGGCCTGTCATTTTCCCTTTCCTTGAAGAAAAGACCTTCCAGATGAACATTATGCGGGATATTTGAGTTGACAGCGAACTAAAATTAGATGATAGTTGATTCCTCCTTTAGTTCCTATGAGGGGTACATTAGGGAAGTTTCCACATTTATCGATGATCTTTATCCCCTCATAAATTATATTGTACCAATCTATGTCTGAGTTGGTGAGAGACATAATCCTTTGTGACCAACGTAGAGTACTCTTGCGATCCCAAAAAGTAGCAGACTTAGGTAAATGGGAAATAAATCATTTGTAGAGTAAGGGTACACAGCATGTGATCATTCCTCCGCTGTACAAATTCCTCAAGTGTACAGAATGATAAGCATCTGCGAGCAAGGTTGGTACGGGGTTTCCAATCAGAAATATCTTAATGGCATTGGTATCGACGAAGTTATCGATGTTGGGAAAGAGGAATAACCCGTATGTAAGTAGAACAAAGATATCTTTGAAAGCAGTTATGTTTCCTATACTGGCAAAGTATAGAGCTTTCTCTGTCAGGAATTTAGCTGGTAAACCCTGGATTCCTTCCTTAGTGGTCATGTGAGTCTTGACTTCTGACTCGTCCAAATAGATTGCTCTAGCAATGGTTTGATCCTTTGGTATTTCTTCCAGTCCAGAAAATGGAGCTTGGTCAGTGATAGGTAAATTAGTTAAATGAGAGTACTCTTTCAGTGTCGGTGCTAGTTGATAATCCGGGAATGTGAAACAGTGATAAACCGGATCATAAAACTGAATTAACGTAGACAGGATTCCTTCAACTATGTGGACCCTTAACAGAGACAATAATCCTCCATGCTTAGCTATGAAAGCATCAGGGTTGGTAATCATCCTTGCCAACCTCCTTAAATCCTCTAGTTTTGGAGCCTTGAAGGTGTACTTGTGCGTCTTTCTTCTACCGAAATCCATAACGCAATCTTTCTGATATTTGCAATTACTGTTTTGGTTTATTTTGAAAAAGAGAAGAGAAGAGAGAAGATTTTTCTTTGTTTAAGAGTTTTTTAAATGAATGCATGAATGCAGCACACAAAAACATTGAAAAAACATGGGTTCAAGGGTTCAACGTCACGAGCATGGAGTCATGGCTCTACCCATCCCCAAAGGTTGTATTCTGGTCAATTTTTGTACCTGTAGAACGGGTTAAAGGTTCCCAAAATCATTGACCCCCTAGGGATATCAACAGCAAGTTGGTTCACCCGAGCGAGCTGTAGCATCCTAGGGTAATCTCATTTGAGTGTAGTATCGCGTATCAACTATTTTCGATAGTCACCGCACTACCAAGTGGTCATATGGTTAATGTCTACTAAATCCTCAGGGTCACGGGTGTCGCGGTGAGATAGCGTCTATTTTCACGACGATCGATCGTTCAACATAGTATCCACACGAGACCTCGCCTGATTTGATGGTCTACCAGGTTCGCTTGTTTGGGATTCACTCCCTACAAGTTTCCCCGTCTATGCCATCCCTTATCTTAGGATTCTCTCAAACTTTCCACATGCGTATCAAACGCATTCCCATTGATAGAAAAATAAACATGGATATCAAGTAGGAAAATCAATATATATATATATATATATATATATATATATATATATATATATATAGTATGATTGCTAACAACCTAGACCTCTTAGAAATTATAATCCTAGTTTGGATCCCCAGCAGAGTCGCCTGTAGCATGCGATTTTTGTCGGTGACACGACCACCTTATCGCCATGGGTTTTCCCTCACCGCAATGGTAGGGATTGGGTGCTACTTTCTGATTTCTTATTTATCCTATGAAGCTAGAAAGGTAAGGGAAGCTATCTAAAACTAACATTGCACGCAAATGTTTAACTGAACAAATGCTTAAGAGATTGGGGAGTTCGGGGTCAAGTTATACAATGGGGAGTTGTCAATTACCCATCCTATATGTGGTTATTCATAGGTTGTTAGCAATTTCTACACTGTTTTCTACTTACTGGTGTTTGTCTGTCATGGGTTGGGAAAGTTTCTCCTTTGGGAGTGTTGAGAAAGAGAGTTTTTGTTGATTTCGGGTTTTTTTCCAATGGTAAGGTACTGGACCTAAGGTTTTTGATTTGTATGAAGGTACTAGACCTAAAGTTTTTTATTGGTATGCTCGCTAAGCTTTCGCAATCTTATGGCTACGTATTCCCGTTAAAGAAATCAGGGAAATCAGAGCAATAGTAGTTCCTCCTATTTTATGGGAGGAAAAGATGTTTGGTGTCTTGTTCAAAGCCCAAGATTGAAGCTAAAAGGTTGAGTATTTGTGTCTTGTTCAAAGCCCTAGATTAAAGCTAAAAGGTTATTGAGAGAGAATTTGTCATCTCTAAAGGGAGACATCTCGTCTGTTTATCACAACTATTGGGTGACAGATTATAAAGGAGAATTACTTTAACTGGGATATGTGAATCCAGCAATGCCATAATTTCCTTTATGAGGGATTTATCCTGAAGGGGGAAACTTTAACTCAGTGTTGAGCAATGCCATTTTTCCTTAGGAATCTTTCATGTTAAGAGAGGGAGATTGGCTTGGATGTAAATAACCCAGAGGTTGGCCACTTACAGCAATTAGATGAAAGAAGGGATTTACCAGGATAAAAGTTGGACTACAGCTTGGATATTTGAATCAACAAGTGTGCCACTTACAGCAGTTATCTGGAATTAGGGTTTGTTTTGATTTTCTGTTTGATGTGTGATATACATAGAAATGTCTTCCTACAGAGAGATTTTGATTTCCTTTGAGGGGATGTTTGATTTTTGTGTGCCTTGATCAAAGCCCAAGGTTGAAGCTAAGAGATCGATTGAGTCCTCTGGGGAGGTTATTATACAAAGCTTAAGAGGAGGCTGGAAAAGACTGACTCAACAAGAGAGTGTTTATCTGTCTTGTACAAAGCCCAAGATTGAGGCTAAATAAGAGACTAACTCTTTTGGGGGATATCATTATACAAAGCCTAAGAGGAGGCTGGAAGTTACCTTTTCCGGGGAAATATTTTGTCTGTCTTGTACAAAGCCCAAGATTGAGGCTAAAAAAGGATTTTTGACTCCCCTGGGGAATATTTGTATGTGTCTTGTACAAAGCCCAAGATTGAAGCTAAAAGGGGAAACTGACTCTACTGGTGAGAGGTTTTATCTGTCTTGTACAAAGCCCAAGATTGAGGCTGAAAAAGTTGACTGACTCAACTGGAGAGTATGATTTGTCTTGTACAAAGCCCAAGATTGAGGCTGAAAAGAGGATCGACTCTGCTTAAGGAGATTTTATATGGTGTCTTATACAAAGCCCAAGATTGAGGCTGAAAGATATTTGACTGACTCAACAAGAGAGTGTTTATGTGGGTGTCTTGTACAAAGCCCAAGATTGAGGCTGACTTTTGCTGAGGAAAAGAAGGATCATTATACAAAGCCTAAGAGAAGGCTGAAAATGATTGACTCAACAAGAGAGTGTTTTTATCTGTCTTGTACAAAGCCCAAGATTCAGGCTAAAAAAGAGATGATTGACTCAACAAGAGAGTGTTGAAAGATCCTTATACAAAGCCTAAGAGGAGGCTAGCTTCTGCTGAGGATTATTGAGATCTAGAGACAGGTCAAAAGTGGGGAATCAACTCTTGCTGATAGTGATTTGACCCTAGCTGGGGGAAAATAAAGTGGGAAGTTTTAACTCTGTTGGTGATTGGTGAGATGATCAGGGTTTATCATGTGCTTTTGGGAAACTTAAGGGTTTCTTGAGATCCAAAAGGGGATGGGACTGTCCAAGTCTACTATGAGGAGGCTTATCCTTGCATGATGCCCAAGAGGAGGCTGATGTTTTAAGGGACGAGAATCAACCCTATAACTGGTCTGATGTTTTGACTCTGACTCTCTGGAGGATTGAACTATCAAAGGATGACTAAGTTCTGTCCTATACCTGTAGGAGGTCTTTGGGTCCTTGTACTAAGCCCAAGAGGAGGCATGAGAACTTCTAAGAAGCCTGAGGGACCTTGTATAAACCCCAAGAGGAGGCGAGGATGCTTTTAGGAAGCCTGTGGGTCTAAACCTAAGAAAAGTTCAAGAAAGGTTTCACCGGGAATAATCCTTTCTTTAGTGAACAGTTCTAGGGTTTGAAGAAATTCAAGAGAAGTTTCACTAGGAATTAATCCTCTCTGGGGGAAATGAATTTCTTTGACAATTTTCTAATAGTGACAGTCTGAGAAAAGTTTTACCGGTAATAATGCCTTTCTCTTTGTTCCATATTGTATAAGCCCAAGAGGAGGCAAGACTGTATCCGGAAATTCCTATGGGGAACTAGTTTTGACTGTGTTGAAAGAGTGACCACTGGCTTTATCTAATCCTAGACCTAATTGTCGTGGAAAACTCTAAGCAAATATATAAAAGCATATATATACAGATGAAATATATATTGTATGTAAAAGAGGGTAGGAGGTTGTTTAAAACTTACAGGTGAGCAAGCTTCCATTGTAACAGTTGTATGGTTAGTTATTCAAGAAATTAAAGAAAGTTTTGATAACAACTATGAATTTGAACCTAAATTAAAAGGGAAAGTTGTTTTGAAAAGATTGGGGCTTATACTCAAGGAGAGGCCCAGATGAAAAACAGTGGTCGTACCGTTGATCTGAAAATTGTATCGGGACTTATACAATGACTGAGGCCCAAAAAAGGTTTTCTGTACAAAGGGATTGGGTCTTACACTCTATTAGAGGCCCAAAAGTTTATTTTTTTACAAGAGATGGGGCTTACAATTCAAAGAGAGGCCCAGCGAAAAATAACAATCGCCCCGTTATTTTGAGAATCGTATCGGGACTTATACAATGACTAAGGCCCAAAATTATTTATGTACATAAGAGGGTTGGGTCTTACACTCTATTAGAGGCCCAAAGTGTTTTGAAAAAGATTTGTGAGGGTGTGTAATAATCAAAACCCTAATTTGATTTTAAAATGTATTTTAATTGAATAAAATTCAATTAAAATGATCAACATGTGTGAAAAACAATTTGTGATCTTGGATTAATGTTTGAAAAATCATGTTTCATTCATAGAATGATTTGAAAATCATTTGGATAAAAAACAAGAGAAAGAAAGATTTTGTAATGCCTAAAAACAAATAAAAACATAATTCTTTACAAAAATATCAAATATATGAAATAAATAATATTTTTGTGAAATTTTTGTGGAATAAAATATTTTTATATTTTTGGGAATTTTGAAAAAAAGAACCAATCAAAAATAATTAAAATTGAGAGATATATTAATTTTGGAATTAATTAATAAAAACCATAAAATATATGAAAAATAGCAAAATGTGCAAAAATGGCAAAATGGTCCGGGTGGGTCTTGAACCCACGACCTCCCAACCAAACACACATGCGCACTACCACTGGGGTGGTGATACATCCGTGTATCAAAACCACCCCATAAACATATATGGGTGACTTGGTTTTTAGGCCTGGCCAAGGCAAAAAACCAAGTCTTGGTGGATTTACATGAAGGCTCTAACTTCCTCAATTCTCCATGGATTTGGACAAAATTTAGGTGCATCCTGCCTAGAATTTCATGAGGAATCCAATGGTGCTTTTAGATTTTTCTAAAGAGGTCCCTATTTTAAAATCCGATAGTGATTTCAAAATAGGCCTAGATTTGCATGTTCTATGTTATCTCATTATACAGGCAATAATAGCATGTCAAATTGGTTCAAACACAACATATATGACATGTATGAGATGTCCATAATCAATGGACATCAAAGCAATGCATGATTTAAAGAGTTCAAGTTGTGATGCACTTATCTCTTGAAGCTCCTTGTGCTATTTGTCAAGATCCTTGTGCCAGAAGTAATCCAATGCTTAAAACACTCTTGATTGATCCCTTAGAAGCTTTTAGGATGATCAAAATCAGCTGGAAACCTCAGGAACAAGAACTGGTTCTTTCTTGCAAAAGTGGCAAAAGTGACCAAAATGGCAACTCACTCAAATGATGTTCTAGATGAGGGGAACCAATTGTGATAGTTTGAGGATGATATTTGGAGTGTGTTTGAGGCCTTGTTTGGTTTTGGAAGTGACTGAATCAAGACATGGCTTGAAAAATGCAGAAAAGTCAAAATTTGAGGTTTTGAAGGTTGACTTTATGATTTTGGTGTTTCAGATCAAGGGTGGGTGTTTGAACAGCTTATATATGATACATTGGATGTGTTTGGATCATGAGCTATGGTGGAATTGCTCTTTAACTCAAAAACTCAGAGATGACTTGCAAAAGAAGGCATTTTGGCCTAATGAGAGAGATTTTGAGGAAAGTAAGTGTTGTAATGCTTTGGTGTACTCAAACTGACCACAAATGAGCTCTATTTATAGTGTGTCAAGTTTGTTTTGGCAGCAATAGTAACTGGCAGCTTAGACAGTCCCTTGGCCAATTGTAGCAAAAGGCATCTTTAGTCTCCTCTAGCCATTAACTTGAGGTTAGGGCACAGGCCTATGGTCCTTTGATTCAGAGTGGAATCTTGACTCATTCAGTTAGATTTGCTTCAGTCCATGCCACCTTGATGTATCCATTGAATGCTTTGAAACAAAATTGGAGTCTTTGAGCTTTTTAGCCTTTTTAGGGAACTTATGGCGATATGTAGTTCCTTGGACTTGGGAGGCTTGTGGATCAGATCATTCCTCTTTGATTTTATCCCTTGAGGTGTCCAAATGGATGACAATGCTTGGAATTATCTGATTTGGCCAAATCGAGCAAATGGCCTATAATCTGCCTTGAACAAAATCAGTCCATGATGCCATTTTCCAAGGGTTGGAACTCCCTACTCAAACTGAATTTGGAGATGTTCTGGTACTTGTTGGAAAGCCCTCATGGCATACTTCAACTTTGATGTCCAACATTGGTCCTGGTTTAGCTTGGATCAAAGTGAAAAATGCCTCTGCATTTTGGAAAAAGTAAGACAGATTCTGACTTATTGAAAATTTCATTAAGTCTTGGAAAAATGGTCATTTTCAAGTTTTTGTGATTTTGATCAATCCATAACTCAAAATCCATGAGGATTTGGAATCTCTTGTTATTGACATATTTGAAGTATGTCAGATGGACTTTCATTTGAGCTTTGGATTTATGACCTTGCAAAGTTGGGTAAAAACCACTTTTGTTCCATAACTTAGAAAAATTTTGGTTTCTCAAGGTTGCCCCTTTTGCAAGAAATCTCACTTTTCTTGATTTTTCTTGTTGTATGATGATCAATACCATACATTAACATTGTTTTGGACTTAGGGGAACCATATTTGTGAAAAATTCCAAAAAGTCAAACTTAATTTTGTGCACAGTTGACTTTTTGTCAGATGAAATCCAAAATGTGAGTTTATTTGTGCAATCAAGTTCTTGACCCAATTCAAACCTAATAGATGGATTCCATAGGTGTTTTAGGGTGTCTTGAATCATGTCCCAAGGTTTGGGAGCATGTCTTGGTCAAAAGTCAAAGGTACAGTTGACTTTTCCTTCAAAATCCTAATTGTGGTCCAGATGAAATTGAAACTAGTGAATCAAGCTTCTTGGATCAATCCATTGTTGCAAATGGATCAATGTGGTGTATTTGAGGTCCTCAATCATGTCTTGAGGTCTTGGCTCATGTTTTTCTCCAAAAGTCAACTTAGGGGTGAATTAGGTCAAGAAACCCTAATTCCTGATTTTTTTAAGAATGCATCCCCTGAGGCTAAATTGACTTGATGATTGAGTCCATGAGGTCCCTTGGAGAATTTTGGATCATGCTTTGAAGTATTGGCTCATGCCCAGAGGAAAATTTTCATCTGGAGGCCTTGGTCGACCAAAACCCTAATTTGGTGACATTGGCGATCTTGAGACTTGATCCACTTGGAATGTTGCAACTTTGTGCTTGATTCTTGATGTGGGAGTCCTCTTGATCCTTTATGGGTGTTGGAGAGACTAGACAAGTTGAAGATCTTGTTATTTCTTGATTGATCTTTTGCCTAAATGCTCAGAGAGGACCTAAACCCTAATTCTTGCCAATAAAGCTCAACAATCCTTGAGGAAATTGATGAGGCGTGATGGCACATCTATATTGTGGCAATGATTTGCACAATGATGGGAAATCTTGGTAGTCAAAATTTGGGGTATGACATGGGCATGAGCCAATACTTCAAAACATGATCCAAGAAGCTCAAAGGGACCTCATGAACCCAATCATAAGTTCAAAATGGCCTCAGGGGATGCATTCATCAAAAATCAGGAATTAGGGTTTCTTGACCTAATTCACCCCTAAGTTGACTTTTGAAGCAAGGCATGATCCAAAACCTTAAGAAGTGTTTTGAAGACCTCCAATGCATCATATTGATCCATTTACAAGATTGGATTGACCCAAAGAACTTAGTTCATAAGCAATACAAGGATTCAAATTCATCTTGACCAATTAGGGTTTTTTGATGAAAAGTCAACTGTACCTTTGACTTTTGACCAAGACATGATCCCAAACCTTGGGACATGATTCAAGACACTCTAAAAAACCTATGGAATCCATCCATTAGGTTTGAATTAGGTCAAGGACTTGATTTCATAGAGGATCGCAAAGTTTGAAATTCATCTAACAAAAAGTCAACTGTGCCAAAAATCAAGTTTGACTTTTAGAATTTCTTGGCAAACAAGGCTTCCCTAAGTCATAAATAATGTTAACTTATGGTTTAGATCATCATCCATCAAGAAAAATCAAGAAAAATAGGGTTACTTGCAAAAGGGGCAACCATAAGAAACTTGAAATTTCACTAAGTTATGGAAAAAAGTGATTTATACCCAACTTTGCAAGACCATAACTTGTGATCCAAGCAACCTTTTTCTTCCATACAAAGCTCAAATGAAAGCTCTCATTACATACTTCAAGATTGTCAACTACATCAGATTCCAAATCCTCACGGATTTTGAGTTATGGATTGATCAAAATCACAAAAAAGTGAAAATGACAATTTTTCCAACACTTAGTGAAATTTTGGACAGAATCTGTTTTGCATTTTCACCAACTTTGAGGCCATTTTTCATAATGATCCATGATGATTCAAGACCATAGTTGGACATCAAAGTTAAAGTAGGATACACAAGTTTTCCAAAGAGTACAAGAACTCCCATTAATCCAACTTGAGCAAGAAGTTACAAGCATTGAAACATGCCTTGCTCAAACTGATTTCCAAGAAGAATTTTGTGCATTACTTGTGGCACACGATTCTTGAGTCCAAATTTGGTGACTATGCAAGACTGATCCTCATCCCAATTCAACAAGAATCTCAGTCAATCATGAAGAACCTGTAAACTTGGACCCTAAAGCAAGGATTCTATCCTTTGGCATGTGATCATTCAAGTTTGCAAATCCAAAAATCAAGTTTTGTCATTTGGCATTGATGTGGAACATAGATCTGTCATGAACCAAGCCATATCAGTCCAATTGAGTCAAGATTGACTCAAAATTCAAAAGACCTAAAGCTACCGAGACCAGCTCAAGACAATGGCTAAGAGGAGACTTGGTACCTTGGCATTTAAGAAAGTGATACATGGTCATTTCTGATGTTTCAAACCACACCAAAACAATACCAAAGCCTTGTTTTTTCACTCTCCCTCTCTTACTTCAATTTCAAGTCACAATGAAGCAATTTGGGGATTCTTGAAACCATAGCAAAAACCACTCAAATAACTATCCAAACACATCATAAATCATCTATTGGAGGTGTCCAAACCTTCATCCTCATTGTACAACACCAAAATCAGAAAGTCAGCCTCCAAAACCTCAAATTTTGACTTTTCTGCATTTTTCAAGCCATGTCTTGATCCAATCACTTTCAAAGCCAAAAAAACACTTCAAATACTCTCCAAATATCATCCTTAAGTTGTTCTAACAAGTGTCCCTCAATTCTAACACCATTTGAGTGAGTTACCATTTTGGTCACTTTTGCCAGTTTTGCAAGAAATAGACAGTTCTTGTTTCTGAGGTTTCCAGCTAGTTTTGATCATCCTAAAAGCTTCCAAGGGATCTATTAAGAGTGTCTAAGGCATTAGATTACTTATGGCACGTGTCTTTTGAAAGATAACACAAGGAGCTTCAAGAGGTAAGTGCATAATAACTTGAACTCTTTAAAATATGCATTGCTTTGATGTCCATTGATCATGAACATGTCATACATATCATATGTGTTGTGTTTAAACAAATTTACCATGCTATTATTGCTTGTATGAAGTGGTAGTATAGAACTTGCAAATTTTGCCCTATTTTGAAACCACTATCGGGTTTTAAAATGTAGGCATCTTTAGAAAATTCTAAGACCACCATTGGATTCCTCATGAAATTCTAGGTAGGATCCATCTAAATTTCATCCATTTTCATGGAGAAATGAAGAAGTTATGGCCTTCTTGTAAAATACCCCCAAAACCTGATTTTTGCCTTGGCCTGACCTGAAAATAAGGCTACCCTTATGTATTCATGGGGTGGTTTTGATACACAGATGTATCACCACCCCAGTGGTAGCAGCGAGTGTTTGTTTGGTTAGAGGGTGTGGGTTCAACACCCACCTAGACCATTTTTGGTTCCCTCTCCTTTTTGCTATTTTTCATTATTTTCTTAATTAATATCAAAATTAATTTCTCCTTCAATTTTAATTATTTTTTATTGGTTCTTTTTTTGAAAATTCACAAAAATGTTGAAATATTTTATTCTACAAAAAAGTAAAATTTATATTATTTATTTAATATAACTTGAATTTTTGTAATTAATTTCATTTTATTTGCTTTCAAACATTTTTAAAATGAGATTCCCACATTGGATTTTCAAATTCAATTGGATTCCAAGCTTTCATATGATAAAACATGAATTTTCAAAACATTGTTCAAAGTTGACAACTTGTTTTTAAATATATTTTATACTTTATATCATTTATTATTTATTTTTCATTGAAAAATTATATTTTTTAAGAAATTAGGGTTTTCTCTTGATTTTAGTTTCTTTAAAAATACTTTTGGGCCTCTAATAGAGTGTAAGACCCATCCCCTTTGTAAATATACCATTTTGGGCCTCAGTCATTGTATAAGTCCCGATACGATTTTCAAAATAATGGTGCGATCGTTGTTTTTCATCTGGGCATCTCCCTGAGCTGTAAGCCCCATCTCTTGTATAAAAATACACTTTTGGACCTTTATTAGAGTGTAAGACCCATCCCTTTTGTACATAAATAATTTTGGGCCTCAGTCATTGTATAAGTCCCTCTGTGGTTTTCAAATCAAGGCGCGATCGTCGCCTTTTCAAATAAATCATTTGGGCCTCTCCTTGAGTATAAGCCCCATTTTTCTTTTTTCACAAACACTTTTGGGTCTCTATTAGAGTGTAAGGCCCAACCCCTCTTTGTACAAAAACAATTTTTGGCCTCTGCTATAGTATATGTCCCATAACTTCTTTCGGTATCGCAGTGCGATCAATATTTTCAAATAAGTCATCTGGGCCTCAGTCATTGTATAAGCCCCAAACATTCTTTCAAACAAAACTTTTCTTAATTCAAATTCAAATTCAATGTTGTTTCTTTCAAAATTTTCTTCAATTTCTTGAAACCCTAAAAGAGGCAATACAGTTGTAGTCAATACAACAGATCACAATATGCTTGAGCTTCTTCTCAACAGGTAAGTCCCAACATCTTTTTCAATGCATATTTGTTTATATATATATATATATATATATCTGTCAATATAATTGTCTGTATATACCTGTGCATATCTTGCTTAGAGTTTTCCCCAGCAGTTAGGTATATATTTAGGTCAAACCAGAGGTTACTTTACAACATAGTCAAAACTAGTTCCCTCATAGAAAATTCCCTATACAGTCTTGCCTCCTCTTGGGCTTATACAATATGGAACAGAGAAATGCATTATTCCCGGTGAAACTTTTCTCAAGATTGTCCAACTTAGAAATATATTTGTACAAGAAATTCATTTCTCCAAAGAGGATTAATTCCCGGTGAATCCTCTTTTGAATTTCTTCAAACCTTAGAACTGTTCAACAAAGAAAGGATTAATTCCCGGTGAAACCTTTCTTGAACTTTTCTTAGGCTTGGACCCACAGGCTTCTTAAAAGCATCCCCAACCTCCTCTTGGGCTTAATACAAGGACCAACAGGCTTCTTAAAAGTTCCTCAGCCTCCTCTTGGGCTTAGTACAAGGACCCAAAGGCCTCCTAAAGGCATAGGACAGAAACTAGTCATCTCTACTAGTTCAATCATCAGGAGAGTCAAATTTCCAAAACATCAAACCATTTTTAGGGTTGATCTTCGTCCCTTAAACCCTCAGCCTCCTCTTGGGCTTCATACAAGCAGACTTGGACAGTCTCAGCCTCCTCTTGGGCATTATACAAAGATCATTCTCCAGCTAAGAGTCAACCTCTTCATTCAAGTAGACTTGGAAAGTCTCATTTCTTCTTAGATCACCCAGAGATCCCTCAAGTTTCCTAAAAGCACAGGAAAAACCCTGATCATTTCATCAATATACTAATCTCCAGCAGAGTTAAAACCTCTAAGGTTTTCAAACTCGTCTTTAAACCCATCTGACCCCCCAACAAGGTTAAGCTTTTTACCTTAAAAATCCCCAACCAGGGTCAATTTACCATCAATAAATTCCCCAAGGGAATTAGAACCTCATGTCATCTGATATCTCAACTCTTCCCTGATTCCCAGAAAGAGTAAAACCCTTGGATTCCCCAATACAATTTGGACCTTCTCCTGGATTTCTATAAATCCTCAGCAAGAGATAGCCTCCTCTTAGGCTTCATATAAGAATTTCCCTCAGTGGAGTCAGTCAGCCTCAATCTTGGGCTTTGTATAAGATAGATAAAACCCTCTCCAGTAGAGTCAGTTTCCTTTAGCTTCAACCTTGGGCTTTGATCAAGGCATACAAAGATCAACATCCCCTCAGATGAGACCATGAGTCCTCTCTGCAGGAGGACATTTTCCTCTATACATCATATTTTAAAACAAACAATCAAAACCTTTTCCCTGATAATTGCTGTAAATGGCACACTTGTTGATTCAAAATCCAAGCTGGAGTCCCTCATTTATCCTGGCTAAATTTCATCTTTCATCTAACAGCTGTAAGTGGCAAGCCTCTGGATTCCATTCATCCAAGCCAATGTCCCTCTCTTAGCATGAAATATTCATAAAGGAAAAAGTGGCATTGCTCTACACTGAGTTAAAGCTTTCTTCCTTCATGACATCACCCTTATAAAGGAAATTATGGCATTGCTGGATTCACATATCCCAGTTAAAGTAATTTCCTTTATAACCAATTACTCAACATCTGTGATGTATAGGTGAGATGTTCTCCCTTTAGAGATGACAAATTCTCTCTCAGTCACCCCTTTAGCTTCAATCTTGGGCTTTGAACAAGACACAAATACTCAAATAGCTTCAATCTTGGGCTTTAAACAAGACACCAAACATTTTCCTCCCATAGAAATAGGAGGAACTACGATTGCTCTGATTTCCCAGATCTCTTTACGGGAATATGTAGGCATAAGATTGTGAAATTTTAGCGAGCACACAAATCAAAAATCTTAGGTCCAGTGCCTTCCCAAAAACAACGGAAAACCCGAAAACATCAAAAACAGTCTCTCAACTCTCCCAAAGGAGAAACTTTTCCCAAGCCACAGTAGATAAACACAAGAAAGCATTTATATTAACAGAGAAACATGCAATAACAGGCCTATGGATAACCATATATGCACTGGGTGTTAATAGCTTCCCTTTGTATAACCTGACCCCATTCCCCGATCTCTTAGCATTTGTTAAAGAAAACATTTACGTGCAAGGTTAGTTTTAGATTTCTTCCCTTTCCTTTCCAGCTTCATAGGATAAATAAGAAATTAGAAAGTAGCACCCAATTCCAACCACATTTTGCGGTAAGGTGATCGCGTCACCTACAAAAACCGCACGCTACACATACCTATGACCCATAGTGTGATCACACACATATAACAAATGTATAAGACTCTTCCTATATGTTTGGACACATGATTATTGACTATTTATGCATTATGAAATACGGATGCCGACTATGATGAGATGATACCGTCCAAATACATACTACGAGCTAGTACATGTTTTGACATCATTAAATAAAGATTTAGTGTAAGACACCTTGCCCTCACACTTTTTTGAACTACATTACAGTTTCTATGGAGGCCATATCTTGGACTTGAAGATGAGGATCCGAGTGAAAGTGACATGTGGAGTTCTACAACATTTATATTTTGTTTCACTTATGTTGAAATGCATCATTTGGATAAGGTGAAACTCCAATTTGGGATTCAATAAGAAATTCCTGGTCCACCTAGGTGCATGGAGAAGTACCACAAGAGTGTAATGACAGAGCAATGGAAATTCAAAAATTGGAGAGACCATAATAGACAAGAACGTCAACAATGGAAAAATTGTCGCCAAACTGTCTTACAAGGAGATGTCATGGAAACCGAATGTAAACCCAGTAGGGAATACATGAATTGGTATAGATCTGTGACCAATTTGTATCTATCACAAAATAGATACTTATTTGACCCTCGTAACCAACCCACATCTTCAAACTTCCAACACACCAGACCACCATGTAACACCCAACCACAAACATTTAACACCCCACAACAAATATTTAACACCCAACCACAAATATTAAACACCCCAAAACAAATATTTAACACCCAACAACAAACATTTAACACTCAACAACCTTTCAACTCAACACAACAACCTTATACCTCAAGCCAACACTACCATCAACCATACCTATCATTTAACCCAACCCCTTTCAACACCCAACAACAAAATTCATCGTCTTCATACACCTAACAACAAACACAATCCACCACCCAATATAACCAATACTCATTCTCTCAACCTACCCCACAAGAACACAACTACCAAACACCCCAATCACAAGTCCCTTTTTACGCCTCACAAACATTCACCCTTAATTCATCTCAAGACCAACACCCATACACCCCCTACATGACTAACACAATGCCACCTACCACCCTACCAAATTGGAGTAATGAGGGAACAAGATTAAGTTATGGCAGTGCGGCGGCGATACCAGCTGTGGACGAGTTTAGTGATGATATGGTCGCTGAATTCATGAATCCTAGGAATGATGCAGGACCTTCTACTCAGCATACAAATGTTGATGTTGATTGTAGAAGGTCCACCCGCATTGGACAGGCTCCTGCCTGTGGAACCCACCAACGCTTTCATCGACCGGGTCATAATCAAGGATAAATAGGAGTTTAATGTACTTTTTTTATTTCATGAATAAATAAATATTTATTTCCATTAATATTTATTTTATTTTATTATTATTTTATTTATTAGAATTACAAAATTAATTAATTACATAATTAAGTTATTTATAATTTGATAATTATTATTTATAATTATTATATATAATTATTATTTATTATTATTATTATTCATAATTATTACTTTATAATAATTGAATTAAAATTAATTAAAACATAGTTTTTAAAGACATAATTAATTAATTAAAACATAATTACAGAAATTAATATAATTAAAAAAAATTGTAGTCACTGCCGCCGATTGAAAGGGAGGCACCTTTAAATTTTCAACATAGCCGCCCATTGAAAGGGCGACACCCTTGTTATAAACACCCAATTTTTTTTGAAAAAATGACAGTTTGGTATATTTGTTGAAATGGATGGTATTATAGAATATAGTATGCAATAGTGTGGCAAAGCAGAAAAAAATTCACCGAATGTTGCTTCCTTCCTTAGCTCAAAAACTTCGATATAACCCTTCCTCTTGAAATTTCTTATTATGAGAAACTTGTTCATTTTAATGATAATGATAATTCCACTTAACTTGAAATCATCTTCAAACAACATTTCAATTGATTTCGTACTTTATGGACACACATTAAAACTTTGGATTATTTTATTAGTCAAATCATATAACCTCGTTGGTTCAGCTAGAAATCCCCTTTACAGAGAGTCAAACACAAATTTAATAAAATGATATTTGAAAATAGTATTTGGCTGGTCGAATGGTCCTTCAGGTATTACTGATAAAAAGACTAGGATTTTTCTTTACCAATCTCAACTAGTATCTAGATAGTTTGATTAGGCTCAACCTCTTACCTTTTTCGATTGTTGATGATGACAAATATTTTGCCCCTCTGAGCAAAATTTCCAACTAGTATCTAAATAGTTTGGTTAGGCTCAAATTCTACCTTATTCGATAGTTGATGATGACAAATTTTTTTGTCCCTCTGGCCAAAATTTCTTAGAGAACTTACGATCAACTTAAGAGACAAAAGCCAATTCAATTTTTTGTTGTTCACCCTTATATACATACTTTTATTTTACACTTATCTTTGCCATTTGGTAGGCTCAATACTTGGAACAAATTTTGAAATCTTTCAATGATTTATTCTCACTAATTGATGTTCTTTTTGTGAAGACAAAGATGCCAGCACCAAGAATACAAGTACACATTGTAAAGAGATTTTTCAATTTAGAAAAATAAATTCAAGTTTCATATGATCATAGGTAAAGAGATTTTTCAATTTAGAAAAAATAAATTAAAGTTTCATATGATCACAAGAGCTAAAGCTATGCTTGATAAAATCAAACTAAGGAGGGAGGACTTTAAACTAATGCAAAAACTTATGACTCGGATTTTGAAACAAACTGAATTCGACTTTTCAATTCTAAATTTCCTCTTTTTCTTAACAAATCTTAAACCCGAAAAGCCACAACTTATATCCACTTGCGGATATTTGATAACAGTACATGTGCAAAGTAAAACAAACGACTTTTTCTAAGAAACAAAAGAAGTAACAATGAAAATGAACGAAAATCAAACATTATTTTTAAATAAACACATGGCAGATGCAAAATAAGTTCCAGATGGGTATTTGAAACCTCACAGGAGAGGTGTTTGAAACCTCACAGTTTACAGATTAGTATCCCCCAATCCAGGATCTAAAACCAAAAATCTTACCCAAACCAACAAGGGGCTCAATATCGGCATTGGCTAAGCAATTGCCTGCAATCCTCCGCAATGGGCTCAATATCGGCATTGGCTAAGCATGAATTGATACACTCAACTGGAGTAAGCGAGTCAGATTGGATAATAATCATGTCAATCTTCAAGTCCAGGGCAAGCAAAAGGGACCATCTGATTGCAAAAATTTGCGCCACCACAGGAGTCACCTTGATGCTTTCCTTTCTGCTAGCAGCGAGAAAAACCTCTGAATCATTGTTTCTGATTATGCAACCAAAACATGCGGCTTCCTTCTCCATGATACCCGCATCCACCTGCAGCACAAAATACTTTCCAGTAATCGTATCCAAATATGGCTTAACATGGACTACTTTCCTTCGACCAATTTTAGGATTTGAATTGTTGAACTCAGACACAAAGTTCAATGCCTCAAGTGCCATCATTGAGGGCTCAAGCATCGTCTGCTCATACACAAGGGAATTCCGAGCCTTCCAAATATTTTGCAGCATTGTGCACAACAACTGAATGTTCATCAAATCCCAGGCTCACGTCCAATGAGGTCTGGAATCCAAGAATGGAGGAGAAAAGCACCTGTTTTGCAAAAACACAATCCAAAAACAGATGGTGGTTAGTTTCCACAGCAGAGTTGCAAAGAGAGCAGGTCGTGTCCAGCTGTACACCCTTCCTGAAAAGATTGTCCTTGGAGGGAAGGACATTTTTTGCCAAGCGCCATAGAAAATTGCGCGTTCTAACATGGATGCTTGCCTTCCAAATCTCTTTCCCGAAATTTTGAAAAGGAACATTAGAGGTTTCGGGAATTTTAGCACTCTTGATTTGCTGACAGATATGATAGGCTAATTTTACAGTATTCTCGTCGTTCCTCTCAAAATGCCAAAGAAGACGATCCTCATTATCCCTAAAGGAGAGGGGGATACTAGTGATTTTTTTTAGCATCCACTGGGTCAAAGCAGGTCTCAATCAAATCTTTCTTCCAAGTCCTTAAATCGCCATCAATAAATTCCTCCACGTTTGTGTCTTTTTGAATTCCTCTGACAGGCTTAAAAATTTTGAAACTCGGGTTATCAGGGAGCCAACTATCTGAACAAGCCACCACTTTTTCCACATTCTTGATCCTCCATCTATCTCCACGATTTATGAGCTCTCTCGCACTCAAAATACTTCTCCTGGCGAAGCTAGGAGCGAAACCAAGAGTACTTTCCGCTATGGTACTTTGGGGGTTATACCTTTCTTGAAAATCTTTTCCAAGCAGAGTATTCTCATTCGTAGAAGGCGTCAATAGTGTTTTCCTAATAGACTAGTGTTGAAATCACTGAAGCCTCTGAACCCCAAACCCTCATCCACTTTCCTCTTTGCAAGCTTGTCCTAACTCATCCAATGGACCTTCTTAGCACCACCACGAGCTCCCCACTAGAAGTTGGCAATAATGGACTCAATCTCTTTACAAGTGGATTCTGGCAAATTATAGCAACTCGTGATGTATGTAGGAATAGCCTGGGCAATAGCTTTAATGAGGACCTCTTTTCCAACGCATGACAGAAACCTCTCTTTCCAACCCTTTACTTTCTTCCACACCCTGTCGATAACCAGTTTGAAAACCTCTTTCTTTGATCTGCCAAAACCCACTGAAAGTCCAAGGTATTTGGTATGGCTTGGAACAGTTCTGACTCCCAACTTTGACCGCAGTGTTTCTTGAGCCTCACCATTCACATTTTTGCTAAAAGATAACTCTGATTTTTTGAGGTTTACCACCTGCCCAGACGATTCTAGATACCTTCTAAGAATAGACAGAATCATTGCTGCTTCTTGCCGACTAGCTCTAGCAAAAAGCAAACTGTTGTCTGCAAAAAACATGTGAGTTATGAGAGGAGCCTTACGAGCCACTTGGATACCATGGAGCGTCCTGAGGTTTACCTCCTTTTTATATTAGACCTGAAAGGACATCAGCACACAAAATGAATAAATAAGGGGAAAGGGGATCCCCTTGACAGAGACCCATCTCCGGCATAAAGCTTGAACTAGGTTGCCCATTTATGAGAACACTGTAAGAGACCATAGAAATGCATTTTTTGATAAGATTGACCATGCTTTGAGGGAAGCCCATAGAGGAAAGAACTTTGATAATGAACGCCCATTCCAACTTGTTGTAGGCCTTTGACATGTCCAACTTGAGTGCCATAATACCCTTCTTCCCCTTTGTCTTCTTTTTCATCCAGTGGAAGCATTCCATTGCCACTAGAGAGTTATCTTTAATGAGACGACCTTGGACGAAAGCGCTTTGTTCTTCATCAATAATGTTGGGAAGAATCCGTTTTATCCTGTTGGTAATGGTCTTTGTGATCATCTTCATGACCACGTTACAAAGACTTATAGGTGTTGTTTAGCTCCCTAGGATCATCATTGTTGTTCAGCACACCCAAGACAATGTCACAAATATCAGTCTCAACAATATTCCAATACTTTTAAAAGAAAAGGGCAGGTAGACCGTCCGAACCATGAGCTTTTAACGGGTGCATTTTAAAAAGAGCAGTTTTAACCTCCAAAGTCGTAAACCTCCCTTTGCACCAACTGATATAATCAGGCTGAAGCTTACCTTTCACAACATAACAAACCTTTTCGATATTTGAAGGAAGGGAAGAAGAAAACAACTCTGAAAAGAAGTGGACCAAGAGTCTTTCACATTGATTATCGCCTCTCCACCAAACTCCATTTTCATTCTTAAGCTTTGTGATGGCATTTGTCTGCTTTCTCTGATTGGCTTTCCCATAGAAGAATTTATTGTTTTTGTCTCTGTGTTTCAACTAAATAGCTCGACTTCTCTGTCGCCACATGATCTCTTCGACCTGCAAAAGTTTATTTCTTTGATTCTCCAGCGCTTTGTGCTCCTTGATGTCCTTAGTTGTAGCATCCCATCTACGGTCTTCTTTTAAAAACACTTTAATCCTACAAATCTCTTTACTAATAGTGCTTTTCTATAATCTTTGAACACATCATCAAGGCCATGCATGGCTGCAAGCTTCATAGAACCCCTCCCTGCAGAATTCTTCCACAACCTGTCCACATCTTTCTCGCACCTTGGGTCTTTGCTCCAAACTTCTTCGAACATAAAGATGTGTCTCCTTCTTCGCTTCGTGTCTGTTAAGTCAGCTTCTAACTCAATTCTTAATGTTGTATGGTCTGAGCCATAACGAGGAAAATGGTTGATCCTTACAGGCGAAAATCTGTTAAGGAAGCTTTCAGAGGCCATACTACTATCCAATCTGCATTGGATATTATTCTTTCCTTCTCTTCCATTTATCCAAGTGAATTTGTAACCTGCAAAACCAAGATCAGTTAGTTTACAAATATCTAGCCCTAACCCCCTGCAGTTCCAACTTATTATTTTCATTGGGCTAGGCAGTGTTGGTTCTCTAACACCACCTCTGGTAAAGTTTGTGACTCTTCCCCCGTGACCTGACATTTCCTCTTCTTTTCGCCACTACCTTGACCCTCAATCATTCCTTCAACAATCATTACATCGATTAGCTGACGTTTTCCAAATTCTAGGTCCAAAGACTTTTGTTGATTTGGACTCACATTCCTAGGTGTTTGTTTCCTTGTCCACTTTTTCTTCTTCGTGCTTTCACCCTTTGAACTTGAGTTTGGAACCTTATCATTTCCCATCCTTGAGAGGTCCACTACGCCAAGAGATTCTGCGACAGCTTCTACTTCCAGGTTATTTTTCTTGGGAGGCACCTCTTTGTAGCTTAACGGTCTATCTTGCTTGTCCTTACTTGTGTCCATTTTGTTTTGTTCAACTTCCCCATCGCATTCCTTGTCTTTCTCCTTTGGATCACACTTGTTGTTTCCTGAGGAAATATTGAACAGGCTCTTACTACAAGAGCTCGAATTTGAGTCCTTCCTTTGTTCAACTGGGATTTTGGGTAGGGGACGCACGCAACCACGGCTCGTATGACAAATCCTTTTCCTCAAGCTCTTTGAAACCTTCTTCACTTAGATTTGTAACCACCTCGCAGTCCTTTAATTGGTGACCAAGTCTTTCGCACACAAAACACAAAGTTGGTAATCTTTCATATTTGAAAAAAACTCTAAGATTCTTCTCTTTGAATCGAACCATCGTACCCCTCTTAAGAGGTTGTTTCAGATCCAGTGTAAGTTTGATGCGGAGAAATCTGCCATTCGTGTGAGCGTCCTTTTGATCCACTTCCTCAAAAACACCCAAAATACCTCCTAGTTTTTTTTCTATCGCCTCAGTTCTCATCATAAGTGGTAGCTCATAAACTCTGACCCAGAAAGTTCCGTAGTGCATATTTAGGGCCAACAGTTGTTCTTCACTGGAAACACAGGCGAGAACCACCAGATTTCTGTCGAAGCTCCATGGTCTGTTTCGAAGGACATTCTCTAAATCCCTCTTTGTGGTGAAGCGAAAAAGGAATAGGCTCTTGTTTAGTTCTTGAGTTTCCACCGGATTCTTGAGTTTCCAAGCATTTATCATTGTTGATGTAAAGGATCTAGAGTTGAAATGACTGTCCGACCAAATCTTAGCCTCCGGAGTCTGTTGGAAAATCTCATCTCCTCCGACTTCCTCCGCTTCCGCCGTAACACCCTCTTCTTCTTCCTTTGATAGAGAAATTTCCTTCCATTTATCCATACTGAGAGATGAATAGAAGAAAAGCTGTAAACACTCAGCAATGAAAACCAGAAAAAAGAAAAACCACAAAAGAGTAAAGAGAAAACCAAAGAAAAGAAATTGAGGAAAAACTAGAAAGATCTGGGGGAGACAAAACGCCAAAACCCTAGATTGGATTTAGGAAAAAGACACGCTAAGTTATAGAGAGAAGGCATACAATCTCTCTAAGACACGTGAGAATCAGGAATATGAATATGATGTTTCTTAGAGAACTTACGATCAACTTAAGAGACAAAAGTCAATTCAAATTTCTTCACCTTTACACACATACTTTTATTTTACACAATTCAATTTTTTGTCCTTCACCCTTACATACTTTTATTTTACACTTAGCTTTGCCATTTGGTAGGCTCAATACTTCGAACAAATTTTGAAATCTTTCGATGATTTATTCTCACTAATTGTTGTTCTTTTAGTGAAGACAAAGATGCCAGCACCAAGAATACAACACATTGTAAAGAGATTTTTCAATTTAAAAAAATAAATTCAAGTTTCACATGATCATAGGTAAAGAGATTTTTCAATTTAGAAAAAATACATTAAAGTTTCATATGATCACAGGAGCTAAAACTATGCTTGATAAAATCAAGCTAAGGAGGGAGGACTTTAAACTAATGCAAAAACTTAAGACTTGGATTTTGAAACAAATTGAATTCGACTTTTCAATCCTAAATTTTCTCCTTTTCTTGATAAATCTTAAACCCTAAAAACCACAACTTATATCCAATTGCGAATATTTGATACCAGTACATGTGCAAAGTAAAACAAACAACACTGTCTAAGAAACAGAAGAAGTAACAATGAAAATGAACAAAAATCAAACATTATTTTTAAATAAACACATGGCAGATGCAAAATAAGTAAAACAAACGACACTGTCTAAAAAACAGAAGAAGTAACAATGAAAATGAACGAAAATCAAACATTATTTTTAAATAAACACATGGCAGATGCAAAATAAGTTCCAATTCACATAAAGACTGTCATAGATCAGCTGATAAACTTTTACAGAAACGGATCAAACACCAGAATTTACAATTAAGATCACTTCTTCACAATGGCCATTTTTCATAAAGTTCTATTCACATGTTTGCCTGCATTGGATTACTACTTCAGATCATCATTCCAAAGGTGTTCTCCCCACTGTAAGTCATATAAAGAAATCCATCTTCATCTTTATTTTCTTCATAAATTGCAGACATCATAGCCGCTGCACAAACATAAAGTCATTTCTCAACTCACCAAATCAAGTCCAATAAATTAATAACCGTTATAAATTAACAAAAATTACATTTACACACAACAAACAATCCTGGTCGTTAATTTGAGGTCAGACAGATCAGATTACACAATAACAAAATCAGATTTTAACAATTTGTCGTTAATTTACATAGGATGATGATCAAGGTTGAAAACTGTGTGATGCGATTATGGAGCAACCGTTTCCAAAAAAATTCACGTATGCTACAATATAAACACACCAACGCATACGAAAACCACAAAACCCTTATACATTACCGGTTGGTGGTAAAATGTTCTTGACAAAAATGAAGATGGCTTTCTCAGGACTCAGCTTGATTCTCTTTCGCACCACATACACAAACTGGCCAACAGTCAAATCAGCAGGAACAAGATACCTACATTCATCCAAAAAAAAGGGAACAATAATATACACCAAAGCCTCAATAAAAACCCTTCTGTCACTGTATAATCAACTATGACTTTTCTTACAGCTCCTATTTATTAAATCTATTAACGAGCTTTCATATAAATGAACTCGTAAAAAGCACCCATAGATATAATTCAGTATTCGAACACTCTTTATTGCTCCAACTCATATTGTACAACTACTTTCTGTATTATTTAACATTGACCCTATAATAGTATTTTTGAGAAAATAACACAATTATGTTTACCATGTTTAAAACAGAGTAATATGGCTTGGTAGCTCAAGAATATTATAATTTGGTGCCATGTACATACATGGGAAATACACAAAACTAGACAGGTCTTGGCAAAACTTAAAAGAAACTACAACACCGATGGCTCAAGTCCAAGTATAAAGAAGTGTCGATATTTTTTCAATTTTCAATTTTCAAAGTAAGTATTCTATGACATTCAAAACTTCAATCGGATAAAGCAAAACAAGTTAATGAAGAAAGTAATCAGGGAACGGATAATAACATTTATAGAAGAAAATTGGAGTAAATGAACTGTAGGCCAATATATACAGTTGCACTTTCCAAAGAATAAAAAAGAAACTAACTTTTTCTTATCAATTTCCGGAACATCAGTCTTCTCTGCCCTTTCAACAATTACCTACGTGAAAAGATCAACAAGATTAGTAAGCAGGAAATATATTATGATGGTATATGCATGCTATAGAGAGCAAGTCTTACTGGAATTCTATCAGGATATTTCTCTCTAATGCGAGCTGCTTCAGCCTGCCTCCTTTCTGGCATTAAATTAGAAACATATGTTGGACATAAGTCACCGAATTGATTAAAACAAATACAAGCTTCCTAGCACTTAGGAATGGTTTTTAGGGATAAAAGAATTCTCTAACCACAAAAACAAAGAGCTGAGAACACCAAAGAATGTGAAAGTAAAACAAGGGGGCACAAGTTACTATCAACAAACAAATCAAGTTAACAAGACGTGAGATAACCCAAACCAAAAATGTAAGTGAGGTAACCCAAACCAAAAATGTAATCCTATCTTTGTTCCTTCTTAAGTAGTTTAAGACTGTTTTACACAACAAGGAAATTCATAAATATTGTTGCCGTTGATGAAATTAAAATGAACAGAGCGGAATGGAAGGAAAGGAACAAAATTGATTAGAGCAGATTGAAGACTTCATTCCATCATTTGGGTATTTTAGGACGGTACAAAACAAATATTTTATTCCGCCAAAATCGGAGGGAAGAAATATGATGGTAATGGAATGGAATCCACTCAACTCCACTCCACTCCACTCCATCCGATTTTAATTGATCCAAATAATGGAACCTCGTTCCATACCATTTCATTCCGCTCCATTCCGTCACATTCCATTAATTCAAACATAGTATTCTAGGATCAAACTATAAAGCTTAATTATTTCATAATCACTATTATGTCATATGATGAAAATGGAAGAAAAAACAGTTAATTGAGAGAAACAAACCGAGTGGGTGTTCAGTCTTGAATGAGATCTTAGCCATGGAAAATAATCTGCAGCAGAAAACACAGGTAAACAAAAATAAAGTAAACAAAATAAATAAAACCTAAATTAGAAATTAGGGTTTGGTTTAAAAGTAGAGATTATTGAGGAACGAAAACTATTGAAACGGAAAACGTAGAAAACGAGTAAGATTCGAAATAGAAAAAGAAAAAAGAGAGAGAAATTGCTTACGAGATGAGAAGAAGAGAAGAGTGAAGAAGATACAGAAATAGCGTTTAGAGATCGGAGGTGAAATATAAAAAACCTTACTAAAGAAACTACTAACAGTGTCTCGTCAACGACGTCGTTTCTTTCCTAACTTAACCCAATTGTTGCCCCCACAATGTTAGTATCAAACTTAAAACTAGTAAGACATCTTTGCGACCCACGGGTAAATTTATTTAGAGTTTAATTGATATATTCATATTGTAAAATAATTTTATACTATTGTCAAATAGGAATTTATTAATATGTTATATTATATTATTTATATTATATTATTAATTTAAAATTTACTGTCAGATATGGCAAAATATATGAAGGTGATTGGTTAATAGTATAAAATAATTTTTCACTATTAATGCATATCAATTAAATTCATTTATTTAATATGATATAAAATATATTTAAATACACGCGGTAAATTTGAAATGAATAAAAAAATTTGGATTCAGATTTGAAAATAAAGACTCTATCTCTCAATTAAAGGCAATTATAGATATAGTCATTCAAAGGGGGTGGCATGTTAAAAAGTATAGGAAGTATGTAGCTTTGCTCATGATGTATTAGTTGGGGTGGGCTGCTTTGGATCATACTTTGTTTTATTCTTTGGTTGATTTAATTCATTTTTTCTTTCCAAAAAAAAAAGGCAATTGTTGATTAAAATAAAATAAATATTATCTTGATAGTGATTCGTGAAATAGAAAGTTAGTGACATACACTATTATTGAGTAATGTTCAATTTGATACAATATAAAATGTTTTTAGATATACTTGTTAATGTACAGTGTGTTACTTAATTGTAAAATAAACAATGATCATATAAATTCAATTGTATTAAATAATCATATGAAAAAGAGATTTGTGAGATGGAGAAAGAAAAAAAATCACATTTGAAAATAAAAAATTTATCTCTCAAATAAAGAGAATTGTTGATTAAAATAAAATAGATATTATTTTAATAGTGACTTGTGAAATTGAAAGTTAGTTGTGTGCATTATTATTAAGTGATATCCAATTTGATAGAATATAAAACGTATTTAGATACACATGTCAATTTCAATTGAGTTACTTAATTATAAAACAATATTTTTTATATATAATAATTATAAAATAATTATGTTTTTATTTTAGTTGAATTTTGTGTTTTAAAAATTCAACAATTTTTTGTGTTATTCTTTATCAAATTTTGTTATTTATATTTTAAAAAACAAAATAGAAAAAAAATGGAGAGAGAAAAAATTAAAATGAAAGTGAAAAAGTGTGAGAAAAAGAATTGTGGGGGAAATTTGAAATCTATAATATAAGAAAATTAGATGTTGTGGAAAAATCTAATCAAATTTGCACTTTTCTCTTAATTTGCCACCTCACCAAAGTGAGAGCAATTTTGGTCCCAAAAAAATACTTTTTGTAACTAATGATGTTACATTGTTCAAATCCAATTACATGTTTATTGTATTATGCTTTTGGTTGCTATGTTTGGATTAATTGATGATGTCACTTGATTCAATTGCAATTCTTTTTCCTCTTTTCTCTTTTCTCAATGTCAGCTCCAATTCAAAAGTTTCTTCTACCTTCCCCCAAAAAAATGCAAGCTCACGTCTCTCTCTTCCTCTTCTTCTTTCTTCTATTTTCCCTCTATTGTCTCTCTCTTCCTCTTCTTCTTTCTTTTGTCATCTGCTGCCTCTCTCTTCTTCTTCTTCCTTCTCTCTTTCGTTGCCTCTCTATTCCTCTTATTCTTTCTTCTCTTTTACTTTTCTTTAACAAAGACTATAAGGTTCTTAGAGGATTTAAAGAGATTTATGAATCGAAGTATTTCAAAATAGATATTGGGTTATGAAAGTTATTAGATTTACTGAGGTCTTGATTTTACGTTTGCGTTTAACTCATGGTTGCAAGGTAAAAGCCAACTTTTTTACAACTTTAATGTTTTGTTGAACATTTCATTTTAAGTCTTGCTTTTTGATGTTTAGGGTTCAGTTTATGCTTTTTGATTTTATGGGTTTTGATGAAGAATCGTTGAAGGGGTTAAAGATGTGAACTTTTTCCGCCTGCTCATCATGATGCAAGAGGTGAACATGCTGATGAAATTAGGGTTTTGCTGTCTATATTTCTGCATATTGTTGTACCTCAAAAAATACGATCTTTCGCGAAGCGTCGCACGCCCGTAGAAAATTATGTTCGAATAGAGTCGCCACTGAACTTTATTTATTCCAAGGAAGGAAAGGGAAAATATCGATAAAACCCTTAAAACCAGAATAATAGTTGTCGCAATCATATTCGGGTTCGGGAGTCGGTTACGCAAGAGGAAGATATTAGCACATCTCACGTCCGTTGTACTCAACAGGAACCTTTTGGTTAGATTTGCGATTTAAATGTTAGGTTATATATGTTAATTGTTTTCTTCGAGTGATAAAAGATTGAAAAGAGAAAAAAAATGAAGGGGTCGCAAAAAGGTTTTTATTAGGGTGCTTGACGAGATTGTGGGTTTCGCTCCTACGTATCCTCGAGTGCAATAAGGAACTCAAAGCTTCGTAATTTGGGGGAAGACTATGATTGGTTGGTTTGCTTTATTGGATAAGTGTTTAGATCGTATTCTAACGGTTAAACATTGGCTTGTTTGCTCACGGTGGAGACTTAAGCACTAGTTTGTATTCGAATTAGAATGGACTAAACAATGTTCTTTTGCAAAAAGGTGTTTGATCGCCCGGGGGCGAGTAATTAGGTTGATTTGTTTTTAGTGTGTTTTAAGCTTAAAAGACAAACATTCATGACTTGCAAGCAATTACTGCTTAGGTCTAATGTCCGGGACTATGACTAGACCTTTCACCCAGGTAATCTTTTTCTTTCAATTTGTTTGCGAAAATGTTTGGATAGTTATAAATATTTTGAATGAAAGACAAACACTTGAGCTTGCAAACAATTACTACTTGGGCTTAGTGTTCGAGACTCTTACTGGATCTTTCACCCAAGTAGTCTTTTTCTTTCAATTTTATTATGAAATTGTGATATGCTCGTGTTTTTGTGGAAAGACGGAGTATTTATGGCTTGCAAGCAATTACTACTTAGGCCTGATACATCGGAGCTCTGACAGGACCTTTCACCCAGGTAGCTTTTTTTTCGTTATTATGAAATGGTCAAAGTATGGATCATTAATCATTTTGAAATTGATTATGAAAAGAGCTTGACGTTGGATCAAGTGTTTGATTTTGAATGAATTATGAAAAATGGTTTGAAGTGTATTGAAGTCGATGGCGAAAATGGTTGAGTTTGGTTTGAAAAGATAGGTTTTGAAATGATGAGGACATAGGTTGATCAATTTTTTAATTAACGAAATTAATTGATTAAAATTTAATTAAATTATTTAATTAAACTAATCAAAATTAATTATCAAATTTATTCGATTAAGAAAATTAATGTAATTAAATAATCAAAGTTAATTAAAATTGATTAACAAAATTAACTAATTTAAACAAAACTGTAATTAATTAATTAAATTAAAAAAAGAAAAAAGATCGAAGCGATGATATGCTCAAAGTCGGTTTGTACATAGCGACAATGGAATCGAAGTGTCATACATAAGGACCGAATGCGGTGAAAGTACCGAATTAATGTATAGAAATTTTGGCGGCATAACGACATAAAATGTCGAATCCGTTGATCAACTCCGATTTAACACAATGAAATAACAAACAACAACACCCAAAATTAAATAAAAAAATGTTTACAACATATAGGGGAGTCATGATTAACGGACCTAATGTACATAATAAAGCCCAACACTTAACCTAAAATCAATTTTCTAATAATAGTATATATAATAAAAAAACAAAATGAAAGTTACTAAAGAGGGGATAGTAACGCCCCCAATTTATCCCTGATTCCAAATATTTTGACTTTTTCTTTCAAAAAACCATGACCAATGACTTTATGACATGTGGCTCAATAATAATAATAATAATAATAATAATAATAATAATAATAATAATAATAATAATAATAATAATAATAATAATAATAATAATAACTCGCATGCATAACAACACAATCTAGTTTCGAGAAAGCTAACATCAATAACTCTAAAAAAAAATTCCAATTGCATCATCCCTCTCTCAACTTCAATCTCACTCAACAACTTTGAAAGTCATATAAGAGCATTCAAAATGCACCAATAAGCATGATTCATAAAAACAACAAAATGAAAAGAAACAAACATCAAAATATTTTCACCAAAGTATAACTGAATCGAAACGAAATGCATAATCGAAAAGATAAACGACGCAACACAACCAACATTTGATAACGAAATATTACTGTCATCAGGCCGCTAATGAGGTTGCCGCTAGAACGGTTGATGGTGTTTGAGGAGACGGACTCGTTGAATCAATTATAACAGTAAAAAATGGCTTCAGAAATTATCGATCCAACATCTCCCAGCATGTTCATTGAGTAAGGCAAGTGCGGAGTAGTGAAGATCGAAAACGGATGTTGGTGATGGGTTGAATGGTTGTCGGTAGGAAAGTTATGTCGGTAGGAATGTTGATGGGTTGAATGTTCATTGAGTAAGGCAAGTCAGTTGAAGAAGGTGACTTTCAATGATAACAAAAGTATGGAGTGGTTTTGTTTTGGTGCAAAAGGTAGAAAAAAATAGGGGTTAATAGTGGATGAAATTGATGAAGGGTATGGATATTGGAGGTCGTTGTGGCCGTGATGGAGAAGAATGACAGAATCCGGTGAGATGGTGATGTGAGTTTAGTGATTTACACGGTGGAAGCAAAGAACGGTGAGAGGGTTTTGTGGGTGAAGAAGGAGGTTGCTCAGAGGGAGTATGATGAGTTTTGCTAGCCGAAAATGGTTGAATATGGATTTCATTTTTATTTTCCAAAATCATCCACTGAGAGAGAGAGAGAGGAGAGAGAGAGAGGGAGAGAGAGAGAAAGAGAGAGAGAGAGAGAGAGAGAGAGAGAGAGAGAGAGAGAGAGAGAGAAGAGTGCATGAAAGTTCTTTTGTTAGCTTTGTCTTCCTCTTGCTGCGTTTGGATTATAGGCTACATATAAAACCGTTTTTTCTCCTTTTGCCCATGAGAGAGATGCATGTTATCCATTAAGTGGATGAGGAAATTGATTCCTCTCTTTTCCATGTGTCAGCGTGTCCAAATGTGAGAGGTGGGAGGAGATATTATTTTTATTTTTCATATTTTTTTATTTAATTTATATATTCAAATGCTATTTTTTTATTGGATGAATGAAATAAGCGTGGATAGCTAACATGGGCCATTGATTAATTTGAATCAATGATCCATATTAAATCAAAGAAGCACACATAATTTAAAATGCCAAAGTTGCCCCTTCTAGAAGCTTTAATTAATTTAAATAAGATTAAATTAGTTAAAACAACGAAAATTCACATCTTTTAAAATAAAAACAAAAAAATAAAATGAAGACATGAGAATTCTTATTTAATCTTTCTGAATATTTTGACAAAATAATAAAAATAAAATGAATGAATATGAATAAAAAGTCAGGCACAAAAATGCTCGGAAAATTAAAATAAATGTATTAAAAAGATCAGCGCAAAATAAACTTCTCGGAAACATACATGTTTTGATCAGATTTTGAAATAAAAATTGACTGGTTAAAAGGCTAAAGTTGATCAAAATGCGACAGAAAAAGGAGCCTAAAAATAAATAAAAAAGTACTGCAGGTTAAACTACGCGGACCATAGATTAATAATACTGACGTTTGCAAGCTCGATTTTGAAACTTTTTGCCAGCTAATTTTACGTACGGTTGAAAATGATTTAACTGGTATGTTTATAGATCCAAAAATTTATTCTGATTGACATTTTAGGCATTATGCGTGATGAAAGGCATGTTATGCTATGCAGATGATGCAAGGTGAAGTAAAGTCAGATGAATGAAAGTTTTTAAAATGCTTGGACAAAATTGGGGTACAACAGTTGCCCTTATTTAAATATCTTCGACCAGAGGATATGAAGAGGATCAACTCTTCATATGATTGTGGTGGGAGATAGTTAAATAGCAAAGGACACAAATTTTGTCCCTTGATGAAATGATATGAAATGTCATGAATGCATGAAGGATTTTTTTTTTGTTTTTACCGGGAATATGATATGAGAAATAAACTCTGTGGAAATTATGGAATTTACTTATAAAGGAAGTTATTGGGGATTGAATGAAAGTGAAAATACTTGCTAGAGAAAGACAAGATATACTCTGGATATTTGTCAAAATAATTGAAGAATATTCAACAGTACTTGGAATGGTATGGGAGAAGAAGACATTATCAAAGTTGGAAGCCTTATCGTGTAATCGAGGTAAGGGGGAGATTTTCATGATAAGGGTGTTTATTCTTGTAGGATAAAGGGGGATTCTTACCCCCTATCTTTTTCCCTATTAATAAGGGTTTTGTCAATTATGTGAGGTTTTTGCAAAACCTCCATAATTGATTGATGTGTTGCTAATTTTGATTGTGTGAAATATGCTATGTGTTACTTAGATATGAAATTGCATGATAAATTGCCACGAGATTTTATGATGATGATGTTCATGTGTTGATAAAGAGCATGATGAATTGATGCAATAAATCGATGTTAATATGCCAAATATTTGTGGTAATTGATGTGTTGGAAGTTATATGAGTAGGTGTGGTTAATCGTGTTCAAAATTGAAGTTGGGATATGTCTAAGTTGAAAAAAAAATGAAATTAGGAGTGAAATTCCTGTGAAAATTATGTAGAAAAGCAATTCAGACTAATTTGATTCGAATAAGAGGTTTACACTGTGATTTTTGATTCAAATCATAGACTCCTGAGTAGCCCCTATCTGATTTAATTCAAATCACTGTTTACACATGATTCGAGTCATGAAGGCAAATCGGGTCAAAATATTGTTTTCATCATAACTTGAGTTTCGTGACTCCGTTTGAGGCGCGGTTTGAAGCGTTGGGAAGTTGACGCGT
Source organism: Lathyrus tuberosus (assembly GCA_022829125.1). Lineage (NCBI taxonomy): Eukaryota > Viridiplantae > Streptophyta > Magnoliopsida > Fabales > Fabaceae > Lathyrus > Lathyrus tuberosus. Next base: position 23,092,027 of record JALAZF010000021.1, on the reverse strand, counting down.
AATACTACCTTATATTAATGATTTAGAGGTTAAAACATGCACATAAAAATATGAAGAGTATGCTTACTTGTGATAAGTCTTATGTGATAATTATTGAACAATCATGTAATCATGAATTGATGGTTGCTATGTGTTGAGTTGTGATGCTGGCATACTCTAAGTGGTTATATGAATGTTATAGTGATGAGTATTGTTTAGAAATTTTATTATTATAATGATGAGTATTGTTGATAAATTATGTGATTATAATGATGAATATTGTTGATAAATTGTATGATTATGATGATTATGCCGGGTTATGCTTAGATCTGATTTGGTTCGGTGGAACCATTTGTTATGGCCTTATATTGGTGACTATTATGCTGAGTTTTAAGTTCAAGAGGAACCAGTGACAAGTAATGATGATGGAGGTGGAGATGTATATTGCGTGTTTTGTTTTGCATTTATACATCATGTAGTGTGGACATAGGTATGACTTTGATCTAGTGACGAGTAGGACTTCGGTCCAGTGACGAGTATGATTTAGGTCCAGTGATGAGTATGACTTTGATCTAGTGACAAGTAGGAGTTTAATCCAGTCATAAGTAGGACATTGGTCTAGTGACTAATAGAACTACGATTCAGTGATGAGTTAATAGTTCAGTAACATACCCCCAACTTCCTAAAACTTTGGTACTACATGCATGTTGAAGTAGAGGTTACGTGTACATTGTATTCATTCTTGCATATGTGAATGTTTATGATTTGTGAGTGATATTTAATTGTGTATAATACATCGTGGATGAGCATTATGTGTGAATATTCATGTTGGTTGTACTATCCTAAAAGTTTATGCGCAATTGACTTATATGAATGAATTATCACCCCTCTTTTATTTGTTTTGTGGTGTTCTGTAAGCTGTGGTACAAATTCTCAGGAGGAGCGATAACTTCTGTGGGTTGGAAGATAGCATTGAGGCTTTTCTTTATTTATTTTACCGTTTTCTCGTTAATTAGTTTTGGAGTCACTCTGATATGTAACACAAGGGATAATGTTAATTTTGTCCTTCAAGTCAAAAGCCGATGATGGTTCACTGTAATCATTAAGCCAGACAGTCATTTCCTTTCTTTCAAAAGGAAAAAATCAAAATAAAAAAAAGCTCGCTAAGTCAAAACCTATGAAGGAGACTTAGGCAAAACTGGGGCATCCCGCTGACTGTAAGCTTCAAAAGAAACAGTTCAGGAAAAAGTTAGGGATAATAAAAGAGGAGATCTTTAAATTCTTACCCTGAAAGTCCTCAATAACCAAAAATAACTAAATGTTGTAAGGAAGCAGTGACTGTCATCTCAAAAGTCCCTTGACTTCTGAACCATCATCATCACTATCATCAGTACAATTCCCAACCCTTGGGAACCTGAGCGCATAGTCTAAGTTAATTGAGCGTAGGACCGAAGATCACCACAAAGATTGGGTGGGTACAAATAAACTTTAGGCCTTTATCCTTTGTTTCATAAACTGTGAACCAGGCCACGTTACAACCTTCGAAAGGCCTAACTGAAGCAAGGTTATTTTGAAAGCATACTGCAGCAAGGTTGCGTAAACTGACTCTGAAAATATTTTTGCAAATAAATTAATTTGGCATTACACCTGTGCTTTACCTTTCACTTTTAAATGTCTTGAACCGCCGTGTTTTGACCAATGACTCATATGCTTTGCATCTTTTCCAAAAAATGATTTCAATTTTAAAAGTTGCATGAACTTTGCATTTACCATGTTTGTATGAGCATTTTTGTTTGCAAACTGGCTTTCTTCTCAAAGAATTTTCAAACAGTTGAGAAACTTAGTCGGTGATCCTATCAGGGGCAAGTTCCTTCCAAATCCTGTTGAGAATCAGTTCAAGATTTGTGGTTCAAATCAAGCCTTATCATAATTAGTTTATCTAGAAGATCTTTCAAGACTCATGCTGGGGCAGGTTTTCCTGAGCGCTCAGCAAAGCAGTCATTACAGAACAACACAAGCTGAAGCAATGATCAGTTCATCTACAACAATTAGCTAATTTGGGGCAACTTACTTAAAGAATCCCCAAGCAGCTCATTATCCTTCCTACAAGGATCATTAACTTGGTACAGTTTACCAGTGTGGTGGAGGTGTGCTCAGCAGTAGCATCTTTGGTCCCCAAGCAGAGTGGCAGTGATCTCCGTGTTGAGGAATCAGTCTTCCAGTCTTGTCTTCTTCCCAAAAGAGTCGAGCCATGTCATCGACATCTGCATTTGCATTTAATCATATATCATAGCAAAATTCATATACATATGCATAGCATAAGTGTTTCATCCTCATTTGCATTCACCATACGTCGTATTTCTATCCACGTCTTACCTTGTGGTCAAAGTCTAACTTACTAGGCACCTACCAAACAGTTACTGTCGAACCTATCTGATGTTTTTCCAGATATTTCCATTATGATTCTGATGTTTTTCCAGAATCTATCTGAGGTTTTACCGGATGTGTTTGTCTCTTTGATGTTTTACCAGATTGAGTCTTTTGTTCTGATGTTCTTCCAAAACCTATCTGATGTTTTTCCAGATATTTCCATTGTGATTATGATACCCTTCCAGGATTTGCTTTACTCCCTAGTGAGTTTCCAGATATATACCTTTGTAATTCTGATGCATTCTCAGAGTTTCATTTCTTTTAGCGTTTGATGAATTTCCAGATGTGTGTTTTTGTTTTGATGTTTTTCCAGAACTCCTTTGTGTCTATCTGACGTTCTTCTAGATACGACTTTGTTTCTGATGTTTTTCCATAACTCTTTATATCTATCTGATGTTCTTCCATATACAACTTTGCTTCTGATGTTTTTCCAGAACTCCTTTATACCTATCTGATGTTCTTCCAAATATGATGTTGCTTGTCTAATGTTCTTCCGAATATGTATCTTTGTTTTGATGTTCTTCCAAAACCCATTTGTGTCTATCTGACATTCTTTCATATACGACCTTGTTTATATGATGTTCTTCAAGATATGATGTTGCTTATCTGATGTTCTTCCAGATATGTCTTCAAAACCTTTTCCCGTACATTTAATGTTTTTCTAAATGTTTTGGATGTATCTTCAAAATCGTTGTCTTCATCTAATGCTCTTCTAGATGTCTTTAATTTATTTATGACTTTGGTTAACAACTGCTGAATGTTTTCAAGTCTGTTTCCATTATTCATTCAATATTTTCCCGAATATCTCTAATGTTTTCGTGCGTTATGGAGTCCATTTAATGCTTTTCTGGATGTCTCTGATGTTTGTTTCTATGTCCCTAATGTATTTATCATAATTCTCCTCATCTCATTCAATGTTTTCCTGAATGTTTTGACTCTTTTCCATCCAGTTCCATTCATGGATGATGACTGTTGATTCCCCAGTGGAACTTATTCAATGCTATTCTGAATATCTCGGGTGGTTTGCTATATATCTTTGTTGTCTACTTATGTTCCAAAGTCTCATTCAACATTCTTCTGAATGACTTTGATGGTTGTTACGGTTCTTTTCCAGAGTTTTGTTCAATGCATTTTTGACAAAATCTCTGATAACTGTGTCCGTTTCCCCAATAAAGTTATTTCTGCTTTCTGGATGTTCTTGTTATTCCATAATAAAGTTAATTTCTTCCTTGAAAGTCTCTATTGTATCTTTGGATTTGGTCTCATTCCACATCTAATGTTTTTCTAGATGTTGCTGACTTGTTTCCATAACGTGTGACTTTCTGCATCTGCTACTTTCCCATATATATGTATCTCTGTTTAGGGTTTGTCCCTCTCTTTCCAAGTATTACTGAATATTCTTTGTCACCTTGACGGATTTCCATAATATCTTGTTTTCCTCATGTTGTGTCTCTTTGTTCTTTATTCTCCTGCGGTATTCCCTTTGTTCTCTGTTTAATTTTTCCAGTTGTAGTTTGTCTTTTGTGGCTTCATTTCCTACAGAACGTCGAGTCTTGCTTTCGCATCATATCATAAGCATTTTTGTGGTATCTTAGAGCCAAAAATCGTGCATGTTTGTATTTAAGTCTCTCCGATCTTGTCGAGACAAAGATCTCAACCTCCATATCTCCGAATCAAAGAAACTTAAATAGGGGCATCTGTCATACCCTAATTTTTTACTCTAAGATCCCACGTCTTTTTGCATCATCTGCATATTTTATCACCTCTTGCATCTTGCACAATACCCAATTTATCATCCAGAATTAACTTGTTAGATTTATAGCCGAATCGGTCAAACTAAAAGTCAACTGGGTGTAAAATCAGTGAACGGAAAATTTTAAACTGTGCGATGCTCTATGAAATCAAGTCCTTGACCTAAATCAAACTTGATGGACATGTTGGTGTTATAGGGTGTATTGAATCATGTCCCAAGGTTTGGTAGCATACCTGGGTCAAAAGTCAAAAGCACAGTTGACTTTTCCCGCGAAACCCTAATTGTGGCTCTGATGAATTTGAAACTTATGTACCAAGCTTCTTAGATCAATCCATTATTGCAAATAGATCAATGTAGTGTATTAGAGACCCTCAAATCATGTCTTGAGGTCTTGGCTCCTGTTTTGTCCCAAAAGTCAACTTAGGGGTGAATTAGGTCAAGAAACCCTAATTCCTGATTTTTGGTGAATGCATTCCCTGAGGCAAAATTGACTTGATGATTGGGTTCATGATATCCCTTAGAGCATCTTAGGTTGTTCTCTAAAGCATTGGCTCATGCCTAGAGGAAAATTTCCAACTGGAGGCCTTGGTCGACCAAACCCTAATTTGGTGACACCGGCGATCTTGAGGCTTAATCCACTTGGAATGTTGCAACTTTGTGCTTGATTCTTGATATGGGAGTCCTCTTGATCCTTTATAGGTGTTTAAGAGGTTAGACAAGTTGAAGATCATTTCATTTCTTGATTGATGCTTTGTCTAAGAGCTCTGAGAGGGCTTGAAACCCTAAGTTTGATTGTAGTGGATGCTCGCCCATCTTTGGGGAGACTAATGAGGTATGATGGTTCATCCATATTGTGATGATGATTAGCACAATGATGGGAATATTACTGGTCAAAATTTGGGGTATGACAACCCCTATATGGTCAAGAAAGCCTTCTCATGCGGCGCCTTGAGACTCGCAACCATGGATGGAGAGGAATTTGCCTACCCCACAAACATTGACGTAGTCAAGAAATACTTCGCCTAAACTAAAAAAAAAGAAAGAAAAAAAACGTATCGGTGGATTGAAAACCCGAAAGGGCGGTCCAGGCAAAAATTAGAGACACAAGCAAAAAAAAAATCATCTCGATGGATTGGAAATCTCAAAGTACAATTCAGACAAAAGTTAGGGATTCATGGCAAGTAACTACGTCTAGCAAAGGGGAAAATTCTCAGCAGCAGTTATGTCGTCCGTCAGGAAAACTCCAGTCAAGGTCATCTTTGACAGAAGCTCAGGATGCCCAGAATTCAAACTTGGTAGAAGGATAGCGGTCGTTATGTTTCAATGTAGCCCTTTTCCCTTAAATTACCATTTTCTAAGCTTTGTAAATACTCTAGGGAATTACGCGCTTGGCATATTTTCATCCCATCAATAAAATTTAAGCCTTAGTGCTTTTGTTTGCAATTCTTATTTATTTTAGCTTTACAGAACAACATTTTAACATGATTGATGATTCTTGAAATAAAACAAAAATGAATTTACTCGTCAAACTTTTTCTGCTTTTAAAATCAAGATGGCAATTCTTTTGACTGTTGAACATCGAAAGAACATCGATCGCTTCTCCAGAAGTGATGGAGCTTCAAAGTGCAGAATCAAAGTACTCCTTCTAAGCCAGTACGCCCGAAGGAAGGATCAGCTGTGTCAGATACGAATATTCCGTCTGACATCCCCGACAGAGTTCTTATCTCCTAAGCCCGACCAACATTTTCCCCACAAGGACTATCTCTCCTAAGCAAGGCAGAATTACTATCTTGAACCGAACGGTGAAATTCTGGTACCAGACGTGTGATGTTAAGGTGTGATGTCACAACAACACACTCTGCATAATGGACAAAATAAACAGTAGAAGAACACACCAAATTGTTCACCCAGTTCGGTCTTAACTACCTACGTCTGGGGGCTACCAAGCCAGGGATGAATTTCACTACTTGTAGAATTAAATTACAGACTCAACAACCCATATGACAATCTCCTAATCTTAATTCCTACTAGTGACTTTCTACCTAAGAAACCACTTAGATATGAGAACACTACTCAATCCCTAAAACAACACTCAAGGAACAAACTCTTTGAGCAACCTTGATCTTACTTCACAACTTTGATCAAGTAATAACTCTCTATTGCTTCACAGCTTTTAAGAGAGGACAGAAAACGACTCACCAATTCAACCTAGAATGGTGTATACAAAACTCATACAAAATACTCAAGACACTCAGCCTATGCTCTTGATCTTCTCTCTGTATTTCTGTACATTCTTACTTTGATCTATGTGCTTTATATAGCCACCTGAATTTGGGCTTGGACTCCTGCAATATCTGACTTGATTTGTTATTTAAAACTGAATCTTCAAAACAGATTTTCTCCTAAAATCTTTTCAAATCTTCAACCTTTTAAATCTCCTACAAATCTGCACCAGATCTCCTATGCAGCAGAGAATATCTATCCCAAGATATTCGCATCCAATGAGACTACCTACTCTCAACAATTCCAGCTAACACGCAAACCCTAACAACATCACAACCTGATGTTATTAATTCTGCAGATCTAATGTCACAACATCGCTTGTGACATCAGACATCCAAACTTCAGTTAACTTAAACACTTAACACAGCTCAGTGTTAAGACTCAATGTTGTGACATCACCCATATGACATCAAACATTGAACAGCTTCACTACTTAACACAACCCACTGTTAAGACTCAATGTTGCAACATCACCACCTTGACATCAACATTGAACATACTTTGTTTTACCAAAATTCCAGCCAATCCAAGAAACTGACAATCTCCCCCTTTGGCTAATTTTGGCTAAAACAATCTCTGCACCTTCAGAGACTTCAGCAACGGAATAAACTTCAATAATTTTGAAACTTCAAGCAACAACATCTTCAATACATAAAGACTTCACTCTGCTGCAGCATCTTCAATACATAAAGACTTCACTCTGCTGCAGCACCACTTTCAACAGCTACAATCTTCAAACAGAGATGCTGCACATATTTCAACATTAGCAGCAATGAGCACTCCCCTTCAATGCAACAACCAGCATAGCAGCTGTTCAGCAATTACTCCCCCTCAATATCTGCACTTCTTTGACATATGTACTCTTTGATACTCTTGGCTATTTCTCCCCCTTTTTGGCCACAATTAGACAACCTTCAATCAAAAGCCCTACTAACTACAGTTAGTACTATCCTAGCTCTCATTGTTAGCCTCACAGTTAGCAACCAGGCAAAACAAATCATAGAACGAAAACATAAAGGGTGCATATACAACACAATATTCATGTTACAAACCAAGCACATTAAGTGCTGAAACAAAAACAACATGCAAAAAACTACTATCTAAGAAAAACATTAAAAGCTTTAATCATCTGAGCTAAGATCATCATTATCTTCTTCATCCTCTTTTGAGCTGTCATTATCAGACTCAACTTTCTTATCATCAACTTCTTTTTCTGTCATCTTTAGAGTCATAAGTAATCTTTTGAACTTCTCCTTTCTTTCAGTGCTTACTCTGATGGCTTCATCTAATTCTTTACAGGCTTCCTCCAGTTCAAAAATTATATCAGCCTTGACATGAGTATGATGAGTAGATGTAGAGGCAGATGCCTTGACATGATCAGCAACATGTTTTCCTTCAAACAGCTTCTGATGAAAAGATAAGTCAGACTTCCTTCCACACACAATATCATACTGGTGAAGAATCCCAGGATGTTGAGACAGAATTATCCCACAAATGAGGGATGGAAATGCAATAGGCAATTTCACAACTCTTGTTGCAGCATGCTTGATAGTCTGATTATAAATGTAAGAGCCATAATTAATTAGTCTCTTTGTTCCAATGGCATAAACTAATTTGCCCAAACCAGCAGAAACAGAGGTCTTGTGGCTAGTAGGAACCCAGTTAACAGCACCTATTCTATGAAGAAGAGCATATTTCACACTTAATAAACTTGCTGATAACTTCCCTTTTGAAGGCTAAACTTCTACCTGACCAGCTGTGATTTCTTTGCAGATAACATTATTAGAAACTTCTAATTCTCCATAATCTTCCTCACTTCTTCCTAAGTAGGCATTGATCACCTTAGGAGAGAACCAGACACACTTTCCCCTGACGGTAACTCTTCTGAAAGTTAGGCTTTTGCTGTCATTAATAGACTCAGGGATATTCACTATAAATTCTCTGACCAGTCTATCATAGCAACTAGTCAATCCTGACACAGTCCTTATGAGACCAACAAACTTAATTAGATCTATAATTCCAGTAGACTCTAAGTCATCTTCAGCTAGCTCTCTTTCCAGAGCTATCCTTCTTTGGCTCACACAATTCCACATGGATGCACTTCTGGCACAATGAAATGAGATGTTATCAGGCACTTGATCAGAAACTCTGTTCCTCACAGGGTTGATGTCTTGAACATCACACTCTGAATCTGATTCTTCCCTGATTCTCCTCTTTTTGCCAGACATGACAACTTTGCTCCACGACTTGGGAGAGTCTACAATTGAAGTCCTTTTCTTATCCTTGACCATATTTTCATTAGGAAGTGACTCCACTCCTTTCCCTTTCCTATCCTCCCTTCTTCTTGCATTACCAAAGATATCACTATTAGATGAGTCCTCAACATCTATAACCTCATCCTGATCCTTCCCTTTATAACTGTGACTTTCATCCCTAGGGGACAATGTTCTGACATCAGGGATGACATCAGTATCTTCAAGATCTTCTTCTTCACTACCACCTTTAGCGTCTTGAATCACAGACAAGGCCAGTTTGTGAAGATTTGTGTCCTCACTTTGAGAGTCCACCTGTTCAGCAGGCATTTGCCTTAAAGGGACAAAAATCCCTTTCACACGTATTCCCTTCTCAAGAATTTTGGTGGCAATCTGCTCCAAATGCATGTCCACATCATACTTCTCCTCAACAGCTTGAGAGGATGATGACCTAGTGAAATTCTGGTATCAGACGTGTGATGTTAAGGTGCGATGTCACAATAACACACTCTGCACAATGGACAGAATAAACAGCAGAATAACACACCAAATTATTCACCCAGTTCGGTCTAACTACCTACGTCTGGGGGCTACCAAGCCAGGGATGAAATTCACTACTTGTAGAATTAATTTACAGACTCAATAACCCAGTTGACAATCTCCTAAACTTAATTCCTACTAGTGACTTTCTACCTAAGAAACCACTTAGATATGAGAACACTACTAAATCCCTAAAACAATACTCAAGGAACAACCTCTTTGAGCAACCTTGATCTTACTTCACAGCTTTGATCAAGTAATAACTCTCTATTGCTTCGCAGCTTCTAAGAGAGGACAGAAAACGACTCACCAATTCAACCTAGAATTCTGTATATAAAATTCATACAAAATACTCAAGACACTCAGCCTATGCTCTTGATCTTCTCTCTGTATTTCTGTACCTTTTCCTTTGGTCTTGTGCGCTTTAAATAGCAATCTGAATTGGGCTTGGACCTGCTACAAAATCTGACCTGATTTGTTATTTAAAACTGAATATTCAAAACAGATTTTCTCCTAAAATCTTTTCAAATCTTCAACCTTTTAAATCTCTTACAAATCTGCACCAGATCTCCTATGCAGCGAAGAATATCTGACCCAATATATTTGCATCCAATGAGACAGCTTGCTCTCCACAATTCCAGCTAACACGTAAACCCTAACAACATCACACCTGATGTTATTAATTCTGCAGATCTAATGTCACAACATCGCCTGTGACATCAGACATCCAAACTTCAGCAATTTAAACACTTAACACAACCCAGTGTTAAGACTCAATATTGCAACATCACCACCTTGACATCAACATTGAACATACTTTGTTTTACCAAAATTCCAGCCAATCCAAGAACTAACAATCTCCCCCTTTGGCTAATTTTGGCTAAAATAAACTCTGCACCTTCAGAGACTTCAGCAGCGGAAAAACTTCAATCAATGATTTTGAAACTCAAGCAGCAGCATCAGCATCAAAACAGCTACAATCTTCAACCAGCTGCACATATTTTAACCATGTTGCTCCCCCTCAATCATGAACCAGCAAAAACAGCTGATCAAGCAGTTCAGTAATTACTCATTACTCCCCCTTAAATTCAGCACTATAACATCAGCAATCAGCTCAAAAACTTCGGCTTCAGCCAACAACTCCTTTGACAGCATTTGTACTCTTGGACTTTTGGCTTTCTTTCTTTGGCTACTTCTCCCCCTTTTTAGCCACAATTAGACAAGCTTCAATCAGAAGCCCTATTAACTACAGTTAGTACACCCTAGCTCTCATTGTTAGCCTCACAGTTAGCAACCAGGCAAAACAAATCATAGAATAGAAAAACATAAAAAGGTGCATATAACAGCACAAAATTCAAATTACATAACCGGCATAGAAAGTGCAAAACAAAAAAAACTAAACTATTATCTAATAACAGCAGATGGAAGTTAGTTTTCATCCGAGCTGGTACCATCAGCATCTTCATCACCTTTATCTGACCCGAAATCCTCAGTATCGCCATTCACATTATCTTCCCCCTGTTCCAGTCTTTGATCATCTGCTCAATCTTCATTTTCCTGACAGTGCTGGTACTGATAACCATATCAAGATCCTTGCAGGTTTCCTTTAATTCTTCAATCAGCTCATATTTTGTACTGACCTTCTTAACCCCAGAACTTGATGTTGTAACAATGTCTGGAACATGACTCCCAGAAAACAGTTTGGGATGCAAAGATAAAGTTGACTCCCTCTTACATGCTACCTCTGTACTGGTTAAGATTCCAGGATGTTGATCTAAGATCATTCCACAGATAAGGGAAGGGAATGATATAGGTATTTTGATAGCATTGGTTGCACCATGCTTGATCAAATATATAGCTTCCATAGTTGAACTTGACCTTTTTCCCAACAGCATAGATGAACCTTCCTAATCCCACAATTATGGTAGTTTTGTGATTAGTAGGTACCTAGTTAGTAGCACCAATTCTGTGCAAAATAACATACTTGATTCTGAGTTTGCTAGCTGTCAATTTATTTTTCAGTGGCCACACCTTAACTTGAGTGGCAGTGATTTCTCTACACACTTCATTATCAGTCACTTCCAGCTCACACCCCTCTTGTTCATCTCTTCCTAGATATTTATTGATGGTACTAGGAGAGAAGTCAATACATCGCCCCCTAACAAACACCTTCATGTAGTTCACACTCCTATTGTCAGAAATGTCTATGGGGATGTTGACAACAAATTCCTTAACAAGTCCACTATAGCACTTAGAGAATCTGGTCACAGTCTTCAACAGTCCAGCAACATGAATGAGGTCCATAATTTCTTTCATCTCCAAGACATCCTTTCCAAGCTCCCTTTCCAGAGCTAATCTCCTTTGGCATACAAATTTCCACAAGGGAGCACTGCTCGCATAATGAAAGGATATGTTGTCCACTAGCACTTCAGGGACCTTATCAGAGATTCTTTTTAAAATGGTCTTTCTGACTGGTGTGATGTCATGGACATCTTCCTCAACGTCATCCTCAGATTCAGATTCTTCTCTAATCTTTCTCTTTTTGGAGGGTGTAACAACCTTGCTCCAAGGTTTTGTGGGACCAACAACAGTTTTCCTCTTGCCTTCAGTAGACTTCTTTGGAGAGGATTCATCAGTCTTTCCTTTCCTTGTCTTTAGTCTCTTGGCAATACTTGGAACAGCATTTCCAATGACTTCATTATCAGATAAATAAACCACATTGATCACATCCTCATTCTTTTCTTCTCCAGGAGTAGTTCTATCATTAATGTCCTCATGCACATCATCTTCTTCCCCTCCTATTTCAGAATCTTCAATGACAGACATAGCAAGTCTATGACGATCAGACTCATCTCCTTGCATGTCTACCTTTTCTGCCGGCATCTGATTCAATGGTATAGAAATCCCTTTCACTGGTATACCTTTGTCCAGTATTTTGGTAGCTAGATTCCCCATACTCTTGTCAACATCAAACTTTTCTACCACAGTTTGAGACGTGGATGACCTAGGTGTTGATTTATCACTAAATATGATACTAGTAACAAGCTTCTTTGTTTCAGTGTCTTTAAAGGTAGTTACGACCCTTTTAGAAGCAAGTTTAGACGGTCTAGGTTTACCTGACTCTGGGAGCATTACGGAGATGGGTTGTATATTCAGAGCTTCGTCTTCAGTGTACTCATCTGTAGAAACCCTAGCGTTATTCCGCGATGAACTTTTTGAAGAAGTAGATGTCTGCTTTGACATGGTTCCTTTGAGGCAGTATAGGTTGAGATGATTCTTCTTGTTGAAGGAGACGAACAGACGGGAGATATGAGTTTTGATGGATTGAGATTTTGCTATAATAGGAAATGAGGGTCTGAGGTAAGGCGCCAGATTTTATGCATTTTTTAAAGACCAATCAATGAGTTTCTCCCCCCAAATAAGCTTTCCTTTTACAAATTTGAAGGGATTCAACTTAAGAGTACTTAACTCTAACAGCCTTTCACACTTGATGTCACAGTCTAATGCTAAAACATCAGTCTTAACATCGATAGATGGGCTGACTTCTATAGGTATCCATAGATAACAATTGTCTCTGGACCTGACTCCTTTCATGATCACTTCATCCTTTTCGTTTGTCACCAGACACTCATCCTTGGAATAGCTGACTTTGTAACCTTCATCACATAGCTGACTTATGCTAATCAGATTAGTCTTCAAACCTTGGACAAGGATCACACTATCAAGAGTAAGACCATCAAGATTCTTCACTCTTCCACTTCCTTCTACTACTCCTTTTTCTCCATTGCCAAACACAACCTTATTTGCATGGCAAGGATTGAACTCCACCAACTGCTCCTTTGATCCAGTCATGTGCATTGAACATCCACTGTCAAAGTACCATGCATCCATGACACAATGTCCATCTGAGGATGAGCCAGTAGACACGTGACCTGAGCTTTAGGAACCCATTGTTTAGCAACTTGGGGTCTGACCTCCTTCTGTCTGGTTTGAGGAATAGAATTTGGATAACCATGGAGCTTGAAGCACGAGGACTGCATATGTCCAACCCTGCCACAATAGAAGCATCTTACTCTGTCATCTCTAAATTGTTTATGTCTTCTACCATTATGATGATATTGCTGTGGCTCCCACCCATAATGTTGTCTCCTTCTGCCATAGTTGGATTGTCTTCTTCTGTACTGAGGATGTTGTCTTCTAGGCTGTCTCCTATGGTGATGAGGCTTCCTTCTTCCATAGTGATGAGGCACAGCATTGTTGTATCCATATCCATACCAGTTTTCCTGATGTTGAGACATCTGATGAGACATGTTCTGTTTGAACCTTGCAGCTTGCATGCTCTTGTGATATTGGGGAGGCATATACTGACTAGCTCCTTGAGGCTGCATCTTCCTCTGATGGGGACCATTCTTTTTCTCAACATTCTGAGGCTGAACAACCTTCTTAGGGGTAGGATCCTGTCTCTTTGTTTGAGACATTGGTTGGGACACCTCCTCCTTTGTTCCTGAAGTGCTTGCTTTAGCAGAAACCTTTTTCTCAGCCACAAATCCTATACCTGACTTATCACCAGCAACCTTTTCTGTCTGAAGGATCTTATCAAGTGTGTCTGTACCACAGCTCAACATCCTAACAGACTTGGTCATATGATCAAGGTGAGCTTTAACTAGTATAACTTCATTTTCCAGATCAGCTTTTTCATTCTCAAGCTGAGCAATCTGTTGCTTGTGGCACTTGTTTTCTTGACAAATCTCAGCACTTTTTAAACATAACTCTTGATAAGTAGATGCTAACTCCTCATACGTTATTTCTCCATCACTAGAATCATCATCAGAAACAACAGTTCCTGTTAAAGCTCTTACATGCTTTGCTGGCTCACCTTCACTTTCATTATCAGAGTCAGACCAGGAAACTGTCATGCCCTTCTTCTGCTTTTTCAAGAAGGTGGGACACTCTTTCTTGACATGTCCATACCCTTCACACTCAAAGCACTGAACTCCTTTATCTTGGGCAGTTTTCTCTCCATCCTTCTCTTTTGACTTGCTGATGTCAGAAGATATGTTCTTGACATTAGGCCTGAAGTTATTATTCATTCTCTTAAACACTTTGTTAAACTGTCTTCCCAAGATAACAATGGCCTGAGATAGATCCTCCTGAGATTCAGAGTTATTTCCTTTCTCTTCTTGATCATTTGACACCAAGGCTATACTCTTTGGTCTCTTTTCTGGTTCTTCCTCATTCAACCCGAGCTCAAAAGTTTGAAGAGACCCAATGAGCTCATCAACTCTCATCTTGCTGATGTCTTGTGATTCTTCAATGGCAGTTACCTTCATCTTATACTTCTTAGGAAGGGACCTAAGGATCTTCCTTACAAGCTTTTCATCTGACATTTTTTCACCAAGAGCACTGGATGCATTAGCCAGCTCCAGAACATTCATGTGGAAGTCATGAATAGTCTCATCTTCCTTCATCTTCAGGCTTTCAAATTTTGATGTTAGAATCTGAAGTCTTGACATTTTAACTCTAGATGTACCTTCATGAGTGGCCTTCAAAATATCCCACGCTTCTTTAACAACTTCACAGGTATTGATTGACTTTAAAATATTCTTATCCACTCCATTGAAAATTGCATTTAGAGCTTTGGAATTTCCAAGGGCAAGCTCATCTTCTTCCTTGGTCCATTCTTCTTCAGGCTTCGGCTTTGAAGTGCCCTCTTTATCTTTGCCAGCATCATCTTTTTCACACACAACAGGTGCTTTCCACTCTTTAATAATGGCTTTCCAAGCCCTGTTGTCCAAGGATTTTAAGAAAGTGGTCATCCTTGGCTTCCAATAGTCATAATTGGATCCATCCAAAATAGGGGGTCTGTTGACAAATCCTCCAACTTCCTTGTCCATCTGTACACCAGAAAGTAACTTCCCTAGATCTCACCCAGAGATAGACAGGATGCCTACTTTGATACCAATTGAAATTCTGGTATCAGACATGTGATGTTAAGGTGCGATGTCACAACAACACACTCTGCACAATGGACAGAATAAACAGTAGAATAACACACCAAATTGTTCACCCAGTTCGGTCTAACTACCTACGTCTGGGGGCTACCAAGCCAGGGATGAAATTCACTACTTGTAGAATTAATTTACAGACTCAATAACCCAGTTGACAATCTCCTAAACTTAATTCCTACTAGTGACTTTCTACCTAAGAAACCACTTAGATATGAGAACACTACTCAATCCCTAAAACAATACTCAAGGAACAACCTCTTTGAGCAACCTTGATCTTACTTCACAGCTTTGATCAAGTAATAACACTCTATTGCTTCACAGCTTCTAAGAGAGTACAGAAAACGACTCACCAATTCAACCTAGAATTCTGTATATAAAATTCGTACAAAATACTCAAGACACTCAGCCTATGCTCTTGATATTCTCTCTGTATTTCTGTACCTTTTCCTTTGGTCTTGTGCCCTTTAAATAGCAACCTGAATTGGGCTTGGACCTGCTATAGAACTTGACCTAATTTTTTATTTAAAACTGAATATTCAAAACAGATTTTCTCCTAAAATTTTTTCAAATCTTCAACCTTTTAAATCTCCTACAAATCTGCACCAGATCTCCTATGCAGCGAAGAATATCTGACCCAATATATTCACATCCAATGAGACAGCTTGCTCTGCATAATTCCAACTAACACGCAAACCCTAACAACATCACACCTGATGTTATTAATTTTGCAGATCTAATGTCACAACATCGCCTGTGACATCAGACATCCAAACTTTAGCAATTTAAACACTTAACACAGCCCAGTGTTAAGACTCAATGTTGCAACATCACCACCTTGACATCAACATTGAACATACTTTGTTTTACCAAAATTCCAGCCAATCCAAGAACTAACACCTAGTTTCAGTTTTACTCAACTTGGTTGAAGGTTTAGAGTTACCTGAATCTGGGAGTAACATAGGAATGTGTTCTTTGTCAATAAGTTCTTTTTCCGACGAAACCCTAGTTCGTACATGCGCAGGTCTTTGAGAATCAGAGTTCTTGGATGGGGAAGACATCGTTCCTTTGTAACGGACTAGGTTTAGAGAAGATTTTTCTATTCTGTTGAGATTAAGGGAGATGAACCGTTGAGACGAGAACGCTTTGATGAATCTTGATATAGAATCAATATGGTAAGGCGCCTGATTTTGAGTACCTCTTAAAGACCAATCACTAATTTTCTCCCTCCATAAAGACTTTCCTTTTAAAAATTTAAAAGGATTCACATCAAAACTCATTAACTCTGAGTGACCTTTCAGCATCCTTTCACACCTGATGTCATAGTCTGATGTTATAACATTAACTTGAACATCATCAGTTGAATTAACTTCAAGGGGAATCCACTGATAGCAGTTATCTTTGGATCTGGCACCCTTCATAACAACCTGATTATGCTCATCAGATACTACACACTTATCTTTGGTGTAGTTTACTTTATAACCTTCATCACATAGCTGACTTATGCTAATCAGATTAGCATTCAAACCTTGGACAAGGATCACACTATCAAGAGTAAGACTATCATGATTCTTCACTCTTCCAACTCCTTTTTCTCCATTGCCAAACGCAACCTTATTTGCATGGCAAGAATTAAACTCCACCAACTGCTCCTTGGATCCAGTCATGTGCATGAACATCCACTGTCAAAGTACCATACATCCATGGCAAAATGTCCATCTGAGGTATGAGCCAATAGACATGTGACCTGAGCTTTAGGAACCCATTGTTTCACCACCTTAGGCCTGACCTCCTTCTGTCTGGGTTGAGGAGCAGAATTTGGATAACCATGAAGCTTGAAGCACGAGGACTGCATATGTCCAAACCTGCCACAATAGAAGCATCTGACTCTGTCATCTCTAAAGTGGTTAAATCTTCTGCCACTTTGATGATAATGTTGTGGCTACCACCCATAATGTTGTCTCCTTCTTCCATAGTTGGATTGTCTTTTTCTGTACTGAGGATGTTGTCTCCTAGGCTGTCTCCTATGGTGATGAGGCTTCCTTCTTCCATAGTGATGAGGCACAGCATTGTTGTATCCATATCCATATCCATACCAGTCTCCCTGATGTTGAGACATCTGATGAGACATGTTCTGTTTGAACCTGGCAGCGTGCATGCTCTTGTGATATTGGGGAGGCATATACTGACTAGCTCCTTGGGGCTGCATCTTCCTCTGATGAGGACCATTCTTCTTCTCAACATTCTGAGGTTGAACAACCTTCTTAGGGGTAGGATCCTGTCTCTTTGTTTGATGATGAGACATTAGTTGGGACACCTCCTTCTTTGTTCCTGAAGTGCTTGCTTCAGCAGAAACCTTTTTCTCAGCCACAAATCCTATACCTGACTTATCACCAGCAACCTTTTCTGTCTGAAGGATCTTATCAAGTGTGTCTGTACCACAGCTCAGCATCCTAACAGATTTAGTCATATGATCAAGATGAGCTTTGACCAGTGAGACTTCATTTTCCAAACCAGCTTTAGCAGTCTCAAGCTGAGCAATCTATTCCGTTTGACTCTTGTTTTCTTGACAGATTTCAGCACTCTTCAGACAAAGCTCTTGATAAGTAGAAGCTAGCTCCTCAAAGGTTATTGACCCATCACTAGAATCATCATCAGAAACAATAGTTCCTGTTAAGGCTCTAACATGCTTTGATGACTCACCTTCACTTTCACTATCAGAGTCAGACCAGGAAACTGTCATGCCCTTCTTCTGCTTCCTCAAGAAGGTGGGACTCTCTTTCTTGACATGTCCATACCCTTCACACTCAAAGCACTGAACTCCTTTATCTTGGGCAGTTTTCTCTTCATCCTTCTCTTTTGACTTGCTGATGTCAGAAGATATGTTCTTGACATTAGGCCTGGAGTTATTATTCATCCTCTTGAACACTTTGTTGAACTGCCTTCCCAACATAGCTATGGCATGAGATAACTCCTCCTGGGAGTCAGTACTCTTCCCTTCCTCTTCTTGAGCATATGAAGTCAAGGCTATACTTTTTGGCTTCTTTTCAGGCTCTTCTTCATTTAACCCAAGCTTAAATGTTTGAAGAGATCTAATGAGCTCATCAACCCTCATCTTGCTGATGTCTTGAGCTTCTTCAATAGCAGTCACCTTCATCTTGTACCTCTTAGGAAGGGACCTAAGGATTTTCCTTACAAGCTTTTCTTCTGACATCTTATCTCCAAGAGCACTGGATGCATTAGCCAGCTCAAGAACACTCATATGGAAGTCATGGATAGTCTCATCTTCCTTCATCTTCAGACTTTCAAATTTCGATGTTAGAAGCTGAAGTCTTGACATCTTAACTCTAGATGTACCTTCATGAGTAGCCTTCAAAATATCCCACGCTTCCTTAGCGACTTCACAGGTATTGATTAACCTGAAAATATTCTTATCCACTCCATTGAAAATTGCATTTAGAGCTTTGGAATTACCAAGGGCAAGCTCATCTTCTTCCTTGGTCCATTCTTCTTCAGGCTTCGGCTTTGAGGTGCCCTATTTATCTTTGCCAGCATCATTTTTTTCACACACAACAGGTGCTTTCCATTCTTTAATAATGGCCTTCCAAGCTCTGCTATCCAAGGATTTCAAAAAAGTGACCATCCTTGACTTCCAATAATCATAATTCGAGCCATCCAAAATAGGGGGTCTGTTGATAAATCCTCCAACTTCTTTGTCCATCTTTACACCAGAAAGTAACTTCCCTAGATCTCACCCAGAGATAGACAGGATGCCTGCTCTGATACCAATTGAAATTCTGGTACCAGACGTGTGATGTTAAGGTGCGATGTCACAACAACACACTCTGTATAATGGACAAAATAAACAGCAGAAGAACACACCAAATTGTTCACCCAGTTCGGTCTTAACTACCTACGTCTGGGGGCTACCAAGCCAGGGATGAATTTCACTACTTGTAGAATTAAATTACAGACTCAACAACCCAGTTGACAATCTCCTAATCTTAATTCCTACTAGTGACTTTCTACCTAAGAAACCACTTAGATATGAGAACACTACTCAATCCCTAAAACAACACTCAAGGAACAAACTCTTTGAGCAACCTTGATCTTACTTCACAA
Source organism: Lathyrus tuberosus (assembly GCA_022829125.1). Taxonomy (NCBI): domain Eukaryota; kingdom Viridiplantae; phylum Streptophyta; class Magnoliopsida; order Fabales; family Fabaceae; genus Lathyrus; species Lathyrus tuberosus. The sequence continues at coordinate 23,072,663 of JALAZF010000021.1, read as the reverse complement.
CTTTGATCAAGTAATAACTCTCTATTACTTCACAGCTTTTAAGAGAGGACAGAAAACGACTCACCAATTCAACCTAGAATGGTGTATACAAAACTCGTACAAAATACTCAAGACACTCAGCCTATGCTCTTGATCTTCTCTCTGTATTTCTGTACATTCTTACTTTGATCTATCCGCTTTATATAGCCACCTGAATTTGGGCTTGGACTCCTGCAATATCTGACTTGATTTGTTATTTAAAACTAAATCTTCAAAACAAATTTTCTCCTAAAATCTTTTCAAATCTTCAACCTTTTAAATCTCCTACAAATCTGCACCAGATCTCCTATGCAGCAGAGAATATCTATCCCAAGATATTCGCATCCAATGAGACTATCTGCTCTCCACAATTCCAGCTAACACGCAAACCCTAACAACATCACAACCTGATGTTATTAATTCTGCAGATCTAATGTCACAACATCGCTTGTGACATCAGACATCCAAACTTCAGTTAACTTAAACACTTAACACAGCCCAGTGTTAAGACTCAATGTTGTGACATCACCCATATGACATCAAACATTGAACAACTTCACTACTTAACACAGCCCAGTGTTAAGACTCAATGTTGCAACATCACCACCTTGACAACAACATTGAACATACTTTGTTTTACCAAAATTCCAGCCAATCCAAGAAACTAACAAACTGTATTTCTTTGTCCCCTGCAGTGGCCGAGTATCCAGTCATGTTCATCTATTAATCTGTATGTCATGTCAGTTTTGTCAGCATAAACATACATACATCATGCATTATTGATTTGCATTCATATTTAAATTGCATCACTATCACTTTATTTGGTCTTATCCTCAATTAATAAAAGTCCTCTCAATCGAGTTGTCAGTTCTTTCCTCGTCAAGAAATGTTGCGTCTGAACAATCTCTCCTCCAGTTTATTTCTGGATCGGAGCCGATCCTCGACCACTGAACGTCTAAAAGACAAGAAGACCTTCGACAAACGTCACTCTTCACCATTGAAGATGATATCTTTGCTTTCCCGGATTAAGGAAAATCCCCAGAGAAAGCCTCACAACTAAAGACTCTCAGCAACACATTGGTCTTTCTCTTCAGAAAGTCAACGCTAATGAAGTCATCAGCACCTCCAAATTGGATTACATCACATGGCATTTCTCCGAGAAGATCTCGAGAAAAAGTATGATGTAATATCTCCAAACAGGAAGCAGTCTCTCAAGAGACTCGTTTTCCCCAGTAGAGTCGACAAATGGCGTCTCCAAAATAGAGAAGTTTGAACACCTCTACCACTCAGACAGATGGGTTTCCCCAGCAAGTCTGACATCAAAACTTTTTCCCATCAAATGGCATCTCCCCAGGAAAATTCGGCGAGAAGTTTAAGGAAAACCGCTACAAATAACGTCTCTTGTCAAGAAAGTTTATTGACAAAAGAAACTGAGACCAGTTCCTTGGTAGGAAACCAGGTTCGAGGGGAAGTTTATATCAGAAATTGAGACCAGTTCGTTGGTAGGAAACCAGGATCGAGGGTAAGTTTATATCAGAAACTGAGACCAGTTCCTTGGCTAAAAACCAGGATCGAGGGGAAGTTTATATCAGAAATTGAGACCAGTTCCTTAGTAGGAGACCAGGATCGAGGGGAGGTTTATTTCAGAAACTGAGACCAGTTCCTTGGTTGAAAACCAGGATCGAGGGGAAGTTTTTTACCCTTTTCTAAGCATCATTGCTTAGCAAAAGAAGACGGATGAGCAAGCTGCCATTCATAACCACCATCAAAATTTTGGGTATTCTGATATTTAATCCTCTTGTACCCCGAATGCCCGAACACCTTCGCCGTTCACACCTTCGGGTCCAAGAAGATTAAATAGGGGCATCTGTCATACCCCAAATTTTGACCACCAAGATTTCCCATCATTATGCAAATCATCATCACAATATGGATGTACCTTCATGTCTCATCAATCTCCTCAGAGATGTTTGAGCATTCACCACTATCAAGGATTAGGGTTTCAAGCCCTCTTAGGGCACTTAGAAAAAAATCAATCAAGAAATGACATGATCTTCAACTTGTCTAGCCTCTCAAACACCCACAATGGATCAAGAGGACTCATACATCAAGAGTCAAGCACAAAGTTGCAGCATTCCAAGTGGATCAAGCCTTAAGATCGACAGTGTCACCAAATTAGGGTTTTGGTCGACTGAGGCCTCTAGATGGAAATTTTCATCTGGGCATGATCCAATGCTTCAAAGCACAACCCAAGATACTGTAAGGGACCTCATGGACCCAATTATCAAGTCAAATTTACCTCAGGGGATGCATCCACAAGAAAAATCAGGAATTAGGGTTTCTTGACCTAATTCACCCCTAAGTTGACTTTTGGGACAAAACATGAGCCAAGACCTCAAGGCATGATTTGAGGGTCTCTAACACACTATATTGATCCATTTACAACAATGGATTGATCCAAGAAGCTTGACTCACAAGTTTCATTTTCATCAGGACCACAATTAAGATTTCGAGGGAAAAGTCAATTGTACCTTTGACTTTTGACCTAGACATGCTCCCAAACCTTGGGACATGATTCAATACACCCTATAACACCTATAGAATGTATTCCTCAGGTTTTATTTAGGTCAATGACTTGATTTCACAAAGGGTCGCACAGTTTGGATTTCATCCGATAAAAAGTCAACTGTGCACAAAATCAAGTTTGACTTTTTGAGATTTTTCACAATTATGGTTCTTTGACCCTAAAATAATGTTAATATGTGTTTGGAATCATCATTCATCAAGAAAAATCCAAGAAAGTGAGGTTTCTTGCAAAAGGGGTAACCATAAAAAACTTAGAATTTTTCTAAGTTATGGAACAAAATGGCTAGGGTACCAACTTCCAAGGACCATAACTTGAGATCCAAGCAACCATTTTGGATGGTCCAAAGCTGGATTTGTAGATCTCATGGCATACTTTAAAAGTGTCAACTATAGATCATTCCAATTCCTCATGGATTTTTAGATATGGAGTGATCAAAATGCCTGAAAACATGAAAATGACATTTTTCCAACACTTAGTGAAATTTTCACTAAGTCAGAATCTGCCTTATTTTTTTCCAAATGTAGATGCATTTTTCACTGTAATTAAAGTTGATTCAAAACCAAAGTTGAACATTGTGTTAAAATAGGATATATCAACTTTCCAAAATGTCAAAGAACTCCATCAAATTCCATCTGAGCTAGGAGTTATGACAGCTACAACATGCCTTGCTACAAATTGTCTTGGCAAGGCAGATTTGTGCATTAGTGCTCAAATTTCTCAAATTGTGCAACTTAAGCATGTTTATCCATCTTCACACCTCAAGGGGGAACAACCAAGGGACAAGCGCTGATCCATAAGCCTCCCAAGTCTTTGGAACTACATATAGGTTTGGCAACCCTAAAAGCTAAAGATGCCTCAAGACTCCAATTTTGTTTTGAGGCATTCAATGGATGCTTAGAGGTGGCATGTATCAGAGCAAAGATGAACACTTTAGTCAAGCCTTATCCTAGAATCAGAGAACCATAGGCCTGTGCTCTAATCTCAAGTCAATGGCTAGAGGAGACTTGAGATTCCATTTGATCCACATTGGCCAAAGGCCTGCTGCAGTTGCCATTCCCTATTCCTTGCAAAACAAACTTGACACACTATAAATAGACCTCATTTCTGATCAGTTTGAGTACACCAAAGGCCTATAACACTTGCCTTTCTCAAAATCACACTCTCACTTCCAAAAATACCTTCTAATGCAAGCTACTACCGGGTTTTGAATTAGAAAGTGTTTCCAACCAAACCAATCACACACACACCTCATAAACATCATATGTGAGCTGATCAAACACTAAACCAACAACTGGAACACCAAATTCATGAAATCACCATCCATTTTCTCAAGTTTTCAACAAAGTTACAGCTGAGGTGCCACAATCTATTCCAGTCCATTTCAAATCAATCTAAGCTTTCTAACACACTCCATATCATGTAGGGAAGCTCTTCAGATCATCACAACTCATCTGTAACACCTCTAACTCAAAAATCAAGTTGCTCTTGCTGCCACGACCTTCAAGTAAGCCTAAACTTGTTCTTCTCATGATTCATGCATATTTCCTCGCACAATAATTTTTCCATATGTTCATAATCATGTATGGAGTGTTTCCCCTCAATTAATTACTTCGTATGAATCGTGTATGGAATTTATTAGCCTTCATGCAGAAATTAGGGTTCTTGAGGTTTCTCTTCGATTTCTTATTCCATGCTTAAAATAAATGAAATTAAAGACCATATACATGATCGTGAGGTGAAAATGAGTAGATTGATATGTGGATTGTGTGATTTCATCACCTATTCAGTGAGATTGATAAGAAAATGCAAATCTGGGCAAAACAGAGCACGCGGGAAAAACCAAGGTGTTCTTGGCGCCCTTTTTCAAACTTTCAAATATTTGAATTTTTGTGATTTTATTTAATTGATTCAAAAATTAATTTCTCTCTGAATTTTAATGATTTTGAGTTGATTCTTTTTTTAATAATTCACAAAAATGTTAAAATATATTATTTTACAAAAATTTCCCAAAAATATTATTTATTTCATATACTTGATATTTTTGCAAAGAATTAATTTTTATTTGTTTTTTAACATTTAAAATATTTTTTCCTTCTTGATTTTCCAAACTTAAATGGTTTTCAATCATTTTGTGGATAAAAACATGATTTTTGAAACATTGATCCTAGATCTCCACTCATTTTTCACATGTTTTCAATAATTTTTATTAATTTTTAAACAAAATTAATTCCATTTTTAAACAAAATTAGGGTTTTGATTGATTCCACCCTCATCGATCTTGTTCAAACACTCATGGGCCTCTAATAGAGTGTAAGACCCAACCCCTTTGTAAATAAACAATTTTGGGCCTCACACATTGTATAAGTCCCTCTGTATATTTTCAAAAGTTCGGCGCGATCGTCGCCTTTTTAACAAAATCAACTGGGCTTCTCCTTGAGCTATAAGACCTATCTTTATTCATTTTCAAACTCTTTAGGCCTCTAATAGAGTGTAAGACTCAATCCCTTTTTTACCAAAACCTTTTTGGGCCTCAGACGTTGTATAAGTCCCAACACATTTTCAAAAAATCTCGGCGCGATCGCCAGTTCAAAATCAAATCATCTGGGCATACCCTCGTGTTATAAGTCCCACTTATTTTCTTTTAAAACACCTTTGGGCCTCTCCTTGAGTTGTAAGACCCAAACCTGTTGTAAAGAAACCTTTTTGGGCCTCAGTCGTTGTATAAGTCCCGGTACGATAATCAAAACAACGGTGCGATCACTGTTAAACCTTGGGCCTCTCCTCGAGTATAAGCCCCACCAATCTTTTCAAAACAATTCCCTTTTGATTTAGATTCAATATATAGTTACTATCAAAACTTTCTTTAATTTCTTTAAAGAACAAACCATACAGCATGGAAGCTTGCTCGCTTGTAAGTTTTAATAGCTTTCATTTACTCGCTTTCATATATATAATTGTATTGTGGGAAGTGTCGTACCCCAAATTTTGACCACTAAGATTCCCATCATTGTGTAAATCCTCATCACAATATGGATGTACCTTTATGCCTCATCAGTCTCCCCATAGATGGTTGAGCATCCACTGCAATCAAATTTAGGGTTTATAGCCCTCTCAGAGCTTTAGACAAATGATCAATCAAGGAATGACATGATCTTCAACTTGTCTAACCTCTCAAGTAGCTACAAAGGATCAAAAGGACTCCCACTCCAGGGATTAAGCACAAAGCTGCTCCCTTCTAGGTGGATCAAGCCTCAAGATCGCCAGTGTCACCAAATTAGGGTTTTGGTCGATCAGGGCCTCCAAAGGGAAATTTTCCTCTGGGCATGAGCCAAGGATCCAAAACACAACCTAATATACTCCATGGAACCTCATGGACCCAACCATCAAGTCAATTTTGCCTCAGGGGATGCATTCATCAAAAATCAGGAATTAAGGTTTCTTGACCTAATTCACCCCTAAGTTGACTTTTAGGGCAAATCATGAGCCAAGACCTCAAGAGAGGGTTTGAGGGTCTCTAATGAACTATATTGATCCATTTGGAACAATGGATTAGTCCAAGAAGTTTGAGCAATAAGTCTCAATTTCATCTGCACCACAGTTAGGGTTTCGCGGAAAAAGTCAACTGTAACTTTGACTTTTGGCCAGGACATGCTCCTAAGCCCTAGGAAATGAATCAATATACCCTATGACACCCATGGAACATGTCCATAAAGTTTGATTTAGGTCAAGGACATGATTTCCTGAAGAATTACACAGTTTGGAATTAATCTGATAAAAAGTCAACTGTGCACAAAAGTCAACTTTGACTTTTTGAGATTTTTCACCAAAATGGATTTTTAACCCTAAAATGATGTTAATGTATGATTTGAATCATCATTCATCAAGAAAAATCAAAGAAAGTGGGATAACTTGTAAAAGGGGTAACCATAAAAACTTAGAAAATTTTCTAAGTTATGGAAAAAGTGACACTAATGTGCCAACTTTGGAGGACCATAACTCCTAAACCACAAGGCCATTGTTCCCCATTCAAAGCTTGATTTGTAGATCTCATTACCCTCTACAAAAGCTTCATACTGATCTATGTCCAATTTCCTCATGGATTTTGAGTTATGGAGTGATCAAAATCAAGAAAAGTCACTTTGTTCCAACACAGTGAAAATTTCACTAAGTCAGATTTTGCCTTACTTTTTTCCAAATGTAGGGGGATTTTTCACTTGGATTCAAAAGAGATCAAAACCAAACATGTTCAAGCAGTTGTTGTGTCATGTAAGGGCTTTCCAAAATGGCCAAGAACATTACCAAATTCAATTTGAGTCATGAGATATGACATTGGGAAGTTGCCTTGTTGAAATCTGTCAAGGCAAGGCAGAATTTGTATTTTTGCTCGATTTTCCAAAATTGTGCAAATCCAAACACTCCTATCCACTTGGACACATCTGAGGATTGAATCTAAAGGGGACAATCACTGAGCCAAGCCTCCAAAGTCCTTGGAACAAGAAATAGCATGTTGAACCTAGAATTGCCAAAATAGGGACAAGACTCCAATTTTGGATTAAAGCATTCAATGGAAGCATCAAGGTGGCATGGACTGAGCCATTTGCAACTGAATTTAGTCAAGACTTATCCAAGACCAAGGGAACCAGCAGCCTGTGCCCTAACCTCTAGTCAATGGCTAGAGGAGACTTGGATTTTCATTTGCCAACATTGGCCAAACCTACTCAGCAGTTGCCATTCACTATTCCTTGCAAAAAAAACTTGCTCTACTATAAATAGAGCTCAGTTGTGATCAGTTTAAGTACACCAAAGCCATCAAACAGATGCTTTCCTCAAAATCTCTTCTTTCACTCCAATTTTGCCTTCTAAGGCAAGTCACTATCGGGTTTTGAGTTTGAGAGCTTTTCCAATCAAACCAATCACTCACACACCTCACATACATCATATAGAAGTGATCCAAACACTCACATAACATCTGGAACACTGATTTCACAAAATCACTAGCCAATTGCTCAAGTTCTTGACAGTTTTGCAGTTGAGGTACCATCTTCAGCTCCAAACCATTTCAATTCATTCCAAGCATCCAGATACAGTCCATGGCACCTAGGGGAGCTATCCAAATCATTGGAACCTAGCTGTAACACCTCCAACATAAAACACGATCACCAGCTGCAAGAGGTAAGCATGAGCTCTTCTAACTCTATGATCCAGGCAATTTTTGCTGCACAATAATTTGGCCACATGTTCATAATCATGCATGGAATGTTTCCCCTCAATTAATTGTTTTGTTTGAATCGTGTATCAAAAATCTCAGCCTTCATGCAGAATCTAGGGTTCTTGAGGATTTTTCGTGATTTTATGTTATATGTTTAATTTAAATGAAATTAAATGCCATAGACATGATCGTGAGGTTGAAACGAGTTGATTGATATGTGGATTGCATGATATAATCAAGTATTCAGTGAGATTGGAGAGAAAATGCAAATCTGGACAAACCCAGAACACGCGCGTGTTCTTGGGTGTTCTTGGCGCCATTTTTTGAATATTTGAATATTTGAATTTTGTGATTTTATTTAATTGATTCAAAAATTAATTTCTCTCTGAGTTTTAATGATTTTGAGTTGATTCTTTTTTTAATAATTCACAAAAATGTTAAAATATTTTATTTTAACAAAAAAATCCCAAAAATATTAGTTATTTCATATAATTGATATTTTTGCAAAGAATTAATATTTTAATTGTTTTTTACATTTTAAATATTTTTTCCACATTGAGTTTGCAACTTTTAATGCCTTCTAATTATTTTGTAGGTCAATACTTAATTTTTGAAGCATTAATCCAAGATCACAATTTGTTTTCCATATGTTAAACAATTTTGATCATTTTAATTGAATTTTTATTCAATTAAATACATTTTTGAAAACAAATTAGGGTTTTGGATTAATTCAACCCTCATAAATCATTTTCAAAACACTTTTGGGCCTCTATTAGAGTGTAAGACCCAACCCCCTTTGTACATAAAACTTTTTGGGCCTCATTCGTTGTATAAGTCCCTCTGTAAATTTTAAAATAAACGACGCGATCGTCGCAAGTTTAAAATTAACCACCTGGGCCTCTCTTTAAGCTATAAGACCCATTCAAAACTTTTGGGCCTCTAATAGAGTGTAAGACCCAATCCCCTTTTAACCAAAACCTTTTGGGCCTCACTTATTGTATAAGTCCCTCTGTGTTAAAAGGAAACCTCGGCGCGATCGCCATTTCAAACGAAAAGTCAACTGGGCCTACCCTCGTGTTATAAGCCCCAGTCTTTTTCTTTAAAAAACTCCTTGGGCCTCTTGAGAGAGTGTAAGACCCATCCCTTTGTACAGAAAACTTTTTTGGGCCTCAGTCACTTGTATAAGTCCCTCTGTACAAATTCAACAGTGCGCTCACTGATAAAACCCTGGGCCTCTCCTTGAGCTGTAAGCCCCAAATCTTTCTTTTTCAAAACACTTTCTCCTTTAATTTTGAAATATACTGTTGTTTTCAATCTTTCTTTGTTGAACAACTAACCAAACAACATGGAAGCTCTACAACCGAGTAAGTGTTTACACGCTTTCATTTACCGCTTTCATATACATATAACTGTATTGTGGGGCTGTTTCGCTGTAAGTCTTCTTTCATAAACTCATATCAACTGTGTAATAATAGTATAGATATTTAGAGTTTCCCCGGCAACTACGTCTAACATTAAGCCCGTTGATCACTCTTAAATAGTCAAAACTAGATCCCCATAGGATTACCAGACACAGTCTTCCCTTCTCTTGGAGTTAAACAATATGGAGACATGAAAGGCAGCATTCTCGGTGAACCCTTTCATAGACTGTCACTCGTAGAAGTTGTCAAAGAAACTCTACTCCCCAGAGATGATCTTTTCTCCGTGAATGGCATCTCTTAAGTTTCTTCCAAATTCTCGGACTTTCCTGGCTTGATCTATTTTCGGTGAATGGCATGTCTTAAACTTCTCGGGGTTTGGGGACCCACAGGCTTCTTAAAAGCACTTGTCAAGAAACTCAATTCCCCAGAGATGATCTTTTCTCAGTGAATGGCATCTCTTGAGTTTCTTCCAAATTCTCGAACTTTCCTGGCTTGATCTATTCCTCGTGAATAGCCTGTCTTGAATTTCTCGGGGTTTGGGGACTCATCGGCTTCTTAAAAATAATCGGCCTCCTCTTGGGCATTGTACAAGGACCCACAGGCTTCCTAAAAGCACCCTCGCCTCCTCTTGGGCTTCGTACAAGGACCGATCGACTTCTTAAGAGTTTCCAGCCTCCTCTTGGGCTTTGTAAAAATTGTCCCGACGACCTCCTAGAGGTATAGGAACAGAAATCAGTCATCTTAATAGAGCACTCTTTCTAAGAGTCTACTATTGTTTCTCAAAGCATAGTACAAAAGATGACACTCTAGACTTGGACAGTCTAATTTCCTTGAGTCTCCAAGACATTCTCAAGCACCCTTCAAGAATAGGAAGGAACCCCGTAGACTCGGACAATCTCAATACCCTTTGGATTTCCCACTTCCTTAAAGAACAGGAAATATCCCTGATCCTCGAATCAAAATCCCTGAGTGCAAACATTACTCATATAAGAACTGATTTTCTCTTTAAAATCAGCATACTGGACCTGTCACTCAACTGAAACAGCACCCTAGCCTCCTCTTGGGCTTTGTACAATGATTCTCCCCAGCGGAGCTAACAATTTTAGCCTCCATCTCGGGCTTCGTACAAGATACAAAAGACTCCCTCGTTGAGTCAATCACCATCTTTAGCCTCCATCTCGGGCTTCGTACGAGATACAAAAAAACTCTCTTGTTGAGTCAAATAGCCTCCATCTCGGGCTTTATACGAGATACCAAAAGACTCCATCATCGAGTCAAAACCTTTTAGCCTCTCTCTCAGGCTTTATACAAGACACATATTAGCCTCCTCTTAGGCTTTATATATGAAAACCACTGGTTGATTCAATCAACCTTTTAGCATCAAAGCTGTGCCTCGTTCATAGTACACAAACATCAACAACTCCTTCCATCTAATCGCTGTAAGCGGCAAGCCTCTGGATCATCTACATCCATGCCACTGTCCCTCTTTTAGCATGAGAAATTCCTAAGAAAAGATAGCATTGCTCTATACTGAGTTAAAGTCTTCTCCTTCAGGTTAAAACCCCCTATAAAGGAAATTATGGCATTGCTAGGATCCGCGTATCCCGGTTAAAGTAATCCTCCTATACAGTCAGTCACCCAACAGTTGTGACAAACAGACCCCCTTTAGAGACGACAAATTCTCTCTAAAGTCAACACCTTTAGCTTCATATCTTGGGCTTCGAACAAGATACAAATAGACTCTTCAGCTTCACATCTTGGGCTTTGAACAAGATACAAATCACCTTTCGCTTCACGTCTTGGGCTTTGAACAAGACACCAAAAACACCCATTTCCTCTTTTAACAAAATAACCTAGGAGAGACCCCGAATCTTTGTAGCATCTGTAAACCAACAGTTTTGACTGTTTAACCTCAGTATGCAAGCAGGGTTAGTTGGAGAGATCTATTTCCCTTCCTTCATCAGCTTCAATAGGATAAAAAATGAATCGAGCTGTAGTACCAGAGCGATTGTGCTTCGCAACCACATCCAAATATCACTCGCTACAGAAGAATGGCAACTCTGCTGGGGATTATCATAGTAAGATCCTAGGTAGAAACCTTAAAATTTTTCTCTTTCTTTCTTTTCTGGGATAGGACTCTTTGTTGACTTCACTAGGATCTTAGGTCAAAAACCTTTAAATAGGGAAAGAACCACAGAATGGTGACTCCGCCGGGGAGCCATTTTTGTCAGGAACGTAGGATTCATAGCTCTTTAAAGTCTAGGACTTTAGGACAAATATATATATTACTTTTCCTAATTGCTATATTTGTTTATTTTTCTGCTAATGGGAATGCTGTGATGCCGCATGTGGAAAGATTGAGTATACACCTAGGAAAAATCACCTTTTTTTGTAGTCCGGTGGCTATCGGGAATGGCTGTTACGCGATAAACTACCCTCTTCTGAGATTTCTTTGAAAGGACACCACCTAGCACGGTTCCCGGCCCGCTGGTGTTCTCAGAAATCAATGATTTTGAGTGACAAGTACAAAAAATCATCCGTAGAAAACCTTTTGGGATGGGTAGACCTTTGACTTCATGACAACGACCCTTTGACCCCATGTTTTTCCTATGTTTTTGTGTGCTGCATTCATGCATTCATCTAAAAAACATTAAATCAAGAAAAAAATCTTCTCTTCTAGTCTCTCTTTTTTTTCAAATTAAACTGAGACAATGATTGCAAATGTTAGAGAAAAGGATTGCGCTAATGGATTTCGGTAGAAGGAGAACCCATAGGTATACCTTCAAGGTTCCAAAACTAGGGGATTTGAGAAGGTTAGCGAGGATGATCACTAACCCTGAGGCTTTCAGAGCCAAGCACGGAGGTTTGCTACCACTGTTAAGAGTCCATGTGATTGAGGGAATCATGGATGCGCTCATTCAGATCTACGATCCGGTCTATCACTGTTTCACATTCCCGGATTACCAACTCGCACCAACATTGGAGGAGTATTCTCATCTGATTGATCTACACATTACTGATCAAGCTCCTTTTCCTGGACTGGAAGAAATTCCAAAGGATCATACCATTGCAAGAGCAATTTATTTGGACGAGTCTGAGGTCAAGACTCACCTGACCACTAAGGGTGGTATCCAAGATTTTCCAGCCCAGTTCTTGACAAAAAAAAGCCCTGTATTTTGCCAGTATAGGGAATGTGAATGCTTTTGAAAACATCTTTGTCTTGCTCACCTAAGGGTTAGTTTTGTTTCCCAACATCAATAACTTTGTAGATATCAGCGCCATTAAGGTTTTTCTCATTGGAAATCCTGTGCCGACTTTGCTCGCAGATGCGTATCATTCTGTACACTTAGGAAATTTGTACAGCGGAGGAATGATCACATCTTGTGTACCCCTGCTATATAAATGGTTTACTTCCCATTTGCCTAAGTCTGCTACTTTTTGGGATTGTAAGAGTGCCCTACGTTGGTCGCAGAAGATCATGTCTCTTACCAACTCTGATATAGATTAGTGTAATAGGATCTATGATGGGATCAGAATCATTGATCATTGTGGAAACTTCCCCAACGTGCCCCTCATAGGAACTAAAGGAGGAAGCAACTACCATCCAGTATTGGTTCGTCGTCAATTTGGATAACCAAGGAGGCATGTCCCACGTAATGCTCATCTGGAAGGTCTTTTCTTCAAGGAAGGAGAAAACGACAGAGCACTAAAGATGGAAATAGTGCAGGCCTGTAAGCATGTTCATAAGAAAGGACGAGAGTCTCTGGGAAAACCAGACTGTGTCTCGGTGGAGCCTTATCTCCATTGGGTACAAACTAGAGCTCTCGAGCTAAAAATGCCTTATCCGCGTCACGGAATTCTTCCGCCAAAGGAATCTATCATGTATTTCATGACGGAAACGGAAAAGCTTTAGGTTACTCTCAACAAAGTTCAAAAGGAAAGAAGGTATTGGAAGAACAAGTACCGCACCCTCAGTGTAGAGTGTACCAAGATACAACAATTACTAAAAGAAAAAGATGCTCTAATTGAGATTTTGGAGCAACATGCTGTGGAAAATCAAGATGACCAGAGGAATTTGCTTGCTCCTTTCACTTGGCAAAGGAATGACAACCCGACAACGACCCAAGAGCCCCAGTCAAAGAAAAGGAAAAAGTCAGCACCTGAAATCTCTTCAGAGAGGGCTTAGGACCCATTAGCTTAGATTTCTATTTCCGCACCTTGTAATCTACTGTATTTCATTTCTGTAATCTTTTGAATGCAATAAAAAAGGGGTTTCCCCACTGTTTAATATTTGCAATCTAATTGTCGAAGTTTATTTTGATTAAACCAAAAGAACAATTAATATAATCATTGCATTCATCATTCTCACATCACGTATTCTTCTTACCTACGAATCTCACGTTTGTGTCTCGATTCTAGAGTCAAACTGTCTCATTCGTATAATACTCGGGCCAATCGTCAGAAAAAGATGGATGATCTTGAGGAAGAAAATAGAGAGTTGAAGGAAGAGATCGACGCTCTGAGAGTGGAAATGAGAAAGCTTCGTAACGACATGCAAGCCATGGCAGAAGCTCAGCTACAACGAACTGTGATCTCAGAGATTAGCTCAACGCCCATAGTGGAAAAGTCCGATCCTAGGTATCAAATGCCGAAAGATCATCCTTGGGGCATGCCTGTTAACTATATCCCAGAAGGATATGTTCCGCCGATCGCTGAAGATCAGGGAATCTCAACAGAAGCCACTGGGCCTGAAGGTTACAAACTTCGGGAAAGCGAAGATGCCAAGGGCATACTGAGGACTCCTGAAGGTTACAAACTATGGGAAACGCCAAGATTCACTGCCGTAGTCACGGTACCACCCCCTGTGGTGCACACTGTCCCGGAAGGACAGATTCCGCCAATACCTGCTGGTAAAAAGGAAACTTTGTTTGACATAATGGATGAATTCTAGGAGCAGTTCCTGGAAATGCAGAAGGAGCTGCAGGCCATTCGCGGTTAGGATTTATTTGGAAAGGACGCTGCAGATCTCAGCTTGGTCCCCAATGTGAAAGTTCCGCACAAGTTCCAAGTGCCCGACTTTGAAAAATACAAGGGTAACTCTTGCCCTCAAAGGCATCTGGTGATGTACGCTCGGCGGATGTCAGCTCAGACGGAGAATCAGGACCTACTGTTTCACTACTTCCAGGATAATTTAACCGATGCCGCACTCAAATGGTACATGGGTTTAAACCGTACCACAATCAGTACATTCAGAGATCTTGGTACTGCCTTCGTCCAACAATACAAGTACAATTTGGACATGACACCCGACAGAGATCAACTCAGATCAATGTCACAAAAGGACAAGGAAACCTTTAAGGAGTATGCTCAAAGGTGGCGTGAAATTGCCGCTCAAATTTGTCCACCTCTTGAGGAAAAAGAGATGACAAAGATCTTCTTAAAGACCTTAAGCTCATTTTACTATGACCGAATGGTTACCAGTGCGCCCTGTGACTTCACCGAAATGGTCGGCATGGGCGTACGTCTTGAGGAAGCCGTCCGAGAAGGGCGTTTGGTAAAAGACACTGGATCGACGAGCGGTACTAAAAAATACGGTAGTGCTCTCCCTAAGAAAAAAGAGCAAGATATTGGGAATATCTCTCTCGGAAAGCAAAGGCGTCGATATCAACCAGTAGCAGCTGTAACTCCTACTATCAGCACCGCGCCTACGTATCAACCTCAGGTTGCGCAAAGCCAACCTGATCAGGAAAGGACACAATAGTCTCTTCAGCAGGCTCGTCCCCAATACAACAACAACCATACAACACGGCCACCAGGATTTGATCCTATACCCGTATCTTACGCAGAGCTGTTTTCATTGCTGCTAGCCAAGGGGCACATTCAGACTAAGTCCCCTCTTACAGTACCGAAAAATCCGCCTTTTTGGTTTAAAGCGGATCAGACATGCCCTTATCATCAAGGAGGACCAGGGCATAACATCGAGACATGTCTCAATTTCAAGTCCGACGTGCAAAAGCTTGTTAGGAGCGGGGTCTTATCCTTCAAGGATACAAATCCTAATGTTCTCACGAACCCACTGCCTCAACATGACAAGGTTGCCGTCAACCTAATAGAAGGAGAGACTAACAATGTCTATCAAATTCACGATGTACTCTTGTTAAAGACCAATATGGTCAAGATGCATTGTAGACAGAGTAGACGTGGCCATGTGCCACCTCATAACTATCACCAGTGTGATATCTGCTCTAAAGACAACCAGGGATGTTCTGTGGTGTAAGCTGCTCTACAGGAACAAATGGATCTCGGATGGATCCAAGAGCACCGAGTTCGTGGAGTTAACATGGTCTACACGAATTCTAACGTCAATAAAAACCACGACATCCGTGCGATGAATGCCAATCTGGTGGCGATGCACTCAAGGCAAATCCAGTATCATAATCTGCCGCGACACGATTACAGTTCTTGTTTGACTTGCTCGGTAAACAAACAGGGATGCTCTTTCATACAAGAGGCCCTCCAGCGTCAGATGGATCTTGGATGGATCCAAGACTACCATGATAGGAATTCCTATCAAATCAACATGGTTCAGATCTTTGATATTCGCGTGATGAATACTAGCTTAGTAGAGTTACATGCTGAACAGGTCCGACTCGGATTCCTGATCTCACATAATTATCACAGCTGTAAGGCGGGTTGCGAAAATGACCGAGGTTGTACCCTTGTCCAGGAGGCACTTCAGCACTTATTAAATCACTGGTGGATGCCAATTTATATGGTTGAAGATACTCAGCAAATTAGTATCAGTAACAAGAATCCTACTCGGTGTCAGAGTCAGGATGTCCGATCAGTGGAAGCTAACCTAGTGAGGTTACATTGTATTCAAAGTGGGCGTGGCCAGGTGCCACCACACAATTATGAATGTTGTAGCGTCTGTTCGAAAAGTAACCAAGGGTGTTACCTTGTGAGAGCAGCTCTCCAGGGGCAGGTGGATCGTGGAGAGATTTGTCCATATCCGGGTTCTGGACCCATCAACTGGACGCCGAACTACCTTGCCGATCAAGTCGAGGACGTTGTCACAATCTCTGGTCATCATAGGACCAGGGATGTTTTTGCCATTATCCCTCTACTTGACGAATCTAAAGTTCCCAACCGGGAACGGATCGAGATTACTTACGATGGTCAGAAAAATCAGAAGGCTCCTGTAGTCATCTATCTACCGGGACCATTACCGTATGAATCAGCTAAGGCAATCCCTTACAAATACGGTGCAACAACCATTGAAAATGGAAAGGAAATTCCATTACCCTCCGTCGTGAACATCGCAGACATCAGTCGAGTAACACAGAGTGGTAGAATCTTCAACCAAGGGGTTGGGGAACCTAACAAAGAAAAGGAACTTCAGACGGAAGATCCTGATCTACCAGTCGGTCAATCTAGTAATCCCGACCTTTCAAAAAACGATGATGAGATGCTGAAGCTCATCCAGAAGAGTGAATACAACATTATTGATCAGTTGTTGCAAACTCCTTCAAAGATCTCGGTATTATCATTGTTACTCAGTTCAGAAGCGCATAGGGAGACTCTACAGAAAGTCTTGGAGCAAGCCTTTGTGGAACAGGATGTAACAATCAGACAGTTCGATAGCATTATCTCTAACATCACTTCCTACAACAATTTGGGATTTAGTGATGAGGAATTACCTGAAGAGGGTTGTCGTCATGACATGACGCTCAATATCACAGTTAACTGCCAGGACGATGCATTGGCCAGCATACTGGTAGACACAGGGTCAGCCCTGAATGTTATGCCAAAATCCACTTTGATGCAACTATCATTCAAAGGCCCTCCGATGAGAATCAGCGAGGTTGTCGTCAAAGCATTCGACGGATCCAGAAAAGCGGTTATCGGTGAAGTTGATCTTCCCATAACTATCGGTCCTCATACTTTCCAAGTCACTTTCCAGGTCATGGACATCCGGGCAACATACAGTTGTTTATTAGGAAGACCTTGGATACATCAGGCTAGGGCGGTTACTTCCACCCTCCACCAAAAGCTAAAGTTCGTCAAGAACAATCAACTTGTCACAGTTTGTGGGGACAAGCCTTGCTTGTAAGCAACTTGTCATCATCTACTTGTGTAGAACCCGAGGAGGTTATTGGAACTCAGTTCCAAGCACTGTCGGTAAGCAAGGACAATCAGTTCAAAGATGGAACATTAATTTCCTCATACAAGGATGATATCAAAGCGGTCGAGAGTACCGATACAAAAGGATTGGGACAGCTTGTCATTCCCATTGACAATAAAACAAAGAAGGGTCTTGGTTTTTCTGCAACCTGTACCCAGACAGATTCTAGTGATGGAAGTTTTCATCCCCTTCAAAACTTCTTCCACAGTGGAGGTTTCCTTCACCCGGTGCCTCAGGCAGTTCATGCTATCAATGAGGAAGATTCCTCCGACACAGAGGAAGAATGGGAGTCCTATCTTAACATGGACGGTTATATGTCTCAGGACAAAACGCCTACGCCATTTTGCTATCTCGCACAGAGTCCGAGATTTATACCACGGTCAGATGTCGAAATGATATACGGAGGTTGTGATCCGGAAGGATGTCGTGCTCCTCCAAATTCATTAGAGGAGGACACTCTGATGAAAGGCTAATTTGACCACAACTACTATGGCCCAATGGATGGTCTGCCAAGGTGGCAACCTTACCCAGGAGACTTGGGGCCAGAAAGTCAGCCGAGTAATGAAACTCAGCTGAGTATCATTGAACAGAATACCTGTGTCCCCACCATGTCATGGGATCAACACTCAGGTCATTCAGAAACTACTCAACATGAAGATGAATTCACAATGTTTGCGGGGCTTGAGTTCATCAACTATGCTTTTCCCGAGATCAACGTCATCGAGAGGGATGACTCCTCCAGTTCCAAAGAAGTGTGGGACACCTTGGGACAACCGAGTAGAAAATACGACTTCATGGTCAAGTACACTGCTCCCGAAAGCTCTCGTATCAGCCTCGAAGATATCCAACCAACTGGATGGGGAGATACAGCTGAGAGCACAACTACTCTGCATAATGCAACAGAGGAATCCTCCTACGACAACTCTACCTGGGAGACAAATTCCAATGATCCTGCACCACCAGAAATCAGCGTCATTTCTGAAGACAAATCAAGGAAGGTACCAGACTTTGTGATTCACCGAGGAGTTCGCCGCCATTGGGTTGCTGTCGATGTTCCGAAGGTCGTTCACCAGTCAAAGTAATTGCCGTCTTTTAACCTTTCACCCTGCCCAGGTGGAATGGATGTTTTGATAGGGCTCGCTTTCTATAAATTTTCCCTCTTCGCTTCGCCCAAAGCGACAGAGTTTTGTTTTATAGGGCTGTAGTTTCAAGAATCGACTTGTTTATTAATAAAATAACGTCGTTATGTAATTTCTGCATTAATTGCTGTTTTCTCTTTTCGTTTTTTTTCAGAAAATGGTAATCCTAAAAAACAAATCAATAATAAAAATAAGCAGTAAAATAAAACACTGCACACACTCTTGCATTTTCTCTATCTCTTCTAAATACAAATCATCACGTCATGCAGATTGCTTGTTTTAAACCCCGTTGAAACATACGATCCGATGCCTTCTCCCAACTTTGAGTTCCCGGTATTCGAGGCTGAAGAAGAAAATGATGACGAAATTCCAGAAGAGATCTCCCGACTACTCAGATAAGAGGAAAGGTCCATTGAACCTCACAAAGAACCATTGGAAACGGTAAACTTGGGTTCAGAAAAAGAGAGAAAAGAAATTAGGATTCGGGCACTGCTTAGTTCAACTGCCAAAGAAGGTTTGGCGAAGCTTCCCAGAGAATTCCCCTATGTGTTCGCTTGGTCCTATCAGGATATGCCAGGGTTGGATACCAGCATCGTGGAACATCATTTACCGTTGAGATCGGAATGTCCGCCAGTAAAGTAAAGGTTGAGACACACTCACCTGGACATGGCCATCAAAATCAAGGAGGAAGTACAGAAACAGATTGACGCAGGTTTCCTCGCCACATCAGAATACCCTCAATGGCTAGCCAATATCGTACCCATTCCGAAAAAGGACGGAAAATTCATAATGTGTGTCGATTACAGGGACCTGAATAAGGCTAGTCCAAAGGACGACTTTCCTTTACCACACATTGATATGCTGGTTGATAGTACAACAAAATTCAAAGTTTTCTCCTTCATGGATGGATTCTCGGGCTATAACCAGATTAAAATGGCGCCGAAAGACATGGAGAAAACTTCATTTATCACCCCATGGGGTACCTTTTGTTACAAGGTGATGTCGTTCGGTTTGATGAATGCTGGGGCAACCTATCAAAGGGCCATGACTACTATTTTTCATGACATGATACACAAGGAAATCGAGGTATATGTCGATGATATGATTGCAAAATCCAAGACAGAAGAGGATCATGTGACCCATCTGTCAAAGCTATTCGAGCGTTTGAGAGAGTACAAACTCCGCTTGAATCCTAACAAGTGCACCTTCGGTGTCCGTTCAGGGAAACTACTAGGGTTCATCGTCGGCCAGAAAGGAATTGAGGTTGATCTTGACAAGGTCAAGGCCATTCAAGAAATGCCTTCTCCGAAAACTGAAAAACAAGTCAGAGGATTCCTGGGACATTTGAACTACATCTCCAGATTCATATTCCTCATGACTGCCACATGTGTGCCAATTTTCAAGTTACTCAAAAAGAACCAAGACTGCGTTTGGACAGAAGATTGCAAAACCGCCTTCGACAGTATTAAGGAATATCTGTTGAATCCTCCAATTCTATCACCTCCAGTGGAAGGAAGACCACTGATCATCTACCTCACAGTCTTGGAAGACTCAATGGGGTGTGTACTTGGCCAACAAGACGAAACCAAACGAAAAAAGATTCTGCCATTTACTATCTAAGCAAGAAATTCACCGACTGCAAAACTCGGTACACTATGCTCGAAAAAACTTGTTGCGCTTTGGCTTGGGCAGCCAAACGCCTTCGCCAGTACATGATTTGTCACACTACTTGGTTAATCTCCGAAATGGATCCAATCAAGTACGTCTTCGAAAAACCTGTTCTCACGGGAAGGATTGCCCATTGGCATATGTTGTTATCAGAATATGACATAGAGTACCATTCTCAAAACGCCGTTAAATGAAGTATTTTAGCCTATCATTTGGCTCATCAACCGATTGACGATCAAGAATCAATCGGGTTTGACTTCCCAGACGAAGATGTCATGTATCTAAAAATGAAAGATTGCAATGAACCGCTACCCAGTGAAGGGCCAGAACCAGGTTCCCAGTGGGGACTTATCTTTGACGGAGCAGTTAATCATTACGGAAACGGAATTGGGGAAATAATTGTTACCACTCAGGGTACCCACATTCCTTTCACCGCTCGACTTACGTTCAAATGTACAAACAACGAGGCCGAATACGAAATCTTGTATTATGGGTCTCGAAGAAGCGATCGATTTAAGGATCAAGAACCTAGATGTCTATGGCGATTCAGCTCTGGTTATCAATCAGATAAAAGGAGATTGGAACACATACCAATCAGGATTGATTCCTTACAAAGACTACGCAAGAAGGTTGCTACCTTTCTTCAACAGAGTCGAGTTTCATCACATCCCTCGTGATGAGAATCACATGGCTGATGCATTAGCCACTATCTCTTCCATGATTAGTGTAGGTCAATGGACTGACCTACCTAAGATCGACATAATGCGCCTAGAACGGCCCGCTTACGTCTTCACGATTGAAGCAGACATAGACGACAAACCTTGGTATCACGATATCAAATGCTTCCTTCAGAAACAAGAGCACCCACCTGGGGCATCCAGGAAAGATAGAAAGACCCTCAGAAGATTGGCTGGAAACTTCTTCCTGAGCGGGGACACTCTCTATAAGAGAAATTTTGACATGGTCTTGCTCTGATGCGTAGACAGACCAGAAGCAGAAATACTGATGAAAGAAATTCATGAAGGATCCTTTGGCACTCATGCCAATGGACACGCAATGGCGAGAAAAATCTAAGAGCAGGGTACTATTGGTTGACAATGGAATCCAACTGCTACAAGTACATGAGGAGGTGTCATAAGTGTCAGATATACTCCGACAAAATCCATGTACCGCCTACACATCTCAAAGTTCTCTATTCCCCATGGCCATTCTCTATATGGGGAATCGACATGATTGGCACGATTGAGCCCAAGGCTTCAAACGGACATCGATTCATACTGGTAGCCATTGACTACTTCACCAAGTGGGTCGAAGCAGCGTCATACGCCAATGTAACCCGACAAGTGGTGGTCCGATTTATCAAAAACAATATCATTTGCCGTTATGGTGTTCCGAGCCAGATCATTACTGATAATGGATCCAACTTGAACAACAAGATAATGAAAGAGTTGTGTGCTGAGTTCAAGATCGAACACCATAACTCATCTCCCTACCGACCCAAGATGAACGGAGCGGTAGAAACGGCCAATAAGAACATCAAGAAGATCGTTCAAAAGATGGTGGTAACCTACAAAGACTGGCACGAGATGCTACCCTTTTCTCTTCATGGTTATCGCACATCTGTCCGCACTTCCACAGGAGCAACCCCTTTCTCTCTAGTGTATGGCATGGAAGCAGTGCTCCCCATAGAAGTAGAGATCCCGTCAATCTGAGTATTGATGGAAGCTAAGCTCACCGAAGCTGAATGGTGTTAAAGCTGACACGAAGAATTGAATCTGATCGAGGAGAAGTGAATCACGGCACTATGCCATGGTCAGTTGTATCAACATAGAATGAAGAAGGCGTTCGACAAAAAGGTTCGACCCCGCATCTTCAGGAAAGGAGACCTTGTGCTCAAGAAGATACAATCTTTTCTCACTGATTCTCGGGGCAAGTGGACTCTAAATTATGATGGCCCATATGTGGTCACGAAAGCTTTCTCAGGCGGCGCCTTGAGACTTGCAACCATGGACGGAGAAGAATTTGCCTACCCCACGAATGTTGATGTAGTCAAGAAATACTTCGCCTAAACTAAAAAAAAAAAACGTCTCGGTGGATTGAAAACCTGAAAGGGCGGTCCAGGAAAAATTAGAGACATGATCAATAATCATCCCGGTGGATTGGAAACATCAAAGTACAATCCAGGAAAAATTAAGGATAATGGCAAGTAACTATGGTCAATAGAGGCAAGTCCCTCAGCAGCAGTTACACCATCCATCGGAGGAAAACTCCAGTCACGGTCATCTTCGACAGAAGCTCAGGATGCCCGAAATTCAAAGTTGGTAGAAGGATAGCGGTCGTTATGTTTCAACGTAGTCCTTTTCCCTGTAAAATTACCATTTTCTAACTTTGTATATACTCTTTGGAATCACGCGTTTGGCTGATCTCCGTCTTATCAATAAAATTTGAGCCCTTATGCTTTTGTTTGTAATTCTCATTTGTTTTAGCTTTACAGAACGACATTTTAACATGATCAACGATTCTTGAAATAAAACAAAATGAATTTACTTGTTAAAACTTTTTCTGCTTTTAAAATAAAGACGACAATTGCTTTTGACTGTTGAGCATCAGAAGAACATCGGTCGCTTCTCCAGAAGTAATCGAACCTCGAAGTGCAGAATCAAAGTACTCCTTCTAAACTAGTACGCCTGAATGAAGGATCAACTGTGTCAGAGACCTTGTTTCGTCTGACACACCTCGGCCGAGTTCTCATCTCCTAAGCCTGACCAGCATAGCTCCCAACAGGGACTATCTATCTTAAGCAAGGTGAAATTGTTATCTTGAACCAGCAATACTTTTTCGCCCCGCGATGGCCGAGTATCCAGTCTTGTTCATCTTTTAGTTTGTGTGTCGCGTCAGTTTTGTCAGCATATACATACATACATCATGCATTATCAATTTGCACTCGCATTTCATATTGCACCACTATTACTCCAGTCGGTCTAGTCCCCTAGTGATAAAAGTCCTCTCAATCGAGTTGTCAGTTCTTTCCTCGTCAGGAAGGGCTGCGTCTGAACAATCTCGCCTCCAGTTTATTTCTGGAATGAAGTTGGCCCTTGACCACTTTGATAATTTGAACCTCTGAAAAGCCAGAGAAAACGTTCAACAGACATCACTCTTCACCATTAAAGATGATATCCTTGCTTTCCCGGATTAAGGAAAATCCACAGAGAAAGCCTCGTAATCAGAGATTCGGCAGCATGTCAGTTTTGCTCCAAAAAAAACACTGATGAAAAGGTCATCGACACCTCAAAATTGGACCCCCTCATATGGCATTTCTCCGGGAAGATCCCGAGAAAAGTATGATGTAAGATCCCAAGCAGAAGCAGCCTCTCAAGAGACTCACTTTCCCCAGTAGAAACAAATGGCATCTCCAACAGAGAAGTTTGTGCAACTCTACAACTCAGACAAATGGGTTCCCCAGCAAGTCTGACATCAAAAGTTTTTCCATCAAATGGCATCTCCCCAGGAAAATTCGGCGAGAAGTTTGAGGAAAACCACTATGCATAGTGTCCCTTGTCAAGAAAGTTTAATGACAAAAGAAACTAAGACCAGTTCCTTGGTAGGAAACCAGGATCGAGGGGAAGTTTATTTCAGAAACTAAGACCAGTTCCTTGGTAGGAAACCAGGATCGAAGGGAAGTTCAAAAATCAGAAACTAAGGCCAGTTCCTTGGTAGGAAACCAGGATCGAGGGGAAGTTTGTTTTCGCAACTTAGACCAGTTCCTTGGTAAGAAACCAGGATCGAGGGGAAGTTTACCTTTTCTAAGCATCACTGCTTAGCAAAAGAAGATGAATGCGCAAGTTGCCATTCATAGCCGTCAAAATTTCGGATATTTCGATATTTAATCCTCTTGCACCCCGAATGCCCGAATACATTCGTCATTCACACCTTCGGGTCCAAGAAGATTAAATAGGGGCATCTGTCATACCCCAAATTTTGACCACTAAGATTCCCATCATTGTGTAAATCCTCATCACAATATGGATGTACCTTTATGCCTCATCAGTCTCCCCAGAGATGGTTGAGCATCCACTGCAATCAAATTTAGGGTTTATAGCCCTCTCAGAGCTTTAGACAAATGATCAATCAAGGAATGAAATGATCTTCAACTTGTCTAACCTCTCAAGTAGCTACAAAGGATCAAAAGGACTCCCACTCCAAGGATTAAGCACAAAGCTGCTCCCTTCTAGGTGGATCAAGCCTCAAGATCGCCAGTGTCACCAAATTAGGGTTTTGGTCAATTAGGGCCTCCAAAGGGAAATTTTCCTCTGGGCATGAGCCAAGGATCCAAAACACAACCTAATATACTCCATGGAACCTCATGGACCCAACCATCAAGTCAATTTTGCCTCAGGGGATGCATTCATCAAAAATCAGGAATTAGGGTTTCTTGACCTAATTCACCCCTAAGTTGACTTTTAGGGCAAATCATGAGCCAAGACCTAAAGAGAGGGTTTGAGGGTCTCTAATGAACTATATTGATCCATTTGGAACAATGGATTAGTCCAAGAAGTTTGAGCAACAAGTCTTAATTTCATCTGCACCACAATTAGGGTTTCGCGGAAAAAGTCAACTATAACTTTGACTTTTGGCCAGGACAAGCTCCCAAGCCCTAGGACATGAATCAATATACCCTATGACACCCATGGAACATGTCCATCAAGTTTGATTTAGGTCAAGGACATGATTTCCTGAAGAATTACACAGTTTGGAATTCATCTGATAAAAAGTGTACTGTGCACAAAAGTCAACTTTGACTTTTTGAGATTTTTCACCAAAATGGATTTTTAACCCTAAAATGATGTTAATGTATGATTTGAATCATCATTCATCAAGAAAAATCAAAGAAAGTGGGATAACTTGTAAAAGGGGTAACCATAAAAACTTAGAAAAATTTCTAAGTTATGGAAAAAGTGACACTAATGTGCCAACTTTGGAGGACCATAACTCCTAAACCACAAGGCCATTGTTCCCCATTCAAAGCTTGATTTGTATATCTCATTGCCCTCTACAAAAGCTTCAAACTGATCTATGTCCAATTTCCTCATGGATTTTGAGTTATGGAGTGATCAAAATCAAGAAAAGTCACTTTGTTCCAACACTTAGTGAAAATTTCACTAAGTCAGATTTTGCCTTACTTTTTTCCAAATTTAGGGGGATTTTTCACTTGGATTCAAAAGAGATCAAAACCAAACATGTTCAAACAGTTGTTGTGTCATGTAAGGGCTTTCCAAAATGGCCAAGAACATTACCAAATTCAATTTGAGTAATGAGATATGATATTGGGAAGTTGCCTTGTTGAAATCTGTCAAGGCAAGGGAGAATTTGCATTTTTGCTCGATTTGCAAAAATTGTGCAAATCCAAACACTCCTATCCACTTGGACACATCTGAGGATTGAATCTAAAGGGGACAATCACTGAGCCAAGCCTCCAAAGTCCTTGGAACAAGAAATAGCATGTTGAACCTAGAATTGCCAAAATAGGGACAAGACTCCAATTTTGGATTAGAGCATTCAATGGAAGCATCAAGGTGGCATGGACTGATCCATTTGCAACTGAATTAAGTCAAGACTTATCCAAGACCAAGGGAACCAGCAGTCTGTGCCCTAACCTCTAGTCAATGGCTAGAGGAGACTTGGATTTTCATTTGCCAACATTGGCCAAACCTACTCAGCTGTTGCCATTCACTATTCCTTGCAAAACAAACTTGCTCTACTATAAATAGAGCTCAATTGTGATCAGTTTAAGTACACCAAAGCCATCAAACAGATGCTTTCCTCAAAATCTCTTCTTTCACTCCAATTTTGCCTTCTAAGGCAAGTCACTATCGGGTTTTGAGTTTGAGAGCTTTTCCAATCAAACCAATCACTCACACACCTCACATACATCATATAGAAGTGATCCAAACACTTACATAACATCTAGAACACTGATTTCACAAAATCACTAGCCAATTGCTCAAGTTCTTGACAGTTTTGCAGTTGAGGTACCATCTTCAGCTCCAAACCATTTCAATCCATTCCAAGCATCCAGATACAGTCCATGGCACCTAGGGGAGCTATCCAAATCATTGGAACCTAGCTATAACACCTCCAACATAAAACACGATCACCAGCTGCAAAAGGTAAGCATGAACTCTTCTAACTCTATGATCTAGGCAATTTTTGCTGCACAATAATTTGGCCACATGTTCATAATCATGCATGGAATGTTTCCCCTCAATTAATTGTTTTGTTTGAATCGTGTATCAAAAATCCCAGCCTTCATGCAAAATCTAGGGTTCTTGAGGATTTTTCGTGATTTCTTGTTATATGTTTAATTTAAATGAAATTAAATGCCATAGACATGATCGTGAGATTGAAACGAGTTGATTGATATGTGGATTGCATGATATAATCAAGTATTCAGTGAGATTGGAGAGAAAATGCAAATCTGGGCAAACCCAGAACACGCGCGTGTTCTTGGGTGTTCTTGGCGCCATTTTTTGAATATTTGAATATTTGAATTTTGTGATTTTATTTAATTGATTCAAAAATTAATTTCTCTCTGAGTTTTAATGATTTTGAGTTGATTCTTTTTTTAATAATTCACAAAAATGTTAAAATATTTTATTTTAACAAAAAAATCCAAAAATATTAGTTATTTCATATAATTGATATTTTTGCAAAGAATTAATATTTTAATTGTTTTTGACATTTTAAATATTTTTTCCACCTTGAGTTTGCAATTTTTAATGCCTTCTAATTGTTTTGTAGGTCAATACTTAATTTTTGAAGCATTAATCCAAGATCACAATTTGTTTTCCATATGTTAAACAATTTTGATCATTTTAATTGAATTTTTATTCAATTAAATACATTTTTGAAAACAAATTAGGGTTTTGGATTAATTCAACCCTCATAAATCATTTTCAAAACATTTTTGGGCCTCTATTAGAGTGTAAGACCCAACCCCCTTTGTACAGAAAACTTTTTGGGCCTCATTCGTTGTATAAGTCCCTCTGTACATTTTCAAATAAACAACACGATCGTCGCCAGTTTAAAATTAACCACCTGGGTCTCTCTTTGAGCTATAAGACCCATTCAAAGCTTTTGGGCCTCTAATAGAGTGTAAGACCCAATCCCCTTTTAACCAAAACCTTTTGGGCCTCACTTATTGTATAAGTCCCTCTGCGTTAAAAGGAAACCTCGGTGCGATCGCCATTTCAAACGAAAAGTCAACTGGGCCTACCCTCGTGTTATAAGCCCCACTCTTTTTCTTTAAAAAACTCCTTGGGCCTCTTGAGAGAGTGTTAGACCCATCCCTTTGTACAAAAAACTTTTTTGGGCCTCAGTCACTTGTATAAGTCCCTCTGTACAAATTCAACACTGCGCTCACTGATAAAACCCTGGGCCTCTCCTTGAGCTGTAAGCCCCAAATCTTTCTTTTTCAAAACACTTTCTCCTTTGATTTTGAAATATACTGTTGTTTTCAATCTTTCTTTGTTGAACAACTAACCAAACAACATGGAAGCTCTACAATCGAGTAAGTGTTTACACGCTTTCATTTACCGCTTTCATATACATATAACTGTATTGTGGGGCTGTTTCGCTGTAAGTCTTCTTTCATAAACTCATATCAACTGTGTAATAATAGTATAGATATTTAGAGTTTCCCCAGCAAATACGTCTAGCATTAAGCCCGTTGATCACTCTTAAATAGTCAAAACTAGATCCCCGTAGCATTACCAGACACAGTCTTCCCTCCTCTCGGGGTTAAACAATATGGAGACATGAAAGGCAGCATTCTCGGTGAACCCTTTCATAGACTGTCACTCGTAGAAGTTGTCAAAGAAACTCTACTCCCCAGAGATGATCTTTTCTCCGTGAATGGCATCTCTTGAGTTTCTTCCAAATTCTCGGACTTTCCTGGCTTGATCTATTCTCGGTGAATGGCATGTCTTGAACTTCTCGGGGTTTGGGGACCCACAGGCTTCTTAAAAGCACTTGTCAAGAAACTCCATTCCCCAGAGACGATCTTTTCTCCATGAATGGCATCTCTTGAGTTTCTTCCAAATTCTCAAACTTTCCTGGCTTGATCTATTCCTCGTGAATAGTCTGTCTTGAATTTCTCGGGGTTTGGGGACCCATCGGCTTCTTAAAAGCAATCGGCCTCCTCTTGGGCATTGTACAAGGACCCACAGGCTTCCTAAAAGTACCCTCGCCTCCTCTTGGGCTTCGTACAAGGACCGATCGGCTTCTTAAAAGTTTCCATCCTCCTCTTAGGCTTTGTACAAATTGTCCCGACGACCTCCTAGAGGTATAGGAACAGAAATCAGTCATCTTAATAGAGCTGTCTTTCTAAGAGTCTACTACTGTTTCTCAAAGCATAGTACAAAAGATGACACTCTAGACTTGGACAATCTAATTTCCTTGAGTCTCCAAGACATTCTCAAGCACCCTTCAAGAATAGGAAGGAACCTCGTAGACTCGGACAGTCTCAATACCCTTTGGATTTCCCACTTCCTTAAAGAACAGGAAATATCCCTGATCCTCAAATCAAAATCCCTGAGTGCAAACATTACTCATATAAGAACTGATTTTCTCTTTAAAATCAACATACTGGACCTGTCACTCAACTGAAACAGCATCCTAGCCTCCTCTTGGGCTTTGTACAATGATTCTCCCCAGCGGAGCTAACAATTTTAGCCTCCATCTCGGGCTTCGTACGAGATACAAAAGACTCCCTCGTTGAGTCAATCGCCATCTTTAGCCTCCATCTCGGGCTTCATACGAGATACAAAAAAACTCTCTTGTTGAGTCAAATAGCCTTCATCTCGGGCTTTATACGAGATACCAAAAGACTCCATCGTCGAGTCAAAACCTTTTAGCCTCTCTCTCGGGCTTTATACGAGACACATATTAGCCTCCTCTTAGGCTTTATATAAGAAAACCACTGGCTGATCTAATCAACCTTTTAGCATCAAAGCTGTGCCTCGTTCACAGTACACAAACATCAACAACTCCTTCCATCTAATCGCTGTAAGCGGCAAGCCTCTGGATCATCTACATCCATGCCACTGTCCCTCTTTTAGCATGAGAAATTCCTAAGGAAAGATAGCATTGCTCTATACTGAGTTAAAGTCTTCTCCTTCAGGTTAAAACCCCCTATAAAGGAAATTATGGCATTGCTAGGATCCGCGTATCCCAGTTAAATTAATCCTCTTATACAGTCAGTCACCCAACAGTTGTGACAAACAGACCCCCTTTAGAGACGACAAATTCTCTCTAAAGTCAACACCTTTAGCTTCATATCTTGGGCTTCGAACAAGATACAAATAGACTCTCCAGCTTCACATCTTGGGCTTTGAACAAGATACAAATCACCTTTCGGTTCACATCTTGGGCTTTGAACAAGACACCAAAAACACCCATTTCCTCCCATAGAATAGAAGGAACTACGATCGCTCTGATTTCCCGGTTTCGGTAAACGGGAATACGTAGGCATAAGATTGAAAGAAAAATCTTAGCGAGCACACTAAACAAAAAGCCCAAAATCCTATACCTCCCACCAATCGACCGAACGCTATTTTAACAAAATAACCTAGGAGAGACCCCGAATCTTTGTAGCATCTGTAAACCAACAGTTTTGACTGTTTAACCTCAGTATGCAAGCAGGGTTAGTTGGAGACATCTATTTCCCTTCCTTCATCAGCTTCAATAGGATAAAAAATGAATCGAGCTGTAGTACCAGAGCGATTGTGCTTCGCAACCACATCCAAAAATCACTCGCTACAGGAAGCTGCACATGGTTAGTCTTCTTTCATATCCTTTTAAAATACTTGTCATATATCATCTGTATATATACTAGTATAGTTATTTAGAGTTTTCCCCCGGCAACTAGGTCTTGAACTAGGTAAAGCCCTGTTGGTCGCTCTTAAATACAAACAAAACTAGATCCCCATAGGATTTCTAGATACAGTCTTGTCTTCTCTTGGGCTTAAACAATATGGAACAAAGAGAAAGGCAGTATTCCTCGTGAACCTTTTCTCAGACTGTCACTTTAGAAATTGTCAAAGAAATTCTACTCCCCTGAGTTGATCTATTCTCGGTGAATAGCATCTCTTGAGTTTCTTCAAATCACAGAACTTTCACTAAATGATCTATTCTCGGTGAATAGCATTTCTTGAACTTTTCTTGGTTTGGGACCCACAGGCTTCCTACAAGCATCATCGCCTCCTCTTGGGCTTTGTACAAGGACCCTCCGACTTCTTAGAAGTTCTCATGCCTTCTCTTGGGCTTAATGCAAGGACCCTGACGACCTCTTAAAGGTATAAGACAGAACTTAGTCATCCTTTGTTAGAGCAGTCTTTCCAATGTCAAACCTCAGGCCACTTTAGGGTTGATTCTCATCCCTTAATGCTCGTGCCTCCTCTTGGGCACCATACAAATGATAAAACTCTTCCACACCAATAGACTTGGATAGTCTAATCCCCTTGAGTCTCAAAGACATTCTCAAGTTCCTTACAAAGATAGGAAGAAACCCCGGCTCTCTGGATCAATCTCCAACAGAAACCCAACCTCTCTCTTGAGAGTTCCCTAACCAGGGTCAGCTTATCCCAAATCAGAACCTAAAGGTCTATGATATCTCAACTCTTCTGTAATCCTCAGCAAGAGTTGATTCCCCATTTGGACCTGCCTCGGGATCTTAACAATCCCCGACAAAAGATAGCCTCCTCTTAGACTTTGTATAATGATCTTTCCTCAATAAAGTCAGCCTCCTCTTGGGCTTTGTACAAAGATTCTCCCCCAGTGGAGCTAACCTTTTCAGACTCTTTTGTTGAGTTAATCAATTTCCAGACTCTCTTGTTGAGTCAATCAACTTTCAGACTCTCTTGTTGAGTCAATCAACTTTCAGGCTCTCTTGTTGAGTCAATCACCTTTTCAGACTCTCTTGTTGAGTCAACCTTTTTTAGCCTTAATCTTGGGCTTTGTACAAGACAGATAAAAGCACTCTCTTGTTGAGTCAAACCCTTTCAACCTCAATCTTGGGCTTTGTACAAGACAAAAATCTCCCTCTCTTGAGCTTGGGACAAATATCTTCCCTAGCAGAGTCATTTCCTCCCAGCTTTCTTCTAGGCTGTGAGGAATGATTTTCCCCAAGAAGAGTCAAACTCATTTTAGCCTCAATCTTGGGCTTTGTACAAGACACATAAAAATATCCTCACCAGAGTCAGTTAAATTTCTCATTTCAGCCTCAATCTTGGGCTTTGTACAAGGCACATACAAACCTCCCCGGCGGAGTCAAAATCCTTTTAGCCTAAATCTTGGGCTTTGTACAAGACAGATAGAATATTTTCCCCCAGAAAAGTCAAACTTCCAGCCTCCTCTTAGGCTTTGTATAATGATATCCCAAAAGGTTCAGTCTCTTTTTTGCCTCAATCTTGGGCTTTGTACAAGACACCAATATACACACTCAGTTGGGTTGGTCGTATCCAGGCTCCTCTTAGGCTTTGGGTAAGGATTTCCCTAGTGGAGTCAATCAACCTTTTAGCATCAACCTTCGGCTTTGATCAAGGCCCACAAAAAACAATAATCCCTTTTTTGAGATGACAAATTCTCTCTCAGTCAAACCTTCAGCTTTAATCTTGGGCTTTGAACAAGACATAAATAAAACTTTTAGCTTCAATCTTGGACTTTGAACAAGACACCAAAACATCTTTTTCCTCCCTTGGAATAGGAGGAACTACGATTACTCTGATTTCCCTGTTTCATTTAAACGGGAATACGTAGGCATAAGATTATGAAATCTTAGCGAGCATACCAATAAAAAACTCTAAGTACCTTCATACCAATCAAAAACCCTAGGTCCAGTACCTTACCAAAAACATCGGAAAAACCCGAACATCAACAAAAACTCACGCACTCACTCATACTTCCCAAGAGACTTTCCCAACCCATTAACAGATAAACACTATCAATTACAAAGCGAGACCTAAAGCTGATATCATATGGATAACCACATATAGGATGGGTAATTGACAACTCCCCATTGTATAACCTGACCCCGGACCCCCAATCTCTTTAAAAGCATTTTGTTCAGTTAAGCATTTCGCGTGCAAGGTTAGTTTTAGATAGCTTCCCTTTCCCTTTCAGCTTCACGGGATAAATAAGAAATCAGAAAGTAGCACCCCACTCCTCCTCATTGCGGTGAGGAGAAAACCCAGCGATAAGGTGGTCGCGTCACCGACAAAAATCGCTCGCTACAGAGGTACAATTTGATCTTCCCAGAGACTCTCTCCCTTTCCTGTGAATATGTTGCCAGGCATGCACTATTTCTTTCATTAGTGCCCTGTCATTTTCTCCTTCCTTGAAGAAAAGACCTTCCAGATGAACACTATGTGGGATATTCTTCATCGAGTATCCGAGTTGACGGCAAGCTAAAATTAGATGATAGTTGATTCCTTCTTTGGTTCCAATGAGGGGTACATTGGGGAAATTTCCACATCTGACGATGATCTCTATCCCTTCATAAATCATATTGTACCAATCTATGTCAGAATTGGTAAGAGACATAATCCTCTGTGACCAACATAGAGTACTCTTGTGATCCCAAAAAGCAGCATACTTGGGCAAGTGGGAAATAAACCATTTGTAGAGTAAGGGTGCACAGCATGTGATCATCCCTCCACTGTACAAGTTTCTTTAATGTACAAAATGATAAGCATCGGTGAGCAAGGTTGGTACGGGGTTTCCTATTAAGAATATCTTAACAGCATTGGTATTGACGAAGTTGTCAATGTTGGGAAAAAGGAATAACCCATATATGAGCATAACAAAGACGTCTTCAAAGGTAGTTATGTTTCCTACACTGGCAAAGCATAAAGCTTTCTCCCTCAGGAATTTGGCCGGTAAACCTTGGATTCCTCCTTTAGTGGTTATGTGAGTCCTAACTTCTG
Organism: Lathyrus tuberosus; assembly: GCA_022829125.1. NCBI lineage: Eukaryota > Viridiplantae > Streptophyta > Magnoliopsida > Fabales > Fabaceae > Lathyrus > Lathyrus tuberosus. The sequence goes on along the minus strand of JALAZF010000021.1, from coordinate 23,039,456 downwards.
ACTCATCCAAAGAGATTGCTCTAGCAATGGCCTAATCCTTTGGAATTTCTTCCAGTCCAGAAAATAGAGCTCGATCAGTGATAGGTAAATCAATTAGGTGGGAGTACTCTTCCAATGTTGGTACGAGTTGGTAATCCAGGAAAGTAAAGCAGTGGTAAACCAGATCGTAGAACTGTACCAGTGTAGACAGGATTCCTTCAACCACGTTGACCCTTAACAAAGACAACAGTCCTCAGTGCCTAGCTCTGAAAGCCTCAGGATTGGTAATCATCCTCTCCAATTTCCTTAAGTATTATAGTTTCAGAGCCTTGAAGGTGTACTTGTGCGTTTTTCTTCTACCGAAATCCATAACGTAACCTCTGATATTTGCAATTATTGTTTTAGTTCTTTTGAAAAAAAGAATTTTTTTTCTTGTTTGAAAAGAGTTTTCTAATGAATGCATGACTGCAGCAAATAAAAACATTTGAAAACATGGGTTTAGGGGTTCAACATCACAAGCATGGAGTCATGGCTCTACCCATCCCCAAAGGTTCTACTATTTTGGTCAATTTTTGTACCTGTAGAACGAGTTCTAAAAGGTTCCCAAAATCATTGACCCATCCTAGGGATGTTAACAGCAAGCTAATTCACTCGAGCGAACTATAATATCCTAGGATTTACCTCATTTGAGTGTAGTATCGCGTATCAACTATTCCCGATAGTCACCGCACTACCAAATGGCCATATGGTTAAATGTCTACTAAATCCTAGGGTCATGGGTACCGCACTAGGATAAACGATGCTTTCACGACAATCAGTCGTTCAACATCAATATTTCCACATGGTACCTCACCTGATTCGATGGACTGTCAAGTTTGCTTGGTCGGGATTCACTCCCTATAAGCGTTTCCCGGATATGCCATCACTTATCTTAATGTTCTCTCAAACTTTCCACACGCGTATTAATCGCATTCCCAGTTAACAAAAATTTAAACACGAGTATCAAGTAGTATGAGAGTAAATGATATACATATATAGTAAAAAATAAATTCCAAGCAAAGCCTAAACCTCTTAGGAACTCTAGTCCTAGGACTCCCCAACAGAGTCACCATTTTTCTATAGCGTGCGAATTTTGTCGGTGACGCGACCACCTTAATTCAATGGTTGGAATTGGGTTCTACTTTCTGATTTCTTATTTATCCTATGAAGTTGGAAAGGAAAGGGAATCTATCTAAAACTAACCTGGTACGTAAATGTTTTCTTTAACTAATGCTAAGATATTGGGGGGTCGGGGTCAGGTTATACAAAGGGAAGTTGTCAATCACCCAGTGTATATATGGTTATCCATAGACCTTTTATGGCATGTTTTTCTATTGGTTTAAATACTTTCTGGTGTTTATCTGCTATGGGTTGGGAAAGTTTCTCCTTTGGGAGTGTTGAGAGAGTGTTTTTATTGTTTTTGGGTTTTTCGTTGTTTTTGGGAAGGTACTGGACCTAAAGTTTTTGATTTGTGTGCTCGCAATCTTATGCCTACGTATTCCCGTAAAGAAAACTGGGAAATCAGAGCAATCGTAGTTCCTCCTATTTTTATGAGAGGAAAGATGTTTGATGTCTTGTTTAAAGCCCAAGATTGAAGCTGGAGGTTATTTGTGTCTTGTTCAAAGCCCAAGATTGAAGCTAAAGGTTTGATTGAGAGAGAATTTGGCATGTCTAAAGGGAGATATCTCACATGTTCATCACAGTTATTGAAGGATTGGTTATATAAAGGGCGATTACTTTAACTAGAATGTATGGAATCCAGCAATGCCATAATTTCCTTTATAAGGGAATTGTCCTGAAGGATGAAACTTTAACTCAGTGTAGAGCAATGCCATATTTCCTTAGGAGTCTTCCATGCTAAGAGAGGGACATTGGCTTGGATGTAAATAATCTAGAGGCTTGCCACTTACAGCAATTAGATGAAAGATGATTTTTGACTAGGATAAGAGAAGGACTACAACTTGGATTTTTGAATCAACAAGTGTGCCACTTACAGCAGTTATCTGAAATTAGGGTTTTTTATTGTCTGTTTTGATATGTGATGTATAGAGAAATGTCTTCCTATAGAGAGAATTCTTGATATCCTCTGAGGGGATGTTGATTTTTGTATGCCTTGATCAAAGCCCAAGGTTGAAGCTAAAAGGTTGACTTTGTTTAGGGGAATTTTATATCTGTCTTGTACAAACCCCAAGATTGAGGCTAAAATGAGATTGACTCCACCGGGGAGGTTTTATCTATCTTGTACAAAGCCCAAGATTGAGGCTAAAAATAGATTGACTCCACTGGGGAGGTTTGATCTGTCTTTTACAAAGCCCAAGATTGAGGCTAAAAAGAGATTGACTCAGCTGGAGAGTATGATCTATCTTGTACAAAGCCCAAGATTGAGGCTGACTCTACTGAGGAAAATATTATACAAAGCCTAAGAGGAAGCTGGTTGGGGAAATTCTTATATGAAGCCTAAGAGGAGGCTGGCTTCTGCTCAGGATTGTTGAAATCTAGAGACAGGTCCCATATGTGTTAGGAAATCAACTCTTGCTGGGGATTGAAGAAGAGTTGAAATATCAGAGACCATGAGGCTCTGTTAGGGTTTTATTGATGGTAAATTGACCCTGTCTAGGTTTTTTAAGGTGAAGGTTAAAGATTGAGTTTAAAAACCTATGGAGGTTTTACCTCTGCTGGGGAGTAGTGTGTTGATGAAATGACCAGGGTTTCTTCTTGTGCTTTTAAGAAACTTGAGGGTTTCTTTGAGATCCAAGAGGAGATGAGACTTTCCAAGTCTACTGTTATGAAGAGGTTGACTCTTAGCTGGAGAATAATCTTTGTATGATGCCCAAGAGGAGGCTGTGACTATCCAAGTCTACTTGTATGAAGCCCAAGAGGAGGCTGATGTTTTAAAGGATGAGAAACAACCCTAGAATGGTTTGATGTTCTGGAATTCTGACTCTCTGGAGGATTGAACTAGTAGAGATGACTAAGCTTTGTCCTATACCTGTAGGAGGCCTTTGGGTCCTTATACTAAGCCCGAGAGGAGGCTGAGAACTTCTAAGAAGCTTGTGGGTCCTTGTACAAAGCCCAAGAGGAGGCTGGGGATGCTTTTAGGAAGCGTGTGGGTCCAAGCCTAAGAAAACTTCAAGAAAGGTTTCACCGGGAATAAGTCCTTTCTTTGTAGAACAATTCTAAGGTTTGAAGAAATTCAAGAGAGGTTTCACCGGGAATTAATCCTCTCTGGGGAAATGAATTTCTTGTACACATATATTTCTAAGTTAGGATAGTCTTGAGAAAAGTTTCACTGAGAATAATGCCTTTCTCTGTTCCATATTGTATAAGCCCAAGAGGAGGCAAGATTGTATCTGGATTTTCCTATGGGGAACTAGTTTTGACTGTGTTGAAAGAGTAACCACTAGTTTGATCTAGACCTAGACCTAACTGCTGGGGAAAACTCTAAGCAAGTATATACAAGCATATATATATATATATATATATATATATATATATATATATAGATGAAATATATAAACAAGTATATATTGAAAAGATAGTGGAACTTACAGTTGTGCAAGCCCAAGCATAGTAACTACAGTTGTATGGTTAGTTTTTAAGAAATTGAAGAAAGTTTTGATGATACTTTGAATTTGAATTTGAATCAAAAAGGAAAGTTGTTTTAAAAGGAAGTTTGGGGCTTATACTCAAGGAGAGGCCCAAATGATCTCTTTTGAGAAGGCGACGACCGTGTCGATAGTTTTGAAAACCACAGAGGGACTTATACAATGTCTGTGGCCCAAATTATTTATGTACAAAGGAGGTTGGGTCTTACACTCTAATAGAGGCCCAAAAAAGTTTATTTTTATACAAGAGTTGGGACTTATAGCTCAAGGGGAGACCCAGATGAAAATTGTTTGAAAACGGCGATCGCGCCGAGATTTTTAAAATCGTATCAGGACTTATACAATGACTAAGGCCCAAAAAAATGGTTTATTTACAAAGGGATGGGACTGACACTCTATCAAGAGGCCCAAGAATGATTGAACACAAGTTTTGAGGGCGAAATGAATTTAAACCCTAATTTGACTTTAAAATGCATTTTAATTTAAATACAAATCAATTAAAATGATCAAAATTATCAAACATGTGTGAAAAACAAGTTGTGACCTTGGATTAATGTTTGAAAAATCATATTTCATCAATAGAATGATTTGAAAATCATTTGAATCTGAAAAATCAAGAGAAAGAAATATTTTTAAATGATTAAAAACAAATAAAAGATAAATTCTTTACAAAAATATTAAATATGTAAAATAAATAATATTTTTGTGAAATGTTTATAGAATAAAATATTTTAACATTTTTGTGAATTTTGAAAAAAAGAATCAATTCAAAAACATAAAAATCCAGAGAGATATTAATTTTTGAAATTATTGAATAAAAATATCAAAATATTCAAATATTCAAAAATTTGAAAAAGGCGCCAAGAACACATTCTTCTTCTTCGCGCGAACCTCCATGATCAGATTTGCAAAACCTCACATATCTCTCTGATTACTCAATGGTTTTCACTTGTGTAAACATGAAACTTGCTCGTTTTTGAACAAGGATTCCAATGGTGCCAATTAATTGCATTTATATTAAGTGTGGAGTGAGAAATCAGAAGATGAACTCAAGAACCCTAATTTCTGCAAGAGCACTATGAAATCCTATACACAATTCATACATAGCAATTGATTAAGGGGAAACACTCTACATAAGTGCATAAACATGTTTGTAACTTGAAAACTCATTTATTATGCATGGATTATAGAGTTTGAGAGTGTCAGGCTTACCTCTTGTAGCTGGTGATCGAATTTGACGATAGAGATGTTACATATGTGTTGTGAGGACTTGGACAACTTCACTATACCTTATGAAGTGTGTTGAGATGCCTGGACTTGATTGGAGATGCTTGGATCACTTTATGGTATCTCAACTGCAAATATGCTTCAAGTGGATTTTAGGGTCTATGACTCTGGTGTTCCAGATGATGTATGAGTGTTTGAACACCTTATGTAACACCCTTTTCTACCCCACAATTATACACGGCAAAACACACAAAAACCAGAGTAAAAATCAGAACCCCCTCAAATGGTGCACATTTCCTCAATAAACTCAAAAATAAACATTTGCTCCGTAGACACGGGTTTTCCTTGAAATATTCAAAAACCGTCAAATTAGCAGCGGAACCACCATAACCACAATAATAAAAAGGGTTTTAAAAATAAAAACCATAATCCTTCAGAAATAACAAAAAAATAACAACTCAACATGGTTCGATTCAACGACCCAACCCGATGTTACAATATCAGAGCAAGACCTTCTACATCGACCAAAAGCAAAATGAACTCCAAAAGGTCCTCGAAGGCATCCATAGCTAAGCCTGATCATCTGCACGTTACCCACGTGGAGGAAACATTCAAACAGGCAGGGTGAGTAATCACAATTCATTATAATCAATATAAAAACAGGATATGCATAAAATGGCGTCATTATCATATACAACATCATCAGGGTCATCAAAAAGCATCAAAAGTCACAACATCATAAATCACATAAAATGCCACATAAATGCAATGCACAACAAGACTCATGCATGTGGTACCAAATTGTCAAAGTCGATGGACACTAGGCCATCACCCTCCAAAGATCCCCGTCAATAGGATCGATTCTACACAAGAACCAGAGCACGTCAAAATACCTCACATCCACACAATGGGATTGAAGCCACAATAGACCGAAGTCTAACCCACTGGACCAAAGTCCTATAATCGTCAATAGACCAAAGTCTAAATGCTATGAATGCATGATACACAACGTCATTATCATCATCATCAACAAAAGTCATTGCGTGCATCATCATTCATCAAGATCTGATGTTAATCCATATCATCATTTAATCATCAAAACATCATGAATCATCATCTCATAATCATCAATATAACTCATGGTAATTCACATCAAAATAGTCATGTATCATCATCTCATAATCATCAATATAACTCATGGTCATTCACCAAAATAGTCACAGCTCAAAACATCAAGACAACACAAGAATCATAAAATAATTCGCGAACAGCAGCCATTCGCTGGAACGTTCGCTTTGCGAATCTGAAGAGAATGTTCGCTTTGCGAATGATTTGTTCACTTTGCGAGGTCGCGATTTTCTGCAATCGCTGCTACGCACCAATAGCACATCAGACCCCAAAACCTTACGGGTTCAGCCCCAATTACCCCCCAAAACATCCCCAAAACATCCCTAAGGCATTATGGCATCAAAGGCACAAAACCTACGACTATTAGATCGATTTATTGCACTGTCCTAAACCTCAAAATCACATAAACCTTCACAAAACCCCAATATCCCCAAAGTCCTCACAACCCTTCACCTTCGTCATCAACCCACGAAAATATCATAGTTTCCTCAGTTTACTCATAAACCCACAAAAATCACACAAACCTCACTAATACATCATAATTTCCTCAATTTACTCATAAACCCACAAAAATCACACAAACCTCACTAATACATCATAATTTCCTCAGTTTACTCATAAACCCACAAAAATCACACAAACCTCACTAATACATCATAATTTCCTCAGTTTACTCATAAACCCACAAAAATCACACAAACCTCACTAATACATCATAATTTCCCCAGTTTACTCATAAACCCACAAAAATCATAAACCTCAAAATCCACTTTAAATACATCGAATGTCTATATTGAAAACAATGAAAGGTAATACTCCCCATACCTTAGATTGTCGATTCCAAGCCTTTCTCTCTTGAGTTCTTGGAAACCTTCTCGAATCCTAAGCTTTTCCCTATTTCCTCAGAGCTATGGCCTTTTCCTTCTTTTCACGATCTAACAAAATGAATCTTATTCATCTTAATTTCTCCTTTTTATTAAACCTAACCCTTGGGCCTCTAAATTGGGCTTTTCCCTGTTTACCCTCACTAATCCTCATCAAAAGTCCAATTTACCCTTAATCCTTCTAATATTATTTAAATTAATAATAATACTAATATATTCCATATTATATACTATTATTTAAATAAATAACCAAAACTCCACAAAATACCGACGTCAACACAAACCACCAAAATTCACCAAAAAAATCATGAATATTATATTTAAATAAATTAAATAAATATTCTCACAAATCTGGGGTGTTACACCTTATATATGATATATTGGATGTGTTTAGATCATAAGGCATTTCTGGTTTTTTGAAAGAGATTTTGAGGAAAGCATGTGTTATGGTGCTTTGGTGTACTCAAACTGATCACAAATGACCTCTATTTATAGTGTGTCAAGTTTCTTTTGGCATCAATAGTGAATGGTGGCTGGTACAGGCCTTTGTCCAATGGTTTTCAAAAGGAATCTCAAGTCTTCTCTAGCCACTGACTTGGGTCAATCTTGCAGGCCTATGGTCTTCTGTTGCAGGGATAAGGCTTGACTCATTCAGTTGTATTTCCCTCAGTTCATACCACCTTGATGCATCCATTGGATGTTCCATGACAACTTTGAAGTTTTTGGTTTTTGCATCATTAGATATCACATGCATACATATCTTTATTTTCTACAACATGTTGTTCTAAAATCTCGATCAGAGCATCCTTTTCTTTTAACAGTTACTGTATTTTCTTACACTCCACATTGAGAATACGGTACTTGTTCTTCCAAGACTTCTTCTCCTGTTGAACTCTGTTGAGAGAAACCTGAAGTTTTTTCATATCAGACATAAAATAAAGGACAGGGTCCCTTAACGGAAGAACTTCCTGACGAGGGTAAGGCATCCTCAGTTTGAGAGCTCTCGTTTGTATCCAGCGGAGATAAGGTTCCACCGAGACACAGTCCGGTTTTCCTAAAGACTCTCTTCCTTTCCTGTGAACATGTTTCCAGGCATGCACTATTTCTGTCTTTAGTGCTCTGTCATTTTCTCCTTCCTTGAAGAAAAGACCTTCCAGATGAGCATTACGCGGGACCTGCCTCATCGAGTATCCAAATTGATGACGAATAAAAATTGGATGATAGTTGATTCCTCCTTTAGTTCCTATGAGGGGTACGTTAGGGAAGTTTCCGCAATGGTCAATGATTCTAATTTTGTCATAGATTCGATTGTACCAGTTGATGTCAGAGTTGGTAAGAGACATGATTCTCTATGACCAACGTAAAGTATTCTTAGGATCCTAAAATGCAGCAAACTTGGGCAAGTGGGAAATGAACCATTTGTACAGCAGGGGTACACAGCAGGTGACCATTCCTCTGATGTACAAATTCCTTAAGTGTACAGAATGATAAGCATCTACGAGCAAGGTTGGTACAGGGTTTACAATAAAAAAATATCTTAATGGCATTGATATCTATGAAGTTATCGATGTTGGAAAACAAAAATAACCCGTAGGTGAGCAAAACAAAGATGCTCACGAAAGCGGCCACGTTCCCTATACTAGCAAAGTACAGGGTCTTATTTATCAAAAACTTGGCTGGCAAACCGTGGATTCCACCCTTAGTGGTCATGTGAGTCCTGACTTCTGACTCGTCCAAATAAATTGCTCTTGCAATGGTTTGACCTTTTGGAATTTCTTCCAATCCAGAAAAGGGAGCTTGGTCATGGATATGTAAATCAGTCAGGTGAGAGTACTCCTCCAGCGTTGGTGCTAGTTGATAATCCGGGAATTTGAAACAGTGATAAACCGGATCGTAGAACTGAATGAGCATAGCCAGTATTCCTTCAATTACATGGACCCTTAACAGAGACTGCAGTCCTCCGTACTTGGCTCTAAAAGCATCAGGGTTGGTGATCATCCTCGCCAAACCTCTCAAATCCTCTAGTTTTGGAACCTTGAAGGTGTACTTGTGAGCCTTCCTTCTACCGAAATCCATAACGCAATCTCATTTTTCTGATATTTTCAATCATTGTCTTAGTTTAATTTGAAAAAAAGAGAGAGTAGAAGAGAAGATTTTTTTTTATTAATGTTTTTTAATGAAATGAATGCATGAATGCAGCACACAAAAACATAGAAAAAACATGGGGTCAAAGGTTCGGTGTCATGAAATCATGGCTCTACCCATCCCCAAAGGTTATACTCATGATTTTTTGTACCTGTCCTCACAATCATTGACCCCTCTTGGGATAACAACAGCAGGCTGGTTCACCCGAGCGAGCTGCAGTATCATAGAGTAATCTCAAATGAGGGTAGTATCGTGTGACAACTATTTCCGATAGCTTCCGCACTACAAAATAGTAACATGGTTTCAGTCTACTAAAATCCTCAGCTTCTCAGATAACCCAATCGAACAATCTACTTTCAACAACCGAAGTCGGATAGGCATTGAATCCGCAAAGGGCATCTCCACTGATTCGATGGTCGACCGGGACCTCTTATTTGGGAGTCACTCCCTGTAAGATTACCCGTCTAGTGCCATCACCTATCTTAGGTGTATACTCAATCTTTCCAGATGCGGCATTACCCGCAGTCCCATTAGCAGAAAAATAAACACGGATATCAATTAGGAAAAGTGATATATATATTCATTCCTAAAACTAACACCCTAGACCTCTATAATCCTATTCCTATACAGACAATGACTCCCCAGCGGAGTCGCCATTTTCTTGTAGCGAGCTATTTTTGTCGCTGACGCGACCACCTTATCGCTGAAGTTTGGGTTTTCTCCTCGAGGAGAAAGGGTGCTACTTTATGATTTCTTATTTATCCCATGAAGCTGGAAGGGAATGGGAAGCTATCTAAAACTAACCTTACACGCGAATGTTTAATTGAACAAACGCTTTAAAGAGATTGGGCGGGTCTGGGGTCAGGTTATACAATGGGTAGTTGTCAATTACCCATCCTATATGTGGTTATCCACATGATATTAGCTTTAGGGTTTCGCTTTGTAATTGATGGTGTTTATCTGGTAGTGGGTTGGGAAAGTTTCTTAGGAAGTATGAGTGAGTGAGTGAGTTGATATTTTTGGTAAGGTACTGGACCTAGGTTTTGTTGATATGAAGGTACTGGACATAGAGGTTTTTGATTAGTATGCCCGCTAAGATTTCGCAATCTTATGCCTACGTATTCCCGTTTAAACGAAATAGGGAAATAAGAGCAATCGTAGTTCCTCCTATTCTAAGGGAGGAAAATTACGTTTTGGTGTCTTGTTCAAAGCCCAAGATTGAAGCTAAAAGGGTATTTGTGTCTTGTTCAAATCCTAAGATTGAAGCTAAAAGGGTATTGAGAGGGAATTTGTCATCTCTAAAGAGGGATTGTTGACTTTTGTGTACCTTGATCAAAGCACAAGGTTGATGCTAAAAGGTTAATTGATTTGGCTAGGGGTTTTCTTTATACAAAGCCTAAGAGGGGGCTGGATAAGACCGACTCAACAAGATAGTGTTTTATCTGTCTTGTACAAAGCCCAAGATTGAGGCTAAAAAGAGACTGACTCTTTGGGGATATCATTATACAAAGCCTAAGAGGAGGCTAAAAAAGGGTTTTAACTCCGTCGGGGAGGTTTATATGTGTCTTGTACAAAGCCCAAGATTGAGGCTGAAATGGGAAATTTAACTGACTCTGGTGAGGATATTTTTTATGTGTCTTGTGCAAAGCCCAAGATTGAGGCTGCAATGAGTTTGACTCTGCTTGGGGAAATTATTCCTCAAAGCCTAAACGAAGGCTGGGAGGAAATGACTCGGCTGGGGAAGGTATCTGTCCCCAGCTCAAGAGAGGGAAATTTATGTCTTGTACAAAGCCCAAGATTGAGGCCAAAAGGGTTGACTCAACAAGGGGGTCTGAAAAGGTGATTGACTCAACAAGAGAGTCTAAAAAGTGATTGACTCAACAAGAGAGTCTGGAAAGGTGGTTGACTCAACAAGAGAGTCTAAAAAGTGATTGACTCAACAAGAGAGTCTGAAAAGTTATTGACTCAACAAGACAGTCTGAAAAGTGATTGACTAAATAAGAGAGTTTGAAAAGGTTAGCTCCGCTAGGGAGAATCATTTGTACAAAGCCCAAGAGGAGGCTGACTTCGCTAAGGAAGGATCATTATACAAAGCCTAAGAGGAGGCTAGTTTTCACCTGAGGAAAGATCCTTATACAAAGCCTAAGAGGAGGCTATCTTTTGTATGATGCCTCCAAGAGGAGGCAAAAACATTAAGGGATGAGAATCAACCCTAAAGTGGGCCTGAGGTCTGACACTAGAAAGACTGCTCTAGCAAAGGATGACTAAGTTCTGTCTTATACCTTTAAGAGGTCGTCAGGGTCCTTGTATTAAGCCCAAGATAAGGCATGAGAACTTCTAAGAAGCCGAAGGGTCCTTGTACAAAGCCCAAGAGGAGGCGAGGATGCTTTTAGGAAGCCTGCGGGTCCCGAACCAAGAGAAGTTCAAGAAATTCAATTCACAGAGAAGAGATTATTTCAGGAAAGTTTGAGGTTCGAAGAAACTCAAGAGATGCTATTCACAGAGAATAGATCAACTCCGGGGAGTAGAATTTCTAGGGGTGACAGTCTGAGAAAAGGTTTACCGAGAATACTGCCTTTCTCTTTGTTCCATATTGTTTAACCCCAAGAGAAGGGAAGACTGTATCTGGAAATCCTATGGGGATCTAGTTTTGTTTGTATTTAAGAGTGACCAACATGGCTTTACCTAGTTCTAGACCTAGTTGCCGGGGAAAACTCTAAAAAACTATACTAGTATATATACAGTTGATATATGACAAGTAATTTAAAAGGTATGAAAGAAGATTAACCATGCGCAGCTTCCCACAATACAGTTATATATCTGACATGTATTTAAAAGAATGAAAGAAGACTAACCATGCGCCGCTTCCCACAATACAGTTATATATTATAAAGCGAGTAAATGAAAGCTGTTAAAACTTACAGGTGAGCGAGCTTCCATGCTGTATTGTTAGTTGTTCAGAGAAATTAAAAGAAAGTTTTGACAACAACTGTACATTTGAACCTAAATAAAAAAGGAGTTGTTTGTGAAAAAAAAATGTTGGGGCTTATACTCAAGGAGAGGCCCAAGCTGTGAACAGTAATTGTACTGTTGCTTTGAATATCGTATCGGGACTTATACAATGACTGAGGCCCAAAAAGATTTGGTCAAAAGGGGATTGGGTCTTACACTCTATTAGAGGCCCAAAGTTTATTTTTGTACAGGAGATAGGGCTTACAACTCAGGGAGATGCCCGGATGACTTTGAAAAGGCGACGATGGCATCGTTGCTTTGAAAATATACAGAGGGACTTATACAATATGTGAGGCCCAAAAATGTTTATTTACAAAAGGGGTTGGGTCTTACACTCTATTAGAGGCCCAAAAGTGTTTTTAAGAAAAGGAATGGGACTTATAGCTCGAGGAGAGGCCCAGATGATTATTTGTTTGAAAAATGGCGATCGCGCCGAGGTTTGAAAACACAATGGGTCTTATACGATGACCGAGGCCTAAATTATTTTGGTTTTCAAAAGGGGTTGGGTCTTACACTCTATTAGAGGCCCAAAAGTGTTTGAAAAAGATTGATGAGGGTGGAATTAATCAAAACCCTAATTTTGTTTAAAATGGAATTAATTTTGTTAAAAAATTAATAAAAATTATTGAAAACATGTGAAAAATGAGTGGTGATCTTGGATCAATGTTTCAAAAATCATGTTTTTATTCACAAAATAATTGGAAACCATTTAAGTTTGGAAAATCAAGAAGGAAAAAATATTTTAAATGTTAAAAAACAAATAAAAATTAATTCTTTGCAAAAATATCAAGTATATGAAATAAATAATATTTTTGGGAAATTTTTGTAAAATAAAATATTTTAACATTTTTGTGAATTATTAAAAAAAGAATCAACTCAAAATCATTAAAATTCAGAGAGAAATTAATTTTTGAATCAATTAAATAAAGTCACAAAATTCAAATATTTGAATATTTGAAAAAGGGCGCCAAGAACACCCAAGAACACGCGCGTGTTCTGAGTTTTGCCCAGATTTGCATTTTCTCACCAATCTCACTGAATAGTTGATGAAATCACACAATCCACATATCAATCTACTCGTTTTCACCTCACGATCATGTCTATGGTATTTAATTTCATTTATTTTAAGCATGGAATACGAAATCAAAGAGAAACCTCAAGAACCCTAAATTCTGCATGAAGGCTCAGAAACTCCACACACGATTCATACAAAGCAATTAATTGAGGGGAAACATTCCATACATGATTATGACCATATGGCAAAATTATTGTGCGAGGAAATATGCATGAATCATGAGATGACCAAGTTGAGGCTTACCTCTTGCAGCTGGTGATCGTGTTTTGAGTTAGAGGTATTACAGCTTGGTTCCAATGATGTGGACAACTTCCCTAGGTGCTATGGAGTGTTTCTGAATGCTTGGAGTGGTTGGAAACAAGCTGGAACTTAAAATGGTAACCAAACTGCAAGTCTGCTAAAAGCTTGAGCAGTTGGATGGTGATTTTGTGAAATTGGTGTTCCAGATGTTGTTTAAGTGTTTGGATCACTTCTATATGATGTTTATGAGGTGTGTGTGTGTGATTGGTTTGGTTGGAATTGCTCTCAAGCTCAAAACCCGATAGTGACTTGCTTTGGAAGGCAAAATTAGAGTGAAATAGGTGATTTTGGGGAAAGCATCAGTTTGGGTGCTTTGGTGTACTCAAACTGATCACAAATGAGGTCTATTTATAGTGCACCAAGTTTGTTTTGGCTGCAATAGTGTATGGCAACTGGTACAGGTCTGTGGCCAATTGGATCACTTTGGAATCTCAAGTCTCCTCTAGCCATTGACTTGAGATTAGAGCACATGCTTATGGTTCTTTGATTCAAGGATAAGGCTTGACTAAAGTGTTCATCTTTGCTCTGATACATGCCACCTCTAAGCATCCATTGAATGCCTCAAAACAAAATTGGAGTCTTGAGTCATCTTTAGCTTTTAGGGGTGCCAAACCTATATGTAGTTCCACAAACTTGGGAGGCTTATGGATCAGTGTTAGTTCCTCCTTGGTCTCCTCCTGAGGTGCGCAGATGGATAAACTTGTTTATCATTTGCACAAATTAACCAAATCGAGCCCTAATGCACAATCTGCCTTGCCAAGACAGTTTGCAGCAAGGCATGTTGCAGCTGTCATAAATTATATTTTCTAAAATATCTAACTAATCAAATGACCATTTTACCCTTACGCCCAAATATCTCCCAAACGCACTCAAAACGCGATACAAAATAAACATACCAATGAAAAACATATCGTGCAATAAAAGTTAAAAAGAAAAATATAATTTAATACAAATATTTTACCTATCAGAGAAATTAACCAATTAATTCAATTAGCAGGTAAAATACCATAAATTCACACCATTCACAAAATTCACATAAATGAAATAAATAAATACGATTAACCAAATCGGGGCGTTACAACTCTCCCCCACTTAGAAATTTTCGTCCTCGAAAATATAACTGAGACGAACAACTTCCGGATACGACTCTCGCATCCGACTAACCAATTATCATGCCAACACTAGGCACACCACGAATAACACAAACCGACAAACCACCTTGCTAACAACAACCACAACAACGACACGACAACGGTAATAACGACAGCGACACGATGCAATGCCCATACAATGCACTTGACGACTAACCCACGACTCAAAGAATACCCAAGTTACGAACACACAGGTTCACTCTTGAAACCAAAACACAACAAGATCGTTACCCTCGCCATAGGTAACACCCCCTTAATTCTCCACAAGCAATTAGCTACTCGCACTCGAACCTTCACGATGGAAACAAGGCAACAACAAAAACAAGAACATAAAGTTCCACGACCCAACATCGTTTCAACAACTTCTACATAATCATAATACCTACATCCTTGTCACACAACATTATTACAACAATGCTATGATTCACCAATCGAACATATAACCAACACATCCATCTACATAGTAGCCCATGAATAATATTTAAACCTTTCGCCTAACACTCCCATCTGAAATGTCCAATGGTCTCATCATCCTTGCATGTTTCCAATGTTCAACCTATGAACTCTTACAAGTCACACACGCATATACAAAATGTGCCACATCATGCTTCCGCTGCGCCACTCTGATTACTCGCAACAATCAAATCTACCAATTTCATATCCAACTTCTGACTCTCTCTAGTATTCACCAGAAAATCATAGTTCCTTTCTAATATACCCAACCTTACACTCTACAGTGTTATCTCACACACCAGACACAAGTCTCTGAACTACCCAAATAATTCTAATCCTCTGACCATCAAAACAGACATGCATAAAAACCTTCAACTTAACTAATCAGGCACGACATTAACTTCACCAATAGGATAATTCTAGGTAAAGTCATAACTCATCAGGAATTCCAACCATCCTCGTTGTCTCATACTCTATTATTTCCGACCAAACAGGTACTCAATATTTCTGTGATTACTAAACACTTTGAACTCAAAACCATAAAAATAATACCTCCAGATTCTCAACACAAAAGTAACCGCCACCATCTTGAAATCATGAATCCTCAATTGCCGTAAAGCATCAGAAATGAATTTACCCTATCACATTAGCACACTAACTACACTCATCAAGGATGCATCCCAATATTCCATAAACAATTTATTAGGATCAGACAGAATCAAAATTGGAGCCGTAGTCAATCTTCTCTTCAGCTCACTAAAACTTACTCACAACGAACATCCAAAACAAACGACTCACCCTTTGCAAGTCAACTGAGATAACAAAAGCACTAACTTAGCAAGGTCTTCCATAACCCGCAGTAACAACCAACTAAGTCCAAAAGTTTCTAATCTCCTTAACCAACTTTGGAGTCTCTCAATGTAGAACTGCATCTATTTCCGATGGATACACAACAATACCATCATCGGAAATAACATATCCAAGAAAACTAACCTTTTCAACCAAAATTCTCACTTCGATAATTTAGCAGAAAGCTCCCTCTCTTTCAACCCTTGTAATTCAATCCTCAAATACTCTACATACTCATCCTTTGATTTAAAATAAATCAGAATATCCCCAATGAACACCACTCCGAACTTATCCAATTAAATATGGAAGATACGATTCATATACTCCACAAACATTCCAGACGCATTACTAACATCGAACAACATCACTGTACATTGTAATGCCCAACCAAACCAACCCTCATCCAAACTTTTCCAGACTCACATACAAGCTTAATCGAGTAAATAACAACCTATTACAATGATAACAAACCTAACCAGTCACATGAAATCGATCAAAGTCTTAACTCATAAAATTCACCACTCTTATCGAACGTTCCAACCAAATTCCAAAAGATATAAATTCTTAAAGATTTTGCAAAATTCTTCACTGGGTAATTCTAACACCAACATCCAATATTCCATCCGGAAACACATCTGGAAATCACGCACAACTGGCAGCCCTTCACTGTGGCTTTCCTGTCAATTCCAGAACAATATTATCACAAATATAACAAACACCTTGGTCTCATCGCCTAAGAGTTTTTCTACTCACTTAGCATATCCAAACCTCAAATCTTCACCTTTGTCAAATTTGAGTTCACACTCTACTCTTTGAGAACAACCATTAACGATACCGAATCGTTCTCTCTCAATGACTTCCCAACTGAACCAACATACCAAAGCCTCTAATCCGCCTCATAAACAATATTTTCACTTTCCACAACATAGAACACTTTCATAGCTTCATATCGATATAAAGAATGCTTAAATCGGACCCTGAGTCAAAAGATATGAATTTTGAAGGAAAGTCAATTATTGGAAAACAGCCAGATCCGCCTGGCGAGTAAGGATTTTGCTTGGCGAATACCTCTTCACTAGCCCTTCGCCTGGCGAACCTGCGGCAAAACCTGATTTTTCTGAAAACCCAAACTTCCAGTAGCTACACATGTTCTGTCTCTTGAATTTTTCCTGGCGAATTAGAATTCCGCCTGGCGAATCCCTCATCGCCAGCACTTCGCCTGGCGATCCAATGGCGAGAGCCCATTCGCCCGGCGATTCCTGATTCGCCTAGCGAATCACACTAGAAGAAGAATTTTCTGCTGCGTTTTTCATGGTTTCCACACCTCAAAATCCAACTTCTCCAAACCAACACATTTTCAAATTCCAAACAATTCATTACACACACTATCAAAGCCGAAAAGACACGTCTATTCCATCCAACATAATTCCGTCTACTATCAACAAGAGATTAAGGGTGATCAGTTCCTCAATTTGTCAATAGACAGCCGATAACCATGATGGGGCATAAACCGTCTTTACCAAACTATAATAGCATTTCTTGCATCTTGTGCACAAAACTACCTAAGGCACAAATCCTTAGTTGACATAAACCTTACCTCCGAATTCCCTCCGGAATCGGGAACAACACTGTCCAAACAACACTTACACTCTTGCAACCAACGACACACTGAGCCAATGCTCCACACCTGAAACAACTTGGAGAAGCACCAGCTTCTCCCCCACTTATCTCATTCTAAATCCTGCAGACAAAGGATTAGAAAACCAGAAAGTACTGACAGTGTTTCACACACATATCACATACTAAGGAACAAACAACATCGACAGTATTCAACTGTCACACCAACTGACTCAACAACTTGGCCGGACGGACCGACCTGCTCTGATGCCACTAATGTAACACCCCAATTCCCATCGCGAATAAATAATACATAAATAAATCAGGGTGAATAAAATTTTATTCTTAGACAGAAATAAGGATGGCACATTTAAAGAAAGAAAACACAATCCCTGCTCATAAATTTGATACATAACACAAATTGAAATAAACATAAAAGGGAAACTTTTTCCAACAAAAGGAAAGTTCAATTATGGAATAAAGCGGAAAAATCCATAATTGACTTGTTTTACAAAATAAATTGTTTTATAACGTCAAAATATTCATACAAAGGTAATACAAAATAGATCCAACAAATGTATACATATATAACAAAAGCGTTCCCCGACTCCCGTGTTACGTATCAGAGCAGACAGACCGACAAAAGGATGGAGAACTAATCTTCACAAAAGCCTCCAAGATACTAATCTGTAATTGCCTCATAGAGCAACAAACCACAGCAGAAGGGTGAGAAATAATAACTAAATCAAGATTGCATAATAATATACAACACATATAAATTCACATGCATAATTATTCTCACCACAAGTATCACATAGTAATACATATAGCATGCCACAGATACATGACATATTCCTAATAATCCAACCACATAGCATATATCAATTATACCAACATAATCACATATTCACACATAAGGCATACCAAAGTTATGACATATGGAAACACACCACCACATCACATATATTCATATATAGCATATCATAGATAATTAATACAATCATTGTAAGGTACAACATCCCCACAAAACATAGCATATGTCTATACATAAAACATATCATCCATAACCAATGCATTTATCACAAATGCATATCAAATCACCAATGCTATCACGAGCTCAACACATAATCAATCAATTCACAATTTCCCACACATAATTAATCCATTCATGATTTATGGAAATGCACAGAGACCGACACAACGACTCTATGCAATGCAATGCAGTACCAATCCATCCATCATTCTCATCATCATTAATTCACTCATGAATTATTAGAATCATCGCTTGTTACTTAGTGTAACTCCCCGTCGGGAAAACAATGTTCCCCGTCGCTTTAGCTCCTCTTTGTATAAGGCACACGGCGTTTATGGATCGCTTTAGGTCCTCTTTGTATAAGGCACACGATCCGATTGCTTTAGGTCCTCTTTGTATAAGACACACGATCGTCTATAATGTCGCTTTAGGTCCTCTTTGTATAAGGCACACGACGTTTATGGCTCGCTTTAGGTCCTCTTTGTATAAGGCACACGATCCGATCGCTTTAGGTCCTCTTTGTATAAGGCACACGACCGTTACAACATATTCCCTCTAGAATCGTTTCGTCGCTCACACCCCACAAGGGCACACGACATCACAAGATGCATATCATGATGCTTGGCATACAAATGACTCATGATAATCAAATGCATATACATATACAACCATGTGAACCATCTCAACATCAATAATCATGCATTGCAATCAAACCCAAAACAATGCATTTATTTTCCATAAGGCCACAAACCATCATCACAACATCTCATCACATATATTCACATCATATAACAGCACACAAGCTATACATTATATATCAAAAGCATATCCCATGATAACACATCAATTGCACACAATTACGACGGTAAAAATCCGACAACACCACACTTTCACAAAACCACGACTTAAATAAATCATATAATGTCCTCTAAACCATTTTTAATAGAAATAATATTTCATTAGCTTTCCAACGCTTCGAACGGGGGTCAAAACGGACTTACGGTTCAAAAGTTATGACGAAAATACGAAAACAATATTTTTGCTGTCCCAGACAATTTCGCCTGGCGGGTCCCTGGCGAAGCAGACTCACCTCAAGCTCGCCTGGCGAATCTGGACAAACCAGAATTCCCCCAAAACGTGTTTGCGACCTAAAAATGATCAAAACCTTCAACCCACATGATATTATTGCACCCAATGACCCAAAACAACATGTTATAACACATTTAGGCATGCATTTCATCAATTTCCACTCGATTTACCATTTCTATCAAATGTTAAAACCTAACATTTTCAATCAAAATCAAACCAAACAAACACATACATATACATATACAAGCATGATATAATTGGAACTTCTCACCCTTACCCGATTAATCGATTATCCAAGCTTTGTTTTGATGATTTTCTCTTCTCCTCTCTTTCCCTTCCTTTCTCTTTCTCTTCTTTTCTCTTTCTCTTATTTTCTCCTTTTCTTATCTCTTTTTCTCTCTTTCTCTTATAAACAAAATAACTTATATTTTCTAAAATATCTTACTAACCAAATGACCATTTTACCCTTACGCCCAAATATCTCCCAAACGCTCTCAAAACACGATACAAAATAAACATACCGATGAAAAACATATCGTGCAATAAAAGTTAAAAAGAAAAATATAATTTAATGCAAATATTTTACCTATCAGAGAAATTAACCAATTAATTCAATTAGAAGGTAAAATACCATAAATTCACACCATTCACAAAATTCACATAAATGAAATAAATAAATACGATTAACCAAATCGGGGCGTTACATGTGGCTTGTTATTTATTCCTACTTGTTGCATAATATGCTCAAAATATGCATTTTTCCATGTCTTACTTGTTTGAGTCGACCAAAACATGGCATGGGTCGACTCATAAAATGTCAATTTTTCTCATATGTGGACGCGGGTCAGCGCAGGTCGACCTATGGTTGACGCATCGATTTGAAAATTTTGAAATTATTAAAATTCGTTCAGCGTGCGTCGACGCATAACCTGTTTAGTTTGACGCATCGCTGACAAACTCTGATCCTTTTTTCCTCGGGAAGACGTGCGCCGCTTCATATGCTAGACACCTTGACCTATTAATTCTGTATGTTTCATTTTCCAACTACATATCATTATACATTGCATCTCTTGTCTCCTCATTCCTCTCCTCTCCTTATAAATTCTCAAACCCTAAAAACCCATTACCACTACTCTCTTCAAAATCCAAAAATTCCACAATCAGAAAATTGTTTAAGGATTTTCTCTACATAGAACCAAGGTATCTCAGTCTATTTATCATCATCATCAAGATTCAATACTGTTCATCATCATCTACAAGGTTGGTACTGTTCATCCGTGTTTACAATAGTGTCCTTCAATGGCTTCACAAAGGGTTACCGAAAAAAAGAACCTCCTGAGCAACTACTTCAAGGACAGGTACATCAACCATGCCGGTAAATGCTCTTTCCTTATTGTCTGATAATCTAACTGCTACCTTCAACAAGGATTTTCGAAACCGATTTGTTGTTAAATAATTTGTTTACTATCCCTTGAGGGCTGAGGACTCTCATCTGTCTGAAATTATTGAAATTCTGAATGTTCAAAAATTTGATGAATTCCTGGAACGTGATACTAAGTACAATGAAGACTTAGTCAAGTTGTTCTACACAGGGATTCTGGGCAAGTTCGAAGGTACTGATTTTCAATACATGATTGGTGGTAAAAAGTACTCTATTAATGCATCTGTTTGGAAAAGTTTGGTTAATCTAGATGGATCCAATCTTCCTAAGGTCACAAACTCTATATTTGTCAAAAGTTATGAGTTTAAGGCTGCCTTGAACTCAATGTTACGAGACCCTTACTCTGAGAGCCTTATGAATAACAACTTATTTCCTAAGATAGTCACAACGGGACTGTTGAAACCCATTGATAGGATTCTTCAATGGATTATTGCTCATATCCTACGACCTAATAAAGGCGGGTACGCATGGGTTGATCAAGATGAAGTTCATTTGATTTATCTGTTGAAAAACAAAAAGTGCATTGACTGGCCGCATTACTTCACAAGTCGGATGTTTGCACTCCGCGACTATACTCGAGGTACAACTTTATGTTATGCTTCTTTCATTCAGTGTATCTTGAACAAAGCTGAGGTAACGGTCCCAGGCATCCCTTACGTGACATTTTCTACTAATCAAGAGTTCACTCAGAAGACTCTTACCATGATGGGGTATTTTTGAGACAATCAAGACAAAGAATACAAGTTTAAGAACAGAACAACATATCAAGATACTCAGTATGATGTCGCAGATGAAGACGAGGATGAAGAAGGGAATGCACAAGAAGGAGAAACTGGTAACGACATGCAAACTGAGGTGAACAATGTAGAAGATGATAATGTTGAGTGGATGGGCTACTCTCCTCCTCAATATCCCTATGTTAATCATGGATGGGGTGAGTGGAAGCACACCGGATGAACCTCACTTGGTTCATCTTATAATCCTCTTAATCATGAATGGCACAAACATGAAGAGTATGAATGGCACCAACCCGAATACTCTATTCCTACTCCCACACAGCAACCGCAACAGAACAACGAGGAAATCCTCGACATGTTGCGCTCAATGCAGCTTCAGCAACAAAGTTTCATGACAACACAGGAAGAGAGGTATACGGCCCTCTCAAAACCAGTTGGAAGCGCAAAATCAAAACTTTAACAGGTTTGCTACTGCTGTCATGACTCGCCTTGATACTTTGGATACTGCTGTTGAAAGTCAGACCCGCTGTGTGACTAATGGTATCAACACTCTTAACTGGGCTGTGTTGGAACTAAATGAGCGGTTGGAAGAACAACCACTTCCTCCCCCTCCAGACTAGTATTTTAGAGGAAGGGGTCACCACTTTAGGGGGAGGAGACCATGAGGAATAAGATCTTAGTTTACTGCATGTCATATCTAGCTTTTTGTTTGTATGACTTTTTATTTGCTGAAATTTGCTTATGTACTTGGTATGCCATTGGAATGTGTTGACATTTGATCTATTATGGAATGTATTTTGAGTCTCTATCTATGCATTTCTTTTGCCTTATTTATCTGTATAATATTCGCATTAGCATCATTATATGTGAATGTATATTGATGTATCTTGTCTGCAAGTTGTTGAGTGAATCTATAAGTATATGATATGAGATTCTTTGACCATAGTCTTTTTTGCTTTTTGATGTTGTCAAAGGGGGAGAAGGATATCTACAAACAGCAAAGTTGAATCTTAGAGGACTTCACACAGTTAGGGGGAGGATGAAATTCAAATTACAAAACAAGCTAAAGAAGATTTTGCCATTATCAAAAAGGGGGAGTATGTGAGGGCAAGGTGTCTCTCACTTGAGCTTTATTTTAATGATGTCAAAATGTGTACTAGCTCGTAGTTTGTAATTTGGACGGTATCATCTCATCATTGTTGACATTCTTATTTCGCAAAGCATAATCATGAGTCCAAACATATAGGAGGAGTCTTGCATATCCCTTACATGTGTGTAATCATGGTATTAGTATTAGGCATGCATAAACTATGCCTAAGTAGATGAAAACGTGTCGAAAAATCAATTTTTAGTAGTTTTTGAAGCTTGAGTCGACCTAAGCCGAGGTCTGGTCGACTCATGGAATGTTGACAATTTGTGAGTTTTGCTCGGGTTAGCGCACGCTGACCCTGCGGTCGACACATGCCTTTGTTATTTCTCATTCTGCATTTTCTTCTGCCATGCGTCGATGCATGTCCCCTATAGCGGTCGACGCATGGTCTTCCAACATGCGTAAACTTGTCCACAGGTCAGTGCAGGCAGACCCTCTTTAATGTTTGGTGGACTGTTCGCTGCTTATAACTAATTTTTCTGATTTTTTCTAAGTTCAAAATGTTGTTATGATTGATTGTTGATCCCTGCATCATATAGATACTTGGTTCCTCATTTTTTACGAAACAACAAGAAAAAGTGAAAGATATACATTGAAACTTTTCTCTCATCACCTTCATCTTCATTCTTGCATCCTTTCAACAAATACACATAATCATTTTTGTTGATTCTTTGCATCAAGAGGTGATAACGTTCGAACATAGAATTGTTGCTTGTTTGGGATGAGTGTTTTAGTGGGTTTTTTCCTGAATAAAACCTCTAGGGTTTTGTCTTCCAAGATCAATTGGATTTGGGGGTTTTTAGTTCAGATCTTGTGTGCATTGAATTCAGCCGAGTGAAGGTGATCGAAGAACTGTGGGTTTTGTCGATCTAATAGCGTTAACCAGAAGATTGTGCAACAAGGTTTGGGGATCGAACTCTGTGTGGATCAGAATTAGCCGAGTGAAGGTGATTGAAGATCTGTGTGTTCTTGCAATCTAGTAACGATAAACAGAGGTTCTTCCAACAAGTTCGAGGCACTTGATTCGACTCGAATCAAGGGAAGAGAAGACATAGTATCTGCATCAACGAAGTTTCTTGAGTGTGTGATAGCTAAGTTTTTTCTTGTAAAAACAATTTGCAAACAAGATTATAGACATCTCAATTCTAGATTTAGAATTAGGGGCAGACGTACCCAAAGCGAGGACGAAAGGGGAACTGCCTAAATAAACCTGGTGTCGTTTCTCTTTCCATATCTCATTTAATTTTTGAACTGAATATGCTTGTGATTGTTCAATTGATAGATAAAAATTCTGGTATAGTTTAGTGCAGAAAATTAATTTAAAAACCATTGCACAATCATTTTTGGATTGTGCTTAGTGAAAATTCTGCATCAACTATCATAGAAGGTTTAGCTTGGAGTTTTATGCACTCCAAGTGCTCGATACATTGAATGCTTACAAGGTGTTTGATATATTGTCAAGTTTGGTTTTATTTTTGACTGATCATTGGAGAATGCACCATATTAAGTGCTTTTGGAAAATTGATTAATTGTTAAGTTGCGATTCTATTTTTCCCTTCGAGCCTTTCGTTCCATTTGGCTTACGTATATCCGATACTCTCAGTAACTCGGTTCGTGTAGACGAATTATCCTCGGCCGCTTCTGCAAAATATTTTTAAAAACAAATTTTAGCGCCGACTCGCATTTAAAAAGAAGTGATCTATTCAACCCCCCCCCCCCCTTCTAGATCAATTTCCTCCGTCTAACATGAGGGTCCTTGTATGAAGTCCAAGAGGAGGCTATGGGAATGAGACTTTCCTAGTCAGGAAATACTGTGTCTGAACGATCTCGCTCCTCCAGTTTATTTATGGATTGAAGTTGGTCCTTGACCACTTATATAACTTGAACCTCTGAAAAACCAGAGGAACCTTCAGTCAGCATCACTCTTCGCCATTGAAGGTGATATCCTTGCTTTCCCGGATTAAGGAAAATCCATATAGAAAGCCTCGTAATCAGAGATTCGGCAGCATGCCAGTTTCGCTCCGAAAAGATTGTTGATGAAAAGGTCACCGGCACCTCAAAATTGGACCCCATAATATGGCATTTCTCCGGGAAGATACCGAGAAAAGTATGATGTAAGATCCCACACAGAAGCAGCCTCTCAAGAGACTCACTTTCCCCAGATAGAGTCGGCAAACGGTGTCTCCAACAGAGAAGTTTGTGCACCTCTACAGCTCAGACGAATGGGTTCCCCAGCAAGTCTGACATCAAAATTTTCCCATCAAATGGCATCTCCCCAGGAAGATTCGGTGAGAAGTTTGAGGAAAACCGCTACACATAGCGTCCCTTGTCAAGAAAGTTTATTGACAAAAGAAACTAAGACCAGTTCCTTGGTAGGAAACCAGGATCGAGGGGAAGTTTAAATCAGAAAATGAGACCAGTTCCTTGGTAGGAAACCATGATCGAGGGGAAGTTTAGATCAGAAACTAAGACCAGTTCCTTGGTAGGAAACCAAGAACGAGGGGAGGTTGACAAAAGAAAACTGAGACCAGTTCCTTGGCTGAAGACCAGGATCGAGGGGAAGTTTACCTTTTCTAAGCATCATTGCTTAGCAAAAGAAGATGAATGCGCAAGCTGCCATTCATAGCCGTCAAAATTTCGGATATTCCGATATTTAATCCTCTTGCACCCCGAATGCCCGAATACCTTCGTCATTCACACCTTCGGGTCCAAGAAGATTAAATAGGGGCATCTGTCATACCCAAAATTTTGACCACTAAGATTCCCATCATTGTGCAAATCATCATCACAATATGGGGGAACCATCTTGCCTCATTAGTCTCCCCAAAGATGGGTGAGCATCCACTACAATCAAAATTAGGGTTTCAAGCCCTCTTTGAGTGCTTAGACAAAGGATCAATCAAGGAATGACATGATCTTCAACTTGTCTAACCTTTCAAACATCCACAATGGATCAAGAGGACTCCCACTTTAAGGATTAAGCACAAGGCTGCTCCCTTCAAGGTGGATCAAGCCTTAAGATCGCCAGTATCACCAAATTAGGGTTTTGGTCGACCAGGGCCTCCAGATGGAAATTTTTCATCTGGACACAAGCCAATGATCCAAAACATAACCTAATATACTCCATGGAACCTCATGGACCCATTCATCAAGTCAATTTTGCCTCAGGGGATGCATTCATTAAAAATCAGGAATTAGGGTTTCTTGACCTAATTCACCCCTAAGTTGACTTTTGGGGCAAATCATGAACCAAGACCTCAAGATATGATTTTAGGGTCTCTAATGAACTATATTGATCCATTTGGAACAATGGATTAATCCAAGAAGCTTGAGCAACAAGTCTCAATTGCATTTGCACCACAATTAGGGTTTTGCGGGAAAAGTCAACTGTAACTTTGACTTTTGACCAGGTCATGCTCCCAAGCCCTATGACATGCATCAATATGCCCTATGACACCCATGGAACATGTCCATCAAGTTTGATTTAGGTCAAGGACATGATTTCATGAAGAATTGCACAGTTTGGAATTCATCTAATAAAAAGTCATCTGTACACAAAAGTCAACTTTGACTTTTTGAGATTTTTCACCAAAATGGATTTTTAAACCTAAAATGATGTTAATGTATGATTTGAATCATCATTCATCAAGAAAAATCAAAGAAAGTGGGATAACTTGTAAAAGGGGTAACCATAAAAACTTAGAAAATTTTCTAAGTTATGGAAAAGTTACACTAATGTGCCAACTTTGGAGGATCATAGCTCCTAAACCACAAGGCCATTGTGCCCCATTCAAAGCTTGATTTGTAGATCTCATTGCCCTCTACAAAAGCTTCATACTGACCTATGTCCAAATTCCTTATGGATTTTGAGTTATGGAGTGGTCAAAATCAAGAAAAGTCACTTTGTTCCAACACTTAGTGAAAATTTCACTAAGTCAGATTTTACCCTACTTTTTGCCAAATGTAGGGGGATTTTTCACTTGGATTCAAAAGAGATCAAAGCCAAATATGTTCAAACAATTGTTGTATCATGTAAGGGCTTTCCAAAATGGCCAAGAACATTACCAAATTCAATTTGAGTCATGAGATATGACATTGGCAAGTTGCCTTGCTGAAATCTGCCAAGGCAAGGCAGATTTTGTAATTTTGCTCGATTTGCCAAAATCAGCCAAATTCAAATGCTCATATCCACTTGGACACCTCTGAGGATTGAATCTAAAGGGGACAATCACTGATCCAAGCCTCCAAAGTCCTTGGAACAAGAAAAAGCATGTTGAACCTAGAATTGCCAAAATAGGGACAAGACTCCAATTTTGGATTGGAGCATTCAATGGAAGCATCAAGGTGGCATGGACTGAGCCCTTCTCAACTGAATTCAGTCAAGACTTATCCAAGACCAAGGGAACCAGCAGCCTATGCCCTAACCTCTAGTCAATGGCTAGAGGAGACTTGGATTTTCATTTGCCAACATCGGCCAAACCTACTCAGCAGTTGCCATTCACTATTCCTTGCAAAACAAACTTGCTCTACTATAAATAGAGCTCAATTGTGATCAGTTTAAGTACACCAAAGGCCTACAACACTTGCCTTTCTCAAAACCTCTTTCTCTTGGCAAAAATGCCTTTCTTAGCAAGGTAGCTATCGGGTTTTGAGCTAAAGGGCAATTCCACTCAAACCAATCACACACACACCTCATATACATCACATATGAGCTGATCAAACACTTAAACAACAACTGGAACATTGATTTCTCAGAATCACCAGTCAATTGCTCAAGGTTTTAACCAAAATGCAGTTGAGATGCCATGAAGTGATCCAACCAATTTTAATCAAGTCCAAGCATTCAAACACACTCCATAGGGTGTAGGGAAGCTGTCCAGATCATCACCACTCATCTGTAACACCTCCAAATCAAAAATCACATTGCACTTGCTGTCACGGCCTAGAGGTAAGTATATACTTGGTCATCTCTCAATCTATGCATATTTCCTCGCACAATAATTTGACTATATGTTCATAATCATGCATAGAATGTTTCCCCTCAATTAATTGCATTGTTTGAATCGTGTATCAAAAATCCTAGCCTTCATGCAGAAATTAGGGTTCTTGAGGATTTTTCGTGATTTCTTGTTATATGTTTAATTTAAATGAAATTAAATGCCATAGACATGATAGTGAGGTTGAAACGAGTTGATTGGTATGTGGATTGCATGATATAATCAAGTATTCAGTGAGATTGGATAGAAAATGCAAATCTGGCCAAACCCAGAACACGCGCGTGTACTTGGTGTGTTCTTGGCGCCATTTCTTTCAAATTCAAATATTTGAATTTTGTGATTTTATTTAATTGATTCAAAAATTAATTTCTCTCTGAGTTTTAATGATTTTGAGTTGATTATTTTTTTAATAATTCATGAAAATGTTAAAATATTTTATTTTCCCAAAAAAACCCAAAAATATTATTTATATTATATAATTGATATTTTTGCAAAGAATTAATGTTTTAATTGTTTTTAACATTTAAAATATTTTTTCCACCTTGATTTTGCAACTGTTAATGCTTTCTAATTATTTTGTAGGTCAATACTTAATTTTTGAAGCATTAATCCAAGATCACAATTTGTTTTCCATATGTTAAACAATTTTGATCATTTTAATTGAATTTTTATTCAATTAAATACATTTTTGAAAACAAATTAGGGTTTTTGGATTAATTCAACCCTCATAGATCATTTTCAAAACTCTTTGGGCCTCTAATAGAGTGTAAGACTCAATCCTTTTTTTGACCAAATCATTTTTGGGCCTCAGTGTATTGTATAAGTCCCGATACCATAAAAAACAAACGGCGCGATCGTCGCCTTTTGAAAAATAACCCTCTGGGCCTCTCCTTGAGTTATAAGACCCATTCAAAACTTTTGGGCCTCTATTAGAGTGTAAGACCCAACCCCCTTGTACAGAAAACATTTTGGGCCTCATTCGTTGTATAAGTCCCTCTGTACATTTTCAAATAAACGGCGCGATCGTCGCCTTTTCAAAATAAATCATCTGGGCCTACCCTCGAGTAGTAAGACCCATTTCTTTTCTTAAACTCACTTGGGCCTCTATTAGAGTGTAAGACCCAACCCCCTTTTAACCAAAAACATTTTGGGCCTCACTTATTGTATAAGTCCCTTTGCGTTAAAAGAAAACCTCGGCGCGATCGCCATTTCAAACGAAAAGTCAACTGGGCCTACCCTCGTGTTATAAGCCCTACTCTTTTTCTTTAAACCTTTTGGGCCTCTTGAGAGAGTGTAAGACCCAACCCCTTTGTACAGAAAACCTTTTTGGGCCCCAGTCACTTGTATAAGTCCCTCTGTACAAATTCAAAGAGTGCGCTCAATGATAAAACCCTGGGCCTCTCCTCGAGCTGTAAGCCCCAAATCTTTCTTTTTCAAAGCACTTTCTCCTTTGATTTTGAATATACTGTTGTTTCAATCTTTCTTTGTTGAACAACTAACCAAATAACATGGAAGCTCTACAACCGAGTAAGTGGTTATTGCTTTCATTTACCGCTTTCATATACATATAACTGTATTGTGGGGCTGTTTCACTGTAAGTCTTCTTTCATAAACTCATATCAACTGTGTAATAATAGTATCGATATTTAGCGTTTCCCCGGCAACTACGTCTAGCATTAAGCCCGTTGATCACTCTTAGAAATAGTCTAAACTAGATCCCCATAGGATTACCAGACACAGTCTTCCCTCCTCTTGGGGTTAAACAATATGGAGACATGAAAGGCAGCATTCTCTGTGAACCCTTTCATAGACTGTCACTCATAGAAGTTGTCAAAGAAACTCTATTCCCCAGAGATGATCTTTTCTCCGTGAATGGCATCTCTTGAGTTTCTTCCAATTTCTCGAACTTTCCTGGCTTGATCTATTCTCGGTGAATGGCATGTCTTGAACTTCTCGGGGTTTGGGGACCCACAGGCTTCTTAAAAGCACTTGTCAAGAAACTCTATTCCCCAGAGATGATCTTTTCTCCGTGAATGGCATCTCTTGAGTTTCTTCCAAATTCTCGAACTTTCCTGACTTGATCTATTCCTTGTGAATAGCTTGCCTTGAATTTCTCGGGTTTGGGGACCCATCGGCTTCTTAAAAGCATCGGCCTCCTCTTGGGCATCGTACAAGGACCCACAGGTTTCCTAAAAGCAACCCCGCCTCCTCTTGGGCTTAGTACAAGGACCCGCCGGCTTCTTAGAAGTATTCACAGCCTCCTCTTAGGCTTCGTATAATGATCTCTTCCTCCGGGGATGATAGTCTCCTCTTGGGCTTCGTACAAGGACCCGTCGACTTCTTAAAAGTTTCCAGCCTCCTCTTGGGCTTCGTACAAATTGTCCCGACGACCTCCTAAAGGTATAGGAACAGAACTTAATCATCTGCATAGAACAGTCCTTTCAAAGAGTCTACTATTGTTTCTCAAAGCATAGTACAAAAGACGAAACTCTAGACTTGGACAGTCTAATCTCCTTGAGTCTCAAAGACATTCTCAAGCACCCTTCAAGAATAAGAAGAAAACCCGTAGACTCAGACAGTCTCAATACCCTTCGGATTTCCCACTTCCTTAAAGAACAGGAATAACCCGGATCCTTGAATCAAATCCTTGAGTACAGTGTTGCTCATATAAGAACTGATTTTCTCTTTCAAAATTAGTATACTAGACCTGTCACATAACTGAAACACTAACCATAGCCTCCTCTAGGGCTTTGTATAATGATTCTCCCCAGTGGAGTCAAACAACGTTTAGCCTCTCTCTCGGGCTTTGTACGAGACACACAGGAGACTCCCTCGTTGAGTCAATTACCCTTTTCGCCTCCATCTCGGGCTTTGTACGAGATACAAAAAGGGTCTTATTGAGCCAAACAAATTTTAGCCTCCATCTCGGGCTTTATATGAGATACCAAAAGATTCCATCGTCGAGTCAAAACCTTTTAGCCTCTCTCTCGGGCTTTGTACGAGACATATATCAGCCTCCTCTTAGGCTTTAACCACTGGTTGATCCAATCAACCTTTTAGCATCAAAGTTGTGCCTCGTTCACAGTACACAAACATCAACAACTCTTTCCCCTTTCATCTAATCGCTGTAAGCGGCAAGCCTCTGGATCATCTATATCCACGCCACTGTCCCTCTTTTAGCATGAGAAATTCCTAAGGAAAGATGGCATTGCTCTACATTGAGTTAAAGTCTTCTCCTTCAGGTTAAAATCCCCTATAAAGGAAATTATGGCATTGCTAGGATCCGCGTATCCCGGTTAAAGTAATCCTCCTTTATAACCAGTCACCCAACAGTTGTGACAAACAAACCCTTCTTTAGAGATGACAAATTCTCTCTAAAGTCAACGCCTTTAGCTTCACATCTTGGGCTTCGAACAAGATACAAATAGACCCTTCAGCTTCATATCTTGGGCGTTGAACAAGATACAAACTACCTTTCGCTTCCCGTCTTGGGCTTTTAACAAGACACCAAAACACCCATTTCCTCCCATAGACTAGGAGGAACTACAAACGCTCTGATTTCCCTATTTCGGTAAACGGGAATACGTAGGCATAAGATTGAAAGAAAAAATCTTAGCGAGCACACTAAACAAAAACCCAAAATCCCATACTCTCATGTATCTATCAAAAAGCATCAGTCCTAACATCCTAATCCTTGTTCCCCGCCAGAAAATCCCAGAAAGAGAGAAAACCGTATTGGCAAAAATACAAATAACCAGTACAAGGGCCCCCCACATTGATAGCATTCGTAACCTAACAGACCGCTGTTTAAACTCAGTATGCAAAGCAGGGTTAATTGGAGACATCTATTTCCTTTCCTTCATCAGCTTTAATAGGATAAAAATTGAATCGACCTGTAGTAAGCTCAACCGCAGAGAGTGATCGCGCTTAAGAACCGCGTCCAAAATCGCTCGCTACAGGATGTTCTAGAGTTTTTGACTTTCCTGATGATTGAACTGGTAGAGAGGACTAAATTATATCTTATGCTTTTAGGAAGCCTTTGGGTCCTTGTATGAAGCCCAAAAGGAGGCTATGGGGAATTTGTAAGAAGCATGTGGGTCCAAGCCTAAGAAAATTTCAAGAAAGGTTTCACCGAGAAATATTCTTATCTTTGTTGAACAGTTCTAAGGTTTGAAGAAATTCAAGAGAGGTTTCACTAGGAATTAATCCTCTCCGGGGAAATGAATTTCTTTGTATAAGAATAAACTAGTTGATTGAACTAAGTTATAAGTATCCTACTGTTTGACCTAAGTGTAAACTGAGGATGACCTAACTGCTAAGGGAACCCTAAACAGATATGCATAAGTATATATATAGATATATGAGCAAGTATATAAACAAGTATGAATTGAATTGAAAAGGTGTTGGGTCTTACACTCTTAAAAGAGGCCCAAGTGTGTTGTGATTGATTGCATTGATTAAAACGGTATGATTAGGGTTTTGAGAAATTGAAGAAAGTTTTGAGAAAACTTTGAATTGAATTTGAATTAAAAGAAAGTTGTTGTTATTTGAATGAATTGAAAAGAATGTTTGGGGCTTAAAACTCAAAGAGAGGCCCAAGTGGTCTAAGAGCAGTTTCACCAGAAATAATGCTCCTCTTAGTACCAGTGTATTTGATTTGAATCTTCTTTTTTTTATTATTATTAAAAAAGGGAAAAGGATGGGACTTACACTCTATTAGGATGCCCAAGATAATGTATTTTGAATGAAAGAATGAAAGAATAGTATTGTTGGGGCTTACAACTCAAGGAGAGTCCCAGGTGTTTTCAAGCAGTTTAAAACAGACAAATGATTTTGAAAATAGAGGTATGGGGATACAACTCAAGGAGAGGCCCGTGGAGGTTGTTTATTGTTTAAAACAAATTTTATGTACAAAAGATTGGGGCTTATACTAAAGGAGAGGCCCAGATGATTTATTTGAAAACAGTGATCGCACCGCGATACCGAAAGACATTTTAGGACTTATACTATAGTAGAGGCCCAAATTTTATTTATGTACATAGGGGGGTTGGGTCTGAAATTCTAATAGAGGCCCATGTGTGTTTGAAATGAAGTTTTGAAAGATTGAATCAAATTTCTATTTTTTTAGGTATTTTTAAAAGGAAAAATCAATTAAAAATGATAAAAATATCAAATAAATTCACTAAACATGTTATGAATTAAGATTAAGGTTTAGAAAATGAGGTTTGATTCACATGATTATTTGAAATCAAATTGGTTTTGAAAAATAAAGAAAAAAGAAATTATTTTAATATGTTTAAAACCATTAAAAATAAAATTCTTTAAAATATTCAAAAATACATCAAATAAAAATATTTTTTTGATTTTTTTGGGTGAATTAAATATTTAAATATATGAAGGATTTTTGTTCACAAAATCAATTAAAAATGATTAAAATTGAAAGAGAAATTAATTTTTGAAAATAATTAAAAATTCAAAAATTTGAATTAAATTTGAAAAAAGGCGCCAACTGTGATCTTCTTCCTCGCGTGTTCCCTCAATGGCCATTTTCCAAAACCTCTGTTATCTCTCTCGATACTCAATGAAATCAAAAGATGTAAACATGGAAATTTCTCGCTTTTGAACAAGGAACACGATAGTGGTAATTGATTTCATCTATTTTAAGGGGAACATAGCAATTGATTAAGGGGAAACACTCTATGAACTATCAGAAACATGTTGGTAACTTGAAAATAAATTTATGATGCATGGATCATAGAGTTTGAGAAGTTCAGGCTAACTTGTGCAAGAGGAATTCGAATCCTTAGTTGTAGGTGTTACAGATGTGTTTTGATTATCTGGACAGCTTCCTTGGACCTCAAGTAGTGTGTTGAGATGCTTGGAATGGATTGGAAACCTCTGGATTGGTGGGCTCGAATCCAACTGCAGATGGCTTTAGGATGAGATATGAACTTGATGAATCTTGTGTTACAGATGTTGTTCAAGGGTTTGGATCACTCATATATGATGTATGTGAGGTGTTAGGACCATTGGTTTGAGTTAAATTGCTGTCTATTTCAAAATTTGATTCTTACTTCTTTGGAAATGGACTTTTGATGCACAACAGGGAAATGGTGGAAAACATATGTCGTAATGTTTTGGGATGTTTTGATCAACCAGAAATGACCTCTATTTATAGTAGAGGAAGTTTGTTTTACAAGGAATAGTGAATGGGGGCTGGATCACCCTATTATCCAATGGATATGGCTAGGTGTTCAAAGTCACCTCTAGCCATTGACCCGAGATGAACTTGCAGGTTTTAGGTCTTTTGATTCTTGGATAAGTCTTAACTCATTTGGACTGATATGAACTGATTCATTCCACCTCAATGCATCCTTTCAATGCCATAAGACAAAATTAGATTTTGGATTTGCAACATTGATGATCACATGCCAAAGGGATAGGGTTCTTGACTTATTGGTGTCTATACTAAGATTCTAATGCAGAGGATAAGTGCATGGTATGTTTGATACTTGTCTTGCATTGTGAAAAGGCTTGCCAAGTCATAAAAATGACAAAATTGAGTGGTATGCACAATCTGTCTTGTAAAACCAGGGTGAAAAATGGCATGTTGCAAGGTTCATAACTTCTTGCTCAAAATGAATCAAGGGATGCTCTTGTACTTTTTAAAAAACTTGTATATCATACTTCAACTTTGATGTTTACATTTGGTCTTAATTCCTCTTGGATCATAATGAAAAATGCTTCCAAAGTTGGGGAAAACATGAGACAGATTCTATCTAAAAATTTCTAAGTGTCAAAGTTCAAATCTCATGAAACCCTAACTTTATGGCCTTATAACTCAAAATCTAGGCAGTTTTTGGGGGTACTTCTGCTTGACAAAGTTGTTGTATGTAAGAAAGAAGAGCTATCATTTGAGCTTTGGATGGAAGAAAATGGTTGTTTGGATCACTAGTTATGGCCTTGCAAAGTTGGGTAAAAACCATTTTTTCCACAACTTAGTGAAATTTAAAGTTTATCAAGGTTACCCTTTTTGCAAGTAACCTCACTTTTCTTGATTTTTCTTGATTGATCATGGTCCAAATCACAAGTTAACATTGTTCTTGACTTAAAGAGGCCATGTTTGCCAAAAAATCCCAAAAGTCAAACTTGATTTTGATCACTTTTGACTTTTTGTATCAGGTGAATCTTAAACCTTGCGATCCTTTATAAAGTCAAGTTCTTGGGCTAAATTAGACCTAATGGATGGATTCCATAGGTGTTTTTGAGTGTCTTGAATCATGTCCCAAGGTTTGAGTTCATGCTTTGCTCAAAAGTCAAAGGTAAGGTTGACTTTTTCCCAGAAACCCTAATTTGTGGTTCAGATGAATTTGAATTGCATTCCTTATGAACCAAGTTCTTTGAATCAATTAAAACTTGTGAATGGATCAATATGATGAATTTGAGGCCCTTAAAGCAAATCTTGAGGTCTTGGCTCACGCCTTGCTCCAAAAGTCAACTTAGGGAGTGAATTAGGTAAAAAACCCTATTTCCTGATTTTTGATAGATGCATCCCCTGAGGATATTTTGAACTTATGAATGGACTCATGAGGTTATTTTGAGCTTCTTGGATCATATATTGAGGTATTGGCTCATGCCCAGATGAAAGTTTCTCTCTGGAGGCCTTGGTCGACCAAAACCCTAATTTGGTGACATTGATGATCTTGAGGCTTGATCATCTTGAAATGTTGCATTCTTTTGTTAGATTCTTGATATGGGAGACCTCTTGATCCTTCATGGATATTTGAGAGGCTTGACAAGTTGAAGATCATGTCAATTCTTGATTGATCCTTTGCCTGAATGCTATGAGAGGGCTTAAAACCCTAATTATTGGCTAGAGTGAACACTCAACAATCTTTGAGAGGATTGATGAGGTATGTAAATACATCCATATTATGGTGATGATTTGCACAATGATGTGAAGTCTTGTGGTCAAAATTTAGGGTATGACACTAAGGCATAAGAAATATGGGTTACAATTCCTCCTACATATATAGGTTCCTCAGTGGATCTTGTAGTTAGGTGTAGGTTTTGGATGAGGAAATTACCAGAGGCTACAAGACGGGATTGGGTGACACAAAAGAGAATAAAGATCTACTTAGCACTAACATGGTTATCTGTCTCACTTTTCCTGAAGAAGGCCTGGGCTAAGATCATCTGGATGTATCTAAAGACTTGGTTATGGATGCGGTTTGAGAGTTGGGTGGATAGATCAGGGCCTCCTCCACCTGTGATATTGCTCCAAAACTTATCAAGCTCCTCCTGCATGAAATTACCAAAATGAAGTTCAGGCATAGCATCAAGGCCACACTGAAATCCCAGTACGTTAGAAAAATCCTTATGGTTAAAGGTATACTCGATTCCAAACAGTCTAAATTTGATACGATCTATTTTGAATCCTCTACCAACGTAGGGTTCATATGAGAGTGAGCTAAGGAATTCTAAGGTTAGGTTCCTGTATGTGACATTCATGGCATCAGAATATTCCTCCCATTGAAGTTGATGGTATAGGTGTCTCACACTGGCTTCAAGACCTAAGGCTTCTAGGCAATTGGGATCAGGGTATCTGGTTAGGAACATAGGTCGCTCGGATAGAACCACATATCATTTCCTCTGAGTATCATCTCTGAACGCAACATCCATATCATCGAAGCTCTGCATCCTGAAAATAGGGTTAGCGGAGAATATGCTATGGAGAGTGATGGAATTTGAAACCTGCAACATAAACATCACACAAGTTAGTCTTGTTAAGTAAATAATAGATTAAATAATTCACCTTTTGAAAATAATAGGAAATAATGCAAAATAATAATAAATATTAAAAGGTCGTGGGTTGCCTCCCACGCAGCACTTGTTTAATGTTGGTAGCTCGACGCTTATAGATATCACATTGTATTAGTAGCAATTGGTGGCTCAATCGTCGTATGGTCAGAGTAATAGGTAGGGATGTCACCTCCGTCATAGTGCTTTAGTCTTTGTCCGTTTACCATGAAAGGACTACATGAGTGGCTCTGGATTTCTACTGCCCCAGATTTCAAGACTTTGACCTCATAAGGGCCAGTCCACCTTGAGCGTAACTTACCAGGGAAAAGTCGTAATCTCAAATTAAATAGAAGTACAGGGTCGCCTACGTTAAATTCCTTTTAAACTATTCTCTTATCATACCATGCTTTAGTTCTTTCCTTATAGATAATGGCATTTCCATAAGCGTCACAACGAAGTTCTTCTAACCTATGAATGTCAAGAATGCGCTTGTCACTGGCTACTAAATAATTCATACTAAGGGTTTTGATGGCCCAATAGGTTTTATGCTCTAACTCGAAGGGCAAGTGACAGGATTTTCCATAGACTAATTTAAACGGGGTTGTTCCTATGGGGGTTTTGTAAGCGGTCCTGTAAGCCCACAAGGCTTCTTGTAGTCTTAGGGACTAATCTTTTCTAGAAATTAATACAGTTTTTTCTAAGATTTTCTTAATCTCCCAATTTGACACCTCTACTTGACCACTAGTTTGCAGATGATATCGTATCGCTACTTTGTGCTTAACTCCATACTCATTTAAAAGGTCATTAAAGATTATTGATATGAAGTGCGATCCGCCATCGCTTATAACGAGGCGAGGTACTCCAAATTTAGGAAATATGTTGTTTTTGAATAATTTGATGACTACACAAGTGTCGTTGGTGGGTGAGGCAACGACCTCAATCCATTTAGACACTTAGTCTACGGCTACTAAGATGCATTTATTTCCCATTGAAGATGGAAACAGTCCCATAAAATCTATTCCCCAGACATCGAAGACTTCCACTTCTTGGATATTCCTTAAGGGCATTTCATCACGTCTTGAAACGTTCCCAGTGCGTTGACACCGGTCGCATCTGACTATGTAAGCATGGACATAGCACCACAAGGTTGGCCAGAAAAGGTCTGCTTGAAGAATTTTGGCGCATAGTGATTGATTATACTTTCTACCTCCTCCTCAGGCACACAACAACGAAATATGCCGTCGGCACCTCTCTTAAATAGGAGGGGTTCATCCCAACAAAATTGTTTCACATCATGAAAAAACTTCTTCTTCTGTTGATAGTTTAGATCAGGGGGTATGATATCGGCGGCTAGGTAGTTAACAAAATCAGCGTACCAAGGAACATGAGTCACTACTAAAGCATTTTCAATGTTTAATTCTAATTCAGGGTCAGGGTCATCACTGTAATCGGGTCTAACAGCTGCTATAAGTCTATCATATGTAAAATCATCGTTTATGGGTACTAGGTCAGGTTTTAAATATTCTAGCCTCGAAAGGTGGTCAGCTACCACGTTTTCGGTGCCTTTCTTATCACGGATTTCCAAGTCAAATTCTTGTAGCAAAAGGATCCGGCCAAGTAATCTGGGCTTAGCGTCCTTTTTGCTCAATAAATATCGAATGACTGTGTGATCGGTGTAAACTATAATTTTGGATCCGACTAAATAGGATCGGAATTTATCTATAGCAAAAACTACGGCAAGGAGTTCCTTTTCGGTTGTGGCATAATAAAGTTGGGAGGCGTCTAAGGTTCTACTGGCATAATAAATAACATGTAATCTCTTGTCCTTTCTTTGTCCTAAAACAGAACCAACAGCGAAATCGCTTGTATCGTACATAATCTCGAAAGGTTGGTTCAAATCGGGAGGTTCCATAATAGGTGCGGAATTCAGTGCTTATTTGAGGTGTTTGAATGCTTCGAGACATTTATCATCGAAAATGAATTCAACGTCTTTCATCAGAAGGCCAGTTAAAGGTTTAGTTATCTTAGAGAAGTCTTTGATAAAATGTCGGTAGAAACCGGCATGTCCAAGAAAGCTCCGGACTTCCCTAACAATTTTTGGTGGTTGGGGGTTTTCTATAACCTCTATCTTAGCTTTGTCAACCTCGATACCTCTCTCAGATACTATGTGTCCTAATATTATACCATCGCTGACCATGAAATGACATTTCTCCCAGTTTAGAACTAGGTTTACTTCCACGCATCTTTGTAGAATTCTTTCAAGGTTAGCTAAGCAGTTTTTAAAACTAGATCCGCATATCGAGAAATCGTCCATGAAAACTTCCAAGATCTCGTCAAGGAAATCAGCGAAGATTAACATCATACAGTGTTGGAAAGTAGCTGGGGCATTGCAAAGTCTGAATGGAATTAGTCGATAGTCAAATGTTCCATAAGGGAATGTAAAGGTTGTTTTCTCTTTATCATCAAGATGAATGGGAATTTGGAAAAATCCTGAGTATCCATCTAAATAACAAAAGTAAGAATGTATGGCCAAATTCTCAAGCATTTGATCTATGAATGGAAGAGAGAAATGATCTTTCCTAGTTACTGTGTTTTGTTTTCTATTGTCGATAGACATACGCCAACTGCTTTCTATACGTTTTACGACTTGTTCTCCTCTCTCGTTTTGCACAACTGTGACACCCCCATTTTTAGGTACCACATGTACAGGGCTTACCCACTTACTATCGAAAATTTGATAAATTATTCCAACCTCTAGTCATTCACTACGCCAAAAATGGTTTTAGGCAACACTCCATAGACAACGATTTTTTTCCCAAAGCGCTGCTATAAGTTCAAAAAATAAAAAATAAAACTATATACTAAATTGAGAAAAAACGCTGCTAAAGGCTAACTTTAGAAAGTGCTTCTGAAAAGCGCTGCTAAAGGCCATACATACGAGAGCGCTTTTAAAAAGCGCTGCTAGAGGCCACACTTTAGAAAGCGCTTCTGAAAAGCGCTGCTAAAGGGCGTTTTTAGAAAGTGCTTCATAAAAGCGCTGCTATAGGCCATAGAATAGAAAGCGCTTTTTATAAAAAAGCGCTGCTAAAGGCAATACATAAGAAAGCGCTTCAGAAAGCGCTGCCTTATGTCATTAATTTCTAAATACTAAGCTCACAGTACCATCCAGAACTTTAGAAATTTCCAAAACTTACGAAACCCTAAAACTTCCAAAACTTCTGAAACTCTCCTTCCGGTCATTCCCCACTTCTATCCAGCTGTTTTCTCTTCGTTTCTGAACGGCCTTTCTCCGTTCGTTCCGCCA